>OZ005661.1:219316256-220621256 GCA_963930645.1 Salticus scenicus
AAATAACATTTGCATATATTTTACTCAGTTTTGGATAGCGTGACGCAAAAGACAAATCGATTTATTGAAATACATAATTTTAATTTATAATGCAAACTCAGTGAAAGTGTGATTATTTGACAGTATATTTGAAAATTAACAGCACTGTTTCAATGTGTAAATATACTTTATTAGACAAAACAAAGGTAATTTAAATGGAATCTAAAAACAAATCTTTTAAAATGACACCGAGGCGTGACTGGAATTTTTATATCATTCCTTTTAAAACTGTTATTTTGAAATTGAAATGCAAATGAAAAAGCATCAGTGAGTATATTTTATATATTTGTCTTATCTTGAAGTTAAAAATATTATGTTTGCATTGTAAATATAAATAAAGAAAAAAGCAAATGATCAAATAAGAAAACCTATGTATATTTTAACTAATAGAAAAGCGTCACTTAAAATTTGATATCATTATTTTTAAGACCCATATTTCAAATTCTTATAGTGATAAAGTAGCTGCGTCACAAACTTTTAACCCGTTAAGGGTTTTTGTACTGATTCATTCTACAGCCAAATAGTAACAGTTTCATCCCTAATAGTTGTAGGAGCTACATTTTTAGAGATCAAATTTCAAAAGAATATTTCATTTACCATTATTGAAATCCAGCAAACAAAGTGAGTAAATTCCAAGGATATATTAAATTTACTAACTGATTGTAACATTAGAAATTAGCAATAATACATAAAAAATTGGAAACTATTAAAAAAAAAATCATTAATTAATTAAATCGAACTTTTTATCAAACTATTTGATTAGAATGTTTAATATTTTTCTTTAATAATCACTAAAAAAGGTCTTTGGTTTTTATCTTAAGAAATTTGCGAAAATCTTATTAAAGATAATTTTTATTATAGTTCTTTACTTTCATTTCAACATTTATAAGATTTTCAAGAGCTTTTTACATATTTTTCAGGAAGCAATTTTAATACTTTTTATTAGGTTTAATAGAACTATAGTTAAAGATAAAAGAATGTGAAAAAATAAATTTATTTATCTAATTTTTGCTGACTAATTTGTACATTTAGTGGGGGGGGGGGGGATTGCTGATTGCTTAGCAACTGCATTTATAAATATAATAAAATTGTTTGTAATTTTGGAGGCTATTTTTTGCGAAGCGATATGCCCTTTTTATAAAATGTGCCCTTTTTCATTCTCCACAAATGTGCCCTCTTTTTATAGCACCCTCCTGCCCCTTTTTCCTTGGTAGCAGCACCCTGCCCTTTTTTAAACCTAGGGGGAACTCTGCATAACTTGCACAATATATCTAGCTTTTATCCTATGTAATAAAAAAAATTCTATCTCTCGTGCATGCATATTTTAAAAAATTATTTATTATAAATGCTAATACCTCAGCAAAAATTACATGTGTGAATTTTAAGTTTCAGAGAAAAATTTCTCTAATGTCTTATAATTTTTTTTGAAAGTTTTGTAAAACTTTGTTAAAATCTATTCTTGTTATAAGTAAAAAAAACTTGTTACAAAAATTAATAATTTACTACTATAATATTTATAATAAATTTATATATATATATATATATATATATATATATATATGTCTAAATAATCGTGTGGTTACCACACAAAAAAAAATATATATTGTAAATATTAAGTGAAATCATGTGTTCTAGTTACAAGTAATTTGTAGTTTTTTTATAATACAGTAGGATCCAAAGTATTTCTGATTTTCTTCAATTTGCAGTTGGTTTCCTAACTGTAGTTGTGATTAAACCGATAGAAGAAAAAATATCCAGTAATTTGACCACCCACTCTATATTGAAATAATATTTTGTTTTGAATTTAGATTGAAAAAAAAAAAAAAAAAAAAATCAAACTTTCTGACAATGGATGGTATGGTATGTTGTAGTGTTTAAGTTTGATTGACTGCACGTAGGTTGTAAGTCTGGGTGGAATTTCCTATGTGGAGGGACTTTTTGAGAGGTTCTAGCTGTATTTAGGCGAGTTTAGATGAAAATAACGAAATACTCCAAACGGCTAGGTCGACGAGGGCAATCTGGGATTAAACCCGGCATTTCTTGTCTGCCAGCTTCTGGCAATGGAACAAGACAGGTAAAAATGGATTGATACAGTGATAAAATGAATTGTTACAATGGAAGAAATATGCAAATAATTTTACAAGAAAGTTATTTTTCTTATTAAAAGTAATATTATATATATATATATATATTAGTTTTACTTGCGCATTTATGCAAGATATACTGAAGAACAATTTTACAAATTAAATTTCTAAGAACTTTCATTTATCATTTTAAACGAAAAAATTATTATATTTAATCAAGAAATTAATATTTTAATAAATATCTTAATTTTTGATTTAAATAGCTATTAAATTTTAATTAGATTAGTTTTTATTAAATTAAAAAACTAAATTGCAATTAAAAATTGAGCTAAACTTAAAATTAGGATACTTTTGGTAAAGGTAAAGGGCGCCCGAATGTGTTAGCCCAGGGCGCCCGAATGTATTAAGACAGCCCTGCGCACCAAGAAAGGTTTGTCAGAATGAAACAAAATTTTACATACGTAAGTTCAATATTGATATAAGTAAATGATTACAAAATCAGAGCGAAATGATCATTTATTACAGGAAAAATTACAAAATAAGGGAGGTTTTACTACCCTGTTGGGTCACCTCTAGCGTGAATGCACGATACGATACGGGTAAGCATTGTGGCATACAAGTCCCGCATGATGTCCTGTGGCATCTCGTTCCACATTTGTTGTAAATGTGCCTATAATTCGTCCAAACTCGTAGGCTGCCAAATTTGCCGTCCCAGATGATCCCAAATATGCTCAATTGGTAACAAATCTGATATCGAACAGGCCAGAGAAGGGTGTATTATGACGGAAGCAGTCCTGAAACACCCTTGCTGTGTGTGGCTGTGCATTGTCTTGTTGAAAAATGGCTCGTGGGAGCCCTGTCATAAGTGACAACCCTTACGGCTGAAAGATGTTACGAACATACCGCTGGTCTGTCATGGGGCAATATTAGGGATGACCGTGTATTGAATGCAATGTCATCCCCTACTAATACCATCACATTAGCTGTGGGTGAAGTGTGCAGCTGTAAAGCTAAGGCAGGATTGAGGCGTTTACCATGATGCCTCCATAAACATGCATGTTTATCATCACTGCCCAAATTGAATCTGGATTCGTCGCTGAAGACGACCTGGTTCCATCCGGTTGCAATCCAAACCCGTCGAGCGCGACACGACACTACTCCAAACAGAGGATAGAAGGGTATTATTGGCAAGATACGTAATGGGCGTCGCGATAGTAAATGCCTTTCAGCCAGGGACCTTGTGATGGTACGTACAGACACAAGGACAGATCATATAGGAATAGGTGTTGCATATGTCCGGATATTGGACAACGAGACAGTTGGCGTTATATGTACGTTTCGTATGATATGACGATTTTTTCGATTATTGATCTGTCTAGCACGTCCTGAGCCTAGTCGCCGTGTAAGCGGCCTCTCTTTTGTCCACTAGTCACAACACCTCCTCACAGTAAAATCACAACAGCCTCGGTGTCTGGCTACTCACCAAGCTGATCACCCGCATTCCATCACACCGTTGATTCTTCCCCTCTCGGACTCTGATAGCTGTTCGTATTGTCTTCGATGGCGGCGTGACGGCATCTCTATTTAAAAAGTGTCCCTCTGCAACAGATTATGCACATCAAGCAAGCTCTTCTTACCTGTTTGATACTCCAAGAAAAACAAACTTCAACGCCCTCTGGTTGCATTACACAATGCGCAATCATGCTGCATTTTTAATCATTTGGATATCTGCCTGGCACGTACCTTCATGCCACGTTTCATAACGTTCCAATAATTATTTCTTGGTGCGCAAATTTTTATGGCAATGAGTGTACATGCATGATTCATATACTTACGAACATATAAACACATAAACATATATACATACAATGCGGCCCACCTAGTGTTTTGGGTTGGACAGGCCTGATGTAAAGCACCGTAGGACTGTGTGTCGCCCTTCTGATGCCCCTGCATCAACTTCGAAAGCTGAACTTCATCCCAAGAAGGTGTTATTGAGTGTGTGGTGGGATGTGCAGGGAATAATTCATTGGGAGGTCCTGCCACTCAACCAGGGTTGGCAAGGTTTCGGACACTACAGTAAAAACCACGGTATAAACCATGGTTTTTACTATTCTGTCCAAAACCCCAGTGTCCTAAACTGACCAAAACTATAGTTTTCAACAGAATTATATTTCACTGAAGTGATTCAAATATTCAAAGAATTTACAAAATAATTACTACAATTATATGTTTAAGAACATATATAATTATTAATTGTTGTTTTGTAACATTTTCAAGTATTTAACATTGTTTTAATTTTGATCACATACATAGTGAGAGAAAAATTATAATATATATGAAAGTAAAAAATTTTTATTACTGAAGCTTTAATCAAAAAATTGGATAATTGCGTCTCAAATATAGATATTTGTAATAGTTACACACACATACAAGAAGAAATATGAATAAATATTGTGTTTGTTTTAAAATATCCTTAATTATCATACTTTCATTGGAATAATATACTTAAAAAATGACCGTGAAATAAATATTTAAAAGGAAATTACATATTTTTTCTCCTCCAATGAAGAAAGAAATATATATATCAGGGTTCGTGCTAGAGCGCGGGATCGTGCAATGTTAAAAAAAATCCCACTTTAAAAAATTTTATATGCACGCTTTTCCCGCAATATATATATTTTTTTTTAATGTAATATTCATTGAACATCGTGAATTTATTTTTTGTGTTTTTAAAAAAATCGCGGATATTGTTCGTTAATAAATAAATAAAAATGGAACAATCATCAGCAATTAAATGTTTTACAAAAGCTTCCGATTCCTAATCTTTCTCCATCCACAACATAAATGTCAATATCCATTTCAAACTTGCTTTATGAGATTCTAGAACCTGTAAAGAAATACAATTGTTAAATATTTCTTGCTCATGTAATTATTTTTTGCCCACCTCCCCCTTTATTTATCTCCATCTAGCGATCAGCAATCAAATGTTCTGCAGAAGTCTTGTTTCCCAATCTTTACACATCTGCAACATAAATTATATTTATAATATTCATTTTAAACTTGCTTTATTAGATTCTAGTAGTAGAATTGAAAGAGTTTAATATTTCTTACTCTGTAATTATTTTTTTTAATCCTCCCCCCCCTCTCTTTCCCCATATCCGGAATCCGGATTGTGATCAATGATCAATTCTAGAAACAATAAAGCAATAGAAATGCTCAATATTTCTGACATATGCAATTATTTTTAGACCTTTAGTGCTGAACTTAATGAATCTATTTATTTTTTTCTCAATTAAATCTTTATGGGGTGTCTATACCAAATTTGTAAACATGTGGGAAATGATGAATAGATTTTTCAGGTAAGAAAATTTTTTTCAAATCAATTTAAGAAAATTAATATTCAGTTGGTTTTATGCATGTTTAAAACTAATAATTAGCTACTGCTACTTTTACATAAATGATTAATGTACATACATAAAAATCATATTCTATATTTGTTTGCAAAATTTGTTTTTCTCTTGGTGTGAGATTTTAATAAGATTTTATGTGGATATAAAAGTTATTGTAGGTATATTGAAGAATTGTTTTTCAGTAATGAAAAAATCCTGAAAATGCTTAATGTAGATAAAAACTATACATATAAATGTTTATGTCATCACTTTATTGAAAGTGACGTTATATGCAGATTTATTAATATATAACTACATAGATGTTATTTCTTTTCCTTCTTTCCTTTAAAAAAAAAAAATAATAATAATAATAATTAACCCGTTCCAGTATAATTCGATGCAAACCATACCCAATTTTCTATACAAATATATGTATGATTTTTCTGAAATTGACTTTTGTACTTATTTTGTAATGTTTTCTAACAGCAAAGTTGAAATAAACTTGGATTGTAGATCAATCGCATTATACACTTTCAAAATGTTAAAAGTTTCAATTTGCAGTTGAAACAAGCAAAATAATTAGTATATTACAGAGAAAATTCAAGATCAAACAAGCAAAATCATTATTATGACCAGCGCAACAAGGAAGCAGTCCGAATAACTTCCACACTAATTGCACCAATGGTCCGAATAGCAACGGACTGACAACACAATACTTCGAAGTCATATTTTCGAATTTTTGATTAGTTTTCTTATAATTAATTTAAATATGAAAATAATAACAACCTAATAACGTTAAAATAGCCATTAAAATATTAGCTATAATTTAATTGTTGCCAAAAAAAATTTATGAGTTCATTTTCTTTCAACATAAAAGTAAACACATTTAATTAAACGTGAACATTAAAAAATCGTAAAAAGTTTAAATTATTCATCTCACAAAAATTGACGTCATTATCACTTTAAAAAAATTTTATGCACATTGATAAGAGCTCTATGATTCATCAGAAAATATAAAATGTGGTATATAAAGAGTTTTTTTTTTTCAAATTCCTACTTTGTTCACATATTTATTGAAATTTTATTTTTTCCGACTGAGTGAAAATAAAAATAAAATTTCAATAAATATGATTTTCTTCCACAGTTGATGCGTGATTTTAATAAAAATTGTATTCCTTTCACCCATTGTTTGATGGTGTTTTCCATTTCCTGCGGCTTATTTCTGTTGAGCTATCTACATGATAGACCAGAGATGTTTCTGCTTAAAGGTTGTCTGAGTGAGTAATGCTGACCGGTTGTCGGCCTGGATAGCTCAATTGGTAGAGCATTGACCTTGTAAGTCAAAGATCCGGGGTTCGACTCCCGGTCCAGGCATTATTTTCACTCAGTCGGAAAAAATAAAATTTCAATAAATAGTATTTATAGATGCCAACCTTTGAGAATCAAAATTAGGGAGATTTTGTTTACGATATAGTTTATGCCATAAATAGAACAATAGCACAGCAATTGTTGCAGAGAGAAAAGGGACAAATAAAAGGGTAATTTTGCAGTATTTAGAGGCTTTCTTTTAATTGCAAATATGGGGGGGGGGGAAACATACGGAATTTAAAATACTACTAAATTATATTAAATTCTAACCATACTAAAATTATATAGTACATACATAAATTTGGGAAAATTTCTCCTACCTGAAAAATCTATTCTTAATTTTTTTCCCATGTTTACAAATTTGGTATAGATACGACACTTCTCAGTTGATTAAATTGACATAAAACATGATTTAAAATTAAACGACGATTATAACTTTAATCAACTGAGAAAAAAGTAAACAACACACACTGTTGCCAAAACAGTCATGAAATATAGAGGTTGCCAAAATAAGGTATGCAACTTTCATCACATAAATATTTAATTTGAAAAATAGATTCATTAAATTCAGCAATAAAGTCTAAAAATAATTACATACATGAGAAATATTGAGCACTTCTATTGATTTATTGTTTCTAGAATTAATCATTGATCACTATCCAGAAGGGGGGGGGGGGAAATAAAAAAATAATAATTACAGAGTAAGAAATATTAAACTCTTTCAAAACTACTTCTAGAATCTAATACAGCAAATTTAAAATGAATATTATTATTTATGTTGCAGATGGATAAAGATTGGGAGATGAAAAGCTTCTGCAGAACATTTGATTGCCGATCAGGGCCCTGTTAAGCTTTGAAGCTAGGGGAAGCTCAGTATCATTTCGGGGCCCTCTTTCATTTCAGAAAATCCTGTTCTCCTGTTACATATTGTAATATAAAAATGCTATAGACCAAAAATTAGTGTGTGTTTATATATATATATTTTCATTCATATATCTGGATGGTTTCTACACACAACATTAAAATCGTATAACGTATTAATTAAGAACATTCAGATTTTTAAGGTTAAATAATAGCTTTTTCCCGAAATAGTGAGTATTTTATCTTGCTTTAGGCGAATTTTCTCAGGAAAATTCAATCTCAGTATGAAAATACAAAACAGAAAATTTAACACCCTGTTTTTAGTCATTTTGTGGGCCCCTCTTAAATTTTAGAGGGGAAGCTTGTGCTTCCCGAGCCTTTTGGGTAATCAGGCCCTGTTGCCGATCGCTAGTTGGAGATACATAAAGGGTGTGGGGGAGGGAGAAAAAAATAACTACATAAGCAAGAAATATTTAGCAATACTATTTCTTTATAGGTTCTAGAATCTTACAAAGTACGTTTGAAATCAATATGGACATTTACGTTGTGGATGGAGAAAGATTTGGAATCGGGAGCTCTCGTAGAACATTCGATCGCCGATTGTTCCATAGGGTTTCTTTTTATAAAACGGACGATATTCGTGACTTTTTTTTTTTTTTTTTTTTTTTTTTTTAATGGAAGAAATAAATTCGCGGAATTCTGCGAATTAGATTATTAAAGAAAAAAGAAAATCGCGGATCTCCGCGAATTCGTGGAAAAAATCAAATGCATGTAACGTCAGCAGGGGGGGAGGCAGAGAAAAATAAACAAATAGGTGCGGCGCGTGACGAAAATTTTGAAAAATTCGGAAGGCATTGTTCGGGAGATTGCTTCAAAATTCGGGAGTCTCCTGAATTTTTCGGGAGAGTTGGCAGCTGTGCCCCTGCGTATTATATCAGTGCGCTACATCACCAGATGTTACCCTGAAAACTGCTAATTAGGGCAGATAGGGAAGACTTATTAATGATATTATATCATAATAAGGCAACCTATAATAAGTGATATTTTAAGAGTTCTTAAATTATTATAAATAAGGCAAATTAAACATTCAAAATAAGAATTCCTTTTTTCTAAAACGACATAAAATTAATATTAATTAGAAAAGTAAAAATTAATCAATTGCATAAATGTAATTTTTTTTTTTTTTTTTTTTTTTTTTTACTTCAAAAGAATTTAAACAAACTTACAAAATATTACTGAAAAGGGGTTAAATTAATAAGATAAAAAAAAATTAAACTATACATTTTACATACACAGAAAATAGAAATAAAAAACACAAAGTTTAGTTCACGAAATTTTACAAAACTTACATATTTACAACTTGAGACTTATACTTACAAATACTTTTTGTCTCTAATGATCCTTGTGACAAAGTCACGCTAAAAATCACAAAACACGCGCTCGGCGCTGTCAGTGTTGCAGTTGCACTAGCAGTTCTTTTCAATAATGGCTCTCTACGGAAGATTGGAGCTGCGCAAGCGTAGGAATAGTCTACTTTTTTAAGTAGGTATAATCGTAGGTCGTAGCTTTACTGGGAGGGAAGCGGAGTTAAATACCAAGGTAGCGAAAAGAAATATATACTGTAAAAGCACTTATTTTCGCGAAAATGAAGTTGTCGGTGATTTCGCGAGCTGAAAATTTCGCGAATTTTATATGAACATAACCGAAAGTTGAAAAATCCTAACGTTGAAAAGTACCTAAATATAGAACCCCTTTTGCATAAGGCATTTCAAGAAATTTCCTTTTCTCCGAAAAGTTCGTCCCCACCTCTTCATCGCTCTAAAAACAATTTGTGCTTACAATGGTGCTTATACAGCAACTTTGGCTTTGGCTCAACGCGCACATTCCACCCCAAACAATTTTCTTTTCTTAATCCCTTTTTTCTCATGCTGTTTATCAAACTAGAGCCTTCTGAACCCCCCTTTTGCACCGAAAATGTAATCACCCCCACCCCCTTCACTTTTCTCGTATTCGGACTGTCAATGCATGTGAATTTTGGTAACTGAAAAATTTCTGTTATTTTTTTTTTTTTTTAATTATTATTATTATTATTATTTACTGCGGAAAAAAAAAAAAAAAAGTATTTCGCGAGGTTTAAATTTTTGCGATTACGATGGGCTCGCAAAAATAAGTGCTTTTACAGTAACTGATTGTAAAAAAGAAAAAAAAAAAAATCCTTCACTTGCATTATCGATCATTACATGTAGTTTTTAAATGTTAATGCTCGATATTTTTATTTCATTGATCGAAGCAGCATTAAATTACTACACACTGAAAAAAATATTTAAAGTTATTTTTTATTGAAATCTTCATGAATGATTTGTTTATACTATACTATATTAATAGTTTTGTACCAAAATACTTTATGTTGTTGATTTTTCGTTTGCTAATTGATGTTAATTTGTTTTTGCGTGCATAATTTTTAAACATAGTTTTTTTTTTTTTTTTTTTGGGGGGGGGGACTGCATGTTTGCTTTTTTAGATTCGATTAATCTGTTGCTACAATTTAAATACATGTAATTTAGTTATATTTGATTAAACAACGCTTTTTTCTACTCCATTTTTCATATCTCTTGTTTTCTTTTTTAATGACAGAACTAAACAACTTCTATTTTATCATATTGTTTTGCTTATAAATAATATTTTATGTAGAAAAGAGCATTGTATAGTTATAGTTTTCATTAACAAATAGTGTAGTAAAAAATACCTACTGCCTCTTCATTATTGTTTTTTTGTTTTCTTTTCTTTTTTTCCCCAAATATCTAAAATTGCTAGTAAAAACTTCTTTATAACAAAGCAGGAAGGGGGGGGGGGCGTGTATTTTTAGGAAATCATTTATAATATCTGATTAATTATTGAGAAATTTTGTTAGTTCTATGAAATAGCTGGGGATTTTGACACTCATTTTCGTGCACTCCGTAAAAATATGCGAAATTTTTAATTTTATTTAATTTTCGTTTTATGAACTTTTTAATTTTTTAAAAATTAACATTTTTTTAGCTTATCTAGACACTTTCAATCTCGAATCTTACAAGTTCTATAAGGAACAGAAAAATTTCTGGATTCATTTTAAAAGGAGTTTTATAAGGCTTAATTTGATATACAACTCGATTATTTTAGATAAAATTAATTAATTATTTTTATTTATTTATTTATTTTCTGAAAAAAATTATGTGTGTGTGTTTCTAATATTAAAAGCTATATAATCCGAACTTTTTAGAGTAGGATCTCAATAGGATCAAGTCCCTAGGTCACGCTTGTCGACCCAGCCGTTCGGAGTTTTCCGTGGTTTTCTCCGAAACTCGTATGAATACAGATTAGGACCCCTTGGAAAGACTCCCGTGGAGGGAATCCACTTAGACTCAGATCCCTAGTACAGACAGTTGGCCTTAACCCCAACCCCAACACCACCTCAATGGGGTTAGGAGTTATAATAAAAATTTTATTTTACTGTTCAAGTAAAAATGTATTATATTTACCGCATACTGCACGAACATGTTAAAAACCTCAATTTTTAAAGCTTAAATTGTTAACAATGAATGCTAAAACATAATCGAATAATATATGTTTGATGCGTTACATAATTTTGCCCGCTAAAAACTAAATAAATTTATTTATAAATATATATATATATATATTAAAAATGTAATCATTTAAAAGATATCTGTACATGTATTTTGTTATTTTATATGTTTCATAGGCTGAAATTTTCAAAGTAGTATCTCTGTGAAATCAGGAGTTTGATATTTGTTTTATTTTATGATTTTAATCCCAGAAAAACTTGAATTCTGGCACTGTAAGAAAAAATAAATAAATCAGGTAAATAACCTGTATTACCTTATGGTACACATTACCTTAAGGCATTTTTGGCAACTTTTAACATTTGTAAAGCTAAAAATGATAACGCAGAATGTTTAGATTGCTATATTAAAGACCATTTCAGATAATAAATTACTATATTCACAGGCAAATTAATTGTAATTAAAATGAATCATAATAAGTAAATAATTAAAGCACCTCCTAAGCAAAGATCTTCTGTCACAAAATTTATTTCTGTTTATATTTGTCTTTATTACTTTCTTCTACATACGCAAGAAAAAAGTACTAGATTCGTGAAATTTTTCGTCCTCTACTTTTTGATGGTTTTAAGTGTTTTGAGATTTCTTGACCATGGTTTGACCATTTTTAGAAAATGTCTATAAAAAAAAAAAAAAATCTAATATATTGCTTGTAAGAAACAAAACTGAGATTCTTTGACATTTGGTATTGTACTTTTATAAGATAAAAAATGTCTGCAATCATAAAAATAATTAATAATCTTATTAAATAATGTGCACTGCGAGAATATTTGTATAAGATAGGAAAATATAGAAGAAAGTCCTGTGATGTCCACAACATACTAATTTATTCAATTTATGTTTTTTCAGGCCTATGGCTCGTGGTGGTCACTCTGCTTCAAATTTTTCTCAGAATTTTTTTGCTTATTTGATTTAATTAAATTATTTATTTATTAACAAGCATGATTATGTTGCATCTTAATTTTGTTTTATTTCTGATACTAAACTTTAGTGTTCAATGCTGCTCCCTGCTGAATATGTAAACTTTAAAAAATAGGTCTTTTATTGTGTAAGCATGATACATAATTATTATTATACATTTTTAAATGTACAGTAACTTTTAATTTTTGTTATAACTCCTGGTTACACTCTAAAAAGTTCAAGTTATATAGTTTTTAGTATTACAAAAAAAAAAAAAAAAAAAAAAATCAAATTATTTGAGAAAAACACAATATCTGCATTTTTTTTTTTTTTTTTTTTTTTAGATTTTAGAATTTTATAAATAAATATATTATTTTACCTAACATAATCAAGCTGCATGTCAAATAAAACATTATAAAATTTTCTGTAAAATGAGGAGTCAGAAATTTCTCTATCCCTTACAGAACTTGAGAAATAGGAGATTAGTAGTGTTGTTCATGTAAGTAATATATATATACATTAATTTTTATAATTTAAAAAAGTTAATAAAATGAAATTTTTCAAAAGTATATTTTCATTTATATTATCAAGGAGAATAACTCCTGAAACTTTATTGAAATCTGAAACTGGATAACTGGTTGAGTTGAAAAACTGAAAGAAAAATCACCCCTTTCTGCTTGCTTCGAAGAAAATAAAAACTTTAAATAAATGTAACAAAAGATACACATATGTTTTTAAGTCGAAAATTCTGGAAAAACTGTTCAATTTGATATACATAAAATATTATAGAGCGAAAAATAAAACGAAATATCGAGCAAAAGCATTATCATTTCTTTTGTTTTTCGAATATTCCCGCTCCTTTCTCCAATAACTCCGATTAAAAATGTTCGGAGAGCGGGAGCCATTATTATCACAAGACCTTAGTTCGTGCCCCTCACAAATGCTCCAGCTCCAAGCTCCGACGCCTCCCACTTGCTCCTTCTAATGCACATGCGCGCAGGCTTCGCGCTCCCTCCCAGCCACGGAGTTCTTCCCAGTAAGCTGCGTGGAGAGAAAATGACTATGGCCTCGATGCAATTTCCTCATATATCCCTGTATAGCATGAGATTTTCTAGTAACTTTTGTACTAATAGGGCAGTTGCAAACAGCTGATAACAGCATGGCAACGTGGACAGCGTGCCCTCCATCATTGGTTGCTATGCGCGGTTGCCATGGTGCTGTGAGCTGTTTTCAACTGCCATTTGCTTACTGTTCTAAAAATGGCGTCTATTTATTTTCACGTGGAGTTGATAGCCCTCCATCTACGTCACTATGACGTCATATGAAACTGCTCTATTGAGATACAGCTTAGATATTCGGTATATCAATAATAAGGGATTTTCTAGCGAAAGTCACCAAGGATTGATAAAGTTGCCAAATTTAGCACCAAGGACATTACCTGCCCTGGTGAAGCTTTTTAACGGGTTTTTATAGAAAAATAAACTCTTATAATGTAAAAACAAGCTAGAAAAATGCAGAAAATTAATATTTTATAATCTAAACCTCTTTGAATGAAATTACATAAAAAACCTCAATATTTACAAATCCGTAACAATTTTTTAATTCCAATTTCACATTTAGAAAATTCACAACTGACAAAATATTTATCATTTTTCAAATATATATATATACATATATATATTAAGCATTTTGTAAGCTGTAAAGAGCGAAAAATAAATTAAAAGCCTTTTTTGCACTTCATAGCTTCAAAATGAATTATTTAAAAAAAAAAAAAAAAATTAAAAATCACCTTTTGTAAAAATAAGAACATTTGAACGGTTGTGTATTTTGTAACTGTGAATTTTTTAAATATAAAAAAGTACATTTGTCAATGAGTAGCTCACAAGACAAATACAGAATAACATTGGGTTTATTATCTATTAAATAATGTGAAGTATTTCCTTAAGTACTTTCCAAGCCCACCAGCGGACGAGCGGTTCTGCGCTCAAAGCTGGTAAACGTGAGGTGCCGAGTTCGATCCCAGGTCGCGCTCATCGGCCGAAGTTTTCCCCGAAACTTGTATCATAGATCTACATAGTATCTACATAGATCACCATGGAGGGCACTCCAGCCATTGGCCTAAGACCCTAGAGCAGTCAATCATCCTTAATCCCCACAACCTTAAGTACTTTATAAATCTAATAAACTTTTGATAAATATTGGATCAGTATGCGAAATAATTCTTGTAAAATTAAATATCAGTATATTAAAATTATGATAATACTGAATTTTTCTGTGTCTAAGGAAAATGCATTTATGCATAGCTGAATATTTAAATTTATTTTCTTTAAAATTTACAAAGTTAATGTAGTGCAATTTTAAAATTAACTATTTCTTTTTTAATGTAAAAATAAACTGGCAATAATAACAAACAATATTGATAAAAAGGATAAAAAATGTACATGTGTAATTTAAATTTATTTCCTCAATTAGTTTCTGCCAATTTTAAAACTACATATTAAATATATCATGTGGAAAAATAATATAAAGAAAAACACAAATGTTAATAAATCTCATTTTAAGTTATAAGCTCAAGCTCATCCTCATGTCTTATCAATTTCTGTTATTTTAAAAATATATCTTTAAAAAATATTAAACATAGCTGGAAAAAAAATATATGAAAAATAAAAATATGTTTTTATATGATCATTAAATAAAAATTTCGGCAAACATTTTCCCATAAAAATTTTAATATTAAATATATATATTTTTAAATATCTCTTTAAATAATTTCTTAACACCACCCCCCCCCCCCCATTTTTTTAATTAATGCATGTTAACATTATAAAAATGAACTTTGAATTAAAAAAAAAACTTTCAAATAATAAAAAAACTGTTTTAGCTTATAGAAATGTTTGTTTAAATTAATCGCTGTAGATAGCGCAAATGATATTATGAATTCAGGATGAAGATTGCAAATGCATGCTATCTCACAGCATCTTGCTCACTGCCGAAGTCTGCGCGCATGCGCATTAGAAGGAGCAAGTTGGGGCCGTCGGAGCTTGAAGCTGGAGAATTTGTGAGGGGCGTGAACTAAGGTCTTGTATTATTATCACTTCTTTCCTTCCCCTCCTTTCTCCACCTACTGTTATAATGGACTGAACCAAACCACTTCGTTTCAACTCCATCAGAAGGCTATTCCGACGCATGCGCAGTTTCAACCCTTCCTTCGAGACACAGACTATGGGCGAGTCCACAGATTATCATTACAGATAGGACAGTGAAGCTAAAACGCGAACCGGAAATATAGTAGCACCACTAGTGTCAACAGAGGGGAACTACAAGTGTTAAGTCTACATCAATAACATCTTTGATCGAAAATTGTTTTTCTATTTCACGAGTAGTTAGTAGCAGGTTAGTATGGGAAGTTTTCTTTTTCTTCACTTTCTATTGTTTTTGAATTCACAAAATTATCCTCAAAACATTCACAGCTATTCTTCGAAGAAATAAAAATTAATTTTTATAATGTTTAAAAATATGCTTTGTCAAACATATCCATATTCAAGTACAAATTAAAATTACAAACTGTAATTCTGAAATAGCAGTATGAAATCATTAAATATTTAACGTTGCTTGTTTTAAATAATACAAAATGCTTTAAAATGAAAAAATGTTTTTATTTTATGTATATTCAAAGTTTATTTTTTTTAATATTTAGCACTTGCTTCTTAAAATAAATTGCTTTTAACAATCAAGTTTGTAAACAATCATAAAGTTGCCAAATGAAAACATATGTGCAGTTTTCTTTGCGTCACTATTTCTACTACTTTTAAATTCACAAAATCATAACATTACAGCTATTTTCTAAGAAATAAAACGAATTTTTATTATGTTTGAAAATAAATTTTGCCAAATACATTCGTGTTCAAGTGTACAAATTAACATAACAAACTGTAATGCTGAAATAGCAGTATGGAATAAAATCTTAAATATTTAACATTGCTTGGTTTAAACAATACAAAATGCTTTAAAATGAAAAAAAAATTTCTGGTTTATATATATTTTCGAAATTTATTTGCTTAATATTTAGTACTTGCTTCTTAAAATAAATTGCTTTCGACAATCAATTTCGTAAACAATAACAAAGTTGCCAAATGTAAACATAGATACAATGGTTAGTTGGTTGGATGTTGGGTTTAACGTTGCACTAATATTACAATGAACATAGTTTTTTCTCAGTTTTTTTTTTTTTTTTTTTTTTTGTTAAAAGCAATACATATTCAAATAGTAACAATAAAAAAATTAAAAAATACGATTTTTTTTTTTCTTGGTTAAAAGTAAAAAAAAATCGATAACTTAGTTTTAAATAATCACAGATTTATAGTTCAACATTCATTTTAAAGGTATTGACGAGATCTTTCGAAAGATACCCATCTTCAAAATTTACCCCTCCCCCTGGTGTGGGGGGTACTTCCCCCCAGGGGGGTAGCGATGTCCCCACATGCACAGAAATTTTTTCCTAGTTAACTATTACTATTATCAATAACTCATATTAATTTTACAATCACAAGTTAAAAATAACTCTCATTATGTACATTTATACGACATTTTGTCCTATATTGCAATGTTAAAAATTTAGAAAAAATGAGATCACAGCGTCACCTGTTGAGCGATTGATCCCCAAATGTAATCAGCACCAGTTTATGTCGGAGACCAACTAAATACCAAGTTTGGTTAAATTTCGTAAAAAAAAAAAAAAAAAAAAAAAAAAAAAAAACTATTTTTTTTTCTAAGTTTTTTTTGTTAAAAGTAAAAAAAATCGATAACTTTGTTTTAAATTATCACAGATTTATGGATCAACCATTCGTTTTAAAGGTATTGACGAGACCTTTCGAAAGATACCCATCTTGAAACTTTGCCCCCCGGGGGGGTACTCCCCCCCCAGTGGGGGGGAACCGATGCCCCCACATGCACAAAATTTTTTTCCCAGTTAACTATTACTATTATCAACGAGACCTTTCGAAAGATACCCATCTTGAAAATTTACTTCCCCGGGGGGTACTTCCCCCCCAGGGGGGGGGGTAACCGATGCCCCTACATGCACAAATTTTTTTTCCCAGTTAACTATTACTATTATCAATAACTCATATTAATTTTGCAACTCATATTATTTTTGGTTCGTGATATACAGCGTCCACAAAAAAATGATACAAACAGACAGACAGACTGACAGACAGACAGACATTTTCTAAAAACTATTAATTCGTGTTCTGGACATCCCAAAACATGTAAATCCATCAAAAACGGAGGTCGAAAATTTTCGCGAATCCAAAACTATATTACACATAGAAGAAAAAAAAATATGCTTTAATCCCGTTCTTGCCCCCCTTCTCCCTGAGGGGGGGCGATATTAAAAAAAAATTATGCCAGAAATCTTCGCGGGAGTGTATTCGACAATTTCACAAAGTTTCATGGCGATCGGATGAATAATGGTGTAATGGATGAAGGATAAACAGACAGACATGCATTCGTTTTTACGTATACAGATTGCAATGTTACTGGTTTCTTGCTTGTACCAATATGGCCGCCGGTCGCTATAAGCGCCTTACAGTTACTTCACTTTTCCCCATTCAAGAAAGCCGTCTGACCGGGTCTAAGTATTTCCTTAGGCTGTGCTTTGAGAGAAAAGAACTGCTAGTCAGTGTTGCCAATCTAAGGGAGGCATACTATTGTAGCAATCGCAGCTATCGTAGATCACAAGTCGGATCGTACACTACGCAGCAAAAGTATCCGAGCACTAGCAATAATCCCCGTTTAAAAAAAGTACACTTATTACTGCTTTTTTAAGTAAATCCTTGTTGAGTCATGTTCTTAGTCTGTCTAAGATCATGATTCGACAAGGATTTATTTAACAAAGCGTTATTATGTGTACTTTTTTTAGACAAGGATTATTGCTAGTACTCGGATACTTTTGCTGCTGAGTGTACGATCCGACTTGTGATCTACGACAGCTGCGATTGTTACAATAGCAGGCCTCCCTAAGGGCGGGTTCAGGCTCTCGACCGATCCAGGATCGATCCAATTGGTCGTGGAACAATGTATCCAGTCTCATCGACCGATCTGGATCAAAGTCGTCCAGTGTAATGTGTTCCATGGACCGGTCGTGGATCAAATCGCCCAAGAAATTTTTCCAAGTCATTTGATCCATTTACAAATCTATTGCTATGATTGGACATGGGTTATTGCTCTGGTTACGCCGTCTATCGGTCCTTACAAACGCGAATATGCATGAAAGCATTTTTTTTTTTTTTTTGTAAATAACTGTATAATTGTTTTAGAATTATAAATATATGCATGCAATGGATTGAAATATGCAATAATGCAAATTAAAATTCATCAAATATTATTAAAATTTAATAAAATAAAATTTTAAAATGCTTCCTGCTAACAATTTATCGATCAGTTAATTTTTATGAAACATTTTTATGTTTGAATACTAAATATTTGCATTAAATTTCAGCATTCAAACATAAAAATAATTAACAATATTTAAAAATCAACATTTAATTTGTATTTAAATAATAAAAATATTAATAAAAAATCATAAATATATTAAACATTTAAAATATTATTGATTGAAATCAGAATTAATTGAATTTAACAAACCAACTTAATGAACATTTGAATCAAATGAATGATAATTTAAAAAACTGTTATAAAAATCTTTCTTTCTTTTTTCTTTTTTTTTTTTTTTTTTGTGATCATTGATTTAAATTTAAATTTAAATTTTATATTTTTTTGCAATGTGTAATAGTTTTATATTTCTTACCTTAGATCATAATAAAACTTGAACCTCTTCTTATTTATATCGAATATTTGAATGCTAAATATTTGTTTTAAATTTCAGCATTCCAACTTAAATATATTTAACAAAAATTAGCTTGATAATAAATCCATAAAATAAAACTTAAAAATTGTTTACAGTATGTCATTAAAATACAATAATGCATAATTGAGGGAAATAATTAAAAAAAAAAAATTTGCTGGAAAAATTTCTAAAATTAAAATTTTATTGTTATTATTTTTTTTATTTAAATAATTTTCAAAAAAGAATTATATAATTAATATTATTGTATTTCAGTATATAAACCCAACTATGCAAAATTAAAAAAAAAAAAAAAAAAAAAAAAAAAAGCTATGCATCTATTTTTTTTTTTTTTTTTTTTTTTTACTATTCATAGTTAAATTACATTTTTGAATAATGAATTAAATTTTTCTTTAATTAATTTAACTTTATAATATTCTATAGCTAATTTCAAACTAAGCCTAGAGATGGCAGCACTGATTTTGATCCACTGAAAGGACCAGAGTTGTCCAGTCTCTGCTTTCGACAGGTCGTGGATCAAATGACTCAGGGCCCAGTTGGATCGGTCGAAGTGTTCCAGAGGCTGGACTCACCCGTGGTACAAAATGGGTGAGTCCAGCCTCTGGAACACTTCGACCGATCCAACTGGGCCCTGAAACCATAAATATAGCAATAAGACATAGATTGATCAGCGAGAGCGAAAAAGTGATGCCTTTTTTACTCTGGGAAAGACGGCCATTTTACTCTCTTGTGGATGTCTTTCCCCGAGTGAATATTCAGGGGAATACGCACAGATAATTTAGGAAATAAAATTTATGAATAATTTATGTACTAAAGAAGAATGAAAAAAACTCCAGATACTCATTTTTCTTTCTCTCTTTTCTTCTTCTTCTTTTTTTTTTTTTTTTTTTTTTTTTTGTATGGAATAACGACATTTAAAGAAATTTATCGTTTTCATCTACTATTTCTGTCTGGTTAGAAGTTTTTTGGTCGAAAAAACTATAGGACTAATCCTCATCTTTTCAGATATTCGAGTTAACCCTTTAACTGCCAATCGCAACATGTAGTAGAAATTGAGTTTATTTAGAAATTGATAGAACGATTTTGATTAAAGTTTGGAGTTTAGTGTCTTTTTTTTTTTTTTTTTTTTCAACAGAACTAAAACGTTTGGACATATCCTCATCTTCAGGAAATTTTTGCGTTAACCCCTTTAACTGACAATCGCAACATATAATAGAAATTGGTTTTACTCGAAAGTGGATATAACGATTTTTATAAATGTTTCGGGTTAAGTGTTCTTTAGAGAGCTAAAACGAATGGGCATATCCTCATCTTCAGGAAAATTCGCGTTAACCCTTTAACGGCCAGTCGCAACATATAATAGAAATTAGGTTTACTCGGAAATGGATATAACGATTTTTATAAAAGTTTGGGATTAAGTGTTCTTTAGAGAGCTAAAACGAATGGGTATATCCTCATCTTCAGTAAAATTCGCCTTAACCTTTAACAGCCAGTCGCAATTTATAGCATAAAATGGGTTTACTCGTAAGTGAATGTGACGATTTTGATTAAATTTTGGGGTTAATTTTTTTTTTTTTTTTTTAGAGAACTAAAACAATTGCACATATTCTCATCTTCAGGAAATTTTGCTTTAACCCTTTAACTGCCAATCGCAACATATAATAGAAATGAGTTTACTCGGAAATGGTTATAACAATTTTTATAAAAGTTTGGGATTAAGTGTTCTTTAGAGAGCTAAAACGAATGGGCATATCCTCATCTTCAGGAAAATTCGCCTTAACCTTTAACAGCCAGTCGCAATTTATAGCATAAAATGGGTTTACTCGTAAGTGAATGTGACGATTTTGATTAAATTTTGGGGTTAATTTTTTTTTTTTTTTTTTTTTTTAGAGAACTAAAACAATTGCACATATTCTCATCTTCAGGAAATTTTGCTTTAACCCTTTAACTGCCAATCGCAACATATAATAGAAATGAGTTTACTCGGAAATGGTTATAACAATTTTTATTAAAAGTTTGGGATTAAGTGTTCTTTAGAGAGCTAAAACGATTGGACATATCCTCATCTTCAGGAAAATTCGCGTTAACCCTTTAACGGCCAGTCGCAACATATAATAGAAATTAGGTTTACTCGGAAATGGATATAACGATTTTTATAAAAGTTTGGGATTAAGTGTTCTTTAGAAAGCTAAAACGAATGGGCATATCCTCATCTTCAGTAAAATTCGCCTTAACCTTTAACAGCCAGTCGCAATTTATAGCATAAAATGGGTTTACTCTTAAGTGAATGTGACGATTTTGATTAAATTTTGGGGTTAAGTTTTTTTTTTTTTTTTTTTTTGAGAGAACTAAAACAATTGCACATATTCTCATCTTCAGGAAATTTTGCTTTTACCCTTTAACTGCCAATCGCAACATATAATAGAAATTAGGTTTACTCGGAAATAAATGTAATGATTTTGATTAAATTTTGGGGTTAAATGTTTTTTAGAGATCTAAAACGATTGGACATATCTTCATCTTCATTAAAATTTACGTTAACCCTTTAACGGCCAGTCACAACATATATCAGAAATTGGGCTTACTCGGAAATGGATGTAACCAATTTTATTAGAGTTTAGGGGTTAAGTGCTTTTTAGGGATGTAAAACGATGGGAAAAATCCTCATCTTCAGGAAGATTCATGGTTGCTGTTAACCCTTTTTCACCATATGACAGGAATTGGGTTTACTCGGAAATTGATAAAATGATTTTAATGAAAATTAATAGATTTTGAATAGATTTTTGAAGAGATAAATTGATTAGACATATCTTCATCTTCAAGAAAATTTGTGTTCGCTGTAAACCCTTCATCGGCTAGTTGCAGCATGGGGCAGATAGTGGGTTTATTTTTAAATGGATATAATGATTTTGTTGAAAGTTTAAAATTAAATATATATATGCAGAGATCTAATGGCGGATGTAATGAGTTACTACTAACGAAAAGTAATCTCATATCACAATAGAGAAAAAGTAAAACTTATCCTATTAAATTGCAGATAATTACACTGCTCTGAAAAAAAAATCTGTATCTGATACTATTCTTGCAGATTCTTATGTAAAATGACCTCCTGAATCCGAATCTGTCCCCCATTTTGCCACATCACCCACCGTTTTCTTGTTACGCCCCCTCCCCCATTTTAATCATTTTATACGCATCAGTTTGATTTGGAGAGGAACGATGATTATTTTAACCGTTAAATGTCTTCTGACCTGAGGAGCTACAGAGGTAGAAAGTTCTAAAACACACCTACATTTGTACTAAGGGGGATATTTGAAGGGATTTGTGCACAGAAAACATAAAAACGTTAACACTGTTAACGTGAATTACTTTCAACATGAACTGTTACCACTATCCTCGTCAAAATGAAGATTACTTTAGTTATACGACGATCAGTAACTGATAGCATGAACTACTGATAACATGAACAGATTTTTGATTCCCCTTGGGATTCACGTTAACGAGGTTTGACTGTACATCTTTTCGTGTCTGCACAAAAATGATTTTTTTCATCATTTATTATTATACTACTTTAAGAAAAAAATCGTCTGCATTCATCATGGAAAATATCTTTAATAAATTATAACTTAATAAATAATTTCTATTGCGTAAATTTGTATAGAATTATATATAGAAGAAAGTCTTGTGGTAATACTAGTTATAATATATTAAAACAAGCAGGCTTTACCTCAGCCGCTGCCAACTACATTTAAAAGAATTTTGAAAATTCGATATTACTTACTAATATAAAAACTTAAAAAATATTAAAATAAAAAAAAAGTATTCCATTAAAAATCAAAACAGTATATAAACCATAATAATAACAAAGCAACTGATTATAAAAAATCATATTTTTCATAAATTAGTTAAATTTAACTTACTTCTGAAAACTTATTCCACTTCCTTTCATAAATGTATTTGTACATTTAAAAGCCACGCTTAGTTTAAAATTACTGTTCGGTAGGCTTGATTTAAAATTAGCTCTAAAATATTACAGAATTAAATTAGTTAATGAAAAATTTAATTCATTAATTAAAAATGTAATTTAGCTGTAAATAAAAAAAAAAAAAAGATAGATGCATATCTACCTTTTTCTATTCTGCATAGTTGGGTACATATACACTGAGATACAATAATATTAATTACATAATTCTTTTTCGAAAATTATTTTTAAAAAATAATAACAATAAAATTTTAATTTTAGAAAATTTTCCAGCAATTTTTTTTTTTTTTTTTTAATTATTTCTCTCAATTATGCATTATTGTATTTTAACGATATTTTGTAAACAATTTTGAGTAATATTTTATGGATTTATTATCAAGCTAATTTTTGTTAAATATTTTTAAGTTGGAATGCTGAAATTTAAAGCAAATAATTTGCTGTAAATTGTTGGAGAGAAATTGTTAATTTAAGGCATTCTCCAAACTGTATCGTACATTGCGTTCACTACATCGAAATTACACCCAAGTTCTTTAAATATTTTTAATGGGTCATAAAATTTATCTATTTATTAAGGAGATAATTTCAAATTAACTAAGTTTTCCAAAGTAAATAATTCCTTAATTAATAGATAGACAAAGAATTTCGTTAATAATGTATTTTATTAAATATTTCGGTCTCTTATACGAAACTAATATTTTATTTAATTCAAGTTTAATTTTATTCAAAACCACTTTAGGTAGCACCCAGACATGATTGAATAATAGAAATAATCTGGTGTGTCACTCACACGACTTTATCTTACCCTCAAATTTAATACTATAAATACAGGTTGGAGATTAAGAGGTAAGATATCGATGTTATGTAAACCTATGTTAACCCCTTCGGTCCCCATGCACATTGTAATGTACATAACACTTTTCATGCTGTATTTTATGCTGTATAGGTTTAAACTTCATTTCAACACCTAATGTACCTACAAGTGATCATCTAACATGAAAGAATAACGTCTATAACGCCATCTGATTTTTGTTTGTTGAGTTATAGTGCTTCTTATGTGAGTAGTTTGAAATTCGAATGGCCGTGACAGCAGTAAGTAGCAAATATTGTTAGTTTTTCGTTCTTATCTTTTGAAATGAGTGTCAAAACATATACACATTACTAAAGTATGTATGGGTCTACGTAATAATGAAATTGTACAAAATATATTTACTTTGGCTTCGTATTATAACCTCTATAAAAAATATGTACATCCTAATGTACATCCTGTCCCAATCAGTGGAAACACTGTACAAAGTTTTCGATTTGAATTTTTTGCGAGTAATAGTTAGACATACAATTCTTGAAAATATTTTTGCAGATTATTTTATCCTTCAAGATGAATAAGAAACTAAATAAATCTAATTTAGAAAATGAAAAATATGTAGATAAACTATTAGAATTGTTGGAAAATGGGGATGATTTGGATATTGATGACATAGAAGAAAGTGAAGATGAAGTTGCTGAAGATAAAAGAGTAAGAAGAGAACGGGAAGTTGAGGAAATCGGAGACAGTAGAGAAGATGAAATTTTAAATCCAAAGCCCACTACAGAAGGTTTTCGAAATAAGAAAAGAGTACGACGGAGGAAACAAACACCCGATGTACCAAAATTCGAATGGATAGAGAATGACAAAATTGGCGCTTGTATTGGATCCTATGCAATATTTTTCTAAATATATAACAGATGAAATTTTTGAACAGATAGCCGAATGTACAAACATATACGCACTTCAACAAGGACAAACTCGATTCAAACCAACAAATGTTATTGAAATTGAAACTTTATTTGGATTACATATTATGATTGGATATCTAAATAAGTTCCCACGCATACGAATGTACTGGAATTTCGTATGCACGTTTCCAAAAGTTTAATTTATAAAAACAAGTTTGTAAATGTAAAGAAACGTAGTCATCCTTCAAAAAGTGAAGGAGAAATTACACCGGACAGAAAAGAAAATTTCGTTGCTGTGAGAAAAGATCACTAAGAGAAATTCAACACGATAATGTGGACCATATGCCCCAAATCGATGATAAAAAAGAAGCAACACGATGCAAGATGCCATTATGCAAAGGAAGGACACATTTTTATTGTGACAAATGTCGTGTCCATTTGTGTTTAATAAAAGAGAGGAATTGTTTTGAAAGATTTCACAGAAAATAATAATTATATATATATATATATATATAACTGCTTATTCAAAAGCAATTATTTATAATATAATAATAAATTATTTATAATATAGTAAGAGAATTTTTTTTTCATACAAATTTGACTCAAGATCTCCTATGCTACAAATTTTGAATAAGGACCATATGTCCATTAAAATATACATTTAAAAATTATATATAAATGAGTAAATATTTTTGTAAAAAGTATATTGTTGATTTCATTCACATGAATTAAGTTAATTTTAGTACATATAAAAATAATTTTTTCCTAAACGACAAAAAATTCGGGTCTGAAGGGGTTAAACAATTCAAATTAGGCTTCGGAAGAGTTTTATGTGATAATTAATTCTGTGAGAGGGGGGCTGCCGCCCCCCTTAACCCCGCGTTTCATGAATGCACCTAGATTTATACAAAATTTTATTCGGTTTTTAAAAAATAATTCTGAATAATTAATAAATAAATTTTAAAAAATAACTTATTAAAATTATTATTTAAAAAAAAAATTATCTTTTATGATAATGCAGACGATTTCCATACTAGAGAAGTAGTATAACACTAAATATCCAAAAAAAAGTCCATTTTATTCTCAATATTTGAAAAAAAAAAAAAAAAAAAAAAAAAAAAAAAAAAAAAAAAGATTTTTTTTTTCGTTAAAAGTAAAAAAATCGATAACTTTGTTTTAAATTATCGCAGATCGATGGTTCAACCATTCGTTTTAAAGGTATTGGCGAGCTCTTTTGAAAGATACCCATCATGAAAATTTACTCCCCTCGAGGGGGGAGGCGAGGCTCCTACATACACAAAAAAATTTTCCCAGTTGACTATCTCTATTACAAAAAATATATATTCGTTTCATTTGGTTTAGTGCAGTCTATAGACGTTAAACTCAGCTTACCTGCAATTTCCCCCCATAGACCTAATGTATTAGAATTCTCTTGATTGCCCCTGTACACGAACCATTTGCTTGATCTTAACGAAAAGCTTACTGTAGCATCTATATATGATACACATTTAGAATACCAAGTTTGGAATGTCTGCTACTATTTGTTCTTGAGATATGCTGATAACAGACAGACATACAGACAGACATACACACAGACATACACACAGACACACTGACATACACACAGACCATTTGCTAAAAACATGATTTTCGTATTCAGGGGACCTCAAAACGTGTAAATATAACACAATCTCGCGTTCGAAAATTTGACCCGAAAACAATATTTTCTCTACCTTGTGGGTAAGAGAAAGTAACACTATAAAATGTTGACTCACCCAGATGCACATTATAGCAGTTAATCAAGCTTAGATGATTGAATGAGACTCCTCCATATCTGTCAGCTTTATCATTAAACAGAAACAACAAAAGAGGGCATTAATTTTCGTAATTTGAAGGCACCTAGATTCCGGGATTTGAAGTCACATCTGGATCCAGGAAGAGGGATAGCCACTATATACTCCATCAGATATATTATTCTCCTTGAAGAATCATGGATGTTTTGGCAAGTTCATCTGGCTTCTCATGTCTTTAGTATTTATAATTAAATACTATCAAAAGCAGCTGATGCGGGAGGAAGCAGGATTTGTATATTTTGAGAACCACCGGGAGAATCCATCACTGTCTCGCCGAAAAAGTAGTTGACCAAGGACCAGTTCTAGCACTTCTAAAAAAATGCTCTTCGAAAGTCGTGGGCTGGAGAGAGAGTGTGTGGGTGGCTTATAGTTCCCCTAGCCTGGAGTTTTTTTTTTTTTTTTTCGGATCCTCCATTCAAGTTTTAGGGCTCCTATAACCTATCGTCTTTCGTTTTTTGTTCTATAATGTCAACTGGGCAGCCAGTTAGTCTAGTGGCCTTATTCACCATTAACTTCAACTGCCGGTTCAAAGCAAAAACTTAAAAAATGTCTAAAGGTAGAGTGCAGCTTTCCAAGAATATTCGGCACGCTATTTCTGCCATCTAGCATCAGAGTTTTCATACAATTTTTGATTGGTCATCTTCAGTTAAAAAATCTAAAAATAACATTGCCGCTAGATGGCAGATGCAACTTGTCAAATTTTGCAAAAAAGTTGAACTCTGACTTTATACGCTTTACAGGTTTTCGTGTTCAACCGGGAGTTAAAGTTATTGGTGAATACCGACGTTAGAGATCCCTATCTCATTTCTTTCCCTTCTCCTTCAATTTTACAAGCAGCACTTATAAATTTATCTTATTCTTATTTAAAAGCAAAAACTTTTTTTTTATCCAAATCTTTACATACAGATTAATAATTACTTTCCATTATTCTACCACAAAAAGTATTTATACATAAATAGCTATATACTTAAATGAAAAACCATTTATGTATCTATATACATATCTAAATGTGTAATTTTAATTACAACATAAATAAGAAGTAGATTCAAGTAACTTTAAATTTTGATTTAAATTTAAATACAAATTAAACATTGATTTTTAAATATTGTCAATTACTTTTATGTTTGAATGCTAAAATTTAATGCTAAAATTTAATGCAAATATTTAGTATTCAAACATAAAAAAGTTTTATAAAAATTAACTCATCGATAAATTAACAAAGCAGTACAAAACATATTTAAAATAATTTGTTAAACTCAAAATTAAAAAATTGTTAGCAGGTAGCATTTTAAAATTTCATTTTATTAAATTTAAATAATATTCGATGAATTTTAATTTGCATTATTATATATTTCAATCCATTGCATGCATATATTTATAATTCTAAAACAATTATAGAGTTATTTACCAAAAAAAAAAAAAAAAAAAAAAAAAAAAAACTTGTATGCATATTTGCGTTTGTAAGGACCGATAGATGGCGGAACCAGAGCAATAACCAACGGCCAATGAATCAGTAAATGGATCAAATGACTCGGAAAAAATTCTTGGGCGATTTGATCCACGACCGGTCCATGGAACCAAAAATACACTGGACGACTTTGATCCAGACCGGTCCATGGAACACATTACACTGGACGACTTTGATCCAGACCCGTCCATGAGTCTGGACACTGGACGCATTGTTCCAAGACCAATTGGATCGGTTCTGGATCGGTCGACAGCCTGAAACCGCCCAATGCGTCCAGTCTCATGGACTGGTCAGGATTAACCCCTTCGGTCCCCATGCACATTGTAATGTACATAACACTTTTCATGCTGTATTTTATGCTGTATAGGTTTAAACTTCATTTCAACACCTAATGTACCTACACGTGATCATCTAACATGAAAGAATAACGTCTATAACGCCATCTGATTTTTGTGTGTTGAGTTATAGTGCTTCTTATGTGAGTAGTTTGAAATTCGAATGGCCGTGACAGCAGTAAGTAGCAAATATTGTTAGTTTTTCGTTCTTATCTTTTGAAATGAGTGTCAAAACATATACACATTACTAAAGTATGTATGGGTCTACGTAATAATGAAATTGTACAAAATATATTTACTTTGGCTTCGTATTATAACCTCTATAAAAAATATGTACATCCTAATGTACATCCTGTCCCAATCAGTGGAAACACTGTACAAAGTTTTCGATTTGAATTTTTTGCGAGTAATAGTTAGACATACAATTCTTGAAAATATTTTTGCAGATTATTTTATCCTTCAAGATGAATAAGAAACTAAATAAATCTAATTTAGAAAATGAAAAATATGTAGATAAACTATTAGAATTGTTGGAAAATGGGGATGATTTGGATATTGATGACATAGAAGAAAGTGAAGATGAA
Organism: Salticus scenicus; assembly: GCA_963930645.1. Taxonomy (NCBI): domain Eukaryota; kingdom Metazoa; phylum Arthropoda; class Arachnida; order Araneae; family Salticidae; genus Salticus; species Salticus scenicus. The sequence goes on from OZ005661.1 coordinate 219,345,315, forward strand.
GTTGCTGAAGATAAAAGAGTAAGAAGAGAACGGGAAGTTGAGGAAATCGGAGACAGTAGAGAAGATGAAATTTTAAATCCAAAGCCCACTACAGAAGGTTTTCGAAATAAGAAAAGAGTACGACGGAGGAAACAAACACCCGATGTACCAAAATTTGAATGGATAGAGAATGACAAAATTGGCGCTTGTATTGGATCCTATGCAATATTTTTCTAAATATATAACAGATGAAATTTTTGAACAGATAGCCGAATGTACAAACATATACGCACTTCAACAAGGACAAACTCGATTCAAACCAACAAATGTTATTGAAATTGAAACTTTATTTGGATTACATATTATGATTGGATATCTAAATAAGTTCCCACGCATACGAATGTACTGGAATTTCGTATGCACGTTTCCAAAAGTTTAATTTATAAAAACAAGTTTGTAAATGTAAAGAAACGTAGTCATCCTTCAAAAAGTGAAGGAGAAATTACACCGGACAGAAAAGAAAATTTCGTTGCTGTGAGAAAAGATCACTAAGAGAAATTCAACACGATAATGTGGACCATATGCCCCAAATCGATGATAAAAAAGAAGCAACACGATGCAAGATGCCATTATGCAAAGGAAGGACACATTTTTATTGTGACAAATGTCGTGTCCATTTGTGTTTAATAAAAGAGAGGAATTGTTTTGAAAGATTTCACAGAAAATAATAATTATATATATATATATATATATAACTGCTTATTCAAAAGCAATTATTTATAATATAATAATAAATTATTTATAATATAGTAAGAGAATTTTTTTTTCATACAAATTTGACTCAAGATCTCCTATGCTACAAATTTTGAATAAGGACCATATGTCCATTAAAATGTACATTTAAAAATTATATATAAATGAGTAAATATTTTTGTAAAAAGTATATTGTTGATTTCATTGACATGAATTAAGTTAATTTTAGTATAAAAATAATTTTTTCCTAAACGACAAAAAATTCGGTTCTGAAGGGGTTAAAGTCATCCAGTGTAATGTGTTTCATGGATCGGTCGTGGATCCATGAACCTATAAAGAGAAGGACGGCGATCGCGATGTTTCAAGATACAAGAAGCAACGTCTACGTTTCCGACGCCGCGACGTTCCAATCAGAGTCTCCTTGATATCAGCGCTGGCGTTGAAACCGCAGAACAGAGCATCGTGACGCATGCGCAAATTGAAAATCTCGACTCCGAATACGTTGACGCTCGCGTTTTGTTTTCTTAAAAACCAAGAATTAACCCCAATTTTTCTCCTTCGATTCTCCGCAGACATCTCGGGTCTTTGCAGCGCTATCACGCGGCGGTATAGGAAATTCCGTCTTTCGGTTTCAGCTAAAGCTGAAAGCATTGAAAGTTGAAAGGTAAAAGAGAAGATAAAGAAGGATTGCACAAAAAATCGAGGAATTTCATTCGGAAAAAGTTAATAAACTTTTATAAATCCACATCAGTAAATACTGTTGTAGATTTCGAAAGTTCTACAATTTTAAAATCATTCTGCAAAAAATAAATTAATTAATAAAAATAAATAATAATCTTGTATTTCGTATAAATAAATAAATAAATAATAATAATAGAATAGAAGAATCAATTTAAAATATTCCAAATAATAATAAAAATAAAGTGGGAAAAAATGAAATAAAAAACCCCACCAAGGAATCGTATATAAGGAATATTTATGAAATGCTGTAATAGAACTATTCTATTATATAATTCTATTATAAATGTTCTATATTTATCAAAATATTAATCAAATTTTTAATATTTATTACTTAGCATTTGAAATAATTTGTTTTTAAATATCTACATTTTGAACTCGCACTAAACATTTTTCATTTATATAAATTAAAACTTTTTTTAATTACTCTCTTACAATTACACACACACACGCATATAAATATTTTTTTTTCCGCACATGTGCAATGAAATATTATAATAACTAGTATATAACCCCGTCAAAAATGACGGAATGTGAACAATAAATCTTGAAAACAATGTTTAGAACATGAAGATTACCACGTGATCATTTAAATGTATTTTCAATTTTCGTTTATAAATCAAATGTGTTTCGATATTTTATAATTTTCGTTCTGAAACTAAAAAAATTCTACCCGATGAATAAATATGAATGACAATAAAAAAACTGCTCGCTGACAAAAAATATAGGCCCGACAACCACAACAGCAACAACACATCCCAGTGTTCCGTTAAGTGCTCTATTTAAAGTCATCATAATAAGAATAATCTGGTGTGTCACTCACACGACTTTCTCTTACCCTGAAATTTAATACTATAAGTACAGGTTGGAGATTAAAAGGTAAGATAAGTACTGTTATGTAAACCTATATTGAACAATTCAAATTAGGCTTCGGAAGAGTTTTATATGATAATTAGTTCTGGCCCTCCTCAACCCCTCGTTTCATTAATGCACCTACATTTATACAGAATTTAATTCGGTTATTAAAAAATAATTCTGTTTTTAAAATATTAAAATTATTATTTAAAAAAGTTATCTTGTATGATAATACAGACGATTTCTATATTAGAGAAGTAGTATAACACTAAATATCAAAAAAAAAAAAAAAAAAAAAAAAAGAATTTATTCTCAATATTAAAGTAAAAAAAAAAAATTTTTTTTTTTTTTTTTTTTTTTTGTTAAAATTGAAAAGAATCAATAACTTTATTTTAAATTATCGCAGATCGATGGTTCAACCATTCGTTTTAAACGTATTATCGAGCTCTTTTGAAAGATACCCATCATGGAAATTTACTCCCCTCGAGGGGGGAGGCTCCTACATACACAATTTTTCTTTTTTCCCAGTTGACTATATCTATTACAAAAAATATTTATGCGTTTCATTTGGTTTAGTGCAATCTATAGATGTTAAACTCTACTTACCTGCAATTTCCACCATAGACGTAATGTATTTGCATACTTTTGAATGTCCCTGTACACGAACCATTTGCTTCATCTCAACGAAATCTTACTGTAGCATCCCTATATGATACACATTTAGAATACCGAGTTTGGAATTTCTGCTACTATTTGTTCTTGAGATATGCTGATAACAGACACACAGACAGACACACACATACACACACAGACCATTCGCTAAAAACATGATTTTCGTATTCAGGGGACCTCTGAACATGTAAGTATAACGAAAACCCACGTTTGAAAATTTGACCCTAAAACAATACTTTCTCGACCCTATGGGTAAGAGAAAGTAAAAATCTATTCACTTTATTGTACCAAAATACTTTTTTTTAAGACTATCGAAGATCCTGTTTTCAAATACGCAAGCGAAGTGTGACGTCACTGACCTTCCGTGGATGCAAGAAAAAGATTCCCTATGTTAATCGTCCATTGGATTTTTTGTAAAAAATTATTAAAAATCGAGAAAAATTATTTCCCGATTTTAATACCTGTATTTGGGTAAATATATGCTATCGTATCCATGTGTTAGATTGAGTTATTTTGCTGTCAAATTGACAAAATTTTAAGTTTCAAAACTGTGTCATCTTTGGCGTTTTTTGTATTTGGCGATTAAAAACATAATACGAAAATATACATGACTGATGTTTATTTTCGTAATATGTATTGTACGAAATATTGTTTCATATAATTCATCGCTCTCTTAATATAAGTTGTTAAAATAACCATGATTTTTGAAAGGAACTAAATATGTTCGCCAAAATAATTTGGCGATATTTTTTTTTCGCCAAGGATGACAGATATATTAAATCTATTCCGCTGCAACATATGAGTATTGTAGTCCGCTGCAACATATGAGTCCTTGCAACATATGAGACACTTTATTTAGACATTTGAAAACAAATTTGACTTCAAATTATGATAGAATATTTATCATTTTCCTTTTAATTAGTATATTAGTTGGATATTTATTGTGTAAATATCATCATTTGAAATGAAATGTTTATGTTTTGAATCGAATGTGGAGGTTTGCCATTTTTTTTTTTCTAGAGTTTTGAAATTTAAAATTTAAATTTTATCAATTTTACATCAAAAACAACTTAATCTAACGCATGCAGACGATAACTAATACATATCTATACCGAAATATGGGGATTAAAATCGGGAAATAATTTGCCTCAATTTTTAATAATTTTTTACAAAAAATCCATTGGCGATTAACATAGGAAATCTTTTTTTGCATCCACTGACGGCCAGTGACGTCATCACTTTGCTTGCGTATTTTCTAATTAACTATCCAGTAATTACAGACACTCCATGCTAACCCAAATTCAACTCTACTCGATACTTCCAACCAGCTATCTCACCCGCAACATCGCCAAAATATCCGGGATCCAGCTAGGGACTTTCTCATCCTCAACCGAACATTTTATCTTGACTCGACATTATCACCTTAGACTACTCTACTTTCAGTACGCATTTCAACTGGTGACCTTTACTTGCCCAACCAAACATTCTATCCCAACTATAAATTTACACTAATTTCAAAACTAAAATCAACTGGCGTCATTTACGTACTGAAATCGACGCCAATCATACCTTACAATGTAAACAAACAATGAAGCTTGATAAAAATATTTAAAGACTTTAATATGCTTTTACAAATATTTTAAAAGTTTTAAGGCTTTAATATGTTTTAGAAATACTTTAAGCGTTTTTTTTTTTTTTTTTCGTAGAAACAGTCAAAGAGTCGTTCATTCGGAATCCATTTGGAATATGTATTTTCTGAATGGCAACAGTTTTGGTTTGTTTTTATTTGGTATTCCGTTGCTTACAATCATTAAGTTACATAATTCCATTTATAGAATTATGTTTATAATAGCCAGTGATCCATTATATTTAGTTTAGATCTTTAAACATTACAATTGAATAGTTTTTCAAGGTTTTAGTGAAAATAAATAAGAATACGTGCGATACAAAACATATTATATGTGTGTTTCCGTAAGTTGAACCAGCTCAGTGAGTTGAACAAACGGAAAAAAAATGGCTGCCAAAAGTTTCTGTTTTGAAGCGGTACTAACCGGATTCGTTCATGACAGATGAGGATCATTATATATATTAATTATAGTTCCCAATAACATGCAAATCTGATTCTCTTATAAATATATATTATTTTGTAGATAGTTATCATTAAATGTCAATTATTTCAATTATTTTTCTTTTACATATAGAAATGTATTATTTTTCTAATACATATAGAATTATCTGTTTATCTATTTAAATATAGAAACGAAATATGTAAGTCATTTAAAATTTTTTATTCATGAACAAATCAAATTTAATTTCTGCAATTGATAAAATATCATAATATGTAACAAATAATAAAATGATGCTTATTGTACATGTTTTTCATATTCACATTTTTTTTAAAGTCAAATATTCATAAAATGAGAATTTTTAAAGGCCTTCAAATACAAAAAAGAAACGACACTGGCCCATAAAAACGGAAATATGCATATTATACTAAATGAGTAGCTACTTATAATACTCGAAATGAAAATTATTCGTTAAATATCAGTATTAAAAAAGCTCTAAATTAAGTAGGAATAACTAACCTTAGAAGCAGAAAATAAACTTGGATTTTTCTTCCCTAAAGCTTTATTTTTTACGATAGTTGATGGATAGCCACTATTACATAAGCAAAGCAATTCTTCGCCATTATCACTTCGGAGGCAATTTAAAATATCAATTAAAATCTTAAATTTCCCGCATACTTATCATGTAACGAATGAGTCCGAGCGCCCCCTATCACCCACGGTCTCTTTAGGTACGGTTTTCAATGTTTACCGCCTCTCCTCTAATGTAACTTCATGCGTGGATCAAACATAGAATAGGGCAGTTGCAAACAGCTGATAACAGCATGGCAACGTGGACAGCGTGCCCTCCATCATTGGTTGCTATGCGCGGTTGCCATGGTGCTGTGAGCTCTTTTCAACTGCCATTTGCTTACTGTTCTAAAAATGGCGTCTATTTATTTTCACGTGGAGTTGATAGCCCTCCATCTACGTCACTATGACGTCATATGAAACTGCTCTATAATAATTAAAGAAGAAGGCGCGTATACGCTTTGGGCGGGTTCAGGCTCTCCTATCGATCCTTACAAACACAAATATGCATACAAGCAATCTTTTTTTGTTTGGTAAATAATTGAAGCTTGTTTTAGAATTACAGTCGGCTGCAAAATTATTCGAGCACTAGCCAATAATTCCTATGTTTAAAAAGTACACTTAAGACTGTTTTGCTAAGTAAATCCTTGTCGAATCATGTTCTTAGACTGATTAAGAACATGACTCGACAAGGATTTATTTAACAAAGCTGTATTAAGTGTACTTTTTTTTGGCAAGGATTATTACTAGTGCTCGAATAATTTTGCAGCCGACTGTATAAATATATTCATGCAATGGATTGAAATATAATACAATAATGCAAATTAAAATTAATAAAATAAAATTTAAATTTAATAAAATAAAATTTTAAAATGCTTCCTGCTAAAAATTTTTTAATTTTTAATTTAACAAAATATTTTAAATATGTTTTGTACTGCTTTGTTAATTTATCGATGAGTTAATTTTTATAAAACCTTTTTATGTTTGAATACTAAATATTCGCATTAAATTTTAGCATTCAAACATGAAAGTAATTGACAATATTTAAAAATATTTAATTTGTATTTAAATAATAATAAAAAAAAAAAAAATCATAATTAATTGAATTTACAAACCAATCAATGAAGTGATAATTTAAAAAAATCTGGAGTGACTCCACTCGACTTTCCGAACATTGAGTAATTAACAGTTTTGTAGATAAAGTAAAGAAAGAGTAGTTGTTAAACAAACAAAAGAGAGAAAACCATAATAGAGTGTTTGAGTATTTTTCTCCATCTATTACACGTTGTTTTATTTAACGCTACTGAACTTTGAGTCCATAGATCATAATGACAAAGAAATTTTCGTTGTGTCCCTGTAAAAACCTATAAATGTTAGATTCACCAAAATGCTTATAGTTAGTGCAACAGTGATTTATAATACTCATATAAATTTCAGCTGAATTCAATAAGGCGTTTAGATGCTATCGTACTTTTAAAAATTTAGTCCCATAGGCCATAATGATAAAGAATTTTTCTTTGTGTCCCTGTAAAAAAACTGTAAGGGCTAGATTCACCAAAATCTATACAGTTAGTTCAACTGTGATCTATAACATGTGTACAATTTTTTTGCTCGGATTAATAAGGCGTTTAGACACTATCACATTTTTAAAAATTTGGCCCCATAGGCATAATGATAAAGAATTTTTCTTTGTGTCCCTGTAAAAAAACTATAAGTGCTAGATTCTCCAAAATCTATACAGATTGAGTATTTGTGATCTATAATATGTGTATAAAATTTTTGCTCAATTGAATAAGGCGTTTAGATGCTATCGCACTTTTAAGATTTTGCTCCCATAGGCCATAATGATAAAGAATTTTTCTTTGTGTCCCTGTAAAAAAACTATAAGTGCTAGATTCACCAAAATCTATAGGGTTCGTACTATGGTGACTTACAATATGCGTACCAACTTTCAGGTTAATCGAACGAAGCGTTTAGACGCTAGCGTGTTCACCCACAGACATACACACATACACACATACACACACACATACATACATCATCGTAAAAATAGTGAAAACGGACTCAGGGGACCTCAAAACGTATAGAAACATCAAAATCTCGAATTCGGATTTTTGACATGATTACAATACTTTCCTCACTATAGTGTTCGGAAAGTAAAAATGTATTATTATTATTGTAATCATTGATTTAAATGAAAATTAAATTTTATAATATTTTTGGCAATGTGTAATAAGTTTCATATTTCTTACCTTAGATCATAATAATAAAACTTGAACCTACTTCTTATTTACATCAAATATTTGCTTTATATTTCAGCATTCCAACTTAAAAATATTTAACAAAAATTAGCTTGATAATAAATCCATAAAATATTACTTAAAATTGTTTACAATATATTGTTAAAATACAATAATGCATAATTAAGGGAAATAATTAAAAAAAAAAAAAAAATTGGAAAATTTTCTAAAATTAAAATTTTATTGTTATTATTTTTTTAAATAATTTTCGAAAAATAATTATATAATTAATATTATTGTATCTCAGTGCATATGTACCCAAACCCAACTATGCAGAATAGAAAAAAATAGATATGCATCTACCTTTTTTTTATTCATAGTTAAATTTGCATTTTTAGTTAATGAATTAAATTTTCCTTTAACTAGTTTAATTATGTAATATTTTAGAGTTAATTTCAAACTAAACCTACAGATTTTGATCCAATAGAGGGATCGGAGTTGTTCCCCTCTGCTTTCAACCGGTCGTGGATCAAATGTCTCAGGGCCCAGATGGATCGGTCGAAGTGTTCCAGAGGCTGGACCATAGAATAATAATAAAGGTATTCTTTATTATTATTCTATGTGCTGGACTCGCCCACTGTATCCTCCTGATTGTTTCCTTCACGAGCGGCTAGTAGTTGGAGCGTGACACCTAAACATAGCCACGCCTTATTATGATGTCATGTAAATACCGTAGAAATTAGCTTTAGCGACCCTTTACTGAGAGTTACGACAATGTGTTATTACACTTTGATTGGTGGAAAGCTCCCTTTGACCGCCCGAGGCGATTTCGCGCATCGCTACCATAGACATAAGGCAGGGAGAAATTGTGACTTTCAAAAATGCTTATAATTCATATTAATTAAATGTAATTAAAAATTTTTGAAGCAAATTTTCATGTTCCTAAATGTTTTTCCTATTAATAGAAATAAAATTTTTCATTGATTTTCGTCAATTCTTTTCTAAATAAGTACTTTTCTTAAAACAGTTTCGTATTTGGCGATAACTTCAATAATTACACAGCCAACCTCTTTCGGATAAAATCGCACTTTTAACGTGCGGCGCTCGGTTTCCCCCCCCCCCCCTTCTTTTTAGAATAATTTTGAAAATAAATTATGTAAGTTAACATTAACTAATATACACTTATTATTATTTTATTTATTTATCTATTTATTTTTGTTTTACCTGATCTTATTAAAAATTATTTTGATTAATATAACAAACATTTAGATATAAATACAATTAATAGAGTAAAGCATATTTTTGGAAATTTTAGTGTTAAAAATACATAACTAATAAATAAAAAGGCCTTTTAATTATTTAGTTTTTTTTTTTTTTTTTTTTTTTTTTTTTTAATTTCTTCAGGAGTATATAAATAAAGGCTAGCTAGTACATTCATTTAATGCATAAAGCTTAAACTCAATAGGTGCCTTATATTTTTCTTATATTTATTCAAAAATACGGAATATGAGGGGGAAAAGAATAAGGTTAAAAGTATTAAAATGCTTATTGTTCTCTTATTTATTAATTTAAAAACATAAATTTTTTTTATTTGTTTATCTTTTATTTTATTTATTTATTTATTATGGAGAAATCAAGGCATTAATAGAAGTAAATACCTCTATGGTGGCCAAGCGGAACTGCGGTCAAAGTTGGTAGATGGGAAGTGCCGGGTTCGATCAAAAAACGTGTTCATCGATCTCCGTTCGGAGTTTTCCGTAGTTCTCTCTAAAACTCGCGTAAATACGAACTAGATTCACTTAGAACCCCCCCCCCCCCACGGAGGGCATTTCTCCTGTAGGCCTAGGCCCCCTAGAGTAGTAAATCAGTCTTAAGCCATACAACCAATCAACCATTCTTTATAAGATCAACATATGTTAGAATTTTATGTTGTAAAATTATAAGTGCTAATTTCTTTATTTTCTTTATTTGTTTATTAATTAATTAATTAATTTTTTAGTGTCATATTTCTTTTTATCACATACGTTATTTTCTCTCTCTCTCTCTCTCTCTCTCTTTTGTCATACTTTATTCAAAGGTACAAAATACGAATATATATATATATATATATATGTATATATATATATATATATATATATATATATATATATATATATATATATATATATATTTGTATTACATTTGAAGAAAAATAAACTTTTGACATGAACAATAAGGATGTATAAAACCTTTAATGTTAATAAATATTTTTACAAATATTAATATTATCAATGATTATGCATTTAACTATAAAATATTGGTATGTTTTTAAGCATTAAACTAATTCAATTTTCCTAAACTGAATTATTTAAAAAAAAACATGTTAGTGTTAATGTGCCAGTTGCCTACAAAAGAAAGGCCGAGGTATGGGTTGAATAACTTAAGTAAGGGGTGGCCTTTTTAAGGTGTTCTAGCCCATATTTACGCTTGTTTCGGAGAAAACTGCAGATAATTTCGAAAAGTTAGCCCGATGAGCGCTACCTGGTATCGAGCCTGATATCTCCCGTCTACCAGCTTGTTATTTATTGGTCAAATCTAAAACCTGTAGATGGCGCTGCACGCCGATATTAATGTTTTTGTTTTCTTCTTTTCTACTTAGTGTGCTCTTCGTGTTCGTCTTTGTTGTAATAAATGTGTGTAGCAGTAATTGATTTCCTATTATTTTCGCTTTATGTTGTCAATTCACACCAATGAATTGGAATGAACCAACAGTGGCCTGCAGTCCCCTCGACTCTGGACCGATAAGGTAAGATATTTACCTTATTTCAATTTAATATTCTGAAAATGACTATATATAACTATTTATGAAAAGATATATCTAAAATACGTCGTCAAAGTAGCGACATGGTTTTGAATGATAAAATTTATAAAGTCGTTAACAGTTTTAGCGACATAATTTTTGGCGCCCGAACAGGGACTGCCAGGCCCTTAAAAATGTGAATTAACGTGGTTCTTATTCTATAGTCCAAATTTCTAAATTAAATCAATATGGCAACCGAAATAGAAAAATTAAAAAGAAAAAGATCTACCCTAAAGGGATTGTGTACTAAATTGATGAATACGATAAACATAAAGTTAAATGAACCCGACGAAGGGTTAAATGTTTTCGAATTTGAATCCCAGTTAGAAAAACTGCAAGTCAAGAATAACGAAATTATAGAAGTTGAAGATCAAATTGAGGCCAAAATCACGGATCTCAACGAGCTACAAACTGAAATAGAATCGAGACAAGAATATAGGGATTCAATTATTGATGCAAAAGCTCAAATTATGAATAAGATAGAGAAAATTAAAAATTTAAATGTCACTCCGATCTTATCGCAGCCAAGAAATGAGCAAACACCCAATCTGCATTTAGAAAGAATTAATGCGAGTTCAGTAAGATTGCCCAAGATCTCAATTCCAGTTTATGACGGTTCTCCTGAAAACTGGATGGAGTTTTGGAATCAGTATGAGATAACCATACACAATAATAACGAATTGTCTAACGTACAAAAATTTGTTTACTTAAGAAGTTTTTTAAAGGCCCAAGCTTTAACAGCTATTCAGGGTTTAGCACTCTCAGATCAAAATTACAATACTGCAATTGATTTATTAAAATCTAGATTTGGAAAAAAGGATATTATAATAAGATATAAAATTGACGCGTTATTAAATTTGAACCCTGTTAAATCTCCAAATCAAATTAAAGAATTACGCTTACTGCACGACGCCCTTGATGTTAATATTAAATCTCTCGAAAATTTAGGAGTTGATTTAAAATCCTTCGGAAATTTGTTATTTCCAATTGTTACAAAATTAATACCTACCAGTATTATGACAGACTATAATAAAATGAAAACAGAATCTGAGAAATGGGATGTACAAGATTTGTTAAAACATTTAAAATTAGAAGTTCAGACTAGGGAAAAAACCTTTTTATTTTTAAAACGCGAAGTAGAAACTCACAATAGCGGATATAAAAACTCAAATTCCAGATTTGATTCAAAATCATCGGAAAATAATAATAATGCTTCCTACCGGAAATTTGGGTCGGGATATAAAAATTCTAACACAATGCAAAAGGCATCAGCCTTTAAATTAACTGTTAGTAAATGTATATTTTGTGTTGATGCAGTGAATGAGCACGATAGTAAAATGTGTAAATTAAATTTAGAGGACAAAAAATTGTCTTTACGCAAACAGGGAATCTGTTATTTATGTTTCAAAAGAGGTAAACATACAGCTAAATTTTGTTTATCGGGTCTCAAATGTGACACATGTTCAGGAAAACACAATACATTAATTTGCTATAAGCAAAAATCGGAAACTCCAACGGCTCATATGAAAGATAAAATTCACATCGAACATACCCAAACAAATACTTCTGAGAACAGTGCTTGCGAAAATGATAATTCTGTATTGTCCTATAAGTGTCCTGTACAAAATCCGCTTGAGAATAATGAAATATATTTACAAACTTGCTTCGCAAGAATAACAAATAGTTCTAATTTAAACTCTCTAAAGTGTGCCGTATTATTTGATAATGCGTCTCAAAGAAATTTCATAAACATATCACTCGCGCGTGAATTAAAATTGCCGGTGATTAGAAAAGAAACTTTAATCATATATCCGTTTTCTTGTGATCAACCTCAATCAAATGAATATTCAGTCGTAAATTTCGAATTGTCTCATTTAAAAAACCACAAACAGAAATGTTATGTAGAGGCATTGGTCGTAAATCAAATATCTTTTACGAAGTTAAAGATACAGGATGACGCAACATTTCGAAAAGTTTTAGTTACGAGTCAGGGGGAAGGAAACAAATTTTCGCAATTGCATTCGAAGGCCCCAGACATTCTAATCGGCGGGGGGTTATTTTGGAAACTGCAAAAAAATAAAAAGAAAATTAATCGTTCGTTGTTTGCTGTAAATACATTATTCGGATGGACTTTGTCAGGCAATAATAATTCAGGAAACAATCCAGACAACTTAATTACTGGCGCCGCTGTGTTAAAGATTGAATGTGGTAACTCTATTTGTTTACATGAAAACCATCCGTGCATGAAAATAAATGAATCATCCGAATGTACGGGTAATGATTTGCAACGCTTATGGTCGTTGGATCTTTTGGGAATAAGTGATGATAAATTGATTTCTACTTCCGATCAGGAAATAATAAATAAATTTGATAAACAGTTAGAATATAAACAGGGTCATTATGTTACTCATTTATTATGGAATGACCATGGTATTGATAATTTTGAGAATAATTTTGAAGATGCTAGACGGCAATTCAATTATTTGAGAAAAAGATTAAAAGCGGATAAATGGATTTTTGAGCAATATAGGCAGATAATCACAGAACAAGAACATCGAGGGATAGTTGAAGAATGCGGTCGCTCTCAAAGGGAGTATTTCGCCCCACATCGTGCCATTATTAGGAAGGAAAAACAAACATCAAAGGTACGAATTGTTTTTAATTGTTCCAGTAGAGTATCGGGGTGTAAATCTTTAAATGATTGTCTCGTAAAAGGGCCATGTCTTACACCTCCAATTTTGGATGTAATTAATAGATTTCGAATGTTTAAGATTGCGTTTTGCGCAGATATTGAAAAGGCGTTTTTAATGATAGAAATCGCGGAACCCGATAGAAATTTTCTAAAGTTTTTATGGTTTGACGAGGACACTCAGAATTATAAAATAATGCGAATGACCAGAGCTACATTTGGTTGTACAACTTCTCCTTTCTTTTTAACGGCAACAATTAAGAAACACATTAAGGAATATAAGGAAATTTATCCGGATAAGTTATGAAATGTTAAATTCAGCTCTGTTTGTGGACGATTTGCTTTATGGCTCCGATACCGTAAACGGTGCCTATGAATTAACTTCTACTGCGGTAAATATTTTAGCAAAGGCTGGAATGAAATTAAGAAAGTTTAGTACGAATTCACAGGAATTAAAGAACATGTGGGTAGAGATGTAAAAAACCCGGGAATTTTGCTTCAGGGGAATAAACATGGGAATTTTCGGGTTTAAACCGGGTATTTTGGGAACTTTGGAAACTTTGATGGGAAGAAACTAATATTGAGTGCTTAGATTTAATTTCACTTCTTTTAAGTGTACAAACAACTTGTTTCAATATCATTTTTATTCTATTTGCTTAAATAAAAGTGAAAAAAATTATGTGATTATTTTACAAAAAATTGTAAAAAATTAAACATTTACGTTATTGACAATAATAAATGATGAAGTTTTGTCTGCCTATTTAAATAACTTTAGAACTTTAGATTTTTTTTTTTTTTTTTTTTTTTGAATACCATAATAAAATATGTTATAAAAAATAATACAATGAAATTAAATTATGGTTAGAATACTTTAAAATTTTTTAATTTTATTATAATTCATCGAACAAAATTTCACAATAATTCATGAAATTTTGTTATAATCAGTTAAAGTCACGGGCAACAAAATCGAACATGAGTTCTTCGGTTATTAAGAATTAGAGCAATAATTTTTAATGCATCAAATCACTACATAAAATATTCAATAGCTAATAATTAATAATTTGCTGTTATTTCTTTCTTTCTTTATTTTTTGCATATTAATATTGCTGAAATTTTAATTGAAATAATATTTTCCAGTGTAATACTATTGATTGTTTTAGTAAATGCAGAATGAAGCATGTTTGTTTTATTTTTGAAATAAAATGTTGAAGATATACAACTGAAACATGATAAACTCCGATTGCGATTAAAAAAAAAAAAGAAAAAGAAGTGTTATTTTGAACTCAGTATGTATACAGTCAGAAGTAAGATATAAATATACTGCAATAACAGAAAACAAGTCTGTTAATTAATGAAATTTGAAACTTGCACTTTTTAAATTATAGACATTAAAAGCACTATTTAAAAATTGAAAGTTCATAAAAAACATCTAAATGTGAGATAACATTTTGAAATGCCTTAGAACATATTTAATCTCAGAAAGAAAAAAAAAAATCTAAATTTGAGACTTTTGAAAACTTTCAAAATTCCCTTGTTTTGGAAACTTTCAAAATTCCCTTCCAAAAAACCGGGTTTATTCCCAGGTTTAAACCCGGGTTTTTTCCCCGCTCACATCTCTACATGTGAGATAAAAATCATTGTTTTTCGGAGGTAAATAATGAAAGTGTAATAAATATTCTTGGATTGGTGTGGGATAAAGATAGTGATAAATTAGGATTAGCTTTGAAATCTATAGTTGAAAATTTGGATATATCGGTATGTACGAAAAGATATGTATTACATACAGCTGCAAAATTTTTTGATCCTATTGGGATTATATCTCCCTTTTTAATTAGGATAAAGTGTTTTCTTCAAAGAATGTGGGAAAGAGGTATGGATTGGGATCACGAATTGCCGGATGATCTTAAGGGAATTTGGATAAAGTGGTGTAACGAAATTAAGGATTTATTAGAAATTCGAATAGATAGATGCTATTTCACGTATGTTGATTTGAAAAATTCGTGTGTAGAACTACACATTTTTTCAGATGCTTCACCACTTGCATATGGATGTGTTGCTTATTTTAGGGTTATCAGTAATGATAAAAAATGTTATGTAAGCATGATTATGTCGAAGGCTAGAGTTGCGCCGCTAAAGGAACTAACCTTACCAAGATTGGAGTTAATGGGAGCGGTGATAGCAGCTAGAGTAGCGAAATATATTTGTGATGTATTTAAAGAAATTAACATCGAGAAATTTTATTGGACAGATTCTACTATTGTTTTACACTGGGTGAAGGGATCGGCGAAACAGTGGAAACCCTTTGTTAAAAATAGAGTAGTTGAAATTCAGGAATTGTCAGTACCCGAAAATTGGTCATATTGTAATACAAAGGATAATCCCGCAGATTTAGTTATTCGTGGTATCAGCGCAAATGCGTTAGTTAATAATGATTTTTGGTTTAAAGGTCCAAAATGGTTATCTGAGCTAAATGGTAAAGGTAATGATATTGGGGAAAAGGTAGACACGCAATATATTACCGAAGAAAAAAGGAAAACACCTGAAAAAATAATTCAGTTTAAAATCTCTATAGAAACAGTTGAACCAATATTGGATCTTGAAAAATATAGTAATATTTTAAGAGTCCTCAGAATTACGGCATGGATAAAGAGATTTCTTAACAACGCAAATCCTAAAAACGAGAAAGTTAAGGGTCCATTATCGGCAGAAGAAATTGGTAGTGCGCAAACAATGTGGGTTAAATATACACAGAAAATTTGTTTTCCGAATGAATTAAACTGTTTGATAAATGGGGAACCTATTTTGAAAAATTCCAATTTAATTGAGTTCTCACCATTTTTAGATTCCGAGGGAATAATGCGTATCGGAGGAAGGCTTCAGAAATCAATTTATTCTTTTAACGAAAAACACCCGATCCTGTTGCCTTCAAAGGGTAAATTAATTGATTTGTTAATAAAAAATGCGCATGAAAAAGTTTTTCATTTTGGCATTAATGATACATTAGTTCAATTATGGGAGGAATTTTGGGTAATCAAGGGCAGACAGGCAGTAAAAAGCGTATTAAGAAGATGCAGAATTTGCATAAAATTTAATTCTAGAGCTGGAGCCCAGATAACAGCTCCGTTACCTGCAGATCGTATCAATGAACAAAAGCCCTTTGCAGTGATAGGCCTTGATTTTGCAGGCCCCTTATACATCCGAAATAATGATAGCAAATATTATATTTTGTTGTGCACATGCGCAATTACTAGAGCAGTGCACCTAGAATTGGTAGAGAACCTATCTACCGAAACATTCTTATTGGCCTTCAGAAGAATAGTAGCAAGGCGTGGTCTTTGCCATACAGTATACTTCGATAACGCACGAACCTTTCATCGAGCTGATATTGAGTTAAGGCACATCTGGAAAATAATTAGCCATCCCGACGTTAAAGATTACTATAGTAGTAATAAAATAATATGAAAATATATCATGGAAATGTCGCCATGGTGGGGAGGCTTCTATGAAAGACTGGTGCGATCAGTAAAAACTGCCTTAAGAAAGGTGGTTGGCAAAACCACTTTAACACACACACAACTACATACAGTTATATGTGAAATTGAGGCTTCAATAAATTCGCGACCCATTACATACATTTATGCAGACTCAGGAGAACCTTCTCCAATTACGCCAGCACACTTCTTGGTAGGTCAACGACTAACTACCCTACCTATCGTGCATATGAAACCACATGTGCTTCCTGGAACTTCTCCAACATATGTGAAACGTTTCAATAAAAAAGAACGAATATTGGAACAGTTATGGTCAAGATGGAAGAAAGAATACCTTCTTCAGCTGAAAAACGCCATGACAAGTCGACACTCCAGTATTCGAGAATATTCGCCAAACGATGTTGTTTTAATCCACGATGCTAAGTTGCCAAGATACCTATGGAAATTAGGAGTAGTAACTCAAGTGTTTCCCGGTAGAGATGGAAAGGTACGATCGTGTGAGATAAAAACAGCTACAGGTACATTTAGACGTCCTTTCCAGTTGATTTATCCAGTTGAAATTTTTGAAAGAGACTAAATAAACTTTAAAAACTTTCATTTATAAACTATGACATTTGTGTGGACTTACAATTAGAAATATATTAGATATAGAAATATTAGATATAATTACAATTGGAAAATGAACATAAAGTTAATGTTCATCCGGGGGCCAATGTGTTATTTATTGGTCAAATCTAAAACCTGTAGATGGCGCTGCACGCCGATATTAATGTTTTTGTTTTCTTCTTTTCTACTTAGTGTGCTCTTCGTGTTCGTCTTTGTTGTAATAAATGTGTGTAGCAGTAATTGATTTCCTATTATTTTCGCTTTATGTTGTCAATTCACACCAATGAATTGGAATGAACCAACAGTGGCCTGCAGTCCCCTCGACTCTGGACCGATAAGGTAAGATATTTACCTTATTTCAATTTAATATTCTGAAAATGACTATATATAACTATTTATGAAAAGATATATCTAAAATACGTCGCCAAAGTAGCGACATGGTTTTGAATGATAAAATTTATAAAGTCGTTAACAGTTTTAGCGACACAGCTTTGAGAGCAAAGTTAATTTTACAGTCTCAAAAACATTTGGCCCCCTGAAAAACCTTTTATAAACCAACTAAAACAATTTTTAAACATTTAATGTGTTGAGAATGTATATATTTGTAAGTTATTGCAATAAATAAAATTTATCATAAAGCTAAACGGTCATCTCTCAAATGAATATATCAAATCAAGTTAACTGTTAAATCATCAAATTTTTACAAATTAATCTTAATATCGATGAACTTTCTTACCAGTAACTACAAGGACAAATTTGTTAAAATAAATTATTTTTTAAATAAATAAAAATAATTTTATTATTATTATTTTTTTTTTTATCAGTTTGTATAAATATATATTTTTAGACTACAGCTGCATAGTATATTATTAAAAACTAAAGAGTATTAAAATTCAGAATTTTTATATGCAGTATGATAAGATGGTGTAAATTATTTCTATGAATATAGAAATGTAATCTAAATTTAAATAATAATTATAATAATAATAAAACGAATGTGACGTAAAGCATAATGTATCTTAGTTTCATTGCAAAGAAAAATTTTTTCGCTTTACTTTAGAGAATATCTTTAAAAACTTACACCGATAAATCACCAAAATGCGCGATCAGCGCCAAGCATTGTAAAAGGTTACTGTAGCAAGAGGGAATCTGGACAAGCGTTTGTCCACTGAGCATGCGTACTAAGTACCTGTCGTATCTCTGAGATTATCCAGGGTTTCTAATTAGCTTTGTTTAGTGCTACCATCTACCGACCTAATTACAAAATAACTTTATAATTAAAGTAACTCGGAGATTTATTTGAAAATTATTTGTTTAAAATTGATTTTTCGAAGTTTGTTTTAAAATTATTATTTTTTTCTTTGAAATTTATTTTTAGAATATTGTTTTAAAATTATTTTGATTGGGGACTGGAAATGATAACGATAAAATAGTTTCAATAAAATAGTACATATATTTAGATTTAACAGTTTAAACATTTTATTTATTATATTAGAGATTTGTGAAATATATAAGCTTAGCGAGAATATTTTGATTGAAGACTTAAAATTCTTAAAATAAAATAATCAATAAATAATATACATTCTTCAATTTACAACTTAAAAAGTAAAATCAGAAAACTATATCCAAGGGCGTATCCAGAAAAAAATTTCGGAGGGGGCCCAACTTTCACTAAGATGTTGGTCATACACCCGCACATGTGCACACCAAGAGCGTGTGCGCTAAAGTTTGCCCCCCCCCCATCACCTTAACTTTAAGAAAAATTTAAGTTATTACCTTAAGCTTCGTATCTAGGCATAGTAAAATGGTTATGCGCTTAAATAAGATCAGTTACAACGCCGCATGTCGATGTCGGTAAACAATGGAATTAATGTTTCTAAAATCGGAAATGGCAAGAAAAGATTTAATGATAACAATAATTCTAAAAAGAGTCTCAGGCTTAGAACTGATGGAACTAATCCTTTAAAATGAATAAGTCTCTTCTAGAGAGTTTTTTTAATCCGTGATGTTGTAAACCACTGACAAACGGAGAAAATCACCAAAAAATGGAAGTTAATTAGTCCGGTTAATAAGGAGTCGAGCTCGTAATTGAAGGTTTGAGTGATCGATAATGGAGCACTCCAAATACTGTCATGTAGATTAATGGTGTCAGTTGCACGTAAAATTCGTTGTGTCCTCCATGTTTTGTAAATGTAATAGCTCGGGTATACTGAAATTGGGGAAACATCGTGGAGGTTTTAAATTGTGATGGTACGATTCCGGATTACCCTAGAAATGAATTCTAGATCGATGATATGCTGTTTGTCTAGCTTTAGTGCAGTGTTAAGTCCATTCAAATTTAACATACCAAAAACTGGCTGACGTCGTAATTCAGTGGTATGGCGCAGGATTTATGTGCCATGCACAACCATGTTTCAAATACTTTTCGGTTTTTTTAGATATAGCTTCTTTTTAATACAGCCGAGATATATCTTCTCCATAAAAAGGGAAATCTAGTGCAGCTACGCTATCTGCTAGGCGATATACCCAAAAGTCTAATCAAAAAATTTATATCCAAGTTTCCAAAATAGTCTTATGGTGTTCAATGCATCTAAAATAAAAACATGTAAATACATTGAAAACTGGAAGTCTAAAAGTTTCCGTATCCAATACTTTTTCTCTTGTTTTGTGTGCAGAAGAAAATAATACATGTATGTGGTTTTCTAATTAGATAATATTGATTGCTTTAGATCATATTATCAGAAATATGAGGACCTGTGTGCTAGCGTCCACTAAACCTAGACATATTACATGTCTATGTTTAGCGAACACATTGAGGTCTTCTTATATGGTTTACTGTTTATCGTGTCTTCTACAGATCCTGGGGCCATGGTTATACGCATTGTAGTTGCTGAAAATTTTCTGGCATGGCGTATGTATCGAACTATCTAACGTTTCTATATATACCCAGGGTGTGTATCAACCAAGTGTCTCATGTGACACAGCGTATCTTCACCTGTGGCTGCACGTCATTATTGTTTATCGTTTGGAAAGTGAACAGTGAAGGGCGTTCTACATCAGACTCAGATATGTCTACTTTGTGACGATCGTAACAAAGATGTTTACATAACATGTTGGTTTTTTAAGGCCTTTCAGGTCAGTAGATAGCACAGCCACTTATTCTATTTGCATCACAGCTCGCACCCACTTTTGTTTTACGACCATCTTAGATCTCTTCAGATGTTTGTCGAACTATGGAGACTTAGCTCCAACATTATGTATGTATATATATATATATATATATATATATTAAGTTTTTCCTCTTCCCTTTCACTTGACCTAAGGTGCGAGCTGTGGTCCATACCAATGTAGGTACAATACCTTACTTCTTCTTTAGAACTCAGGGAGCTACAGTTACTTTTCTGACTTTTTGTTGACCAATAATTGTTGTATTGCTTGGGGCTATACAATCTCATGCGATTGATTTTTCTCACTGAGAGATTCGTTGTGGTAATCCGTCTGATTCCTTATGCGAATGTTATTTAGTTATAGGTGCATGGCGATGGATGACGATAGTGGTGTGATAGTTTGAACGATGCTAATGACGCATGGCAGCAGATGGTGGCTTTTCCGCAAGTCGGTTTAACACTTCGGTTTTCTTTTGGAAAACAAGGAAAATTGATATAGAATTTCTTTGACAGAACCTGTGGACCGCATGTACCCACTAAAGTCTGGTCCAGTGAGAGCTCAGTCTGGTTTGGGAATCTGGACATTCGTCTGAAATTCTGCCTCGCTACAAATGTGAATACTGAATGCTGTACTCTATGATGTGATTACAGGCATTTTTGCTTTCAGTAGGATTAGATAGTACTATCTTTCATCACATGCCTTTCTGTAAAGTAGACTTTATATTGGCTGTTTTATGTTAGAAAGGAATGAAGGAAGGAAGGTATACTATAAAATGGAAGGTATGGAAGGTATACTACGTGCATAACTGACAAAACCAAAAGTTCCAATGCAACTGTGATCTTTGTTAATGACGAATCTTTTGTCTCACAAGGAATTAAAACGCTATTTCTGACAAGAGAAGTGTTTAAAAGAAAGGAGACACATTACAGTGTTCAACAATAAGTACCATAAAGTTCTCCTTTTAGTGTATTTTACAAAAAACTAATATGGACTTTACAAGACAGAAAATTGCTGATAAATAAGGTTACACAACCAAACAAATTAACAACAACAAAAAAAAGGTATTGTGGAGAAAAAAAATTATTTTTTTACATTTTTTTTCCCGGTCAGTAGAACATGAAAAATGTTATCTCAGAAATTTTCGGGGGGGGGGGGGGCTCGAGCCTCCAGAGCCCCCCCTCTGGATACGTCCCTGACTATATCTGTCTGCGAAAGATATTTTTCAGTTTACCGCCCGATCCGTGCAAAGCGAAAACTTTTTCATGTCTTTTTGTTTTGTTTTTATACTATAGCTTTTTTTCTTTTTCTTTTAAATGAATGTTTAATATCATTATTGTCTGACACTATGGATGTCGTATGCGAATTTTGCGATAAAAAGTTTTCGCGTAAATTTGTTTTATATAGACATTTAAAAAATATCTATCATGTTTGTTGTTAGGTAAAAAAGACATTTCCCCATACTTGTCCTGTTGATGACTGTACTGTTGAAAAGTCCTCTCTGAATGAAATTAGATTACACTTAATTGAAAATCATGATTTCACATTTTACGAAGATAAAAAAACGTTTGAAAATACTGATGAATTCAAGCAGTGGAAGGAGAATTTTAAAAAAGAAAATAAAGTATTTTTCAAAAAGGCCAGAGGTGGTGATAAATACCAAATGTGTACAAAACAATACTACGTTTGCAATAGATCTGGAGCTTATATTTAAAAAAATATGGGGAAACGAGAGCCAGTAGAGTCTAGTGCTGGACGATATCAGAAATTAAATATCGCGATATATCACCATGTTAATATCGATATTATGTGATATATTGCGATATTTCTTTCAAGATAGGAAAAAATAGAAATTTGTTATTTTTTAAAGACATATGCACACGAATTTTAAAGTATACAAGTATAAAGTGTTTTCCGTGTATTTTCTGGTATATTACTACCATAACTTTATCATAAAAAAAAAAAAAAAAAAAAAAAAAAAATGCATAAAAAGTGAATCAATATTTTGTGTTTCTTATAACTTATACTGTTGCTTTTTAGTATACCTCTGTATAGTTTGTCCTCTATTCTTCCCATTTTAAGCTTTAATTATTTTAAAATCATATTTTAACACAGCTAATATGCGATCTGTGTTTTATTTGTACCAAGTATATCAAAATTCATAATTCTACTAAAAATAAAGCTTAATAAAAATTGTCTTAAGATGTAGGTATTAAATAAAAAGGAAAATCATTCTAAATAGTTAAGAATTGCCATTGGATACACCTTTTTTAGTCGTAGAGAGTAATATTTTTTACTTAAAACTCTTATATGCATCCTAAATGTCAGTTACTTGTCATTTTTATTTTTGTATCTGCTTACCAAATCATTACAATATTTTTTAAATGTATATGTGTTCAATTCACATTCGTAATAGTTTCATATATTCGTAATAGTTTCATTATATATATATATATATATATACATTGTCAGTATAAAAATTATATTATTTAAAGAAAATTATGTTAAAGTTTCATTTTGTTACTTAAAGTAACTCATTTTGAAATTACATGTACGGCTTAAAAAAAAAAAAAGAAAAGAAAAGAAAAGAAAGAAAGAAAGAAAGAAAGAAAAGGAAAGAGAAAAAATAAATGCTACATAAAAAAAGTAATAAACTATCCAATATTATATAATTTAATAAAGAAACTGTCACTGTAAAATTACTGAAGATAAAACTTTATTTTACATCAGTCAGATAGCACCCTTTCTCCCTTCCCATGTTTTCCAATGGGATTTTTGTCGCGTCGTTTTATAAAAATATTTTATTAAAAAATGAACTTTTTCGAATTATGTTTTTTTTAATATTACTCTTTGAACAGGTCGTCTTTTAGCTTAAATTCTGTTTTTTGAATATTACTCTTTGAACAGGTCGTCTTTTAGCTTAGTGAACAATTTTTCGAAAAAATAAATTTAAATATTTTACTTAGAGATCCACACTTTACCCATAATTTACTTATTGAGTCCATAATTTACTTATTGAAATAAAATATTTAAATTAATTTTTTCGAAAAATTGTTCACCAAGCTAAAGGGCGACCTGTTCAAAGAGTAATATTCAAAAAACAGAATTCGAAAAACTTCATTTTTGAATGAGATATTTTTATAAAACGAAGCAACGAAAATCCCATTCGATAACATGGGAAAGGAGAAAGGGACTGATGTACAACCCAAACAGTGATGCCAGATGGTCGAAAATTATTTCCCCAAACAGGTCTTCAAATTTCCCCAATTCAGGAGGTTTTTTTCGAAAAAATCCCCAATTTGATTTCTACTAAAAAGGGGAAATATTCAGAATTAGAAGAAAATCCCTTTCTTATATGTAAACTGCAAGGGGAGTAAACTGCACCACCAAATATATCTGGTATCACTTATGATGATGTTTTTATTGTACTAATGAACTCTTTACAATTATCTTTATTAAAAAAAATTGGAGAACTTTTAGTCTGTGTTGATTCAACACATGGGACAAATGGATGTAATTTTAATTTAATTACTTTGATGGTTGTTGATGAATTTGGGGAAGGATTTCACGTAGCATGGTTGATTAGTAATCATGAAACTACAAATGTACTTAAGAACTTCTTTAATAATTAAATCTAAAACTGGTGAAATGAGCACTCAGTTTTTCATGAGTGATGATGCGGAGCAGTATTATCAAGGATGGATATCAGTTTTTACACATAAACCTCAAAAGTTGCTCTGTATTTGGCATGTTGATCGAGCCTGGAGCCAAAAACTGAACACCATCCCAGATCTCGCAATACGAGCTGAAATTTACAGCAAACTTTGTTTGTTACGCAACGAAACTGATGAGAAAATATTTCAAAAACTTTTAGAAGAAATTATGAATGATCTTCAAGAAACAGATATGCTCCAAAAGTTTTTGGAGTATTTTGAAAATCATTATTTTAAAAGATGTGAACAGTGGACTATGTGCTTTAGAAAAGGATCTTTCATAAGTACAAATATGTATCTTGAAGCATTTCACAAAATTCTAAAACACATATATTTAAAAGGTAAAGTGAATAAGCGACTGGTCAGGTGTATCCATATGCTGTTTTCTTTATTAAAAGACAAATCTGTTGAACGTCTTATAAAATTGGAAAAGGGAAAAAAAAGTTCCAAAAAAACATCAGGAAATTGGAAGAGGCATATTGCAAGTTTAAAAATGCCTGACTCATGTGTTACACATTTAAGTGAAAAAATATTCAAAGTAAGCAGTGAGCAAGTAAATTACACTATCGAAATTGATGGCGAAAAATGTAATGAATCCTGCCAACTAAAATGTAAAATATGCAAAATATGTATTCATAATTCTAGATGTTTCCTGTCCGGATTATGTGTTGCGGGGATTTCTATGCAAACATATTCACCTAACTACAAGAGTATTCGGACAGAATTTTAAAAAAGAGGAAGAAACATTAAAAGACCACATTTCTAATGAAAGCGAGATAATCGAACAAGAATGTATTCCTAAAATTTTAAGCAGTTAAAAAAAAGAAAATAATTCTAAAGATGAAAATATAATCAACAGAAGGCTGGAGGCTACCTTGATATGCTTCGTAACAAAATTGAAAATTGTGATAGCGAATCACTATTAGATGAAGTCAATTCAAAGTTATCAAATATTTGTAAATTATTTGAATTGGAGAATAAAAGACCTAAGAAACAGTTTGTTTTGGACGGCAAACAAAAACCAAGTAATTCAAATGTTCCTCCAATCAGAAAGTTTCATTTAACAAAAAGGAAGCTTAAAATTAAATCAAAAACTACTAAATTAGATCAAATTACTACAAAAAAAATCAAGCGTGAATTACTCGGAGAGTATGGTAGTGGGGTTTCATTTAATGAACATACTGATCACAGTTATCTTAAAAAAAAATAAATAAAAAAATCTGGAGTGACTCCACTCGACTTTCCGAACATTGAGTAATTAACAGTTTTGTAGATAAAGTAAAGAAAGAGGAGTTGTCAAAAAACAAAAGAGATAAAACCATAATACAGTGTTTGAGTATTTTTCTCCATATATTACACGATGTTTTATTTAACGCTACTGAACTTTGAGCCCATAGATCATAATGATAAAGAATTTTCGGTGTGTCCCTGTAAAAAACCTATAAATGCTAGATTCACAAAATGCTTATAGTTAGTGCAACAGTGATTTATAATATTCATATAAATTTTCAGCTCAATCGAATAAGGCGTTTAGATGCTATCGCACTTTTAACTAGTATGTTGTGGCCACCACATGACTTTCTTCTATATTTTCCTATACAAATTCACTCAGTAAAAATAATTTATAAAAATTATTATTTAAAAAAATTGTCTTCCATGATAATGCAGATGATTTCCATAGAGAAGTAGTATAACACTAAATATCCAAAAAAAGTCAATTTTATTGTCAATATCACATTTAAAAAAAATCGATAACTTCATTTTAAATTATCGCAAATCTATGGTTCAACCATTCGTTTTAAAGGTACTGGCGAGCTCTTTTGAAAGATACCCATCATGAAAATTTACTCCCCTCGAGGGGGGAATTCCCCCCCAGGGGGGTTGGCGAGGCTCCTACACATACAAATTTTTTTTCCCAGTTGACTATCTCTATTATAAATAATTCTTGTAAATTTCATAATGATTACTAAAAAATAATTCTCTTTATGCACATTTATACAAAATTTTGTACTATACACCATGTTAAAAATTTAGAAAAAGCGGGATGGCAACGGAACCTGTGAGACAATTTTTACCAAAAGTTGACAGACACTAATTTATGTCAAGGTGCAACTACATACCAATTTGTATGAAATTCTGTGAAGTAGTTCCTGAGATACAGTTGCCACAAAAGTCTGTCACACCCAAGCAGAGACTGACAGACAAACAGACAGACATTTTCTAAAAATGGTCAAATCGTGTTCTACAGCTCTCAAAACGTGTAAATCCATCAAAAACCCGAGGTCGAAAATTTTTACGAATCCAATACTTTCTTCTATTAAATATCGAAGAAAGTAAAAATTTGGTCTCACAGGCCATAATGATAAAGAATTTTTCTTTGTGTCCCTGTAAATAAACTGTAAGTGCTAAATTCACCAAAATCTATACAGTTCGTGCAACTGTGACCTATAACATGTGTACAAATTTTTTGTTCAGATTAAATAAGCGTTTAGACGCTATCGCACTTTTAAAAATTTGGCCCCATAGGCCATAATGATAAAGAATTTTAATTTGTGTCCCAGTAAAAAAACTGTAAGTGCCAGATTCTCCAAACTCTATACAAATTGAGTAACTGTGACCTATAATATGTGTATAAATTTTTTGCTCAATTGAAGAAGGCGTTTAGATGCTATCGCACTTTTCAGATTTTGGTCCCATAGACCATAATGATAAAGAATTTTTCTTTGTGTCCCTGTAAAAAAACTATAAGTGCTAGATTCACCAAAATCTATAGGGTTTGTACTATGGCGACTTACAATATACACACCAACTTTCAGCTTATTCGAACAAAGCGTTTAGACGCTAGCGTGTTCACTCACAGACATACACACATACATACACACATACACACACACACACACACATACATACATCATCGTAAAAATAGTGAAAACGGACTCGGGGAACCTCGAAACGTATAGAAACATCAAAATCTCGATATCGGATTTTTGACATGATTACAATACTTTCCTCACTATAGTGTTCGGAAAGTAAAAAAGAAAAAGCTGTAGATTACATAATGTAATATACAAATTTTTAATTATTTATCTTACCAAATGCAGGTTAGAAGAAAATATTTTTCTTTTTCCCCTCTTAAGAATAATTTTAAACAAATTTTTAAGTGTAACAAATGTAAGAGATTAATGTATATTTTGTTGCAATGAGAAATCAATCTCTTACTTTTTCAAAAGTTATTTCTCTCTTTTTCTGTTTTTAATACCATTTTACCATTTTTTGTATTATAGCAAAGTTCTTAAATAAACAAAAATGAAGAAATGTTTAAGGAGAATTATTTTTAGAATGTCTGCTTGTATTCAATTATTTGATATTAATGCAACAACTCATAATAGTACAGACTTGAGATAAATATTTCATAACTTTAATAATTTTTAGTAAATTCTGTATATATTAATGCCATAAAATTTAGGTTAAAAAAAAAAAAAAAAAAAAAAAAAAAAAAACTTAGCCATATTTGCCTTTACGAACATATATAGTGGCTGTCGGGCAAATAGCAGTAATAAATAGAAGCTATATTTATTTGTTAAAATGAATGGCCATATTATTATGCAGAAATCTTACAAATGAAAAGTATGAGTATAAAGCAAGCATCCTTATCTTTCATATGATGTAGAGCAAATTTTATGAAGAGCTAAATTTTAGTGCTATACACAATGGTGATAAAATGTAATTTAAAAAATGAAGTAATAATTAATCAATTGTAAAGGATTATTTATTGTGCATATTTAAATTTTATTATGGCCACCTAAAAACTTTTTAAATTGATTTTTTTTTTTTTTTTTTGTAATTTTTTTGAGGAATTGTTATTCATATCTTCATTTAGGAAATAAATAAATAAAAAAATCTAAGTGTGGAAGTTTTTTTTTTTTTTTTTTTTTTTTTAAATAAAGATTGTACATGCATAATTAGAGAAAGAATAAAAATGGGATTACTGAAAGATTAAAAAAAATAAATAAATAAAAGTGCAAATAAGAATATGTATTCTGAACTTTTAGTGGATTTCTTTTTCTAAATTTAATTTGTAAATTTAAGAATATATAGTATTTATTGATTATTTTATCTTAAGAATTTAAGTCTTCAATCAAAACATTCTCACTAAGCTAATGAATTTCATAAATGTCCAATACAATAAATGTTTAAATTGTTAAATCTATGTATATGGGCTATTTTATTGAAACTATTTTATTGTTTACAATTTCAATCCCTAATCAAAATAATTTCAAAACAAAATTCTAAAATTAATTTGTTTAAATTGTTAAATCTAAGTATATGTACTATTTTATTGAAACTATTTCATGGTTAACATTTCCAGTCCCCAGTCAAAAAAAAAAAAAAAAAAAAAAAAAAAAAAAGAAAAAAAAAAATCAAAAAATTAATTTTAAACAAATAATTTTCAAATAAAACTTAAAGTTATCTTAATTTTAAAGTTATTTTGTACATAGACCGATAGATGGCAGCACTACACAGAGCC
Source organism: Salticus scenicus (assembly GCA_963930645.1). Taxonomy (NCBI): domain Eukaryota; kingdom Metazoa; phylum Arthropoda; class Arachnida; order Araneae; family Salticidae; genus Salticus; species Salticus scenicus. Next base: position 219,374,219 of record OZ005661.1, read on the forward strand.
AATTTCTTAGTATTTACATCATGAAGGTAGAAGGTTCTCTCTATCTTCATGATGTATTACATTTTACATGCGAACTCCTATATGATCTATGTAGGAGTTCTAATATAAACGATGACACTCCGTGACGATAACGTGATGTCTTGGTCGAGTCCAGCCTCTGGAACACTTCGACCGATCCAACTGGGCTCTGAGACATTTGATCCACGACCGGTCGAAAGAAGAGGCTGGACAATTCCGATCCCTCTATTGGGTCAAAATCAGTGCTGCCATCTGTAGGCTTAGTTTGAAATTAGCTCTAAAATATTAGAATTAAATTAGTTAAAGAAAAATTTAATTCGTTAATTAAAAATGTAATTTAACTATGAATAAAAAAAGATAGATGCGTATCTATTTTTTTCTATTCTGCATAGTTGGGTACATATGCAATGAGATACAATAATATTAATTATATAATTCTTTTTCGAAAATTCTTTTAAAAAAATAATAACAATAAAATTTTAATTTTAGAAAATTTTCCAGCAAATTTTTTTTAATTATTTCCCTCAATTATGCATTTTTGTATTTTAACGATATATTGTAAACAATTTTAAGTAATATTTTATGGATTTATTATCAAGCTAATTTTTGTTAGATATTTTTAAGTTGGAAAGTTGAAATTTAAAGTAAATATTTAGCATTCAAATATTTGAAGTAAATAAGAAGTAGGTTCAAGTTTTATTATTATGATCCAAGGTAAGAAATATGAAACTATTACACATTGCTAAAAAATATAAAATTTTAATTTTAATTTAAATCAATGATTACAAAAAAAAAAAAAAAAAAAAAAAAAAAAAAAAAAAAAACAGTTTTTTAAATTATTATTTCATTGATTGGTTTGTAAATTCAATTAATTATGATTTCAATCAATAATATTTTAAATGTTTAATATATTTATGATTTTTTTTTAAATTTAAATACAAATTAAATATTGATTTTTAAATATTGTTAATTACTTTTATGTTTGAATGCTAAAATTTAATGCAAATATATTAACAAAGCAGTACAAAACATATTTAAAATATTTTGTTAAACTGAAAATTTAAAAATTGTTAGCAGGGAGCATTTTAAAATTTTATTTTATTAAATTTAAATAATATTCGATAATTTTCTTTTTGCATTATTGTATTATATTTCAATCCATTGCATGAATATATTTATAATTCTAAAACAATTATACAGTTCTTTACCAAAAAAAAAAAAAAAAAAAAAAAAAAAGCTTGTATGCATATTCGCGTTTGTAAGGACCGATAGATGGCGGAACCAGAGCAATAACCAACGGCCAATCAGAGCAATGGATTTGTAAATGGATCAAATGACTCGGAAAAAGTTCTTGGGCGATTTGATCCACGACCGGTCCATGGAACACATTACACTGGACGACTTTGATCCAGATCGGTCGATGAGACTGGACGCATTATTCCACGACCAATTGGATCGATCCTGGATCGGTCGAGAGCCTGAACCCGCCCCTTGCAACCTAGTCGCTCGTTTTCTTTCGAGCTTAAGCTGCCTGATATGGCAAAGCAAACAGCTCCGTATCAGTACCTGCGCCTACCTACCAACCTACCTATAAACAAAAACAATATTATATGATCTATTTATAGCTTAAAACCCTTTATTAATTATTAAATAAATGTCTGAAGAAATGGCTAAAAGTATGGGTGACAACCGTGTAGAAGAAAAGTAATTTTTATATTAAATATGTATTACTGCCATATGATTTTAAAGCGATAACATTCCTCCCTTGTATTCATTGTTTTAATTTAGACGTTTTTTCTTTTCATTAATTGAAAATCGAGAAACGAAAACATCTGAAAAATTTAGTATTTTTAGTTTGTAAGATGGTGTGATTTAAATACTTTGTCCATTTAGAAATGTCGTAATTTATTTTTGACTTTTTATCATAGCAGTAGTTATAAAGAAAATCCAGTATTTCATTTCATGTTTGCAGTAATTTTGAACTGTCATGCAACTTTAATTTTAAGGGTTATTTTGTAAAATCATATCTTATGATAAAAGACTTATCATTTTTTTTCAATTTTGATTAGTGCAATAACTCAAGGCTTAAACAGTATAGATCAACTAGTATTAGTGTGTATGTATCTGGCAGAGGGGAGGACCTCTGATTTTTAATAGGTTGAAAATATAAATAACTTAAGATTATATTAAAATCTGAATTTAACATGGTTATGTAATAATAATAAAGCATCCCTTTTTCCTACATTGCAAGTACCCTTTCATAATTTATTATATTTTAATATAAAAAAGCTTATAATATTAAAAAAATATTTAATTTTCATTATATTATTATCAGTATTATTGTCTGAATTAGATATTTTTGTGATGTTATGGAATCGTGTAAGATTCAAAGGTTACACGTTAAAAAGATTAATATATAGTAATTAAGAAAAAAAAAAAAAGCTTCTGTACAAATATATTGGCAAAAACTTGTGGGCATTTTCTAGTGGCGAGAAACTTTTACATTTAATTTAAAAGATTCTTAAAAAGAAGACTGCTGTTTAGCAGTATATGCGTGAAAATAAGCACTATAAGCTTTCCAATAAAATGATGAATAAAATCTTCATAGTTTCTAAATAAAATTTCAAGAACTGCACCATCAAAATTGAACTACTGCTTATGTGTAATACCGTTTTCACTGAAAAATTTTAATAATATAATAACTAGGAGAGTGTAACAGATGTTCACCATCTGTTACACTCTCCTAGTTAACAAGTTGGTTTTGGGGGAATCTAAGTAAATTTTATATGAATTTAATTAAATCATTTCTTCTTTACTCAATTCCTACTAATTACACCAAATCAGCATTCATTTAACATTTTCATGTATATGACAAACACTCAGTCAAAATCCATTTGTTCGACTTCCAAAATGCAGTTTTTTTTTTAAATTTTAGTTCTGCAAAAGTAGAAAATTTAATTTTAAGTTCTAGGTATTCATCATTGAACTGCTTAAGCACATATCAGTTACAATGAGTTTATAGACGATTTTAGAGCCAACCACTGATCAGCGCCGATTTTTTGGAAAAAATTGTCTCTACTCCCAGTGTGATAGCGCGCACCGAACTTGCCCAACTTTTTCAGAGCTGTCTTGATAAAATTGTGTCTACACACAATTTTTCCACAGACTCATCCAATCAGAATGCGCTATTTTGATACGTCATATTTCCAAGATGGCGGAACATGGGAATCGCTTTAAGTGGAGATTTGAAGAAGAAATATTATCGTTAAGCACGTTTGTTTTACCGTTAAATGATAAGAATTTTGAATTAATCGTTTTTATTTTTGTATGACGTTATGACAATAGTTGTAACAAAGATCGAAATAGAAATAATAATGCGATATTTTACACAAATGAAACGGAATTTTAACACTAATCATTGCGTATTTTATTCGTGCCAAGAAAAGTGATAAGCGTCAGAAATTAGTCTTCTTTCATCCAACTTTTCACCCGTCTATTGTAACCTCTATGGTGTTTACATCGAGGAAAAATCGGCACTAAAGTCGGCTCAAAAATTGGTTGTTTCTCTAGTTGCTTTGTACCTATACCTCATTGATATCATAAATAACATTTTCTTTTGATGGATTTAATATACTATCAATAATTTTATTATAAGTAACTTGATCCTAACAGTCTTTCATATTATTATTGTAATCATAAAATGCAAGTACAGAATCTGCATTCAAGATTAAAAAAAAAAAAAATCAAATTTTTAAATATTTTTTAAAAATATAATAGAATAGCTGAATGGACCAGTGAAAGTATGTATGGAACAGCGGAATCTTAATATTACTGGTCCTACAGACCTGTGACGTAATTTCCTGAATTTCTACTCCTGCATAAGTTATAATTGTCTTTTATTTTAGTAATGTTTACATATATAATGAGACTAAAAAAAAATGTATATGAAAAAAAGATTGTTAGTCCCAAACTCTGCAGATTTTACAGTGAGGAAATAATAATGGGCTCTTCTCACCTGACGTCAGAGGTCACATGATAGAGGGAAAACAAATAGCAAACGAAGTCTTGTTTATCTATAGCGATTGCTGAAATAACGTATTTTCTATTCTTATTTTTGATCAATCATATTTAATCTGTGTTATTTTTTTTATACATCATCATTTTTAATCCAATTTATATCATTATTCATCATCTTTTGTTTGCTGTATACATTTATAATCATCATTTAGTTTACATTTGTTATTGATGTTCATGAAGAACATGTTAAATACTCTGATTTTTGGTACTTAAATCAGTGACAGTGCAATATCGTACTGCGTAAATCCATTTAGACCAGTAACTAAGTTAATTAACTTGTTGTAAAACCTTTATGCAATTAAATTGAAAGAAATGAAAACATTTTAAAATTTCAAATTATAGTCCATAAACATTCCACAAGAACAAACAAGCTATTATTTATTGCTAGATCAGTTAATGTAACAGTTACACTGAACATACAAAAATCGATTCTTACAGTTGAAAATAAATAAACACATAAAGTGTTTTTTAAAAAATATTAAATTTACAAATACAACTATTCTACTGTTTACAAATGCACAATATTACTTTTATTTTATTTTATATTAAATATTAACATTTTTGTTCTTAAGAACAATATTTAATTGAATTCGATTATTCGTTTTCCTCTATCACATGATTGAGCAGACGAAACTGGGAAGAGTCCATTAATTAGCCATATAAAATTTATTATTATTATTTTTCTCTATAGTTTTAATTTAGCAATAAATTTGTTAATAACCTAAAAAGAAAATCCTAGGAAATCTCTTAACTCCATTTATCTAGATTAAAAAAGTAAACCCTTAAAACTTTTATTAATTGATGACATATGTATTTTATGTATATGCTACCTTTATTCTAGGAAAAGTGAAGGTATTCCAGTTCCCATCACAACATCTGAGTCTTGTCAGAAATGCCCTCCATATAACTATATGGATTGGGTGGATATTACACAAGAGTTTTTTGAAGCAACTAAAGGTAACTGTGTATTTTTTCATTTTCCTTTGTAAAAGTTTTGTGGTTTTTTATTTATACTGAAGGGTTACATAGGTCAGTGGCGAATCCAGAACTTTTTTTTTTGGGGGGGGGGGGCTGGCTAAGATTTTTTCAAGATGTTATTCCAGATCAATGAAAAAGTTACAATTGTAATATTCAATTGTGAATGTCCCCCCCCTCCCCCCTTAGATCTGCCACTGACATAGGTTTTAACCCAATGGCAGAAACACAGTGACATAGTTGTGGACACAGAAAAACGGCTTGTGGACAGTTTTTGTCTGCAGCTTTCGAATAACAATTCACTTAAAAAAAATGTCTGCATCGAAACTAAAACTAATACTTTTATATTATTTATAATTATTTATATTGTTTTGTGTCAAACATTGCTATAAAATATTTAATTGAATGAATACACACAATTGTTTATACTATATTGCTCTGCAGTAAAATTGTATTCGTGTATTGTTGCACGCATAGGCGTAAACTACGGGGGGGCAGGGGGGGCTGGCCCCCCCACTTTTAAATCTTCGGGGGTCGGCCTCCCCGGGAAGTAAATTTTCAAGATGGGTATCTTTCGAAAGGTCTCGTTGATAATAGTAATAGTTAACTAGGAAAAAAATTTTGTGCATGTGGGGGCATCGGTTCCCCCCAACTGGGGTGGCAGTAAACCCCCCCCCCAGGGGGGGGCAAAGTTTCAAGATGGGTATCTTTCGAAAGGTCTCGTCAATACCTTTAAAACGAATGGTCGAACCATAAATCTGTGATAATTTAAAACAAAGTTATCGATTTTTTTTACTTTTAATGAAAAAAAAAAACTTAGAATTTTTTTTTTTTTTTTTTTTTAAACGAAATTTAACCAAACTTGGTATTTAGTTGGTCCCTGACATAAACTGGTGCTGATTACATTTGGGGATCAATCGCTTAACAGGTGGCGCTGTGATCTCATGTTTTCTAAATTTTTAACATGGCAATATAGGACAAAATTTCGTATAAATGTACATAATGAGAGTTATTTTTAACTTGTGATTGTAAAATTAATATGAGTTATTGATAATAGTAATAGTTAACTAGGGAAAAATTTTTGTGCATGTGGGGGCATCGCTTCCCCCCCTGGGGGGGAAGTACCCCCCAAGGGGGGGGGGGGTAAATTTTGAAGCTGTTTATCTTTCGAAAGATCTCGTCAATACCTTTAAAATGATTGGTTGAACTATAAATCTGTGATAATTTAAAACAAAGTTATGGATTTGGTTTACTTTTAGCAAAAAAAAAAATTTTTTTTTTTTAATATTGTTACTGATTGAATATGTATTACTTTTAACAAAAAAAAAACTTTGAAAAAAAAAATCGTAATTTTTTTTTTTTTTTTTTTTTTTTTTTTATATTGTTACTGATTAAATATGTATATAGGAAAATATAGAAGAAAGTCTTGTGGTGGCCACAACATACTAGTTTCATATGTATGTATGAAAAGAAATTAGTCTCTATTTTCATTAATGAACTTATTAAGTAGCCAGGTTCAATCCAGTCATTTATCACCTTTAGAATTTTTTTAATTTAAAGTTACGGAAATTGTATTTCTCCTTATTACTTTTTGATAAGATTGATATCAGTTCGGATTAAATATTTCTTTTTCTTGCCTACAGATTTGTTTCATTATTTTGTTCATTACTTCACAATTAGATCAGTTTTCCTTTTTCTTGCCTACTGATTTGTTTCATTATTTTGTTCATTGCTTCACAATTAAATCAGTTGTGTTTTTCCCTTTATAGAAAGTTAAAATTTTTATAAAGAATGCATTTTAATAGCCATATTGTTGGTATCACATGCGAGGGGCCCACATGAGGGGTATCACATGCGATATATATAAATTCTAAAGTTTTTTAAATCTTATTTGAACATAGCTCCACTGAAACTCGCCCCCCCAGATTTTTTAAAAAGTTGACACCTATGGTTGCACGAGATCACCATTGATGTTAAGCCCCCCCCCACAAATCAGCTTTCAGGCTTTTTGAGTGTAAGCCATTTTCACCCCTGATTACATGCAAATTTTGCAGACAGATTGTGAAATTTTAAAAGTCTGTCGCTAGAGTTCAAGACTTAAAATTTTTAGAAGTGGCCAGTGGCCACTGGACATGATGAACTCAGTGCCCACTCATGAGTCATCATCGTTATACATCGGATTCATACACATAAAAAAAATACATATATGATATATATATGTGTGTGCATAAAAGCATAAAAACACAAATGATGTGGTCGGAAAATTAAATTAAGAAATAGTGCTCTTTATTGTATTTTAATAATAATACAATAGTCACTATTATTAAATGACTATTGCATTATTAGTCATTTAATAATATAATAAACATGTATAAATAATATATGTGTGTATTTCTGCAAAAAAAAAAAAAAAAAATTACACACTTCTCTAGTTTAAATTTTTTAATATCTGAAATGAGGTAGGAAGAAAACAAAATAGATTGAGTAATTGAATCATTGAAAAGTGATTCGGTTTTTGAAGGAAGATATGACCTCGTTGGAACTTCCACTGAATGCTTATGATTTTATTCTTATTAGCGTTTTAAGAGTGAGTTCTAAAAGCATGTAGTTATAATAGCATGTAATCCAGCTTCTTTAAAATGCTATTAATAACTATAGTACTTAGAAAGAAGACTTTAAAATTCAAAGTTTTAGTTCCGAGGGAAATTATATGGACTTTCATAGATAAGTATTAATACATGCATTTTGCTATGGGAAAACAGCAGGCTATAATGATGATATGATCTGACAATGGGATTTCTCATACACAATTTGTGTTTTACAAGAATATTTATTTTATATCATATTGCAAAAGAAATACAGAAATTTGATTCATTTAATAAATTTCGTCTAGTCTGGCACTTTCATCTGCAAATGGAAAATAATTATGATCAGAATTAGAGGAAAATGAAATTATTTTGAGTCTGAGGAGGGGGTGGGGAGGCAAAGAATCTATACTAGCCTGTTATCAGAGGTTCATTTTTATTAACTGGCATGTGATTGCTAAAATTAGAAATTTGCTGAAAATTTTCTGTAAACATGATTGGTTGGACATTATTAGCATTTTTCACTTTCAATAAATTGACTACCTAAACAGTTATTTATAGCTTTTCACTACTTTAAATATTTTCAGGATTATTTCATTAACACAAAAAAATTCTTTAATATAACTGCAGTTACTTTTATATTCACATAAAACCTTATACAAATTTCATACCATGAGAAAAACAAAATTTTCAAACATATATAGAATAAAATTTTTATGTATATACATTACTCATACATCAACTGAGCATTAATTTCCCTAAACTAATTTAGAAAAAATTCCGTACCTAAAAATCTATTTTTCATCCCCCACCCCCCTGTTTACACATTTGGTATAGATATGAAATATAAATATATAATTTAATTGAGGAAAAATAAATATATTCATCAAGTTAAGTCTAAAAATAATTACATATGTGAAAAATATTAAGCACTTCTATCGCTTTATTGTTTCTAGAATTGATCATTTATCACTATCTAGAAATGGGGAAAGGGGGGGGGATTAAAAAAATAATTACATGAATAAGAAATATTAAATTCTCAATTTTACTTCTAGAATCTAATAAAGCATGTTTAAAATGAATAGTGCCATGTATATTATGGAGGAAGTAAGACTGAGAAACAATTGCAAAACATTTGATTGGCGATTTCTAGTTGGAAATACGAAAAGGGGGAGAGAGGCAAAAAATAATTACACGAACAAGAAATATTTAACATTTCTATTTCTTTCTAGGTTCTAGAATCTCATAAAGCAAGTATTAAATGAATATTGATATTTATGTTGTGGATGGAGAAAGATTGGAAATCGGAAGGCGCGATTATCATCGAAATACCATTAACAATTACCGATCGTTAATGGGATTTCTTTTTTTTAAACGAACGATATCCGCGATTTTTTTAAAAAAACGGAAGAAATATTTTCGCGAAAAAATGGCGATCATACCAATTTTTTTGATCGCCACTTTTTCAAATTAAGTCGCCACATGGCGACGGTGAGTCTTGACCTCTACCTGTCGCAGACAGCTACAAAACTTTCTGCCATTGGGGGTTTTAAAAGCTGAAAAAAAAAAAAGCATATTTTCTCTCTCTTTTTTTTTTTTTTTTTTTTTTAATAAAATTTCTAATTAAAAAATTTGAGCCTATAAAAGAACAGCATTTAAACAAAATACTAGGTATAAAATTTTTATTCAAAAATTTAATAAATTCAGCTGATGGGTCCTAGTTTCCAAAAACCCTTCAAGAAAGTGGTAGACACAATTTATCATAAACTAACACACTAATTTTACAGAAATTTTGCATACTTTTTCAAAACAGAATTGGCTAGTACTTGAATGAAAGGTTTTTATTTTTATTTATTTATTTATTTTTACTACAACTAATTTTACAGGCCTATACATGGGGTAAAATATACTGAAAATTATATTGTTTGTAAATACAACTCTGCCAAAAATTTAATTATTATTTTTTTAAATCCTTTGTTCAAGCAGTAATCAATTGTATTTTAAAAGAAGTGTACAGAATTTTAGTTAGATTAGTGCATTATTTTTTGTGGGATCTGAACATAATATCGCGGGGCAAAATCTCGCGTCAAAAAAATATCTATTTGAAAATTTGATTTTGTGTCACGTGTGATCTCTGGAGGGGGGAGACACAGGCCTTATAAATTTAATTTAATTAAAATAAATAAATAAATATATCCTAGAGTAGAATTTCATTATTTTATCTATGTTTATTTTTAAGTTATTTTATCTTTCGCTTTTCACTATTCAAAATACATTTACAGGGTGACAAGATATAACTTGGACACACATGATACATTGTAACTTTAATGCTAATGAAAATATTACAGCCAAACTTCAATAAATATGAATACATTATTTTGTCTATTATATTTACAAATTTTCAAAGTGGCTACCTACAGCCTTAATACAGAACTTTAAACATGTCACAAAATTTTCAGCTGTGGGCCGCAATTCACTTACTGATATTTTATCCCATTCCTTGCATAAGACTTCCTTTAGGGATGGCAAAGTTTTATGAGGTCACACACCCTTGTCTCCAAGATGGACCAAACAGAATAATCCATTGGGTTCAAATCTGGGGAATACAGTGGCCATTATTGAGCTCCAATGAAGACAGGAAAATTTGTCTTGCACCAATCTTGAGTGCCTTTAGCTTTGTGTGCAGGTGCGGAATCCTGTTGGAAGGTCCATCTTTTGTTTCCAAAGAACTTTTGTGACCAAGGTAAGATAACATCTTCCAAAATGAGTTTGCGATAGTGGTAGTTACATATATTTGGTTTGAAATTTCGTCCAAGTTATTTCTTGTCACCCTGTAGATAATAGTGTACATCACTGCTGACAGCAAAGCTGAACACTGTTCACAGACCTGAATTAAAAATTTTAAGATCAATAATTACGATTGTATTCCTTATGACTAATCTTGACAAAAGTTAATAAACATAGTCTTTAAACTGTATTAAGCAAAACTTATAACAATTTGTGTTGTAGGATTGTTAGAATGTCACTGCCCTGACTAAGGCGACTGACTTTAGCAACAAGATGAACATTATTATTAATGAATTTAGAAATTCTTTCACGTAGACTAGGCCAATATTGTATTTTCTTATACCTATTATTAGAGGATTTATTAGAATAAGGAGAAGTGGAAGAAGGGGACATACTATGATAAATTAATTAATTTATAGTTTTGATTTTATACCCGTTCTTCCTATTTCTGCTTATTCTAATAAATCCTCTAATAATAGGTATAAGAAAATACAATATTGGCCTGGTCTACATGAAGGATTTTCTAAATTAATTAATTAATAATGTTCATCTTGTTGCTAAAGCTCCCCTAAAATTAAATTCCTTAATTTCTAAGAAATTAGATCCCCCTTCTTCCAAATTTAAATCAGGTGTTTATGAAATCCCATATAAAATTAATAATAAAACTAACTATTATATAGGAATGTCCATTAGACCTTTTAGGGATAGAATAAAAGAACATATAGCAGATTTAAAATATAACCGATCCTGCACTGCTTTTTCATGTACTTATAAAACTAACCCCATTGAACCTGATTTTGAAAATGCCCGTAGAATTTATAGTACTAACAATAGAAACCAAGCACTACTTTATGAATCTTTTGAAATTATAAAAGGAAATCCGAAATTTGTAATGATACATTATCCATAAACCCCCCTCAATTTGGCTTCGTTTCTTAGACTTGAAATAATTTAAGGTAACCCCGTTGTTTTCTGGCAACCCTGGTTGTGACCATTTGACTCCATTTATTAAAGTGCTTTATTTTTTCTTGTAATGTGTATAGAGTATATATATATATATGTATATAGAGTGTTTTTTATATAAATTATGTAATCACATTTTAATATCTTTATGAATAGTGTTTGTAATATCCAAGAATGGCTTAATTTGATTTATGTTTATAGTTTATGTACATCATTTCCCTGAAGATGGTTAAAAATTGAATATTAACTGAAATGTCGGAATGTAAAGTTATTTTTGAAATATAAAGATATTTTATAAATAGTTTGATATGCTGAAAAGTATGTTTTAGTCATATTTTTATAATTTAATTGACAGCATATATATGTGGAATATATTTCTTTATTGTTTAAATGTTGTTCTTTTATATGCAAGAATTTTGAATTAAAAAAATATATAGTGAAATACATTTTGACATGAAAACGCTTAACATGAAAAATCGGTTAACACAAAATGATATAGTGGTCCGGACAGTATATTATGCTATTTAATACATTTTTTTTCTTTCATCACAAATCAAAAATCTTTTAACACTGAAAAAAAATCGCTTTCGATCTTCAATGGCATGTTAAAACAGAGATGCGTCATTTTAATTTATTCCGAAGCATTTTTAGACCCGCTTTTATTTCAATACCGCTTTTTCTTAAGAGTATTTTTTTCTTATTTTATCGTAGTTATATATTGAAGGAAAATAGTCTATAAATAAAGTGGTGCGAATTAAAGGCGGGGCTAAAAAGGCTCCAGAATAAATCAAAGTGTTGGCAACTATGCCACAATATGTTGCCGTCGATGATCATGTGTTTACAGCACCAACGATGAGATTTTTGACATCGCTCATTATTAAAATGATTCCACTTATGTAAGTTTTGATGACGAATCTGACAACTGAATCAATGATGCAGTTCCTGTCCCCTCTGCTTCAGAAATGAAGAAAATAATGACAGACATGCCAAGTCTCCTGCTTTTGGCAGGAGTCTCCTGCTTTTTGCTTGTTTTTCTATGCTCCTGCTTTTCCACTCATTTCTCCTGCTTTTCTGACGTAATTTTTATCTATCCCTTTTAGCATAATTTATGCTTAAAATTTGTGGGATTGGGTAAAAAAATGTGAAAGAAAATTGAAATTTATCTTGCCCTGCAATTTATCAAGGTCAGTTTGAATGTGAATTACTATACAATGCTTTGAAACTAATTTTTGCTAAGAATAAATTTTTAACTTTCATTTTTGCATAATGAAAAGTCTCATTATCAAATGATTTTTTTTTTTTTTTTTAATACTATAACTATTGAAAACTTAAAGAATTCAAATTTCATTAGAATATAGCTGATATTTTCATTTCTTTATTACCTTTTCTTTTACAAAGATAATTAAGATTCTTATTGTTTTATATTAGGAGCAAAATTATCAAATCTGTCTATTTTGACTTAAATTTTAAACAACTGATGTCTGAGGTTTTTTTTTTTTTTGATAGTTTGTTTTACTGCAAGAAACATATATTATTCATTTAATTTTAATACTGATGTTTTGTAAATACCTCCTCAGCTTATAAAGCTTTACTTAAAATTAAATTTGCATTATTTTACTCATTTTTCTTACAAACTTTCTTGTTGGAAAATGTCCCGTTATTTCTGTTAAGAAATCTCCTGCTTTTTTGTCATTAGAAGTTGGCATCTCTGTAATGAGTATCCACAGTTATTTAGATGCGCATTCGAATTCAGAAATGAATAAAACAATGTATGATCTCGATCAATTTTGGAACAATATGGTACTGAAAAAGACAGTAAAATATATCTGTTTTTTTCCCCCCAGAAAACAATAATATTTGTACTTCATTTTTATCCTAATGGATGCAAATTAGTAGTCGTTTTACAGGAAATTGAAATAATAATTGACGACATGGAAAACATTGGCCAGTTTTGTACTTTTTTTTTACGAATCTTTTTACATGAAATTCTTTTCACTCGAAAAAATATTTCAGTCTCCTCAGTTTCGTGTTAAACGTTTTTCACTGTATTTATTTTTTATGCTAAAAAATAAGAAAGAAAATGTGCTCTTTTTTTAGCCTTCGAAACACATGTAAACCCTTAAATGCGTGACCCTTGCCAACGTATATTATCTGAGAAGTGCCGAGCTGGTTTTCAGCCAGGGTAGCTCAGTGGTGTAGAGTAAAGGGCAAAACTGAGAAAATTCATTAGTGGCCAGTGGCTGGTACTGTCAGTTTCATTAGTAGCCACTTTTTTAAGTTAGTGGCCACTTTTCATATGGTAAGACTATTTCTTTCAGACTGCAAAAAGCAATTGTCACCATTTTGTGGTATAATCACCACAAGAAAAATAAGAAATGCATATTATAATAAAATTAACAATGAAATTGTAATTTGGGGTAATGGACATTTTTAATTGTAATGGACAATGAAATTGTAATTTGTAATTACGCTCTTTTTAAAAATCCAAAATTGCACATCCTAAATTAAAATCTGCTTAGGACTGTAATAATAACAGCAAAAGTTTTTATCTTTCAGATAATTCAGTAGTACTTTTTTTTTTATCATTCACAGTTCACATTGGTATTTTTCTAGTAAATGAATCAGCTGATTCATCTTTATCACAACCTTTTACATTGTCATGTGTAAATACAGTTAGCAGTTTTATTATTTTTTCTTATTTCTAAAGAAATACTTTTTTAAATGATTTTATTCCAATAGAGTTAAAATATTTTCTCTTAAAAAGTACAGATATGGAAACTTAGCTGCTTCATTAAAAATAATTTACTTAGCTGCCAAATTTGTAGCTTTAAAAATAGGGAGATTTCTACTTTAAAATGGGAAGGAAAAAGAAAGATTTCTACTCCAAAGAAAGCAAATACAAAAATTTTTGAAAAATACACATTTAAGCCAAATAAAATTTTGATACACACATTTGTCAAATATCTTAAATGGGTTAAATATACACTAAATACTATGGAGATAATAATGGAAAAATATTGTGCTTTGCAGGACATTTGATCATTAACTGCAAGTTGAAATGGAGCACACATGTGCGAGGGGGGTGGGGGTAAAAAAAAAAAATCTATATACTTCTTTATAGGTTCTAGAATCCAATCAAGAAAGTTTAAAATGAATATTTGTATTTATGTTATGGAGTGAGAAAGATTGTAAATCACAAGGCTTCAGTGGAGCATGTGATTGCCAATCGTTTGAGGAGGGGGGGGGGGAATTACAAGTAAGAGATATTAAATAATTCTACTTCTTTACAGATTCTATAATCTAATAAAGCAAGTTTAAAATAGATATTTATATTTCTGCGGCAGATGGAGAATGGTTAGAAATTATAAAGCTTTCTATAAGCTGTGTGATCACGTATCGATAGGGGAAGGGAAAGGGGGGGGGGTTAAAAAATTATATGAGTGAGATATATTAAGAAATTCTACCTCTTTATAGGTTGCAGAATACAATAAAGCAAGTTTAAAATGAACATTGATGTTTATGTCATGGATGGAAAAAGATTGGAAATCACAAGGCTTCGTTTGCCTATCGTCGCTCGATTTTTAGAATATTTTAAAGATCACAAAAAGTGGCGACTTTAGTGGCGATCGATGCATAATTTTTAATCGCCATCTTTTTCTATTTAGTCGCCATGTGGCCGGTGGCGACCGTTAATTTTGCCCTTTAGTGTATAGCATCCGCGCATAAAGCGGAAGGCCTGGGTTCGATTCCCGGCTCTGGTATTTTTCACATATGTTGGTAAAAAATCAGCCTTCCTCTCCAGTTATCAGATGTGAGTTTTTTAGGGTTGATGTTTGAAATTTCTATTTAAATTCAATGCTTTAATGCATACAAATGTTGATTACTTTGCCTTTATCTTTATCATTTTTTAAAAATTATTTTTCTAAGGATAATTCTGTACTGATAAGTATAAAGGATTTAAGTCCAAAAATGTCGATTTTGAGTTAAGTATATAGTCAGACTCAGAAAAAAATTCTCAATCGATTGGTATAAAGGATTTCAGTGGCGCACCCAGAATTTCTGTCTGGAGGGGGCTGGAGAATAATTGGGTCCTATAGTATAGTAATAGGTTTATGGCCATATACACAGCTGTGGCGGCTCATGAACCAAAAATAGGTGAGGAGCTGAGAAATAACATTTAAATAGTTTTAATGCATAATTTTTATTAAGCATAACTTTAACTAAAAATTTACTAAAAGTACTCATTTTATTTAAATGTAAATTTATACTCTATAAATAAATGAATACAGTGTAAAATATTAGGTGAAATGCCACTTCACCTATTTTTGGTCCACAAGCCACCGCAGGTACGCAGACATACGTATAGTAAAGAATTCGTTTTAAACGTTTCTTTTAAAATAAATAAACGAATGAATGAAACTGAATTTAAGTTGAATAGCGCAATCGAGGAATTTATCTCGGTATATAACATGCTATGTTACAGTAGTTCGGTCAGTTGGGGTTAGAACTGAGCTTGCAAACATAAAGTTGTAGATTTATTTATGATCAAAAACTGCCGTGTACAACAAGACAAGCTGGTGAACATAAAATTCGCCCGAAATGAAATGCTCCCTATTTCCATTGAAAATAAAATTTGATCAAATTGAATACCCTTTTGCTATGCTTTATATAGATATGCAGTAACACTTAAACAATTAAGAAATCATAATAATTATAGATAAATAGAAGCTACAGTTGTTGTAAGTATGAATTATAACAGAATTTCAATGTAAATTTTTACATGGCTATTTTTATTTAATTATCTAGAGTATGGTGGCGATGCTCCTTTTAGGTTCTGTTAACAGAAACAAGTCGGAGGCGTAGTCTTCCTCTTCGCGAGGATTGATCAACACAACAAGCAGGGGGGCAGAACCTCTTAATATCCTAAACTATTAATTCTAAAGTAGGTTAGGTGCTCCAGTGATTGGCATGCTCCAGTAATTGACATCTATCCCGAAATAATTAATAAATAAGAAAAATAATAAAATCATATATTTTACATATAAGAATCTTATCATTTTATGTCAAACACTGGAGCATAGAGTGCTAATAACTGGTAAAATGAATAACTAGCAGTGTCAAACACTGGAACATAGGGGCTAATTACTGATAAAATGAAAAACTGGCAGTGTCAATTACTGGAACATTGAGTGGGTGTCAAATAAAAATTCATATAAAAAAAATAATTGTTATAAAATGTATATATTTTAACATATATGTGGTTCTGAATGTCTTTCATACCCTATGTACTAACTTAAGATTTCTAAAAATATTTTCTGATGACTAAAACATAAAAAACATCAGAGATAGATCTAAAAGTGTCAATCACTGGTGCACTTATCCTATAATATATTACTTAGAATTGTTTGTTCAGTTATTTGTTCAGTTAGTAAATAATATTTCAAGAGTTACCTTTCTGAGTAATATCATTACAGGATATTGTATTCCAATACAATATGTTTTATTTATGAAATTTGAATTTTTATAACAGGCTAACAAAAATTGCATTATCCAAGAATGGAGCTTAGATCTCAGTGACATCAGAAGCAAAAATTAAAACTGTGCATTGTTCCTTCTGTATATTCTACGTACCGTGATAAAGAAATAAGTGACCCCCACCTTCCCAAGCATCTGTAAAATATCTTAACATATTATTATCAGGGTATTTTCCTATTTTGAAGAGTAAATTACATCTTTCGGCATTCCTTTAAATCGGTATATTTTTAGAAAAATAACTTTACGTATTTGTGATTAAATCAATTAAATTTTATCGTCAGCAATTGATATGAAATTTCACTAGCATGTATTTGCGCTAGCGGCTTTTAAAGGGTTTAATACGAATATGCAAAGCCCATTTTTAATTTAAAATATTGTTTTAGAAGAACGACTGAGAGCAGGGCTAATTTTTATTTTATATCAAACGAGAATCTTCATTTGCCGATGCAAATGTGTTATTTTCGACCAGGGACAAAACAAACTTTGACAAAGATGTTATAAAAACTCACAAATTAAAATACAAAATTGTATAAGCCTGGTATCCCATTTTTCTGATAAATACATCGCTGCTTACTTCCACATCAGATTGCTTCTTCTGCCTGACATTTTAGATACTTACTCGATTTCGTGATAACAGTATATGCTTTAGGACCTTAGAAACCCCTCCCTATAAACTGCAATGGAATGTCTAGGGTATCTTTCAACTAAAAATCAAAGAACTAGTTCATTGTTTTTCTGTTTGACAGTAAGGTTTTCAAAAAAACCTAATATTTAATGTGTAATTTATAAACTCTATTTTTGCTTATAATATCTGTGTTTAAGTAATATATTTTTTTCATGCATATCTGAAATTTTTTACCATGTCAGCTGGTTCTGGAGCCCCCTAAGACCCCTCCGTGGGTGCGCCACTGAAGGATTTAAGTCTATGTCACTTAGTCTTTGAGAAAACCCATTGGTAAAAAAAGGTTCAAGTCAGAAATTTACCATTCATGTATGGTATAAAATATTTAATTCAATTTTTTCCCATTATTAAATGAAGGTTGACAATCACTGAATGGTATAAAGGGTATAAGTCAACAAAATCCCTTTTTCCTAATTGATTCTCCTGATTTGTTTTTTGTTAAACTTTATTTTTCATCTCCTGAAAAGTGAAGAATAGGGACTTAAATCCTTTATACTTATGAGTACAGAATTAATATAACATAATTTTATAACTACAACTTTAAATTATTACAAATAGTGATGCACGAACATCATTATCTAATTTTTTAGTATTTTGTAAATTAACATGCTTTGTTCTTTGACAAAAGTATGTTACTTGATTTTTGTTAATATTTTGCTTGCTCTTATGCACGTAGGGTACATCTCGGATCGTCAAGGTCATCCAAAGTCCATGTTATTCTATGGCAAAATTTGTTTATAGAATTGCACGTTACCTAATTGTTATATTTAAATTCTGTTTTCATATTATGAATATACGCAACAGTTAAATTAGTACAGTAGAAGATCTTTATAACACAATTCTATATATATAACGCACAACTTCTCAGACATAAACAATGAATTTTGCGATTAAGAAACACTTTATAAAAAACTGTTACTCTGTAGAGAACTATGTGTAATACACTATTTTTCTTTATCTCCTTAATTCTAAACTTTTTAATGAAGAAATTTCTATCATTACCTTTTATTTGAAAATGAGTAATATAATGAATGATTTGGTACAGTCATATATGGACTATGTTTATAAAGTAAATTCAACAATGTAAATGATCTATGTATACACCCCTTAAGCAAAATCTAACTAAACCGTCTAAACTAGACCTGAGTACTAATTGATCGGCACCAGCAACATGTCTCTACACTAATTTACGGCGAAATTAGTCGGGAAAGGAAGGGGGTGGGTCTTTTTTTATGATTGTTACATATGGTGCGGCCCAAATGAATAAAATATATTTCCAATGTAGCCCATCAAGTGTTTTGGGTTGTACAGGCCTGATGTATATGACGCAAAACCTTGTGTTTTTAGGTTTGTAATTATAAAGATTTTCTACTGTATTCATTTTCCAAAAATTTATTTAAAAAATTTTTTTATTTGAATTTTGAGTTTTAAAATGCAAATTTTCACTAAATGCATTTTTCTCATTTTTTTAGTTGCAACATGAAATATTAAAATTAGAAAAATTCAATTTTTGAAAAACGGATACTAATTTAACGATTTCGAATTTTCCGATTGTGAAAACGGAATTTAAAAATATCAGTTAATTAATGAGTAATTCTATAAAAAAAAAATTGCCATAGAGTTACATGGGCTTGAGATGGGAAACTCTTAAGACAGCCTTAAGTAAGGGATCATTCGTCGTTCCAGGTTTAAATTTTTGGGGTCCATTTTTGTAAAAAAAATTCGGAACCAATTTATCTAAATATTAAGTTTGGTTAAATTTCCTCCATAGGTTCATGAGATATGGCATCCACAAAAGTTTAGTAACACAGAGACAGAAGACATTTTCTAAAAATGATTAAATTGTGTTCAGAAAGAGCATCTTAAAATGTATATGTAAATTTTTCGAATAACAGAGTTTAAATAAAAAAAGAATTGAATGAAAAAGGTTTTATGAATCCCATTCTTTCTTATATATATATACTAGCAGGCTTTGCCCGCTTCGCTGGCCACTAAATTTAAAGGAAACTCTTTTCTATATAGCTTTATAAAAATAAAATAAAATAAATTACTGAAATTGTTCAAAAGCTCGTTCCAGGTCCCTGCTGCATTCGGCAGCGATTTGGCCATCCACTGCAACTCGGGCGCTTGTCCCTATTACCTGCGACAATAGTTTACCAATGAGCTTCCATTTAGGTGCTTATTATATAACAGTTTCAAAATAGATAGTATCGAAAAAATTGGAGTTTCCCTTTTATATTTGAATCCCAGTTACATGCGAACAACACTATACTTGTTGTTCACATGTAACTCGTACTGGACTCAAATGTAACTGGGTTTAGACAACATAGTATTTGCTTTTATGTTATTTCATATGTTTATTTTGTTTATCCAATCAACCATTAAATGACAGCAATTTCATGCCAAATATTACAATATGCTGTGACCGGCTACGTCTGTCGCATGAGACAATTAATTTTTTGTGTTTATATATAATTCATGGGTTGTAAACCTGATAGTACAGCCTTAATATAGTTCTCTTTGGCGGCTTTTGAATTTTTGTCACCATTTTAGAATTAATCTATTGTAACAATAAGATTTAATCCCTTGTAACAATATGCTATGAGCGCTATTTCTGCCGTATTTTAGACAACTAATCTTTTTATGGTTAGATATATTTCCCATTAAACATATTTTTATTTATTTATTTAAATATTAATTTGAATTTTTCAAATATTTCTGTTCGACAACGTGCAAGTGCAGTCACACACAGAGGCTCATTTGTTTGTATGATAAATTAGCATAGTGATTATTATATAAAAAAATAAATAAATAGGTAAACATTATCGTGTTACACAACTTTATTATGTTGCTCCATTGGCAGCTTTTGAATTTTTGTCGTCATATTAGCGATGGATTTTTTTTTTTTTTTTTTGTATGAAAAGGGGAAGACTATTTTGCTAATAATTTTATCAGGCTCTTTTTTGTTTATACATAAGAATACTTTATATTCTGCTTATATTTTTAATGGTTTTTAGGTTTAAAATAGTGCTTGTTGAAATAAATTTCCTATCTTTAAAACTGCATTTGTTCTGTAAATTTTGTGTAAAAATAAATCATTTATGTTTTTATATATTTGATGCGCTACTTAGATTAAAATGGCTGTTGCTATATTAAACTCCTTGTCGAAAAACGTTCGGTGTACTTCAACACCAAAATTTAAAAAATCTCCCAACAGGATCTGTTAATGAAACTGATAAAATAAAAATATGGTTCATAGAGTTTAAATAATCTATTTAAAAAAACTTTTAAAACCCAAATTATTAATGTATCATATCACATACATAGATATAGTAATAATATATAGATTGATCATTGGGGAGAAAAAAGTGATTCCTTTTCACTCGGGAAAAGACGGCGATTTTACCAAAATATGGCAGTCTTTCCCCGAGTGAATACACACGGGAATACACACGAATGTTTTAGCAAATAAAATTCATGAATAATTTATTTACTAAAGGTGAATGAAAAGCTCCAGATATAGTTTCAAATTCATTCTTCTTTTTTTTCGGCATCAAAAATCTTTGCACAATAATATGGGGATGATAGATCGATATATATTATTATATCTATGATCACATAAATCTTTTCAAAGATAGAATAAAAACTTAATTTGAAAAATAAAAAATATATAACTTTTGCTTATTAACCAAAATAATTGATGAAATTTGAAATGCAAGTTGGTCTTGGGGGGTACAGGCTGTATATTATATTTGTGTGTTCGTGAGAGAAAATTTAAAAGAATTTGAAAACTGCAATTTTTAATCCCACTTAAAAATCATGTGACTTAATGTGAAGCAGATTTTTCATTTTTTTTCTCCTAATGGTTTCCATACAATCTTCTGCTGTTGCCACCTAAAATTCATACTTTAGTTAATTTTAAAAAATCTAATTGTCCGATTGATAAGCTGTTTAATGCATCGGATTTACAAAAATTTTCCCTTTCATTTGGTATCTTATTTGTAACGATGCGACTGATATTTCTAATTTATTTTCTAATCTTTCTGATTAATTTTCCTCATTTTAAATAAATGTACGTTTTTTTTTTTTTAATTATTATTATTTTGTCGAAAAAAAAATTGGCAACAATTAAATTATGGATAAAATTTTAAAATTTAAATGGCTTATATATCAGAAATTAGAAGGTTATTATTTCCACATTTTAATTAATTAAGAAAAAACTAATCATCGGATTGATAAGCTGTTTAATGCATCGGATTTACAAAAATTTTCCCTTTCATTTGGTATGTTATTTGTAACGATGCGACTGATATTTCTAATTTATTTTCTAATCTTTCTGATTTATTTTCCTCATTTTAAATAAATGTACTTTTTTTTTTTTTTTTTTTTTTAATTATTATTATTTTGTCGAAAAAAAAATTGGCAACAATTAAATTATGGATAAAATGTTAAAATTTGAATGGCTTATTTATCAGAAATTAGAAGGTTATTATTTTCACATTTTAATTAATTAAGAAAAAACTAATCAAAAATTTGAAAATCTGACTTCGATGTGCACAATGACCCTTCGGGGGGCACCTTTGTGTTAAATCTCGTGACTGTCTGAGCTACCGTTTTCGAGAACAGTGAAATATACAAATATTGCTCACTTAATAGTATAAGATATAAGAAAGTAAAAGTATGAAAAAAAAAATTATGAAAAGAACATTTTTATAATATGTAATTTTATGAAGAGCCCATTATATGGATTTGTATTTTCATGATGGGGCCCTTTTTTAAGAAAGTGAAGTTTGTAAAGGGGCACCTGGAGGCCCCAATTTTTATGTGAATCAACCATGGTGGGAAAATATTGTTTTGATGTTAAATGTTTAAAACTGAGTTCTTGTGATAATTGTAAGGTTTGAGGTTTCTGTCAATTCAAACATTCTGGGTCTCGTACCCAGTAGCAGAATTATCTGTATCTATCTGCAGCAAAACAAAATTTGTTTGCGATCCAAGAATGCGGATCTAAGTCTGTGACTACAAGAAGTATTAGCAATTCATGAAATATGTTAACTTTGCATCCACAAAGACAAATAAATTAAGTTTGTTCACCAAGTGTAGTAATCTAAGACATAATGGGTAAATTATATTCGTGTTTTTAAGCCTAGCATTTATTTTTGAGAGTAAAATCAATCTGCAAAGCTTTAAACAATCTGCAGCGTTCGCTGCCATGCTGCATTGTTTCTGCTACTGGTGTCTCATGTTGTTCACTGGCAAATATGCTATAATATTCTAACATATATCATTTTTATCCTTTTGCAGAGCTTCAGCTTGGTGAGTTATTCCATGATGAAATGTAAGTAAAATTATTATTATTATTATTTTGTGTATACTTGGGGGAAAAAAAAAAGAGATTTTTACTTTTGAGAATTTTATTTGAATGTCTATTTTAAATACAGGGTTATTCAAAATGATGTAACTATATTTTAAAAGCCTGTAGTAAATTCATTTTTAAACAGAGACATAGCAGAATGGATTTAAAAAGAAGGACAATGCAAATACTTTCTTTTCCTTTCAATTTGTGTTGAGTATGGAAACTGTAGTGCAATTGTACAAAATATGAAATAGAAATCTGTAATTTTTCTCCAACATTTGTTTTAAACAATGGACCATATTCCCACTTTGGGTTCGAGGCTACAAGAATATCAGCTGGTTAGGCAAACAATCTTCAACTCTACCATAGCAAAGCATTGTGGCTTGAAAATTTTTATCTTGCAATATTATTTCTAAGAGTTACAGATTATATGAAATTGAAGTAAGAGTGATATAGTGATACCTTTGTTTTGTTTTTAATCCAGTTTTAGTAATATACTTTAATATTAATCAACATATGTAATATTAAAAGTTGCCATGTGAACTGTGGCGATGTTAACAAATTTAAATGGGTGTTCCATTTAATAAATTACTTTATTAAAGTGATTGAAATTCTAATTATTTAAGCTTTGATGTCTATATATATGTGTGTGTGTGTATAAAATATTCTTATTAATCTTTTATTCATTATATATATGTGTGTGTATAAAATGTTATTATATAGTAAATATTCTTAAACACCTTTTTGCTCGGGATTGCAGAAATCCCACCCATAAGGAAAAGGTTAATAGTGAGAATGGGGAAAAGATAAGAGCAATGTTTCTACACAGCCCTGTATTTTTAACTTTAAAAAAAAACAGCCCTTTTCTTTAGGGCGAAAATACAGGGAAATTTGAAGAAAGAAAACAGTCTTTTTATTTCTTCAAATTGTTGTTATCACTTTGGAATGCTTATGTCAGTCAGACTATCTTTTCCAAAAGGAGTTTTTAAACAAATGGTTGTGTAGCTGTAACTTTAGTATTTGCTGAATATATTTGTTTGATTGTAAAACTTATAATGTCAATCCTTAAAATATAACACAAATATGAAATTATTATAAATTTACATGTTTAATTACTTATTTTAGAATTTTAAACTTCTGAAAAATAAGAACTTTATTTAGTCTACTTGTAAATATGTCTTAAATAAGAGTATTGAATCGGTTATATGGCAGATGCGTACATGACATTTGCGTACAAGCTGAAATTAGTGACAATTGCGTACAAGTCCAGGTGTTCCAAATGTTACAGATCTGTTTTCAAAAAATCAAGTGGCATTTCCGTACAAAATTTGTTTCACTGTATTTTTCGTTTGTAACACAAAGGGGTTGTATCCATATGTTGAACTTGAAGATAAATACTCTTATATAAATACGTGAATTTTCTCTTATGCATGTAGTCTTACGACTGACAAAGTTATGAGCTTAAGGCATATAAAAGTTGCAAGCTATAATAGCCGTAGTTATTTTCTGAAATGGCATTCAATTATTTATTCCCTGAGTCAAGATCAATAAAGGTCCTTGTTTATCAATAACGAATTGAATCATATTCCAATTCCTGAAATAATTTGTCCTTCACCTATATGCCTCTCTGTCTGCTCCCCCCCCCCCCCCAAAAAAAAAAAAAAAAAGTGTGTGTTAAAAATGAAAAAAATCGATAACTTTATTTTAAATTACCGCAGATCGATGGTTGAACCATTCGTTTTAAGGGTATTGGTGAGCTCTTTTGAAAGATACCCATCATGAAAATTTACTCCCATCGAAGGGGGACAGGCGGGGCTCCTACATACACAATTTTTTTTTCCCAGTTGACTATCTCTATTACAAAAAACATATATTCGTTTCATTTGGTTTAGTGCAGTCCAACGAAAAGCTTACTGTAACATTCCTATATGATATACATTTAGAATACCGAGTTTGGGATTTCTGCTACTATTTGTTCTTGAGATATGCTGATAACACAGACAGACACACAGACCATTTGCTAAAAACATGATTTTTGTATTCAGGGGACCTCAGAACATGTAGATACAACAAAAACGCACGTTCAAAAATTTGACCCTAAAATAATACTTTCTCGACCCTATGGGTAAGAGAAAGTGAAAAGAAAAAGAAGGAAAGAGTAGAAAGAAAGAAAAAGGTTTTAATGTTTGCATCATATGGATACAACCCCTTCATGCAATGATCCCCAAATAAAGCGAAAGAAATGTTGTACGCAAGTGTCACTAGATTTTTTTAAAACACACCTGTAATATTTTAACCATCTGGACATGTACGCAAGTGCCACTGTTTTCGGATTGTACGCAAATGTCATGTACGCATCTGTCACAACACCATTGAATCCTCTTATTTATAGTTAAATTTATGTTATGCAATGCATTTTTGGTTGTTGTTTGTAGCATATCTTTTATCTCATTTATTGCTATTAAATAATTTTTTTTTTTTGACCTTTTAATATTTTTATTATTATTTTAAATGAAAAATAAATAAATAGTGGTAATGATAAAAAAAAATGTAACTACAGTTGAGGATCTATAATCCGCATACCCATAATTCGCAATTGTCTGTAATCCACACTGTTTTTGCAAATGTAAACAAAAGATTTTGCAGTAATGAAAATCTGATATTTTAGATGTATATGAAAAATATGATGTTAATTCACATACTAAAATGAAAAAAAAAAATGAGTGTAACATTTAATTTAGATATACATAATTAATTTTAAGAGGAAAAAAAAATAATTATACTTTATTGCCATTATACTTTTTTCACGAATTTGAACATCGTCAGTATCATATTCAATCAGTGATCAAACAAAACACATGCAAGTAGAATTTTCTAATTCCTGCCAGTAACAGCATTGCTCATTGGTTGAAAAAAATGACATCATATGCGTTAGTGGGATTGTGTATTTTCACAGATGTTTAAGGACTATTAGTGTAAATGTTCTTTTTAGGAAGGTATTTCAAAAATACACAAAACTATTTAAAGAAAAATTTATACCAGCATTTGTTTTGAAGATAAGATCTACAATGCAGTCATTAAAAACTGCATCAAACTAATCACATTGCAAGTATCTGGCTGTATACTGTTAATCACAGTCCAGAAGTAGGAGTACAGTTTTTCAATGAATTACTCATTTAAGGTTTAAATTATACATTGCTTCTACTTCATTAAATAAATTTTATTGTTTTATATTTATTAGTATTACCTTATTTACATTATATAAAAACAAACAATTCTAATTCTAGCTTCATTAAATAAAGTTTATTGTTTTATGTACCTTATAGTAATTCATATAGCGAGGAAATGGCATCATTGATCTATAATTTGCAAAAATCTATAATCCGCACAAGTTCAAGAACCAAGGTGTGTGGATAAAAGATCTTCAACTGTATTACAATGTAAAATCTAATTTATAGCATTTTAACCTCATTTTAATTTCAGTGACTAATTTAAATTTATTATGTCTATCATGAGTAATTGGTTTGAATAAGGCATATAATAAGAGCTTGAGGTTTGAGTGAATTGCATGAGTACCAACTCTTCCTTATTTCAAGAGAGACTCTCTTATTTTGGGACTGTCTTCCACTCTCCCTTATTTTAAACCTTTTAAAGTTATACCTATAATTTATTCAAAACTTCAACAAAACTTCAATTTTTTAAGCAATATTTTTGCTTTTACTGAAAACAGTTCTCATGCAACTCGGATAAAACTATTTTTAATAAAAAATTACTGAATTTTTACTTGATAATTAAATTTAATTTATGCACGCAGATTTTCGACAATTTAAGCCATAGATCAAACTATTAACCTTATCAGGTTATCACTTTTTCCAGCACCTTGTCTGTTTATCAAGGGTCGCTGAAGACCCAAGAAATATTAGAACTGGTAATTTTTAATGAAAAATACCTGATAAAATTCTTTAACACTCTAGAATACTTATTTAAATGTATTATTGTCTCACCTGATATATCTGCATTTGCAGACTCGGTGACTTTGCCAACGTATATTATGTGAGAAATGCCTAGCTGGTTATCGGCCAGGGTAGCTCAGTGGTAGAGCATCCGTGCGTTAAGCGGAGGGCCCGGGTTCGATTCCCGGCTCTGGTATTTTTCACATAGTTGGTAATAAATAAAAATATCAACCTGTACACTCCAATTTGATTTAAATAAATATTCACGGTTGATGAATTAATGAATAAAAATTTCTAAACTCTAGAATACTTCTAATTTAAAGACAGACAATGAATATTGCAAAAATATATTAAACAAATATTTTATTTTTCAACAAGAACACACCCATTTCCATAAAATGCAGGCATTGACTAAAAAATTTATAACTTTTAAACAAATTGAGGTATTTGAAAAATTCAAATTGCGTGATAAAATTTAAGAACAGTATTTTTATGGAAAAAATTATGGATACGATGGATAGGTATTTCTTCTATATGTGGATTTTGAGGGAGGAGATAAAAGAAAAATAGATTGGGTCTCCAATGACCCACGATAACTAGAGCCCCTAAATAAAATAATAGGCCGGCGCATCACCGCCATTTTTTTGCCTCCGAAGAGGACAGCATTCCCGCTTGGCGTCCTTATCGCTCCCCTAATGATTTTAAGAAATCTTGATCTGAAGCTAATCCGGTCAAGATAAGAGCAATAAGCAACAATAATATTTCTAAAAGCACAGTTTTTTCACAGTACATTCTCAGGATGTCATTTTATTCTGAAATATCCTATGGATGAACTAGGGTAAGATCTGTTGCTAGAGCAGTTTCTGTTTCTTTTACAAAATGTCGCCAAATTCACATCTTGAATGATTATAGCAGTTTATCACTAAACAAACTTCCATATCATAGTTAACTTAGCTAAAATTATGAAATATAATAAAACAAGTTACTCTAAAGTGACGTATGACGATTAAAAAAAAGTTTGTCGTTTGTTTATCAGAGAAACGTGCTGGGTACATGTGGCAACCCTAAGGCAACAAAATGTCTGATGTGCCAGCTCGTATATATAGGAGCCTTAACGATAACCTGATTGGGTTAAATGCTGTCATATGTCGAAAACCCATCAATATTGTCTAAGCCTAAAACTGCTGCATTTAATATTTCTGTTATTTTAAACCTTCAATGTTGGCAGGTATGGGATTGTACTAAAGCTGTGCAATAGTCAATTAGTGATGCTCAAGGATTCATCCTTAAGGGAGGTCAGGATACTTGGCATCATAATTTTGTTCCTTCACAGAGGCAAGGGCTTTTTTGCTTTAATAACTCTTAGAGATATTAATTTTACAAAATATTGAGTTCATTGCAGCCTCAGTAGATTCTACCTACATTAGGGCCCGAAATTTCAACTCAGACTACACTCGCAGAAAAAAAAGTTTGACTCGCCACAAAATAGGGTTGTCTTTTATACGCATTTTTAGTTTTTTATTTTTCCTAACTATTTGAAATGCTTTTACAAATATGCCTAAAATTATATATATTAAAAGTGTGTCGTATATCATCATGTCTCATAATAATCTATGATTAAAAATCATTATAATGTATTGTGTTCAAGATTTGAAAAAGATTAAAAAATGTAATACCACAAATGCAAATACAATAATAATGCACCACAGAACTTTCGTTTTAAAGTAATAATTACAGAACTTTGGATAAACACCATAAAATGCAATAAACTCGCAACAATTGTCTCGGGTCGAAAGAACACACGACCCTTCGTCAGGTGAATAAAGAAGGCACGAGTGCTGCAGTCAAAGCGACAACGGTTATTATATGGTGTTTATTCAAAGTTCTGTAATTATTATAAATTGCGAATAACTTAAAGAAAAAAAAAAAAACTATGTCAAACAATGTCTTGTGAAAAACGTTTTATTATGAAAGTTTAAGCTTCCTTATTTACTTAACTTTTTAGATCAGAAATGTCTTTTTCGTCTATTTTATTTTTGTTATCAGACGGGATGTCGATGGGTATAACTTGTTCATTGTTGTCATTTGAAATAGCCATTTCAGAATAACCTCTTCGATAAAATCGTAGCTTACAAATCATTACAAGTGCAAGTCCTTGGCGTTTCAGTAAAAAACTAGAAAGTGTGAACTTTTTTTTTATTTTTAACCATTATTCTGCAAAATAAACATAAATAGTATCTTTAAAAGGGCTCAGGCTCATTTTCATGCGGCAATATCGCATAGGCCAAATTTCGCATTTCTCGGATAGTACGTAACGGAAAAGAGGCTCTCTGCTCGTCTATTCTCACTCTGTTTAGAAAAATCACAGTGAGAGAAATGAAACTGCCGAAGATATTAAAAACTTTTATGCATGCACTAAGCATTTTTCCTTTCCCAGGCTGGGGTAAGGCTCCTAAATATACAAGCTGGCGCATCAGGCATTTTGTTGCCTTAGGGTTGCCACATGTACGCAGCGCGTTTCTCTGATAAACAAACCACAAACATTTTTTTTATCGTCTTACGTTACTTTAGAGTAACTTATTTTATTATATTTCATAATTTTAGCTAAGCAAACTATGATATGGAAGTTTGTTTAGCGATAAACTGCTATAATCATTCAAGAAGTGAATATAAAGTGTTCACAGACCTTCTATTACTGTGTATTTGAGTTTTGGCGACATTTTGTAAAAGAAACAGAAACCGCCTTAACAACACGTCTTACCCCAGTACATCCATAGGATATCCTCAGAATAAAATTCTGAAAATGTACTGTGAAAAAAATGTGTTTTTGGGAATATTATTGTTGCTTATTGCCCTTATCTTGACCGGATTAGCTTCAGATCAAGAGTTCTTAAAATCATTAGGAAAGTGATAAGGATGCCAAGCGGGAATGCTGTCCTCTTCGGAGGCAAAAAAATGGCAGTGATGCGCCGGCCTATTATTTTATTTAGGGGCTCTAGGCTGGGACGATTGTTAGGTAACCGACATACAGACTCGGTACTCCGAGACGAGAAAAAGGAGATTTTAAATATGAAGTTAAAAGATAGCAAGATTTTACTATATTTAAATCTAAAAAAAAAAAAAAAAAAAAAAATTTCTGTTAACGTATCGTGTAATTATTCTATCTATAACTAGATCAAACTTTTACTCGCCACAGTAAAAATTCCACTCATATGATTATTAAATAAAACTCATTACACAAAGATTATCTTAATAAAATTATTGAAATGTAGATAAAAGTTTTAGTAATATGGTTTTATATATTAAAGATGCAATTGTTTGAATAATAAACAAAGCAAAGTATTCTGAAGAAAAAACATAATTAACAATATTCATAACTGTTACAGATAACCACTGTTAATATGTTATGTAAAAATCAACTAAAAGAAATGTATACTGTGATGTTTTTTTTTTTTTTCTGGTAATCTTACTTTATGGACTTTTATTAAGTTTTATATATTTCTTCATTGCATTAATTTACACATTTCCTTTAAAAAGGGTAATACAGTAAAAAATCTTTATAATGCAATTCTCTATATAATACACTACTTTTCAGACATAAAAAATGATTTTTGGATTTCAGAAACACTTTGTAAAAAACTGTATGAAAAAATTGCTATTACTTTTTTTTTTTTTTTTTTAATGAGTAATATAAAGAATGATTTGGTACATACAGTCATATTATGGACTATATTTATAAAGTAAATTTAATAATGAATATTATAATCGGCCCAACTTCTGTTCCAAGGAATGTAATTTAAAATACACTACTGTACATTTTAAAAATTAAGAAGGATTGATTTCAAAAATTATTATATTAAAAATACCTTATTTAAAATCCTTAAAAAGTTTGAGTTAATATATTTCGGCGTCCCAATCGGGGTCATCTTCAGAGCTCGAAATGACAAACTACAGCTGGGCGGTATGCTTAAAATTTACTATTTATTATTTTATTTAATTAATCAAAATTTTATTATTTTCCAATCTACTTTAAAAATTAAAGTAGCCACTAATTCTTTTATGTAACAAAGCCATACAAGAATCTAAAAAATTCTATTACTGATGCAAATGTTTACGATTTTATTCAAAATAATTTTAAATATAAAAACTTTTTATTCATTTTAAGAGAAGATATATTAATTGATTTAAAAAAAAAAAAAAAAATGAAGAACATTGAGTTGTAGAAAGAATATTAACTTTTTCAGACGCATTTAATAAAATACACTAAATTTAACCTAAAAATACAAAGCGTAAAAAGTCAATTTTAAGGTGTATTTTTAGATTTTAATGCATAAAATATGCTTGTGGAGGAGTTAAAAATATCTCTATTTGGCCATGTCTAGTGGTAAAGCTTAATGATGTGCAAAACAAAATATATATAATGCAAAATTCTATGTTACGCACAACCTTATGTTTTTGGGTTTGCGTTATAAAGATCTTCAACTGTATAGTTTTATTTTCCTTTTTAGGTTTGGCCTGTTTGAAGCTATGTCTGCCATCGAAATGATGGATCCGAAAATGGATGCTGGTATGATGTGCAATCGAGGCAGTAAAAAAGTTCTCAATTTTGATCAGGCTCTGAAAGTAAATCATTTAGTGTTTCAGTTTGATTTATCTTTGTGTTAACTAAAAAGCTAAACCATAGTTTTTCATATAATTTTATCGGAATTTTTTTTAAATATAATTTATCATTGTAGAGAGATATAATGAGAACTGGAAAAAGACCTAAGATGTTAACAAGATGAATAAAAATACTTCTAAAATTTATGTTTATACATATATTTATTTATTTATATTTGAAAAATATTAGATTAATGAAATTTTTTTACTTCTGGTGTTTTGATGAATTTACCCGTTTTGAGTTGTCCCGAACACAACCCTTTTTAGAAAATTCTGGATTTCATAAAAAATTTATATTGACAAATTTTTCATAGAATGTGGAAAAGAGCTATAGCAAAATAAAAATACTACTAAAATTAAAATATAAAGAAGGATTAATTAAATATTTAAAAGACTTTAAAAAATACCCTACATTAAAAATCTCTTCAAGTGCAGCATTTTCATTATATGTTTTGACTTGCAAAATTCGCGGTCATCATCAGATGCTGCTTTGACCATCATCGCTGGACTTTTCTTTAGCTTCTTTTCTGACATCATCTTTACATTTTTTCTTCTTGTACATTAATTGTTGCCAGTCATCAGGAATCGTACCGTGCTCCTAGAATTTAAGTTTGAAAACAATAATAATAATGCGTGTTACATTGGCATGACTAAGTGAAAATTAAAGGATCGCGAAGCAGAACATATTACTAATATTAAATATAACTGTTCCTCCACTGCATTATCGAGAATTCACACTACTAACCCCATTAATCCTAATACATAAACGCTACAAAAATCGCTCTCTATATTTCCCATCAATATGCATTTAAATGCAAAGCTCTCGAAATACTAATGTGTAACACCGTTATTAATGACCGGGAGCACAGTACGATTCCTGATGATTGGCAACAATTAATGTACAAGAAAAAAAAAAAAAAAAATGTGAAGATGACAACGTCAGAAAAGAAGAAACTAAAGAAAAGTCCAGCGCCGATGGTCAAAGCAGCAATGTTAACCGCGAATTTTGCGAATCGAAATATATAATAAAAATACTGCACTTGAAGAGATTTTAATGTAAGGTATTTCAAAAGTCTTTTAAATAAAAACACTGCCTTTATTAATGCAGGGATGAGATTTCTCAGCTTTTTTGTAAATTTTGCTTTTCAGCATTTTTTCTGTTTTCTCAACATATATTGTATACATTTGTTACATTAGCTAATCTAAACTTGAATGAATACTAAATTAAGATTAGAAAACTTATTTATTACTCTAATATTGCCATAAAAGTTCAAGTATTTCATTTCCTTTGCATACAGTTTCAGCTTTTTTGTCTTTTTGCTAATCTCATCCCTGTCAATGCTTAAATTTGATACTCTGTATTTTAACGTAATCGTCTTGTATATATTTATGTATTAAAATAAATTTTTTAACAAGTTTTTATGAAATAGTAAAAATACTTTTTACAATTCATCAATATCAGACTATAGTATAAATTTAAATGTTATATATATATATATATATATGATTTTTTTTTTATCTTATTGGTCATTGGTGTTTCAGTGATCTTGTATCTGTTGCTTGGCTTTTACTATGCTTAATAGATCATCTTTATTATATATATATATATATATATATTTTCCTGATGGTAAGTTATGGTTATTCAACAAAGGGTAATGAAATGTACTGAGATTTGACTAGTCTTGATAAAATATTTTCATTCTCCAAAACTTATGTAAATACGCTCTAGAACCCCTTATAAAGACCCACCCACCCACACACACACAGAAGATACTCAGACCTAGGATCCTAGTGCAGTCAATCGGTCTTAATCCTAATACCAATAACAAGTTTTCTTCCCCGCATATTACATTGTTTGATGAAGAAGAAAAAAATATTTTTAATTGTCAAATCACTTATTTATTTATTTGTTACACAACTAATGCATGTTTTTTTATACATTTTTTCAGGCTGGTAAATTAAAAATTAAGGATTTGACTGCTGCTGAGCAAATTGGAATTATAGACGCTACTCTTGCATGTTTAGTGAGTATTAAACAAATTCCCATTTATCTAATATATAAAATTCTCATATCACAGTGTTTGTTACCATACTCCTCCAAAACGGCTTAACCTATTTTAATGAAATTTTGTATGTACATTCGGTAGGTCTGCGAATAGGTTTTTATCTATTAATGAAAGTTGTAACTTAATTAGTTCTTTCTTAATTAATTTTTAACCAACTCTTTCAAACTGGTAATTGCCTTAATATAAGCCATTTAAATTTTTAATTGTTGCCAAAAAAGTTTACGAGGTATTTTTATTTATTTATTTATTTTCAACATAAAATGAAATATACTTTCACGCGAAAAATAAAAATTTACTAAATGTTAAATTGGTGAATGAGAAATGACGTCTTTAGTAATAATACAAATCTAGCATGTTTCTTCTGAATTTTATTTCATAGCATTTTTTTCTATATCTACCTCAACTTTATATGTATATATATTGCGCGGATGAATCACGGTAGGCATAAAAGATAATTCAGCATTATATTAAAGGTACTTACTTATTGATAATACTGGACAAACTTTTAAATTTTGATGCTGAAGTAGATCGTACATATTTCGCCAAGGACAGCCACTTAAAGCCAAGTAGCTCATCAAAAATATAACTAAATTATAAAGTATTGAAAAAGAGAAAGAGATAGAAAGAAATAGGAACAAAAATTGCATAAATAAACGGCGACAAAAATTCAAATGTCGTCAAGGGGAGCTATATTAAGTTTGTACCATGATGAGGCTTACATATTAATTAATTTATTTATTTTTCTATATACCAACTACTATTAACTAAGAATGAAGTATATATAACCACAAAATAATAATAATAATAATAATAATAATTGTCTCATGCGATAGACGTAGCTGATCATAGCATATTGTAATATTAAATTTGGCTTGAAATTGCTGTCATTTTATGGTTGATCGATTAAATCAAATAAATATAGGAAATAACTTGAAAGCAAATATTATGTACATCACGCATAATGTTGTTCTTATGTAATTATATTCAAATATAAAAAAGCTACTTTAAATTTTTTTGATAGTGTCTGTATCAAAACTGTCATATATGATAAGCACCCAAATGGAAGCCCACGGGTAAGCTATTGTCGCAGGCAATAGGGGCAGGTACCGGAGACTGCGAGGACAAACAATTCGGAGCCAAAGGCAGCAGGAACTCAAAGCGAGCTTTTGAGCGATTTCAGTATTTTTTTTTTCTTTTTTTTCATAAAGCTATATAGAAAAGAGTTTTCTTTAAATATAGTGACCAGCGAAGCTTGCAAAGCCTGCTAGTTAATATATGTATATTTAAGTGTAGTAGAACATTTGTTGTTTTAAATTATACTATAGTTAAAGAAATTGTATGTTATACTGTATTTCCCAGTGTTAAGCTTACAGTTTATAAATTGTATATTAAACTAGCTTTTTTCCTCGCATATAACATACATATGCATGATAGTGCTTACTAACTGATATAATTTTCAGAAAAATCTCATAAATAAAATTATTGGAAATTTTCAGTTTTCCTCTCTCTGTTTTATTTATTTATTGATTTTTCAATAAAAGATATTTAAATCTTTGATATTTGCATTATAATTTCAATTTTAAGAAATATTGTTTTCCACTGATAATAAATATTCATGATAAATAAACTTTCTTATATATTTATCATGAGTAATAAAATATATATAATTATAGCTTTCAAAAATTTATTTAGAATAACATTTTAAAATGTATCTTAATATAAGGATATTGATTTTGATCAATAAATGGCACCAACACCATCCTGCCGAATAGTTAATTTTAATTTTTTCCTCTTTTCTTTCTTTTTTTTCGTCCCCCCCCCCTCCTCTCCCCCCAATTAAGGGTATTTAAATCTTTGATATTTGCATTATAATTTCCATTTTAGAAAATATTTTTTTTCGTTGCTAAGTTAAAAAAACTAAATTAAATTACTGTTATTTTAATAATCAAATTGACGGAATTAATTTACCATTTAACCATACATAACCAACAGAAATTCCGTTTAAATTTTTGTTGCTGAAACAGGGCTCGCATTCCCCCTAATATTCCTAATATTCCTAAAATTCCTAAATATTTGAATCATTCCTAAAATTCCTAAAATTCTCCTACATTTCTTCCATGAATCCTAAAAAAATGCATCCAAGGCTAATCCAAGGGTCGAGAGTATTATTCATTCCGGTCCAGTTTATATCGAATGCTCTTGTATTGTGTATACCGCTTGCGCATGCATGTGTAGATTATTTTATTATTGCATTAATTCTTAGCGTTGTTGCATTGAATGATTTTATACTAAATCTCAGCATATCGTTTCATTTCATTTGCATCTTTAAACGAAATTTCAAGACTCATGGTTGGAAAAAGAATTTGACAGTGTTTTGCTGAGAGAGAATGGCTTGAAGCTATAAATGGCAACATTTATTCTGCTAAATGTGTTTTATGTTCCGAAAAGTTTTACATATCTGCTACTATCTTAGTAACAGAATTTATGCAACATTGTCGCCAAATTTTTTTTTTTTTTTTTTTTTTCATAGAATTGAGTCAGTGGTAGACAGAAACTCATGTCTTACATTAATAATTCAGAATTCTTCTGCAGTATAGTAATCTTATACCTTTCTAATTAATTATACATGTGTGGAAATTAGAGAAAAATTGAATCATCTTGCAGAGAAGGTTTAACCATTTTGGGACGGGTGTATCATATGAAATGGCTGTAAATGATCCTTCCCACTCGGGTGTTTAACGTATGACACATCCTTTAAATTCTTTCTGTGGGCAGGCGTATCATACCAGACGATCTATTTAAATATGATATGCTCGTCCAGAGAAATAATTTAAAGGCTGTATCATATATAACATGCTCATCCCAAAAGAGTTATACATACAAGACATGTCACAGAAAGCATAAAAATTTTAAATCACTAGAGATATCAAGTAAAGGGTTTCAATGAACCAAGTACTGAAAATGCAGAAAGCATGATTTTCATAAAATATTTTTTTTTTTTTTATAAAAGGGCCATCTGTTTTAGAGATTATTTAAATTTTGATGGAGTAAGGGCTCTTAATTTTGTTTGGCTCAACCTGAATAAACAAAACACAACATTTCCAATTTTAACACGTTAATTATTACTCATTACGGATTTAGAAGTTTTACAATATCATCGGTTTACCCCTAAAATTTTCCTAAAATTTAAAAAAAAATTCCTAAAATTCCTCCCTAAAATTTTGAGAAGCCCCAATACTAGGCCTGCTGAAATCACTGTATAGCAGCTGAATTTATGCTTTCATTTTGATCAATGAAAACTCGGTTGACCAATCAGGTAGCACCTACATCACAGTCATATCGTTTTGACAAAATTTAATCGTGACTGGTCCAAAGAAATATTATGTAGATGATCACAACATTTTAATTATATGATACTTCACAATAATAAAGGCAAATGATAAACATGTATTTTACAGGCATAATCTTCAAGTAACAGCTTAATTGTTTCTTCTGGTTGAATAATGTCATTGATTGTTGCAATGAAATCTTTGATCTTATTAATAATAAGTCAGAAAAACTCTGGTTAAGAAAAATTTTCAAAGCCTCAGCATAGTACTGAACGGTGCACTGATACATCATGAAACACTGTCTTAAATCTAACATCATAAAACGGGTTTCATTTTTTCTTTAACCCTTTCATTCCCAATTTTTTCCCTCCATAAAACAATAAATCTTATATTTACTCATAAATTTATTTCAAAGGTAATATATATAAATATTTTTTTTTTAAATAGGAGTAATAGCAAAGTACGAATTAATATAGCTAACAAAGCAACTGAGAAGTGTTTATTTATGTTTAATATAACCACTGATGCCATTCAAAATCATAACTTTTCAATAAATAGAAATATCAAAATTTTGGAAAAAATATATATGCAAATTATAAACATTAAAAAATAAAATGAAAAATATTTCAAAGAGTTAATTTACTTAAATTGCCCGAAACAGGTAACTGATTCCGATATTATCAGAATAGAATAAAATATACTTTCAATTATTAACAAGGATAGTGAAATCATCTAAAATATATATTTTTCGATGGGAAAATGTATATAGATTTTAATATTGTTCATTTTTAATCAGCGGGAGTGTTAGATGGTAAGAAAGAAAATCTGAAATGTTATGATTCCAATTGGCATCACGGGGAATGAAAGGGTTAAATTGATGCACTTTATATAATGATACATCAGAAGCATTGATTCAAAACCAGTACCGATCATGAAACATATACAGGGTTACTGCAGTGTAAATTCCCTAACAGTACTTTGATTTAGTGCCAAATCATAAAACACACTGTATTGGTTTGACTTGATGTAACTATTCACGTACAGTGAGCCAAATTGCTGTTTTCCTTCTCTCTGCATGTATGATAATATAAACTACACTGAGTCCGTTGCAGAGTCTTCATTTCCACTGGCACCACTACACCACAGTTTAGTGACTGCATCAAGGTAGAAGAATGACAAATACAATCTTGATGTAATGTATTGATCTGACCATAGATATAGTATATATATATTTATCATCCCCATGTTATCGAGCAAAAATTTTTGATGCCGAAAAAAAGTTCTAAAATCAGCCATTAGAGAGTATTGAAAAAAAAAGAAAAATGAATTTGAAACTGTATCTGGAGTTTTTCGTTCACCTTTAGTAAATAAATTATTCATAAATTTTATTTACTAAATTATCCGTGTGTATTCCTGTGTGTAATTTACTCGGGGAAAGACAGCCATTAGAGTGACTTTTCCCGAAAAAAAAGTATCACTTTTTCCCTCTCGCTGATCAATCTATGTCTAAATACTATATGTATGGAACTGATATGCATTTCTTCACCGGGAGACAGCTCATGAATTAGTTTAGGAAAACTGTGTTCTGTTATGGTAAAAAAATATCAAATCTAGTGTATTTAGATAATTTTAAAATTCAATATAACTTAATTATTATTATTATTATTATTTAAATTTATTTAGGTTACTTGGTTAGAAGGCCACTCCTTGGCACAAACAGTTTTTACAAACTTATTCCTTCAGAGGCCTCAGCAGGTCGAAGACAAGATCATACGAACTTTTTGTATACATGTCTTGAAGCTCTTAGACATCATAAAAGAATTTGTAAATAAAGCAGGTGTATTTGAAGAGGTATAGTATAAATGAATGAGATTTGTGAAGTATACTTTGCTATCTTTAAACATTTTAAATTTTTAATTGTATACATTTTAGTGGTAAAACTAAAAACTTTTTAAAATTTTGCAGGAAGATTTTCAGCCTGTGATGTATGGTTATAAATTAGCAAATGATGTACCAGAAGGTAAAGCGAGTGCAATGATGAAAGAAATTGAAGATGAACTTCAGAAGAAAGTGAAGGTTAGTTCCAAAATTCCTTATTTTGTTATATGTGTAGAGGTACTGTAAAGTTTTAATTCTTACTAAAATATAATCATGATAGAAAAGATTTTTGTTTGTTATTCTTAAGGGCATGCTTCATTTATTCTTGCTGAGAGCCAAACCGTATGTTATTGTATAGGGAAAGTTTCTAGGAAAACTATTCATTAGCAGGGATGGAACATGGGCACAGAATTCATACCGGAATCCGTTGAAGAAATATCTGTACCTATAATATCGCTGATTTAAGAAGTAGAAAATTTTCTTACATTGATAGTGGTATGAATTCTGCGCCCGTGTTCCATCCCTGCATTAGCTAATGTATTTTTACTTCCATTATCTGATTACTATAGATAATGGAAGCAGGGGTGCAGAAAATGTTCTAACATATGATATTTTTTTCCCAAACCAGGGTTTTGGACCTGCCCACAAACCCCAAAAAAACCCCGGTCGGGTTTTCTTTTGGGTTTATCCACTTAAAAAACCCTAATAAAACCCACTCTTAGGTGAGTTTTGTTTCTACACATATAACAAAATTCCTTATTTTGTTATATGTGTAGAGGTACTGTAAAGTTTTAATTCTTACTAAAATATAATCATGATGGAAAAGATTTTTGTTTGTTATTCTTAAGGGCATGCTTCATTTATTCTTGCTGAGAGCCAAACCGTATGTTATTGTATAGGGAAAGTTTCTAGGAAAATTATTCATTAGCTAATGTATTTTTACTTCCATTATCTGATTACTATAGATAATGGAAGCAGGGGTGCAGAAAATGTTCTAACATATGATATTTTTTTCCCAAACCAGGGTTTTGGAACCACCCACAAACCCAAAAAAAACCCTGTCGGGTTTTCTTTTGGGTTTTTCCACTTAAAAAACCCTAATAAAACCCACTCTCAGGTGAGTTTTGTTGGGTTTTTTAAACCTAATAAAATTTTTCACTCTTTTTTTTTTTTAAATTATTTATTATATTCTAACTGACATTATTATATACTAATTTGATATTATGTAATTATTTTTTCACCTTCAGTTTAAGAAAAATCCCTTTCACTGCAACCTATAATACCTTAAGAAAAGCTTTTCTAATCCAATCTGCAATATCTCTTTCCAATGAACCTGTTTTAAAAAAAGAAAGAGAATAATTGATCAAAGTTGAAAGTTTTGTAAATTTTGTATTTGTAAATCATGATATATGTAAATTATAATAATAATTTGCTTAAAATTCTAAGAATTAAACAACAAATATTATTTATAACTAACGAATATAATATATTGAACTTACAAGGATTGATATTGACAAAAAATGGGTTTCTTTGCTGCCCCTCACAAAATTCAAAGTCATAAAAACAGCCTTTTTTAAAAGAATTAGTTTTATAAAAATGATCTTTTTATAAAATTTTTACGTGTTTC
Source organism: Salticus scenicus (assembly GCA_963930645.1). Taxonomy (NCBI): domain Eukaryota; kingdom Metazoa; phylum Arthropoda; class Arachnida; order Araneae; family Salticidae; genus Salticus; species Salticus scenicus. Next base: position 219,414,709 of record OZ005661.1, read on the forward strand.
CACAATTATTTTGAATATTTTATCTATGTCTATTTTACCTATGCGTAGTTCATTGAAACACTATTAATTTGATAATAAACATCTGTATAGAACGACTTATAAAATGGAAGGTGTTACATGATATCGTCCCCCCCCCCCTCCCCCCCCCCCACACACACCCTCGAGTATGTTATGCCTTTTGTAAAAAGAAGTAAAAATTTCACATAAATATTTTATTTTTCACAAAAATGGGCCCCAAAAACCCTTGATTGACCTCTGACATGAAAGTGCAGAATATAGGCAATGACATATATTTCTTTGTTAAATAAGTTTTCAAATATGAATAAAATATGTCAGTATCAATATTATAATAAAATTTTAAAAATAGATTTATTTTGCGTACTTTTCAACTTTACCCATACAAATACAGATTTGAATGAAAATTGTACATGGAAGATGGAAGGGTTAAAATATTTTGCTTTTGTTACTAGTTTTAATTTTACACAAAATAATTTAAAAATAAATTCAAAATTTTGATATATACTGAATAGAATGAAATAAGAGTTCATTTCACTTTTATTCCTCAGTTTAAACCAAACCAAACATTAAGAATGTTTGGTTAATTTAATTTTTAATTAATTATAATTAATTACTATTATTTTTGTAATAAGTTTTCTTTTAGTCTAAAACTGTTCTCTTTTGAAGTAAAATTTAAATTTAAAACCCGATTGTATTATTTTGTGTTTAATATAAAAAAAAAAACCCAAAAAGCCCATTAAAACCCAATTAAACCAAAAAAACCCCACCTGGGCTGGGCTTTAAAAAAAAAAAAAAAACCTGTTTTTTTTTTTTTTAAACCCTGTCCTAAACACATTCTAAAATTTTCTCTAAAGTAAAGCAAGACCATATTATGTTGTAAACAGCCATTTATTATGTGTAATAAGTATTTAAGAGAATAAATATACACTGTAACATAAAAATACAGATGTTAATTTATTATTTTACTCTTCTTACTTTCTTATGGAAAAAAAACAAAAAAAAAAAAAAAACATTAATAAATATTATTCAGCAAATTTGATCATTTGAAATGTCATGATATTATGTGTATATTAAAATTAGGCTTATTTTAACTTCTGAGGTTACTAGATTGGTGATTACTCAGCCTTGATCCTGGATCAAAATTATGAGTTCTTGTTCGCTAGTGCTACCATCTTTGCCAGTTTGTTGATCTGAAGTCATGCTTCCACACTTACAGTGGTCAGCAAAAATGGAAGACACTTTTATTTCACTGTTATTCAGGTAGTTTCATTATCTCAGAGTTTCCGAGTGGCATTACGAATAGAACAACAGGCTTATTTGTAACTAATGACTTATTATTTACTACAGTCTTCCTTCACTTGGTGTTATCTGTCAATAGCATTTCAGGTGTTTAGCATTTAGTCAATAACATTTTATAAGCATTAGAAAGTTCATATTTTTCTGACAGTTTGTTAGAGGTGCCAATTATTACGGATTTACGGCAATAATTACGGCATTACGGACAACATATAAAAATTACGGATTATACGTTTTTAGAAAAATCGCTTATATCGATCGTTAAAATAGAGAATCACCACTAACGATCGATGATAAAATGTACAACGGAAGCCTTCTAATTCTCAATCTTTATCCATCCACAACATAAATGTCAATATTCATTTGAAACTTGCTTTATTAGATTCTAGAAACTATAAAGAAATAGAATTATACAATATTTCTCGCTGATGTAATTTTTTTTACCCCCCCCCCCCCCCCCCCCCACTCTCTTTTCTATCTCCAACTAGCCATCGACGATTAAAAAACTCTGCAGAAGCCTTCAGTTTCCTAATCTTTCTCCATCAGCAACATAACTGTCAATATTCATTTTAAATTTGCTTATTAGATTTTAGAACCTATAAAAAAGTAGAATTGTTTAATTTCTCATTCATCTGATTATTTATATTTTGACTGCCCTTCCCCCTTCTCAGCTAGTGATCAAGGCTTACTTCTAGAACCAAAAAAGTGATAGAAGTGCTGAATATTTCTCACATATGCAATTATTTTTAGACTTTATTACTGAACTTGATGAATCTATTTGTTTTTCCTTAATAAATTTAAAATACATACTGTAACATATATTTAAAATACATACACACTGCACATTCCATCAAACTAAAAATATGCAATATACATAAAGAAAAGAACAATGTTTTAGTATTTATTGCCATAAAAACAGTTGTCTATAAAAAAGTGACTGTTAAAAAAAATAAATAAATAATAAATAAAATAAATTTTTGTAACCCCCTAACCCCCACCCACCACAAAAAGAGAGAGAGTCAGAGATTCAGATGTTTTCCCCCCTCCAAAGCAGGTTTTAAAAAAAATCTTTCATTTTGTAAGAAGATAAAGAAATACATATTTACTTACTGTTTAGAAATTTTTCTAATTTTTTAATTAATATATATTATATATTTGTTTACAAAAACTGCAATTCGTTGTTGTATGTGGGTTTGTGCATAAAAATTATTTTGTGAGGTGGTTCACGTTTCGTAAATATGTAACTTTGATTACTGATAGCTCGTACTGAAACTTGGCACCTCTAGTTTGTTATTTTCTTTTTTATTCCTATTTTTTCCTCACTGAGAAAATATTTAAATTTCTCCAGTCTGCCTAAATGTTCTTCAAACCTTATTGTGAGTTTGTACATATTCTGTACCCTTGAATGGAAGTATTGTATTCAGTCAAAATTTCTGATATTGAGTTTCCAACTGATTTATGTGTTTTAAGATCCTCAGAACCAAAAAAAAAGGCTTTTTGAAAATTGGTCAGTGCTTGGTGTGTGTATGTGGCTCAGTTGGGGAAAGGATTAATCTTTTGACTATCATATATCTAAAACGAAAAAAAGACTAGTATGTTGTGGCCACCACAAGACTTTCTTCTATATTTTCCTATACATATTCAATCAGTAACAATATTAAAAAAAAAAAAAAAAAAAAAAATACGATTTTTTTTCTAAGTTTTTTTTTTTTTTTTTTTTTTTGTAAAAAATAATACATATTCAATCACTAACAATATTTAAAAAAAAAAAAAAAAAAAAGCAAAAAATTTTTTTTTTTTTTTTTTTTTTTTTTTTTTTTGGTTAAAAGTAAAAAAAATCGATAACTTTGTTTTAAATTATCACAGATTTATAGTTCAACCATTCGTTTTAAAGGTATTGACGAGATCTTTCGAATGATACCCATCTTCAAAATTTACCCCCCCAGGTTCCCCCCATGCACAAATTTTTTTTCCTAGTTAACTACTACTATTATCAATAATTCATATTAATTTTACAATCACAAGTTTAAAATAACTCTCATTATGCCCATTTATACGGAATTTTGTCCTATGCTGCCATGTTAAAAATTTGCATAAAATGCGATCACAGCGCCACCTGTTGAGCTATTGATCCCCAAATCTAATGGGCACCAGTTCATGTCAGGGTGCAACTAAATACCAAGTTTGGTTAAATTTCATTCATTGGTTCGTGAGATACAGCGTCCAAAAAAAAATGATACAGACAGACAGACAGACAGACATTTTCTAAAAACTATCAATTCGTGTTCAGGACACCCCAAAACGTGTAGATCCGTCAAAAAACGGAGGTCGAAAATTTTCGCGAATCCAATACTTTCTCTATATTACATATAGAAGAAAGTAATAAAATAACAAAACTTTATAGTCATCAAGACAGATCCTGTGTATAGATGAGTTTGCTTAGTTTTAGTGAAAATCCGAAAACTGGAAGTGGGACTGTGTATTAGTATCTTAAAAACGGTTTAAATTTTTTTTTTTTTAATTCGCTGTTGAAACCCTTTTTAGATGTTCTTTTGTGTGTGTTAATTTATTAGTACAGAAAAATTCATAAGCATCCTAGTTAGATATGTCAGTTTTAAATTTCGGAAATGAATATCTCAAAAAATGGCTCTACTGATTTTCTTTAAACTTACTATATATAAACTATTTTTTAGATGCCCTTATAACATATGTATTAATTGCTACAAGAAAATTCATAAGAATCTTGATTATTTAGGTAAATTTTGGGACTTTTGACTGTTCTACTCCAAAAAGAACTTAATATATGTATAGTAATGGGTAATGGAAATCATGGAATTATTACACATCAGATTTTTTATTTATTTTTTTTTTTTTAATTCCATTGGCATATAAAAAATTCACAACCGTTAAACTACTTCATAGTTAAAAAAAAAAAAATTAAAGTTTTTCATATTTAATTTTGGAATTATAAAGTGTGAAAAATGAACAAAGTGCATTTTTTTACATTTTCTTGTTATTTCTGTCAATTAATTTGAACTACTGAACTGATATTTTAACAACTATATGGAAACAATATTGCCCATGATGTTATATGCATAGATATAGTAATAAGACATAGATTGATCAGCGAGAGGAAAAAAGTGATACTTTTTTTCTCGGGGGAAAAGTCACTCTAATGGCTGCCTTTCCCCGAGTAAATCACACACAGGAATACACACGGATGATTTAGTAAATAAAATTTATGAATAATTTATTTACTAAAGGTGAATGAAAAACTCCAGATACTGTTTCGAATTCATTTTTCTTTTTTCAATACTCTCTAATGGCTGATTTTAGAACTTTTTTTGGCATCAAAATTTTTTGCTCGATAACATGGGGATGATAGATCTATATATATTACTATATCTATGGTTATATGCATTATTAGATCTTATTAGCAAATGTCATAAGTCTGATTACTGATATGGTATTGAGGAACCCAGTCTGTAATTATGGTTTTCATAAGCTGTTTTGGGTGTATGAGTTTTTAACACTAGCCTTCAATTCACAGTTTTGAATCCTGGTTCAATCATATATGTTTGTAGTAGTTCAGTACTCATTTTGAGCTGCATGTTCTTGTCTAATTAGCCTTAGTGGACAAAAAATGGCCAAATAGTGACATCCCATAAGCTATCTTATTACCAGCATGCTCACATATATTTTGGTTTATACCAACTACTTTGTCATGGTGTAGTGTGCACAAATTATTGCAGTTATATCATTAAATAATGTATTTTTCTTAATGACCTAGCATAATCCACTATAAATTACCTAAAGTAAATGTAAGTTATAATTAGAGATGGAATGAAGCTTCGGCAAGGCAGCTTTGGCCTGGCCGAATAATGAGCGTGATTCGGCCGATTCGGCCTATAACAATTTATGTTGTGAATATTCTTTTAACAATTATTATTATATAAAATATTGTCATTTAAGTTACACACAATGGTACCTTATAATAAAACATAGTAGAAATTTATGTTTAATTTAAAAGTTTGTGTGCATTGACCCTTTGGAACCATAAATCATACAACAATTAATAATATATTCTATTTAAATTGGAAGTTGCTAAGAAATAAGTTACATTATATTTAGTTAACTAATTATACGAACAACTTTAGTTGCTTTAAAATGAAGCTATTAAAATATTGCATGAAACATTCTTTAAATATTTCTAGCTTTGAAACTTAGTCATAGTCATGTATAGTCAATAATCAAGATTAACAATAACCCAGGATTATAAAACATGCAGAGAATTGTTGAAAAATAAATAAAAGCTGAATTTTTATTTATTTTTTATAAACCAGAATAGGAGGAGGATGCCTATTACTTGCACATCCACCCTAGATCTAAATTCTAAATATTTATTCCAGATAATTAAAGTTATAAAATTTATTCTAGATTATTTATTATTATCATATGATAAAATGTTTTCTAGGTTAATAACTGAGATACTGTAAATTGTTTTTTATGTTTATTTTCATCATATTACATACATGGTTTAATTAACCTTACTTTATTTTATCATTTATCACACAATTTTAAATTATGATGCAAAAAAAATCAATGTTTTTGCATTTTTAGGAAGAATTCTATTCCTTTTTTCCTCATACACATTTTCAGCTTCAGAAAATAACCTTTCACTATATATACTGCTACTTGGAAGCAGATAAATAGTGTTTGGCCGAATCAGATAATCTTTTTTTATTCTCTCTCCATCTCCACCAATTCCAACAGACAATGTGTTCTATTTAAAAGCGGATTGCTTATATATACTTCTAGCTCTTTAGCCGATGAATTTTCAAAGTGTTCTGTGAGTAATTTATTGTTTATGACTTCTGCAAAACAATCCCACAATGATGCCGGAGCTTCGGCCGAAGCTTCGGCGATTAGTTGGCCGAAGCTTCGGTATTCGGCGCTTCAGCCAAACTGTGCTTCGTGCCATCACTAGTTATAATGCTACAAGTATGGTAACTAAATGTCACGAGTTTGATTTATAGATTTTTGGTAATTTTTCATTTGAAGTTTGCCACACTTTTGGGGATTTATAAATATGGCAAAGCTGAATGATAATGCTATTTTCAGGACTAAACCTTTTGAGATTTTCTTCTCTTGCACATATCATAACAACATTTTTTATAATACTGTATTAACATTTATATTAGGATGACAGGACTATTGCTTTCAAACAAAATAGACCAAATGATAATGATTTTTCTTTTTCCTTTTAGCAACAAGTTAAAAAAAAAAAAAGTTTAAATTTTTTTTTTTAAATGTTAAAAATAAAATTGAGAGAAAGCTACTAAAAACAGTTTTAAGAAATGATTATACTAGCTGTTGCCGAGGGGCACAATTTCCTATAATAATAATAAAAAAATTTCTATTTTCTTTTTAGGCATTTTGTATATTCAGATAAACTGAAAAAAAAAAAAAAAAAATCTCCTTTTCTTCCTGTTGTATCAAATTAAAAATAAAATTAAGATAAAATGCATGAAAGAAATATTAAAATATATATACATTAAACATTTCTTAGGAACACAGCCCAGAGATCACATGTCTTTTTATGGAAAGAATGGACTTATAAAAAGGAAACAAACAAATCAACAAAAGTCCCATCATCTTAAATTAAAGTCTGTTTTATGCATATTACTCAAAAAACAAAACAGTCCTTGACTTATTTTAATCATTATTATTATTATTTTTTTTAAGTATTTATAATTTAAATTTATTATAATCATTTTAATTATTTATTAGGATTGTCTTTAATTCAGTTACATGTCTTAAACATAATCTAGGGGGTTTATCACGGGGACTGGGAAATAAACTTGCTGAATTACCAAGTGGTGGTCCTCAAATGAAAAAGAGTACTTTTTTCTTTACATAATTTATTTATTTATTTTTATGTATAATAACACTAGTCAAAGAAAAAAAAAAAATGTGGGATAACAGAAATGAAATTAATTATTTTCAACTAATTTTGTAGCGCAGTATTAAAAAATAATAGTGAATGAAAAATCTGTAACAAGTACAGTTTTTTTTTTTTTTTTTTTTGTTATGATTATTTAATCTGCATTTTGTAGAACATAAAACTTTAACTATAAAATAGCACAACCATACTTAACAAAGAATATCAGTTCACTAGAATGCCAGAAAAAAAAAAAAAAAAAAACAGATAAAGTATGAATACAGGGTTGCCAAAGAGTGGGTTGCCAGCAGAGAGGATGACCAAAAGGCATAGTTGCGAGCACAAACGGTTACCTTGTGTGATATTGTGAAAATCGTAAAAAAATAATGAAATTTGCCATTTTCTGATACTCTAAGAAAAAAATGAGACAAACAAGGTTGCCAGGACTCTGGGTTAACAGCAGGAAGGGTTACCACCTGTGATATTGTGAAAATGATAAAAAAAATCGTTGAAATTGCCATTTTCTGATACTCTAACAGCAAAATGTGATATAACTTTCAATCTTGTGTCAAGTTTTTATTGGTATAGTACGTGGTTCAGGATGGCAGTAAAAACAACCTTGAGAAATAAATTTTGTTTTATTATTTTATGATAAAAATTACATTATGCTTAAAATACTAAATATGAATTATCCATTTAGATGACTCGATCCAAACTTGGTGAAGAACAAGATAATGAAACACAATTGCAGGTATTTTTTTTTTCATTTATTTATTTATTTTTGTTGTTGTTTTATTAAAAAATTGGCAACTATGCAAGAAATACAAAATTTTATATTGTTATTTATTGTAGCATGAAGAAGCTGTAGCCCTCTATTCCAGAATTAAGTTTTGCAGGATGCTCTACCAAGCTCTTCTTTTATTTCAAAAGAAAAGGGTAAGAAACTTTTTAAAGTATTTTATTTGAATTAGTCAGAGATAATTTATTATATTACCCATATTATAAGGTAGAAAAAGTGTTGGTTTTAGGACAGATTTTCAAAATTGAGATTTTGTTATATTTGCACATTTTGAGGTCCCCTGAATCTCAAGAACAAATATCAGCAGGAGTTCTTGAATTAGTATTTTAAATTCGTATCATATAGGGATGCTACTTGCAATATTTTATTAAAATTGGACAATTGGTTCATGTACAGGGCATACAAAATTATTCAAATACATTATGTGTGGTTGAAATTTCTGGTAAATGCAGTTTAACATATTTAGGCTACACAAAATAAAATAAAATGTGCATACATTCTTTATATGCCCCAAAACATGTTTGACATAAAATATGGTATAAAAAATATTTATCCTTCATTTACAGGGCCATACAAAAAGAGTTGCCATGCTACCTGGAGAACCTGGAATAGTCAGGGAATTTGAAAATAGACCATGAAAGTGAGGGAATTTGAGTATTTTAGCCAGAATCTGGAAAAGTCAGGGAATTTCATAGGATGATTACCAAAAAAGACTAATTTTTCTTCTAACATAATATATATATATATATTTTTTTTTCCGCCATTTTTTTTAAACAAGACCTCTTAGAAAGACCCCCCATGGAGGGCAATCTGTCCTTAGGTCAAAGTAATATGTAACTTTTGTGTTTTCAATTGGTACTGTAAATATTTTGCCCTCAACACAGCCAATGCACAATATATGGCTAGACTGGAATTTTCTTAGAACATGTCTGGAAAAGTCAGGGAATTTCATTCTGCTATTTGAGTGGCAACCCTGTACAGAATAATTTTTTCTCTGTATGTGTGTTTGCTGTACTAAGATTAAATGCATTATTTGGTGTATATATAGTTTATATGTAATGTATGCTATTCAAAAATAATTCGATAAATTTCCGAGATTGTTTTCAGTGGCAATTCTCTGAATTATTTTAAACAAATTTTGAAATTTAATAAAGACTTTCAATGTTTTATAAATGTAACAGGGTTCCTACTGTCCTTGAAAGTCCTTAAGAAGTATTTGAATTTTGCACAAAGTCCTTGAAAATCCTTGAATTTTCCACTCCAATAGACGGGCTTAGCGCGAAATCCGTCAAGGCTAAACTATCTCCATCTCCACATGCGCACGCCATTGTCTAAAATAATGATTTTGTCATAAAATTCTTATTTCATTGTCTTGCTTTTGCATATAGTTTCAACTTATTTGATTTTTTGTCAGTCTCATACCTGTTTCATGGACTGGTCATTAATTTTGAGCAGAAAGTGACCAGATCAGGACTTAAACCTAAAAACTTTGGAATAATCATAATGATTCCAAATCTTGAACTAATCATTTAATGACTCTTGTAAAAATTAATTTGGTCAATCCATCAAAAATGTAGTGTGAAAACAGGCAAAGTTATTCTAATTATAAAAAAAAGTATTACTAATGAAAGAGCTACTAAAGTTTTGTGTATATGCCTAGCGTTCTACGATTTTTCCCTAGTCCTTGAAAAATTTCAAATAGGCCTTGAAAAGTCCTTGAATTTTTTTCTTTTGTAGGGGTGGGAACCCTGTGTAACTACGATATTCATACAGTAGATTGACTTTTCCATATTTATAAAAATCATAAAAAAAACGCTGATTGGGATTTTGAGATACTTCTTCTAATTTCTGGAATGCATATTTTCTTAATTTTTATCTACCTCTGTACTTCTCAATCTTCAATTGGCTAATTCCTCCATAATCTTCACAGTTCTTATGCAAAAAAATTTTATGAAAAGAAAAAAATAATAATAATCATTTGTGTTATTAATTTAACAATGTATTTATTTATTTATTTCTAGTGCTCTGCCGTGGAAGAAATAAACAAATATCTGATGCAGTGTAGTGAAATAATCCCAGTCATTGAGAAAACGATATTCTTGGGCATAAAACCAGATCCAAAAGCTGAAAGTAGTAATAGAGGTAAGAATTGTTATTTATTTATCGAGAACTAATTAGATTTAAAAATTTGAATTCTCAGTAGCCAATGGCCACTGGACCAACCCTTATTATTTAGCTCAGTCATCTTCATTTAATCTGCAAATGTTTCTAATTAAAAATTGATTTTTAATGTTTAAAAAAATAAAAATATACAGCGGAGACTTTAAAACAATCGGCAATATTTCTCACTTTATTTTTCCATTTTTTAAATCAAATTTTTAGCTTAATGCAAACTTTGTAATGCAAGTGAAAAAGTTAATGTGATTCTTGTATTTATTATTCTGCAATTTATACGAATTAGCACCAAGTCAGACCAAAAAACATCAGAAAAGTTTATAAAAATTTAGTGTTTAACAAAATCAGTGTTTAACAAAATAAAAAATAATCAATGATGTGGTTATTTGTTTTCAAAATTATAGTTCTTATTTATTTGCTCTGGGAAAAGAGTGGTTTACCAGAGGAAGCTTTTTTTTTTTTTTTTTTTTTTTTCTCTCTCTCCCCCTAGAGAAATTTAAATAGTATTGCCATCTCAAATCTCTAACTATAATTTCTTAGCAAAATCATTTAAGCAGTTTCATGAAAAACCAGATCGCTGCTATATTTTGCTCTAAGCAAAGCACAAGTTACCAGCAAGAGGTAATTTTCTTGAAGAAAAAGATAAATGTGATTGGTTTTCCATCTCTTAAAAAAAAAACTCATTCTTTTTTTTTTTTTTTTTTTTTTTCCCTTTCTTTCTTTTTCTTTTTTTTTTTTTTTTTTTTTAACTGTTTCAGTGATTTCCAATTTTTATAAAAGTCATTGAGGTAGTTTCTAAGAAAAACCATTTCTCTGCCATATTTTGCCATGGACATAGTGATTGTTAACATTGGATGCTAATTTTCGTGAAGATGATCATAAGTCAAATGAGTTTTTCATCTCAAAAAACCCTTAACACAAAATTTTAAATCAAAATCAATAGGGCCATTTTCCAGAAAACCATGTCTCTGCCATAGATTGCGTGAACTTTAACTTTTCTGAAGATAAGGAAACTTGAGTTTGAAAGTTTGAATTGATATCTCAAAACCCCCTAAACTTTAAAACATTTTTCAAAATCATTCAAGTTCCCAAGAAAACAAAGTTTCTGCCATATTTTGCCATGGTTGAGAGGGATTTTATTAAAATTATTTATATTTATTTCTGAGAAAAGAGTTTTTGCCATATGTTGCTGGACTTTTCATCTCAAAAACACTCAACCCTAAATTTTTATCAAAACCATTAGAGCTATTTCCCAGAGAACCAAGTTTCTGCCATATTTTGCAAAGGACAGAGTAACAGTTAACAGTGAATGCTAAATTTTCTGAAGCTGATTATAAGTCAGATGGGTTTGTCTTCTCATAAAACACGTAATTCTTTAGTTTTTATAAATGTTGTTAGATCCATTTCTGTATAAACCAAATTTCTGTCATGTTTTGCAGTAGATGGAATAAGGTTAACAGCAAAAGCTAATTTTGCAGAAGATGAAGATAAGTCAGGTGGGTTTGTTTTCTAAAAAAAAAAAAAAAAAACTTGTTCTTAAACTTTTATAAAAAATCATTTGAACCATTCTCAAGCGAATCAAGTTTCTCCCATATTTTCCAAAGGGTGGAATGAGGGTTAACACTGAGTGCTGATTTTACTGGCTATGAGGATAAATCTGATGGGTTTGTCTTCTCAAAAATCTTTAACCCTAAGCTTTTATATCCTTATATCCATTTTCAAATAAACCCAATTTCTGCTATATTTTGCGACCAATGGATAAAGATTTAACACCAAACACAAATTTTTCTTTAGATGAGAATAAATTCAATCGATTTTTCACCTCCAAAAAAATCCTAGTCCCCAAATTTTCATCAAAATCATTAGAGCTGTCTCTGTGGAACCATGATATATAATATAGTACAAATCATATTATTAACTGACTTAATATAAGCAAAGGATAAATTTGACTGGAATAGACTTGAAAACATTAATGCTAAAAGAGCAACCGTTGGTACTTCAAAATAAAGGTTGTTGGGCATATAATTAGCGAAAAAAGTTACTATATAAAATAGTTATGTGTACATAATTTTATGATTTTTTATATATGCTGCATATTTTCCTCCCTGGCTTTTAATGTTTCAACCTCTGGCCTATTCCTATGCATATATATTGAGTTTCGAGCAAATTGGTTTTCTTTGTGAATGAGAAATTTTCAGATGACTGCCATGTTGAAACAAGATGGCGGATCAAGATAGACAGTGAACTAATCGAAATATTTCAAACATAAGTCCACTGACCAATTTTGATTTAAATTGATTCAGATCTTAAAAGTTATCATGATGGCAAATTTTCTGTGATGTATTCAGTTGGCAGTAAAGTTCTATTGTATTGAATTAATCAACTGAAATCAGAAATTTATCTTGGACAACATTTATATAACTTTTAAGAAGGTATTTACACCAATAGATAATTTCTGAAGAAATCAACCTAAACAAAACAAATAATAATGGAGTGATATCGTTGCTTTTGTAGTTGAAACTGAAATAGGTGCTTTAAACTTTTTCTAAATAATAATACGTGTAATAATAATAATAATGATGACTGATTTTATTTATTTAACTGTATATAGTATCTTATTTCTTTTAGGATAATGTCTATGTTAAATTTTTTCAGCTGATTATCCTACAATAATGGGTTTTGAGCCCCTTGTGAATCAACGATTGCTACCACCTACATTCCCTCGCTATACAAAAATTAAAAGTCGAAAAGAGTCTACAGAATATCTATCATTACTAGTGTCACGATTAAGAACTATTTGTAATGTTAGAGATTGTGTAACATTTCATGCTGCATTAGTAAGTTTTATTTTATATATTTTCTTTGCCATGTGTATGTAATATACATTTTTATTTTATGATAGGTGTATTTTTATTTATTTTTTCTTTTTATCCAGGGTTGGCAGGTTTTTGACACGTGACAGTTTTTGACGGTTTAAACCATGGTTAAAACCATCATGTCAAAAACCACCTTGTCAAAAATGTCAAAAACCTATATTTATAATTTAATTGTCGTATAAAAACTTAGCTTAATAAAATGTAGTTCTAAAGATTTTTTGAAAAGTAAATAGATTGATGTTCTTTGAAAAACACATTGTTACAACATTTTGATTAATATGAAAAACAAAACTTTAGGCTTTTAAAATTTTATTATGAATTATTTCTATGTTCATTCAAAATATGCTGTGATACTTTTATATGTTATTACAAAATTTATTTATAACTGTGCTTAATATAGCACATGTTAAACTTAGTTATGTGCTACTTTAAAAATATAGTTGTTTTCAATAAGATATTATTTATAAGTATGTTTTAAAAGGTAAACATATTAATGTGTTTGGAGAAACATTATTATAACATTTTGATTAATATAAAAACAAAACTTTAGGCTTCTAAAAATTTTTGATTTATATGTTATTGATAGATCATTTTGATTGACAAATCATTTTATTTGCAATACAACATTGTATAGTTAATTTTTTTAATATTGTGCTTTTAGTATTATGTATTTAACCAGTAAAATAAAAATGCATAGCCTAATATTTTGTATTTAAATATTTTATAGAAAAATATAATTTTTTTTTTTTTTTTTTTTTTAATGGCTGCTGATATTGCAAGTTTTTAAGAAAAAGAAATAATTCTGAATGTTAAACAAGCTTGAATTGTGTCTGAAATTCTTATAATTACCGTGAGACACAAGAAATATGAATGCTTTCTGAACATGTATAAATTGTAATAAATTTAATATTTACCCATACAAATTTTTTTAAAAATTATTAGTCTAAGCTGTAGGGCCCACCAGCAGCCAAGTGGTTACACTCAAAGCTGGTAGACATGAGGTGTCGAGTTCAATCCCAGGGCGCGCTCGTCGGCCTAGCCATTCAGAGTTTTTCATGTTTTTCTCCGAAACTTGTATAAATACTGACTAGGACCCTGTAGACAGACCCACACAGCGGGCAAACCCCTTAGGCCTAAGACACTAGAGTAGTCAATCAGCCCTACTCCCAAAACACCAAACATCAATATTCCAAGCTATAAACAGGTACAAATATTTATGCAATCAATAATAATAATGATCAGATAAAAATTCATTAATAAATGATAAATGTAGATTATAAATATAATTATTTTCAAATTCATATTAATTTACTGCCCATATATATTATGTTTTACTTAAAGAAGAAATCCAGTATTCCTGTGTTTTCATGTCTTATGTGAAAATTCATAAGTAACTTTGGAATTTTAGAATTTCATAAACATTAATATAAATACATACAAATAACATACAAAATATAACTGTATGCATACTACTTTGTATATATTTCTTAGATTATAAACCAGTATATTTACCTAATTTTTTATAAATTATCTACAAATTGTTTTCAGATTTGTTAATTTATAAACAGCATAATATTTAGATATTCACTTGTATATGGCAAATATTACTAAATCCTATTTCTAACCAGATTCTAGCTCATTTATAGATGTTGAATTTTGACAATACAGGTTTTTGACGGTAGAGGTTTATGATGGGTTTTTGACGGTTTAAACCTTTGTCATATCAAAAACCCAACCCTGTTTTTATCTATCTACAGATGATCATATAATATTTAATTGCAACATTGTATTAAAAGTAAATTATTGTTCTGTATATTTTAGTTGATATTAATTTTAATGTAAATTCCAATGTGTATTAACTTATCTCTATTTGTTCATTTAAAATATTATAATTGATTTAAAACTTTTGTGGAGTGAATTGTTTATTTTTATTTATTTATTTTAATAAATTTTACCCGTTTAAAATTTATTTATCTTTAAATTCTAAGTGTTGAAAGTAAGTAATAAATAAATGAATAAGTAAATAAAATATTTGGAAATACAGTTTTTTTATTTTTTTTTTTAAGAAATTTTCTAAATAGATTTTTCTTTTGTTAGCTTCTTTTGATATTTTTGTCCAACAAAATATTATAGGCATTTTAAAGTAAATAGCTTCTGTAAAATATAAAACTGCTGAAAAGAAATTATCAAGCCAATATACCAAAGAAAAAAAAAAGGTGTTAAAAATAGGAATCAAAATCTATGTTTGATTCAGAAATAAGGTTATATTTTTTACAGCGAGACACAAAAAAAAAAAAAAAAAAAAAAAAAAATCATGATTAATTACTTAAAAATAAATAAATAAATAAATAATAATAATGATGGTTTTGGGTTTTTTTTTCAAAGTATTTTGAAGCATAAAAGTTTGATTGAATATAAATATATTTTAATTTAAATAGATAAATGTCATACAATTTGAAGAACAGTTTTATTTATTTTTTAACATATATGACCCATATATAACTTTAATTATAATAATTTATATATAATTAAGTTTTTTAAAATTATTTTTTTTTTTCTGTTATGTATTTATATCTATATCTATCTGTTTATTTTATTCTTATGGTTTTTCCTTATGCATGACTAATTATTTTTATTTTTTCTGAAAAAAATTTTAGGACTTCTTAAGTGAATTTAGTAAGAATTCTCCGTGTGTTCTGTCCAGATCAATCCTTCAAGTAAGTTTATCTGTAGATTTTCATAATTTAATGTATTCTTTTATTTTATGTTTGTGGAACTTTGACAATATTAATGGTAGTTTAGTATATTTTATAAAAAAATTTTAAACTACATTATGTATTGAGACTAGGAGTATTATTAGTTTCAATCTGGGTAAAAATGTCATCGCCAGTTTTTGTAAACCAGTTTTCTGTAATACCAAAATAAATTAGAAATATCAGTCTTATCGTCACAAATTCGGTACCAAATGAAAGGGGTGATTTTCCTGAATCCAGGAGTGCAAACAGTTTTTTGACACGACCATTAGATTTTTTAAAATTAACTAAAATATAAAATTGAGGTGGAAACACTTCATTTTAATTCATTTTAGTCATTTTTTAAAAAGTTTTACGGTTAAAAAATGAGATAAAAAATAAATTAAAATTAAAAATTTTATAGATTAAAATAATAGTCCTCCGCACTAAACTAAATTCTGTTTATGACAGAATTTTTACTTTATTTATTCGTTTTTTACTATACTCTATATTGTAATACTATCTCGTACTTTTATTTATTTATTTTTGGGGGGCATCATAACAGCAAGCTTGTTAGTCATATATTAAATCAATCAATTTGCCATTGAATATGTGTATTGTATATGCTACATGTAATTATTTTCAATATTAAAATGATGAAACATTTTTTTTTTTTTTTGATTGATTGAATTATTATTATTAACCTTGTTTTGGTCAGCATCACAAGCCTTGTAACAAAAAGAAAAACTTACACAGTGCTAGAGTTGATTTAAAAATATAATTAATACTACACACCAGGGAACACAAGAATATACTGGTCTACAAGTATCATTACCGGTATTAGTCCACTAACAAAAAATTCTTTTAATACTTAAAGTGGCCAGGAAGAATCAGAACTTTTTCTCTACTTAGAGTTTTGCATATTTGACCAAAACTAATTTCAGAGAAAAATATAAAATGATTCCAATTTTCTAGAATGGAAACATATTTAACTATCCTAAAATTTTGTGTTGATGGGTTTGTGAGTGTATCTGTGGCTGAGAGATAAAAACTGCTTATTGGCTTCACAGAACATTTAGTTTTACTCACTGCTAATTTGATCGATTTTTTTAGTAGTTTTGGACCCCAGAACATCAAGCAATTTGAGCACTGCTTATATATTCAGTAATTATTTATTGTATCTCTCTGTATTGCTAAGAGATGGAGAAAATGGCATTGTGTTCTTCATATTTTCGCTGTCAGATTATCCGCTTTGAATGGAAAACATAATCATTTTGTATTTTGTGGGCCACATTTTGCAATTTTTCACGTACAGTATGATGTCTGTTAAAATTTATATTGAAGAACTATTCAAGATATTTTTTACATTCATTATTAAGATTCTTCTTCTTATTATTATTTTGCCAAAGTAAGCAATTAAATAATTAACAATACAATTCCCACCGCTTATTAAAATCACATTCGTTCTAAGCCCAAGTGATTTTATTAAGCGGCTGATTTTTATATCCGGCGAACGTTCTGAACTTAAGGAAAAGGTACTACTTCCCTGAATTTGGAAAAAAATTCAAAAGGTAACGAATAATGGAATTAGTAAACAATATTAATTACGTTTTGATTGATAATTAATTAATTGTTTCTTCCATATAAATAAATTAAACGCATTCCAAGTTCCCATATGCACTTTCGTTTGAGGAAAATCATCATTACTTTATTAAAAATTCACGTGGTTCTTATAAACTTAAAATCTTTTTGTTTAAACCTTAAGAATTATAGTAATTTCAAAATAAGAACTAGAAATTGCCTTTTAATAACTAGAAATTTTAAAAAAATTTCATTTCAAATCAAATTTGTAACTTATTACTGCGCTTTGAAGAATACGTTCCTTGAAATTGTTACGGAGATAAGTGATGGGGCTTGTTTAATTTGTAATTGTGATGCAAGTGTAAAATCTTCGAAAATGAACGATAACGGAGGGATTGTTGTGCTTTACTTTCTTTTCTTATTTAAAAAAAAAAAAAAAAAAAAAGGAAAAGAAGAAAAGAAAAAATCACAATGAAAAAAAATTAGCGTGCATAAATGATATTTTTGACTGCTGAGGAGATATTTTTGAGTTTATTAACTGGCGATGCTGATTTTATTAAGTGGCAGCTTTAAAAGTAATGTGTATTGATTTGATTCCGGTCCCAGCTATTTGATCAGATTAAGCGGCGGTTACTGTGTATGATTTTAATGTGTTTTTCACAATTTGATGTTCAAGCAAGATTATAAAGCTGCTTTCATGGTAAGGTGTTTTGAGATTGAGGCTATTGTCTACGCTTAAGTTTTAAGGCTGGATGGAATGCTTTTCATGGAAGTCTTTTTAAGGGAACCTAGCCCTTACTTGAGTCATCTATGTAGCACCAATGTACATTTTATATAGAGTGGAGAAAAGCCCTAAATTCAAGAAAAAATACACGGGGGAAAAAAATGCAGTCACAAGTTTCGAAAAACAACTGACACTAATTTAACACATGCAGGAAAAAAGTACAGTCAACTCCCTTTAATCTGCATACCTATAATCTGCAAATCCCTCTAATCCACAATTGATTTTTTAATGTAAACAAAGAAATTTACAACTGAGACTTAAAAAAATTCGGGAACATTTTTACTGTTTTTGTTCATTTTTTTTAATCAAATTTTTAGCTTAATTCTTGCTTTATTTCACAATTGGGAAAAAAAAAAAAAAAAAAAAAACTGTGAGATTTTTGTATTTATTACCCTGCAATACTAACAGTCTAGTGCCAGGTCGAGCCAAAGAATGTCAGGAAAGCACATAAAAATTTAAAATAAACCACTGTTACATCAGCATAATTTTGAAAATAATCAGTGATGAATATTCATTTCTGCATTTAAAAAATACTTCCTTTTGTATTTTTCAAATAATATGTATGTTTATACATTTTATTGCTCTGTATTATTTGAATATGCTTAAATTATTTACCTTCATATATGAATATGACTCATTAGTTCTCTTAATATTGAAGAAATATTTTATTCTAAATTTTATTAGAAATCGTCTTTCCATTTTAATTTCTATTTATGAATTAATAATAATAACTGGCTTTATATCTGAAAAAGAGAAATGTAAACAAGGACAGTGACCTCTAATCTGCAAATTTCTGTAATCCACACAACCTTTGGATAAAACTTTCGTGGATTAGAGGGAGTTGACTGTAATCTAGAAAAAGACACTGCAAAGTGGAAAGGGTGGGTGTGGGGCCCTGGAATCATTAACTAGACTTGTTGATTCCTGTTATTTATCATCTGACTAATATATATGATTTTTACTCTAAAGCATAAACTGAAACTTAATAATTATGTCATTCTTAATTTTATGTTTATTATATTAAAAAAAAAAAAAAAAATTCTCAATGAATGGTTATGTCTTAGTTCTAATAGTCATATGAGTAAATATTATTCGACCACATATTATGTGCCTGTGCACATAATACATGGATTTATACATGCACATAATACGTAATACTTTCCACCACTAATCTTTATGTTTATCTTTATAAACATCCAGATTAGTGGCAGAAATGGGCAAGTCTATTATTATAGGTGATAAGGGATTAAGTCATACCTTTGGAATATGTGAACATTCAAAGCTGATATAAAAACATGCTTTTTACTGTTCTGAAAATGGGGGAGGGGAATAGAAAAAATAAATGAATACCCTTCATTTTGTTATCCACCTTACATTGTATTCTATGGATTAATTAACCCTTATAGACCATTTGCTGAAATTTCACACTCTCTATGGGTAGATAATACCTGTCTGTACTTTATATTTTCATTTTGCAAACATATTTCATTGACTGATTTTTTTTTTTTTTTTTTAATAGAAAATCAGTGAAGTAAAAAAAAAAAAAAAAAAAAAAAAAAAGAGAGACTTTTTGTATGATCCCCCCCCCTCCCCCAACACACACATACACACATTTTTCAAGCTGTATCTGATCTTGATTTATTTTTTCTTAGTGACTATGACAAACAGATTTAAGAATGAAAAAAGTTCAGTTTGATTTTACAATAATTTTGAATTCTACTTCAACTGTAGTATATGAATGAGTGCATTTTTAGGCTTATGTACATGCTTTTCTTAATTTCAGTTGCTTTATCTGAGTGAACCTGGCAAAGTTTTAGGGTCAATGCATATTGTCGATGTACTACGTGAAGCAATTCGTTCATTTATAAAACCACCAGCATTGATGCCTCGGTAAGTACTTATTTTATTTAGCATCGTTGTCATTTCATTTTGTTATCCATTATTTTAAAATTGATAAAAATTATCATTCAGTGATTTGAGTGCTTAATTAGTTTTAGGAAATAACTATTTATAAATCATCTATATTAATGCAGGGTTGCAATACCACCTGCCTAGTAGCAGAATTATTTCTATCAATCTGCGACCGCTATTTAGGTATACGAAAAAAAATCTGCACCATAATTTCAGAATAAGTAACAAAGAAAAGGGTTGTGGGATTAAGTAAGCATATTTTTATCACAAATTTGCGTTTATCTAATGTTAGTTAAACAGATATGATCAAAGCATTGTAATTTTTAAAAATTTAATTACATAAATCTAGGTAAAGATTTGGTATAATTTTTTTTGGTATTTGTATACCAAGTAGAGGGCCATTAAAAAGTAGAAACACCCTCGTATCAATAGTTCCGGTTTATTTGTCATTGCCATCTGTACATCTTAAATTGCATTTTGCTTACTTTCTTAGTGACCGAGCCTCAACTTTCAGAGAAAACATCTGATTTTGGAATTGAAATTGTTTTACGTAATTTAATGAGCACAGTTTTTTTTTTTTTTAACTTACTTACAACCAAACGTGGTCTGACATCTGTGGATTGCAGATAAATTTTGTTTAGAGGGCAAGTACAGAAAATTCTGCTACTTGCCAGTCATATTATATAAATTATAGAGACACTTTCTAATTTGTAGGAAAGGAGGTACAGATCAGAAAAACTGTCCAAATTTCTGAAATGCAGGAAAGAAATTTTCGTGTTTTTATGTAGATTTATGTAGATTTATTTATTTATTATTAATATTTTTTGTAAAAATATACATTTAATAAAGTTTTTGCTAATATTTTCTTATGTGCATTTCTGTTACATCAAATAACATTTTATGTGTCCATTTTAGTGAAAACAAATAAATTCTTTTTTGTACACTATAAAAAATATGTCCTATTTGTTAACAGAAATTCACTGTAATTTGAGAAAATACATTCTGACAACATAATTTTTTCATAAATTATGCATACTAGAGGTCTGCACGGGCCGTAATTTTGAGGCCCGGCCCGTACGAAAACTTTACTTACCCGGCCCGGCCCGTTATGAATGATAGCTGTCAAATGTCCTCACATATAAAATATTGTTAATTTTCATCGATATAAATGTTTACTTTCTGAGAAATAACTTTTAACTTACCTTTTCCTTTTCAAGTTTATTCAATATCTATTTATTTTCTTTATTTAAAATCTAATTTGCAGCTTTTCATACATCACACATTAACATTGATGTTTTGTTTACATCTTTGCCGTTGCCAATTTGAATCTGCTTAATTTTTCTATTTATGGCTGTTGTCACTGTTGTTGAAATAATTATTAGAAATTATATTTCTGACTTGGATCGTTGAGTGGCAACAGCGATGTTTGTTTATATGCAGATTTGACATTTTTTGTCAGTATAAAAGATTGCGGCGAATTTGTAACTGCGCAGTTGTCAGCTAGCCTTCAACAAGCAATGAAGTGTTAATTGCTTTTGGTAATAGAGCAGCTTTAAGCTGTGGTGAAGTTGGGCACTTAGGGGAGGTGTGCCTTTGGCTTTTACAGCTGAGTATGTTTTTTTATATGGCTGTTACGTTTTACCTTGATGGCTGCCATTGTTGAAATTTTTACAAATCGTTAAGTTTCTTGTTTCGTTTATATTTGAAAGTATGAGTTTAATCTCATGAAGTTTCGTCATTCGCGAATGTTCGAAATTGAAATTTAAAGTGATATTCGATTTTTGAACCGAGATTGTTAAATTTGATTTTTAATTGATGTTAGCTTTGTTTAGTGGTTTTTTAAATCACATTTGTTAAAGTTTGAACTTTTTGAATCAGAATCTTTACTTAATCAAGTTATAAAGTTACTGGTATCCAATAGTGAATTTAATCAAATTATAAAAGTTAATGATATATATAATAGTGATCTTGATCAGATTATAGAGTTAATGATGTGCAAATTGTGATCTTCAATCTTCAGTGATATAATCTTGTTTCCGTTTTTCCGCTGGTCAACCTGGTGACCGTTGGTGTATAACTGTGATCTTCAATGATATAATCTTGTCTCGTTTCCCGCTGGTCAACGTGGCGATCGCGGTGTGTTGTTTCTTCATTAATTTAAAATGATCTACGAAATATGTGTTTTTTTTTTTTTAAGATGATGTTATATCATGATTTTGTCATAATGGAGTTTGGATTATGTCTACTACACATTGTTCACCACCTATAAAATGAGGTAACTTTAAATCTGTTATACTTTGAAAATGTTTTTATTAATATATATTTTTTTTGTGTTTTACTGAATAAAATTTGTTCTTGTTTAAAACTTTTGTATTTGATGAGTTATCTAGTTTAAGACACTGGTCAGGTCATTATTATTGAAACCCTTAAAATTAATTAAAGTTTCCACTGTATGCTATCTGCATAATAAAATTAATTAATAGATAGACCTTTTTGTCTATGTCAATGAAGTCGAAAAAAGCGGCCCGGCCCATTTATTTTTTAACGGTTTATGGTCCAGCCTGGCCCGATTCAAAAATATGTAAAATAACTGTTAGACACTTTAAGGTCTATCTTAAACAAAATTATATTAAGCAGATAAAAAGCTGCAATAGAATTATTTAAGTTTAGAGGATTTCAATTTGACTAGCATGTAAAAGTTTTAGACTCAGTAAATACAAAAGTATTTGAAACAAAAATAAATTTATTCATGAAGATATAATAGATTCAAAACAATTATAACAATAACTATGAAAAAGATTTAATATAAATATATATAACAAAATTTCAAAATTCAATATAACAAGATTAATTCTCAAAACAAAACTATATTACCTTTTTACAATATATTATCATTACTTGATGTCACAAGAAGATAGATAGATTTTAGCACATCATTCAAATCCATTTACTTGATCGCCATATGACCAATGTGGGAGAATGGATGGAAAACACTACGTCACATAGTCATAAGCATTTCAATATATTATAGAAGAGTGCCTAATCACACATCACGTAAATTATTGAAGAAAAAACACAAACACTTGAAGATAACACTTATTGATGCATATTGAAGATCGCGGTCGCCCGATGACCAGCGAATACCATTGAGTTTTGAAGAACAAAGTCAGCTATACGATCCCAAATTTCATGGTCGCCAAATGACTAATGAATAAAAAAGATTTAGATCAAGCTTAACTTTTAGGATAAGATTCAAATCAATTGACGGTCGCCGAATGACCACGATATTCCAATGATCAGAAGAAAGCAAAGTTCAAGCATTATAAAAAAGTTCTCATGAAATTCATCCATTTAAGCTTATGAAGAAATTATTAAAAAGATTTTAAACTTAACGAAGGTAAACAATCTCAACATCATCAAACTGTCTAAACTTTAACAACAACAATTTAACAAAAACGATTTACTTTAATTATTTAAATTTTGAGTTCAGCATTAAACATGAGCATTCTACAACATATCCCTAGCTCAAAATAGCCGCCAGCAGCTATTCAACAGAGCTGGAACTCAAAGTCACAACTAGTTGAAGCTCATCGAAACTAGAACTGAAACTCAGCTGAGACCCAACTGAAACTCAACTGAAACTAACGTATCTCCAAACATCACACCCTTATATACTCTCTAAACAAGTTGATCTGCATAACAACATTGACCGCTGCGCCACGACACCCGGTGGAGAAAAACGAAATATAATTAAAAATGATAATTCCCAAGAAGTGGCAACAGCACAAATAGGAAAGATTATGCAGACTGGAAATGGCAACGCCGATATAGTAAACAGAATAATGATGTTTGAAAAGATAGATGCAAAGTAAATTTTAAATATCAAAAGGATTTAACAAATAAATAAAGGTAAGTTTAAATACTTTCTTAAGATGAAAATAAGTAAATTCAAATGTTCCTTAATTTTAATATGAGGACATTAATATGGATATCAATAACAACAACAACAAAAAAAAGAATGCCTTTTTATAAAAAAGATTTTTAGTATGTGTTTTGCAAAGGTTCTATATATAACCAAACAATAGTACGTTTTTTAACAAAACTGCTGAAATTTTACAAGACAATTATATATAAACAGAAATCCATTATTATAGACAAGGCACAAAGACAAACAGAAAGTCAAATCAAAAATATTAGCATTCATCAAACAATATAGAAAGGTATTTAAAATGGTTAATACTACTGAAAATGCAATTTCAACCATTTTCTCTTATATACCATAATGTATCCGAATCTTTCATGTGCTCCGGTAAATAAAACTTTAATGTTAATCCAACCATATTCAATAGAGAAGTTGCTTTTGCCCATGATAAAAATGATGCCATTTTCGTCCACTGGAGAAAAGGAAAAGGAGCCTTAGAGAAAAAGTTACAGCGGAAAGATTTTTATAGCCTTTATACCACCTAAACTCAACTGATCATAAGAAACAAACCCTCATACACAGTAATGTATCTAACTTCTTTTGTTATGTACATGTACGCAAACTGGTAGTGACATGCATACTATTTTGAATAGGAAACCATCTAATATTACTTTAAATAAAATATATTAATTTCGAGGCACGCTAAAAATATTTGCGAAGAATCAGATTTCGGATAGACAGACTGATAGACAATTAAATTGACGTTAAAGACACTTTTTTAACAAAATAGAACTTTATGTGACATACAAGCCTGTAAAATTACGTAAAATAAATGACTGAAGAAATATTTTATCATTTTCCTTTTTCGTTGATTAACGAGGAAACCAGAAAAAGATTTGGGCCGACACGGCCTGGCGAAAATTTCATTCAGGCCCAGCCTGGCCCGGAGAAAATTTCATTCAGGTCTGGCCCGGCCCGAATATACACACAAAAACTGAGCCCAAGCTCGGCCCGGCCTGAGCCTGAAAAATTTTTTTAAGCCTGAGCCCGGCCCAGCCCAAGAGCAAGTTCAAAAATTCGGCCCGAACCCGGCCCTCGGGCTGGGCCAGGCTCGGGCTCGGGCCAGAAGCCTGGCTCGTGCAGACCTCTGATGCGTACTTTCTCAAATTACAGAGAATTTCTGGCAGCAAATAGGACATATTTTTTACAGTGCAGTTTTATGATAGAATAATTAAACCAATCTCTTTCCTAGAAATACAATATTTAAAACCCATTTACCCAAACATTTAAAAAAAATTATTGTATATTATTTTCTTTTTTTTAAACTGAATTTTCACCTTTTGTAAATAGGTCCCCTTTAATGCTAAATCCACAAGCCAAAGAATATGTCGAGAGCTTTTTAGGACATTGTGTTCGCCCTTTTTGCACTCTGGTCCAAATCTCAGGCCATAATCGTGCCAGACAGAGAGATAAACTATCTCATCTGTTAGAAGAATTATCTGCTCTTCAAGAGGAGGTCTGTCAATTTAATTTATTTGGTTTTTGAATTTACTTTTTATTAAAATTGTATTAGATGCTTTCATAAAAGAAAACTAATATATTATACCTATTACAAAACTTTCTTCTATACAATTCAGTACAATAAAATAAACTATTAATTAACATTTTTTTTTTATTAAAATCACACAATCAACTGTGGAAGAAAATCATATTTATTGAAATTTAATTTTTCCGACTGAGTGAAAATAATGCCTGGACCGGGACTCGAACCCCGGATCTTTGACTTACAAGGTCAAGGCTCTACCAATTAAGCTATCCAGGCAAAAGGCATTATTTTCACTCAGTCAGAAAAATTAAATTTCAATAAATATTAATTAACATGTATAAAATTTTAATCAACATATACACTTTTCACAATAAAGATTTTGCATTACGGTTTGGTTCAATTTTAACTAACAGATGTTGAGATATATAAGCATATGCAAAACCACAGAAAGTGAGTAATTGGCGGTATATTGGCAGCACCACCTGTAGCCGATATATATCCAAATTAAATCAGCATGATTTTCTATATTGACCATCTTACACATCAAGTTTGGTACAATTATATATAATAGAGGAGGAGATATAATCTTCCCGTAAATATGAGAAGTTACAGCTTGCAGTGCTACCTTTTGGGCCATATGCATCAAAAGTTGACAGACACCAAATTAAGTCAAGGTGTAGCAAATTATAATTTTTTTCAAATTCTGTGAATTAATTCTTGACCTATAGCTGTCACAAAATTTTTGTCATACAAACACAAGTAAAAGTCTTGTTTTTGACTTATTGTATTATGCAAATAACTTGAGCAATTTTTTTTTTTTTTTTTTAATTGCTAGTGGAGGTTTAAGATTGTATTGAGGGGATAGTAGACATTATAAACCTTTTTTGTAAATTGGCTTAGAGTTGTAAAAATTTGCATACATGTTCTTAGAAATGTAACAGTATTAAGTATCTTGATATTTCTTAAAGACTATTTAAATTTAATAAAATAAAAATAAAATTTATAAATTTTGAAAATTTTTTAACCATTGCCTGTTAACTAATTTTTTTTTTCTTCTCTGATTTTAGATTGCTGTAGTTAACATGTTTGAGCATTATTTTGTAGATTATTTGATAAGTTAATTAATTAATTAATTTAATATTTTTATGTTTGAAAACTAAAAATTTGCATGAGACCTTAGCATTCAAATATATATATATATATATAAAATCAATAAATTTACAAACTAATACCCAAATATGTTTAATTGTCTGTGACCACCTTTGAAAATGTCAAAATTGTAATGTTTTTTTCAGTGCACAATTTTTTAATGAATTAAAATAACAGTTAGTTCAACTTGAGATTAAAAAAAATGAAATTGTGCATTGTACATATGATTATAATCATTATGACTGTGAACTCGAAAAAGAAGCTAAAATCCATAATTATAAAATTTTTAATTTTATATGTATTATGGAAAATAAAAACAGCTCATTAACCGGATGGATATGTCTGTCAGCAGCGTTCACATGGTTAAAATATACTGTTAAACTATAATAATACTAGCAGGCAACCCCCGCTTCACTTGTCCCTATTTTTAAATGAATCACTCTAATTACTGAATTCTGAAAATTGCATTCATTTTTATCATGTAAAAAAAAAAGAGAAACAAAATCTGATTAGGAAAAATGTCGCACCGGGTTCTCACTGCATTCGGAAAAAATTCCCAAAATGCTCTAACTCTTATTTGTATTATTTTCCCCCTTCGCCCCCCCTCCCGTCTATCCTAATAATTTTACAAATTCCAAAATATCCACAATTGATTTGTAAGTATCAAACACCTCTATGCACCAGTTTTGAACTATATCTCTATTTTTTTTTTTTTTTTTTTGCCACTCCACTCCGCCCCCTTCCCGCCCCTCCCAATAATTTTAAAAATTCGAAAATATCCGCAATTGATTTGTAGGTATCGAAAACCTCTATGTACCAATTTTGAATGATCTAACTCTATTTTATTTGTTTTGCCCCTCCGCCCCCCCCCAAACACCTTCCCGGCCCTCCTAATAACTTTACACTTTCAAAAATATCCCCATTCGACTTGCAAGCCTCTAAAACCTATCCGTACCAATTTTGGATGGCCTAACTGTATTTCTGTTTGTTCTTGCCCATAGCCCCCCTTACTGCCCCACCCCCCTTTCCGCCCCTCCTAATAATTTTACAAATTCGAAAATATCCGCAATCGATTTGTAAGTATCGAAAACCTCTATATATATACCAATTTTGAACGATCTAACTCTATTTTTATTTTTTTTGCATCCCCCCCTCTCCCCTCCCCCTTCTCGCCCCTTCTAATAACTTTACACTTTCGAAAATATCCCCATGCGACTTGCAGGCTTTTAAAATCTATCTGTACCAATTTTGAATGGCCTAACTGTATTTCTATTTGTTTTTGCCCTGTAGCCCCCCCCCCCCCCTCCCCTGGGGACTGGATTTCTAAAATTTGGTTTTTAGATATTTGTATTAGCTATATTTTAGAGCAAAAATTTCACGTATATCTATTTTTTTGTTTGAGATATATAGGATTTTGCGAAATCATGTTTTCCGCATGTGAAATCACGTTTTGCCCCCCGCCCCCCTTGGGGACCAAATTTTGAAAATTCCAGAAATTGGTTTTTAGATGTTTGTATTAGCTATATTTTAAAGCAAAAATTTTACAGATATCTTTTTTTGTTTGAGATATGAAGGATTTTGTGAAATCACGTTTTGCCCCCCCCTCCCCCTTGGGAGGCGAATTTTGTAAAATCGCTTCTTAGTGGATACCTATGTCATAGAAAGAACATTGTCACAAAATTTCATGCTTCTAGGTCCAGCGGTTTGGTCTAGGCGATGATGAATCACCCCCTCACCCACTCAGGAAGAACGATTTTATATATATAGATAAAATCAAGGGAAAAGTTAGTAGCAGGGAACATTTTATATGTTAAAAACAAAAACTATT
This sequence comes from Salticus scenicus, assembly GCA_963930645.1. NCBI lineage: Eukaryota > Metazoa > Arthropoda > Arachnida > Araneae > Salticidae > Salticus > Salticus scenicus. The sequence goes on from OZ005661.1 coordinate 219,443,267, forward strand.
TTATTTACGAGACAAAACTTAAGTTAAAATACATTTAAAAACAAAATATACATATAAAAATAATTAAAATCTAGACGTTTCAAAACCTGTCCGGGTTTCCTTATCAGTATAAATGACAACATAATATGCAAGCATTACATGAATACCCAAGGAATTTAAAGAAGTACTGAATATTGAGGAGCCAGTGCGCATGCTTCATTGATAGTGTGGAGATGCCTAGCAGTGTGCCAGCTCTCAAGGAAAATACGTGATTTATAATTATCAAAACCAGAATTTAGAGCTTTTATGTTATCAAAGTCAGGAATATGATTGGTTTCTATTGAATGGATTACAATTTTAGAATTTTGGTTACAATTTTTAAAAGATCGTCTGTGATCCTGTAGTCTAATTTTTGCTGTACGGCCAGTTTCTATATTAACAGATTTTTATATGTTGACATATTTTTTTTTTTTTTTTAATTGAAATAGTTTTTGAGAAATTTTAATATACTAAAATTTTAATATTTTAATGCATATGTATGTAAATTTTCATAATTTTAAGACAGTAATTTTCAAAGAAAGATTTATAATCTCCACCATTCCTTAACACTTTTCTTGATTTAAATAATTTTTTTTCCAGTTTTTATAGTTAGATGTTAAATGTATAAATTTTTTAAATGATTTGCCACCTTCTCCAGATTACAGAGCCATATGTTCATACACCTACATTGGAATTTAATTATATTCCAAGGGATATAATTAAATTTCAGTATACAACGTCCAACCTCTTTATAAAAATTTATTCTTGAAATAATGCTTACACATGTTAACAAACTAACACAGTAACAAGCTGACTATCGTGCAGAATGACACCATATCGATGTAATGTTTTTCAGTTTTCTCATATCTTAAAACATGTAAAAACTTTTTTTTTGAGTTTAATTTTACCATGTTTTTATTAACTTCTATACTTGTTTGTCTGGTACAAATCTTGCAATCAATTTTTCACTAACTTCCCTACTAGCTAGACATTTGAAACTTTCAGAATAGCTCAGAACCCGATGACAACACAACACTTTTAAGCCCGATTTTTGAATTTTTGATTATTTTTCTTTTAATTAATTAAAATAGGAAAATAATAACCTCCTAATAGCTTTAAAAATAGCCAGTAAAATATTAGCTATAATTTAATTGTTGCCAAAAAAAATTGACGAATTCATTTTCTTTCCACATAAAAATAAATACATTTAATTAAATGTGAACGTTAAAAAAATGTAAAAAGTTAAATTATGCATCTCACAAAAATGGATGCCGTTATCACTTTAAAAATTTTATACACATCGGTAAAGTACTAATGTAGTTCTATTGCTAAGATTCAACAGAAAAATTAAAAACATGGTATATAATTTTTTTTTTTAATCTTATAATTATTCTTTTTACTGACGCTTAAGTTCAGCATGCATATGAGAGGGGATAAAAAATATTGAGGTTTTGATTTATGACTAGAAATTTTCTTATATTATTTCTTTATAACATTGACTATAACATAAACCTTATGTTATTTATCTAATTTCTATTCATAAATTACTAAATAATGCAAATACAATTATTTTGTTTTTAGACCCCAAGGTTTAGGATCAGTGCACCAGTGATTGACACTTTTAGAGCAATCTCTGATGTTCTTAATATTCTAGTCATGAGTCATGAGAAAATATTTTTAGAAACCTTAAGTTAGTACTTATGGCATGAAAGACATTCAGAACCACATATATGTTAAAATATATACATTTGATAACAATTTTTTTTTTTTTTTGAATTTTTATTTGACACCCACATGTTCCAGAAATTGACACTGCCATTTTTTCATTTTATCAGTCATTGGAACCCTATGTTCCAGTGTTTGACACTGCTAGTGATTCATTTTACCAGTTATTAGCACCCTACGCTCCAGTGTTTGACATAAAATGTTAAAATTCTTATATGTAAAATATATGATTTTATTATTTTTCTTATTTATTAATTATTTCGGGATAGATGTCCATCACTAGAGCATGCCAATCACTGGAGCACCTATCCTATCTCGGGAAGGAAAAAAAAAAAAAAAAAAAAAAACTACCTAATTTCATCTTTATTTGCAGTACATTACTAATAAAAGTAAAGAGCTAAATAAATAAATAATTTCGTTGAATTTATCAAAATATTTTTATTTAATACAGAAACAGCACTTAAAATTAAAAGTTGTCCAATTTAGATGATCAAGAAAAAGATTGGCAGCTTAAGGGCCCTCTTCACTCACTGCCGCTGGAAGCCGAAGCTAATGTTATTCTATGGGAAATTTTTCTTTACAAAAAACTTATCAACTAATACATATTTTAAAATTCTGTTTTCACATTCTGAAAATTCCCAGCTGTTAAATGGACGGACCTTTTTTTTAAAATTATTTTTTAATTTTTTATATTTTATTTTGAAGCTGAAAAATGCGAATTTTCAATATGTGAATTTTTTTTTTTTGGTAATTTCAAAATGAAATATTAAAAAAAAAAAAAAAAAAAAAAACATTTTTAAAAAAGGTCCGTCTATTTAACAGTTGGTAGTTTTCTGAATGTGAAAACAGAATTTAAAAATATGTATTAGCTAATAAGTTATCTGTAAAGAAAATTTCCCCATAGAATAACATTGGCTCAGGCTTCCGGCAATGGTAAGTGAAGAAGGCCGTTAAGTTGTGCTATAAATAAATAACTTATATTTATCAAATGCAGCTTCAACACCTGTACTTTCTTCCTAAGTTTTGAAATTAATCAAGAATATTTTGCATGTGATTTGAGGTATAAAAATAAAATTTGTCTATTTTAGATAAATAAAAGAGAGACTGAAACATATGCCAAATAATTTTCTAAATGATATGAGCCCAAGATGCAAGATAAGCTTTTCCATGCTTCATAAATCTTAGCAAAATTAAAATAGGCCTTTCAGAAAAATCGGCAAATTTAAAAATGTTCCTTCAAAAAATTTCGGATGAAAAAATTAATTATTTCAGTAATCAGCTGAAATGTTTGTGAAAAAAGTGGGAGTAAACTGAAATTAAAGACCCAGCTACTACTTGTGTGTAACTTAAATTTAAGTGTTTTGGTCTGTCAAATGATATGCTTTCTGTTTGACTGATAAAATAATTATAAGATAAACTGGTATGTTGTGGCCACCACAAGACTTTCTTCTATATTTTCCTATACATATTCAATCAGTAACAATATTTAAAAAAAAAAAAAATTTACGAATTTTTTTCTAATTTTTTTTTTTTTTTTTTTTTTTTTTTGTTAAAAGTAAAAAAAATCGATAACTTTGTTTTAAATTATCACAGATTTATAGTTCAACCATTCGTTTTAAAAGTATTGACGAGATCTTTCGAATGATACCCATCTTCAAAATTTACCCCCCCCCCCCCGGGAGGGTACTTCCCCTCAGGGGGGGAAGCGATGTCCCCCCATGCACAAAATTTTTTTCCTAGTTACGTACTACTATTATCAATAATTCATATTGATTTTACAATCACAAGTGTAAAATAACTCTTATTATGCACATTTATACGAATTTTTGTCCTATACTGCCATGTTAAAAATTTAGATAAAATGCTATCACAGCGCCACCTGTTGAGCTATTGATCCCCAAATACAATCAGCACCAGTTTATGTCGAGGACCAACTAAATACCAAGTTTGGTAAAAATTCGTAAAAAAAAAAAAAAAAAAAAAAAAATTGGATTTTTTTTTTCTAGTTAACTACTATTATTATCAATAATTCATATTAATTTTACAATCACAAGTTTAAAATAACTCTCATTATGTCCATTTATACGGAATTTTGTCCTATGCTGCCATGTTAAAAATTTGCATAAAATGCGATCACAGCGCCACCTGTTGCTATTGATCCCAAAATCTAATCAGCACCAGTTCATGTCTGGGTGCAACTAAATACCAAGTTTGGTTAAATTTCATTCATTGGTTCGTGAGATACAGCGTCCACCAAAAAATGATACAGACACACAGACAGACAGACATTTTCTAAAAACTATCAATTCGTGTTCAGGACATCCCAAAACATGCAGATCCATCAAAAAACGGAGGTCGAAAATTTTCGCGAATCCAATACTTTCTCTATATTACATATAGAAGAAAGTAAAAAAAAAAAACTTTTTATATACCATGTTTTTAAATTTTCTGATGAATCTTTAACAAAATACGCGAGGATAAAAAATAATATTTAAGCACGCAGACTCAGTTCAGTAAAATAATAATAATAGTGTGGATTAAAAAAAAATGTTGGTTTTAAAAATAAAATATTACTCCTTTTAGAACAAACGTATATTAGCATCATGAGCTACATTAGCACTTATCTATGTGTTTAAAATTTTTAAAGTGATAATGACATCAATTTTTGTGAGATGCATAATTTAACTTTTTAGAATTTTTTAACATTCACGTTGAATTAAATGTATTTATTTTTATGTCAAAAGAAAATGAACACTTAAATTTTTTTTTGGCAACAATTAAATTACAGCTAATATTTTAATTAATTAAAAGAAAACTATTTGAAAATCTGACTTCGAAGTATTGTGTTGTTACCGGGTTCTGAGCTACTGTGAAAGTTTCAAATGTTTAGCTAGTAGGGAAGTTAGTTAAAAATAGATTGCAAGATTTGTACCGGACAAACACACACACAAACAAGAATCCAAGTTAATAAAAACATGGTAATAAGACTCTGACTTTTAAATTAAAATCTCTTGGTGGCAGATATATTTATTTATTCTTTTGACTTTATTACTAAGATAAAAATCTTCTTACAGGCTGATAAAGTGGATGCCTTCCTACACAACTTATCACTGAAATGTGATCCACCTGTATCTCATTTAGCTTGTTTTGGTACGTGGGTGTTATATCATACCCTCAAGGTCATGATTCAGTATGTTTTGTCTGGGTTTGAATTGGAGCTCTACTCTAGTCATGAATATACTTACATTTTCTGGTGAGTTTTTTCTTCTTTGCTTTGTGACTTTTATTAGTAATGGTGTATTATCTCAATCCCATCAATAGGGGTCACTAAATTTAAAGAATGTGTTAAATTTTTGAATTCTTAGTGATTTTCATATTTGTTTTGGAAAAGAAAGTTTCAATACTAGCAATGTTTGATGCTTGTATTGTAATAAATGTTTAGGTATATATATAAAACATATATTACAATGCAAACATAATGCTGTTTCACTCAAAAATTTATTTGTTATTACAGGAAAAACTGGTATATTATGGCCATCACAAAGCGTCTTTCTATACCATTCCCTAAAACAGTGCCAGTTACTGTTTAACATGCATGCAATTTTTTTAACCATAGCTTCTCACAATAAAAATTTTACATGTGGAATTTGGTACAGCATTAATCAACAGAGATTGAGATGTAGCCATATGCAAAATTACAATAACAGATTCACCTATAGTACAATGTACACCTAAACTGAGTCTGCATTTATTTTCATTATGATTATCTAACATATCAAGTTTCGTGCCATTATATGCATTAGAAGTTGAGCTTTAGCCTTACTATTTGCAATGTAAATTGTCGTACCAGTTATCCGATGTACACCTAAATTAAATCACTATAGTGTTTCATAATGGTTTGCTCATATACTAAACTTTGTGCAATTATATACAATAGAATCTGAGATACAGCATTCCTATTGTCAGTAAAATATGCAGTATAGCAGTGCCATCTGTTGGTCAAAATGCAACTCAGTTGAATCATAATGTCTTATAAGGGCCTTTTTGCATATAAAATTTTATTCGATTATACACAATAAAACCTGAGATATAGAATTGCCTTCTTTGAAATTGCAGAAAGCACTGTATAGCTGTGCCACCATTTGAGTTATTGACACCAAAAGTTGATAGGCACTAATTTATGTCAACGTACATCTGCATATAAATTTATATGTACTTCTTTGCAGTAGTTCCTGAGATACAGTTGCAACAAAAACTTTGTCACATACACAGACAGACATTTTCTAAAATTGGTCAACTGTACTGGAACTCTCAAAATGTGTAAATCCATCAAAAACCAGTAGATGATTTTTTTTTTTTTAATCCAATATTTTCTTCTATTGAATATAGAAGAAAGTAAAAATTATGGATTCATTTTAAAATTGTGATTTTATTGTCCACAAAAATACCAATCTTTCTATTTTTGTTACATTTGTATTTCACAAGCAGCCTTGCAGAAACATAGTTTTGTAAATAATTGAAAAAGAGTAGGTAAGAGGGTGGCTTGAAAGCAGGATTCAAAATCAGTACTAGTGCAAAATAAAATAGTGTAAAAATAATGAGAAAAAATATTTGGTGTAGATTGAATAAAATAGAAGTTAAAATGAAAGCAAATTGATAAATATTTGATTGTGAAAAGTAACTAGTATCTGTATAAAATATTATGCATAAATTATGCATTATCTGAAGTTTTTAGACTATTATTAGTTTTCTAAATTCAAATTTATGCAATAAATAAATTTTACTTACATCCAATAAATCAAACATAATTGTAAATATTTTGCAGTGTAGTAAAAATAAATCACTTTTAACAATAAATCTTTGATAAATATAATCATTAGTGATAATTAGAATCATTCTTATAGGAAAATAAAAGTAGACCATCATACTATTAAAATATGATTGTATGCTAAGCAATTGTATCTCTGAGTGCAAAAAGGTTTGAATTAACCCAAGGATTCAGAGTTGACCATTGGAATTAAATTAATTCAATTACAGTAGAACAGTGATTATCTGAAGTAACTGGGGCTGATTATCTTTCAGAAAATCGAAATTTTTGAATAATCAAAAAATGCTTTAACTTTAAGATTAAGAACAAAAATATACACTATTTTTTATTATGGTAAAACATGCTTAATAAAATAAAAAAAAATAGCAAAATAATAAAAAGAATACATTATATGAATTTTAATTTTGAAATTCAGTTCACAAGTGTGTCATATTTCACAAGTGTGTGAAACAAAGTTTTGTTTCTCGCCATTTTGATTGCCTTTTGATTGTAGCTTTATCACAAGTTTTTTAACTACTATTAGTTCACCAGTATCACAGTCTTTGTTTTTGCTATTCCAGCCATGCTGAATCTTTTGCTAAACATTCAAAAGCTTTAGAATTACAAATTTGTTTGTTTTCTTTGCTCACATCACTGTTTTCTTCTCTGCTTTGATCAGCCCATGTTGAATTCAAAAGAATTATAAAAAAAATAGGATTCAAAATATTTATCTGATATGTGATTCATAAAGAACCGCTTACAAACAAGGAATATGACAGTAAAAATAAAATAAAATAAAGCTTTAAAAATGGATTTTGGTTAATCGAGAGTTTTGAATAATAAAGGTTCTTGAGTTGTGTAGTTCGAAAAATGTCAAATTAAAACCCAATGTACATAAAAGGTAATAAGTGTGATGACATATTGCTATAAAAATGTCTGGTTACAGCAATGCCCACTACCTGAAGTGATCGAGCAGCAAAATACAACTGATGGCAGCTGGATAGGTTAAAGAAATCATTAAGTACAAAGTCATAATTGCCTTAAACAAGGTTTTGAGTGATTTCAATAATAATAATAATAATAAAATTAATTTTAATTTATAAAGTGATTATAAAAAATGGTGATTCATGTTTTTTTTTCTTTCTCTTTTTTTTTTTTTTATCAATTCATTTAACGTTTTCAGCGTTAGCTGTTTTTTAGTATATCTGTGTAATGATTCATAATATTCATACTATGCACAGTATGAATATGGGAATTCGATACTGTATACAGTACGAAGCCGAAAATTCGGACTCCAAAAATCTGGAATCGCCAAAAATCCAGACAATTTTGACCGCGTTAATCATCATCATCAACAGCTTTTTTTTTTTTTTTTTTTTTTTTTTTTTTTTAAGTGTAAATATATCTTAGAAAAGAACCAGAAATGTATTTTATTTCTTATTAATCGTCAAAACCGGCATTTGCAAAGTCTGGAAGAGAAGGGAAAAGAAAATTATAATAACAGTAACAATTCTTAAACATTTATCTAATTGAGAGCTAAATTGTATATTCTATTTCAATTATGCCCAAACTTTTAATTGAAAAAAATCTAAAATAATACTTTAAAAAAAAAGTTAAAAAATCACAAATGTTTTTCTTATTTAATTCATTTTCTTTTATTGTAACTTATACTAATTTCTGTATGCAAATATTTCATTAAATCTTTTTTCAAATTTAATTTATAATCTTATTTATTTTTATTTATTTATTGTTATAGTTGATAAAAAGAATATGTTTAAAAATCGTAATATATTATTTTTTACTTAAATTTGCATATTATCCAAGTACTTAACCCAAAACATTATATTTTTCAGGCATGACCAAAAATCTGGAAAATCCAAAAATCCGGATTCACCGTGGTCCCGACGATTCCGGATTTTCGGCTTTGTACTGTACTACAGATATTTATTAATAATATTTTCATAAAACAAGCGACATTTATTTCAAAATTTAGTCAAACCAAATTTTTATTACGACTATGCATTTCGGAAAAAGATGGGTTTAATGCTTAAAGGGTTTGAGTATACAGGTAGTTACCAGTGAAACTGGTAAAGCCTGCTAGTTTTATAATCTTTGCCATCTGAAAATGTGAAATGTTTTGATTTCTTATTACTACTGATCATCTTAAATCAGCATTTATAATGTGTTATGAATAAAAATTAAATTAGTTCTTTTTCTTATATATGTAAATTAGGTATTTATATGAATTCCTTTATGGTTGGATGGTATCGGCTTTAAATCGTGCTAACAATTTTCTGGCTGAGCAAGAAAGTAAAGCTGGTAAGATTATTATTAAAGGCATATTTATCACTGTAAAAATGTTGTTAAAAAAAAAATAAATAAATTAAAAAAAAAATTAAAGAAATATTACTAAATTAATTTTTTAACCATAGTAAATGTAGAAATTTAAATTTAATTTTAGAGCAATTGATGACCAAAGGCAGAAACAACAAAAGAAATAAGAAAAAGAAGAAAAGTTCTCCGCATAAGAGAGAAGTCATTTTTACTCAAGGTTTACAACATTTATGTGGAGGTTATTATAAGGTACAGGATGCTATTCATTATTAAGGGGGACTCTATATATATATCGTCGCCAGAGCCCAAAACCAATATTATTCTGTGGGGAATTTCACTCCATTATGATTCATTAACTAATACATGTATTTAACCCTACAAGGCTCAATTTTTTTTTTAGTGCGAGACAAAAACATATATAGGTTGTAATTAGTGATCAGAAGATAGGGAAAACTTATAAAAATAAAACAATATTTTATGGAAAAATCAACTTTTTAGCTCAACATACCGTATGTGGAACATACATAAAAATATGATTTACTTATACGTTTACTATTGTAATATATATAAAAAAAAAAAAAAAATTACCTCTGCAAAATATACACTTCGTTATAACACACAGTATTTCTTTTCGAGTCAAAACTGTTCAATAACTATTCTTTTTTTATTTTTGAATTCAGACAAACGACTAACATATCACTTTCATTCAAATTTCACACTGAGTGCACTATAACAAAAAGACGAACGACATCTTTAGGTAAAGATTCGTATTACTACATTGCTAAATGTCAGTAACTTCTATTAAGATGTGAAGAGATGTCGCTACTAATAGTTTTATAGCTATAGGAACGATTAAAGTCGGTGTTCCACATATGGAACTGGGTGCCTTGTAGGGTTAAATTCAGTTTTCACATTTAAGAAATTCACAATTGTTAAATTAGTTATTTTTTAAATTTTTATTATATTATTTTGAAGCCGTAAAATGCAAAATTTCACACCTTAGATTGTAATACACAAACCAGTTGTGCTATTTATATCATTTAAAATAGGAAGAATGTCATAATCAGTTTGAATAATGTATATCATTTTGAAGAAATTCTGAATTTATTTATGAGCACTAGAGGCAAAGAAATGACAGGGTTGCTACGGCACCTGGAAAACAGAGAAAACCTGGAAAACTCTGGGAATTTGAAAATCTATTAAAAAACAGGGAAAACTCAAGGAATTTTCAAAATTTATTGCAAAAACAGGGAAAATTCAGGGAATTTTGAAATTTTTTAGAAAAACATAGAAATTTTTTTTTCATAAAATATTTAAAAAAATTTTAGTGCTTTTATAATGAATCAATCATGTGTTTTCTCCCCAACTATAGTAAGTTAAAAAAATTAATATACTACCCTAAATATGTTCAATTAACTTGTAAACATGTTAAATTCTAATGCTTCATGATTGCGTGTCATCTATTTTACTTCTAAAAGGGACAGGGAAAACTCAGGGAATTTTTTCTCCTGATTTGTGTAGCAACCCTGAATGAGCAGAAAGATAGACAAATGGACATAACATAATCACTCTTAAACATTGTTAAAAAATGTTAATATAGCTTAATAAGAAAAAAAAAAAAAAAAAAAAAAAAACGATTACAGCAGTTTCCAAATATAGCCCTGAATGTATCTGAATATGCTTATATGGCCCTGTAAATCTTAATGCTAATCATACTATATTCTATAGCAGGGTTCATACTCCTCATTGAAAACCTGGAAAACAGGGAATACTTAGGGAATTTGGAATTTGTTAAAAAAAGTCAGGGAAAATAAAAATTTTCATTAAAAGTCAGGGAAAATCAGTTATAAAACCTGGAAAAACATTTTTTTTTTTTTCTCTCAAGTTATGTTTTTCTTGTTTAGCTTCGTATCAAAATTTAAATAGTAATTAATTATTGTGAAAATACGTGTGTAAACAATGATTTCTACTTGAATTTCTATCATGATCGGCAGTAATATGACATCATACAGTGAAAGTAGCTGTATTTTGTCTTGTCTAGAGGAGCATTTCTTGTAATATGTTGCTAATATTTTCTTGAAAATTGTCTGGGAACTCAGGGAATTTTTTTCCCCATATTTGAGTATGAACCCTGTATAGACTTTTTTTTCCCCATATGAATAATAAATGCCAATTTCATTATGATTTGAGCAAAATAAAACTATCAAAATATGGTATAGCCCTTTCCGACCCAGGCCATATGATCATGCGGGTTAGACATTCACTTACATTTTTGCATCTGGAACAGTCGTATGTAATAAAATCAGGAAATGAACGATCGAGCTAATTATCAGAAAGTGTAAAGTACAATTTTCAATGAACAAATGTCGGTTATAGTCCATATTTTTTGTCCAGTTTCCAAAAACAGAAGAATGTAATATATTAAGGGGGGAATGTTTTGGGTCGGAAAGGGATATAGAAATACCTTTCATAGAATGAAGTGTTTTTAGGTGTTCTTGTATGCAAACCAGCGGTGGTATTTATTCCATTTTCAATAGGAAACATCCCTTAGTGAATTTGAATAACATATGTCAGTTTAAAAAAATTCCGTGAATATTTTTGGGAGTTAGAGCACAGATAGACAAACAAACCAAAGTCATAAAAACTTTACACTTTATTGGAAATTCTAAAATAAATAAATAAAAGGCAAATGCTTTTATGGTCTACTATTGTAAAATTTTAAATTTATTTATGCGTAGTAACTAAATATAAAAAAATTATATTGTGAAAAAAGTATTTTTACTTTTATATTTAATCTTTACACCTGTTTTGTTTGTTTTGACAATTTTTAGGCTGTTAAAGGCTTCAGTGTAGATGGAAAACTAAGAAATCCTAGGGTTAAGTTTGATAATGAGCGAGTGCGATACGAACATCGTTTTGCACCCTTTAATTCAGTACTGACACCTCCACCCGTCCCTTATACACAGTTTCGTGAAATGACAGACCTCAGCCAGTATGATCCTGCTGTAACTCCTGAAGATCTTTACTTAGGCGCTTATAAATGTTTCCATCATGCAAGAACTAATTTTGAGAGCATAACGGATTCTAATGAAGAGGTAAGGAAAATAAATATGCTCTCAGAATATTTCGAAATGTTTTTATTTAGTACACTGCTCGGCATGAAAATTGCCTCTGACACCATTTCAGTGTATTCTTATGTAAAATGACCTCGTGAATCTGAATATGACGTCCATTCAGCCCTTTCAGCCAACGTGTTTCAGGAACGACCCCCTATTTTTATACTTTTTTTTTGTGATTTTATGGCTATAAATTTGATTTTCAGGAGGGGGGAGGATTATTTTAACGGCCCTCTTCACTTACCGTCGCCGGAAGCCTGAGCCAATGTTATTCAATGGGGAAATTTTCTTTACAAATAACTTATTAACTGATATATATTTTTAAATTCTGTTTTTCACATTCAGAAAATTCTCAACTGTTAAATGGACGGACCTTTTTTAAAAATGTATTTTTTTAATTTTTTAATATTTTATTTTGAAATTGCAAAATGAAAAAAATTTCACATGTTGAAAATTCGTATTTTGCACCTTCAAAATAAAATATAAAATAATAATTTTTTTAAAAAAGGTCCGTCAATTTAAAAGCTGGGAATTTTCAGAATGTGAAAACAGAATTCAAAAATATGTATTAGTTAATAAGTTATTTGCAAAGAAAAATTTCCCATAGAATAACAATATCTTTAGCTTTCGGTGGCGGTGAGTGAAGCGGGTCCTTAACTGCTAAATATCTTCTGAGTGGCTACAAAGTTTAAAAATTCTAAAACATGAACATTTGTGGCAAGGGGAAAATTTTGGGGGGTATTTGCCACTGAAATTATGCATTACATATCTTATATTTTTTTAATCTGTTATTAATGTTATTTTTTAAACTTTATATTTTTTTTGTTTTTTGGTGTTAAGTTAATTTTTTTTCATTCTTCAAATTGAATTCATGGTCATAAAGTTACCGAACAGGGAAATAAATTGAGGGAGGGGGTGGTGTAATCTAGAAAACAGTGGGTGACTGAGCAAAATGGGAGTCCTATTCAGATTCAGGAGGTCATTTTACATAAGAATCAACAAAAATGGTATCAGATCTCGAATTTTTTTTTTTTTTTACAGAGCAGTGTAATCAAAATAGTGTGGTGATAGTGTATAGGAGTGTGTATTTTGAATTGTAAATCTCTTTTTCTGTCAAGAAAGATAACATATATACATATATAGATTTTAAAACTTCTTAACACACCATAAATTTTAAGCCAGCACAACCGGTTTTGAAAGGACATAGCCTTTCTTCATCAGGTGCAAAAAAAAAACACTTGCTACTGCCTTGGAGGCAAAAGCAAGACTGAAAGCTGGACAAAATCCAGAGGGGGAAGAGCAACACAAACAACCAATAGGAAGCATCATGCAGGACCAATCAGAGAGGTACACACACACATACAAAAAAAAAAAAAAAAAAAGAAGAGGGAGGGAAGGAATAATCAATTAATTGATTAATCGATTATTCCTTCCCTCCCTCTTCTTCTTCTTTTTTTTTTTTTTTTTTTTTTTTGTGTGTGTGTGTGTGTACCTCTCTGATTGATCCTGCATGATGCTTCCTATTGGTTGTTTGTGTTGCTCCTCCCCCTCTGGATTTTGCCCTGCTTTCAGTCTTGCTTTTGCCTCCAAGGCAGTAGCACGTGTTTTTTTGCACCTGATCAAGAAAGGTTATGTCCTTTCGAAACCGGTTGTGCTGGCTTAAAATTTATGGTGTGTTAAGACGTTTTAAAATCTATATATTGATTGTACACCAGTTTTGAATTTAGTTTTGGTAACATATATACAGGTGAAATGTTAACCACTTGTTGATCAATAACAAGTTAATATGTTGATTGAGTGCAAGTTTTTATTACAGAACACATACAGTACACTCCCAGAAATCTGCACTCCTAAAATATGTAAACTCCAGAAATTTGCATATCACAACAAATGTAAACATTGAAATTTATATTAAAGTTATCAAAATAGAATTTAATTTAATGGTGATGTTATTAAAATTGAATGTAATGAGATGAGGAAAGTTAATTTTGAGCAAGGCTCATGCCTCGGAAATAAGTAGTTTAAATTCTTGTAAACTAACAGAGTCCGCTAAGAATTTATAGGACCACTTTAATTTTGTAAATTATATGAAAAATAAAAATTGTAATTGTAATTTAAATACATAAAATAACATATTGCTGTATATTTTTTATAATTAGTTTGCAATAACGTGGTATAATGCAATAAATGTTTAATTAAAATATATATCAGAAATAAGTGAAAAATAACCTGTTAACAAAATATAAGACGACTTGTCAAAAAACAAATAGTATAAAAAATTAATATGATATTGGTCCTCCATTTTTCCTGATGACCTCAAACACTCTGTTTTTCATTGAAGTAACCAGGTGATTAAATTCAGTTTTAGAAATATTGTGCCATTGTGATTCTTTTACAGTGGCTACTTCCAGTTCATTGGCAGATGAAAATTGTTTATTATTAGCATAAACTTTGCGAGATAATATACCACATAAGTTTTCCATGGGGTTCAAGCCTGGACTTTGGCTTTGCCATGGTAAAACATTATTTTTTTTCTTTTTTAAACCACTCCTGAGTGGATTTAGATGTATGACAAGCAGCATTGTCTTGTTGAAACATCCAGTTAGCACCACCTAATAAAGGTCCACACGGTATCATATGATCCTATAGCATAGACTGACAGGGTTGCCACGCTACCTGGAAAACCTGAAGAACCTGGAATAGTCAGGGAATTTGAAAACTGACCATAAAAGTCAGGAAATTTGTATTTTTTAGACAGAATCTGGAAAAGTCAGGGAATTTCATACAATGATTGCCAAAAAAAAAAAATGAATTTTTCCTCCAACGTAGAGTCATTTTTTTTTTCTTCCGCCATTTTTTAAAAACAAGACCTCTTAGAAAGACCCCCATGGAGGGCAATCTGTCCTCAGGTCAAAGTAATATGTAACTTTTGTGTTTTCAAGTGGTACCATAATTATTTTGCCCTCAATTCAATCAATGCACAATATATGGCAAGACTGGAATTTTCTGAGAAACACGTTTGAAAAACCTGGAAAAGTCAAGGAATTTCATTCTGCTATTTAAGTGGCAACTGATATTGTGTAGAGTTTATATGACCCAAAATCCGCTGTAAATCGCACAATCCCTCATTACTGAAAGCTCCCAAAACATTACTAATCCTCCACCCATTTGTCGACTGAAGCATTCTTTTGGTTCCTTCCTCAAGTCATGATAATAGTGTTTGTAACCATCAGGATTATCAAGGTTAAATTTCTTTTCATCAGAAAATATAATTTGTTTCCACTCATCCATGACATAACATTTTTAGCCTATTTTAGTCTTTCTTCTTGATGACATTTCAATAACTTTTGTTTTTTTCTTCAAATGCATAAATTTCACATTAATATTTAATTTAAGACTCTTCCCGTCTGTTACATGTGAAGTTTCCTTGCTGAAACATTTCAAAATTTCATGAGTTGAAAGACCTTTTTTAGTCACTAGTCGAAAAATTTGTCTATTATCATGTGGTGTCGAAATATTTTTTCTATCAGTATTTCGTTTGAATAACCTTTTTTAATTATGGCATTGTGAATGACAGTTTTAGAGCAGTTCATCAACCTCATAATATCTCTTTTAAAATTACCAGAATCTTTATAAAATAAAATTTTTCTCACTTTGCACTCTGATAATTATTTGCCTCAAAGTATCATCAAATTAATCCTTTATAACTTTAAAACCTAAGCCTTTGCTTCTTAGGTAATGCCTTTATGAAATACAGACACATATGCTTTATATTGAGTTTGGCATCATGTGTAATATGCTAATTTTCTCAAGTGGTCTTGTAATTTCTTAACTGTCACAATCTTTAATTTTTAGAAAATGAATAAGTTTTAATGAAATTTTATTTTAAAAGTTGGAATTAGTATAGGATTTGTTACACAATCAATTTTAAATATGCTATTAAAAAATTTGTATATTACGTTCTCTTCTTCAGAAATGCACCAATATGCTTGGGGTCTTATAATTTCTTAATGCACTGTATTTGTGCTTGAACAAAAATATGATTTCATAGACTGAAAAAAATAATAAATAAGTAAATAAAATAAAAATTGTAAATTTATAATATAAGTTATTATTATATCATATCTTTATCTACTTAAATTTTGCATTTTGCTTTATGAAACAAATTTTTAATTTGTTAAGTGAAAAGAAAAATTCATATGCATATTTTTTACTACACTTACACTCTTTACTTGCCTTCATTATTTAGTTTTTTCTTTTTTCTTAAATATTTTATATATTTTATATGCTTACTTATATGTATTCACTGGCATTTTTAATGCATTATACCATTAAAATTCTAATTTTAAAATGCAGACAAAGAAAAAAAAAAAAAAAAAATCTGAAATCCACACAAGTCTCTGGTCCCAAGCTATGCTGATTTCTGGGAGTGTACAGTAATTTTTAAGCATATATAACTGTATAATTTAAATACAAAAAAAAAAAAAAAAAAAAAAAAAAATGAAAGTCATTATTATAGTATTTATTCCTATTAAAAGGAGACTTGGCGCTGAATATTGAAAGGCGTTTTTCACCTTTCAATAAACTTTTCTACCTTTTCTCAGATAAACGATCCGATAGATAGGCATAATTCTTGGGGCATCTATAGTATTTCCTGTCAGTGCAGTTTGTCACACATTGGTCAAACTAAACCTAGTCTCAAATTCCGTCTAAAAGAACATATTGATTGTGTCCGTAAACAAGTAACTAATAAATCGGCTATTTCTAAGCATTGCTGGGGGGAAGAAAATCATAATTTTAAATTTGATTCAGCTAAAATAATTTGCAGATCTAAATCCATTCATGAAATTTGATTTCTTTGAAACTTTTTATATTTATAAAAATCAGCGATGCCATTTATGTGCTATAATGCGAAAAATTTACTGTGGCGGGTCCTAGGGGACGCATAATTTTCATTCTTAGAAAAAAAAAAAAAAAAAAAAAAATTTAAAATAATATTTCTTGTTTAAAACTGATATTTTCCTTATATTTTTAAAGCAATCGGCTCTCAAGAAGGAAAAAAAAAATCCTTTAAAACTTCATCTTAGAGAAAAAAAATTGAAAAAAAAAAAAAATATATATATATATATATGATAAACGCAAACGAGCAGCATAAAATCATCTATTTGTCTTGTTGAAAATTTTACATTCGGTCCACATTTTCTTAATTTTTCTACAGTTTACACAACTAGCATTCCTAAAATTCCTATTGGCCACTCTTCCCACCTTTCCTGTAATCCTATTGGTTGAACAGAATTCAACCCCTCTTCTATATATTTGAGCACTTCTTCAGTTCCAGATTTCTTTATGCACTGAAGACGGTACGCTAAAGGCTACCAAAACAGCTGTCTGCTTCCCATATTTATTTCTCTTTGTCGTTCCTGACATTGTAATTTTTATTGGTTTTAGTATTTATTCCTATTACAAATCTTTTTAACTCAGCTCTTCTTAACTCACCGAGTATATTTGTAAAGGAGAAAATTGTAATGTCGTCGTCATTGTATGGTCTTTAGAATGTACCAATAATTATTTCAGCTTGGAATTAAAAGTATGACTTTCTCTTTAAAGAACCTCACGGCTATTGAATATGATCTTCATACTTAAAAAACAAGCTAAGAATATATAATTATGCACTTTTAAATTAAAAGTATATTAAGAAAAAAAAAAAAGTTCAATGAATGGAAAAATCTGTGCCAGTTCCTTGAAGTATTAAAGAGAACATAAAACAAATCAGGACACAGCAACCGCATCTTTTTTAATTATGTATATAAGAAAATATATTCTATCACTACAAAAGTTAGAAGGCATTAGAGGTGGAATGAACAGTTACTTTTCAGTAACAGTTTACTTTGTTCCCCATTACCTTTGGTAATACTTTCAAATAACCTATTATTTTTATAATTTATTATTGCTTAGTTGATATGCGGCTAATGCCTGTTCTATTAGTTTTGAAATATGCAATTTATGCATGTGTTGTTCATAGTGGATATAATTTGTGTTTTTGAGCCCCACTACTTTTGAATATTAATCTTTATTTCACCCATAGTAGGAATTTCTCTGATTTAAAAAGAAACTATAAGCTACTGTTACAAAATAGTGGTAGTCAAAGTAAAAAAAAAAAATCATACATAGATATTTGTTCCGAGTCAGTAAACATAAGATTCTGTTGAACCCGAAATATTTTGATTGATACAATGATTGAAAACACATTTTATACACACAGCTGTACAGTAGTATCAAATTTCAGTACAGTATTCAATTGTCATACTTAAACTGTCATAGTATTAACTTTAGAAAGTCATTAAACAATATATAGAAAAACTGAAAAAGTTAATAATGTAAAGCAAGGCTGAAAGGCTTAATATTAAGTTAATAATGTTTCGTTAAACAAGTATAGGCACTAATTTGAAATAATACTAAAAACATAGAATTTATTTTTTAAAGGGCCATTTTTATTTATTTGAATTTTGTGAAGGGCAGTTAAAGACCCCTCATCCTCTGGGCATCTATTAAAACAAGAATAACAAAAAATGCATTTTATTTTAATTTTTAACACTTAGTTATTGCTTGTAGTACAGTAAATATACAAATTTGTTGCAAAAAATAATTGTTGTAAACAATGAATTTTGAATTTCTTCCATTTCTATGTCTATTTACACAGGTTCTTAATCTTTTAAAAGTGTCTAAGACTAATTTTATTGTGATGAAATTACTCTTAAGTGGTCATACAAAGGATTCTAAGGTAATTTTATTTATTTACTTATTTTTACATTTTCTTGAGTGTTTTTTTTTCTTATTGTTGATTTTTAACAACTTATTTTATGTGTTTATGTGATACACAGATGTAAAGATAGTGTTTAAAAAAACTCCCAACCTTGAATTTAATTGGATATTATTTTTATTTATTTATATACAGTGAACTCTCATTAAAACTGCCCCGTTTAAGATAGATTTCTCGTTATTACATACAAAAACAGAATCCCGGGCTAAGGCCTATAGGAATTGCATGTAACAAACATCACTTTATACGTACAATTCATTCGTTAAGATGGACATTTTTTCCCCTTAAAACTTACTTTCTTCAAAAAAGAGTCAGTTTCCAAAATATTTTCAAATGCATTTTTTTTTTTTTTAACATGAAAAGGTTCAATAATAAAAGGGTTAATCTCTTTCACTCTGTGCTATTACACTGTGGGAGGTAAATGGTATTGATTGACAGTGACAATTGAGGTCAACCATTTGCACCTGTCTCTACTTCTATTGTGGAGACATAGCAAAGGATTTTGTTATCAAGTTGTACAGTGCGTTGCATGAATATAAACGCACCTTAGCTTTCAGAATTAGAATGGTATAGAAGTGTAATAAAAAAATATGAATAGGTGATACTTGATGCAAACTGTATGTATATGATTCAAGAAATGAAAATACGAGTGAAAACAATGAAAGACCGATATGATTTTTTAGAAAATAATTTTATTGAATTTATGGCAAAAATACATGTTGCATGAATTTAAACGCACATGTAAAAAATAAAGAACTGAGTGACAAATATCATATTTAATACTTTGTAAAGCCACACGGGCTTCTAGAACAGCCAGTAAATGTCTTGGCATTGACTGATATAGTGGCATGAGGTCATCCAAGCTGATTGTCTTCCAAGCTAATAGAATGGCCGAATGTCTTGGCATTGACTGATATAGTGGCATGAGGTCATCCAAGCTGATTGTCTTCCAAGCTAATAGAATGGCCGATTTTAGTTCATCTTTCGTGTTAAACTGCCTTCCGTTTACGTAAAAACGGCGACCCAGAATACCCCATACGTTCTCCATTATGTTTAAATCGAGGCTTTTTGAGGACCAATCCAGAACTTTAATTTTATTGTCACGGAACCAATTTTTCACGATATGTGCTGTATGTACAGATGCACAATCTTGCTGAAAAATGTAATTTCTTCTAACTTTCTTGACTGCTTGACGGCGGAGGTTCCTTGTGAGCATCTGGAAATAATCTATAGAGTCCATAGTGTTCTCCACGACTCTAATTCGAAAGTCCCTATAAAACCTATGGCTGCCCACACCATGACAGACACACCTCCAGATTAACGTTTTGAACAGTACATTTCTTCGGTTCTCAAATCGTGCCAGTAGCTATAAAATCCGTCCAGTTCATCGAGATTAAACTTTTTTTTCATCTGAGAAAATGACCTTTTCCCAATTTAGTGGATCTAGAATCCATTTTCTTTCCCATTCCAACCTCATACCTTTGTCCTTTTGAGTCAGGGGTGGTTTCGCTTCATTTCCTTAAATTTAATAAATCTTGCAGCTTTGATAGTTCTCCTTATTGTTGTCCGATGAACACCTAGCTTGTATTGAACCTTTATCTTCGTACATTAAATAATCTTATTTTTTACAACGTTGCACATTCGACGTTTGTCGTAACTGGAGAGCTTTCCTGTTCGCTTCTTATACGCTTTTTCCCCATAATTTGCTCCTTTCTTTAAATAATGTCGCACAACACTCTCACTTCTTGCGATTCAGCGCCCAATTTCACGATTGCTAAAGCCTTTACAACGCATAAAGTTGATTTTTATCATTTCGTCTACTGTCATATTTTTCCCTTTTGCCATCCTGAATAAACTCCGTAAATTCTGCACTCAAGCATTAAAACTGTTTTTAGAGAACTTTAGCAACACGACTATCTGTGTTTTAATTTAATTGGAGTGGCTCTGTTAAATTTTAAACGCAAAATACTGAGTGCGTTTAATTTCGAGCAACAAACGAAAAACAGTGAAAAATAAGAAAATGCTTAAACACTCATTTACATAAATTTGCATGAGCCTAAACATACGTGCTCAAAGCACCTTATTCAGTTGTTAGTCATATACAATAACTGTAAGTCACATTCCTCCTTTTGAAATTTTATAAATTCTATTTCTGGTTATTGGAAAAGGTGCGTTTATATTCATGCAACGCACTGTACTATATGAAGAAACGAAGTTTTGAAAGTAAGTATTGGTTTTCATGCTTTTATATTTTTAGTGAATAAAAGGGTTTGGGGAAACAAATTTTCATTCGTGTTATACTGTGTATGTGTGCATAATAGTGATTTTAGAGTTCATATAGAACTTCAGTTTATGAACTCCTGTTATAATGGACAAAAACTGCTGGCCCTTGATTGTGTGTTTTAACGAGAGTTCACTGTATATATATATGAGTTTTTATTACAAACAAACACTGCAAAACTGGTTAAAAAAGCACTGAATACCACCTGAATATTCTGTCCTGTTAAGTTTCTGAACTCATATTTGTAATTGTTTTTTTCCACATGATGTTATAATACTGCTAAAAAATCGATAAAGGCTGATGTTGAACTTTTTAAACTTATTTCATAGTGTTATGTGTAAAAGAAAGTCTCTTTTCATACGTTTCTAAATAACATTTTTTAAAACTTAGCTGAGATGTAATATGTTTGCATATTTTATATATTTAATATAAAAACTATAATTTACCGTTGGAAACACGGTATTTATTATTTATTATTTTTGTAAAATCTCTATTTTTCACCTAAATTTAATGATTTTTTTTATTGTGAAACACGTAGCAGAGTCCTGTATGGTCCGGGTTTTACCCGACCCAAACCAGGCAAGTGAATTTTTAATCAATCCAACAAAAAAATTTTAATCGACCCGAACCTGCAAATTTGAAAATATCTGTACAAAATGGCCTGAAGAAAAAAAAAAAAAAAAAAAAAAAAGTGCATTTTAATTAATAATAATAATAATAAAATCTCTAATTTTCAATCAAATATAGAGATTGTTAGATTGTGAACTTTTACTCACTATTCATAGCTAATTTTAACTTTTGAAGGAAAGAAAAAAAGAAGGGGGGGGGGGGAGAAGTTGGAAGATTGCCAGCTTGCAAATTTTAAAATATCAGTGCAAAGTGGCCTGAAAAAACACACTAGGATTATTTTGAAAAATCTGTCAAATAGATTTTCATATAACACAGCTATAAATCCCTTTGAAAACATCCCATATTTTTTGGTCAGAGCTTAGAAACTGTATTACATATGCAAGTTATTTATCCTTTGTTCATCTGGGAAAATATGGACATTTATAAAGTTCTACAAAATCTAACAGTTGAAGAGCCATATGAATGAACAGTTTATATATTTTTTAAAAATTTAAGATTTCCAGGTAGAAAAAATCGTTATGATTTCTTTTAACTATCTTAACATTCATTAACCCATTAAACGCTGCTATATGAATCTTGCTGAAAATTGCTGAATTTTCGTATATTTTTGGTTTTAGTGTGCATTTTTAATATGTCGTTGAAATAATTAAAAAAACAGTCATTTTGTTAAAAGATATGATATGGTTCCAAAATGGGACAGGGTTCATACTCCTCAGGGAAAACCTGGAAAACAGGGAATACTCAGGGAATTTGGAATTTGTTAAAAAAACTCAGGGAAAATAAAAATTTTCATTAAAAGTCAGGGAAAATCAGTTATAAAACCTGGAAAAACAAATGTTTTTTTCTCTCAAGTTATGTTTTTCTTGTTTAGCTTCGTATCAAAATTTAAATGATTAAGTATTGTGAAAATACGCATGTAAATAATGATTTCTACCTGAATTTCTATCATGATCGGCAGTAATACGACATCATACAGTGAAAGTAGCTGTATTTTGTCCTGTCTAGAGGAGTGTTTCTTGTAATATGTCGCTAATATTTTCTTGAAAATTGTCTAGGAACTCAGGGAAAACTCAGGGAATTTTTTCCCCATATTTGAGTATGAACCCTGTGGGAGATCTAGCATCTAATTGGGGTAGAATAAATGTTGAAAAACTGCAAAACCCTATTAAATTAGTTTTCTTGATCCTTGTTTGATATAATTTCAGAAAAGAACCGTTTTATAACTCGAATGAGTTATTTTTGACGATATTTTTTCTTTGCTGATGAGTGATTCCATACCAACTCACCTAAAAAAATAAAAGTTGGTTGCATGACCGACTCAGATTTTCTTTAAAATTGGTACACAGATTGATGATATAGAGGCATGAAAAAGTCCAAATTTTTAGCTACCTGCTCCACTTATTTATAGATATACAGGTCCTCGAAGTTTGTCCGCCCCCTCAAAATACCAAGAAATTGATGTTATTTAATTTTTTTTTTCTTAAAAATTGTGCTCATGTAATATGAAAGTGTTAGGTATCTATGGAAACTAGTTATCCCAGGCATCCAGAAAAAAAATACTACAATGTTTATAATGAAAATCGTTAAGGTACAGTACTCTTAGAAGTTGCAACCACAAAAATTTGATTTTCCCGATTTTGCTAAAATTGAGACATCAATTCCAAAAAAAGGAAAATAAAACCAAAGGTTTACTCACTTTCTGGTGGAGTACAGGTGTTCACCATAAATTACTACACAATAAATTACTTGGGTTTCTCACTCCTTCTTGGAAATATTTAAGCTTAAAGACAAACCATAGTGCAAAAACATGCAATTTCGGCCATCTTGGCAGCCATTTTTCTCATGAAGGGGGAGCACTAGAAACTTTTTTATTTTTTTTAAATAAGCTACTGATGCGTTAGCTATTCACAGGAAAAGAGTTTACTTTTGGTTATTATTTGCATAAAGAGATATCTTGCTGATAGTATATGCATGTTTTTCTCTAATGCCATATGCTTGTGTTTCCCCTCTCCCAGACTTAACATTGATAAAAAAAGACGTAAAAAACCAAAACTTATTGAATATTATATAAATATTGATTTAATACATGTATAAGACTTCATTTACCCTCTGAACGTTACTTAGTTACTTCTAGAAATAGTGTTATTAGGTGAATGAAGCATTGAATAAGGGTGCAACATTCTGATTTTATTATATTCTGGTAATAAAACAAAACTAATGTGTACTCTATTTTTGTGATATTTTAAAGAAAGATGTAGGAAACCTTTTATTTTTTAAAAGTTCAAGTTAGTATTTAGTGAAGAAATAAAATATTTACAAAACAGAAACACCTCATTTTATGTAATCTCAAAGAAGCGTACACACTTTTTAAACAGGAATATCCCAATCACAAGATAGGATTATCTAAATTTGCTGATTTGCGATCGAAGTGGTGTGTGTTAGCTGGTAGTACAGGAATTCATTCAGTCTGTCTGTATGATTCACTAAAATGACAGGCTAATGACGGCATCTCTAAAATAATCTATTAAACCATCTATCGGTGATTTTTTTTGTCTCATTGTCATTATGTGTGTGACATTAACAATGAAACATGTATGTTAGGATTTTGTTCATAGTGTCCACTCCAAACTGCATTTGAAGAATTTTTAGATATGTTAATGGATGATTATGATTAAGAATCTGAAGTGATGTTTCAACGGTGGATAACTACAGTCCATTCAACACTCATTAAATTACTTTGTCTGCGCCTGATTTTAAATCGGAACTTTTATTGAAAATGAAGTCCTAGGCAAAACACCATTACATTGCAAAATCTCAATCAGAGTATTTAAAAACAAGAAAAGCAGAACTAAAACCAGATGAGTGCATTTTATTACTTGATTTTTCTGAAAATTTTACTTTTATTGTACAGGATGCAATACAGGGATATCACCGGGAAAACACGCACGCTACACTCCATCCTTTTTTAGCGTATTTTCGGCCAAATGATAACCTAAAAGTTATTTCTATGTGTATTATTAGTGACTGTTTGACACACGATACAGTGGCAGTAGTTTCTTTTTAAAGGCCTGTAATTCCATATTTAACATCACAATATCCAGACATATAGAAAATAATTTATTTCAGTGGTGGTAGCTCAGCGCAGTACAAAAATAAGAAAAAACTTTAAATTTATGCCAACATAAAGATAACTAAATGCTGAGTGACATTTTTTTGCCAATTCCCATGGCAAAAGCCCCTGTGATGTAGCTGGAGGCACAGTTAAAAGGTCTGCTTACAGAACCAGCTTGCAACGTCCTTACAAGGATCAGATAATTTCTCCACATGATTTGTTTCATTATTGCACAGCTAATTTTAAAAATATTAAGTTTTTCTTTGCATCTGAAGAATATGTAGCAGAAACAAGAGCATTGCTTTCTGAAAGACTAACTTTCGCTGTAAGAATTGAGGGTATCAGGGATTATCATAAATTTATTCCTATCCGTAAATCTGTGCTTTTAGTTTCCATTGTATCTACATTACAAATATATCGAATCAGATTGAAGTATCTGCAGTAGGTAAGCAACATGTCAAAAATTTAGCCTTAATAACATTTCTAAAGGTTTTTATGTTGCTTGCATGTATGATAAGAAATGGTGGTTAGGAGCTGTCTTAGAAAACTGTTTTGAAAAAAGTGATGTTCAATTACAATTTATGCATCCTCATGGCCCCTGCCAAAACTTTTACTGGCCAGAGAAACCAGATACATGCTGGATTTCATACAAGCACCTGTTAGATATAGTACCAATGCCATCAGCAGCAGCAGCCACAGGATGCATGTTTTTAATATCAAATGACACTGTAAAAAAAAAAAAAAAAAAAAAAAATACAGGAACTTATGCTTGCAGTTGAATAAAATTTTGTACACATCAATTTTTAATATATTGCTGTATTTCAAATATATTTGCTTATGAAATAAATATTTATAGCTCCTTTATTTTGATTGGTTTTTCAAGAAATTATTTAGTACTTTATAATTACGGATGGACAACGTCCAGTTTTGGAAAAATTCTATTTCTTGTTTTCATCAAATATCTAATTTTGCTATAAAATGTAGAAATTATTTTTTTAAAAATTATTGTTAAATAATTTAATATATTAAATTTCTTGAATTCTTGTATAGATAGTGCAGCTATTAATATATGCCTTATTATTTTTCCTTTTTATTAATGTTAAGTCTATGAGAGGGGAACACAAGCATATGGTATTAGAGAAAAACATGCATATACTATCAGCAGGATATATCTTTATGCAAATAATAACCAAAAGTATACTCTTTTCCTGTGAATAGCTTACACATCAGTAGCTTATTTAAAAAAAATAAAAAAGTTTCTAGTGCTCCCCCTTTAGGAGTAAAATGGCTGCCAAGATGGCCGAAATTGCATGTTTTTGTCCTATGGTTTGTCTTTAAGCTTAAATATTTCCAAGAAGGAGTGAAAAACCCAAGTAATTTATTGTGTAGTAATTTATGGTGAACACCTGTACTCTACCAGAAAGTGAGTAAACCTTTGGTTTTATTTTCCTTTTTTTGGAATTGATGTCTCAATTTTAACAAAATCGGGAAACTCAAATTTTTATGGTTGCAACTTCTAAGAGTACTGTACCTTAACGATTTTCATTATAAACATTGTAGTATTTTTTTTCTGAATGCTTGGAATAACTAGTTTCCATAGATACCCAACACTTTCATATTGCATGAGTACAATTTTTAAGAAAAAAAAATTAAATAACATAAATTGTTTGGTATTTTGAGGGAACAGACAAACTTTGAGGACCTGTATATCTATAAATAAGTGGAACAGGTAGCTAAAAATTTGGACTTTTTCATGCCTCTATGTCATCAATCTGTGTACCAAATTTAAAGAAAATCCAAGTCGGTCATGCAACCCTCATTAGGTGAGTTGGTATGGAATCGCTCTGATGTTTGTTTTTCTGAAAAAAAAAAAAAAAGACATCTTTGTTTGAATAATAATAATAATGACCATCTTCTGTCAGGAACGATTCTGGTTTAGACCGCTTCAAAACAGAGACTATAGGTAGCCATTTTTTGTTTCCTTAGAAATGCTATGTATTTTTATTTTTATTTTTTTTATTAATCTGCATAAATGTTACATCATTAGAAAGATGTTTCAAAACTGAACATTTTTTGTGCTTGCACTTTTCCCTTAATCTCAATATGTAAAAAGATTTCAACGAAAGTTTATAACTACCATTGCAATTCTAAAATACCCATGGAGGACAAAATTAAAATGTAATATAAAATTCAATCATAAAAATTATGGGCTAATAGTTATTGCACCATTTCCTTGCAATCATGATAATGTACTTATCTGATATAAACAAACAGTTGATTGTGACGTCATATTTATCAAATTAGTTAAAATAAATAAGGTACCTAAGGTTACTTCATTACAAATAAGATACTTTTCATTTGGTACCTTATTTGTAACAAAGTTTTGATTAGATATTTTAAGATTAATTAAAATATGAAAAGAATTTCAAAATTGGACATTTAAATTTATGATTGTTGCAAAAAAAAATTACCAGTTATTGTTATATTGTGTGTGTATATATATATATATACAGGCAAGTCACAAGTCTTGCCGCCTGCCTCCTTCTTCCTACCTTGTGTTTCTTAGGTTGTTTTTTTCATTAATTTTGATAAGTTTATGGTTTTAAGTTAAGATTTGTTGTTTTACTTTATTGATTCGTTTGTTTTGCAGGCTGTTAAATAATAGATCTGGTTTCTTTACATTAGTGTATTTCATCCACTGATGATTTTTTTTTTTTTTTTTTAATCTTATTGGTCTTTATTGGTCTTAGTGTTTCAGGGATCTTCTATCTGTTGCTTGGCTTCTACTATGCTTAATAGATCATCTTTATTATATATATATATATATATATATTTTTTTTTTTTGAGGGTGGAGGGGGGGGGGGGGCATAAGATGAAATAATGTTTTTATGCGAAAAATTAAAAATTATAAAGTAGTAAATTTGCCCGTGTATATAAAAAATACTTATTAAAACAAGTCGAAGAAGGAAGCGAAATAAGTACGATAAATACAATATATAATATGTTATATTAGACCTATCGTCCAGGGTTAGTAGGTATTTTCTTTAAAAGAAATAGTTTGTTCGTTCAGTGCAACTTTCACATTGGTCCCGTCAGGTACAACTTGCACATTATTCCCCTTTAAATATAGTGTCCAGCAAAGCTGGCAAAGCATTCGTTGATTCATTACCTTAATTGATTTCACAATCTGTCATTTTTGGTGAGGTTATGTACTAGTAAAATAAATAAATAGAATTTACATTACAAACTTTTTGAAAAAATTTCCAACAAAACTAGACACTTTAATATTTAATGTAAAAAATAAAATATATATTTATCTTAATCACTTACAGAGAAAAAAAAATTCTTAAAAAAAATGTTCTTGCAGCGGGAGCTTTGTTGCTAATGGTTTAATTATGCTAAGCCTTATAATAAAGTTAGTACAACAAATTGTTATGTACACTGGTTTGAGCCATTGAAATTTTATCTCAAATATCAGTTTCATAACACAGGCATCCACTGAATTTTTTAATCCGTTTTGTAAAGAAAAAAAAAAAAAAGAGGGGGATAAATGTGTAAATCATATTTTTATTATCTTATATATATTCATATTGTTTAAAGCTAATTTAGTGTTTTTCAACTTTTTAATATTAATTTCAACTTTTGAATTTAAAAAAGAATTTTAGGCATTCAATTTTCAAAATTTAAACTCCCACAATTCCTATACATTTAATTTTATTAGAGATAATTTTACAGAGAAGCTAGGGTAGTAGAACAATTGGATAATGATATATATATATATATATATATATGATATAATTTAATATTAAAAGAAAATTAAAATTCAGTTTTTAGAAACTGATTCAGTAAGTACTTATTCAAGCATATCATTTTCAGATTTTTTGTACTAAAATTGCCCTGGGAATACCTATTAGTATCTTTAAAACAAATGGTTAAATCGTATATCTGTGATCATTTAAAACAAATTTATTAATTTCTTTTTCATTTAAGAAAAAAAAAAAAAAAAAAAAAAAATCGGATATTGGCACAAAATTGATTTTCATTGGACATTTAGTAGTGTATATACTTCTCTGAGATGAAAATAGTCTTCATTCATTATGTAAAACAATTTTAATAAATAATTTGTACTGGGTGAAGAAAGAAAAAAATTATGAAAATCTGGAAAATCTATTGAAGAAAATCTTGTAGTGGCCACCCACATACATACTAATTAAAATTATTGCAATTAATCAGAAATAAAATTATTTAAAAACAAACTTTAAAAAAAGAAATTAATTTAATATCCATTTAAAAACTATTACCTGTGTTAAAAGTTAGATATAATTCAATCAATTATTAGATAATAAACAAATTTTATGTGACTTGTTCACATGTGTAAAGTTATGCACAACTGATGAAAGTGAAATAACAAGTTTGGTTATTACTTAACTTTAGAAGCAAGTGTGTGTATTAACAAGAACAAAAAGCGACCAGGTCAGAAATGAAACCTAAGACTGCTCGGCACATTTTATGTGACTGTGAGGCCTTTTCTGCTCACAGGTTTGAGCATCTTGGTCAGCATCTCATTGAGCCTTGGGAGCTGCAGGATATTTCTGTCAGGTGTCTGCTGAACTTTGCTTCAGCTGCAAGATTTTTACTTTCTTCTATATGTAATATAGAGAAAGTATTGGATTTGTAAAAATTTTCGACCTCGGGTTTTTGATGAATTTACATGTTCTGAGAGCTGTAGAACACGATTTGACCATTTTTAGAAAATGTCTGTCTGTCTGTCTGTGTGTGTGTGTGTGAGACAAAATTTTGTGGCAACTGTATCTCAGGAACTACTGCACAGAATTTTATACAAATTGGTATGTAGTTGCACCTTGACATAAATTAGTGCCTATCAACTTTTGGTAAAAATTGTCTTATAGGTTGCGTTGCCATCCCGCTTTTTCTAAATTTTTAACATGGTGATATAGGACAAAATTTTGTATAAATGTGCATAAAGAGAATTATTTTTTAGTAATCATTATGAAATTTACAAGAATTATTTATAATAGAGAGAGTCAACTGGGAAAAAATTTTTGTATGCGTAGGATCCTCGCCACCCCCCCTGGGGGGATGTCCCCCCTCGAGGTGAGTAAATTTTCAAGATGGGTATCTTTCAAAAGGTCTCGTCAATACCTTTAAAACGAATGGTTGAACTATAAATCTGTGATAATTTAAAAATAATTTATCGATTTTTTTTTACTTTTAACGAAACAAACTTAGATTTTTTTTTTTTTTTTTTTTTTTAAACTAAATTTAACCAAACTTGGTATTTAGTTGGCCCCTGACATAAACTGGGGCTGATTAGATTTGGGGATCAATCGCTCAACAGGTGGCGCTGTGATCGTATTTTTTCTAAATTTTTAACATGGCAGTATAGGACAAATTTCGTATAAATGTACATAATGAGAGTTATTTTTAACCTGTGATTGTGAAATTAATATGAATTATTGATAATAGTAGTAGTTAATTAGGAAAAAAAAATTGGGGCATCGCTTCCCCCCTAGGGGGAAGTACCCCCAGAAGTGGGGGGGGGGGGGTAAATTTTCAAGATTGGTATTTTTCGAAAGGTCTCGTCAATACCATTAAAACGAGTGGTTGAACTTTAAATGTGTGGTAATTTAAAACTAAGTTATCGATTTTTTATTACTTTTAACGAAAAAAAAACTGAAAAAAAATCGTTTTTTTTTTTTTTTTTTTTTTTTTTTTTTAATTTTGTTATGGCATGAATTTGTATAGGAAAATATAGAAGAAAGTCTTGTGGTGGCCACAACATACTAGTTTTGGATGTGTTTTGGGTCTGGGTACAATAGACCTGGTCGATGTGCCCTACCTCTTAGTGTCCTGCTGAGGGCTGTCCTTCTAAATAATAATAATAAATAAATAAAAATAATAGTTAACATTTGATCAAAGTTGCAATTTCTGAACTTGAGTTTTGCTGTTTTTTTTTTTTTTTACTTTCACTAAAAAACAATTTATAAACATATCTACTTATGTAACTTGTGATAAAAAAATGGGATTAAGTAAATTGTACAGAATTATTTAAAATAAATATTGTAACTTTATTTTGAAATATCTGTCTCAGCTCTTCCCTATACAACTGTAAAAATTTGGGAGTTGATCATAATGCAGTCAATTTGTGTATTTCTATCAATAAATTGAATTTGTTTTTGAGCAACTGAAAAAAAAAAAAAAAAAAAAAAAAAAGAAACTGAGTTTGAAAATGTTTTCTCATTTTTCCTTATGTTTTCTTTATAAGGCTTTAAATGTTATTGAATTTGTGAATTTAGTTTTAAAGTTCATACCTTGAAATTTCTTTGCCTTAGTACTTTCACCTCAGGCCTGGAGTGTCTTCGGAACTGTCTTCACTCTTTAGATTTCTTCTTTCTTCATTGAGGTTCAATGTAGAACACCATCTGGTGTTGATAATTATTGGTTCTACATCATTACAAATTAGTCTATTTCTTAGCATTTCCACAGCCTCATGTTTTAAGGCATAATACTGTTAAAACTTGTTAAAAACTGCTATTTATTAGATGAATTATACTAATGAATGCAATAATCTAGGTGCTTACACTGGAGTAATCAAAAGAAAAAATTAAAAATACATTACTGAACATTGTTGAGATATTGAATTCAACAGAATAATTAATGACTAATTAAAGGTTAATTTAAAAATAGATTTGAAAACAAGTGCAAAACAGCCAGTTATGAAAATCATAATTATGTAAAAACATTATATAAAAAAACCTAAACATTACTTCGTGCGTCGTTTAAATTTTTCAACTGGGTACCCGGTCCTCTTCAGAACGACAACCTTCTGTGTGGAAGACTTGAGTTGGAGTGATCTTGAGCTTGCTTTACCAATAGGTGGCGCCATGCACTGTCTGGGGCTACTGCGCCGCTGTCGTTGCATACATTTTGATTGGTGGAAATTTCAATCGATTCTCTGAACATTGTGTAGTTGTAATCATCGTAGTTGGCTATTTTAGTGGCTTTATCAAAATTGATTTTAATGTTTTGTTTATTGTAAGTTTTAGCTAAGGCTGTATTATATTTTCCAGTTTTTATATCATTTTTATGTTCATTAATTCTAGTTTTGATTTTTCTCTTGGTAACACCTATATATGACCCAGGTTTATTATCTTCATTTGTGAATGGAATTTTATAAATTCCTGCAGTTTCTAATCATAATTATGTCCTGAAATGTGAAGCTGTGGAAGTTCTAACCAGTAGGCTAACTTGTAATGATGTAGAGCTAATGATTATCGACGCCAGATGGTGCTTCGTGTTGAACCACAAATAAGAAATATGTCTATAGAGTGAAAGTATTAAAATATAGAAATTTCAAGGTATGAACTTGAATAGAATTTGAGTATGATTTTATATAGATGACATTAGTTTCTCTTTAGAAATGGTTATTCTATTACATACATACAAATACACAAAAATTAAAATGTAATATTTTTAGCAATATTGTATTACCCATTGTATGTAATGTAATTGTTTTTTAAAAAATGTCAAAAAACAAAATTTGCAATTGGTGCTTAATTGTGCATAATCAGATATATACAGTACACTCCAAAAATTTTGCACAGCTTGGGATCAAAAATTGCAGATTTTAAAAATTTAGGGATTTTTTTTTTTTTTTTTTCTAATTTCTGAACTAGAATTTTAATGCTATAATGCATTAAAAATGATAGTGAATACATGAAAGTAAGCATGGAAAATCTATAAAAGATTGAGAAATAAATAAATAATAATAGTAATAAAAATAATAATAATAGCTGAAATAAATTAGAGTAATAAATAAAGTAAAAAATATAAAGTTATATATATATAAATATTTTTCAACTAAAGAATTAAAATTTGCTCAGTTATGTAAAATTTAAGTATGTAACTGCCTAATGTGAGATAGATTTATATTTCATAAATTTATAATTTTTTTTTTTCATGCAGTCTGTCAATAGTCATTTTTTGTTCAAATACAAATATTGTTGCATTAAAAAATTTAGGTATTTATTTCGAAGATTTTGATCTTGATTAAAATTAACTTCCCTTATTTAATTAGATTGAGGTTCTAAAGAATCCCTGTAAAATAAGCGATATCTCAATCTCTCCCCCCCCCCCTCAAGAATTTTACTATAAATTTCATTGTTTACATTGGTTGTTATGTGTAGACCTGTGGCAGTCTACTGTATTTACTTAAAAAAAATCTGGTCTGTAGCAACCACATGATTTGCACACTGAGCTGAAGAACAACTGGAGGAAATGCTAGACCGGTTTTCGCGTGCCGTTTTTTGAAGGTTTGTCTTCCGAGCGTTGCATGGCAAAAAGCATTTGATATATTTATATTTCAAAGTAAAATTGTGTAAAGGTTGTCTGTTCGAACAACCATATGCTAAACATGACATTACAATTTTAAATTTTAATTCTTTAAAGATTATGACAGTAATAGACGACCCGACAAATGTTGCTTGCCATGCAAGGCAGGCGAACGATTGCAGAAAAACTGGCACGCACGAACACTGTGTAAAAGTATTGGAAGCTTTTGCTCCAGTTGTTCTTCAGCTCAGTGGATTTGCATTACTTACTTATTACACATGATCTATACTCTTTTTCAGAGATAATATGGTCAGAAACATAAAATTAATTTCACAAATCAGACATGTAACACTTTTTCTATGACAATAAACTAATGATATATATATGTCATAAAGACAGAGTTTATATAGCAAGTTTTAAAATATATCAGTAGAGCCGTTTTTTGTAACATCCATTTCCACAATCTAAAACTGACCTACCTAATAAGGTCGACTGTCAATTTTCTTGTAGCAACCAAGTAATACACATGAAAGTACTTCTAAAAAGGAGTTTATATATTGCAAATTTGAAGAAAATCATTTGAGCCGTTTTTGAGATACTGACTTTTGGTCCAACTTGCAATTTTTACTGAAATTTAGAAAACTTATCTTTTCAACAGAAACCAACAATTACATACAAAAAGGTATCTAAAAGGGTGTTAATAGGGTGAGTTTGAAGAAAATCCCTAGAACCTCTTTCAAAGGAACACATTTGTGAGACCTCAAATTGACCTATTTATACAGGATGCCTATCAATTTTCTGACACTAAAGACATCTAATAGATTGTTCATGTAGTAACTTTGAAGAAAATCTTTAGAGCTGCTTTTAAAATACAGACTTACAGACCCACTTCTGTTTTTCCAATTTTTTACCAAAAAGTAGAAAAATCATCTGTATACTAAACCTGTCGTAATTCTGAAGTTTCGTTGCTCTATCTTTATTGGTTATGGAAATATGACAGAAGATACATACATATTGACCAATTGCTCAAAAAAAGAAAAAAAAGAAAAAATCCTCAGGTGACCTTATAACATGTAAATCAGGTGAAAACTCAGTATTGAATACAATATTTCTATTACCTATGGTAGTCGGGTAATGGAAGTAAAATATCAAAATTTGAAAAATATACAGGTGTAATTATGAGTATTGAGAGAAAGATATAGTATTGAAAGTATGAAGTTTTGAAAAAACTCTAAATAGACATCATTATGGATATTCTAAAAACATTAATGATTTCTAATTCCATAACACAAATATTAACTGTGCATGCAAATTTTTTACTTTTTTAAATAAGTGAGATATAGAACAATCTTGTTACTGCTGTATGAATTCATTCTACTTAATTTTTTTTCTTTTTCTTTTTCAGGATCCACCAGAGTTTGACTTCTCTATTCATAAAAACTTTCCTATGATTAAAGTTTTGTAATTATTGATGGGCTTGTTGCATCCAACGAATGTTTTATTCTATTTGTAAATATTTTGTAAATTAAATGAAATGTTTTTGTGTATATAAATAGTTGTAAGCTCATTTGTCTGTCAGTTAGTACAAATACTGATTCATTAAAATTGTGTACTTGATAGTCAATATGTAAATTATCTCATAGCTTGTTTACTTCCCAGCTGTGAGGAAACTTATAGTATATCAATGTAAGTATGAATAAATGGCCTCTGGGAAGTGATAAAAAAAATCTAGTTTGGCTTTTCGAAACTAAAAATTTATTAATTAATGAACATAAAAAATAATCACACTCTATTTAAAATCAGCAAGCAAAAGAATATTTATTACTAAATCAATTTAATAGATAATTTACATTAAAAAAAAAATAATACATTCTGCTTTAAAATACCATTCAAGCGCCTCCTTAATGTTCAAGCTGCGGTGAGCAATCGTTAAGGGGACTCTCTACCTATCGTCTCCGAAAGCCAAAACCAATGTTATTCTATGGGAAATTTTGCCCCATAATAATTCATTAACTAATATATATTTTTAAATTCTGTTTTCACTTTCCGAAAATTCACAACTATTAAACAATTTATCGCTTTTTAAAAATTGATTATTTTTATTTTTAAGATTTTAGTTTTAAGCTCAAAAATGAAAATTTTCACATTGTGAAAATTCTCATTTTACAACCTCAAAATAAAATATTAAAAATTTAAAAAACTAATTTTTAGAAAGCGATAAATTGTTGTGAAGTTTCTGAATGGGAAAACGGAATTAAAAAATATATATTAGTTAATAAGTTATAATGAGGTGAAATTCTCCATAGAATAACATTGGCTCTAGCATCTGGGGACGATAAGTGGAGACGCCTCTTAAGGAAATTATGACTAAAGCAATTCTAATTAAAGATAATAATTCTTATAATAATGAATTGGAAATTCTGAAAAAGAAAAAAAAACTTAGTTGAAATATTAGATAAATATTTTTAGTAAGCTTAATCTAATATTTCTACTTAAAAAAAAAAAAAAAAAAAATGCTGTTGGAGATCATAATTTTTGCGGCTTAAAATGTCCAGTTGTTTGGAGCCTGGTTTTTCGCTTTGTACTGTATCGCTACAAGTATCATTCAATTTGGTCAGTTTTCAGTTAGTGAGGTAAATTTCTCTTCAGACACTTCCTTGATTAAGAAAAAATTGATTAGTGTACATTTGAGTAAATGATTTTCACTCCCTTCTTCTCTTTTATATATATATATATATATATATATATATATGTTACTGCTAAAGTGCAGAAATCAGTTAATCTGCAGATTAGCTAGGTAATCTGCACATTAACTAGGGTAATCCGTTAAAGTGAGGAAAATTGTTTCATTTCTCAAATTACCTAGATAATCTGCACATTACCTACTAGGCACTAGTTAAAGTGAAAATAAGATATCTGGTTTTTACAGCACGCTGTGTTGTATTATTTTTTTTCATTCGGGGAAAAAAAAAATAGTTTTCTTTTTTCTTTCTTTCTTTACTTATTTTAATCGTATGTGTTTTAATTTTTTAGTCTTTTAAAGTTATATTTGTTTTATTTATTTCAACTTTTTTAGTCTGTCAATATAAGTTTGAAGATGTTATGCATTTTTAATATGAAATATAATAACTTTAATAGCTTTCAATAAATTCTATTTTATAAATGAACTTTAGAATTGTAATACAGTAACGATTTCTTTTCAAAATAAAAATATTTAACCATTTAAATTTTTAAAAAATGTTTTATTAACAACTTATATTGCTATTACTATTTTTTTTTTTTTTTTTTTTTTTTTTATGCACTAATTTTTAATTCACTCAAGAAATATTAAATTAGACAAATCAGAAGCATTATTTAAGAAGTACTTCAAATAATTAAAATTGCTTTAATATTTTTTAGAATGCATGGAAATTAAAATGACAGTTTTCCAATGCTTTATTAAACTGTATTTTGCAGCATACATATATCTGTACAAGTTTAGCAAACATATTAACTTTACAATTAAAAAAAAAAAAAAAAACCTTTATTAACACTTTTGATGTGATAAACTACAACGAAATTATCTGAAAAAGTGAACAAAATAAAAATATAATCATGATATATAAAAGATATAAAGGAAACTTGAAACTGAAAGAACGAAAAAAATTAATGAAATGCTAAAAAATGCACAAAAATTTCATATTAAGTATTTATTAAATGCCATAATATTTTTCAAAGTTAAAAATTAATACATATTTTTTTTTCAGTAATAGTAATTTAAATCAATTTTACAATAAATTAGTTTTAAAAAGTTATGGTTTAATAGTTTTAGTTCAGAAGGAAATAATTACTGTAATTATAATGTAAATTTAATATTTATAATTCAAAATGGAGTTTCACGAGAGACAGCTTTTAATTAAGATTAGATTTCATTAATAGAATGTGGACCCTTATCAAACTTATATTGGCAGAATTAAAAAAAATTAAAATCAAAATTAAAACAATTATAACTTACTTGTTGCTTTAAATTATGTGTTAGTCATAATAATAAACCTAATCATGGCTTTGATTCTCCACATTTTGCGTTTGCCGTTTATCATCATAGCGTAGCGGTTAGCGGAAGGTGTAAAAGTGTAAAAGTTTCAGTTTATGTTTGAAGGTCAATCGCATATCTGTATCACATGGCTGTTTGACGTCATAGTGAATGTAAAAGAACTAAGGCTCGGAACAAACATTTGAACTTTAACGATACAGAAACCGCTAATGTGCAGATTACCTAGTTAGAATGCGGAAAACTGTTGATTCCACACTTTAACGGGTCATTTTAGTTAATCTGCAGATTATCTAGGTAATCTGCACATTAATGGATTTCGAGCTTTAATGGTAACATATATATATATATATAAATATTAGTTCACCAAAATCTAGAAGATCATATTTCATAAAATACTTCTTTCAAGACTGTGAAACTGACAACTGATAAATTTTTCTTTGATTACTTTTACAGTAAACATTCAGTAGTTCAAAATTATAAACTGGTAGAAAAAAATGTTAAATTAACATATACAAGTAATAATAGCATAAATGTTTTCATTTTAAGATGTTTTGAATAAAACTGTATTTTTATTTGAACATTAATTCCCATAAATGTAAAATAAAATTAGGTTTGCTACAAGAATTTATTTTAAGTGATCTTCGAATAGGATGAAGACATGCACTCAGTTGTGTTTTTATCAATATTTCATTTTGCATCTGATCAGATTTAACAGGGAGCGGTCCCCGCTCACCGCTCAAAGAGCAGTGTCGAGTGCTTCTAAGGGAACCACTCCGGCATCTGAGCAGATTGGGTGGAAAAGAAAAATGTCAATGTTGTCTGTGAATATGGCATAATTTTTATGTCATCTATATATTTATTATGCTAATATACATGGCACAGAAAATGAAATTATTTGTAGGATGGAGAATGGCAATGGCATCTACCAGAAAATTTTAAGTGAATGCCATGTTAGCCTGATGTAATTGTAAGCTACTGAATGTATACATAACTACAGTTAGTGATCAAATTATTAGATTTTTTTTTTGGACATTTTTTTCAGTTACTTAAATATATTAGACAAAATGGCCTGAAACCTCATACATGCAAAGAACATTTCAAAAATCATATTTTCCATTATTGATTTAGTCCAAAGTACAAACTACAGGTCCAACCACAAATTGAAGAGATAAAATACTTTGGATCACCCTGTATCACAAAAAGCTACAAATGACTTGTAAGTTTAATATGTTGTAGCATATACTATGTATAATTTTTGAATGTGTTGGAGCAGGAATTGTGCAATTATTTAGGCAGATATAATTTTTTTGACAAGTTTTTTGCTTATAACTAGAAAAGATTTCCACAAAACTTGCTGAACATTATTCTGAAACAAAATTCACATGTGTAATATTCATTGAGACAGGAGCATTTTTAGTAAATATTTTACTGCACATGTGTAAAAGATAGAAAATTTTTTATTGCATAGATTGAAAACTATATATCTGTACTGATAAGTATAAAGGATTTAAGTCCAAAAATGTCGATTTTGAGTGAAGTACATAGTCAGATTCAGAAAAAAATTCTCTATCGATTGGTATAAAGGATTTAATTCTATGTCATTTAGTCTTTGAGAAAATCCATTGGTAAAAAAAGGACCAATTCAGAAATTTACCATTCATGTATGGTATAAAATATTTAATTCAATTTTTCCCATTATTAAATGAAGGTTGACAACCACTGAATGGTATAAAGGGTATAAATCAACGAAATACCCTTTTCCTAATCGATTCTTCTGATTTGTTTTTAGTTAGTTAAATTTTATTTTTCGTCTCCTGAAAAATCAAGAATATGGACTTAAATCCTTTATACTTATCAGTACAGATATATTGAGCAACTTTTGTCAAAAGTTCAATTGAATAGAGTAAAAAGTAAGTAAATTGTCAGCAAAAGAATGAGCTAGATTTTAGCTATTTTCTAGAGTTGAAATTTCATAAAGGGGTTTTACATATGTCACTTATTTAATTTGAAGATTCAATTATTTCAATCACGTTGCAAAAGTTCTTTTTTTTTTTTTTTTGAAAAATTTTTATGAAGTCACAAATTTTAGTAAATAAATAAAAATGTGTTAGTTATAAGACTATAATGAAATTTAAATAACAATTACAAATATGTAAAATCATTTTGTTAAATGTAATGTTTTAGAGGAAAGACAAAAGCGAGACTTACTCATACTTGCCAACCAATTTTAATAAAAAAAGGGAAGATTTTTTTCTTTGATGTATTAAACAATACAGTTTTACAATTTTAATATTTTGAAGCAATCTATAAACATGTTTTACTATAGATTGATTATACTCAGGGGTGGTGCCAGCTACGGGGCGGGGCACAAAATTTTCCTACCTGAAAAAATTATTCTTCATTTTTTCCCCATGTTAACACATTTGTTATAAATATGAAAAATATTTAATTTAATTGAGGAAAAATAAACAGATTCATTAAATTCAGCAATAAAGGTCTAAAAATAATTACATACATCAGAAATATTGAGCACTTCCATTGCTTTATTGTTTCTAGATTTGATCACAATCCGAGGGAAGGGGGGGGGGATACAAAAATAATTACAGAGTAAGAAATATTAAACTCTTTCAATTCTACTTCTAGAATCAAATGGAAGAAGTTTAAAATAATTATTCATTATCATTTATGTTGCAGATAGATAAAGATTAGGATACAAAAGACTTCTGCAGAATATATGATTGCTGATCACTAGTTGGAGATAAATGAAATTGGGGGGGGGGGCAAAAAATAATTACATCAGGAAGAAATATTTAACAATTCTATTTCTTTACATGTTCTAGAATCTCATAAAGCAAGTTTGAAATGAATATTGACATTCATGTTATGGATGGAGAAAGATTGGGAATCGGGAGTTTTAAAATGAACGATATCCACGACTTTTTTTAAAACGGAAGATTTCATCATCTGTCCGGAAGACCGGAAGATACGCTAAAAAACCGGATGTCTTCCGGGAAAACCGGAAAAGTTGGCAAGTATGCTTACTGTTCAAACCAGGAAAATATTCCAACAACAAAATGTTGGATTACTTTATGAGTTTTAATCATAGATAGTAATAAGACAGATTGATCATCGAGGGGGAAAAAGTGATTCTTTTTTACTTGGGGAAAGACTCTCTAATGGCTGTCTTTCTCCGAGTGAATACACACAGATAATTTAGCAAATAAAATTTATGAATAATTTATGTACTAAAGGTGAATGAAAAACTCCAGATAGAATTTCAAATTCATTTTTCTTTCCTTTTTTTACTATATCTATGAATTTAGTTAATATTTAGTTATTTTTATATACTAAAACTAACATTCTTTACCTGCGCCACTGCTGACTATATTTTATTTAAAAGAATTTTGCAAATTCCATATTACTTACTAATATAAAATCTTAAAAAAAGTATTCCATTAAAAATCAAAACAGTATTTAAACCACAATAATAACAAATCAACTTATTATAAAAATTATATTTTCATAAATTAGTCAAACATAATTTACTTTTTTGATAACTTATCCCATTTCTTTTCATATATTTATAAGAAGAATTAAAAGCCACACAATATTTCGACATTTTGAAAATTCATCAATATTCTATTCTAGAGTTTTATACTCTCCATACTCTCTAATGGCCGATACCAAAAAAAATTTTTTCGGAATCAAAAATCTTTGCTCGTTAAACCTTTAACGTTCACTACTTAATTTATTTTAAAAACGGCTTTTAGACACTTAGCTGATCATAAATATTTAAAAAATGAAAAATTAGCATTGTTTCTTTTCGAGAAATTTTTTGTTTGAAACATGTATAAGTTAACCTAAAATTCAAATAATATTTAATTTAATAAATTAAACATCGACTACAAAAACCTGTAAAAGTTGTTTCAGGTGTAAATAATAGTCCATCTCTTCATTAAATGAAAAAACTAAACATGAGTACATCATCAAACCAGCAATTTGCACTGGCACACACTAAGGAACTTAACTGACTTATGCATTTAGCTTCCTTTTAAGCATTATTTGTTAAATTTTGGAATAATGCTGCTACCTACCGGACAGAAAAAGAACAAAAGTTTAAAACCTGATTAAAACAAGGAGGAAATGTTAAAAAACTGCTGCATGAAAATTGTTAAATTATGTCAAATGTTTGGTTTCGCTGCGAAACCAATGAATGTTAAAGGGTTAACACAGGAATGATAAATCTAAAGGAGTTATGTATGGTTTTAATATTTGTTGCTTCTCTCATAAAATCAACTTTTAGAGTTGCTAAGGTCACCTCTGTAGTATTTTCAATTTTATATTTTTACCATATAATAATGTAACAGCTACAAATATATACACACAATTAATATTTCAACAATTTTATTTTCAACGCTTGAATAAAATTTTTACATGATATAAAAGTGACAAATTAATTTTCAGTTTTTCAACGACACTTTTACATTACAATATAAAAGTAACAAAATTTATTTTAAACTTAATTTAATATTTATAAATATAAATATTTTTTTTCATGATTTTCAGATTTTTATTGAAGGTCTTTCAAAAATTCAAATGTATATAAAGAACACAGACTAGAATCTTTAATTGTCCATTATTTTACATACATGGAAAGATATTGACTAGACTGTTAAATTATTAAAATAAAAGAAGTAGATGAATATTATAGGTGTTTTATTTTTATTTTTTCAACTTAGCTATACAGTTGACGCTCATTATAATGACCACACATTATAAAGTCCATTCCATTAAAACGACCAGTGATAAAATCCCAAACTGTTTCCCTATGCATTCTATATTGTTATACTTACTGCAGAGATGCCAACTTCTAATAACAAAAAAGCAGGAGATTTTTTAACAGAAATCAAGAGACTTTTTCCAACAAGAAAGTTTGTAAGAAAAATTAGTAAAATAATGCAAATTTAATCTTAAGTAAAGCTTATGAGGTATTTACAAAGCATCAGTATTAAAATTAAATGAATAATATATGTTTCTTGCAGTAAAACAAACAATCAAAAAAAAAAAAAAAAAAAAAAAAAACCTCAGACATACATTTGTTTAAAATTTAAGTAATTCTGCTCCTAATATAAAACAATAAGGATCTTAATTATCTTTGTAAAAGAAAAGGTAATAAAGAAATGAAAATATCAGCTATATTCTAATGAAATTTTATTTCCTTAAGTTTATAACAGTTATGGTATTTAAAAAAAAATCTTTTGATAAGACATTTTTCATTATGCAAAAATGAAAGTTAAAAATTTATTCTTAGCAAAAATTAGTTTCAAAGCATTGTATAGTAATTCACATTCAAACTGAACTTGATAAATTGCAGGGCAAGATAAATTCCAATTTTCTTTACCCAATCCCACAAATTTTAAGCCTAAATTATGCTAAGAGGGATAGATAAAAAATACATAAAAAAAGCAGGAGAAATGAGTGAAAAATCAGGAGCATGGAAAAACAAGCAAAAATCAGGAGACTCCTGCCAAAAGCTTGGCATGTCTGGTACAGTATAACGACCATTCATCATTGTCTTATTCATTATTAACATCTGAATTCAGCGGACAATTTTCCTGGTATTTTTCCAAACAAAGGATGTGACATACAAAACATGTAACTAGAAATGACCTCTATTATTATATGTGGTGATACTTTTTCTACTAGCTCTTGAATAGAGACTTATCTTAAAAAATATTTAATAAAGATGGCTAGAGGCTGCATTATCATGAACAAAATGAGATAAAAAATAAATAGTGATCATTGGAACCTTAGGTCTCGACCTGGTCATGCATGGGTACAAGCATAAGATAGACTCACATTTGGTTTATTATTATTATTTTAAGATATTTCCAAATTCAGAATAAAGATTTAAAGAAAAACATACCCAGTCTTGAAAAGGAGAGGCATTATTCGATTTCACTTATTTAGAAATATTTTATTAGGCTCCTTCATTTTTCAAAAAATAGCATCCGTAAGACATTTCAAATTTGTGAGGCAAAGCCATTTTTTTTT
This sequence comes from Salticus scenicus, assembly GCA_963930645.1. NCBI lineage: Eukaryota > Metazoa > Arthropoda > Arachnida > Araneae > Salticidae > Salticus > Salticus scenicus. The sequence continues at coordinate 219,486,549 of OZ005661.1, forward strand.
TTTTTTAACATTTCAAGATAATTTCACAAAAATATATAAATATAACATCTCTGGCAATTTTCAAAATTAAATTCCAAGCCATCATAACTTCTAATAATAAAATATGTTTTGATTCAAAAAGATTTTTAAAAAGGTATCAGGGTGTGTAACCATAGATTAAAAAAAAAAAATGGCAGAAGTAATGCACAGACATAAGGACCTGGCCATTCCTATTAAAACGGAGGTGGAACTCGAACTGAAATGATTTTTAAATTTTAAATATCGCTCCTAAAGAAAAAATGAGTCCGCACACCTAAAATCATGGATACGCGATTTTGATTTGTTAATCAGACCGCAAAGGTAACCAATGAATAGTTTGCGCATTCAACAGAAAGAATCGCAGATTCTCCCGTTGACAAATGCCGCGGGAAGCAAACTTTACAGGGTGCATTGAGCCAGGAACGAACGGCTGCAATTAGATGCCTGCAAAACGAAGTATTTTGGCATAGGAATTAAAAGAGAGGTGATATATTTACATCACATGTCCCTATTTACATCACATTGTACTGCCAAATTCTGTTGGTACATGTAGTCTATACAATGTAATGGAAAATTATGTTTTGCAAAAATCACATATACAGAAAAGACAACCAACCATTTTTGATGTTTTGTTTGAAAACAATTCTCTTTTTTCCCTTTATTTTCTAATTTAAATCCTAGTTTTAAAATATTACTTTTAATTGATAAAATTTCAATTTTAATACCAATGATAAAAAGTAATTTGAGTATTTAGTTGGAATCTCTTTAAAAATCATCTACTTTTACTGAACTACAACTGAGTGATTTTACCATGCTTTTATTAACTCGTTTTCTTGTTTGTTTGTCCAGTGCAAATTCTGTAATCAATTTTTTAACTAACTTCCCGACTAGCTAGACATTTGAAACTTTTAGAATAGCTCAGAGACCATGATGGCAATGCTTTCTTTTAATACTTTTATTCAATTAATAACTGTTTGAAAATTTCTTATAATTGCTCTCTTTATTGGATCATTTTCTTTCAAGTGGATGGGATAATTCATCAAAAAAAATTTTTAAAGTATTTATTAATACATAAAATTGTCAAGTTTATAGGATTCAACAGAAAATTTAAAACCGTGGTATATAAAAAGTTCTTTTTATCTTGCAATTATTTTTAAGTATATCTACTGCAGCAACCACTCGTTATAAAAATCTTTTGCTGTGGGATACAGGGGTCGTTATAACAAACGTCGACTGTGATAATAAAAATATCATTTTCATCACTGTGTAGAAAAACATCCATCGCTTACACATTGAAAAATTCTTAAATTAATTAACACATGAAAAATAAATAAATAAAAATAGGTTTTACAATTACAAAGCATCAATTAACACCAACAAAGAAAACAAATGTAATTTAACAATAATGATATATGTGAAATTGAATAAGTTAAAAACATATTTCTATATCACTAGGATATAAAATTTAATCTCCTCATCAGTGAAACAATAAAAACTCACCAGGAATTTAAATTATTTAAACAAAGAAATATGAAATAATGAAAACAAGTATCAATTTCAGTGATGGAACACGGGCGCAGAATTCATACCACTACCAATGCAAGAAAAATTTCTTCTTCTTAAATCAACGATATTATAATTAGAGAAATTTCTTAAACAAATACCGGTATGAATTCTGCGCCTGTGTTCTATCCCTGCAATTTACATCACTTAAAAACAGAAATTATATAAGTATTTTTCTTTTCTTTCTTTTTTTTTAAATGGGAAAACAAAGACTATATTCAGGGATGCCACTCAAAAAACTTCAAAAAAGAGAAAATCATGTGTGAAGAAAAAATTCCGATATTTTTTGAATACTTATACGTGATTTTGGGAAATTAATATACAATAAAATAATTTTTATACAAAGTTTTATAATCTATAAAATATTTGAATATATAAATTAAAAAATAATTATACTTTATAGTCAAATGATTATAATATTTTAAGTAATATAAAAGTATGGTGCTTTATCAGAAATAAAAATTTTTCTAAATAAATAATAGTCTGTATACATATTGACTATCCAAAGTCTGTATACATGGTAATTAATTAATATTAAAATAATTACACATATAAGGAAAAGCTTCTACCTCTTTATAAGTTTTGGAATCTAATAAAACAAATTAATCATGAACACTAACACTAATATAAAGGATGGAGAAAAGTTGAAAGTTGTAGAGCTTCAGCCGGTTGTTTCATGATTGATTGCTATTTTTAAGGGGGGGGGGGGGAGGGACAATAAACTATGTATAATAGATGAACAATAAACTAACTATATGCTCCATATGAGAAACAAGGAGCAATCCTACTTTTTAATAGGTTCTAGAATCTGATAAAGAAAGCTTAATATGCATATTGATATTTATGTTGTGGATGGAGAAAGATTGGAAATTATATGATTTCGATAGCCTGTTTGATCGCCAATTGTTAGTTTGAGGGGAGGGGGACCGAAAAAAATTATTAAAAGCAGGAATCTGCCATTCAGCAGAAAAGTGGCATCCCTGTATAATTCACTCATTGAATTAAAAATATAAAATATGTTGATGCAAGCTGAATTAAAATTTGCTTAATAGCTTACAATAATAATAGTTTCAGTTAATAGTTAAAAATAATTTTAATGAATATTATTTTCAACAGACTCTGCCAAAGTAGTACTTCAGGGTGGCTAACATTAGAACTTTTCCAAATTCCCTGATTTTCCATGACTATTTCTCACCATTTTCCCGGACTTTTCCCTGACAAATGCAGTCTTTCCCCACAAAAATTCACAAAATAAGCACACATTTTAACAATTTACAATAACAAGCTTTAAAATGAGACCTATTTTCATAAAATTTGGCAGAATTCCCTGACTTTGCATGAAATTCCCTGACTTTTCCTAGTCCTGATTTTCCTGAAAACAGACCAGCGGCTGAGCGGTTTTGCATTCAAAGCTGGTAGATGGGAAGCACTGGGTTCGATCTCAGGTCGTGCTCATCACCCTAGCCATTTGGAGTTTTTTGTAGTTTTCTCTAAAACTTGTTAAATACAGGCTAGAATCCCTTATAGAACACCCCCCCCCCCCTCCTCAAAGGAGGGTATTCCACCAATAGGCCTAGAATCCAAGTGTAGTCAATCAGCCTTAAACCCTACAACCAACCAACCTGAAAACTTAAAAAAAATATCCTGAAATGTTCTTAAGTATGTTATCCTATGTTGTCTAACATTTTCAGCTGTTACACTATATAATGAGATTTAAACCACCCAAATTAACCCCTCCCGCCCAAAAATAAGGTAAATTTTACCAATGTGTTTGTTTAATGAGAAACAGGTTAGATGAGATGATTAAAAGCTCAAAGAAATTAAACTTGGTTCTACTCTAAAGAATCTAACTTAACACTGCATACAAATCAATACAAAAAGCATAACAACTAAATGAGATAGTATCATTTAAATATCATTATAGAATTATAATAAGTATTTTTAATTTTTATGAATGCTTCTCATGAAATTCATTTAAAACTCATAGAATGAAAATAAAAATGATTTTTTAACAACACGTATAAAAGACATACTAAAAAGCAAATAACTTATATATATAGCATTGTATCACTAACTTTAGTATATAACCTTCATCCTTATATATATATATATATATATATATATATCTTATATATTATATTTTTAGTTCATTAAAATCAAAAATATACAACCAACAACTAACACACACACATGTATACATAAATAAAAATATACTTTCATATGCTGAATAGTACTGAAATATATACATACAGTGAAACACGTTTAACACGGGACCAAAATATTTTTTCGTGTTAAAAGAATTTTGTGTAAAAATATTTTTAAAAAGGTGCACAACTCGCCAATGTTTTCCATGTCGTCAATTTTTATTTCCATTTCCTGTAAACCTACTACTAACTTGCATCCATTAGGATAAAAATCAAGTACAAATATTATTTAAAGAAAACTAGAAGACCTTACTTCAGCTTCATTTATCTAACTTTATGGTGGAGTACTTTCTTTTAGGGGCCCCCCTCATCTTCAACACCAGTTACTTTGTGTTGTGTTAAGTCTGTGAAGTTTTTCCTTGAACTACTGGATCCTCTTCCCTCCTCCAGGAGGTGGCGCCAGGTTGGATCTATGCCTGTTGTTGATTCGTCCAGGTTGCATGCATGGGTTTTGTCAATTATTTCTATTGTTTCACGAAAAAGAGCATAATGGTGGTTATTGTAATTAGCAATTTTTTTAACATTTAAAAAAATCTGTTTGGATATCTTTGTTTTTATGGGTCTGTACTAGGGTTGTAGTATACTTTCCAAATTTCATGTTTTTAATATGTTCTTTTATCCATGTGTTAATTTTCCTTTTAGTCATGCCTATATAACAGCCATCTTGATATTTGAAGGGGATTTTGTATATTCCAGCGGTTTCGAGGGGATTTTGATCTTTATCGTTTCTAATAGTTTGATAGATTTCCGGGTTGGGTAACTAGTGTTGAAGATGAGGGGGGGGGGGGGGCTAAAGGAAAGTACTCCACCATTAAGTTATGTCAATGACCCAGAAAAAAATCAGATTACTGTATTTTTCGGCATATCAGTCGAAGTGGTTTTTTGGAGTTAAAGTGTGGAATTTCAGCTATATTCGCCATATAAGTTGATTCGATTTTCACAAACTTGAATCATTAAATTCAAGGCGCACACCGAAACTCGTGAATCGTCTAATAAGCCAGCGCAATACGCTTTCTGTTTTCTTCCTCGCGATTTTTAAAAGATTTTTTTTGCTTTTAACCCTCGACTTATACGCCGAAAAATACGGTATCTTTTTCCGTGACATATTATTCAAAAATTGATTGAGATCATCTATTGTTTTATTCATCTCTCAATTCAAATGCACATCTGAATAACTGCAGATACTCATTATTTTCTTGACTTCTGAAAAAGAGGGGACAGGAACTGCATCATTGATTCAGTTGTCAGATTCGTCATCAACATTTACATAAGTGGAATAATTTTAATTATGAACAATATAAAAAATCTCATTGTCGGTGCTCTATGTACAATACACATTTCTGCCAACATTTTAATTTATTCCGGAGCATGTTTAACCCCGCCTTTAATCCACACCACATTATTTATAGACTATTTTCCTTCAATATATAACTATGAAAGAATGAGGTATGGAAATAAATGCGGGGCTAAAAATGCTCTGGAATAAATTAAAATGTTGGCATCTCTGTTGTAGCAAACATGCCACTGAAGATTGAAAGCGAATTTTTTCGTGTTAAACAATTTTTGTTTCATGTTAACCCGATTTTTACCATGTTTTTATTAACTTCTATTCTTGTTTGTTTGTCCGGTACAAATCTTGCAATTGATTTTTAACTAACTTCCCTACTAGCTAGACATTTGAAACTTTCACAATAGCTCACAACCCGATGACAACACAATACTTCGAAGTCCGATTTTTGAATTTTCGGATAGTTTTCTTATAATTAATTAAAATATCAAAATAATAACCTCCTAATACCTTATAAATAGCCATTAAAATATTAGTTGCCAAAAAAAATTTATGAGTTCATTTTCTTTTGACCTAAAAATAAATAAACGTGATTAAATAAATAATTTAATTAAACATGAGCTTTAAAAAATTGTAAGAATTTAAATTATGTATCTCACAAAAATTGACATCACTATCGGTTTCAAGATTTCATACGCATTGATAAAGTGCTAATGTAGTTAGTTCTACAGCTATGATTCAACAGAAAATTTAAAAACATGGTTTATAAAAAGTTTTTTATCTTATAATTATTCATGCTAAGCGTTTTCGTGTTAAACGTATTTCACTATATGATATATTAAATAGAAAGAAATTTTTTCAATCTTCAGTTATATTTTCTCAAACTTAAACCCTTTATCTACCGCATCATGAAACAGACAAAAAGTATAATAAAAACATACTTTTTTAGTTACTTAAGATTATGTTTTAAAAGTTAGATGCAATACAAATTATGCATATCTCCTCATTATACTAATTAATGAGGTGGTACTTTTTTATACCACTGGTACATAGAGTTAGAGAAGGCTATTTATTAGGACTTCAAAAATATACACATATAAAGGGTGATCCAAAAGTCACAGAAAAAACTAGTATATTGTGGCCACCACAAGACTTTCTTCTATATTTTCCTATACAAATTCACTCAGTAACAACATTTAAAAAAAAAAAAAAAATTCCAAGTTTTTTTTTTTTTTTTTTGTTAAAAGTAAAAAAATTGATAACTTTTTTTTTTTAAATTATCACAGATTTGTAGTTCAACCATTCGTTTTAAAGGTACTGACGAGACCTTTCGAAAGGTACCCATCTTGAAAATTTACTCCCCTCCAGGGGGGGGTGGCGAGGCTCCTACACATAGAAAAAAATTTTCCCAGTTGACTATCTGTATTATAAATAATTCTTGTAAAATCCATACTGATAACTAAAAAATAATTCTCTTTATGCACATTTATACAAAATTTGATAGGCACTAATTTATGTCAAGGTGCAACTACATACCAATTTGTATGAAATTCTGTCACACACACACAGACAGACATTTTCTAAATATGGTCAAATTGTGTTCTACAGCTCTCAAAACGTGTAAATACATAAAAAACCCGAGGTCAAAAAATTTTACAAATCCAATACTTTCTTCTATTGAATATAGAAGAAAGTAATAAAAGATATATCATTAAAAAAGTATTGACCATAGCACTATGTGGCTTTCACTGAAAAGCACAGAAAGATATGGGATTTTTTTTTTTTAGGTAACAAAAGATTTATTAGAAAATCAGTTTAAATTTTCTTCATCAGGTGGCGTTTTAATTGTAAAATTACTTTTTTACAGTGGCACAGTACATTCAACAATATAATTAGGACTATAAATGATCAGTGTGACAGCCATCACTCACTAGATTAACTATCAGACGTTATGCATTGGAAATTCTCCTAAAAAAAGCTTCAGTATTCGAAATAGAGCACCATTTGATCAGGCAAATTTGTTTAAAATGTGAGATGATTCTGCAAATATAGCGATACGTTGGTGAAAAACTTAACTAATATTTTTACTTTCCGAACACTATAGTGCGGAAAGTATTGTAATCATGTCAAAAATCCGAATTTGACATTTTCATGTTTCTATACATTTCGATGTCCCCTGAGTCTGTTTTTACTAATTTTACGATGATGTATGTATGTGTGTGTGTATGTGTGGGAGTGAACACGCTAGTGTCTAAACACTTTGCTCAAATGAGCTGTAAGTTGGTATGCATGTTGCAAGTCACCAAAGCACGAACCCTATTGATTTTGATGAATCTAGCACTCATAGTTTTTTTTACAGGGACACAAAGAAAAATTCTTTATCATTATGGCCTATGGGACCACAATCTTAAAAGTGCGATAGCATCTAAATGCCTTATTCAATTGAGCAAAAAAAATATTCACATATTATAGGTCACAGATAATCAATCTGTATAGATTTGAGAGAATCTAGCACTTACAGTTTTTTTACAGGGACACAAAGAAAAATTCTTTATCATTATGGCGTATGGGACCAAATTTTTAAAAGTGCGATAGCGTCTAAATGCCTTATTCAATTGAGCTGAAAATTTGTATGAATATTATAAGTCACTGTTGCACTAACTATAAGCATTTTGGTGAATCTAGCATTTATAGGTTTTTACAGGGATACAAAGAATAATTCTTTATCATTATGATCTTATGGGCTCAAAGTTCAGTAGTGTTAAATAAAACATCGTGTAATATAGGGAGAAAAATACTCAAACACTGTATTATGGTTTTCTCTCATTTGTTTGTTTAACAACTCCTCTTTCTTTACTTTATCTACAAAACTGTTAATTTCAGAAAGTCGAGTGGAGTCACTCCAGATTTTTTCTTATATATATAAAGAAATCCCGTGCTTTTCCATACATTTCAGACAAAACAGCATAGAGTTACAGTCTACTTCTAAAATAAAGAATTTTTTATCTTTTCTGTGACTTTTGGATCACCCAGTATATAAAAGTATTTACTTTTTACATTCTTAATATTTTTTCTAAGATTGGTGGTAGATTCTTGACATAATATATAATAGATTTGTTCTAACACAAGTGAATATCGTGAAAAAATGCCAATCAAAAACAGTGAATTATAAAATCCTTTCTAAAGCGAAAAGGGCTACATGTAGTGAAATTAAAATGAGGTGCATATACACATTCTTTTCTTATAAATACCTCTTTGACATTTCTTCTATAAATTCGATTTTGTACATTTTTAAAATTGATAACACTTAAAAGTATAGGATGATATTTTAAATAATACAAAGTTTAAAATAATTAATTAAAATCTATTTTAAAAGCATATAAAAACAGAAGTTAACATCAATTAAGTTAAGTCCACTTATTTAAAAACTCGAGCACTCACAAAATTGTTTTTTAAAATCAAATATACAACCGTTAACAAAAATAAAAATATACCAAATAAATATTACATTCAGAGTCACAATAGCTGTAAGTAAAATATCGTGTCAACTTGCCATTTATTTTTCGTCATCTTTTTAAGCTTTTAAATACTGTACTATTGTACTCACAATAACCGGAAATTTTCACTTTCATTTTACATAGGTCAATGTAAATTTATGTAATTTAAATTGGTAAATCAATAGATCTATACAATTTCATTGCAAATATCACATATAAGAAATCACATCATTTTACACTTCGAATAAATTATCTAAAAAATAAATAAGAAAATTTTAGGTTTTCCATTTTCTTTAATTAATGGATCCTGAATTTCTTTCGTAGCTGCAGTTTTCCTCGACTGAGCCATCCTCTGTAAAAATAAAGAAAAAAAATATGCATTATATTTAGAAATGTAAAGAAATTAACCTCTCACAGGCCAATGTTCCCAGTTGGGAACAACAAATTAAACAGTCATTAAAAAATTAAATTTCAACAATATTATATTGGATATTAATGGAAGACTTGGCATGGAAATATAAAAACAAGACAGACAACAACATCTAGAATGCTAAACAGGAAAGCAGATAGCTGTTTCGGTAGCATTTAGCACACCGTCTTCATTGCATAAAGAAATGAGAGAGAAGTGCTCTTATATCTAATGTAAGCCTAAAATATATTTTAGCTAAAAATTGTTGCTGTTCAGTCCCCAAATTAAATAAGGAATCTTACTACCTTACAGCAACTAAACTAATACATATTATATTAAGCAGTAAATGGCAATGGAAGCCAACTGGAAACTAAGGTAGTGATAACATGTTGACAGTGAGAGGCAATGAAGACAAAAATTTATATAAAACAACTAATATTTATTAAATATTAATAACAATAAAAAATAAAGTAACATCATAAATATATCACAGATTAAATGATCTACTGAAAAAACTTTAAACATTATTAGCTAATGAGAGAAAAATAAATAAACTGCTATTTAAATTCAATGTATAAAACATGGGGAGAGAAACTGACTATTATCAAGAAAAAAATGATGTTATATCTTTTAAACTATTCCAGTGAACCAGAAGAGTAAAAAACAAGTCCACATCTTCAACAAAAAAAAAAAACAACAGGCTATATTAAAAATAACCTTTTACAAATTCCATATTACTATTTCAAAAAAAAAAAAAACTAACTCTTAATTTTACTTTAATTCTGCTAATAAAACGAAAATCAAAACCATGGCTAATAACTAAGCCCTATCACCAGCAGTCAAACATAAAAATAACAAGTGCAATATTCCATTCAATTAATTAAAAATATCTGTGCGGTTCACCGTAAACATGAAATGCCCACATAACTAACCAATCAGAAAATAGAGGGTTGAACAATTGATCGTGAGCGTTCAAAACTTAAACAGGCGCCACCAAACGGTGAAAACTAAAAGTTCTGTGACGAAGAGTTAATGTCGCATCGGACTTAACCAAGATGGTGACGTAAACAAACCCGAAGTAACTGCATCATGGTACTTAAATTACTAAAAATTATACATTAAAGTTAATAATGTAAGTAATGCAATTATTTTACATTTTAATAAAGATTTAATGAATTTAAAAGACAATAACTTCTATTTATAATAGATTAAGTAAATTAAGGACTTGAAAGAAAAACAATGTCAAGTACAACTTTTTGTATTTAAAGAGGGCCAAAAGCTAACATACAGGAAAAGGATCAGATTTAGCTCAGGATGCTCAGCCAATGGAATTACATGGAATGTGGGTGATTGACCAATAGGAAATTACGAAACACTAGTTGTGAAAAATATGGAAGAAATTAAAAATATATGGACTGAATGTAAAATTTCCAACAATCAGACAAATAAGGTACAACGAAATCACAATTAACAATATTTTAAAGATTTTTATAAATATGAAAAGCTACCAAAATAGCTGTCTGCTTTCCTATAATTTCTTTTTGACATTCTAGACGTTGTTGTTTGCCTTGTTTTTAGCATTAAATATTGGGTTGAAAAAATTAGCGGATATAATTTATAGATGACTTGATTTTTTGAAATAAAAGCAAAATTTATATCATAAAAGAAAAACATATAGAAAATTACAAAAATTACTTTTTTTAATCATATTACAAGAAACTCAAACAAAAGATTTAACTACAGTCATAAATTGCCATTTTCATACATAAAACTGTGTTTACTCAATCTTGTAATACGCATATTATCAGGGCTGTAGAATATAAACACACGTGTGCAAAAAAATTTTCCTATCTCGTGGAAAGTTTTTTTTTTTTTTTTTTTTTTAAGCAGGTAAAACATTTTTAGGGGATGAATTTACAGAGACATTACCTGTCTGTAAATTAAGTAAACTCCCAATTATTCGTGTCATGCAGCAACCCATAGATAATCAGAGCTTGCAGATAACTCGCAAATTTTATTATTTTTTTTTTTTCACTTTTTATAAAGCGAATGACCGCTGTACGCTGTTCAGGAAGTTTACTATTTCCAATCTCCAAACTTTGTAGTGACCATTTTGGCATAAAAGATTTTATGCAAACAACTTTTGGAGATGTTTACAATTCTGACCTTCCACAGTGCCGAATTTTTTTCCAGCTTTTCCTAGCTCACAGAAAATTTTTAGCTTTCAGGTCATGTGCACAGAAAGTTTTTTATTTTATACAGGTCTGCGTATTATATTGTTAGATGATTAAAAACGATGAGAAATTATATATTTGATATACATTTTGAACCTTTGAAGAATTCGAATATTGTGGCAAATTTAGAGCAATTAATAGCTAAGTATCAAATGAAGATCAGAAATTTAAAGAGATAACTTTGAATAATACTTACAATTCAAACTTTTGTGGTAAAAGATTATTTTATTTTCCTCCCTTTCATCCAAAACATTCTGAACTCTAATGTTGTGAGTATGAGTGATACAAAAAATCTCGAAGGTTAAAGTTAACATAAGTATGATTTCTAATAAAACATTTAAAAGGTGCTAATAATGTCAGGATTTTTCTGTGGACCACCAAAATTTTGTTACAGACAACCAATTAGCAAATACTGTTCCAGATTGTTAGTCATACTTGTGATATTAAATTATTACATATGTATAAATATTAACTTAAAATTGATAACATTAAAAGGATGTTTTTAAGTTAAGATTTTGAAAGTTTAAAAGCAAGTTTTTGCCCGCTTCGCTGGGCACGATACTTAAGTTAGTTGATCCCATATCATTATTAATAACCTAAGTTAAATTTCCAGCTGTGTTAGGTTTGAGGTTTTTCCCGATTGTAACGTGAGGAGTCTGGGTCCCCACTGCCTTCTTACTTCCCCTACCCCAGCAGGTAGGTTACAAAATTTGCGAAATCCAACCAAAGTACATAGTGCGTACACTTAATCAATATCCACACACCAAAACAGGAAAACATGTTTTACACGCGTTTATTGTGGGGGGAGGGGGGTGGGAAGGAGGAATTTTGTAAAACCCCGTTATAATAAATGTTGGATACATATAAACAATTTATGCACCAAATTTCGTGACCGCAGATCCCATAGATCTCCCAAAACAAATTTAGCGCTTAAAGGGGTGGGGAGGGGGGGAGTGTCTCGAATTTGCTCCTTCGTAACACCCCCCCCCCCCAAAAAAAAAAAAAAACCACACACACACACACACAAAAAAAAAAGAAAATGTGTCTTTGGAAATATTCATTGTCAAGATCACTTTCAAGATTATTTTGTTGCATTCTGAAGCCATGTGAATATTTTCGCTGGGATCAGCACAATACAAAGGATCATACTTCGAAAAAGTGTATATATACACCCGAGGCAGTTAAGGAGTTAAGAAACAATTCATATTAAATTTTTAAATGTTCTGCCTTGCGTAAGGCTTCATTTCTATATACGGTTCTTTTTTCATTCATTCACATCTTCCTTCCTGGTGTTTGATCATTGTAATGAACTATTTTGTGAAATAATGGCAGCAAAAATTATAATTAATTTATATTAAGTAAAAAAATATACCTCTTTCATTTGTTTACCCTGAAACTTTTCAACCTGGCATTGGGTTCATCATCAGCAGGAGCCGGGTTGAAAAGCTGTGGGGTAAACAAAGGAAAAAGGTATTTTTTTTTTTGATTTAATATAAATTAACTGTAAATGTTTGTTTATTAAACTTCTATTTTAAAAATTGTAACATCGGTGTGGTAATTTTTTTTGTGTGTAAAGCTGCTATCAGACGAAGTTCCGGTGAAAAGCTACCATTTGATGCTTTTGCCGCAAGTACATTCTTCAATCACACATTTTTGACTGTTAAAATCACATACGCTAGTCTTTAGAATGAAATCCTCCAATCAGAGAATTGCAATTCCAGAGTATCACCTATCCTCATTCCTTTCAAACCTACGAAAGGGGAATTTTCGCCAAATGTTGTGCTCACTGTTTAAATTTGTGGATTTTGTTTATGCTGAAAAAATAACCCTTGACTCAGCACAAGGAAGTTGTTCGGTAGGTTTGAGATTCAATAGATTATACTTCAGAATATACGTTCTTTCATGTGACAGCAGCTTTAGAATGAATATTTCAATATTAAGAACAAGTCAGTAGTCAACATAAAATACTTGTAGAACACTATAAGGTAAAGACGCCAGTACTCATCATCCTTAAAATCTGCATCAGTGTTCATCACCCTAACAAAAGATACATTAAAATAAGCGTTTAATAACATCTATGAATTTGAAACCACTGGCACTAGATTCCCTAGAACCGTAGAATCTAGCTCGAGCAGATTCAAATCCACAGATGTTAATTAATGATTATTTTAACATGTCTTTTGTGAGGGTGACGAACACTGGTTAAGATATTAAAGGGTACAAGCACTGGTGTCTTTACCTTAAATATTTTAATAATAAGTTAAAGGTAAAAACTTATATATGAAATATTAAATAATAATAATGAAAGGGCTCACCATTTTCCATGATTTCATAGGTAGTAGTTATTTCGCCTCTTGTGAAATAGAGATAACTAAAAACAGAATATAAACAATAAAATAAAATAATATATGTATGTCTTAAAAAAGCAATATAAACTTAGATTAATTGTAACCAGTTAAATACTTTAATAAATTTAAAGATTTCAACAAACAAGAAGCAAATTATAACAAATAAATGAAGACCTTACATACTTCTTGAATATAGCCTTAGCACTTTCGGGAAGGGGCCCCTCCCATCATCAGAGGCTGCACAGTGGCGGCTTGCTTTGCTGTGTTGATATTACTGACTTGAGAACTACTAAAGATCAAGTCAGTAATATCAACACAGCAAAGCAAGCCACCACCGTGCAGCCTCTGATGATGGGAGGGGCCCCTTCCCGAAAATGCTAAGGCTATATTCAAGAAGTATGTAAGGTCTTCATTTATTTGTTACTTTAATAAATTTTAAGGGAAAAATATACATATGTATCATATACTTTTTTATATATTGTTTTATTTCAATATTTCATTTCAGCGCAAGTGAATAATTACATAAAAATGGTGAACATTACACCATTTTCAAACAATAAAGCTTAGTCATCACTAGAAAATACATGCCCAGAGATGCCAACTTCTAATGACAAAAAAGCAGGAGATTTTTTAACAGAAATCACGAGACTTTTTCCTGCAAGAAAGTTTGTAAGAAAAATGAGTAAAATAATGCAAATTTAATTTTAAGTAAAGTTTTATAAGCTTAGGAGGTATTTACAAAGCATCAGTATTAAAATTAAATGAATAATATGTGTTTCTTGCAGTAAAACAAACTATCAGAAAAAAAAAAAACCTCGGACATACAGTTGTTTAAAATTTAAGTCAAAATAGACAGATTTGATCATTCTGCTCCTAATATAAAACAATAAGAATCTTAATTATCTTTGTAAAAGAAAAGGTAATAACAAAATGAAAATATCAGCTATATTCTAATGAAATTTGAATTCTTTAAGTTTTCAATAGTTATGGTATTAAAAAAAAAAAAAAAAAAAAAAAAAAAAACTTTTAATAACAAGACATTTTTCATTATGCAAAAATGAAACTTAAAAATTTATTCTTAGCAAAAATTAGTTTCAAAGCATTGTATAGTAATTCACATTCAAACTGAACTTGACAAATTGCAGGGCAAGATAAATTCCAATTTTCTTTCAAATTTTTTTACCCAATCCCACAAATTTTAATCCTAAATTATGCTAAGAGGGATAGATAAAAATTACATCAGAAAAGCAGGAGAAATGAGTGGAAAATCAGGAGCATAGAAAAACAAGCAAAAAGCAGGAGACTTGGCATGTCTGCATGCCGTAAAATCCCAAAAGTAACCCCTCCCTTGAATGCAAGTCCCCCCCCCCCCCCCACACCACCTTTTATTGCCGAAAATGAAATTATTTCATTTTCTTAAATATAACCCTTCATCCTTTTTATTCATCTTTTCACCAAACGTACATACAGAGCAGGGGTTGAAATTAGAATCAGCAAGTTGGGTGTCAAATTGCAACTAACATTGTTTTCTTAGTTGCCATTATGTTGTACAAAAGTACCATTTCTATTTTAAAATTTGTCATTTACGCATAGAAAAACATGCATAAACATTGTACATAAACTATAATTATTTAAAATACTGATACATAGTTTTTTCCGTTTTAAAAATGTGCTAGTGCTAATATTTCTTTTAAGAAAGCTAGGAATTTAATTCTACTACTTTGTTGCTAGTCACTTTATTTTCATCGCACATTATAACTGCACATTGGAGGGGAAAATGATTGTTAGGCATCAAAGTGACGATTAGGTATAAAATTGCGGTCATCAAAACAAAATATTTAGTTGCAACATACAACTAATGACTGCTAATTTCAAGCCAGATACAGAGCATCGGTAAAATCAGTATTTCTCCATTTCATCCAATCCTACTTTTGGTCTTCAAGGTCAGCGTCGCTATGTTTTTGGAAAAGGTGGGGGTTAATTTTGGGATTTTAAGAGGCCTCTCCACTTATCGTCCCCAGAAGCCACAGCCAAGGTTATTCTATGGAGAATTTTGCCCCATTATAACTTATTAACTAATATATATTTGCAAATTAAGTTTTCACATTCAGAAACTTCACAACTATTAAACAATTTATCCCTTTCTAAAAATTAGTTTTTAAAATTTTTAATATTTCCTTTTGAGGTTGTAAAATGCGAATTTTCACAATGTGAAATTTTCCATTTTTGATCTTAAAAATGAAAACTTAAAAATAAAAAAAATCAATTTTTAGAAAGCGATAAATTGTTTAATAGTTGTGGATTTTTGGAAAGTGAAAACGGAATTTAAAAATATGTATTAGTTAATGAATTATAATGGGGCAAAATTTCCCATAGAATAACATTGGCTTCGGCTTTCGGAGACGATAGGTAGAGAGTCCCCTTAAGTTATATACTCTTTTTTTCCCTTTGTGCTGAAGACCCATTTCTTTCAATTTACAGTAAAAATATGGTTAATTTTTTTCTATTTTTAATAGATCAGACAGTATAAATTTAAATGTCTGTTAAAGATAAGTTACAGATCTGCAGAGGCCTAGCCTGCCCCATGAACTGATTTCCCTTTGCACTCAGGCCAGACCAGGCACAGGTTTAATTTGTTTTTTGTACACCAGGCTTTGTTGAATTTGTTTTTGTTTTTTAGTACAACACAACTACTGTTTTCAATCAGTGATTTTAGTGTTGTGGAAATTTCCTATAACCCACCTTGAATCAAGCATATACAATACATACACTATGTCAGGTTTTAATTAGCTGTACAAAGCTACACCATTCAACTAATTGCTAAAAAAAATTGTACACCTATAAACAGGACAAAATTTAGCTAACACCACATTTATTTAGTTCAATCGGATAATTGATACTACAGATATTAAATAGAAACTCTATTTTAACTCTAAAATTATTAAACACGATAAACAAATTGATGCTTATATATATATATATGCATTCATTTTATTTTTTCAGCATAAAACGAAATATTTTTATGTCTGGGGAAAAAAATGAATGTATGGCAATTTTGAATTAATTCTCAATTAGCAAACTTGAGAAACAGACATTTTTTTAAAAACATTTTTTATATATTTAGAGCATTTAAAAAAATGTTTTTCCTTTCCTTATTTCCCTCCTGCATCAAATTTTGTGACAACACTGCCATTTTGACTGCAGCACTCGTGTCTACTGCAGTCAGCTACGACCCTTCGCCTGATGAAGGGTCGTGCATTCTTTTGATCCGAAACAACTGTTGCATGTTTATTGCATTTTACGGTGTTTGTAAAGTTTTGTAATTATTACTTTGAAATGCCAGTTCTGTGGTGCTTGCTTATTTTGTACTTAAAGTAAATGAAATGCTGAAGACTTACGCAACAATAGCAAATGCAAGAGCCTGAAGACCTGCAACTATCTCAAAACACAGTCCTGGAAATAAGTCCTTTGTATGATAATAAATGGTTGTCATAGTATAAGCTCCAATTAAAAAACAAAAGTTCTGCATCATGGTGGTGAATGCAAAAATTCTTCCTGTAATGAATCATGAAAAATTTATTAAAATGCATAGTTTTCACTAAATATATTTTTATTCATTCGATATCTTTAATAAAAGCATGCATGAGATAAATTCGATGAATTAACCCCAGAGGCAGATTTAAGTTTGCACCCTAGACCCATTTCGCTACGTCCCCCCCCCCTCCCCTCCTGACACATAACACTTTGAAGCATGATATACACATTTATAAAAACTACTTTAAAATGAAGTTATAATTCATATTTGATATAAATATTAAATACCTTTATTTAAACTTCATGCTTAGCAGAAAGCTTTTTCAGCAGGGGATCCCCTTCAACAGAAGGGCATCCCCTTCCCTCTGAAAAGTCTGAATTAACAAAAGAATTAAATTTCATAAATAAATTAACCACGGATGCAGGATACACCAAAAAACTAGTAAATCAACTTTATAAAAAATGAATTAAACAGTTAAATAAAATTCCTAATGCATAAAAAAACCCCACAAAATTTACTTTTTCTATACCCTATAAATCAAGGTACTTCAAATAAAATAAGAAACGCTGCGAGTAAACTAAATTTAAATATCCCAATCAAACCCAATTCCAATATTTTCCAATTAATAAGATGCGATAAAGACCAAATTTCCCCTACTGAAACTGCAGGTATATATAAAATCCCCCTCAAAAATCAAGAAAATAAAGAATACAAATATATAGGAGTCACCAAAAAAAAAAAAAAAAAAAAAAAAACCAGAATTAAAGAACATCAAAATGACATAAAATTCAACCGAAACACCACCGCCCTAGCAAGAAATTACCTTGAAAATAATATAGAAATAGATTTTGATAGAGTCACAAACATTGCTAAATATAATAACCAAAATTACGCATTTTTTAGAGAAAGTATTGAAATCGCACACAATAGTCCCGCTATCAATGACCACGAATCAGCAGAAATAGACAAAGTGTGACATCACCTGTATGAGTATTAAGGAGAAGAGCAACACTTGGGCAGTTGCCCACCACAAAGAGCAGTCGGCACAGTTGACGGAGGGGATCCCCTGCCAAAAAAGCTTTCTGCCAAGCATGAAGTTTAAATAAAGGTATTTAATATTTATATCAAATATGATGTACACATTTGATAATAATAATAAATGTAACATAACTAAAGAAAATTATATTATTCTTCTACACATAAAAATCTGGAGTGACTCCACTCAACTTTCCGAACATTGAGTAATTAACAGTTTTGTAGATAAAGTAAAGTAAAAGAAGTTGTTGAATAAACAAAAGAGAAAATTATGACAGGGTGTTTGAGTACTGTTCTCCATATACAGTGCGTTGCATGAATATAAACGCACCTTTTCCAATAACCAGAAATAGAATTTTTTTAATTTAAAAGGAAGGAATGTGACTTACAGTTATTCCATATGACTAACAACTGAATAAGGTGCTTTGAGCACGTACGCTTAGGCTCATACAAGCTTATGTAAATGAGTGTCTAAGCATTTTCTTATTTTCACTGTTTTTCGTTTGTTGCGCGAAATTAAACGCACTCTGTATTTTGCGCTTAAAATTTAACAGAGCCACCGGAATTAAATTAAAACATAGATAGTCGTGTTGCTAAAGTTCTCTAAAAATAGTTTTAATGCCTGAGTGCAAAATTTACGGAGTTTGTTTAGGATGGCAAGAGGGAAAACTTTGGCAGTAGACGAGAGGATAAAAATCGACTTCGTGTGTAGTAAAGGGTTTAGCAATCATGAAATTGGGCACCGAATAGGAAGAAGTGAGAGGGTTGTGCGAAGTTATATAAAGAAATGAGCAAATTATGGGAAAATAGCGTATAAGAAGCGAACAGGAAAGCTCACCAGTTACGCCAAACATCGAATATGCAACGCTGCAAAGAATAAGAATATTTCCTGTGTGAAGATAAAGGCTCAATACAAGCTGGGTGTTCATCGGACAACCATATGGAGAACAATCAAAGTTGCAACATTCATTAAATTTAAGAAAATGAAGGCGAAACCACCCCTCACTCAAAAGCACAAAGATATATGGTTGGAATGGGCACGAAAATGGATTCTAGATCGACTAAATTGGGAAAAAGTCATCTCCTAAGGTGAAAAAAAGTTTAATCTCGATAGCGCGGATGGATTTCATAGCTACTGGCACGATTTGAGAACCGAAGAAATGTACTGTTCAAAACGTCAATCTGGAGGTGGGACTGTCAGGGTGTGGGCAGCCATAGGTTTTAAAGGGACTTTCAAATTAGAGTTCGTGGAGAACACTATAAACTCTGTAGATTATGTCCAGATACTCACAAGGATCCTCCGCCGTCCAACAGTCAAGAAAGCTGGAAGAAATTATATTTTTCAGCAAGACTGTGTATCTGTACATACAGCACATATCGTGAAAAAATGATTCCGTGACAATAAAATTAAAGTTCTGGATTTGCCCTTAAAAAGCCCCGATTTAAACATAATAGAGAACGTATGGGGTATTCTGGTTCGCCGTGTTTACGTAAACGGAAGGCAGTTTAACACGAAAAATGAACTAAAATCGGCCATTTAATTAGCTTGGAAGACAATCAGCTTGGATTACCTCATGCCACTATATCAGTCAATGCCAAGGCATTTAGACCTGTTCTAGAAGCCCATGGTAGCTTTACAAAGTATTAGATGCAGTATTTGTTACTCAGTTATCTATTTTTTACATGTGCGTTTAAATTCATGCAACATATGTACTTTTGTCATAAATTCACTGAAATTGTTTTCTGAAAAAGAATATTGGTCTTTCATTGTTTTGACTCGTATTTTCATTTCTTGAATCATACACATACAGTTTGCATCAAGTGTCATCCATTCATATTTTTTTATTACACTTCTATACCATTCTAATTCTTAAAGCTAAGGTGCGTTTATATTCATGCAACGCACTGTAGTACACGATGTTTAATTTAACACCATTGAACTTTGAGACTATAGATTATAATGATAAAGAATTTTTCTTTGTGTCCCTGTAAAAACCTATAAATGCATCATGACCTATGGACGCAAATTTTTTAATATGCAATAATGTCTAAATGCCTTAATCATCTGAGCTGAAAATTTTTACACATGTTATAAGTCACTGTTGAATGAACTGCATAGATTTTGGTGAATCTAGCACTTATAGTTTTCATACAGGAACATAAAGAAAAATTCTTTATCATTATGGTCTATAGCCCAAAATTATTTAAAGTGCAATAACATCTACACGGATTATTTGATTGAGCTGAAAATGTATACACATATTATAGGTCACAGTCGCACAAACTGCATAGATTTTGATGAATCTAGCACTCAGTGTTTGTACAGGGACAGAAAGAAGTATTTTTTATCAATATGGCCTATGGACCCAAATTTTTTAAAGTGCAATAATGTCTATGCCTCATTCGATTATGCTGAAAATTTATACTCATGTTATAGATCCTCATCACACAAACTGTATAGATTTTGGTGAATCTCTCTCTTATAGATTTTTACAGGTACACAATGAAAAATTCTTTATCATTATGCTTTACGGGCATAATCTTTTTTAAAGTGCGATAGCGTCTACATGCTTTATTTGATCGAGCTGAAAATTTATACACATATTATAGGTCCCAATTGCACAAACTGTATAGATTTTGTTAATCCTAGCATGTACAGAGTTTTTACAGAGATACAAAGAAATATTCTTTATCATTATGATCTGTAGGCTCAAATTATTTGAAGTGCAATAGCATAAAATTAAACAATGGAGAAAAATACTCAAATACCCTATTGTAATTTTCAATTTTGTTTATTTAACGACTTGTCTTACTTTAAGTTATTTATACAACTGTTAATTACTTAATGTTTGGAAAATCAAGTGGAGTCACTCCAGATTTTCTATAGTGTATGAGCCTGTTTCATGAATATCAGAGTTTATCTTTGCATTGACTATTCAAATTCTTATTATTATTTCAACAAAAATATTTTAAATTTCAATTCAGTATAGACTAAATTTATGCAACGTTTTTCAAGCAAACTAATTGGATAGTGTTTCCTTATTATTAATAAGCAATCAGCATATACAGTTACCCTCATCTGTGGCTGATTCTGTCACACTTTAGGCTTAAGAGATTTCCTTGGATTCTGTCTCATAATTTTCCTACTTTAGTCAAATTTAAAAAATCAAATTGTCCGATCGATAAGCTGTTTAAACAGACATATTCAGAAAAATTACGCCTTTCATTTGGTACCTTATTTGTAACGAATATATAATAAGATTTTTTTTAATTAATTAAAATATGAAAATAAAAGCTTTACATTTTAAAATTTTAATTGTTGCCATTTTTTTTTCAACATAAAATGAAATATGCTTTCCCGTAAAAAAAATAAAAAAAAAAAATTGCTCATGCATGTGAAAAACAATGAAGTCTATAAAATAATAATTTTAAAGGTAACAAAGAGATAAATAAATTGAGAAAAATTCGCACGGGCTTGCTAGCAAATGAATTATTTAAAATGAGAAATAAATAAAATGAAACGATTATTTTTTAACAGACGCCTTAGTCGCCCTACAACTAACTAGTAGTACTAATAATAATGAACCACACTTGCCTTTCTCATCTTCATCAACAGTTTTAGATAATATAGATCTAATAGCAGGAACAGGGTATTCTGAAAACATGTAGCAAACAATACCTGTTGAATATACACAATTGATTACAATCTTAAAATATCAAAGAAAGAAAAAAAAAAAAGAAAAGAAAGAAAAGTGTAGAAAATTCTATATTGTAATGATAATGTTAATGAATTAATTGATCTTAATGGTTTATATATATACATATATTATACAGGGTGATTATAACAAAAGGTCTGATTTTAAAATGGTCTAACTTCAAAACTATCATCAGAATGACTTGATATTTTACCAGAACATTCATGAGGCAATGGGATTTTGCTTGGTGAAGCAAAAAAATTACCGTAATTTTGTGTATATAACCCGCGGGCAATCTATAAATAAAACCTGAGTTTGTGTGTCCTGCGGTCTATCATCGAGTGCGGGGTATCTATCGCAAAGAAGGAGAAAATCAACACCAGTCTCATTTTTGTTTCAGAAGTCTGGATTATTAACGTATAATGACGATGAAATTGAGGACAGTGAAAAGGAAGTTGATGAGGAGTATAATAAGGATTACGAAGACGAACTGTCCCAAACATTTTAATTCTGATACGGAAGAATCTGATTTCGATGGATTTGAAGGAATTTTGTAAATAAATTTATTATTAATCTATAATTTTCTTATAAATCGAATAAAGGTGTTAACTGTTAGAAGTTACTCCAGTTTACAGTAATTTATATATAGAGAAAGATTAATACTAAGTTATGAGAATTTGCTTTCTCGTTATAGGTAAGTAAATTTATTTGTTTGTTATTTATATCTAGTTGTATATTTCTTTATTATGTATATCTTTTCCTACTTATTATTAAAATAATAGCAATTAATATTGAAATTATAAACAGCAATTGCCGACCAGGTGATTTTAGAAATGCGGGGTATCTTCTAGTGTGGGGTATCTTTCGGTTATAATTATTTATAAATAATTTTTTTACACTGCGCGTTACCTTCCGCCGTGTGTTATATACGCGAAATTACGGTAGTTCCAAAAAGTGCTGATTGATGGCACTGTCAAGGTAGTATTAAGGGAAAGGTGTAAATCAATTCATCAAACAGAGGAATGTTTTTGGCAGTAAGAAAACAACAGACTCCTAAGGTTTACAACAAATTTATTAGCATAAAGACAAAAATATGTGTTTTCAGGTAAACAGCGATACTGACAAGAGAAAAAGAGGCGCTTCATGAAATGAGTTGGGGACAAAATATCACCAACATAAATGAACGGAAAGTAAAAATAATGTATTTGTGTTCATAGAGATAACATTTTACAACATTTTATTTGACTGAGTTGGTAATTATTAGTAATGTTATATAAAATTTCAAGTCAACACATGCCTATTCACCACAAAAATTGTTATGAATTTTGCTTAAAAGAGTTTAAAGACTATGTTTATTAACTTTTATCAAGATTAGTCATTATGAATTCAATCGTCCTTATTAATTTTATAACTTTTAATTTAGATTTCTAAATAGTATTCAGCTTTTGCAGCAGTGATGTACAATATTTTAAAAATGTATTTTGAATGGTGAAAAGCAAATGATAAAATAACTGAAAACTGAATATACATAAAATAATGAAATTCTACTCTATGATATATATATTTATATTCCCAGTGGCGGCGACATAGTCGCGGACACAGAAAAATGGCTTGCGGACAGTTTCTGTCTGCACTGAGAAAAAAATTTGTACGCAACTTTCGGATAACAATTCACTTATAAAATTTCTGTATCAAAACTAAAACTAATACTTTCATTATTTATAATTATTTATATTGTGTTGTGTCAAACATTGCTATAAAATATTTAATTGAATGAGATGAATTGAATGAATACAGTTGTTTATACTATATCGTTTTGTAGTAAAATTGTATTCGTGTATTGTTGCACGAGATCACCACTGATGTTAAGCCCCCACCCCCATCAGCTTTCAGGTTTTTTGAGTGTAAGCCATTTTCAACCCTGATTACACACAAATTTTGCAGATAAATTATGAAATTTTAAAAGCCTGTCGCAGACAGCTTCAAAACTTTCTGCCACTGGGTTTATATTTATAAGGCCGTATGGACCCTGCAAAAGATCACATTATTTTTTATAGTAGATGCGATATTTTGTTTCGCGATATTATGTCCAGATCCCTCATGAAACAAACACCTTACAGAAGATTAACACATAAGTTGTTCAATATGCCCTTTGGCCTTTGCTTTGTTCTGCTACTAATTGGAAGGGCAGAGCAGCATATTCCATAACAGATTGGGGGATATTTGTGCTGATGCTATAAACGTGGTGTACGATGCTTGCCTTCAAGTAGGACAGATTTGCAATTTGCCTGCTGTTAACAATCTTCTTCAGGTATTCCCAAGGCCAGAAATCATATGGGTTTAAGCCGGGGAGGGGAGACACAGTGGCCATGTTGTTGGAAAATGGCAGCTTATTATTTCATCATCTCAGAAATTTGCATACCTCCGCAACAGCAATGTGAACTCTGACAGAACCCTCTTTCAGCACATTTTGGAACTATTTTTTCCTTTGCCAAATAAAATCCCATTGCCTTACAATATCAAGTCATTCTAGAGCATTTTGAAATCGCAATTTAATTTTATTTTCATAATAAATAAAACAAAGTGTCTTCAAAGATTGAAAGTTTTGCATGTATTCCCCCCCTCCCCCTCCCATTTGAAAATAACTTCACAAAAGTATTTATTTTCAAAAACAGCTAGAGAAATAAATGTTGAACTGATTATTGTTAATAAAATATTATTAAATTGATTATTGATTCTTCTTTTATATTTATAAGAAGCAGCAGTATATCTTCTTATAATTATTAATGAATAGTAATAAATTTTTGAAAGTTTTATTATCAATTTATAAGAAAAAATTAAAACAGTCGAACCTCGTTAACATGAATCTCAAGGAGGGATAAATCATTTGTTCATGTTATCAGTAGTTCATGCTATCAATAATCAAGGGCAGATCCAGAAAGCCTTTTGGGAAGGGCGATATAGAATTATATATAACCAAGGGTCTCCGTCCTGCTTTTCTATCAGGACACTTTTAAGGATGAGAAAATTCTACCTTTTAAGCCACCAATATTTTTATACAATAATTTCCATTTTATCTAACTTCGACAAATTATTATGAAAATAACATAAAGATATATGTATAAAAATAATGGTAGCAAAAAAGACGAAAATTTCTCATCCCGGAAAGTGTCTGAAAAAAGCATGGAAAGTACAACCATTGTATATACACTCCTTCTCATAATTATAAGGACACCCATTTTTTTATATTAACTAAACGCTGAACACTATTATTTAAACAAATATATTTTTTATTAATTTGAATTTCATTAATAGACGATATTTAAAAAAGTTTTATCGTTTTTCTATCTTAAAAAACTTTAAATACGGTCAAAAAAAGGATTTTTCAGGTGTTCACAATTATAAGGACAGCTCGAATCTTAGTATTTTTTTTTTTTTCAATTATTCTTTAAATTAATATTTTATGGGGTCTCTTTTTAGGGTGAAACAGTCAGACATTCTCTTTGGTAATATATATATCATATATATATATATTCTTTAATATTCAGTTTCAATAACATTTCATACAGCATAGATGATATTCTGAATACATTTAAACTATTTAAAATTGCTTTCCACCTGCATGCACTTTTCTAATATGATAAGTTAAGGTTTTTTTCAACTTTTAGGCTACTGAAAAGGCAACAATACAGAAATTTCTTTCTTCAAACTATTTCCTGTTGCTCTAAAAGTAGAGCAAAAATGTAAGTCTTGTTGAAAAAAATATTATTAACCCCCCAAAATCTAACAAAAATCTGAGAATTCCAAGTTTAAAATTTGCGGCTATTCTCTTGATGTTCATAATCAGGGTTCCCACTCTTAAAAAAGAAAAAAATTCAAGGACTTTTCAAGAACTTTTTAAGGCCTATTTGAAATTTTTCAAGGTCTAGGGGAAAGTCGTAGAACGCTAGGCATATACACAAATTTTAGTAACTACTTTGATTAGTAATACTTTTTTTTTTTATAATTAGAATAACTTTGCCTGTTTTGACAATACATTTTTGATGGATTGACCAAACTAACTTTTACAAGAGTCAAAAAAACGATTAGTTCAAGATTTGGAATCATTATGATTATTTCAAAGTTATTAGGTTTGAATCCTGGTCTGGTCACTTTCTGCTCAAAATTAATGACCAGTCGATCAAACAGGTATGAGACTGGCAAAAAAAAAAAAATAATAATAATAATAATAATAATAAGTTTAAACTATATGCAAAAGCAAGACAATGAAATAAGAATTTTATGACAAAATCATTATTTTAGACAATGGCGTGCGCATGTGAAGATGGAGATAGTTTTGCCTTGACAGAGTTCGCGCTAAACCCATCTATTGCAGTGGAAAATTCAAGGATTTTCAAGGAATTTGCACAAAATTCAAGTACTTTCAAGGGCCCTTGAAAAAGAAAATGAAATTAAAGTACTTCTTAAGGACTTACAAGGACCGTGGGAATCCTGATAATAATAGAAAAAATTACTAAATTTATTCTGCCTTCAGTAGAAACAGCTCCCCAGAGCAACATAGATCCACCTTTAAAATGCCCGATTCATATCTGCCTTTAAAAAATCTGTTCTGTCTTTTGCTATCTTCAGATCGTGCCAGTAACTGTTAAAACCATTTGAGTAATCAAGAATAAAATGTTTTTCATCCAAAAATGCAAGATTTTTCCATTTAATATTGTCTTTATTCAACTTTAACACAGACGTTCTTTCCCCAATTAAATGCTTATTGATAGTTACACATTTTTTATTCATTTTAACATATTATTAATTATTTTAAGCTTTCATAAATGTGGACCCCAACCTTTCGTTAAAAATTACGAGCAAATTCAGCAGCAGTCATTATGAGTAGACTAGTTAGAGGAATTATGAGTCTTCGATCTCTGTAAAACAACTCTGATTTTTCATCAGACCTCTCTCCTATCAAACCAGCAGTTCAACGTTTCATCACATTTCCTTTAGCAATTTTAGATCTTCGAATTTCATTAGAAATTCGGCGGATTTAAATTATCCTACCACTTAAAAAACACATTTGTCATACTTCACTACATGAACATTCTTTGTTTCGAGGAATTATCAGTAATGTCCATCCAAGAAAAATTGAAAGCTTATATATGAATTACTCTAGCCCAATAGTTAACGAATTCGCATGTCAACTGTAATTTATCTGCTTGTAAGTTAAATAAAACGAAAAAATCTTGATTGTCCCTATAATTATGAACATCTAAAAACATGGAGAAAAAAATATTTTGCATTATTTTTTATTAATTTTGTTTCATATTAAAAAAATTATAGCAGTTTTGGTTTTTAGAATACTAGATCTATTAAGTGCACTTAGTATAATCTTGTTCACAATTATTTTTACATTAGTTATTTCAAAATATAATGTGTCCTTATAAATATGAGAAGGAGTGTATTTGATATAATACTACATGTAAAATAATCATATTATTATCATTTATAACTTAAGTAACAATTTATTCATGTTTTTAGCTAAGTGTCAAGCATTACTTGAATAGAATATTAATTTGTATATTTTAAACGATTTGAGGCTATCAGTATTCATTTCCACTAGAATATCAATTTATAAAATATGTTTCTTTATAATTCTATAAAAAGAAAATAATAATAATTCTGTAAGCTTATATTTTTTAAAATACTTCAAAACATCCTTCTGGGTAACCTAAATTTTGAAAGAAATTTTATTATTGTATGAGAGAGGAAAAAAAAAAAAAAAAGCTATAAAATTTAATCATGACATTATTTAAATAAAGTGAGTTTATGAACATGAACAGATAATTATTTACAGAAGGAAAAAGAAAATACTGATAAATTTAGCTTCTTAAATTTTGCGAATAATCTTGCTAGTAGTAATTTCTTCTTTGCAACGCCGGGTGATGCTGTATCTAAATGTGTTTATAAAACTTCATCTCTACTATTTATTCCCCAGTGCATAGTAGTTCTTGGAAATTTTCCTCGTTTATTACAGTCTTTTCATAAATATTAGCACATTTTTTATGTACTTTGAATGGAATGTTTTGTTTATATAGAAATATTATAGATTCGATTATAGGGTATAAGCGGCCAATTTTTTCTTTTGCATGTTATAACCGTTCACTGTCAAGTTGGTTAAGTAGACCTGGTTTCTCCATGCATTTGAAAAAAATGTTTGGCAGCTTCAATAGCATTTCTGTAATAATCATTTTCTGAATGAACTGAGAGAAAGCCATTTTTTACTAAAAGTTTAGAGAATTTTTTTAATAGTTCACTGACAACTTTTTATTTACTTCATTTAAATTTTATAGTTTTTTGGTATCCACCATCATGGAATGCAACAAAAAATGGGCAGTATTTGCAGAAATGCCTTTGTATCACATTTGAAAAACTGGCGCTAGAGTTACCTGATGGTAACTAGTTCTTAAATAAACAGGCAGATTCTAGTCCATGAACATTCCTGAAGACAAGCCAAAAAATCCTATTATGAACACAAAAGTCACGATAGTAGGATTACATAACTGCCAACTGTTCTGATTTTCAGATATTGATATATATATATTTTTTTTTTTATAAAACTTTTGTCTTAATTCATTATAAAAATTCTACAAATCTGTTACAAAAGTTTATAAAAAATTTCTATAAAAAAAAAAAAAAAAAAAAAAAAAAAAATACCAGTATCCAAAATCAGAACAGTTGGCAGCTATGAGATTATATACATCACAGAGAATGAATATCACTTGTTCAGTAATAATATTCCATAACTCATTACTTTAATAAATTTCACTCGAGTGTAGATGGCCGACTTTTCTATTCTTGGACAAAAAGTAATGGCATGAAACGAAACATTACACCAAAAAAATGAACTCCATTAAAATATAGAAAGTGCTTACTGATTTCGGCAAATTTCATTACTAATATTGTCAAATTTACTGCAAATACAGAATACAGTTTTTGTGTCAAATTTGGTGACTTGACGACCAAACCTGGCAAAAACATTTAGTTTTCGGCTGCCAAAATTTAAGAGCTCTAACTTCAACAAGAACAGAGTTCTGGAATTTTTTAGAATGATTCATAGCGCAATTCATTTTAGCACAGAACCAACTTCCTCGAAAATTCTATAAATCACTAACAAGACTATAAAAAGAGAAATATCAATATTGATGATTGTAGACTAGAAACTTGCTTTATTTCTTTACATTTCAGATGGGATTACAGTAATAATGGAAACACAGATGATAATTTTTTAACTTCCATGTAGAAGGGCATTGGAATCAGACTTCGCCACTTGGCATCAAATTAGGTAATTTCACCCCAAATCAGGCGAAAAGTGGTAGATTAGGCTTTCCAGAGTTTGGAATCTCTAATAGGAGCCAAATTTTGGAATTTTCAAATGATTCATTGAATACACAGCTACCTCCAAAATTCCATAAACCACTGAGAAGACTCTCGATGAATTTATATTCTATTCAGACATCGAAGTGAGTGGCTGATTATTGTTCCTCAGTTACAGAAATCCCTGCTCTGTGGTGTAATTAGCAGTGTTTACTTCACTTTTATGGTATGAATGACAGTTTTGTTGGATTGTTTCGAGAATGTTCGTTAATTATTGATTTTTGTGGTACAAAGAACAGTTTTATTCTACTATTTCCAGAATATTTATTAAAAAAAGTGCAATCATCGACTAAAACCTGCTAATGTATTTACAAACTACTTTCTATGTACAAAAATGTTGACAATGTTCGTAACAATATCATTACAAGCTCTACAATTAGCTTCTACTGAAATCGCAATGACAGTATATCACATATAATGGTCAAAAATTTTGTATATTTTGGTCATTATGAATATATTTTTTGTAAATGTCTCCAAAACAAAAATTCACAGAAAGAACAAAAAGGGAGGTGCACAATTAAATGTTATAACAAACCTGCATACAAAAAAATGCAACGTTCTACTTCCAACCATTTATGAATTATGTGAGATGCACTTACACATACGTACATACAGATGCGAAGAAAAATCTTGTAAAACCGTAGATATCTCTAAAAGGGGAGCTAACGTCAAAACCATAATTGGAGATGACAGTCTCAAATAAAAATTTGCAAAATTCTACGACTATTGGTTTTAAGCTACAAAATCAGTTTTACCAAATCATTATACTACAGTACTTCCTTATATTTTGCATAACAAAGTAAAAGTCATGAGGACAATTATATATACTTCCTAGGTCTCTTGCATTACATTGATAGAATAAACCAGTCTTTAAATTTCCTTTCCCCACTGACAACATTCTTTGATCTAATTGGGTTTATATTTTGCTTTCAACAATATCGCAGTCTTTACAATATGGCATGAAAAAAGAACTTGACTTTGCTATTTGCTTTTATTCTCAAAGGTAAGCGACATGCATGGCCTTAACATGTTTTATGTCATTCCGATTTTAATGAAATAAATGAACAGAAGGAGAAGCTAACATGAAAGAAATGAAACAGATTGGAAATTAGGATGGGAAAGTTTGGGAGCTTTATAACTAATTGATGATTTTAACAGACACCAGTTACGTTCTAATAATGTACAAGATAAACGGAAAAAAATGAACAAATTTTGTTACAAAAAACTACTAGCATCGGAAAAAAATTATTTAAAGAAATTTTGGTGGGGACGATCACCCCAATCGCTCCTTCCCCCTCATTGGACAGAACTCAGAAATTAATCTTCATTTTGACGGGGATTGTGGAAACAGTTCATGTTAAAAATAATTCACATTAAGCATGTTCACGTTAACAAGGTTTGACTGTATTAACATATTCTGTTTAAAATCTTCATCCCCTATGGAATGTTTAGTTGTCTAGGGGTTAATACATCACAGCAAATCAAATATTTAAAAGGAGAAATTTTCATTAAAACAAAATAATTTAACATAAAATTCAATGAGAGCAAAATTTTCATAAATCCTGAATTCAAGGGTAGCTCCTGAAACATTTGTTCTTTAATCTTGTAATATAAATTTAAATATTTGATTACCAAATCCAAAATACTGCTAAATCCTTTATACTTACATATATAAACCAGTGTGTCACTGTTACTAAGTCCAAAAATTACATATGCAGATAATTTTGAAAGAATTCCCATAAGAGCAAGCAGATGATCTGGAACTTTCAAAATATGAGCAAACACAATCATTCCTAGAAGCAGAGATGAGCCTTGAACCACAAACTGGATGGCATTAAAGTTGCTGTATTGGGGAAATTCCCAACGAAGATGATCATGGACATAATAATAAGCTAACGTAAACTGAGCTGAAAAAGATTTTAAAAAATTACAAAAAGTTCCTTACAGGCAAACAGACAAACATATTTTAATACAGTAGAATTTTATAATGCAACCCTAAAAATACAAGATTGTGCATAATATAGATCACATTTCATACTTCATTAAATTTACCTTATATACATGGCCAAATATGTCTGAAACATATCAAAATAGAGTACAGTATCTTCAAGTTACTTTCTTTGGAACAGAAATTGAACAGATTATAAATTTCATTGTTAAATTTACTTTATAAATGTTGTCCAGATATGCTTGGACCAAATCATTCATTACAGTACTAATTTAAAAATAATAAATAAATAAATGTAATAATATCTTAAAAAAAAAAAAAAAAAAAAAAGCTTTGAATTAGAGGATAAAGAAAAGCTAGTATATCATATCTAGTCCTCTAGAGAGTAACAGTAAGGGAATGTAAGTGCTTCTAAACTGCAAAATTCACTGTTTATGTTTGAGAGGTTATTGTACTAGAATTCTTTTAAAAACAAGAAATATTATACAAAATATATATCTATCTATATTTCTATATTACCAAAATGGTAACAAATATTTAAAATTCAACAAAGGGTCCTATGCTTAAACTGTGCCCCCTCCTCCCTCCTAAAGAAAAAACTACCAATTCAAACTTACCAACCAAACCAAAATAAATGAAGAACAGTGCCAATGATAACAGCAACACCACTTTTCTTTTCCCAGCATCCCTTGCACGAAATACAGCTCTTATCGAGGCTTTAATATGATCAAGCTTGAAGAGATTCTGAAAAGAAATGTTAGGTGATACAAAACTGTCATCAGTTCTGTTCGGTATCCTGCAAGTGATGTAAAAAGTGATGAAAAGTGCTACACACATTTCAAATATAAACAGCTGAGAGAACCCATTTAGTTCTGAATTGAAGTCGTTATGTTTGATAAATACACCACCAATATATATGCCACAAGTGCCACCGATGTATATCATAGCTTCCAAAATAAGAAGTCTTTTCGTTCTGGACGATTCATTGCCAATGTCTGTAATAAAACCAAATGTAGCAGCAATGATACCGACGGTTCCAAATGTTAGACCAGAAATCGAAGAGCTGATTAAAATGTATGCTATAGAAGAGTGCATAAACTTAGACAAGATACAATTTATTAAAGCTGCAAGAAATGTTCCAAGAGGTGGTATTAACATGGTAAATTTTCTACCAATTATATCACTCCATGATGCAGCGTAGAAACTACTTATGAAAGTGAACAAGAATAAAGCAACTGAGTTATAGCCGAGCCATAAAGTCTTTTCTCCGTTGACGGCATCAGTAAAAATTGTCTTATTTCTGCAGTCATTGATATCAAGTGGATTGATGAGTTCTATACAAGATTTAACAGATATCAGTTCTTGAAGAGCGTTACTTTCTAAAAATATGATCATCATATAGAAGAATAAAACAGGTTCAACTGTTACCAATTTCAGTTTTGTCCACAGAGTATCCATTTCTCCTAAAACTTATAAAAAAAAAAATAGAAATATTAAAACATGACTATTATAAAATAGGTATTTTTACATTAAAAGTGAAGCAGTAAAAAATGCATGTGCCTGTTAATAAAAAATAAACAATTTGTAGAATAACATATTACTTCAATTCAACAGTCATTCCGCAAGAGCAAATTGTTATAATGCAATGACTATATAGTCAATTTTCATATTTATTTAGATATGAGAAATAAATAAATAATAATAAAACAAAATAAAGCAAAAAAAATTTTTCTTATTAGGGGTCAGTTCAGAGATAAAATTGGATCTGTCAAGAGCCCAGTAGCAGAAACAGTGCAGCATGGCAGCATGGCAGCGAGCAAAGCTCTGCAGGTTAATTTAACATTTCAAAAATAAATGTCAAGTTAATAAATACAAATTTAACTTACCATAATTTCGTGTATATAACCCACAGCGGAAGGTAACCCGCAGCATAAAAAATTGATATAAAAATAATTATAACCGAAAGATACTCCGCACTAGAAGATACCCCGCACTTCTAAAATCATGTGGTCGGCAATCACCATTTATAATTTCAATGCTAATTGCTATTGTTTTAACAATAAGTAGGAAAAGATACAAATAATAAACAAATTTATGACTAAATAATAATTATAATAAACAAATAAATTTACTTACCTATAATATAAAAGCAAATAATCATAACATAGTATTAATCTTTCTCTCTATATAAATTGGAGTAACTTCTAATGATTAACACCTTTATTCAGTTTATAAGAAAATTATAGATTAATAATAAATTTATTTACAGAATTCATTCAAATCCATCGAAATCGGGTTCTTCCGTATCAGAATTAAAATGTCGCAATATTGTTTGGGACAGTTCATCTTCATCATCCGTATTATCCTTCTCATCAAGTTCTTTTTCACTGTCCTCAATTTCATCGTCATTATACATTAATAATCGAGACTTCCGAAATAAAAATGAAATTGGTGTTGATTTTCTCGTTGCTCGCGACAGATACCCCGCAGGACATACAAAGTCAGGATTTTTTTATAGATTAGCCGTGGGTTATATACACGAAATTACGGTACATTATATAATCTGTAATATTGTATTTGTTGTATATTCTTAATTTTTTTCTGTAGATGCAAATTTTACATGTTTTATGAATTTATAAATAATCTCTAAAAAATAAAGAGTTAAATTGAACACGTGTCATTTGTATTAAATATATTTAAAACGCTTTAAATACACGTAAATATAAATTTATTTAAAAGATGTTAAAATTTTTTTATTCAAAGCTTTTCGCTTTAATAATAAAGCATCATCAGGGATTTATGATTCGTTTCCATTGCGCAGTTTTAAATATGTTTTCTTTTTACAGTCAACAGTTAATTCTTTTATATATAACGTGATATATTTTAAATATCAGCAAAAAACAATATGAATTCCGGTAGAGGTTGGACCAAGGAGTTAAGAAAAGTGAGAGAAGCTGGAACTATTGCATATCATACGAGGTTATTGTAGGAGAAAAAACATCATGAATAAGCAGAAATAAACTATTAACTATTTTATAATATTGTGCCAAATTATTGGTAAAATTGCAGCATCTTTGGAATTTATTGCATTTTTGCATTTAATTATATGAATAGCTTCGGAAATGTAAAGTTCTTGGATATTAGATGGTGCTGTAATAATTTTGGCTTTATCCCATATAGGGTTGGCGTTTGTGTTGGCATAGATGAAGTCGACTAGAGTAGAACTATTTGTTTCTTTTATATTTCTTATGTGTTCTTGTATACTTTTATTTAAAGTCCTCTTGGTCTGTCCAATATAATAGAAAAGTTCTTTATTGCTTTCTATGGGAATTTGATAGACTCCTCCAGTGGGTCCATTTAAGTCGCGGTCATGAAGGGTCTCCCTTTCTGTAAAGAATTCTATAGCTTTAAACATTATATACAATGTAAATTTAATTTCTTTATTCCATTCAGTTCTCCTATAACTATTAAACAATTAACCCTTCATGACCGCGACTTAAATGGACCCACTGGAGGAGTCTATCAAATTCCCATAGAAAGCAATAAAGAACTTTTCTATTATATTGGACAGACCAAGAGGACTTTAAATAAAAGAATAAAAGAACATATAAGAAATATAAAAGAAGCAAATAGTTCTACTCTAGTCGACTTCATCTATGCCAACACAAACGCTAACCCTATATCGGATAAAGCCAAAATTATTACAGCACCATCTAATATCCAAGAACTTTACATTTCCGAAGCTATTCATATAATTAAATGCAAAAATGCAATAAATTCCAAAGATGCTGCAATTTTACCAATAATTTGGCACAATATTATAAAATAGTTAATAGTTTATTTCTACTTATTCATGATGTTTTTTCTCCTACAATAACCTCGTATGATATGCAATAGTTCCAGCTTCTCTCACTTTTCTTAACTCCTTGGTCCAACCTCTACCGGAATTCATATTGTTTTTTGCTGATATTTAAAATATATCACGTTATATATAAAAGAATTAACTGTTGACTGTAAAAAGAAAACATATTTAAAACTGCGCAATGGAAACGAATCATAAATCCCTGATGATGCTTTATTATTAAAGCGAAAAGCTTTGGATAAAAAAATTTTAACATATTTTAAATAAATTTATATTTACGTGTATTTAAAGTGTTTTAAATATATTTAAAGTTTTATGAATTGTTAATACATTATGTGATACCAGACTTTGTTTGACATTCCCGGATCGCAGATAAATTTTGTTTTATTGCAGACAGATACAGAAAATTCTGCTACTGGGGTCAAGAGTGGACAATACCTAATCTTGCCAACAGCACTGGACCATGTTATTCTATTCTATGGGAAAATTTGTTTCCACAATTACTCATTAAGTTATGTATTTTTTAAAGTTCTGTTTACACATTCAGAAAAATTCATAATTGTTAAATTAGTATTCATTTTACAAAAATTGATTTTTTAAATTTTTAGTATTTCATTTTATGGCTAAAAAATAAGAAAAATGAACTTAGTGAAAAATTTAGATTTTTGAACTCAAAATTAAAATATAAAAAAATCAATTTTTCGAAAATGAGTAATTTAATTATGAATTTTCTGAATGTGAAAACAGACTTTAAAAGTAGATAATGAGGAATTGTGGAAACAAAGTTTCCCATAGAATAACATGGGCATTGGTTGTCTCTGCAGATTAGGTATTGTCGCTCCTTAATGGACGTTTCACAAAATTTTATACCTTGAAAACAGACCCTTCACAATATTTTATGTTTTAAAAATAGACCCTTCACAAAATTTTATATCTTAAAAACAGACTTTTCCCAAAATTTTTCCTCTTAAAAACAGATCTTTGATAAATCTTCATCTTGAAAACTAATCTTCCGTGAAACGAACAGGACATTATTTCTATAAAAACAAATTCTTGGCAAGTGATTTTTAATTTCATTTTGTCTACTGTGATACCCTATGCATAGGTGTGAATTTAGCTTTATAAAAGTGAATATTTATTGTGTAAAATGAAACTTTATTTTAATTGTGATTTTAGTTTCGGAAATTTTCCACAATTTCAGAAAAAGATGACCCTAGACAAAAAAATCTGGAAGAACATTATCATCACACTAAATTTAGATTTACAAAATTACGTATACATTTTTCATAATTTCACAAAAACACGGCTCTATCTAAAAGGTCAGAACAGACTCTTGCTTACAAAAGAAAACATGGGTTAAAATAAATTAATATACACAAAGACCAGCTATTGAAATTTTTCACAAGCAAATTATTCATAAATACTAATTTTATTAGAAAAGCCATCTAATGAAATTGTGACAACAAAATCATTTAAAAGCATAAAGTTTCACAGCTATGTTAACAGAAATTGCAAATATGATAGGCCTCAGTTTAAAATTACAGTTCATTTAATTTCTTTATTTCACGTTTTCTTGCTTTTATTCACATTTAATTTTTATATATTTCTCTTTACTCATGTGTTATTAGTATTTTATCCTGATGAAGTGAATGTGCTAAACACAAATGCTGAAGTGTTTATTTATATAAGGTGCAAACAATAACAGGCATATATTTGAAATCTGTTGTCCTTGGCAATTTTTGTATTTGGCGATCAAAAACATAATACAAAAATATACATGCCAGATGTATATTTTTGTAATATGTATTGTATGAAATATTGTTTTATATCATTGATTGATCTCTTTAAAATGTTATTGAAAAACCATGGTTTTTGAAAGGAATTAAATATGTTTTCAACATAAAGGGGCGATCTTTTTTTTTCCCGCCAAGGATGACAAATATTAAATCTGTTTCCAATAACAAAATCTATTAAATGAAGTGAAAAGCATCTAAATTACTCATAATGAAATTATAAAAAGACTAACAGCAATGTCTTCTTGTGGCGTCTTATCTCATATATATAAAAATATAAATAAAGATAAGACGAACAGATAACTTCAATAAAATAAAATAAATCAATAAAAATGATAACTTCAACAAAACTGACACTGATTTTTACCTTCGTTATAAATTAATAAAACTTGGTAAAATATGTATTTATTTAATACAATAAAATCTATAGATCTCACAAATCATAAAAATCAAAGCATGCAATTTAAAATACTACTTTTTTAATTATAAAATTTGTATTTATGATTGAAAAGCCGGAAGGTGTAAAATACATGTTTAAAAAGTTAGTTGGTTGGTTGGTTAGTTGCAGTTCACATGTTCAGTTTCATGCAGCATAGGCCATTGAGTCACAAAAAAAAGTTCAGATCGAGGGGAGCTGCCATTTAGTTTAACTCAACTTCAGCAATTATTATTAATAGCTTAGTAAAAAATATTCTTTTAATTATTTTACTGCTTTTAATAGGTATTTT
Source organism: Salticus scenicus (assembly GCA_963930645.1). Lineage (NCBI taxonomy): Eukaryota > Metazoa > Arthropoda > Arachnida > Araneae > Salticidae > Salticus > Salticus scenicus. Next base: position 219,524,131 of record OZ005661.1, read on the forward strand.
CTGGCCTATTCCTCATGTAACAGAAGTTAAAAAAAACAACAACAACAACAACAACAACAAAAAAAAAAGATGATTACCTGCATTTCATATTTTAAAACAATGAACCAATTAACCTACTAACCACCATTTGTTTATTTTGTTTTTCCAGTTAATCCAATTTTCCAATTAACTAAATCAATTTCCGTGACTAAATCAATTTTTCCTTTCACAGTAATGCGGATAACAGTTGTATAGGTATAAATAACAAATACTGGACTGTCAAGAAAGTGATTTTATATGTTATTTATTTATAATTAATATTTTGTATTCTCTTACTATTTTTGCGCTTAAATATTTCTTCTATTTTCATTAATTAAAGCAGTCATGGGAACTTCAGTACTTTCTGATGCTAAAAAAGATTTATTCTATTACACCACTGAGGGAAATTTTACTGAAGTTAAACGAATAATTACAGATTCACAGCAGCCTGTGAATTGTCATGATGAAAAAGGCATGACTCCATTGCAACATGCTGCTTTTAAAGGGCATTATGAAGTATGCAAATTATTGCTAGACTGTGGTGCCGATGTAAATGATACCCAAGATTTGTATGGATACACACCTCTTTGCTTGGCTGCAATATCAAATCATTGCGATGTTGTTTTATTGTTGCTTGAATATGGAGCTGATACGGCATCTATTAATTCAAATAACAGAACAGCCGCAGAAATGGCAGCATTTACTGGTAACCATAAAGCTGCAACTATTATTAACAATTACATAACAAAAGATGTTATTGATTATTTTACCGAAATACATGATTTAGAAACAGAACCGAGACTACCACCTTTTCTAAGCAGTCCCGTTCATAAATTTGTAATCATGCCTTCGATTCATCCCGTGCGAATAATTTTATACCTTCAGTCAAATATTGTTATTTTACAAAATTTCAGTAAGGTCTTTTATGTATTGAACATAATGGCGGAAAAGCAGTTAAAAGAGATAAATAATGAGCGACTCTCATTAAAATTACATCATTATGCATTTGTTTTGTCGTCAACTTCCGAATACCTTATTTCGCAGAGAAGAAAGTCTACTGAAGAGGAGTCTGATGAGAAAATTTTAGATGGATATATCAAATCCCTCTTAAGTTGTCATAGGGATGGTGAAATTTCTATAAATCTTGAAAAATTCCTCAGAAAAAGTATATCGGCATATCCATTGGAAAACTGTCTTCTCTATAAAAAAATAGTTTCTACGATTTCTGCTACCAAGCTTGGCGATGAGCCTAATGCATTTGCACTTCTTAATAATGCATTCTTGGGGCAACCACCTATAGAGGTTGAATTTTGTGCTACTTGTGGAGATCAAGGCTCACTAAAGAAATGTCTAGGATGCAAAAAAGTTCGTTATTGTAATAAAAACTGCCAAAGACTGCACTGGTTTGTCCATAAAAATGCTTGCCAAAAATAAAGTACAATTTTCGTCCTAGGCGCCGACTATAGGGAAGAAGAGGGGGGGAGGGGAGCACTGTTATCGCCCATCTAAAAAGAAATCTCTCTTTTTATATATACATCTGAATGAAACTTCACAGGAAATTTCTTCTATTTATATCTATTTTTGTTTTGTATTAATTAAATGTTTATTTTTTACACATCTTAACACAGCCAAAATCAGTTCAGTTTGTTTCTGTGTTCACTCATGCTTTTGTTTGTAAATATGTAGAGTTCTTGCTGCCCGTATTTTTCCCACCACTATTTTTTGTATAAAAATCTTTTGCTTTTTACAATTGCATAAATGTAAATTACAAAATATTACTATTCATAAACAAGTGTGGGATGTGGCAACTGTAGGTTTGGCTTGTATTGTCATGAAATTGTGAAGATTCACTACTGTTGAGAATTTGAGAATAGTATATGTATCATTTATAGTTTCTCTTGTTAATGATATTACTTTATAGTACATTAAAGCACTGTTTATATGTCTTTTAAGGGACTGGTGTAAAAGGACATATAAATGAAAATACATATAATAAAAATAAAAAAATAAACTAAAACTTTGCCACAAATTTAATGCATTGAAGCAAAATTTATGTGCAAATACATGCGCGTAGCCAGGGGGGGTGCCCTGGGTGCCCGGGCACCCTCCCGCTCACGCACACACATTCAGTATATTTAACAAAAACATATTGAAAAAAGAAAAAAAAAGATTTGAAGGTTTAAAAAAAATTGTTATTACTAGTACCAATGATTCTATGCAATAGAAAGACACTTTCTTAAACATGGTGGTAAAATATATTTAAAAGAATAATCTAAATTGTTCATAAATCCAAATTTTTTTGCACATTTCTTACTAAAATTTGCAATGTAATTTTTCTTGGTAAAAAAAAAAAAAAATGGAATTAGTAGTTTGTTTTTTCTTTAAGGAAAAGAAGGAAAAGTGGCGATAAAATGATTTAGTTTTTTTAAACTCGTGGCCTTAACAGAGAGCCAAGATTTTTTATCATTTCTTTTTAATGAGCATTTTTTTTTTTTTTTTAAACTTTCCCTTACCCATACATGTTGGAGAATGTAATGTTTTGCGGTCCAATTTTTGAATAAGAAATAGTTTTTACAATAGTATGTCTTGAGGTCCGCTAAACTGTATAACCAGGCTCTTGGGGTTCGTCTGCGTGGGCATAACTCAAAAGCAGGTATTGGCAGGAAGTCTAAAAATCGTATTCAATTTATATCATAATGATTCGTATACTATGACATGCAAAGAGTTCAAATACATTAAAGTACAAAATTTCTAGTTGGTACACATCAACAACATTTTTAAAGTGAACTAAACATAATGAAACTAACATATTTTATTGATGCAAAATAATTTTCGTATAAAAGATTGTAAGAAAAGTCAGGTTCGATTAAAAGCATTCATACCAAATTATATTGCGTCCAGTAAAAACGTTTAAAAATGATAATTACTGTCCCTTACCACAAGTTACAGAAAGTATTATTTATGGGGTCAAATTTTCGAAACTAAATATTTGCAATAATTTCAGGTTTTGAAGTTCTTTGAATACAAAAATAATTTTTTTAGTAATTGTTGATTTGAATGCATGTCTGGTATCATAATAACTTAGCAGGTAAATTTTTTCCGATTACACTGGTCTGCGAAATCGTACTTTTCAAATTTTTTATGTACTGTGTTGGGTATCTCTAATGTGTTTTGATAATCTGAATTCAGAAATGATTATTTTTTTTTCCTATCACGTAAGAAATTTTTACAAAGTAAGGATTAAAATCGGAAGAATTCGTCTAGAAGTTATAACAAATTCGAAACAATTTATATAAAAAATGCATTGAAATAGGCTATTATTTACACATTAACTTTTAAATGTATTTCTTCACATTGAATCTCCCTTTAGAGCATTTTACCTTGTGCAAGGCTTGAGGGTCTTGTGTGTGTGGGGTGGGGTGGGGGTGGGGGAATTCTCTATGCAATATGCAACAATATTCTGCTAACATGTTAAAAATGTATCGCCTCTGATACCTGCTTTCCATTTCTTTGATGTATTAATGAAACAGCTCTCCTTGTTCTTCACTCACATCACCAAAATTTTCAGGGAAATAATTTAGTCGAAAAAATGGAGCTTTAAGCTCAAACAATTTCTTTTTTTTTTTTTTTTTTCAAAACTGTACATGAGCGAAATTTTTAAATAGGTTTTCCTTAAACATCATCCAAAATATATCATAAAAACATATCAACCTGAAGAAAAAAATTTCTTCGTCGACCTGTCTTATTTGTTATTTAAAAAAAAGACAACACTGCAAAGTTCAAATTAGTATTATAAATCATATCATAAGCAGACTTTTCTTGAAAAATTTACTGTGGGCGAAAGTTCTTTGAATCATTTTAAAAATATTTTTAATTTAAGCCTTAAATGTTTTAAGAATGCAGGTAGAGTAATCAAACAGAGGGTTTTGAAGGATGTAATAGACATGCTTCCCCTTCACAAAAATACATGCCAAACAAAATTGTTTCTAAGACAATTTTCAACTTTTTTAAAGCACCTCAGAAATGGTTGGTCAAGTATACAATATCTTATTTTTGTGACTAAACTGCCACATTTTATTTATTTATTTAATTTTTTTACCTTATTTAAAAACTGTCACTCAAATTTAATAATGATAAAACATTTTATAATCGTTTGCATTACTTTTCACTTTTGAACTTAGACAAACGATTTATTGCAGAAAATAAATTATGTATTTATGAACAGACGATTTTGTATTTGTAATTAATAAAGAAAGAAAATGATTAAAAATTAGGCTACAGTGTAAATATTTACTCCGATTCCTTCTTCTCATGCGATTTTATAAAACAATTTTCTCTTTCCTGAAAATCCTGGATCTGGAGAAGGTGGTGTATAATTCTATTAAAGCTGTATTGAATGATTAAAGAAACGAAAAACTGTTCTGGAATCATGTGCAAAAATGTGAAGAAGTTGATAATTATTCCAACCAAAGAAAAAGAGAGAGTTTGAAGAGGAAGCTCAAGACAACACAGAAAATACAAACATCAAAGAAAGGTATGCGCAAAATATGCTCCATTATTTAGTCTTTTAATTTTTTAAATAGCAAAGGCGTTTATTTGTGTGGGTAGAAAATTTCCGACATTATGTCATGATGATTTTTCGTGCTATTTTATTAGTGAATGATTCTGGATTCGATTATGTATGCAATTTTGAATTGTGGTGGTTGCTAGACAATATTTTCGGCTGATGGCCAGTGCACGGTCGGATAAGGAGACACCCTATCTGTCCTCCATTTTGATACATTTACTTTGCGGAGATTTTCAGTGCAATTTTATTGGTATGTGTCCCTTTTAATGCTTTCATTTTGCTTTATGCAAGTTTTCATGGAATTTTTATGTACAGTGGTAATTCGTAAATTTATTTGGCTAGTGGTCAGCGCTTGGTCCGGTCTGTGGCGTGTTTCTACACTTTCCCCGATTCGGTACATTTATTTAATGCTGATTTTATTTTTTGCGACTTTTACACACATCACATTGACATTTTTATATTATGGTACACACAACAGTTTATTACAATCTTATTAATAAGTATCACTTTAATTTTATAGCGATCACAGTACCCGTTTGTACTATTCTGTTTGAAACTAACATCACAACTACAACAATACAACAATGTTTTAAAATATAGAAAATAAATGTTATTCATGAATATGGGAACGAATAAAATAATAATTTTTAAAAAGTAGCTACAAGCTTGTATTAATTTAAAAAAAAAAATATATATATATATATATAGGTTCATAATTTGAAACTGGTAAAATAAAATAAATGAAATGAGATTATAAATAAAGTAAACATATCATTATAATCCTACTTTATCACTTTGTGTACGCAATTTAAGTTTCATAGTATAAGTTTTTCAGTCGTTTAGTTTTTATGTTTTCGTTTATAACTTAAGGTTTAAGCTTTTAAGCTTTATAATTTAACCTTTTAACATTCATTGGTTTCGTACTGAAATCAAATATTCGACACCATTTAATATTTTTTATGCAACATTCTTTCCTTGTTTTAATCAATTTTCAAACTTCTGCTCCTTTTCTGTTAGACGGATAGCGGCACTACTCTGAAAGTCCAAATTTTATCAAATGATATTTCAAAGGAAGCCAATTGATGCACCGATTTACGCTACCGAAACTGCAGTCTGCATTTAACATTATTTTACATTGGCATTTTTAACATTGTGTAAATATGGATATTTCTGTTCTGCGTCAAGTCTAGTTATTTATTCTAAGAGAAAGTTACTTAATTTATATGTTAAAACGTACACGTGTTAACTTGTGTAACTTTTATACATGTGTTAAAACGCACACATGCATCCATATGCGCACTATGTTCATAATGTATTCATATTGTAACTTTTAGTTTAAAATTTGGGCACCCCCCCGTTCGGAAAGCTGGCTACGCCTATGAAATAGTACTAATTAATAAAGTTTTTTAAGACAGTGGGCTGGGGTCGATCCAGGCAAAAATTGGGACCCTTCTGCTGCCCCTTCACAAAATTCAAATCCCTAAAATGGGTCCCTTCACAAAATTCAAATCCCTAAAATGGGCCCCTTCACAAAATTCAAATCCATAAAATGGGTCCCTTCACAAAATTCAGATTTATAAAAACAGCCCTTTCACAAAATTTTGTTTTATAAAATACTTTTGTAAAATTTTTTCCATGTTTACAGTATTATTTTTAATGAGTGTCTATACTTGTTTAATGAAATGCTATTAACTTGATATTAAACATTAGACAGAGTAATTGCTAAAATGGAAGGTTTCTAGCGACAATTCTTTTTTTTTCACAAAAATAAATGAAAATTTCACAAAAATAATTTGTTTTTCACAAAAATGGGCCCCAAAAATTAAAACCTGGATCAACCCCTGATGGGGTAAAGTGGGTACTAGACATAAAAATATTGCTGCATGTTTAAAGTACTAAGCTAAAATATTTTTATTTTTTCTTCTTTTTGTTTTGTATATATTAGATGACAACACAATACTTCTAGACAGAAAATTTTGTGGCAACATTAAAACTGCTTTTAAACCAAAACTTGTTCTGTATACTTGTGCCATAATATAACTTGTCTCTTCAAAACTTTTCTTTTCCTCTTTTCAATAGTGAAATTGTAAAGTATTACAGGTAAAGAGAGATCTTCGAACTGTGCCCTTCAATGGTTAATAATTTTTACATAGAGTATCTTTCTTATGTATCTCGATTTGAGATGCTTCCTAGATATTTAGAAGGGAAAAATAATAATAAAATGGGACTGGATAATAACCGGTCTAGAAATTTTGTGAATTTTAGAAGAGTAGAAAAGACATATAACTGATATTGAGCAACGTATAAATGAATCATTTTTATGTTAAAATGAATAAGAATGAATCAGGACTTCACTAAAAAGACATATAAACGGTGCTTTACTGTATAATGTAATCAATAATCTCTGTGGAAAAATTAAACTATCTATTTTGGTGCTGTGGTACAATTTAATATTTATGCAGTATTTTTTAAATATTGTATTAATTAACTTTAAATAGTATATACTGTTTTATTATTTGGGATTAATAATGCAAAGAAAATAAGATTGGATGCAAAATATCCTATTGATTAAGAGGGTACATCATGGATCGTCAAAATCATCCAAAATGTTATTCTATGGCAAAATTTTTTATAGAATTACGCGTTACCTAAACAATACTTTTAAGTTCTGTTTTCCTATTCTGAAGCTACACAACCATTAAATGAATACTCGTTTACAAAAAATTTATGTTACGTAAAAAAAAAAAAAAAAAATTGAATTTTTAGTTTAAAAATGTGAATTTTCACTAAATGCATTTTTTTTTTTTTTTCATTTTTTAGCTGTAAAGTGAAGTATTAAAGTTTAAAAAATCAATTTTTGAAAAACAGATACTCATTTATAGGTTGTAAATATTCTGAATGTGAAAACACAATTTAGAAATACTAATTAGGTAGTGAGTAATTCTATAAATAAATTTCTCATAGACTTACATGGGATTTAGTGTGACTCGAGAAGGGGAAATTGTAGATCCAAACGAATCATTGCTTTCAAGTTGGATTTATTTAGCGATCAGTTTTGTGCCTCTCCCCCTTCCTTGAAGTTATGAGAAGTCGGTGCCTGTGGTTTTAGTATAGGAACTTATTGGTGAATTTTATTTTTTAGTCTCAACTTTATTGATTTTTTTTTGCTTTATGTTTTAATTGATTTTCTGTTATTGTATTTTTCAGCTAATTCATGAATTTGTTTATATTTCTAATGTATAGCTAGCAGTGGCGATGCACGAATGACATTTTTGGTCATCTCTATGCGAGTGGCTTGAAACAGTGCATTGTAATGGAATATGTATTTATCTTACTGGTTGATTCGCCTTTTTTATAGAGCAACGTAGGTATGACGGCATTCCAACAGTTAATCAGATGAGTGAACTTTCCATGATAACAGACTGTTTCTAACCACACATATGGAGATGACCGAAACGTCACTCACGCAACACCACTGATAGTTAGATTGAAATTTGATAGTTAGATGCATTTTTTTTTTCTATAAAATTATCTTATCAAATACATTAAAAATCGATAATTTGTGTGATTACTACAGTAGAGAGTCAAAAATCCGCACAGCTCGGGACCAGAGGTTGTGCGGATTTTAGGATTTTGTGGATTTCGGGGCCCATAAAAAATGATTTTCACTTTGAATAATAAAAACAGAATATTATTCAAACTAAACACATACTAGTGAATAATAACACTGAATATTAAATTACTAGGTACATAAGAATAATTATGAACATTAACAAAAATATATAATGAAAACAATAAATAAAAATGAAAGAAAAAAAAAAAAAAAAAATTGTCAAACTTAGATAAAATCTGTTCACACATAGCTAATTTTAAACTGAACTTGACCTGCACAATTTATTTTTTTATTTATTGTAAATAGTAGTAACACAAATTTATTTTTCTACGAATTTTATTGAGTTCTTCCTTACAAATTATGCCTTCATCAAAAAGCATTTTAAAAAATTAGTTATTATTTACCTGATTGATATCATCATATCACAATAATCATTATTTTCTTTTGATAAATTTAATATACTGTCAATAATTTCATTAGCTGCAACTGGGATCTTGCAGTCTTTCATAATATTATTTTGTTTTTCTTTTTTGTAATCATAAAATGCAAACATAAAATTATTATTTAAGATCTTTTTCAAAAATTCTGATTTGCAGTTTTGTAATTTATTAATAGTGAATTTCATTGTTTGTATCTGACAAGTTGTGCGGATTTCGGACTTTGGCGGATTTTAGGTCGGCGGATTTCTGGCTCTCTACTGTATTTCATTGATTTTGCAGTATTTTGTAAGTTATTTATATTTTTAATGTGCAGCTACATCTATCGTGGTTGCAAAAGTAGTAATGTACTTAGTGAAGGATATTCAATCTATTTTAGTGCCAAATTCCAAAAATTGCCAAGGGGGTCCTAGACTGAAGCTGTTCCAAAATAAAAATAAAATTAATATGAGACAAATTATTAATATTATGATGGTAAAATACCTTTTCATCAAAGGTATTGTACATTAGAAATGTATATTATTTTATTAGAGTTATTTATTATGACATTTTAATTAATCAGTGACTTGCTGTCTTGGCATTAAATAGTATAATAATGAATTTATTTAATTATAAACTGATATTTTAAAACTGTGTATTTTCTCTTACTCTCTGTCTATTTTTTTATTCTTAATATTTGTATATACAGAAACAAATGCTGAAAAGTTTTGGGTATTTTGTCGCTAAAAATCTGCAATTAGTGTTGGTGAAAGAAAACATATGAAGCATTAAAATCACTCGACCTTTTTTATGAGAATGTAGGAAAAAAGAGCGATATGTAGAAATTAAATATTATAAATAATTCAAGCTGGCATGTTCTTTAACATAGAATAATAATAATAATAAAAAAAATGTTTTTGAATGATTTTGTTGCTATAGGTTCAATTTTGAATTTTTTAAATAATTTTATTTGCTTAAAATTATTCAATAATTATGTCTTGTGTTTATATAATTTTTGTGTTAAATGTTCTTGTTTCCTTTGCTAGTGAAAAAAATGAAAAGAAAAATTATGTTTTTGATAGAATTTAATTTAGTACAACAGGACTAATTTATGTATTGCAAATCTTGTAACTAGAATTAAAAAAAAATTTTTTTTTTGCTATTAGCTACCCGGGCTAATAACAAGCTCAACATTTCTCACATAATAACCGTTCACAAAGTCACTGTATCTGTAAACACAGATGTAGCGGTTTTTATGTGGGAGATGCCAAGTTGGTTATCAGTCAGGGTGGTTTAGTGAAAGCGCATCTGTATGTTAAGCAGAGGGCCTGGGTTCAATTCCCAGTTCTGGTATTTTTCACATAGTTGGTATAAAAAAAAAAAATCAATCTTATACTCCAAACTACTTAAAATGAATTTTCACAATTGATGAGTTTATCAATAAAATTTTTAAATATTTTAAGATTAGTTTAAGAAAATAAATGGTAAAATTGAATATTGGCAGGTAACCTGGCATATTGAAAGTGTTACAATGCAAAATTGTTAGAAAGAAATAGTCCTGTCATACTAAATAGATGCATGTGCAGTATAATCCATCGTTTGGCATGTTTTCCTGACAGGAAAAAAAAAAAAAAAATGGTCAGAATTGCTTTGTTTTTCTCTAGATAATGAGGTGTGGTGAATATTTATTGAAAAATAAAATTTACAATAAATTTTCAGCCCTAATTAAAGAATGACGAAGTGATAAATTGTAATATAAATATCAATGGATTATGCTACATCTGCTTCAAATGTATATTGACATTGAAAAATATAATAATCTAACTTCATCTAAAATATTAATTGAAATTTCAAGTTAGAATTCATATTCTAGGGTAGTCTTTTATGTATTTTAATGACTATGACATTGATCACTTATTTTGTACTATTTGAAAAAGAAAAGTGCAACACTGGATATATAAATAGGTAAAATATTGACTTTTATTTTGATTTTGATTTAAAGAAATTTTTAAAAGTAATGATTTTACACTGTATTTTTAAATATTGCTTAACACATAGCTGCGAAGTCGTCTTGATTTCCAAGGAGACTTCCTGATATTTGCATTTCCTCTTGCTTCCAGCCAGAAAATAGAATCTTCCTGATTTTCAGATTTTTTGTGTATTTCATGTTTTCTACTTCTAAATAAGAAAAAAAAAAAAAAAAACCTTCTAAGTATATTTATAAATTATATGCAAAAATCTTATTTATGTGTATAAATTTTCATCTTAGCCAAAAAAAAGCTGGAGTGACTCCACTCGACTTTCCTAACATTGAGTAATTAACAGTTTTGTAGATAAAGAAAGAGGAGTTGTTAAACAAACAAAAGAGAGAAAACCTTAATAGAGTGTTTGAGTATTTTTCTCCCTATAGTACACGATGTTTTATTGAACGCTTCTGAACTTTGACCCCATAGAGCATAATGATAAAGAATTTTTCGTTGTGTCCCTGCAAAAACCTATAAATGCTAGAGTCACCAAAATGCTTATAGTTAGTGCAACAGTGATTTATAATATTCATATAAATTTTCTGCGCAATTGAATAAGGCGTTTAGACGCTATCGCACTTTTAAAAATTTGGTCCCATAGGCCATAATGATAAAGAATTTTTTTTTGTGTCCCTGTAAAAAAACTATAAGTGCTAGATTCACCGAAATCAATAGGGTTCGTATTATGGTGACTTACAATATGCGTGCCAACTTTCCAGCTTATTCGAACAAAGCGTTTAGACGCTAGCGTGTTTACTCACAGACATATACACACACGTACATATATCATCGTAAAAATAGTGAAAACGGACTGAGGGGACCTCGAAACGTATAGAAACATCAAAATCTCAAATTCGGATTTTTGACATGATTACAATACTTTCCTCACTATAGTGTTCGGAAAGTAAATAGTGAAAACGGACTGAGGGGACCTCGAAACGTATAGAAACATCAAAATCTCAAATTCGGATTTTTGACATGATTGCAATACTTTCCTCACTATAGTGTTCGGAAAATAAAAATATGGTGGGATTTGTTCCAAAATATGAATCTTATCTTGCAAATGCTTTTGCAAAGCAGATCAAAACATTACACATCATGTGTTTACTTATGAGAACAAACTTATTGAAATTTTATGTTTGCTGTCCTATATAAAATATTAGTATATATATTTTTTTAATTTAAGTTTAAGAATATTTCATTTAAAAAATGGGTATTGCTAAGACGCAAGTAGATATTTCACAACACATGTATAGTAGAATTTACTTTTCTAAAGAAGCCAAAAATAAATTCACATAATGTACTAGTATTTTGTCCCTCAGGTATTAGAATCTTCTTGTTTCTTGAATCCAATCTTCTTGGTTCTTCCAGTGAGAAGTAGGCAAGTATGCTTAACATAAGTTACAGAATTGTTAGTAGTTAGTAAGTATTATTGAGAGAGGAAAGTTTTGTTTGCATCATTATTGATAAATGTAAGAAGTTATTAAAAAAAAAAACATAATTGGCGTGTGTAAGTAATGAGTAAAAAACTTTCAATGAACTGCATAAAATGCCAGAACTAACAGCAATTGTTTGGCGTCGAAAGAAAACACGACCCTTCGTCCGCGGACAAAGTCGGCACTGGTGCTGCAAACAAAGCAGCAACGTACGCAGGGCCGTATAATTGATTGTCTAAGAGTCGTGTTTTCTTTCGACTCGAAACAATTGTTGCATGTTCTTGCATTTTATCGTGTTTAATCAAAGTTTTTTACTTACTGAATGTGAAAAGTATTTGTTAGGACGGATGACTATTAGTTTTCGTCTGTATTTTTTGTAGACCAGTCTTGTGTAACACCAAAATAAATTAGAAATATCAGTCCTATCGTTACAAATGCGGTACCGAATGAAAGGGGCGATTTTTCTGAATCCAGGGGTGCAAACAGTTTTTTAACCATTAGATTTTTTTAAATTAGCTAAAGTATGAAATTTAGGTGGAAACACTTCATTTTAATTCATTTCAGTCATTTTAAAACGTACTTGGCCCAGTTTTACGGTAAAAAAAAAAAAGATAAAAAATAAATTAAAATTTTACAGATTGAAGTTAATAGTCCTCCGTACTAAATTAAATTCTGTCTTTGGCAATTTTTTTATTTATTTTTTAATTATTTTTTAATGAAAAACTAAACATTTTCAATAAATTGAGATAATTATAGTATCATTATGTTTGTACTGTTATGCAATTGAAACTTGCCTACCTTCTTCCCCCCCCCCCCCCCCGAAAAAATAAAAATAATAGACTGTGTTGCTATTGATAAATGTGTTTACTTTGTTCTTTACGTAACTTACTTGAAAGGCTTGAGGAATGTACTTCAGAATTCTGAAGCCAAATAAATTCAGTTATTGATTTTCCAGTCAAACTATTCTTTTTAGCAGAGTTGTTAGAAGGAAAATGTGAAATTTTTACTTTCGTTTTTCAACGGAAATTAAAAAATTTTTACGAATCCGAAGTTTTCTTTTATAGAAATTTAAAAAAGCTAACAAATATATATAGTATTTCTTTACTGTTGACGAAAGATAATTTTGCTATAGTAGCTGTCTTAATTTTCAAATATCTTCTCTTTCAATTCCCCCCCCCCCATCATACCAAATAATAAATATAATAATAATGAAATCCTAGGCCTAGGAGCTAAATCAGGTGAATAGGAAGAGTGCGGCATGACTGCCTCCCCTTTTTTTTTTTTTTTTTTTTTTTTTGTCTGGCGTTATCGTAATACAAAACATATTCATTTAAAGACCATTTTTTTTTTTTTTTTTTTTTTTTTTTAACCCATTTTGAGAAACAAAAACAAATATGTTATTGCTTTTTACAATTTCAAGAGTAAATTCGGCCATCATGTTTTCGGTCTCTCTAGGAAAACTAAAAATTAAATTATATTAATTTTAAAAATAAATACAAATTTATATCATATTAACGGTTAATGTTTAATAAATATGCCAATATTTTTCAATGAGCTCTTTTTAATTTGGTCTACAGAATCCTTGCCTCTACTTTGTAGACAGAAATTGTATTGGCAAATCTTAATTAGTATCTTCTTAATAATAAAAGCTCAAGTTTCTCTAAACACTCTGAAAATGATTTCTTAGTTAAAACAATGCATTGAAATAAATAATTTAAAATTTTATGTATGGTTTCTAAGCGTACATTTCAACTCAATAAAATAATATTAAAGAATAATTTAACGGGAAAACATACAATACAATCTCAACAATGTATTGAGATAAAGAAAAGAAAATTTTATCCATCGTTTGTATAGTTCTGGAAGATTCGTTCATTAATTCTCATTAAATAAAACAAAATAATTTCTATTTTTAGAATAAACTCTTTACGTTGCTATGCGGAATTTTAACACATCAGTGGAAAATAATAGTAATAAGGGGATAAAAAGCTTTTTATAAACCATGTTTTTAAATTTTCTGTTGAATCATAGCTGTAGAATTACATTAGCACTTTATCAATGCGTATAAAAATTTTTAAAGTGATAATGGCGTCCATTTTTGTGAGATGCCTAATTTAGCTTTTTACAATTTTTTAACGTTCACGTTCAATTAAATGTATTTATTTTTATGTCGAAAGAAAATAAACTCGCAATTTTTTTTTTTTTTTCAACAATTAAATTATAGCTAATATTTTAATGGCTAATTTTATAGTTATTATGAGGTTATTATTTTCATATTTTAATTAATTAAAAGAAAAATAATTAAAAATTTGAAAAGCGGGCTTCGAAGTATGGTGTTGTCATTGGGTTCTGGGCTATTCTGAAAGTTTCAAATGTCTAGCTAGTAGGGAAGTTAGTTAAAAATCGATTGCAAAGCTTTAAACCGGACAAACGAACAAGAATCGAAGTTAATAAAAACATGATAATAATAAATTAAGTATGCAGAATTCAATTACGTCACGAGAAATTAATAATATAAATAAGTAGACACGTGGTTATAAAATTTGAATTAAAAGATTTCAATGTAATTTTCTAATCTATTAGACTTCAAAACATATAAATGCAGGGGTGTTTGTGTTCAGGGTTTACCCCTGATTTCAGGGTTTTTACTCAACCCATCTGTATTTTCATATTTCCTATAAAGTTATTTTTTGCTTTCATTGGTTGTTCATTCGTTATCCAGGTGATATGTAAATGAAATGTAAAAGGATTGAGGGCTTCTGGCTTAAACAGTTTGAGTATTATGTGATATTTTGGGTTTTTTTTAATTTGAGGCTGTAATTTTCAGGGTTTTTACCTTTGAGTCACAATCACACCTGTAAATGTCATGATGTAAAAGATTAAGCCATTTGTTTTAAATATCGTGTAAACCAATGTTTAGTAATTTGAACTGGCAAGGAGAAATAAATTTCGAAATAACACTTTAATTATTACAAATTGATTGATACTTATGTTAGTAAATGTATATTTTACTTTTTTTTTAAACAACAATTAATTAAAAAGAAAAAAAAATATATTTATTATAAAAAGTGAAAAAAAAATCACACTATTAATACATGACTGAGTATTATATTACATTTCTTAAGAACTATATGAACACATTTTGAATATTAATTATATATATTGCGTATCTTTAATAACAAGAATACGATTTATGTCCATATAGTTATTTAATACCATTAAAAATCTTTAATATTCGTCTGATTTGCTGCTTGTGTATGAGTATTAGAAATTCTACCGTGAACTCAATTCATTCTTTGATCAGTATTCTTCCATCTTTCCTGTGTTCCCCATTTAAGATTTTTTCTAGGAAAATCCATCTTATTTAGAATGGAAAATAATGACTGGTGGAGAAATTTTGCGAATTTTAGTAAAGTGGAAAAGACGTATAACTGATATGATCGGCGTATAAACGAAGAATTTTTGCATTAACCCTTTCAGGGGCGGTGGCTCGAGGGTCTATCCACCTACTTTAGAAATTTTTCTCTAAGTGTGCAGTGGCTACTTTTTTTATCCACTTTTATGAAAAGTTAATGTGTACTTCTAAAATTGAAATAGAGATGGCAGAACTACAGTAACTTTAAGCAGGATGTGCCTGTGACTTTTTTAAATGGACAAGTTGCGGGAAAATTTTTTGAAGTTTCTTTTATATATTTTTATGAAAAATAATTTTTAATTCAAAAGTATTTGGTAGTGTAAATATACTGTAATGCACCTTTTAAATACAACAGATTTACATATTATCTTAGATCATTAATTTTAGTTTGATTTTTAGGAGCATCTTTTAAGTGGATAGACACAGTGGCTAGAACGCCTAGCCACCAGCCAGAAAAAAATCCCCACATGCTGAATTTTTTTCTTCATCAAATATGACTTGTAGGGGATGTTTACTTTATGATATATATATATTTAAAAGGAAATTCAATCATTTTTACTTAGTGCCCCTGAAAGGGTTAAAATGAATAGGAATGAATCGGGACTTCACTAAAAGGGCGTATAAATGTAAAAGACGTGTAAACGAGAGACGTATAAACGGTGCTTTACTGTAATATGCATAAAAATCGAGCGCTAGGCTGGCGCAGAGCGACTAGTCTCCTTATATTATTAATCTCCTTATATTATTAAAATCTGTGCGCGTTTGTCTGTCTGTCTGTCTGTCTGTCTGTGAGAAATGCCTTGTCATAGCTAAAGCTCCGGCGCTAATGGTCGCAGCGCTTCGAAACCGGTGTCGACAGACGCAGAATTTCTTCATCTCGACATCGCGATATTTCGCTAAGCGATGCGACCCTAATTAGCGGAGATATTAATTAAAATGTCCACCCATGTCTACCGAAAAATGACCCAGAATTCATGATTAAATGCTTAAAAAGCGACATTTTTACGGAAAAAGTAGAAAATAAATTAGAAATATCAGTCGTATTGTTACAAACAAGATACCATTGGAAAGGGCTTTTTTTTCTCAATCCGATGGTGTAAACGGCTTATTTATCGGACAATTAGATTTTTTTAAATTAACTAAACTAAACAAAAATGGTGGCAACAAATCACAAGCATTTTAACTTGGCAGACGATCTTGAACGGAAAGAAAAAACATCTGGTGTTTTAATGAGGTCATGTATTTTTGTACTGGGATTAAAAATTACAATTTTCTATTTTCTTCAATTTTTCAAAATTCGCACATTTGAATTAGTATACAATCTTAACACCACAAAACTAACTTCCTGTTAAAATTTCATCGATTTTCGTCAATAAACAAAAGATTTACATTTTAATTGCAAATTAAATTTTATCTTTAATCGAATCACATTTTATCTGTCGAAAGAGGATGCGAGTTTCAAAACGACACAAATAAACTTAGTACTAAACTAGGTAAAAATATTTCTTTTTCTATTTACTTCCATTAACCGACAACCGTAGATAATGGAATTCGAAATTTCACCTGACTTACACGTTTTGAGGTGTCATGGCTCTGTAATAATTTAAAATTTCAATATTTAAAATTCTAATTATGTTTAACTTTTTTATATTTTTTTAATATGTCATTCGATACACATTTTAAAGTACGGTTACATTATCGAAAGGGGAATTCGAGATTCCACCCGATTTACACGTTTTGAGGTCTCCTGATTAGGTTTTCTTTTGCATCGCAATAGTGGAATTCGAGATTTCAGCTTATTTACACGTTTCGAGGTCTCCTGAATGGGTTTTCTTTTGTATCTCAGCTACTAATTAAAGTGTCGAAAGTGGAATTAGAGATTTCACCTGATTTACACGTTTTGAGGTGTTCTGAATGGGTTTTCTGCTAATTAAAACAATTGCTAATTAAAATAATTTCATAAGTAATACATCATTTGAAAGCTTTGTTAATTTGGAATTGAACAGTAGATTACAGAAATTCGATATTTCGACATTTCTCCTGATTTAAACGTTTTGAGGTGTCCTGAATAGGTTTCTCTTTTGTCTCAGTTACTAATTAAAAAAATTTCATAAGTAATGCATCATTTGAAAGCTTTGTTGAGTTGGAATCGAACAGTAGATTACAGAAATTTCTACCGCCAGATGGCGCTGTAATATTTTTAAATTACAATATTTCTATTTCTAATCATGATTATTATTTTTTTTTTAATGCGTCATTCGATACACATTTTAAAGTACTTTTACATTATCGAAAATTAATTCAAGATTTCAATAGATTTACACGTTTTGAGGTCTCCTGAATCAGTTTTCTTTTGTATCTCAACTACTAATTAAAATAATTTTATAAGTAATACATCATTAGAAAGCTTTGTTGATTTGGGATCGAACAGTGGAATACAGAAATTTCTACCGCCAGATGGCGCTGTAATGTTTTCAAATTTCCATATTTCAATTTCTAATCATGATTAAATTATTTTTAATACGTCATTCGAAAGATATTTTAAAGTTCTTTTATATTATCGAAATCAGCAGATTTACACGTTTTGAGGCGTCCTGATTAGGTGTTCTTTTGCATCTCAGCTAATTGAGTAAGACCGTTCGAAACTG
Organism: Salticus scenicus; assembly: GCA_963930645.1. Lineage (NCBI taxonomy): Eukaryota > Metazoa > Arthropoda > Arachnida > Araneae > Salticidae > Salticus > Salticus scenicus. The sequence continues at coordinate 219,542,268 of OZ005661.1, forward strand.
GTATACGTAGGTTTATTAGAAGGGGCTGAAAGGGTGGGGATGAAATAGGCGTGCACTGCGCGCGTATCCCCTAACTTGTGCGTGCGCAGCGCGCACGGGACTGCGCTGACCCAGTCCGACTTTTTAACCGATGAGAAATAATTTTTTTAATTTTCTTTTCTTAAGAATAAAAATTTGATTCGAGAAGCAATACGTGTGCGCAGCGTGCGTATACCCTCACACGTGCGCGCGCAGCGCGCATGGGTCTGCGCTGCCAAAGGCAGTGGGGACCCGGTGTGATTTTTTTCCCGATCAGAAATGATTTTATTAGGGGGCACGAAGTGTCAGGGAAGGAATGCGGGCGTGCAGCGCGTATATTCTTTAACTGGTGCGCGCGCAGCGCGCACGGGACTACGCTGCCGAAGGCAGTGGGGACCCGGGCCGACTTTGTACCCCATGAGAAATGATTTTTTTTCTTTTCTTTTCTTAAGAATAAAAATTTAATTCGAGAAGAAATATTTGCGAGCTGCGCACATATACCTTCACACGTGCGCGCGCAGCGCGCATGGGTCTGCGCTGCCGAAGGCAGTGGGGACCCTGTGTGAGTTTTTACCCGATCAGAAATGATTTTTTTTTTTTGGGGGGGGCACGAAGGGTCAGGGAAGGAATACGCGCGCGCAGCGCGTGTATCCCTTAACTTGTGCACGCGCAGCGCGCACGGGACTGCGCTGCCGAAGGCAGTGGGGACCCAGGACGACACTTTGCCCGATCAGAAATGATTTTTTTTTTTTAATTTCTTTTCTTAAGACTAAAAGTTACTGTTAGTGATTCATTAATTATAGTGATTCATTTGAAAATACTGACCCGCTAGCGGGCGAAGCTCGCTAGTCTATAATAATAAAAGTTGTAAATAATTTGTAAAACTAATAAAATTGAAAGTGGTTCAAAGTATTTTTGTGATTAAAAACTTGTAATTTATATTAAATGTAATTAGCATTTTTAATTTTATTGCTATTGTTATCAAAGAAAATATTTTTTGATGTTAAGAACTACTACTTAAAATAAAATTATAAATTTACCCTTTTGCATTAGTCAAGTAATTGTATTTTGTGATACATGTTATAGATTATTGTGTAGAAACGTAAGTTGTATTTTGTTATGAATATATTCAAAAAATATATTATATAAAAGATGTTACTAATTAGTATTTAAATGTTATTTGTAAGACTCGAGTTATTTATTAGAATGTTGTGATATATGTATTGTTTGTTTGCAAATTTTAGAATTTTTATCAGTTGATTGTTTATCTGTTATTTTAAATAATTAATTTTTAATCTGGAGAATTTATGTAGGATTGTTATTTTTATTATTTTTCACTTTATTGAAGAATATTAATAATAAAGATTTGATTTTAGATTTGTCGAGTATTTTTTTTTTTTTCTTTCTTTCTTTCTTTTCTTTTTCTTTTTTTTATATATATATATATAACAATATAAGACGATTATATTAATGATTGTAGGCTTTATGATTTTTTTTTTTTTTTTTAAATTATTAAAATCGGCTTATTTCTGTTGAGCTATCTAAATGACAGACCAGATATTTCTGTCTAAAGGTTGTCTGAATGAGTAATGTCGACCGGTTGTCGGCCTGGATAGCTCAATTGGTAGAGCCTTGACCTTGTATGTCAAAGATCCGGGGTTCGACTCCCGGTCCAGGCATTATTTTCACTCAGTCGGAAAAATAAAAAAATTCAATAAGTAGGCTTTATGGTTATAAAATGTACAGAAGGCAAAATCAACAATGAAAATATTAACCCGTTAACGCCCGAATTAATTTTGCAAAATATTATTAGCTGATTATTTCACTTCTAAATTAATACAGACAACTGACAGTAAAATATATTAACTTAAACAATTCTTCTGATAGTTTTAAATTTAAAGCCTATCCTCATTTATTGACGTTTAGTGTTCTAGCGAGAAAACTTCGAGATAAAAAAACTTTGAGATAACAGATTAATTTCTTATTATATGTTGACAAAGGTCTCGAAAGTAAAGGATTGTTATTGGATTAAAGGATTGGATTTGTTAAAGGATTGTTATATTATAATATATATTATTATTCAACTTGATTTAAGTTGGTATAGCTGCGCAAAAAGCAAATATAGGTGCGACGAATGAAAAATCATAAAATGACTATTAAATTATGATATAATAATAACTTTCAGGGATCATTTAGAGTGACGCTATAAACTGTCACTAAAAAGCTGAAGTCATTCCAAGAAACCACAAAAAATATACGTGCCATTTTATTAGCTGTCCTCCAGTGGCGGATCCAGAACTTGACTTTTGGTGGGGGGGGAAGGGGTAAGATTTTTCAAAGTGTTATTCTAGACCAATAAAAATTTACAATTGTAATATTCAATTGTGAATGTCAGTGTTTTTTTTTTTTTTTTTTTTTTTTTTTTGAGGGGGGGGGGGCTTCAGCCCCTTAGCCCCCCCCCCTCCCTTAAATCCGCCACTGCTGTCCTCAAATGAGGACACTGGGTGCTAACGGGTTAATGAAGCAAAGGCTGTGCATAATTCAGATTCACTCTTTTTTCCTTCCTTTGTTATATCGTATGGGATTTTTGTTGCTTCGTTTTGTAAGGATATCCATTCAGAAAGGAAGTTTTTTAAATTCTGTTTTTTTGAATTGTACTTTTTTGACATTTCGCTTTTTAGCTTAGTGTGCAAATTTTTAGAAAAATAAATTAGAATATCTTATTTCATCAAATAAACTTAGGACTCTAATTTTCAATCTTGAAAAGAAACATTTATTTATTTAATTACCCAATAAGTTAAAAGGCGTCATGTTCAAAGAGTAATGTTCAAAAAATTTCCTATTTCAGTGAGATGTTCTTCTAATGCTAAACAACAAAAAATCCTTAGGGATTGCATGGGAAGGAAGAAAGGAGAAAACTGATTGATGTACAGCCTTAAATGTTTAATTTTAGTGGATGTAGTTTATAGTTGCAGAATAAGATCATTTCAAGCGATCACCATAAAATTAAAATTTCTCAACAATTGTTTTGGGTTGAGATAACTACGCACGACACTTCATCATCCTAGGAAAAGGCTTGGTTTGGTTTCATCGCTCTACGGCCATTTTTTTTTTTTTTACACTGTGGCGAATTACAATGAGACGCGGTATTTCTACTTAAAATAGGGAATTCTGCTTTCAAAAATTATTACGAACATCCATGTCTTACCGAGAGCAGGCCCGGACTGGCCAGGTCGGCTGGTCGGCGATTGCCGAGGGCCCCCAGCTCAAGGGGGCCCCAGGAGACCCCTCAAAACACACTACTTTATAAATAGTTACATCAGAGTAATTTGACTATCTTCCTATAATTTTACTGATTTACAAATAATTTTGACTCAAGAAGTGTTGTGCACTGTGCAGTGTTCATAATTTCAGGCAAGTTCGCGATCAAAGAACTTAAATGCAAGCAAGTATTGAAGCTTTGTAATGAAAACCTTGTCTTTCTTGATTGTTTTCATCTAGGATGCGTGCACAAGTAAAGTCGAGACTGTTTCATTCATGGAGCATGCTGCTTCATGCTTCATCTGAATCCTGTATGTTCGTCCTCCTATCTTATAAACAGACGAAATTTTAAATGTAACGTCTAGAATGCGACAGTTACGTCTCTACGGAGCTTCAGTTTTTGTTCTTACCTAATATAACTAACTTCTTTTGTGCAACGCTCACCCGCTATAAGTCTCGTTGTAAGGTTGTATTTAAAGCAGTGTCAGAGCTGTGCTAACGTGAAACGCGTCTATCAATGTGGTGCTTCAAAAAGAAAAGACGAGAAAATCTTTAGATGTTGAAAAAAATTCCAAATATCTAAATACTTCGTTAATTAGTTCACTTCTAAGCTGCAAAGTGGGCTTTTGAGGGACGAAAATGGTACATTAAATACAGGTAACTCGAATTCGTTTATTAGCTTATAAGTTCAAACAAAACAATTCTATTATTTAAATTTATAAAATTAATTTTTAAAGTTAGACGTTCTTGATTTCCGATGAAAATTAGAGATTTTATATAAAAATAATACTTAAGTACCTTCCACATACTCAATAATTTGAGAAACTATCAGAAAAATCAGTAGCAAAACAATTCTATTATTTAATTTTTAAAATTAAAGGTTCTTAATTTTGGGTGAAAATTAGACATTTTATTTAAAAGCTAGCAGTACCTGACCACACGTTGCTGTGGTTTTAGTAGGCTTTACTTGTTTCGCTATTCGCTGGTCATCGTAGTTAAATGATCTTAAAATTTAAAATTACATATCAGCTATCAATATTAAGATCACACACACCAGGGAAAAAGAAGAAAAAAAAAAAAAAAAAAAAAAAAAAAAGACACTATGAAATCAATTAAAGTCTCGACTTGGGTTCCCGCTGCCCTTAGCAACAGCTTTCATGCCCGCACAATGCTGATTTAACAGCCTTTTTTTCCTATCAAATTCTGTAGGAAACAGAATTTAATTTAATATGACATGACATTTTTAAAAAAAATCTATTTTTCCATATAAAGGTATGCAGTGATTGTTTCGTTTCTTAGCATCGGTTATTATATTCGTTTCTTAAAAATTTTTCTGTACAGCTTCAATATAAGACCCCCGTTGGGGACTTTCGCTGTCATTTTGGCGACGAATTAAAGAGGCTGTTACAAGTGCATAAGTAAAGATCTTGGCGAGAGTTGCTTAGTTCACTATACTTGTACCAGGGTCTTTCAGAACCATTTTTCTTTTTGTTATAAAATATAATTTACAATTTCTATCAACTAAATCACAATTAAAGAAGATATATATATATATATATATATATATATATATATATATATATTCTTCCAATATGCATAGTAATTTATTACTGTTGTGTCCCATTTTACAATTATTTAGGTATTACTGTAGGATTTATATTATTATAGTTTCTTCAAAAATGTGATTTGATTGCCTAAAGTAAAAATATTTCACAACCTCATTTTTAAATAATTAACCGCTCGTAATTAATTAGTATACTTATTTTTTCCAGCATGGAACTAGTTTAGGTATGGTATATAAAAATTATGTAACTATTTATTGTGAAAATCAGTAAACGATATTAGAAAAAAAGCTTACATTTTTGCTAAACTATTTTTCTGGTAGCAAGAAAGCTAAATGTAGTTTTTAGTCATGTAAGCCTAATTTTCAAAAAATTATATGTTTTAATATTCTATTTATATATAAAAGAGTACTTCCACTCACTTACTCATCAACGCACAGCAAAATCTACTGGAGTCACTGACTCGAAATTGGGTCAGATTATAGAATATATAGTGTAAGCACCTCCTTAAGAAGCGATTTTACAAAATTCGCCCCCCCCCCAAGGGGGGCAAAGAGGACAGAATGTGATTTCATAAAATTATTGATATCTCAATGAAAGAAAAACAGATATCAGTAAAATTTTTGCTTTAAAATATAGCTAAGAAAAACATATTTCTAGATTTTTAGAAATTTGACCCTCAAGGAGGATCTCAAACAAAAAGACAGATGCACGTAAGATTTTTGCTTTAAAATATAGCAAACGCAGATATCCAGAAACCAGTTTTTGAAATTTTAGAAATTCAGTCCCCAAAGGAGAGAGGAGGGAGCAAAACGTAATTTCACATTTTATTCAAAACCTGATTTCACATAATACTACATAGTAAAAAAAAAAAAAAAAAAAAAACTATCCCCGAGACTTTTATTTTAAAATAAGGTGAACAAAATACCCAAAACTCAATTTCTAGAATTTTATAAATTCAGTGCTCAAGGGGGAGGGGGGAGGGGTAAAACGTAATTTCCACTCACAGACTCAACACTTCCGTGGCGATTTTGTGTGAGACGGGATTACGAATTTTGCAGTGAAAGTTGGTTCTAGAGAGTTAACACCCACTAAGACGGATTTTTGCAAAATTCTCTCTTTCCCACCCTGAGGGGGAGGGAGGGCGACAAAATCCCGTTTACGAGCATAATATTACGAGCATAACGGGTCTAAATTACTTCACGATTAAGAAGCAGCACCAGAAGAGACGACCTGCGTACAAAAAAGAAAAAATATATGTCGATTTTCGAATTCTTCATTTTAATGGGGAGGGAAATAATTTCGCAAAATCCGGATTTTCCATTAAAACTACGAAAAATGGCATGTTAGAAAACAACTGTATCTTCTGTATATATTTGCAGAAACCTATTTTGGGTGTTTTGCGATTTTTGATTTGGGAAGGGAGGGGGGGGGGATTTACAAGGGAGGCAAATTTGAGAGCAATCTTTTTGCATTAAATTTTCCCAGGTTAATTCTATGGGAGCTACCTTTGCGAATTTTGATGTGTGTTCAATATTTTCATCAAACATTAACTGTGATGGGATTTTGCTAAATTTCTCCATAGGAGTGGTGAGGGGGCAAATAAATAAAATCAATAAAAATAAAAATAAACAAATAAATAAATAAAAATAATTAATTAAAAATTGCAAGTGTAATTCTGTTTCAAATTATCTCAGGACGACAATATATTGGTATGTGGGTTTGCTATATGAGCACAAAATATATGTTTCAAGTTATAACCCTCATATAAATTATCTCAGAAAGGCAATTTCTGAGTGTATGGATTGCTTATATGTGCCTAAATACACTCTAAAAATACATTTTGCGAAATATCCCCCTTCCCTTTTAGCGAGGGTTGGGGGCACAAAATACATATCCAAGTGTAATTCTATTCCAAATTATCTCAGGAAGGTGATTTTTTGGTGTGTGTGTACCTAACACATCCTATAAAGGAATTATCATAGGAAATCTATATTTTGGTGTGTGGGTTGGTGATGTGAGTGCAATACACACGAAAAAAGATTTTGTGAAATATCCCCATTCCGTGCTTGCTGGGGGGGGGACAACTTTACGTACAATTAGTTTTTTTTTTTTTTTAAATGGGGCACTGTATATACACAGCATGCATTATAGGAGGATTTTACGAAACATCCTCTTTCACTCATGAGAATCTGGTGGGTAAAAAACATGTTTCAAATTGTAACTCTGCTCTAAATTAAAAACGATTTTTCAGTGTGTATGCTGGTTATGTGTATCCAATACTGATTCTGACTGATTTTGACTGATTTCAATGAATTTTTATTACATTATGAGATTTTTAGAATTAGTAAGTTGTATATAATTTTGTGACTTCATTTAAATATAGTGGAGTGAAACGGACAAAGCCTGATAGTTTCTCTAAATACCTCAGCAAGGGGCCCCTTTTTGATTTCTAGCCGAGGGCCCCCGAAGGAGCCAGTCCGGGCCTGACCGAGAGGTTCTGCTTTCAAGGCTGGTAGGCAGAAGGTGCCGAATTTAAACCTATGTCACGCTCGTCGACCTAACTGTTCGGTAGTGTTGATGTAGAGAATTATATTGCACTCCGTTGGGGTCTATCTGAAAGGTCCCAGCCCGTAATCGCGCGTTTAGGAGAAAACCATTGAAAACTTCGTATGGCTGGACCTGGAGTCGAACTCAGAACTCTAATTTTTGGAGTTTTTCTCCGAAACTCGCATGAATATGCTTAAGTTCCATGTATAAACAATCTTTCTTAATCCCTATCCAAACACATGAACCGGACTCGAACCCAGCAACTGAGCGCAAGCACAGAACGCTAACAATTACACTACCAGATGTTCTCGAGATAAAAAAAATATTCACGAATGCAGCGTGAAAGCAACAGCTTGTAAAATCAGTAAAGGTCTGAGAATAGTAAAAGAGGAAAAAGAAAGTGGGTCAAAGATTGCGGCGCTGACTAGATTTTTGGATATATCTCCCAATAGGCGGCGCTGCTCTGCTGGAATTTCACTTATTTAAGGGAAGGCAATAGCTTAGCTCTTATAGTGTATAAATGTACAAAAGGTGATGGCGCTGTTATGCTGCAATTTATCCTTGTTTACGGGACTGTAATATCTCAGCTTCCGTGGAATATATGCACAAAACTATTAGATGGATATTATGAAAACTATGCTGATTCAGTGTGGATACTTTTCGATAGACAGGTGGCGCTGCTATTCTGCAATATTTTTTATATACGGAAAAGCCATATCTCAGCTTCTATTGTATGTAACTTTACGAAACTTGATATGTGAAATAGATATTAGTAAAAATTATGCCGATTCATTTTGGGTGTACATTGGACACATAGTCGACCGATTTTTGCAGTTTTTCGAGTTTTCTTTAATTGTTTTTAGATGGCTATTTTTCAGCATTTATAGATAAAAATTGCATATTTAAAATCTTTATTTGGAGAAGTTGCCATGATTTTATACATGTTAGCTGGTAGGTGGCACTGTTACATATAATGATAAAAGCGAGATTAAAAAAAAAAAAAAAAAAAAAAAAAATGTGATAGCCATGGCATATTGTTTCATAATGACCAAACTGAACAAAATAAAAAGACACGCTTCACGTTTTGTCTTGACATCTGGTTCAAATAATTGAAAGAATTGCTACGGTACCTAGATTTCAGGATGGATGGATGGATGGGTTTTACGTCGTACTAGCAGGCCCTGACTTACGGCAGGGCATACGGGGCAAATGCCCTGGGCCCCCCTTCTGTAAGGGGCCCCCCTACAGGCGGATGCATAAATTCTGCAACCTAAAGACCTCTTATGTCACTGCAAGCCCCCCCCCCCCAGAATAGGCTTGCCCCGGGGCTCCAGGTAGTCTAAGTCGGGCCCTGCGTACTAGTGCTGCGCTGATGGGCAATTGGCGACGATCTGGGACATACCCCTAGAGGTGGTCCGGAGACATGCCATCACAATTTTGACCCTCCTACGAAGGGATGGCTTCGGTGACCCCCAGAGGGTCACCGAAGGGGGGGAACATGGAGGACATTGCGGCCACCATTAGTGTACACGACGGTCTTTGGCCGGCGCTGTACCGACTGGGCTACCGCGGCCCCCTAGAATTCAGGAATATCCTGGAAAACTCAAAGAATTTGAAAAAAATCTGATAAAAATAAGGAAATATAAAGGAATTTCAAAATTTATTGTAAGAGCAGGGAAAATTCAGTGAATTTAGAAAAAATTTTTGCAGAAACATAGGAAAATTTTTTCATAATTAAGTTTTAATTTCCGTTTTTAATTTTAAATTGTTTGTTTTTATAGTTTAAAGAAAAATCTTTTATTTTATTTTATTTTTATTTTTTATATTTTTTGTTTTAGTGTTTGAAAAGTGAAAAGATGAAAGTGTTTTTATAAAGATGAAAAAAAGCTAATTATGTGATTTTCCCCCCAAGTATTGTAAAATAATAAAACCAACATAGCCCTGATATATCCAACTGGACTCGTAAACGTGTTAGATTCTAATACTGCAGAATTACATATCATCTATTTCACTTTTAAAAGTGTCAGGCAAGGGAAAATTCAATATATATATATATATATATTAACAGATTTGTGTACAAACCCTGATTGCGTATTTAAAATAAATATATCGTTGAATTACCTGTTGATTCGTATGATTACTTAACTCAATTAACCATTTATTAATATAAATAGCTCATTTAGTTAATGATTTTAAGCGTCGATTCAATTTACCGTAGGTTTATAGAAGTGGTTAATTGAATTAAGCATTGATTTGTAAATGCGGATTAGTCAGTTAACTCTGATTCACATAAGTGGTTGAGTTTATAACTTGTTAAAGTGGGAAAAGAACCATTTGGTTTTCGAAGGCTAAAAAAAGCATATTTTCTCTCTTTCTCTGGCCACCAGCGGCCGAGAGGTTCTGTCCTCCAAGCTGGTAACGTGAAGTGCCGGGTTCGATCCCAGGTCGCCCTCGTTGGCTTAGCCATTCAGAGTTTTCCGTGGTTTCCTCCGAAACTTGCGTAAATATGGGATAGGATCCTTTAGAAAGACCCACCAACAGAGGACACTCCCCCTCAGGCCAGGACCATAGACCTTATATATAAAGACTACGCCACCAATAGGACTTCCCATTATAGTGAATGTCTTCAACATGAGGGTGTAATCTGAAACCTTCATCCTTTGCGGTCAGCGCTAAATGTCACGTGACAGAGAGTTGAGGACGATTCTTCCATAAGAAAGCACTTATTTTTGTAAGAATTCAAACAAAAATTTCTCACCTTCAGAATCGTTTCTCACAAAAGAAAATTTTTTTTATAATTAATGTATGACATTTTAGCTTTCCAACGATGCGTAAAGCTAAAGGCTTAAATAAAAAGTGTGTGTACAATACAGAAATTAAAAAACTCAAAACTACTTTCTTTCCTACGGAAAAACCACATAATAGTCATTCTCGTCTCTCTCTCCAGGTCTGCATCACGTGATAATTTCGCTGGGGAAGCTACTTCATGTCACAGACAGATAATGAGGGGGGATGCGTGGTCTACAGTCGACAGCATAATTTTTCGAGCACTAGCCAATAATTCCTATATTAAAAAAGTACACTTAAGACTGCTTTGTTAAATAAATCCTTGTCGAATCATGTTTTTAGACTGACTAAGAACATGACTCGATAAGGATTTATTTGACAAAGCAGTCTTAAGTGTATTTTTTTTAGACAGGGATTATTGCTAGTGCTCGAATAATTTTGCAGCTGACTGTATCTATATAAGGTCTATGGCCCTTAGTCTAGGACCCTTAGTGCAGTCAATTGGCCTTAATCCTAACACCACACCACACCTCTCTCTCTCTCTCTCTCTCTTTAAATATAATAAACATTTTTTTTTTTTGTTCAAAATTTTAAGTAAATAAAAGAACATTATTTTATCAAATTTTCAGCTGGCGGGTACTGGTTTTCGGAAACCTTTCAGAAAAGCGGTGCACACGATTTTTTCAAAAACAAATGCACTGATCTTATTGAATTTTTGCACACTTTCTCAAAATAGAATTGACTAGCGTTTGAAAGAAGGATTTTTATTATTAAAACTCGAACAAACTACTACGTCAGAAACGCCAAAAGAAAATTATTTGCGATGCATACAGCTGTTTCGGTAGCCTTAAGCGTACCGTCTTCAGTGCAAAAAGAATTCTGAATCTGGAGAAGTGCTCGTATATATAGGAGAGGGACCGGATTTAGTTCAACCAATAGGATTACGGGAAAGGTGGAGTGTATGGCCAATAGGAATTTAGGAATGTTAGCTGTGTAAAAAGTAAAGAAAATGTGGACTGAATGTAAAATTTCCAACAATCAGACAAATAGGGAACAGCGAAATCACAATTTACAAGGTTTTTAAAATTTTTATAAACATGAAAAGCTTCAAAGAAATCGAGTTCAGACCTAAATCCATTTATGAACTCGATTTCTTTGAAGCTTTTCATATTTATAAAAATTTTAAAAACCTTGTAAATTGTGATTTCGCTGTTCCCTATTTGTCTGATTGTTGGAAATTTTACAGCTTAAGGCTACCGAAACAGCTGTATGCATCGCAAATATTTTTCTTTTGGCGTTTCTGACGTAGTAGTTTATTCGGGTTTTAATATTCCAACGCCAAGTCTCCTGTTATTATTAATTGATTATTAATATTATTTATTTAATTGCAGTTTAAATTTTTGCCAGAGTTGTATGCAAAAACAGTACAATTTTTTTTGGTATATTTTACCCCATGTACGAGTATAAGCTTGTAAAATAATTTGTAATCGAAAAAAAAAAAAAAAAAAAAGAAGAAGAAGCTTTCCTTCAAACACCAGTCATTTCTATTTTAAAGAAGTGGGCGAAATATCAATAAGATCGGTGCATTAGTTTCTGAGAAATCGTGTGCATCGCTTTTCTGAAAGGTCTCCGGAAACCAGAGCCCAACAGCTGAATTTTCCAAAAAATTAAATGAAAATTTTATAAAATTTTGTTTAAGAGGGGACAATACCTAATCCCGCGTACAGCCGTGGCCCATGTTATTCTATGGGAAAATTTGTTTACATAATGACTCATTACCTAATGAATATTTTTCAATTCTGTTTTCACATTTAGAAAATTCATAAGCGTTAAAGGAGTACTTGTTTTCCAAAATTTGATTTTTTAAACTTTTTACATTTTAATTTTGAGTTCAAAAATGCGATTTTTCACAAAATGCATTTTTCTCATTTTCTAGTCGCAAAATGAAATACTAAAATTTTTAAAAAATCAATTTTTGGAAAACAAGTACTAATTGAACGCTTATGAATTTTCTAAATGTGAAAACAGAATTAAAAAATATTCATTAGGTAATGAGTAATTATGTAAACAAATTTTCCCATAGAATAACATGGGCCAATGCTTCCGGCGAGATTAGGTATTGTCCGCTCGTTGAATGCCATGTCAGCTATCGCATACTGGCCAATCATCTCATTAATAAGCGTAAAATTGTTAACGCCTCTTACAAAAATGCCCCCTTTTCCACACCACTTTATTTTTAGAGTAATTCTCTTCTAATGTTCTAACCATTAAATAAGAATAAAAATATTCTAAAATCTGACCGGTGTGAAAAAAAAGGCGGGAGCATAAAGGTTTTACGCTTCATAATGAGATGGTTGGCAAGTGTGCTATCGGTGACTGACACGCAAGTGTAAAATATGATATAAAACTAAAAAAAATTACACTGTTTTAACCCTTTGTATCCCACTGGGACTTTAAAGTCCCATTGAAAAAATTCCTCGATATAGCCTAAATTTGCTACAGGATTTCATTGGAACTTCAAAGTCCCTATAGTTTACGCTTTCCCTACAGTTAAAGCTAAATTTAATATGAGATGTTGCTCATGCAGCAAAGAAATACTACAATAGAAGAAGATAGAAAAAACTGACAGGTTTACTCTTCTGGCAGGTTCAGGTGGGGGTATGTTCTTACTAGCATTTTCATTTCAAAAATTCATATAATAAAACAATTTTTAAATTCCGATATAAAATTTCATTATAGTTTCACTCATAAGTAATAGTATTTGATTTAAAAATAAAATGCTTTTCAAATAAATAATAATTCAGTCTTTATAACTTCAAGTTTTTTCTTTATTATTCTGTTTGAAATGTAATCTGGAGTATGCTAGCTTGACATATCTTCAGAAACCTGCTAGTATTACATAGTTCTTTTAATAGCTGTGTTCCCACCTGCTGACGAAGAAAACATAGCATAAATTGAAATTTTTAGCTTGAATAGTGTTAAATTTAACTTATTTTCTTGTTTATTAACACTGTTAAAGTTATTCTTGTTGCTTTTACATTCCACTTTCACATCTTCACTTATCATAATTAAAATTCATAGTTTTATTTTTGTATATAAATAGAGTGCTGCTTTAGCGCCTATTTTATGCAAATTAATAATTTTTATCATTTATTTTGAAGTTAATATATATATATGTAACCCCTTAAATAATAGTTGAAAATAATTTCAGAAAATCAGAAGCAGTGTTTACTTACATACAATTTTCTGTGAGGGGGGGGGGAGATACTGCTCCCCTTAACCCCCCTCCCCCCTCTTATGATTATCGTACAATATTCATAAATCATTTTACGTTGTTATTAAGATGAAAGAAAAACTAGAATGTTGTGGCCATTACAAAACTTTCTTCTATATTTTCCTATGCAAATTCACGCACTACATATTATTTATTAAAATTATTATTTATCAAAATTATTTACAATCATGAATGCAGACGATTTTCGTCTGTAAAGGAGTTATACTATAGTATTCGTATATATATGTAACTTGGTGAAATTATTTAAAATCACTAATTATATATCTCAGATTTTACATTTATTTATTCGTGCTAATAAAATAAGTATCACATCATTGTTTCATTTTATTATATAAAGGTGGCAGCACTATGCCCAGACATACACTTAATTTTTTCTTATCTCTCGCAAACAAAAAAGTGAATTTCGAAAATTTATCCCAAATGCCAAATACACTTTTTTTTTTTTTTTTTTTTTTTTTTTTTACGATACATAGATGAGAGAAAGTAAAAAAAGAAAAAAACATATAAGGCTTTCAGCTCTAAATTAAAATCTGTGAAATATAGGTTTATTTTATTTTATTAATTTTTCATTTTTATATTCCTTTTAAAATGATTTTTCTTTCTGATTAAACTTTGTTTTACTACTTTCTTCTGTATAGATAAGAAGAACATATTAGAAGCATGACATTTTCAAACCTCCAACTCCAACCTCAAAAATACTGCTGTTTCCTGCGTTTTCGGGAAGATTGTACTCAGCTTCTATAGCATATACAGGGCCCGATTAAGCTTTGAAGCTAGGGGAGGCTCAGCATCATTTCGGGGCCCCCTTTCATTTCGGAAAATCTTGTTTTCCTGTTACATATTGTAATATAAAAATGCTATAGACCCAAAAACAGTGTTTGTTTATTATTATTATTTTTTTTTTCATACTGGTTTCTACACAGAACATTAAAATCATACAACTTTTTAATTAAGAACATTCAGATTTTTGAGGTTAAATAATAGATTTTTCCCGAAATAGTGAGTGTTTTGTCTTGTTTTAGGTAACCTTTCTCAGAAAAAATTCAATCTCAGTGTGAAAATATGAAACCAAAAATTCAAGACCATGTTTTTAATCCTCATGGGGGCCACCTCTTAAATTTTAGAGGGGAAGCTTGTGCTTCCTGAGCCTTTTGGATAATCAGGCCCTGAGCGTATAAACGTACGAAACTTGCTATGGGAGTTAGATATTATGTAAAACTGTGCGGATTAAATTTGGGTGTCCATCGGCCAACAGTTAATGTTAATATGCTGCAATTTAATCTCGTTTATGGGAAAGCAGTATTTCAGCTTCTATGACAAATAAAATGCATTAAACTTGGTATGTGAGACAGATATTACGAAAATTTATGCTGATTCAAATTGAGTGCATATCAGATGAGAAATTTCTGTGCTATGCTTCAATGTTAGGAAAGCAAGCTATACCTCAGCTTCTATTATATATGGATGTACTAAAGTTTGGTATGTGAGACAGATATTATTTAAAGTTATTTATTCAGTTTTACTGTATATCTGCCAAAAGTGGTGCTGCTGTTATTCAGTTTCTGAAATTTAAACTAGACTTTTATTACCTGATGACTATATCTCAGCATTTATTGTACAAAATTATACCTAATTGCATATGCTAAATGTTAATTGGGAAAAAATGTGTTAGTTAATTTTTTGTGCATGTTAATATGCATGTGTCATTGTCGTATAAAATTATATACAAAAAAAAAAGTTTTGTAATGGTCACAATGTACTAAGTTTTGTAAATAGAATTTGCCACTTATTCGTTAAAAAACGTCTTGTGAAATTTCAAAATTTGATAAGGTAGTGGATTGCTTTGTATTTCTCGAGTAAATATTCTAATGTAGGTTAAGAGAGGTTCCTAAGAAATGCATGATAATGTTCGAAAAAACATTGGATAATTATCTTTTTTTTTTTTTTTTTTTTTTTTTTCTGTAACACAGTTATTTACTTTACTCTTAAAGATAAAAAAAAAAAAAAAAAAAAAAAAACATTTTGCATATCAGCATTTTTTTCTTTTAAATCTTTAAAATATCTGAGAGTTTTTCTTAGAATTATGATATGCTTAAGCAAATAAATCTTGATGTTGTCAATATTTTTATCGCGACTGAAATACATTTGTATTATCAGTATTATATTCCAAAGTGTGTGTATGTGCCAGCGGTGTGTTTAAAGTATTTTTTACCTACATAAATGAATAAATAAATAAAGCACTTTAGAGAAAATATAAACAGAAGCATCATAATACGCAGTTCCTGACGATTAAATCGGTGGATATTTTTAAGCAGTCTGTAAATACTAATTATGAAGAATAATTGAAACAAAACAAATTTCGTAATATCGTCTGCTGATACCCGCGTTTGTAATGATCGATAGATGGCGCTTTTTCAGCTTTTGTTGTTAGTAAATCTAATAGCCACGTGTATTTATTATTGTTCTTTTTGTTATTCTATCGTACTATAATTTCTCCGCCATTACATCATGGAAAATTGATTGCTTTTGGAAAAATATATTTCAGTTTATTCAAAGTTCGATCGGAAGTAGATTTTTAACTGAAGTTGAACAAATATTAGTTTCAAATCATCTGATTAATTCTTTACTTCCATAAGCCGAAGCAACTGAAATTTTAAATTTATCATTTGGAAATAAATGGAAGCTTAATTCTGGATTTCTTGATCCTTTAGACTTACTTTGCAGCACATAACAGTATGTGTTATCTTTTTTACCGGATTTATTCATTTTTATTCAATAAATATATGTGAAACTAAACATCGGCAAGCAATGGCGGCTTGATGGAAGCCAAATTAAAGCATGTTAATTGTAATTTCACCTTAGCCCACCAGAGGGTGAGCATTTCATTACAATCGCGGATTTTAGAAATGCTTATATCAATATTTTTTAATTGCATAATTATACAATCTTTTTTGCATGAAACTATTAGAAAATGTATTTAATATTATGTGTGTAATTAATGGATATCTATAGATACTTTTATAAGCAGTCTGTTAAAATCATTATAGATATAGTGTAATAAGACATAGATTGATCATGGAGGGGAAAAAAGTGATTCCTTTTTACTCCGAGAAAGACGGCCATTTTGATCAGTTAATGACCGTCTTTCTCCGAGTGAATACACACAGATAATTTAGCAAATAAAATTGATGAATAATTTATGTACTAATGTACTAAAGGTGAATGAAACACTGTAGATACAATTTCAAATTCTTTTTTTTTTTTTTTTTTAGTTAATATTTAAAGCTAAACTCTTTTTATATACTAAAACTAACGTTCTTTACCTGCCGCTGCTAACTATATTTAAAAGAATTTTGAAAATTCTGTATTACTCACTAATATAAAACCTTAAAAAAATGTCAAACTTAAAAAAAAGTATTCCATCAAAAATCAAACTAGTTTTTATTTCATAATAATAACAAAGCAACTGATTTACTGATTATAAAAATTATATTTTTCATAATTTAGTCAAATATAATTTACTTTTATGATAACTTATCCCATTTCTTTTCATAAATTTATTAGAAGAATTAAAAGACGCAATATTTCGACATTTTGAAAATTCCTTAACGTTCTATTCTATTACAATTGCCGAGTTTCAATACCAGTTAATGGCTCATGTCAAAAAAAATTTTCGGCATCAAAAATCTTTGCATGATAACATAGGGATGATTTACTATATCTATGGTTAAAATATGTGTAAAAGAACACGAACACAAGTAAATTTCGAAATATCGTCTGCCGTTACAGGCCATTATGCCTTAGGTGAGATGGTTTTATAAGTTCAGAAATACTTCTTTATTTAAGGATTTAAAATTCAGACTGTTTTTTTTTTTTTTTTTTTTAATGTAGACAAATTTTCTTCTGCACAAAACTTAAAAAAGTTTTATATAATATTTAAATAAAACTGTTATTGAGTAATGAAGGATATTGATGGCCAATAATGATAAAAAAAATTGTGTACGCAAGAAACTTAGGTATGTGTTGAAGGCCTCCCGGGGATGTGTGGGTCTTTCTAAGGAGTTATATCCTGATTTACGCGTACATACCATAGAAGCTGAAATATAAGCTTTCCGTAAAGAACAAATATTGCAATATAGCAGGGCCATCTGTCACCCGAAATGCTTTAAATTGTATCAACATAGATTTCATAATAACGAACTCACATATCAATTTTGGTGCATTTGTTTATCATAGAGCTGAGTTATAGCTTTCTTGTAAATAAAGTAAAATTGCAGCATAGCAGCTCCATCTGTCGACCGATATGCACCCAAATTCAATAGAAATGGCTTTTGAGCATGGCCTTCTTACACTACACATCAAGTTTTGTGCGTTATAAAAGCTAAGCTATAGCTTTCCTCTAAATGGTGGAAATTATAACAAAGCATTACCACCTGTTGGACGATCTATCCCAAAAGTTAGTCAACACCAATTTAAGTCAAATTAAATATTAAATTTGGTAAAATTCCATCCACTGGTTTGTGAAATATAGTCTGCACAAAATCTTACTAACGCAGACATAAAATACAAACACATTGACAAACATTTAAAAAAAAAATCTAATCGTGTTGAGGTTAAACGTAAAAATTCATCGGAAGTCGGAAATTTTCACGGATCCAATACTTTTTTCTTATGCATATAGAACAAAATAAAAAGCCAGAGAATAAAAAAGATTTATTGAGTAATTTTCACGACACAATGTTGTATACAAAAACATTAAATATCCATTAATTATTTTTTACTGTGTACGTTTATTTATTTTTTTAACGCTTTCCAACAAAACTGAAAGTTTGTCTGTCCTCCCTCTGACTTCAATAAATATTTTCAGAATTTCTTCAAACATATATCTTATTCTTATATTCTTCACTATTTCATGTTCTTTATAAAAAAAAAAAAGGTGCAAATAATACCTCTGGTTTATATACACATAAAACCCAAAAATTTTTAATGCGTTGCGTTCTATAAGAGGTATTTATGTAAAGAATACGTTGCCCTAACAGCACATGTTCTCCAAATGATTTCCTCAGGACGTCCAATGGATAAAAAGACATCCTGTGGACATCTTCAAGATGCGTATTATGGAGAACTGTGTTGTTCGGGTAATTACCTTTGCTCCTTACAATGCATAATAAAATAGATATTTATTTTGTTATTCATGCACACAAAAACGAGTTTTTTACAAAACATAATATGATGGTTTACAGAGCTACACAAAAATATTCAGGTACATTACCTGTTATAACTAAAAACTGAAATCACTGCACGACTGTCGCACTCTAATTTTCGTTGATTTTTATAGATTGTTTTGAAATTACTTTATGTTGTTAAAGTTGATTATGCGTATTCTTCTATTTTTATAAAAGATATTAAAAGAACAAGGATTTTGTATACTGGGAACCACAAAAAGTTTCGATACATTATTGTCTATGAATTTTTTTGTTTTATTCTTTTTCTTCCGCATTATGAAACAGACAAAAAATGCAATTGAACATTTTTTTAAATAGATACTTAAGAGTAATTTTTAAAGATATCTGCAATAAAAAAATTTCGTACCACCTCATCATAGTAATTAATGAAGATTTTGTGGGTACAATAGAGGCCGAAGGAAAAAAAAAAAAAAAAAAAAACATTAGGAGCTTAAAAAAAAATGTAAAAAAGTATTTATTTATTTATTTTCATTGTATTTTTTCATAGACTGATGGTAGAATCTTGAGGTAATATAGGAAGTAAAAGTATTTATTTATTTTTATTCATTGTGTTTTTCATAGACTGATGATAGAATCTTGAGGTAATATAGGAATTAAAAGTATTTATTTATTTTTATTCATTGTGTTTTTCATAGACTGATGGTAGAATCTTGAGGTAATATAGGAATTAAAAGTATTTATTTATTTTTATTCATTGTGTTTTTCATAGACTGATGGTAGAATCTTGAGGTAATATAGGAATTAAAAGTATTTATTTATTTTTATTCATTGTGTTTTTTCATAGACTGATGGGGATCATGAGGTAATATAGGAATTAATTATAACACACGTGTAGATTGTGATAAACGCCGAGGAAAAACAGCGAAAGTATACTTATAAAATCCTTTCTGGAACAAAAATGGCGCCTTGTGTTATGTAGTGAGATTAAAGTGAAATATACGTGTTCTATTTTTATAAATAAATTCATATACCGTATTCTGATATATAAAACTTCTTTTCCTGTAAAATAAAGTATGAATAGCGTAACTAGTTTACAGATACCCACAAATTTGTCCTTCTAAAACATGTTTTCTGTGGATTATGGTACGATTAGCATTTAATCTGCTATTACTAGAAATTGCTGAAATTGCATTCAAGTTGTTAACAATGTGATTTGAGTGATTGTTGTTTCATTTAGTCTATCGTTCCGGCTATTTGTCAGCCCCATAGACCTATTATTACAGTGGACGGAGCATAGCTTTATTATGGAAATATAAGAGTCAGCTGAGTGTAAGCAAAAGGTTAACTTTTTTGCCAGTTATCGCGTTAATGGTGATTATTTATTTTCATTTTTTTCCCTTTACATTAAAAGATAAAGCAAGCAAAACATATGTAAAACGTTATAGTTTCATCTTTTCAGCTCTATTTTTTTTTTTTTTTATATAAATTTAATCATTTAGAGATAAGCCTAATTCCCACAAATTAATATTATTATAAAAACATCAACGCATTTCATTTATTTATTTATTATTATTTTTCCAGATAGTATAATTGGTATTTTTTAATTTCAAGAATTAAATATAGAAGTTATAAGCATTTTAGAAAAACAATGGCTGAAAAAATATGAAATAATAAAATATAAAAAATCTTACCAGATATAATAGTTTTAAAAGAATGTTTTCTTTTTTGACAAAACTTTCATTACAGTCTTTCACAGAACATTTAATAACCATTGCTAGCGTTGAAATATGGTTTATATACAAAACAATCTAACTTTTGAAGGGGAATATAAATTTTAAAAAGAACTTTCAAAAATAAGAAAAGATATCGTCTGCGTAAGAGAACGTAGAACTTACAGTTTGGCGAGAAAGTTTCAATGTTGGCCAGTTTGGCTTATTCTAGTGCCTAGTAATACGAGACTTTTTTATGTGTAATCTTTGCCACACAAAAAAGTTGCCATTGTCCCGTCCACTGTAATAATAGATCTATGGTCAGCCCGCGCACCAATTTCTGCTGATATTTATAGAATCAGAATGCCTCGAAATTAATTACAAGTTCACTATGGCATGTTTGCTATCCGCGTTTGTAATGATCGATAGGTGGCGCTTTTTCAGCTTTTGTTGTTAGTAAATATAATAGCCACGTGTGACGTGTATTTGTTATTGTTCTATTTGTGTTACTACTTAATATTCGTGTTATAATTTCTCCGCCATTACATCATGGAAAATCGATTGCTTTTGGAAAAAATATTTTAGTTTATTCAAAGTTCGATCGGAAGTAGATTTTTAACTGAAGCTGAACAAATATTAGTTTCAAATCATCTGATTAATTCTTTACTTCCATTAGCCGAAGCAACTGAAATTTTAAATTTGTCATTTGGGAATAAATGGAAGCTTAATTCTGGATTTCTTGATCCTTTGAAGTTACACTGTAGCACACAACAGTATGTGTTATCGTTTTTACCGGATTTATTCATTTTTATTCAATAAATATATGTGAATCTAAACATCGGGCAAGCAATGGCGTCTCGACGAAAGCCGAAAGCTATTCATGTTAATCGTAATTTCACCTTAGCCCACCAGAGGGCGAGCATTTCATTACAATCACGGATTAATAAGAGCATAAATAGCACAACTAGTTTGTGTACGATCGCAAAACATTTCCCATGCATTACAGTCTATCAAAAGTATATAAAATATTTAATGAACATTTTAATGGAAATGTAAGAATTCGTCTATTTATTAAAACAGATAAGATATTCAATACATTAAAATTAAAAGTTTGTCTGTCACAGATTTCTTTTTGTTATTATAATTATTATTTTTACCCAGCTGGTCTTCTTTATTTTTTATTTATTTATTTATTTACTTTCTTCTATAGTTATAAGAAGAAAATACAGTGAAACTTGAATAATTCAAACTTTTTACTCGGTCCCTTGAATTTTGTATTAAAATAATGTTAAAAAATCGTGGTTAATTCGAATTCTATTTTGGATAATTTGAATTTTTCATACGATTACCTTTAAAATATTACTATAAAATTTGTTCCCGAGATTTTTCTCAGCTAATACATTAAGTCTTTCAAAAGAAGGATAAGGAAATACAAGAGAAGCCCCTAACTAGTGCATCAGAAGATATGGTGCATATACATGAACTTTGAGGGTTTTTTTAAATTGAAAGTCATGTCTAATGAAGAGGATTCTATTTTTGTATCAAGTCATATGCTATGACACAAAGATTGTACTTAAAGAAGCAATAAAAAATATCTGACTATTTTTTAAAAAGTGTTGAATAATTAAGCTCGTAAAAATATAGATTTAATGGAAGTGGTGGGGGGGGGGGGATGTAGCAGTATTCTTAGATATAAAGTTTATGCGTTAAATCTTTGATCGTAGAGTTTTAATTTTTCAATTCATCTCTTTTTTTTTTTTTTTTTTTTTGACAAAATAGTATAAGTAATTCGAATATTTGGATATTTCGAATTTTTTTCTGGTCCCTTCAACTTTGAATTATCCAAGTTCTACTGTATTAGATTCGTAAAAAATTTCAACGTCACATTTATGACGATTTTGTACGTTTTACGTGATCCTAAATGCTTTTTGATTAATGTATGTCTGTATATGAGTGACAAAGATTTTACGGCAGCTCTAGATTAAGAACCGCATGCACATAATTTTATGAAAAAGTGCATTTAGAATCAGCTTGGCGTAAAATGTATTTGCGAATCTTTGTAATACATCGCTCAATAGCTGTCGCTGTTATGCTGTAATTTCACTCATTTATAGGAGTGTTATATGTCAACTTTTATAGTGTATAAGTGTACCATAGATATAGTAATAAGGCATAGGTTGATCATTGAGAGGGTTAAAATGATACCTTTTTTACTCGGGAAAAGACGGCCATTTTACTCTCTTATGGATGTATTTCCCCCATTAAATATACACGGGCATGAAGCTATAGATATTCTGTTACCATGTGCACGGGAATACAAACAGGTAATTTAGCAAATAAAATTTATGCCCTAAAAGGGAATGAAAAATTCCAGATACCCTTTTCTTTCTTTCTTTTCTTTTCTTTTTTTTTTTTTTTTTTTTTTTACTATACTCTAGTATACTCATGTCTGCACAAAACTGTCTTTCTTTCGGCATTTATTATTGTTACTAGCGAGCTTCGCCCGCTAGCGGGTCAGTATTTTCAAATGAATCACTAACAGTAACTTTTAGTGTTGAGAAAAGAAAAAAAAAATCATTTCTGATTGGGTAAAAAGTCGGCCCGGGTCCCCACTGCCTTCGGCAGCGCAGTCCCGTGCGCGCTGCGCGTGCACAACTTAAGGGATGCACGCGCTGTGCACGCGTATTCCTTCCCTGACCCTTCGTGCCCCTAAAAAAAAATCATTTCTGATCGGGTAAAAACTCACACCGAGTCCCCACTGACTTCGGCAGCGCAATACTTCTTTCAGATAAAAATCGTTTGCATTCATCATGAAAAATAATTTTAATAAATTATAATTTAATAAATTATATTGCGGAAATTTCCATAAGATTATATATAGAAGAAAGTCTTGTGGTGACCACAACATACTAGTTATATATTAAAACTTCCGCGGCTGCTAACTACATTAAAAAAAAAAAAAAAAAAATTGAGAATTCCATATTACTTACTAATATAAAATATTAAAAAATATTAAAAATTTAAAAAAATTATTCCATTAAATATGAAGACTAATTATTTCATAGTAATAACAAAGCAATTGATTATAAAATTTATATTTTTCATAAATTACTTGAATACACGCTTGAATATAACTTATTTATGAAAACTTATCCCATTTCTTTTCATATATTTATTAGACTACTTAAAAGCCACGCAATATTTCGGTATTTTCAAAATTCACTAACATTCTATTCTGTTACTATTTTCGAGTTTTAACTCCCTAAGACTGATGCCAAAAAACTTTTTTGGCATCAAAAATCTTTGCTTGTTAACATGGGGATGATAGATCTATATAAATTACTATATCTATGAAGTGTATAAAGCTTGGTAGAGTAAAACTTGTGAAACATTTTTTGTGGTAAACTATATGTTTATCCAGTTTACACGCATATCGACCAGCAGGTTACGCGGCCATGATACAATTAGGAAGGCAATATTTCAGATTCTACAGTTAACTAAATTAAACTTGATATGGGATTTAGTTATCATAAAATCTATATTGATTTAATTTGCGTGCATATCGACAACAGGTGGCTTTGCTATGTATACTGCGATTTTCTCTGTTTGCGGGATGGGCATATCTCAGTTTTTATTATATATATAAATGCGTGAACTTTTATGTTTTTTTACTTTCTCTTACCCATCGGGTCGAGAAAGTATTGTTTTAGGGTCAAATTTTCGAACGTGAGTTTTTGTTATATTTACATGTTCTGAGGTCCCCTGAATACGAAAATCATGTTTTTAGCGAATGGTCTGTGTGTATGTCCGTCTGTTTGTGTGTCTGTTATCAGCACATCTCAAGAACAATTAGTAGCAGAAATTCCAAACTCGGTATTCTAAATGTGTATCATACAGGGATGCTACAGTAAGCTTTTCGTAGAGATGAAGCAAATGGTTCGTGTACAAGGACACACAAAATTATTCAAATACATTACGTCTATGGGGGAAATTGCAGGTAAGTAGAGTTTAACATCTACAGAATGCACTAAACCAGATGAAACAAATATATATATTTTGTAATAAAGATAGTCAACTGGGAGAAAAATTTTATGTATGTAGGAGCCTCGCCTCCTCCCCCCTAGGGGGAAGTCCCCCCTCGAGGGGAGTAAATTTTCATGATGGGTATCTTTCAAAAGAGCTCGCCAATACCTTTAAAACGAATGGTTGAACCATCGATCTGCGATAATTTAAAATAAAGTTATCGATTTTTTTTTTTTCATTTTTAACAATTTTTTTTAATGTAATATTGAGAATAAATTCAACTTTTTTTGGATATTTAGTGTTATACTACTTCTCTAATATGGAAATCGTCTGTATTATCATAAAAGATAATTTTTATTTAAATAATTTTAATAAATTATTTTTAAAAAACAGAATTGTTTTTTAATAACCGAATTAAATTCTATATAAATTTTGGTGCATTCATGAAACGGGGGGGGGGGGGGTTGAGAGGGGCGACAGCCCCCCTCACACAGAACTAACTATCATATAAAACTTTTCCGAAGCCTAAATTGAATTGTTTAACATAGGTTTACATAACAGTACTCGTTACCTTACCTTTTAATCTCCAACCTGTATTTATAGTATTAATTTTCAGGGTAAGAGAAAGTCGTGTGAGTGACACACCAGATTATTTATTTTATTTTGCACAATGATAATGACATAAATCTAAATTTTTAAATTAATTATATTTATTTAAAATACAATAAAAATGCTTCAGTTATACCCGTACTGATTTCTTTTGTAAAAATACTTGGATAGAATTCAAGAAACATATAATAAGTTTTTGATTTATTTCTAAACATATTCCTTTGCGTTTAATATTATATATTTGCATACCACTTCTTGCTTTAAGGTATTAGTATTTTTTGCTGTTATCATCACTAAATTGCTTTAAAACTTCACGATAAACGTTTTACGTTACTACTCTGAAATCGTTACTCCATTTCTGGTGCGCCAATTGTTAGATTGACTTACTTTACTTATTTAATTCTCTTGAGGCACATTTCGTTACCATAGCAACCGTTAAGTGTGTCTTGAAGCAGGTAAGTTAAAATTTTCGTCTGCTTTAGGAAAAAGAAGATTGTGAAATTAAATGATATATATTACATGATTTGAATTTATGGTTTTTTAATATCGTGGTACAAATAAATCTATAATTAATTTAAGTATTAAATCTTACTTTAAACTACTAATTAATACATTTGTGAAAGTATTTTTATGAGTTAAAAATAAATAAACATATAACAAAATTGGTTGTAAAACGACCAAATTATTTTATTATTAAGACTGAGGGCCTATCCGCGTATGTAATGATCGATAGATGGCGCTTTTTCAGCTTTTGTTGTTAGTAAATATAATAGCCACGTGTATTTATTATTGTTCTTTTTGTTATTCTACTTAATATTCATGCTATAATTTCTCCGCCATTACATCATGGAAAATTGATTGCTTTTGGAAAAATATATTTCAGTTTTTTCAAAGTTCGATCGGAAGTAGATTTTTAACGGAAGTTGAACAAATATTAGTTTCAAATCATCTGATTAATTCTTTACTTCCATTAGTCGAAGCAACTGATTTGGAAATAAATGGAAGCTTCATTCTGGATTTCTTGATCCTTTGGAGTTACACTGTAGCACACAACAGTAAGTGTTATCTTTTTTACCGGATTTATTCATTTTTATTCAATAAATATATGTGAAACTAAACATCGGCAAGCAATGGCGGCTTGATGAAAAGCCGAATTAAAGCATGTTAATTGTAATTTCACCTTAGCCCACCAGAGGGCGAGCAGTTCATTACAATCGCGGATAAGTCTCAATCTGGGATTTTTGCGTTGTCGATTTCGATAGTTGGACATTTGTCGAAATCTAAAATTTATCGAAAATATAATTGAATAATTTGAAAGCGATGTTATAATTTAAAAAAAAAAAAAAAAAAAAAAAAAAAATCTAATAGTCCTCCGTCCTAAACTAAATTCTGCTTTTGCCAGAATTTCACAAAATCTTTTATTATTATTATTATTATTATTGAAAGAAAAAGAAAAGAAAATTAATAATAATCAGTATTGTTACAAGCGATATCGAAAAAGTTTTTTTTTTTTTTTTTTAATAATTTTGAATTAGGAAATAAAAAGTGCGCGTGAAATAATATGAAATAAAAATAAGTAAAAAATGAATTTAATGATTTAATGTTTTTGTTTTTCGGGGGCTGCTCATGCATATAAAAAATGCGTATTAAAACGGTGTCGGGCCCTTAGCGACCGTGCCCTTAGCGGAACGTGCCCTTAGCGGAATGGGGTGAAAGGGAAGAAAGAGGAATAGAAGAAGCCGTGCCCTTAGCGGAAATAAAGTGTGCATGTGGCAGATTGAAATATGTTATTAAATGCACAAAAGAGTGCTTTCTATAGAATGTAGTATGATTAGCTTAAAATTTACAGAGTCACGCAAAAATATTCAGTTACACTGAGGGTTATTATTGGAAATTTGCTGAATTGCATTTACGAAGCGTTTATTCTACCATTTTTTTAAATGTGAATATGATTTGAATTATTATTTGTATTTGTCTATTCTATTGTCCGTTTGTCCTCCTGCAGCGTCCGTCAGTATTTTAAGATTTTTTTTTTTATTTTCTTCTATTATATTCAACAGAAGAAAGTATTGGATTCGTAAAAATGTTCGACCTCGGGTTTTTGATGGATTTACTCGTTTTGAGAGCTCTATAACACGATTTGACTATTTTTAGAAAATGTCTGTCTGTCCGCCTCTCTCTCTCTCTCTCTGTCTGTGTGTGTGTGTGTTTGTGTGACAAAAATTTTGTGGCAACAGTATCTCCGGAACTACTGCTCAGAAATGTATAAAATTTACATGTTGATGCATCTTGAGCTAAATTAGTGCCTGTCAACTTTTGGCGCGAACCGCTCAACAAGTGGGACTGCTATACAGCGATTTAAAAAAATTTAAGGGAAAGCTATAACTCAGGTTCTATTGGTATAATAAATTAAAATTTGATATAAGACAATGTCATTATGAGATATTATGCTGATTCAATTTGAATGCTTATGGACCAACAGGTGGCGCTGCTATACAACGATTTCTGAAATTTAAGGGAAAGCTATATCTCAGGAGCTGCATAATACTGCACAGAATATTCTCAGAATATTGCACTGAATTGCATATAAATTTATATGTTGATGCACCTTAACCTAAATGAGTGTCTGCCAACTTTTGGTGTCAACCGCTCCTCAGATTGCGCTGCTATACAGCGATTTCCGCAATTTAAAGGGAGGCTATATCTCAGGTTCTATTGCATATCATCAAACAAAACGTGATATACATGAAGGCCATTATGAGACATTATGCTGATTCAATTTGGATGCTTATCGGCGCGCTGCTATACTGCAAATTTCCTCGATAACGGGAAAGCTATATATCAACTTCTATGGCATATAACTGTACGAAACTTGATATGTGAGATAACTATTATATAATGCATTTTTTAAGGTGTCATTTATAGACAATAAAACTGTCTTTCTTTGGATATTAAGTGTTAGTTTTCTCTAAGATGAAAATTAATTATTTGCACTTAGTGAATTTGTATAGGAAAATATAGAAGACAGTCTTGTGGTGGCCACAACGTACTAGTTTTTATTTTATTTTATTTATTTAATGATATATGTTATTCAAATTCATTATTGAATATGCCCTACTTAAAATGGTTCTAATAGAACCCGTGCCACTGGTTTGTGTACACCCATCCAAAAAATGCCAATGCATTGCACTTTAGGGGAGACATTTTTATAAATCACATTTAAATAACTTCATCAAAAAATCTTAAAGAAATTCGCATTTTTTGTTCGCATGCTAAGAAAATGTTTTGTATAAATTATAATATGCTTAATCTCCAGATATACAGGGCTATGCAAAAACGTTTCGATACATTAAGGGGTACAAATAGAAAATTAAAAGCAGCATTTCTGTTTGTGTTAAGCATTTTCAACACTTTCCAACAATATTTCAGAGTGATTATGAATTCATTTTGTCTATATGTCTGTCTTTCTGTCTGTCCATTGTGTGACAATATAGGCAATGAACATAGAATGTTATACGACACAACGAGTTCGTACAGTTGGAAAGTGTTGATAATCACTCATGATTTTTCGTTTCTGTTTTAGCTTTAAAAGGTGTAATGCTTAATTATATTTTCAGAAACTTAAATAAAATCATAAAATAGCAATAATGTACTTTTTTGTATCGCGTACTCTGATTCATTAAGCTTTATATGGTTGTAGATCACCGTTCTCTCAAAAAACGGATATTCTACAGTACGCATGCCTATTTTTGCGACAGGTTACTTCTGAAGCAAAAGTTAGTCAGTGCTAAATGTGGATAAAGTGTGGATGAAAATTGAAGAGTTAATTTTTTTATTTATTAATTTATTTTTAAATTTATTATACATTTCCGCTAAAGGCACGTATGCTAAAAGCACGCCACCGAGGGGGTGTAACATTTCCGCTAAGGACACGGGTTTATAGATTTCCGCTAAGGGCACGGCCCCATTAAAACGAGTCGAAGAAGGGAGCGAAATAAGTATTGAGTTATATTACGATAAATACGATATATAGTAGGATACGATATATTAGACCTATCGTCCAGGGTTAGTAGGCATTTTCGTTGAAAGAAATAGTTTGTTCGTTCGGTGCAACTTGCACATGAGTCCCGTGAGGTACAACTTTCACATGAGTCCCTTGAGGTACAACTTTCACTTTAGTCCCCTTTAAATGTAGTGATTTATTTTTATTTATTTATTTATTTATTTATTTATTTTGTTACAGAGTGTACATATTGGTAGATGGTGTATTAATTTTGAGGCATTCTAGATATACATTTACGATAGCTAGAGCCCAAAAATAGGTCAGACAACCAGACAACGTGGTCGGAAAACATTTTTAAGTTTTGAAAAGTGTTAAGAAATGCTACAGAAGTATAAAATAAAAGTGATGATCTTTCACAAGTTTTAATTAAACAATGTAATTTACGTAATTTCTTTAATGAATTATTTATAATAACATCCTTATCTATATTAATAAAATCAGAGTTTTGTCTGTAAATTTGTCGGAATCGAAAAATTTTACGATATCTTCACGTTTCACACCCCATGAAAGCCGAAAATGATTTCAGAAAATTTTGCCTGTGTGTGTGTGTGTGTGTGTGTGTCATCGTGTCCGAATGTCGCTTTTTTTGTCCGGGCATCACTTGAGAACGGCTGGACGGAATTCAACGACGCTTGGCAGGAATTTAGGTCTTCACCCAACTTAAAATTATATCTATCAACTTTTCAGACATTCCCCCCCGTTCCCCCCCTAGGGGGTAAAAGACTAAAACACGTTTGTCCGGGCATCACTCGAGAACGGCTGGACGGAATTCAACGGCGCTTGGCAGAAACTTAGGTCTTCACCCAACTTGAAATTATATCTGTAGAAATTTTCAAAATTATGATTAGTGTTTAAATTGCGTGTAAAAAACGCCTGCGCATGCGCCATAAATATTTTTTCACTAAAATGCTTTGAATGAAAAAATAAAATATAAAAATAAATTTTTAAGTTAAAGACTTTTGTATTCGCGTGATTTTCACTACAAATTATGAAAAGATTGAAATGAAGTTTTGCCATCTGAGTTTCATACTTTAGTTAATTTTAAAACATCTAATTGTCGTATCGAAAAACTGTTTACACCCCAGGATTCAGAAAAATCACCTCTTTCATTTGGTACTGAATTTGTAACGATAGGTCTGATATTTCTAATTTATTTTACCCTTTTTCCGTTTTTAACCCAGATTCGGTATTTATATATATTTGGTGATTTATTTTTATTTTTTTTAATGAGGAATATGCACGTGGATAAATATTTTCATAGAGATATTGGAACAACTATAGTATTTCCCCTCAGCTGAATTTGGCGATTTATTTTTGGCGATTATGGCTAAATCATAAATCTAAAATCATATATCATAAATGATAAAATCATAAGCTAAATTATGAATCATAAATCATAAATCCAAAGTAAATAGCATGCAGGCTGCCATATTATATCGCAAACAATCCAGAACGACATCGTTATCGATCAAATCGGCGCCAAAGAAAAATCGCCAAATTCAGCTGAGGGGAAATACTATAGTTGTACCGAGATATTTGGCATTAGTTTAATATTTTTATTTAATTAAGCAGTACTTTTCTTTCCTGCAGTAAAACAAAAATTTTTGTTGTTATTATGTACCTTATGAGGGTTTTTTTTTTTTTATGTTCTCCCTTAATTGTAAATGACTATAATTTGGATTTTATTAAGATTTTTTATTTTTATTTTGTAAATATCAGAAAAGAGTTTTTATTTTATTTTATTTTATTTATTTTATGGATTTATATTTATTAGTGTATGGATTTATATTTATTAGTGTATGGAACAGCTTTCGTATTGGATCCCTTTGGCAAAATTTTAAATTCGGAACCGAAGTAGCTCGGACGTTTCTCGCTAAGGTCTTTAATTGCACAATTGAGATAGCCAATTCAGTTCATCGCAAAAATGGCTTAAAATATTTAAAGTCACCAAAGGGTTCCCATACTAAAGCTGTGCGTTTTGTATTTATTTATTTATAATATTTTCTATTAAAGACTTCTGTGGTCACGAAATTTGGTGCGTAAATTGTTTGTTTGCATCCGGCACTTATTGTAACTGGATTTCACGAAATTCGAAATCCCCCCCCCCCCTTCTCGGAGTCGGAGGGCAATAAACGGTATAACTTCAGTATAACCCCACAGCTGAATTTGGCGATTTTTCTTTGGCGTCGTTTTGAAGGATAACGATGTCGTTCTAGACTGTTTGCGATATTATATGGCAGCCTAATATGTTGTTTATTTTGGATTTATGATTTTATGTTTTATGATTTATGATTTAGATTATGATTTTATCATTTATCATATATGATTTATGATTTTTAGATTTATGATTTAGCCATAATCGCCAACAAAAAAATAGCCAAATATCGTTGTGGCGTTATACTGAAGTCGTTCCCAATAAACATGTGTAAAAACATGTTTTGCCGTTTGAATTATCTTCGAATGGCGAATTTTGGTGTGCGGATATTGATTAAGTGTACGCATAATGTACATTAGTGGGATTTTGCAAAACTTCGAACTCACCCGCTGAGGAAGGGGAAGTAAGGTGGGTAAGTTGTGCCGAAGACAGTGGAGACCTAGACTCCTCACTTTGCGAGCGAGAAAACCTCTACCAATCACAGCGAGAACTTAGGTTATTAATAAAGATATGGGATTTTGACAACTCATTTAAGTTTAATGTCCAGCGAAGCGGGCAAAGCCTGCTAGAAAACACTATAAAATAACTTCAATTTTATGCAAATAACATACCACGTGTGTAGAGTTTTGTAAACAATCAAAATTACCGATAACTGTTTTCGTTTTTCACCTAATTTATAACACATTTCTAATTACAGGTTGTTAATTCTCAAAAATCAATGCTGCATCAGCTTTTCGTTTTCAGTGATGCGTCTGAAACAATGCAAAACCTGTCAGAAATCTGTCGCAACCTTTTATTTATTATTATTATTTTTTTTTATAATCAAAACTATTTTAACATTTCCGAATGCAACTGGACACTTTGACAGTATTTTTACTTTCTTCTATATGTAATATATAGAAAGTATTGGATTCGCGAAAATTTTCGACCTCCGTTTTTTGACGGATCTACACGTTTTGGGATGTCCTGAACACGAATTGATAGTTTTTAAAAAATGTCTGTCTGTGTGTCTGTCTGTCTGTCTGTCTGTGTGTCTGTCTGTCTGTCTGTGTGTCTGTATCATTTTTTTGTGGACGCTGTATCTCACGAACCAATGAATGAAATTTAACCAAACTTGGTATTTAGTTGCACCCTGACATGAACTGGTGCCCATTAGATTTGGGGATCAATAGCTCAACAGGTGGTGCTGTGATCGCATTTTATAGGACAAAATTCCGTATAAATGGGCATAATGAGAGTTATTTTAAACTTGTGATTGTAAAATTAATATGAATTATTGATAATAGTAGTAGTTAACTAGGAAAAAAAATTTGTGCATGGGGGGGCATCGGTTCCCCCCCTGGGGGGGAAGTACCCCCCCGGGGGGGGTTAAATTTTGAAGATGGGTATCATTCGAAAGATCTCGTCAATACCTTTAAAACGAATGGTTGAACCATAAATCTGTGATAATTTAAAACAAAGTTATCGATTTTTTTTACTTTTAACAAAAAAAAAAAAAAAAAAACTTAGAAAAAAAAATCGTTTTTTTTTTTTTTTTTTTTTTTTTTTAACGAAATTTTACCAAACTTGGTATTTAGTTGGTCCCCGACATAAACTGGTGCTGATTATATTTGCGGATCAATAGCTCAACAGGAGGCGCTGTGATAGCATTTTATCTAAATTTTTAACATGGCAGAATAAGACAAAAATTCGTATAAATGTGCATAATAAGAGTTATTTTACACTTGTGATTGTAAAATTAATATGAATTATTGATAATAGTAGTACGTAACTAGGAAAAAATTTTTGTGCATGGGGGGGCATCGCTTCCCCCCCCCTGGGGGGGGAAGTACCCTTAAAAAAAACAAGTACCCCTCCAAAAACAAAACCCTTAGAAAAAAAAAATTGTATTTTTTTTTATTTTTTTTTTTAAATATTGTTACTGATTGAATATGTATAGGAAAATATAGAAGAAAGTCTTGTGGTGGCCACAACATACTAGTTTTTTTTGTGCCCGATAAAAGATGTGTGGATACAAGTATCCGCGATTGTAATGAAATGCTCGCCCTCTGGTGGGCTAAGGTGAAATTATCACACCACTGACAGCTTTCACGCTGAAACAATGATAGAACAACAAGCACGGAGTAATAAGACAGGAGAAGAAGGTAACGCTGAAATTTTGTGATGTTGTTTTCTAATGTTTACAGATGGCGCCAGCGTGCAATCCTTCCTTCTCTCCAGCTTCCGCAATGTTATTCAATGGGGAAATGTCTCGATTTAATTATTTTTTTAAAAATAATATCAAGCTGAAAAAATTTCGATTGAAAGCAAATTTCATTAAATACAGTATTCTAACCAACATGTTTTTTTTAAGAGCCATTTTATACTAATTTTACTTTGAAAGAAAGCTTTTAAAAAATGACGATTCTTATGAACCGAAGCTAGCTAAAACAGACAATTGGAAGGAAGGAGAATGGATGAAATTTTGTAAAGAGAAAAAATAAACTTACTTTAGGTGCAGAAAACACGAACTCGGACTTTATTTTTCTCCTAGGGCTTTTTTTTTTTCTTTTCTTATCACTATCATAGCCTGTTTTACAACTAGGAACGAAGCATTTATTTGAAACATCTGAATTATGCAGTTTTAAGAACTTACAAAGAAATTAAATTGCTTAAAATAAAAAATTTTAAATGTACTCCAGCAAAATTCTATTGAAAACAACAGTATATCCGCGCCGAGGTAGGGAGGAATGACAAGTGGCGCCCTCAATATTTACCAAAAATTTAGATCACAGTTTCGTAGCTTTCTCCCATTGGACCTTCAACTCCTATTAATATTACTCCGTGACAACAAGAAAGAAGAATAATAAATACACGTGTGGCTATTATATTTACTAACAACTGCAGTTGGGAAAGCGCCATCTATCGATCATTACAAACGCGGATAGTTTTTACATTTTAAAATGTGCACATGCATTATATAAAATGAAAAAAAAAAAAAAAAAAAAAAAAGGATAACTTAACGTTATAAGAAAATGTTAATTACTTTCCCAAAATCTATAAAATGGAAAGAAGTTTCGTACTTTTTACTGTATTTTATATTTTATTTTATTTTATTTATTTATTTGGGGGGGGGGGGGGAATAAGATGAAATAATGTTTTCACGCGAAAAATTAAAAGTTATAAAATATTAAATTTGCTCATGCATATAAAAAATGCTTATTAAAACGAGTAGAATAAGGAAGTGAAATAAGTATCCGCGATTGTAATGAAATGCTCGCCCTCTGGTGGGCTAAGGTGAAATTACAATAAACGTGGTTTAATTCGAATTCCATACTTCCGCCATTGCTTGCCGATATTTAGTTTCACATATATTTATTGAATAAAAATGAATAAATACGGTAAAAAAGATAACACATACTGTTGTGTGCCACAGTGTAACTCCAAAGGATCAAGAAATCCAGAATTGAGCTTCCATTTATTTCCAAATGACAAATTTAAAATTTCAGTTGCTTCGGCTAATGGAAGTAAAGAATTAATCAGATGATTTGAAACTAATATTTGTTCAACTTCAGTTAAAAATCTACTTCCGATCGAACTTTGAATAAACTGAAGTATTTTTTCCAAAAGCAATCAATTTTCCATGATGTAATGGCGGAGAAATTATAGTACGAATATTAAGTAGAATAACAAAGAACACTAATGGAACACACGTGTCTATAATGTTTACTAACAACTGCAGTGCTGAGAAAGCGCCATCTATCGATCATTACAATCGCGGATTGAGTTATATTTCGGCTGACCAGATCAAAGTACCTTTATAATAGAGAAGCATAAAAAATTGCTACAATTATCAAATTATGGATGTATTTTTTCATTCCTAATAAATAAGGACTAAAAATAAAGTTTTACTGATTAATAATTTAGTTTCTACATTTTTTTTTTTTTTTTTTCATTAGTTAGGTTTTTTATCAACAAATTACATTTTAATGATTCTGGTTTTAGTAAAAGTGTTTGTCTGTACATTTGGTTAACTTTCGTAAATATTCTTAAATGAATTTCAAAGGTACACTTATGACTTATATATTATAAAAGGTAAATCTACTAACTTTTTTTTTTTTTTTTAAATGCGGTGTATTACATTTGTAATTACTATTAGGAATAACTAAATCTTACTTTATATTTTCCTTAATTAAGGTAAAATAAATCTAGTAAACATAATTTACCTACGTTGAGGTACGTTGTTGATCTAAAAGGATCTTGAAAACAAACTTCGCGAATTTCGTAAAGTGTTTTTTTTTTCTTTTTTCTTTTTTTTTTTTTTTTTTTTGACGGTAAATATTGTTATACTTCCAGAAAATTCCAAATCTGAATCTGTAATACTAATATAAAAATGTTTAGAAATCCTTAGAATATTGGCGCAAATTTCTAAGTTCAAATCACCGAGTTATTTATGTAAAGCGAAATTCAATAATTACAGGAATTCTTAGTTTTGTGGAGAACCACTGACCATACCCTTTGATCAAGGACTTGTGAGACTTTTTTGAGTTTATACGTAGAAAATTGTTCCTGTGAATTATGCTGTATTTAACTATGACGTATTACGAACGATTTTGTAGCGTTTCTGTCGCTTGGAGTTTTTCTGGGTTCTCCAATAGGTTCTCAGATTATACAAACTCTTTTTATTATTTTTATAGTGGCTGGTGCACGTAAAATCTGTCGTGGCCGCAATGTCTTCCATGTTCCCATCAAAAATTATACCTCTGGGGGTCACCGAAGCGGGAGAGCCGTCCCTTCCGTGGAGGATCAAAATTGTGATGGCATGTCTCCGGACCACCTCTAGGGGTGTGTCCCAGACCGTCGTCAATTGCCCATCTGCGCAGCACTAGTGCGACGTTAAACCCAACCATCCAACCATCTATTATTATTTTTTTAGTTATGGACATGAAAACGCGGACCAACAAACAGATGAGTTGAAATCATTGCCGCTTTTAAACTTTACAAGTGTTAGTGACTTGACAAACGGATCAGTGACAGATTTCAGCCATAAATATATTAATAAGACATAGATTGATCATCGAGGGAGAAAAAGTGATTCCTTTTTACTCTGAGAAAGACGGCATTTTTTTCCCGGTTAATGGCTGTCTTTCTCCGAGTGAATACACACGGAAGATTTAGCAAATAAAATTTGTGAATAATTTATGCACTAAAGGTGAATGAAAATTGCAGATACAGTTTCAAATTCATTTTTCTTTCTTTCTTTCTTTCTTTCTTTTTTTTTTAACTATATTTATTGATTTAGTTAATATTAAAAGTTTGTAAACTCTTTTTATATACTAAAACTAACGTTCTTTACCTACTCCACTGCTAACTATGTTTAAAAGAATTTTGAAAATTCTATATTACTTACTAATATAAATCTTAAAAAATATCAAACTTTAAAAAAAGTATTCTATTAAAAATCAAAACAGTTTTTATTTCATATAATAGCAAAGCTACTGATTATAAAAATTCTATTTTTTATAATTTAGTCAAATATAATTTACTTTTGTGATAACTTTGTGAGGAACTCAAGTGAGCCATATTCCTCATTTAACTTAGGTAAAGCTGAAACTTGATTGCTTAATTAATTAATGAAGTAATGACAAAGTCAATTTATAAGATAAATGAGCTTTATTAAGAGCTTAAAGAGAAGGTGGGCGTTGGACTATCTTTTCATTTAGTATCTCTATAAACTTAAAAGGGCAGCCTTCATAATTACTTTTAACTTTACATAATTAACCACCAATAATTTCAACTACTTCGTTTAACTTCATTAACCCTCACGGCTCAGTAATCTTTCGATAGCGGGAGGATTCCCTTACACCACTATCTACTCGACTTACTATCTCCTGCTATAGCCGCTAACAACTAACTTTCTACTCACTTACTTCCAACTAACCTTCTACTAACTCCCCTCCAACTAACTTCTAAAAGCAATCTTCCTTCTCTTTTTATACAATTTACTTTCCAAAATATTAGCATATGGAAAATTACAATTTTAATTTAGGATGAGAACTAACTTTATTAGTCAACTGAATCCTAAATTCAGCACATTCACGTTTTACTCGTAAAGTGCGAAATTCGCTTGTAGCATTACGCTAACTTTGCTATACCTCACAACTTATCCCACTTCTTTTCATATATTTATCAGAAGAATTAAAAGACACTCAATATTTCGACATTTTGAAAATTCATTAACATTCTATTCTATTATAATCCGCATTTGTAATGGTCGATAGATGGCGCTTTTTCAGCTTTTGTTGTTAGTAAATATAATAGCCATGTGTATTTATTATTGTTCTATTTGTGTTACTACTTAATATTCGTGCTATAATTTCTCGGCCATTACATCATGGAAAATGAATTGCTTTTGGAAACAATGTTTCAGTTTATTCAAAGTTCGATCCGAAGTAGATATTTAACTGAAGTTGAACAAATATTAGCTTCAAATCATCTGATTAATTCTTTACTTCCATTAGCCGAAGCAACTGAAATTTTAAATTTGTCCTTTGGAAATAAATGGAAGCTTTATTCTGGATTTCTTGATCCTTTGGAATTACACTGTGGCACACAACAGTATGTGTTATCTTTTTTACCGGATTTATTAATTTTTATCCAACAAATATATGTGAAACTAACATCGGCAAGCAATGGTGTCTCGACGAAAGCCGAAAGCTATTCCTGTTAATTGTAATTTCATCTTAGCCCACCAGACGGTGAGCATTTCATTACAATCGCGGATTGCCTAATTTCAATACCAGTTAATGGGTCATGCCAAAAAAATTTTTCGGCATCGAAAATCTTTGCATGATAACATGGGGATGATAAATCTATATAAATTACTATATCTATGATTTCTGTTCGTCTATCTCTGTTTTCATTTTAATAAATATTTTTATAATTCCGTAAAACTGATATCTACTATCAAGTTTTTTCTAACTGGTACCTCAATATTCTGTACTAATATAAATTCTTTGAGTGTGTATGTAATGTTAATGCATCTGTAACCAGACAGCTAAACGTTTTTGCTAACCAACGAGATATACAAAATAGAATGCTGATTCAATGGAAGAAGGATTAGCTTTCCGTGGTTCAAGATGAATCCCGTGACATGAACCAATAGGTTGCTATGTTTGGCTCTTTATCGCAATTTTGGCAATTTTGGCGTCGACAAATTATCATTACTATTAGGTAACATGACAGTCCTATGACTGAAACAAATTGTTTTTAAAATAATTGTTCACATATTTCATATTTTAATAAATAATCAAATACCTTTTTTTTCATCGTTTCCCAACAAAGTTTAAAAGTGTTTATAAAAGAAAAGTTAAACTTTTAAAGAGCTAAATTTAACAACAAATAGTAATTTTTCAACTATTTTTAAGCATTTTGTCGGTTAAATTTCGACTACACGAAATAAAAAAGAAGTAAAATCAAAATCAAAATGGTTTAGAACAAAAGAATATTAAACTACATAAGTAAACAAAAATATTGGCGGTTATGACTTTGCCAAGAACAATCCTTATACCGTTGCCATAGAAATTTACTGAAAATATGCTGTTACCAAGGGAACTAACGCATAGAGGTTTCATGTCACATGATTCATGTTGGACCATGTCAGGGTGACCATTTATCTCACTCTACTTTATTTATCTCGTTGTAGCTAACTACAAAAAAGATCTGGAATGACTCCACTCGACTCTCTGAACATTAAATAATTAGCGGCTGTTTAAATAAAATAAAAGTAAGAGAAGTCGTTAAATAAACAAAAGAGAAAGTTATAATAGGGTGTTTAAATAATTTTCTCGATATAGTATGTTGTTTAATTTTACACTATTGTACTTCAAATAATTTCAGCCCATAGATTGTAATGATAAAGAATTTTTCGTTGTTTACCTGTAAAAATCTTTAAGTGCT
The DNA here is from genome assembly GCA_963930645.1 of Salticus scenicus. Lineage (NCBI taxonomy): Eukaryota > Metazoa > Arthropoda > Arachnida > Araneae > Salticidae > Salticus > Salticus scenicus. Next base: position 219,581,424 of record OZ005661.1, read on the forward strand.
AGATTCACCAAAATATATAGGGGAGAGTGGGAATGAATGGGACATTTTTCATGTTTTTACAGATAACGTTCACCCTATGTAATTCAGATTTTTGTAACATTGCTCATAAGTACACTTCAGTAATCAGTTACATATAAACATATTAACTTTAATAAAAAGTTATCATTTTTAATAAATAATAATTGTTTTTTACATGCATTTTCATTGTCCCATTCATTCCCACCCCACCTACGAGGATGAATGGGACATGGTTGGGGATGAATGGGACAGGACTGGAATTAACAAAGGAAAGAAAACAAAATGGAAAGTAAATAAGTTTTTAAAGTTAAATTGAAATATGTGATTTTATTACACACTATAAAGTTTCTGAAATTAACATAAACTGATGCATTGACTCAAATTAACATCAAAAGGCAAAAGTCCTTCGGTTCGACCAGTTCCTAGTGCTCTATGTTTTGGTAATTTAATCTAATAAGATCTAATCTAAAAATAAATAAATAAATAAGACATTAGAAAGAGATAAATCATTATAATAGAGTACAAATTATCCAGGTAAATTTTTGTTTCCGACTGATCGGGAAACATAAGCATTCTATTCTGTATTACATTAATAATCACCAGGATTTATTTAATTAGCTTGATTGAAATTGTGATTTTAATCCAATTATTATTAGTTTATTTATTTATTTTTTTAATTATTGATATTATTGATTTAAGTTGCATTGAATATTCTAACTTATAATTTTTTGAATCATCATTATTATAAACAAAAATCAGAACAATTAATTTCAATCTATTTTTCTCTAAATCCATGCTACTTTTATAATTCCATGTTATAACTATTGAGCTACAGGTTATAAAAATATTGCAAATCTATTTACGATTTGTTTTAATATGATTCTTGTGTACAATTTTAAATTAGCACATAGTGGGGACTGTCTCATTCATCCCCACCACCACATGATCATATAAAACATGAAATAGACCTAAGGAACAACTGCCAATATTCTCCTTGAATATCATAAACACAGTGAGAGATTCTGCCTTTTCATCATATAAGAGTTATATTAACTTTAAGCAAATAGTTAATTTTTTAACTACTACCTAATTGAATCAGTAAAAGTTACTTTGGCATCAGAAAAGACACTTTAATTTTTTTCTGCTCTTCAGTAGTCACCACAATTCTGAAACTACACTTGATGAATGACCTCAGTTCTGCCATATGTCAGAAAAATTGTCAAGTTTCTAGTGCTTGCAAAGCATAAAAATTTTGCTATTGTCTCATTCATCCTGCGTCCCATTCATCCCCACTCTCCCCTACAGTTTGTGCGACGGTGACCTATAATATGGCGTTAAATTTTCAGCTCAATCGAATAAGGCATTTAGACGCTGTTAGACTTTAAAAAATTTGGCCCTATAGGCCATAATGATAAAGAATTTTTCTTCGAGTCCCTGCAAAAAAAAATATACAGTCGGTAACAAAAGTATCCGAACACTAGCAAAAATTCCTATATAAGACAACTGCACTTCATACGGTTTTGTTAAATAAATCCTTGTCGAATCCTGTTCTTAGTCAGTCTAAAAACAGAATTCGACAAGGATTTATTTAACAAAACTGGATTAAGTGTACTTTTTTTATATAGGTATTTTTGCTAGTGTTCGGAGACTTTTGTTACCGACTGTAAGTTCAAGATTTACCAAAATCAATAGGGTTCTTACTAGGGTGGCTTATAACATTACGTACCAACTTTCAGTTCATTCGAACAAAGCGTTCAGACGTCACCGTGTTCACTCACGCACACATGCATACATCATCGCAAAAATAGTGAAAACGTACTTAGGGAACCTCAAAGCCTATAGAAACATCTCGGTAGAGCGCCGGCTTCGTAATTGGAAGATTGCGGGTTCGGTACTCGAGCCGGCCAAAGACCGTCGTGTACACTAATGGTGGCTGGTGCACGTAAAATCTGTCGTGGTCGCAATGTCCTTCATGTTCCCATCAAAAATTATACCTCCGTGGTTCACCGAAGCGGGAGAGCCATCCCTTCCGTGGAGGATCAAAATTGCGATGGCATGTCTCCGGACCATCTTTAGGGGTGAGTTCCAGACCGTCGCCAATTGTCCATCTGCGCAGCACTAGTGCAACGTAAAACCCAACCAACCTATAGAAACATCAAAATCTGAAAGTTCCTTCTTTCACATGATTACAATACTTTTCTTACAATATGTATGTTCAGAAACGGAAAGTAATAAAAAGGTTCAAAAGTTGAAATGTATTAAAAAAAAAAAAAAAAAAAAAAAAAAAAAATGTTACTTTAAAAGCATTTACCGTAATTATCTTCATACATTCTACCGAGTTAATTTACGAGGTAAACATTATTTTAATCAATTAAGAAGATATCTTTAATTAATTGGCAAAAGGCAGAAGTGTTTCATATTCTATGATGAAATCTGTACTAACAGAGAATGAAGACTAGAAGAGAAAAGATAATTAATGAGAAACCAAATAATTATTTCGAGATTTGTCAGCACTGGATTTCCTTTTAACAGCTACATTTTCATTAGTAGATTCATCCTGGTTGCTATGGTGATTTTGTTTTTGATTTTTACAGTCTGCTGAAAGGGGAAATCGGGGAAATCGTTTCATTAGAATGGTTGGGAAAAAATTTATTAGAATGACATATTTTTGTAGTTTCTCTTACCTATGTAGAGCAAAGAAAGTTTATTTTTGGGACAAATTTTTGAAATTAAGTTTTTAATATATCTATACGTTTTTGAAATTCTCTGAATCGAAAAATATGATTTTTTAGCAGTTGATCTCTGTGTCTGCCCGTGTGTGTTTGTGTGTGCGATTATTTTTATTCGCGTTTGTAATGGTCGATAGATGGCGCTTTTTCAGCTTTTGTTGTTAGTAAATATAATAGCCACATGTATTTATTATTGTTCTATTTGTGTTACTACTTAATATTCGGGCTATAATTTTTCCGCCATTACATCATGGAAAATGGATTGCTTTTGGAAAAAAAAACATTTCAGTTTATTCAAAGTTCGATCGGAACTAGATATTCAACTGAAGCTGAACAAATATTAGTTTCAAATCATCTGGTTAATTCTTTACTTCCATTAGCCGAAGCAACTGAAATTTTAAATTTGTCATTTGGAAATAAATGGAAGCTTAATTCTGGATTTCTTGATCCTTTGGAGTTAGACTGTGGCACACAACAGTATGTGTTATCTTTTTTACCAGATTTATTCATTTTTATTCAATAAATATATGTGAAACTAAACATCGGCAAGCAATGGCGTCTTGACGAAAGCCGAAAGCTATTCATGTTAATTGTAATTTCATCTTAGCTCACCAGAGGGCGAGCATTTCATTACAATCGCGGATCGGCATAAGTGTAGAAAAATATTAAAAACAAGTCCTAAGTTCTTCTGACAAAAAAAAAAAAAAAAAAAAAAAAAAAAAAATGTACTTTCTGAGATGTCGTCGGCAAGGCACAAAACTGGCTGCTAGGCAAGGTTTTTTGCTTATTTAATCATACATTGTGGAAAAGTTTTTTCTGGGTCGAATTTTTCAATGTGAGTATTTGGTATGTTTTCTGAGTATTTACATGTTTTAAGGTCCCCTGAATCCAAAAATCTGCTTTCTAGCATCTGTGTCTATATGTCTATGAGTATGAGGGTCGGTTATCAACTTAACTCAAGAACAAATACAAGGGGGCCATAATTAAACTTGGCCTATTCAAAGCACTCTGTAGCTGTAACTAGAACTAGTATGTTGTGGCCACAACAAGACTTTCTTCTATATTTTCCTATATTAATTCACTAAGTGCAAATAATTTATTAAAACATTATTTATTAAAATTATCTAACAGGATGAATTGAAACGACTTTCATCTTAGAGAAAATTAGCACTAACTATTCAAAGACAGTTTTATTGCCTATAAATAGCATCTTAAAAAATGCGTTTTTATAATGGTTATCTCACATATCAGGTTTCGTGCAGTTATATGCCATAGAAGTTGAGATATAGCCTTCCAAATTATCGAGGAAAATTGCAGTATAGCAGCACCACCCATTAGCCAATAAGCATCTAAATTGAATCAGCATAATGTCTCATAATGACTTTCTTGCATATCATTATTTTTATTAATGATACGCAAATAGAATCCGAGATATCGCCTTCCCTTAAATTGTGAAAATCGCTGTGTAGCAGCGCCATCTGCTGAGCAATTGACATCAAAAGTTGACAGGCGTCATCGTCAAGGTGTATCTACATATAAATTTATATGCAATTCTGTGCAGTGGTTCCTGAGATATAGCCTTCCCTTAAACTGTGGAAATCGCTGTATAGTAGCGCTACCTGTTGGTCGATAAGCATTCAACTTGAATCAGCATAATGTCACACAATGGCCATATTTACTTTCTCTATTACTTCTCACATATCAAGGTTTGTTTGATTATACGTAACATAACCTGAGATATAGCCTCCCTTTAAATTTCGGAAATTGCTCTATAGCAGCGCCACTTCGTGAGAGTTGATATCAAAAGTTGATAGGCTCAAATTTAGATCAATGCGCATCTACATATAAATTTATATACAATTCTGATCAGTAGTTTCGGAGATACAATCGCCACAAAATTTTTGTCACACACACACAACACACACAGACAGATATAAATTATCTAAAATGGTCAAATCGTGTTTTAAACCTCTCAACACGTGCAAATTCATCGAAAACCGGAAGCTGAAAATTTTTAGGAATCCAATACTTTCTTCTATTGAATATAGAGGAAAGTAATAAGATATTTTGTAAATTTGTATACAGACATTTCAAAGAATGTGCTCAAAGTTTCTGAAAAAAAGAAAACAAATTAGAATAAAAACTTTAAAAGTTTCTCCTCTGAGGGGACATGCATCAAAATACAAACAATCTACAAATTTTAAAACAGACAACTTTATTTATTATAGATTTAATTGTTATTTATTACAAGGTAATACAGACTGATTATCGGTGGAGATCAAATTATTCAATGTGGGCCCATGAACAGTGTGTTCAACAGTTGATCGCCAGTGATCCTCTGCTCATCTTATACTATTAAATGAGCAATATATGTATATATATATATATATATTTCACTGTTCTCGAAAACGGTAGCTCGGTGAGTCACGTGATTTAACACAAAGGTGCCCTCCGAAGGGTCATTACGCACATCGAACAATTGCGCACATCGATTTTCGAATTTTTGATTAGTTTTCTCTTAATTAATAAAAATATAAAAATAGAACTTCCCTTTTCTATAATGACGCAAAATGGAGAATCTTAGGAGAGATTTGATTGGTTTATTTGATTTTAATTGATTTGAGTGTATTTTACATTGAACTACAGCTACGTTATGAGGAATTACAAGAGATTTGTCTGGTTTATTTGATTTTCATTGATTTGAGTGTATTTTACGTTGAACTAAAGCTACGTTTTGAGGAATTTCGAGAGATTTGATTGGTTTATTTGATTTTCATTGATTTGAGTGTATTTTACATTGAACTAGAGCTACGTTTTGAGGAATTACGAGAGATTTGATTGGTTTATTTGATTGTCATTGATTTGAGTGTATCTTACGTTGAACTAAAGCTAATTATGAGGAATTACGAGAGATTTGATTGGTTTATTTGATTTTTGTAGATTTGAGTGTATTTTACATTGAACTAGAGCTACGTTTTGATGAATTACAAGAGATTTGATTGGTTTATTTGATATTCATTGATTTGAGCGTATTTTACGTTGACTAGAGCTACGTTTTGAGGAATTATGTGAGATGTGATTGGTTTATTTGATTTTCATTGATTTGAGGTAAGGGTGTCCAGTGATGTTTTTTTGTTTTTAACATGCTTGACAGTCATTGCTGCGAAAACGAGTTTCATGCGTTTTCAGATTCATGCACAGCGTGTTAGGGGTTTCCAGATAGTGATTGCCGTGCAACCGAGTTTCGTGCGTTTTCAGATTCATGCACAGCGTGGTAGGGGTGTCCAGTGATGTCTTTTTTAACATGCGTGATAGTGATTGCCGCGGAACCGAGTTTCGTGTGTTCTGAGATATATGCACAGCGAGGTAGGGGTGTCTAGTGATGTTTTTTGGTTTTAACATGCGTGATAGTGATTGCCGCGGAACCGAGTTTCATATGTTCTGAGATTCATGCACAGCAATGTAGGGCTGTCCAGTGATTTTTTTTTTCTTTTCATGAGCGTGAAGCGTACATACGTGCGTTATAGTGATTGCTGCGAAAACGACTTACGTGCGTTCTGTGATTCGACCATTCATCGATTAGTGACTTTTTCTGTACGAGTAACAGCTTCAACTGTTTCCAAAATATTCGAAGAATTAACATTTCTATTTGACTGTTTTCGAGAATATTCGTTTTAATAATAGTTTTATTGCACAGATTCGAGTTCAAAAAATGTTTGATATTATCAAGGAAATCGCATAATAAAACTGTGAAGAAAATAGTCGCCAATCGAAATATATTTATATAAACGTTTCAATTATTCAATTAAAAAGAAAACCTTTAAATATTGTGACCAGCGAAGCGGGCGAAGCCTTCTAGTGAGACTTATACGGCCCTTTAAGTTAGTACAAGTTACAACATTTCTTTTAAAACCAAACTCTTTAAATGGCCCCATAACCAACAATAACACAGATTAAGAAACGGATCGGCCAAGGAGTGAAAAATGAGCCGGTAATCTCTCTGTCATCTGTAAAATTTTTCAACAAAAACCTTTGAAAAATGTAAAAATTAGGGATGCACCGAATATTCGGTATGTATGCCTATTCGGCCATACTACCGAATAAACCATACTGCCGGTTTGGCCGAATCTAAAACTATTCGGCAAGCCGAATATTCAGTTTGGCCGAATACCAAATTATTCGGCTACTATTCGGCTAATTGAACATATAAAAATTCAATTTTTTAAAATTTTTAATCATTTGAAAATGTTCTGCTATTTTTAGTTATCATTAAAATAAGATTTTTCAGAGTAATTAAGAAATAGATTATATTTAAATGAAAACAATTGTTTTATCTAGTTTCAAGTAACATTAAAGAAAATTAATTATTAGTTACATTAATCATAAAAATTAATAATATCTGATAAAATTTGTCTTTATCAATAACAGTATAACGATGTATGTTTCTACAGTTGAGTTAAGAAAGAACGTACAGAATTCACATGACGTTGCCATCTAGGAAACTTTAAGAGATCTAATAAAGATCACATCCAAATATGGAAAGAAAAATGACACAAGTCATGCAGTTTTCAGTTTGTCATTTAAAAATGCATATGAAGTGCCCCAACATGCACAAAAAGCATCCTATCTATATCCCACAATTTATTCACATGAGAGTAATAGACATTTGCATCAGTTTTAATAAAGGTTAGCCAATATGTTGTTACTTTTAAATTGATTTTTCTCAAATGCTACATTTTTAGGTTGTGGTGTAAATAATTCATTTACCTTTTATGTTTTCATATTTTTTATTTTATTTTATTAACATTTTTAATTTTAATTATCAATTGAAGTTCGTTATTGAGGAATCAAGAACCTCATGGCGTACATTGCGTTTTGGCCACAAACCCTTTTTATTCTTTGGGTCAAAAAGGTCAAATATATGTCCAAATATTTTTATTTACTAAGAGAAAAGAGGAACAAACTTACTTAGTTGGTAGAATGCTGTAAAAGGAAAAATGCAGAACACAATCCTATTTGTAAGAAAATCAAATCATTGCATTAAATTCCTTTCTTTTATTTTTCAATCAATACCAGCAAATCCAAAACAAGCAGGATACAAAAATAGACTGCTCTTAAAATTTGGAGGTCCATCCATTCCAGTTGATAACATATATATATATATTTAATAAGTAGGCACTCTCTCTCCAAATGATAAAATGGTCATTATTTTAAAACAGAAGAAAAACAAATCTTTCTCACCCCATGTTCCTCTCTTGATAGCTACTCAAACCCAACTGAAATTTAAAATTGCAGGGATAACAGAAGGTGCGGTCAGAACCATCACCCCATTGGTTCTTAGAATGGTGTGAGATGACATCACCACTAGGAAAGAAGAACCAATTTTTCTCCTGTGTGTGTATTGCAGTAAAGCAAACACAACAGGGTGAGTTGAGCCAGCTGAGAGACACAATGCATTTAAGTGCAGAAAAACAATCTTATTTAAAATTTTAAAAAAGGTGATGTTTTTAACATCACATTACCCCTAACGACCATTAAAAAAATTTGGAAGACTAAAAATGTGAATGGAGAGTGCATACCTACATTTACATGAAGGATTACAATTTTTTTTTTTTATTTACATGTGAAAAAAAATGTCCATATTGACTACATAATATTGTTAAAACGGCCGTTAAAGGCATGCATGTAACAAATTAAATTTTTAAGCAAATGAAAGGTCTTACAATACCTTGAATAACATGCATTTCATAAAAAAAAAATTTCAGAAATTTTGAGAACAATGTACATGTGCCACAATATTAATCTGAACCATACATAATACAAAATCGATATGTAAAGCTGAAACAATAAAATTCCGACAAACAATCCAATATCAACGCCTACCCTGGTAGGTGATCAATTCTACCAAAATAGGCGAGGAATACACCATTTCATCAAAAACAATACTATTTCAGCACTGTGGTTACAGACATTCTCAAATAAAAGATTTTATTGATACAAAAGCGGTCAGTGACATATCTAACAATATTTATTAGGATATTGACAACTAATAAAATATATCTATAAATGCAAACAGACACAGCTTTTATCAACAAGTGACATGAGTAAAAAAAATATTGATACCTTTTAAAGAAGATAGCATTATAAACAGAAACATTGAAACGCATGCTAAGTGCTGTAAAATTTCTTTCTTATAAATTTGTAAAAATAATTAGTTAAAGCGAATAAAAAAATGCATGACATGTCAAAAGAACTTTAGTGGATGTGCAATTTCAACAAAAATATTTAACCAATAATCTTGATATTAAATACACGCATTATGATAAAACAAAATCAGTTATTATATTTCAGTATAAAATATTTACAGATGACCTCTTGAAGCATTATTATGAAGGAGAAAAAAAATCAAAATAAGTATCAATACAAATGTCAAAATAATCTTACAGATAAATATTACATTAGATACGGAAAAGGCATTCCAAACACTTAAGTATAATATTCGAATAAGATTTTTTAAATTTTATCATTACCATTATTATTACCATTATTATCATTTTTTTTTTTTTTTTTTTTTTTTTTTTTTTAGAATATACATATTATAAATGGACATAATAAATGTGAGTGGCTACTGAGGCCACCAAGTTAGATTACTAAACAAAATCAAAAATGCACTTTATATAAACTTCAAGTAATACTCAAAATAAACATACTATCAGATATAACCAAAACAAAACTGCAATGTCAATAATCACAATAAACAAAAAATTTTATCAAACATTATACACATTTATATACATATCATGTGTGGATTGTGTATTAATTTGATTGTGTAATAGTGTGGATGTTGTGTATACTTGTGTTGTATAAGTGATGTTTGTGTCTGTGAAAATGGTGTGGAAGCTTCCAGAAATTGTATTTAATAACCCAATATATCCATAAACTTGACAATGTGTAGTAATTAATATATGAAAAGAAAGAAGAAAAATTATGTATACACATATAAATATGCAAGTTTCCGATACATATAACACACACATACTGTACATTTTGAGCAGAAATTACTTATAGTATATTTATCAAATTTAACAAATCAGACAATATATAAAATAAAACAGCATAACAGAAGGTTTATATTCATATTAAATACAATACACACTGCACTAAGTTGTAGATACTCAACATTTGCCACAGGAAAAATATTATATATATATATAATTACACAATATATAACAGGACAATATATATAACACAACTTATAAAATATACCTGTACAAAATCACCTTTGTTTACAACAGGCAACTTTGGCGAATCACCTGATTAAGTCCCCTAAAAAAAACTAAAAAAAAAAACATGTTAAAAGAACATTTGTGAAAATGGAAACAAAAAAACAAAAAAAACAAAATTAAGTTTTGCATCTTGGTCTGAGATCATAATGAGACTGCGGTTGAACAATCCCAGCTGGTTGACCTGTCTGAATTGTTTGTGGAATGAGATGTTGCTTTCTTTTATGAGCCAGGATGACACGGTCTATGTTGATAGTGAATGGTTCAGCCCCTTCATTTTCGAATTCTCTGACGGAGGGTAACACACATCAGATATTACTTTTTGAACTGAATATGGGCCTATGAATCTTGGTTTAAATGTATCCTTGGTTTTTATAAAGACCATATTTTCTTTGAATTTCCGGAGAACTGCTTTTTTATGTTGTCTAGTATTACGTTGGTTTTGGTGAAACTTCCGTTTGATCATTAACAGACCAGTGTCCGGATGGACAAAATAATTTTTATATTTAGGAGAAGGTTTCTCCGAAGTTATATCGACAATAATTTTTAGCAGAAAGTCATCTTCTCTTTGCTCTTTAAAAAAACATTCTTCCGAGATTTCCATCATAAGATTATCTGCGTCAGAGCTGTTTAAGGAACGACTGAGTGGAGCAGCATCGTTACTTAACAACTGAGGTAAGGAAGAACGATGAGGCTCTGATGAGGTGAATGACTTATCAGATTTATAGCAGTATCTGCCAATTTTAATTTCACAAAAGCCAAAGCATGGGATTCCTCCCATTTGCTGTTCTCAGTTTTAAATTTCACTTGTTCAATAAAAAAATCCAATAAATGAGGGTTTCCAGAAAATGGCGTTACTAAAGTTTTGTACGGTAAACATCTTGTCAATCCTTTGTTAGAAGCCATTATTTTTTTTGTATATATATGAAACTACTATATTGGTTTAAAAAATAAACAACACAGATGTATGAAACTTGTTATTTAAATATCTTGATTTTTACATGTGTTGATATCTATTTGCATTTAATACATTCAAGTAGTTGAGGAGAGAGAGACATACCTACAATTTTTTTTTTTTTTTTTTTTTTTTTTTTTTTTAAGGCCAACACTACAAAGTTCTGTTGGTTATTATTTATTTAATCAATTATTCAAAATATATTGAACCAAAAAATTTTTTCATTTGTACAAAGTTCCAGCATATCACAATTTTTGAAACAGGGAATTGTCTTATAGGTCACTTGGTATATATTCAATCACAAAAAAAAAAAAAAAAGTGTAATTGGTTATCTATGACTTTAAAAATAATTTCAGTAATTCTAGCAATAAAAATAAAATAACTTATTCAAAATAAACAATCTGTACAGTAACAGAATCATTCATTCTTAAGAACAATAATCAAGTATTCCTTTCATTTTCCATTTTATTTATTTTTATGCATATATTCTTCAAACATTGCAGCTTATAGAATCATTGTAGATAATATAAAGTCATGTTTAATTCAATAAACATTTAAATAACCTAATGTTTTCCTCTTTTGCAATATTTTGGTAATCTAAATAAATGTATCTAATAGCTTAGCTTAAATGAATATTTTGGTTTGTGATCTCAATCTTTTTCCATCGGATCACAATTTGACATAACCGGCACCAAATGTGGTGTAAATAATTCATTTACCTTTTATGTTTTCATATTTTTATTTTATTTTATTAACATTTTTGATTTTAATTATCAATTGAAGTTCGTTATTGAGGAATCAAGAACCTCATGGGGTACATTGCGTTTTGGCCACAAACCCTTTTTATTCTTTGGGTCAAAAAGGTCAAATATATGTCCAAATATTTTTATTTACTAAGAGAAAAGAGGAACAAACTTACTTAATTGGTAGAATGCTGTAAAAGGAAAAATGCAGAACACAATACTATTTGTAAGAAAATCAAATCATTGCATTAAATTCCTTTCTTTTATTTTTCAATCAATACCAGCAAATCCAAAACAAGCAGGATACAAAAATAGACTGCTCTTAAAATTTGGAGGTCCATCCATTCCAGTTGATAACATATATATATATTTAATAAGTAGGCACTCTCTCTCCAAATGATAAAATGGTCATTATTTTAAAACAGAAGAAAAACAAATCTTTCTCACCCCATGTTCCTCTCTTGATAGCTACTCAAACCCAACTGAAATTTAAAATTGCAGGGATAACAGAAGGTGCGGTCAGAACCATCACCCCATTGGTTCTTAGAATGGTGTGAGATGACATCACCACTAGGAAAGAAGAACCAATATTTCTCCTGTGTGTGTATTGCAGTAAAGCAAACACAACAGGGTGAGTTGAGCCAGCTGAGAGACACAATGCATTTAAGTGCAGAAAAACAATCTTATTTAAAATTTTAAAAAAGGTGATGTTTTTAACATCACATAGGTTGCGTTATTTTATTTTATTTTTATTTATTTATGTTTTGGTGTGGGCGCAACAATATATTATTATTCAAGAAATTTTATGTATTTATTGAGAAGCTTAAGAGTTAATAATTTTTTTTCACTGTGAATTCAGCATTACACCGCTACTTATGTATTGTAATATTTCATAAAATTTTTACACATTTATATAAACCACTGTTTCTGAATAGTAGTTTTTTATAATATTTTTTCACAATTTAAAAAATATTACTAAATGTAAACGGTATTACTGAAAAAGTTCGCAAAAAATTAGGTGATTGACACCTGAATATAAGAATAAATCAGCCAGCCGAATATTTGGTATTTGGCCGAATAGTTACTTTTCGGTTTGAAGGGTATTCGGTATTCGGCCGAATAGTTAGTATTCAGTTGGCCGAATATTCGGCATTTGGTATTCGGCCAAAACTGCTATTCCGTGCATCCCTAGTAAAAACAACAATTTTAAATCTCGTATGGTTTGAAAATGTCAAAATAGACCACACTTATTTATTACATAGCTTTTCTGGCATTTTCAATTTAATGCTTTTTTGTATTTTGATGCATGTTCCCCTCAGAGCGGAAATTTTAAAACTTTTATTTATTATTTATTTTTAAAGGACCTTTGAACGCATCCTTTGAAATGTATATAGACAAATTTTTGACTCGTAGGGTGACTAAGGCACCCGTTGAAAAATTATCATTTCATTTTACTTATTTCTCACTTTAAAAGGTATCTGCCTACTTTAAAATGACCATTTTTGACAAAAAAAATCGATTTTCTGTTTTTTATTTGGTTTTAAAGAATAGATTTTTAGCTTTCTAAAACACCTTTACTTTTATTTGTACACTAATTAGAACCAAAGTTATAGCCAATTAAGTAAACCGGAAGTAAGATTCTTTAAGACAGGAAGTGCTCGATCTCGCCAGTTTAAAGAGGTAAACGTTGGTAATTAGGCTTGATTTCACATTTATGTTCAATTTAAATCATTCAGTTTTTTTTTTTTTAATTATTATTATACCCCATGTATTTATTTATTTTTCACAACAAATAATTAAGTAAAATCTTTAAATGCGTTTTCTGAAAAACTATATTTTTCGATTTTTGTGTATGCGATAAACCTGATTTCTCCAAAAGTTTTCAAGTTATTTCTATGAAATTTGTTCACAGTATATAACAGATTTCCAGTCACGCAATGAACTAAAAGACACGTTCTATGTACTATTTTGAAGATTTTACATGTGTTTATTTTCTAAAAAACAGATTTTTTTTTTTTTTTTTCAGAAAATTCTGTAATTTTCTCTGTTAGTTACCAATTTTAAGAATATCTCTTAAATTTAGTTCAATGCACAGATAAGGGTCATATCATTATGTATTTCAATGGATATTGAATTATATTAATTTTTATTGAGTATATGAGGTTTGGCGTAAACGTAAAATTTTGCTCATTTTTTACAAAAATTCACCTATTTCTTTTGCAAAATAAAGAAATATTTGCTTAAAATGTACTATTTTTCATCATTCTATGTCCGTTGATAACTAAAAAAATCTGGAGTGACTCCATTTGACTTTCCGAACATTGAGTAACTAACAGTTTTGTAGATAAAATAAAGAAAGAGGAGTTGTTAAACAAACAAAAGAGAGAAAACCATAATAGAGTGTTTGAGTATTTTTCTCCATATATCACACGAGGTTTTATTTAACGCTACTGAACTTTGAGCCCTTAGATCATAATGATAAAGAATTTTTCGTTGTGTCTCTGTAAAAATCTATAAATGCTAGATTCACCAAAATGCTTATAGTTAGTGCAACAGTGATTTATAATTTTCATACAAATTTTCAGCTCAATTGAATAAGGCGTTTAGATGCTATCGCACTTTAAAAAATTTGGTCTCATAGGCCATAATGATAAAGAATTTTTCTTTGTGTCCCTGTAAAAAAACTGTAAGTGCTAGATTCACCAAAATCTATACAGTTGGTGCAAATGTGACCTATAACATGTGTACAAATTTTTTGCTCAGATTAATAAGGCGTTTAGACGCTATCAAACTTTTAAGAATTTGGCCCCATAGGCCATAATGATAAAGAATTTTTATTTGTGTCCCTGTAAAAAACCTATAAGTGCTAGATTCACCAAAATCTATACCGATTGAGTATCTGTGACCTATAATATGTGTATAAATTTTTTGCTCAATTGAATAAGGCGTTTAGATGCTATCGCACTTTTAAGATTTTGCTCCCATAGGCCATAATGATAAAGAATTTTTCTTTGTGTCCCTGTAAAAAAACTATAAGTGCTAGATTCACCAAAATCTATAGGGTTCGTACTAGCGTGACTTACAATATACGTACCAACTTTCAGCTTATTCGAACAAAGCGTTTAGACGCTAGCGTGTTCACTCACAGACACACACACATACATACACACATACACACATACACACACACATGCATACATCATCTCAAAAATAGTGGAAACGGACTCATGGGACCTCGAAATGTATCGAAACATCAAAATCTCGAATTCGGATTTTTGACATGATTACAATACTTTCCTCACTATAGTGTTCGGAAAGTAAATATAATTACTTAATGCATAGTCTGCTTTTTTAGAAAAAAGTGCTCCGTAAGTAGGCAGATACCTTAAATAATTCATTTGCTAGCAAGCCCGTGCGAATTTTCGCACTTTATTTATCTCTTTGCTACCTTTAAAATTTAAAATTATTATTATTATTTTATAGACGTCATTTTTCATATGCATGAACAAATTTAATATTTAATATTTTGTATTTTTTTTTTTTTTCCCACGTAAAAGCATATTTCATTTTATGCTGGGGAAGAAAAAAAAAATAAATTAAAATTGGCAACAATTAAAAATTTAAATGTTCATTTTTAAAGCTATGTCTATTTTCATATTTTAATTAATTTAAAAAAAATCTAATCAAAAATTCGTTACAAATAAGGGACCCAATGAAAGGGGCGATTTTTCTGAATCCATCGGATTAAACAGCTTATCGATCGGACAATTACATTTTTTAAAATTAACTAAACTATGAAAATTCCTACGTTCACACACAGACAGAGTCCAAGGAAATCTCTTACCCTTTTTAATAAGGGTGACAGAGTCAGCCAGTGATGAGCGTTAAGTATATAGGCTGATTCTTCTTTCACATGACCTGGCTGAAGATTTCTAATATATAAATAATATGTTCGGTAGTCATAAATTGCTTCAAAATATGCGCATTTCGTTTCAAAAATAGTTCGTTTCACAAACAGTTATATTTCCAAAATAGTCATTTCCCAAATAGTCATAAAAAGTCTTTTTTTTTTTTTTTTTTAAGTGCTTTATTTAGGCTTTGAAAAGCTAAAAATACTACCAATTAATACTGTACTCCTGTTCACTGTAATTCTCTTTATAAGTTCTACCGAGTTAATTAATTTACGAAGAAAACATTATTGTAATCAATTAAATGGATTCTTTAATTAATTAACAAAACGCAGAATTGTTTCATATTCTTCGATGAAAACGGATAGTACTAGAGAATGAAGACATGGAGAAAAGATAATTAATGAGAAACCAAATAATTATTTCGAGATTTATCAGCACTGGATTTCCTTTTAAGAGCTGCATTTTCATTAGCAAATTCTTCCAGGTTGCTATGGTGATTTTTTATTTTTTATTTTTTCCAGTCTGCTGAAAGGGCAAATCGTTTTGTTAGCATGATTGTAAAGAAATATATGTTAGAACGATATATCTTTTTATTTACGTTTTTATGCAATGAAGAATATGTTAAGAGGTATTAATTCTTTTAGTAAATGAAATGAGTAATTGATAAAGACAGAGTTAGAAAAAAAACGCTACATGCTTCATCATGAATATAAAAATAATCTAGTGTGGCACTCACACTACTCTGTCTTACCTATATTATTATACACGTGATATTATAATTTACACTGAGAAAAAAATATACCGCCTCCATCTAGAACAAATAAAAAGTCATTTTCTGAATTCCAAAACTAAAAAAAATAGATTTACGGGTTATGCGTATAAGGTAAACAAATAACCTAGATAGAAGCAATGATGAAGAATTTCTAGTTTATACTTTTCTAGAGTTTGAAGCACTATTATGAATGTTGTGAATATCCTGAGTTACTTATATTGCAATAAATTCTCGATAATGTTAAAAAATGATCTAGAATTCTAATAGGGCTATTTAGAACTCGACAGCAAAATGAACTAGAATTTATAAGGATGACATGGAATTATATTTACTAAAGACACAATTCAGTTTCTAGGTCATCAATTTAGAAATAATTTTATTTGAAATGCGTTTATGTGTGAAGAAGGATACCAAACCTCTCAGTCCCCTATTTGAATTTTGTATCTACATTCAAAAAAACATTTAAGGTTGTCATGAAATACAAAAGATTATTTTAAATCAGTCCGGGAATTGTCTAATGCAGTGGTCACCAACCTTTTTAATTTCATGGACCACTAAATTCATAAGTAAAATTCCCACGGACCACTAGTCAAAATCGATTAAAAATTACGGGAACCACTACTATTCTTAATTAAGAAATATAAATAACCCTTTATATGCTGGTTGCAAAATATGGCAGAAATTGAGTTTACTCGTAAATGGATATATGATTTTGATAAAAATTTGGTTTAAGTGTTTTATTTATTTATTTATTTTGTGTGTGTGTGTGTGAAAAATCGATAAGAATTGTCTTCATATGAGAATTCGCGTCCGCTGTTAACTTTTTATTCGCAGGTTCTAAATTCGGCAGAAATTGGATTTCCTCGAAAAGGGATATAACAATTTTATAAGAACTGAAACTTTTTTTTGATAGGACAAACTTACAGGAATTATCTTCCTATTTAGTAAAATTAAAGTTTACTGTTAAACCTCAATTCGGCCGTTGAAAAATATGAAAGAAACTTAGTTTTCGTAAAAATGCATGCAACAATTTTGGTAAAAACTTAGGGTTAAGGATTTCTTGTGATAACAAATTCCTTACAACTTATTCTCATAGTCAGGAAATCGTAGTTAGAGTTCATTGTTAACTATTACTCCAGCCGTTGAAAAATATTGCAGAAACTTAGTTTTCTCGAGAATGGTTTGAACGATTTCGATAAAAACTCAGGAATAAGGATAACTGAGATGACAAATCCATCTGACTGACTCAACGTAATCTTAAGTAAATTAGTGTTCACTGTTTACCTTCACACCATCCATTTCAAATTATGATAGAAACTTCAATTTCTCAGAAATGATCTAACGTTTTTGATAAAACTTAGGTCTGTGGGTGTTTTGAGACGACAAACCCGTTTGATTTATCTTCAACTTCAGGATACTTAGTGTTCACTGTTAAATCTTACTCGGCCTGTTGCAAAATATGGTACTTGGTTCTCTGGGAAATGATTCTAATGATTTTGATAAAATCTTATGTTTTAAGTTTTTTTAGGTGACAAATTCGTCTGACAAATCCTCATCTTCATGAAAATTAGTGTTCACTGTCAATGTTTTCATTGTCGGTTGCAACATGTGTCAGAAAATGGATTTTGATGAAAATTGATCAAGCAATTTTAATTAAAACTTAGGTCTAAGGATCTTTTCAAATGACAAAACCTTCTGATTTACATTCAGGAAAAGTTGTGCTCACTGTTAACCCCAAAAAGTCCGTTGCAAACCATAGAGGAAACGCGTTTTTTTTTTTTTTTTTTTTTTTTCTTTTCTGGAAATGGATCTAACGATTTTGATAAAAACTTAGGATTTTTGAGCGGACAAATTCATCTGACGTATCATCATCTTCAGGTAAATTAATGTTCACTGTTAATCCTCACTGCGCCCGTGCTAAATGTGGCAAAAAGCTCTGTTTTCTTAGAAACTACTTGAATAATTTTGATAAAAATTTAAATTTAGGTGTTTTTTTCAGTTTACAATTCATTGTGAATTACCCTTCTCCTCAACAAAAAAAAAAAAAAAAAAAAAGAAGGAAAGAAGGAAAGAAAGAAAGAAAAATTTTCTGTCAAAGACAGAATTCAGTTTTTAGTACGGAGGACTATTAATTTCAGTCTGTAAAACTTTTACTTTTGTTTTTTAATTTTAATTTATTTTTTATCGCATTTTTTGACCGTAAAACTGGGCCACGTACTTTTTTAAATGGCTGAAATGATTTAAAATGAAGTGTTAAAACCCGAATAAACTACTACGCCAGAAACGTCAAAGAAAAATATTTCAGATGCATACAGCCGTTTTTCGGTAGCCTTAAGCGTACCGTCTTCTTTTGCACTGAAGACGGTTACGCTTAAGGCTACCGAAATAGCTGTATGCATCTCAAATATTTTTCTTTGGCGTTTCTGACGTAGTAGTTTATACGGGTTTTAATATTCCAAAGCCAAGTCTCCTATTATTAAAATAAAGTGTTGCCAGATAAATTTCATACTTTAGATAATTTAAAATAATTTAACTGTCGTGTCGAGAAAACTGTTTGCACCCCTGGATTCAGAAAAATCGCCCCTTTTATTTGGTATAAAATTTGTAACGATAGGACTGATATTTTAAATTTATTTTGGTTTTACACAAAACTAATCTACAAGAAATCTAGATTGAAACTAATAGTCCTCCACACTAAAAAAAAAAAAAAAACAGAAAGGTTTTTTTTTTTTTTTTTTTTTTTCCGAAAGTAATGACTTTGATAAAAATTTAGAGTTAGAGTGTGTGTAAATCTCGTTTGGATCTCAAATGTCATCTTTTTCAGGATAAGTAATGTTCACTAGTAACTCGCATTCTATCCGTGTAAAAGGCAACAGAAACATAGTTTTATTAGAAATCGGTGGAGTGATTTAAAAAAAAAAAAAAAAAAAGCGTAACAGGTTTTTTTGAGATACAAAACTGATCTGATATATTTTATTCTTCAGGAAAATTAGCAGTCGCTGGTAATGGAACAAAATGTAGAAGAAACCTGCTTTTCTAGGAAACTGCTTGAACGATGCTGATAAAAATTTATAGTTAGGGGTTTGAGTTAATAACTTTATTTGAATTTTTCTAATTTCCAGAGAAATTAACTCTCTTTGACAACTCACGGGATAAACATGTAATAAATATATTTTCGGGAGAAAAAAATCACAGTATGTACACTACGAATGATTTTTACCATAGCCTCCTAAACTAGATGCCTTCCGCCTGGCTCGGAATCTTGGCAATAGTTCAAGCGGTAGACAACGCCACCTGGTACAGATTGCGCGACTTTTTTATCAACAGCCACCAAAAATTTTAAAAGTGGGATTTGATATACATAAAAGGCGAACTTCGATTTGATTCGCCTTTTATGTATATCAAATCCCACTTCTTAAAATTATTAGTGACAGTTGAATAAAAAAAGTCGCGCAATCTGTACCAGGTGGCGCTTTCTACCGCTTGAACTAGAAATCCCTTGAACTATTGCCAAGATTCCGAGCCAGGCGGAAGGCATCTAGTTTAAGAGACTTTCTAAGAAGAACGTAAATAATTATAAAAACGAGCCTTAAAGGTTGTTTAAATATAATATAAAAATTATAGGCAAAGAACGTGAATATCTTTTCATTGCATGCAAAGTACAAGAAGCTCAGACTAAAGATTTGATAAATTGCTGCTTCAATATACAGGGTGCTTATAATTAAAGTTACGATTTCAAAGCGCTATAATTTTAAAACTACCCATCAGAGCGATTTGATATTGTACCAGAGCAATCGTGAGGCAATGACATTTTGTTTGGGGGAGGAAAAAGTAGTTCCAGCATGTTCCTATAGAGGGCGCTATCAGGGTAATGTCAGGGGAAACGTCTAAATGGACTCATTAAACACAGGAATGTTGTTAGCAACACAATGGAATAGCAGGAAACAATAGACTTCAAGGGTTTACTACAATTTTTTAGCAAAAAGACAAGAATACGTGTTTACAGCGGAAACAGTCACAGTGAAAAGAGAAAAAGAGGAGCTTCATGAAACAAATACTTTACGGATAATCAACGGCACTTTTTGTAACTTTTTTTTTCTTTTACCAAACAAAATGTCATTGCCTCACGATTGCTCTGGTAAAATATCAAATCGCTCTGATGGGTAGTTTTAAAATTATAGAGTTTTGAAATCGTCATTTTAAATATAATCACCCTGTGTAAAACTGTACTTACTGAACTGAGTATATGTAATAGATTATTAAAATTGAATGGGAAATTACATTTTGTACCTCTGAAGAATTCGAATAATCTAGTAAATTCAGAACAATTCCTATCTAAATGAAAAAAGAAATTGAAAGCGATAACTATTCCTGATACTTACAACTGAAATATTTTTGATGAAATTTCTATCAGTATTGAGTGACTCAAAAATCCTAATATTAAACAATCAATATCAGTACAAATTCTAACAAAACGTTAAAAAATGTAAAGAATTTTAAGAATTTTCGGTGGACCACAAAATTTTTTCGCGGATCACTATTGGTCCACGGACCACCGGTTGGCGACCACTTCTCTAATGTATTAAAGTTTTGTACAACAAACAAACAAATCATAAATAAAATCAAATCGTAATACAAGTTCAAATGCATTTTGAGCCATTTCTGAACATAGTACTAATATATCAGAAATCTTTTATGTGACCCTGTAAACAAAGGATAAATGTCATTTCTACCATATTCTATGTGAAGCATGCTTTTGTTCATAAAAAAAATTTATGCCTATTTCATTTTCCTTAGGGACTCATTGTCCATGTCTTTTCGAAATTTATATAATATAGATTTTTTTGCGTCTGCAAATAACTGTCGTCTTTCTTTAGAATACTTCAGTATGTCTTGGACGTCCACAATGGTTACAGTAGCTATATTACTGTTACAGCTATATTCACCAATAACTTCAGCTCCCGGCTGAATACGAAAATTTGAAAAGCATATAAAGTCAGGGTTCAACATTTCAACAAAACTTGACGCGTCGCTTCTGCCATCTGGCGGCATTGCTATTTTCCAATTTTTCATCTGAAAATAACCAATTAAAGATTATATGAAAACTTGGACGCTAGATTGAAGAAGCAGCGTACTAAATTTTGTTGGAAATCTGTGCCTGGCTTTAGACGGTTTTCAAGTTGTTGTTTTGACGGCCGTATGTCATTCATTGGTTTGTCTTATGTTGTGGAATGGTGTTATTTCTGAATCAACATCTTGGCTGATTGTCGAGGCGCGGTATTGCGTCTTTTTTGTCTCTTGAGAAGTGCCATAGCTCCCATGTCTTCCTCCTGGATAACGAAGGCAATGTTCATAGAAGATTCAGATTCGTTGTCTCGGCATATTCGAAATCAGGGCAAAATCTTTTCCTAACAGTAGTGTACGACAGTGACCTCATGTCATCGACGTCCATTTCACGTGATATACAAACGTTATGGTTTATACAAACGTTAGGGAATCTCAGGAATCTTGGTCGATTGACCCGCGTTCGTCGGAGGCTTTCATTCTGACAGCAATGTTTCATAAGAGCTTTCACAGTCTGATAATCTTGCATCAACAGGATCTGGTACAGGTCCTCCGAAATGCCCTTCTGGAGAAAAGCCACTTCTTAGTCTTCTGGCATAAAAGGGTTGGTTTTCCGACACAGAGAGAGTACGTCTTAAATGTACGACTCAAACGCCTCGCCAGCTTGCTGTACACGCGGTAAGCAGTTGCTTCTCAACTTGTTGTCGTACGTCATCTGTCCGGCAAAATGTGTTCTGTAGTACAATCTGGAATACAGTCCAACTAGTAAACATGTCCTCGTTGTTGTCGAACCGCTATTTAGCTACTCCGACGAGGTAGAAAATTACATTTGCCAGGCACATTAGCTCATCCCAGCACAATGGTTCAAGATGGTAATACGTTGAAATTCTTTCAACCACCCGCTGTCATCTCGTTAATCGTCTCCAGAAAGATACATGGGCACAAAGATACATAGGTAGCTGAAACGTCAGGATTGGTCATGTGACGACATTGGGCTTTTGCCCAGTTTCGTCCAGCATCCTTCTTAAACTTGTTCTTAGATTAAGAAGGCTCTCAAATTAAGGAAGTAGTTCTTGAAGCCGTTTATTTTTGCATAGCTCTTCTGTTAAACGTTGTACTTATCGGTAACCAGCGCCTTCCACCAAACTATCAAGTTGATTAGATGAGGGCAGATTTAAACAACCGTTTGTGGGGAAACACTAAAGGAGAAATAACGCAGAAAACATTAGGCTCCGCTCGATATTTTATTTCAACTAAACTAAATGCTACCTCATCCTATGTACAACTAATGAACTTTCTAGGACAGAATATTCCAAAATTCGAAAGTTCTAGAAATTAAATAACCTTAATCAAATAATTAACATAATGACATTAACACGTTGAGCGCCACGCAAATTCTTAAAATCCATAATGATTTCTCCTGTAACAAATAAAAAATAAGCAAATTTTTAATAAATTTCCAATCATTAAATGTAATATTTTTAGTTTTATATCGTATTTTATATCCGCCACCGATAGTTGATGCGGCTTTATATCATATTTGAAACTGTCAGCCACCGATGGATGACAAGGCGCTCAACGTTTTAATTTTTCATTGGTACTGTTTTTACTTTCGGAGTAAAAATTTCACTAAAATATTTGAAGTATAACCTGTTCTGCACACTCCTAAAGTTTCAAGATGATTCCTTCAGTACTTAGAGACATATGACAAAATGTCTAGAATCTAGAATGGCTGACATGGCGCTCAAAGTGTTAATGAAAGAATGAGAAAGAAACATAATGTAAATTTAAACAAAAGCCAATTTTGAGCAATTTCCCTCGAATCCACAACCACTGGTATCGCAGTCCGATGCTTTACCTCGAAGCCACGGAAGAAAGAAATATTGTAACAAGACACTAAAATGATGCATCGTGCATGAATAATGAAACAATCTCCGATATTTTCTAGGGAAAGAAATAGTCACTTTGGGCGTAACGACTAAAATCTGTTAGACAGATTCCGTTGGGAATTAATTTATGTTATTTATTTATTCATTAAAATCACAAATTACACAGGCCTACAAAACTGAAGTTGACAAATTTGATTTGATGATTTTAGCTGAACTTTATGTTTTTTGATGTGCTGAAACCGAAAATACAACCAATTTTTCTCTATCACGTATAGATTTTTACGAATACAGGGTTCTTACCGACACAGTTTTTTATCTATACCATCATAACAGTAGTTTGGTTGGTGGGTTGGTATGGTTGTATGTCGCACTAGTGCTGCGCTATTACAACAAGAGAAAAACTGACTTCATTTTCGGTTTCAGCACACCAAAAACATAAAGATCAGTCAAAATTATAAAATCAAAATTTTACATGTCGACCTGTGTTATTAGTGAAGATTATTATTATTATTATTATTTTTTTTGGAGGGGGGGGGGGAATTATTCTTACTAGTTTCCATTTCAAGGCACGGACAAAAATTTTATTTATTTTTAACTCAAAACATCACTTTGATTTCAAAAATATAAAAAAGTTAAAAAAAAAAAAATGCTTAAAGAAAATACGCAATCTTTTTCCTTTAAAATTTTTTGTTTGTTAAATATTGACTTAGCAGGGCTTCTTGAAATTCTTTTCTCTTGTTTCCATAGTAACTGCGCTACAAAATCTAAATGTTGAAAGGAAAAAAGACTTACTCTTTAACAAGCGTTGAAGTGTCATGCTGTGAATTTATATTTAGAACGAATAATTTTTAACTTGAATATCGAAGATGGGGAAAAAAAATCGATTTTATACTAAATAATAGTTTTCAACTCTTTAAAAAGGCAAAAAATCTGGAGTGACTCCACTCGACTTTCCGAACATTGAGTCATTAACAGTTTTGTAGATAAAGTAAAGAAAGGGGAGTTGTTAAACAAACAAAAGAGAGAAAACCATAATAGAGTGTTTGAGTATTTTTCTCCGTATATTACACGATGTTTTATTTAACGCTACTGAACTTTGAGCCTATAGATCATAATGATAAAGAATTTTTCGTTGTGTCCCTGTAAAAACCTATCAATGCTAGATTCACCAAAATGCTTACAGATAGTGCAACATTGATTTATAACAGTCATATAAATTTTCAGCTCAATTGAATAAGGCGTTTAGATGCTATCGCACTTTTAAAAATTGGGTCCCGTAGGCCATTATGATAAAGAATTTTTTTTTTGTGGCCTTGTAAAAAAACTATAAGTGCTAGATTCTCCAAAATCTATAGAGATTGAGTATCTGTGACCTATAATATGTGTATGATTTTTTTGCTCAATTGAATAAGGCGTTTAGATGCAATCGCACTTTTAAGATTTTGGTCCCATAGACCATAATGATAAAGAATTTTTCTTTGTGTCCCTGTAAAAAAACTATATGTGCTAGATTCACCAAAATCAATAGGATTCGTACTAGGGTAACTTACAATATGCGTACCAACTTTCAGCTTATTCGAACAAAGCGTTTAGACGCTAGCGTGTTCAATCACAGACATACACACACACATACATACACATCATCTTAAAAATAGTGAAAACGGACTCAAGGGACCTCGAAACGTATAGAAACATCAAAATCTCCAATTCGAATTTTTGACATGATTACAATACATTCCTCACTATAGTGTTCGGAAAGTAAAAATGTACTGATTTAGTTTTGAAGAAGATTACGTAAATTCATATAAATTTGAAATGTATCTCACGTTGTACAGTTTGTAATAAATATTTTTAATTTCTGTATTAATGGAAGAAAATATTAGTTTCGTAAAAATTTTTTACCTCCAGTTTTCGATATCCTGAACACGTTTTGAGCATTTTTAGAAAATGTACATCTGTCTGCATGTATGAAATTTACATTTTGTGGCAGCTTTAGCTCAAAGAACTAATGCACAGAATTTCGTCAGAAATGCCTTTATTTAAATAAATCTTGACATCAGCTGTTACCCATCCACTTTTGGTGCAAATCACATAATAGGTGATGCTGCTACAGGGGTGATTGTGACTCAAAGGTAAAAACCCTGAAAATTGGAACCTCAAATTAGAAAAGATCCAAAATATCAAATAATAGTCAAACTATTTAGGCTAGAAGTCCTAAACCCCTTTACATTTCATTCACATATCACCTGGATAACAAATAAACAACCAATGAAAGCAAAAAATTACTTTATAGGAAATATGAAAATACAGATAGGTTAGAGTAAAAACCCTGAAATCAGGGGTAAACCCTGAACACAAACACCCCTGTGCTATGTTGTGATTTCTTGCATTTAAGGGAAGGCTGTGTTTCATCTTCTATTATCTATAATTGCACACAACTTGATCAATGAGAGGAATACTATGAAACAAAAAAAAACATGGTTTATAAAAAGTTTTTTATTTTATAATTTAGTTTAATATTAAGTATGATTATTTTTTTTTTTTTTTTTTTTTTTTTTTTTTTCTTTTCTTTCTTTTTCTTAATTACCCTTTTTAGTAATTTTTTGTAAAAAAAATTAGAAAATTCCGACATGATTGCAAGTAGGAAAACGGCCTTTTTGCAGAGAATCACAGCGAGATAATTTTCACCAAACAAATTTTTGTAAATCTCCATTTTATCTTAATTAATCTTTCCAAAGAATTGTAAAAGTAACTTTTAATTATATTTCGAAATTAGTGATATAAATACAGAAATATTTGTGATAGATAGCACAGGTCGACATGCAAAATTTTGATTTTATAATTTTTACTGATCTTTATGTTTTTGGGTGTGCTGAAATCGAAAATGAAGCCAGTTCTTCTCTATCACGTATAGATTTTTGTCAATACAGGGTGCCTACCTATACAATTTCTTCCATTACTCTTCCACCAATGTAATTATATGACAAGTTTTATAGACTGTTTCCATGATTAATTAATTATGAATACTTATTGTCGTAATAGCACAGCACTAGTGCGACGTAAAACCATACCAACCACCTAACCAACCTATTGTTATGATGGTATAGGTAAGAAAATTGTAACGCTAAGCACCCTGTATTGGCAAAAATCTGTACGTGATAGAGAAAAATGGACTGTTATTCCGGTTTCAGCACATCAAAAAACATAAAGATCAGCTGAAATCACCAAATCAAATTTTGTCAACTTTAATTTTGTAGGCCTGTGTAGTTAGTTCCACTTTTATTTCCTTAAAAAAAAAGAAGACTCACACATTGAGCAATTTTTATTATCACATTCAACATACAGTTTCACATTTACTATTACATAAATGTGAACTCATGAAGTATATATAAATATATATATGTATAATATATAAACAATATTCATTTTCAAAGTCCAAACAAACATTCAAATTTTT
Source organism: Salticus scenicus (assembly GCA_963930645.1). NCBI lineage: Eukaryota > Metazoa > Arthropoda > Arachnida > Araneae > Salticidae > Salticus > Salticus scenicus. The sequence continues at coordinate 219,608,245 of OZ005661.1, forward strand.
AACAAGCACTATTTGTTCAGTAGTTGCAGATAATTATTGGAAAAAAACAGCATATACACAACTCATAAATAAAATTTCTTCATAATATAATATATGATATAAAATAACAAATTTATAAATCACTAAACGGCTAGGATAGTTCCTATTCTAGAACAAGAATATGTACAATAATTTATAACATACATTTATTTAAAAGAGAGAAAGGAAAAAGAAACACGTATATCCTTTTAATTATTTATCTGTAAACAAATGCATTTTATATAAAATTTGATAATGACTTAAGATTGTCACATTTTCGCAAAGTAAATTTAAATTTGTTCTTTGAGCCAAAATTTGAGATACGTTTTACTAGTTTAAAGTATGTATTTATTTACTTATATTATCCGCGTTTGTAATGATAGATAGATAGAGCTTTTCCAACTTTTGTTGTTAGTAAATATAATAGCCACGTGTATTTATTATTGTTCTATTTGTGTTACTACTTAATATTCGTGCTATAATTTCTCCGCCGTTACATCATGGAAAATCGATTGCTTTTGGAAAAAAATATTTCAGTTTATTCAAAGTTCGATCGGAAGTAGATTTTTAATTGAAGCACAACAAATATTAGTTTCAAATCATCTGATTATTTCTTTACTTCCATTAGCCGAAGCAACTGAAATTTTAAATTTGCCATTTGGAAATAAATGGAAGCTTAATTCTGGATTTCTGGATCCTTTGGAGTTACACTGTGGCACACAACAGTATGTGTTATCTTTTTTACCGGATTTATTCATTTTTATTCAATAAATATATGTGAAACAAAACATCGAGTATACAGCAAGCAATGGCGTCTCGACGAAAGTCGAAAGCTATTCCTGTTAATTGTAATTTCACCTTAGCCCACCAAAGGGCGAGCATTTCATTACAATCGCGGATCAGAAAATGCATTCTAAATAAACAGTCGTATAAAAATAGTCAGAATGATTATAAATTTTTATTTTTTGTTAGTTATTGTTATTTATTTTTTGTTATTTATTTAATACATACAATAATTGTAACTAATAATAATAGTAATTTCACTGTTAGGATATTTTAGCTTTCATTTTATTTATTTATTTATTTTATTTAATAATTTGGAGGATAAATAAATATATAGATAGAAACAACTCTTATTAACTTTTTCAATATCTTTTGCCTTGTGTAAGGCTTCACTTCCATACGTGGTTGTGTGTTGATTATTTCAAGTCTTCCTTCCTGGTGTCTGATCATTGTAACGATAAACCATTATTATACTACATGTATATACAGAATATAAGAACTGAAAATTATGCGTAACAAGGACGAAAAATTCTACTTAAAAATCAGAAATAATAGATTAAATGAAGATTAATCAAATATAAATTAGAATGTTGGAGAATAATTTTGAAGTACTTTCCCTTTGCAACAACGTTATCAAGGGCAAATTATTACAAGAGAAAAACAAACTAAGATGTTTCTGATAATAGCAATGGATTAAAAAATTCAAAATATCGCTGTTAATATATATATATATATATATATATATATATATATATATATATATATATATATATGAGTAACTCTCTGAAAAGTGGTCATTTCATGTCCCAGTAGTCTCGAGGACATATTTTTAAAATCACAAAAACAAAAATTTGTCAGGACTATTAATAGTAATTAGTTATGCATATAAACAGTTATTATTTGGTTACTGGAATTCAAATATAATTTTAAAATATTTTTTGAAATGCAAAATATCATTCCCTCACTGTGTCCCCATTCGCACATGTAAGTAAATAAAATGGTTTCTATGGTATTAAAGCATGTATATTTAGATAATTTGAATTGGAAATTTATTAAATATATTTTAATAAATATTTATCCATTGTACTACAGTTATATATTATGCAATGACAGAAATTAGAACAATCTTTATTGTTGTCCCTGGTAATAGATATCATTCCCTCATCAAACTATAATGACACCCCTACTTACTCCATTAATAGCAGCACATGCTTTATATAAGTCAAACTTAATTTATATATAGCAGCAGAATAAAGAAGCCATTTTGTGTTCTGTTGGAAACATTTTACAATGAGTAGCATATTGCTCTCAAACGTTAGATCGAAATACAGTATTTTTATTATATGTCATTCCCTCATTCATTATAAAGTTAATTAAAATTATAGTGACACAAATATGTTTTAACAAATATTTATTGTTTAAAAATGCAACTAAACCTAATCATATTTTTATAAAGTAGTTTCTAGAAGAAATTTGTCATTCCCTCATTTTTCTAATTAATAAAAGTAATACTATTTCAAAAAATTATCAGATACAGTTTGGTTTATATTATTTTCTTATTAACTGTAACATAAGCGTGTAAGTGCACAAAATTAAAAGAAAAATTTGGAGCAATTTTATTTGGGTTAACTTTTTTTTTAAATGCCCACTTTTCAGAGAATGACCCATATATTACCTGAAACATTTAAAAAGGTTTGTGACTTCAGTTCATCTGCCTGTCTGTCCATGTTTCCATTTCCAAAAACACTTTTAAAATCCTATAATTTTTTTCCCTAAACTATATTTATCTGTCGCATTATAAATATTAACCCATTTTATCCCAATTTATTTATTTTGCTCAAATTTGAGAAAAATTATATTTTTTAAGGTTAATTCAACCTAAATAAACTACATACAACAAAATTTGAAGGGGAAATATATATATATATTCTGTATAAGAAATCTTATCCACCTCGTACGCAGGACATTGAAATAAAGAGGATGAAATTTGCACTTATATGTTTTAGTGGTCTCTTCAATAGTGAAAAGTGCTTTCCGAGTATAAAGTTTTGCTTTATCTGTATAAAACTTTCTTATTTACATGATAGTTCTCCAGAAAGAATTTTCAACCGCAAAGAGAAGATAAACCACGCCCACTAATGTAGTGATTAAACAAAGATTCCAGATGGAGGAGGTGAGACACATAACACGCTAGCAGAAGCTTATATATACCATTATATATTCCAGCTGACACAATATTCGCACCTAGCAAATTCTGATTTCTATATGCTATTTTTCAGCTGTGCTTTAAATAGGACAATGGGATAAAATGGGTTAAGTTATAAGTATTTTTCATCATCATTGGAATGTGTTGCAAACGCATAACACAACTGAAAATGCAACTACAACAATGTCTAGTAATGGATACGAATAATTTTGCATGGCCCTGTAAAGGAACCATTAATGTAATTTACAACATTTTCTATAGAAAACATTTTTGTTCAGTCTAGAAATTGTATATTGATTTTGTATCTTTCACAGAGTGTAAAGATCTTGAAATGTGCTCATAAAAAACACGTCCATTAGACCTTAATGTGACTGAATTATTTTATGAATCATTGCACAAAAATCAGTATCGTTATTTGTTAAATTTTTAATAGGTAGGATCAGTAAATCTAAAAAACCTGCGTAATATATATTAGTTTTATAGAATTGAAAAAAAATATTTATTGAAATGAAAATGCAGACAGACAGACGAAATGAAGTCGTTAATACTGTTAAATTTTTATGGAAAGTGTTAAAAAAAAAAAAAAAAATCCTTTAAACTATTCTTAAAGAACGAAAGATAATTTACATCAACATGAGAAATCATATACAGCAACCGCCGCTTAATAAATTCACTAGTTAATAAAATCAGCCGCTTAATCTCATCAAATTGCCAGGACCGGAATCAAATCAATACAAACTACATTTAAAACCGCCGCCTTATAAAATCAGTATCGCCGGTTAATATACTAAAAAAAAAAATCTCCTCAGCAGCAAAAATATCATTTATGCACACTAAAGTTTTTTATTTTTATTTTTTATTTTTTAATTTGCGTTCTGATTTTTTTTTTTTTTTTTTTTTAAGAAATTAAAGAACAACAATCCCTTCGTTATTTCTCGTTGTTGAAAATTTTACACTTGCAGCATAGTTACAAATTAAGCACATAAATTATCTCCGTAACAATTTCAAGGAAGTATTTTTCAAAGCGCAGTAATAAGTTACAAAGTTGATTTGGTTTGCAAATGATATATATATATTTAATTATTAAAAGACAATTTCTAGTTCTTATTTTGAAATAACTGTAAATCAAGAGGTTTAAATGGAAAGATTTTTAAATTTATAAGAAAAGCGTGAACTTTTGGTAAAGTAAGGATGATGTTCCTCAAGAGATGCGTATAGGAACTTGGAATGTGTTTAATTTAATTATATCAAAGGGTCAATTAATTAATTATCTATAAAAGATTAATTAATATTATTTATTAATTTCACTTTCCGTTACTTTATGAAATTTCTTTTCAAAGTCGGGGAAATAATACCTTTTCTTGGGTGCAGGAATGTTTGCGGGGTATAAAAATCAGCCGCTTAATAAAATCACTTTGGCTCATGACGAATGTGATTTTAATAAGCGGCAGGTACTGTATATATATATTTAAATTTTTGCTTGGATTATTTATTTATTTATTTATTTATTTTATGTAAATTTACAATTATTCTGATAATTTCTAAATGTCAGCATTAATTTTCAGTAGAGAAAACGATCAAAAAGTCGTAAATCGAGTTTTAACGTAGATTTATTGAGTTAAAAATTTAAATGTACGATTGTTTAGATATCTTAATCTAAAACATCTTATTTAATCATTCAATTAAGATAACAGATCTCGCCAAGACGCTTTAGGGATTTAGAGTATATTCGCTTAAACTTTACGCCTGATTCTGAAATGAACTTATTCCACAATTATCCGAAATGATGGAATTTCTAATGAACTAACGGCGGAAGTTCTAAATCTTCTTCGGAAATTAATAAAGTTTGTTCAACCGTTAAATTCAACACTATCACTATCGATTGCGTTTTTGAATCGATTTCATCCAAATTAAAAATAAAAATTCTGGTACTCGATTGATTTATAACACAAGTACTGTTTTATATATAAAATAAAATTTATAAATTATATATTTTTAGTTTTATACTCAATTATTGTTATTTTTTTAATTCTTTTTTATTAATGACTTTTTCAGGGAATTTATATTATAGATATAGTAATAAGACATAGATTGATCATTGGGGGGGGGGGGGGATGATTCTTTTTTACTCGGAGAAAAGTCCACAATATGGTCGTCTTTCTCCGAATGAATACACACAGGTAATTTAGAAAATAAAATTTATGAATAATTTATGTACTAAAGGTGAATGAAAAACTGCAGGTGCAATTTCAAATTCATTTTTATTTTTCTTTCTTTCTTTTACATATTTATTAATTTAGTTAATATTTAAAGTTAAATTCTTTTTATATACTAAAACTAACGTTCTTTACCTACACCGCTGCTAACTATATTTAAAAGAATTTTGAAATTTTTATATTACTGACTAATATAAAAATCTTTAAAAATATCAAACTTTAAAAAACGTATTCCATTAAAAATCCAACCAGTTTTTATTTCATAATAATAACAAGGCAACTGATTATAAAAAATATATTTTTCATAATTTAGACAAATATAATTTACTTTAAGAATGGTAACTTATCCATTTCTTTTCCTAAATTTATTAGAAGAATTAAAAGACGCAATAGTTCGACATTTTGAAAATTCATCAACATTCTATTTTATACTATTACAATTGCCGAGTTTCAATGGTTTCAATACCACTATATGGCTAATGCCAAAAAACTTTTTCGGCATCAAAAATTTTTGCATGATAACAATGGGATGATAGATCTATATAAATTACTATATCTATGATTTATATATTCCCATTAATATTGAGTGGCAGAGAATTTCTTCAGACAATTTATCTGAATGCATATAGAATAAACACTATTATTATTATTATTATTATTTAAATTGGTATATTCTTAAAAAAGTCGATCTGTCTCATGCTGAGTGTCAGAGAATTTCTTTAGCTGACTTACAAAACGGCATTTTATATTTGTCAAATTTGTATATTCTTAGAAAAATCATAAGGTGCCATGTTGAGGGGCAAAAAATTTCTTCAGATGTCTTACAAAACATATTTTATATTTGTTAATTTACATATTCATAGGAAAGTCACTATTCAGTGGCAGAGAATTTCTTGAAACGATTTATTTTAAAGAATATCAAACAAACTATATTTTAAATTTTTCAAATTTATATATTCTTAGAAAAGTCATTCGGTGCCATATCAAGTGGCAGAAAATTTTTGGACGATTTATTAAAGTGAATATTCAACAATCCATATTTAGTGTTTTTTTTTTTAAATAAGTTTGCTTGTTCTGAGAAAAGTCGTGCCACGTTTAGTGGTAGGATTTTTTTTTTTTTTTCAGTTAATCTATCTAAATGAATATTGAACAACCAATATTTTATAATTCTCATACTTACATAGATTTTAAAATGTCATTAAAAGTGAAATATTCAGCGGCAGGAATTTTTCAGTGGATTTATTAAAGTGAATATTGAACAAATCACATTTTATGTTTTTAAAATTTGTTTATTCTTAGAAAAATTATTCAGTGCCATTTTGAGTGGGATTTGTTTTTTCCAAACGATTTATCTTAAAGAACATCTAAAATATATATTTTATGCTCTTCAAATCTGCATGTTCTTAGAAAAGACGTTCAAGGCTATTTAAAATAGCAAAATTGATTTTTTTTTTTTTTTTTTTTTTTTTTAACTCAGATTTATGTAAATGAATATCGAACAAACTATATTTTATATTAGCAAATTTGCATATTCTTAAAAAAGTTATTCGGTTCTATTTTGAGTGGCAATATATATATACATATTTATTTTTCCAAGATAATTTATTTAAATGAATTAGAACAAAGTCTATTTTATGCTTCTGAACTTTGCATATTTTTAGAAAAACCGCTCATAAAATATTGAACTGAAATATTGAACGTCAGAAAAATTTCAGATGTATTATTAAAATAAATATTGATCACACCACATTTTATGTTTTTCAAATTTTCTTATTATTAGACAAGCCATTGGGTGCCACAAGCATAGATATAGTAATAAAACATAGATTGATCATTGGGGGGGGGGGGGATTATTCCTTTTTACTCGCAGAAAAGTCCACAATATGGCCGTCTTTCTCCGAGTGAATACACACAGATAATTTAGAAAATAAAATTTATGAATAATTTATGTACTAAAGATGAATGAAAAACTGCAGATACAATTCAAAATTCATTTTTCTTTTATATATTTATTAATTTAGTTAATATTTAAAGTAAAACTCTTTTTATATACTAAAACTAACCTACGCCGCTGCTAACTATATTTAAAAGAATTTTGAAAATTCTATAATACTTACTAATATAAAATCTTAAAAAATATCAAACTTAAAAAAAAAGTATTCCATTAAAAATCAAACCAGTTTTTATTTCATAATAATAACAAAGCAACTTATTATAAAAAATATATTTTTCATAATTTAGTCCAATATAATTTACTTTTATGATAACTTATCCATTTCTTTTCATAAATTTATTAGAAGAATTAAAAGACGCATTATTTCGACATTTTAAAAATTCATCAACATTCTATTCTATTCTATTACAATTGCCGAGCTTCAATGGTTTCAATACCACTATATGGCTGATGGCAAAAAAAAATTTTTGGCATCAAAAATTTTTGCATGATAACAGTGGGATCTATATAAATTTACTATATCTATGGCCACAAGTGGCAGAATTTTTTTGCGAACAATCTATCTAAATGAATAGCGAACAGACGAATGTTTTATGCTTTTTAAATTTGCATATTTTTGAAAATGTCATTTAGTGAAATACTGAGCGGCAGGGCATTTTTCAGAGGTTTTATAAAAGCAAATATTGTACAAACCATTTTCTATGCTTTTCAAAATTTGCCAATTCTTATAAAAGTCATTCGATACCATTTTGAGTGGCAATAATTTATTTTAACGTTATATATTTAAATGAATATCGAACAAAACATATTGTATGTTAGTTAAATTTTCATATTCTTAGAAAAAACAGTTCGTGAAAATTTAGCGGCAGGAATTTTTCAGGGAATTTAAAGTAAATATTGTACAAACCATATTTTATGTTTTTAAAATTTACTTAATCTTAGAAGAGTCAGTCACTCGGTGCCATTTTGAAAAGAAGAAATTTTTATTTTCAGATGATTTATTAACGAATATCGAACAAGCCAAATTTGCATATTCTTAGAAAAACCTTCAGTCCTATGTTAAAACGGCACGAAATTTTTTCGTGATGATTTATCCGAGCCATATTTTGTATTTGAATAAAATTACCTATCGAAATTGGCTATTTCAATTAAGTTCTTTTATTCTACAAGAAATTGCAGCTTTAAATAAATTCTCATCTTTTTATAAAATACGTATTAAAGTTGATTTGTAAATGGAGCATTGTATACGACATTAATTTAAATCACAGAAAAGTCACAAGATCAAAAAATGGCGATACATCGTAATATTATAATTTTATTTGTAATAATAATAATAATAATTTTTTTTTTGTTTGTTTGTTTTTAGTCAACATTATCTTTAACCATTTCCCTTTCTAATTCATTAAAAGCAATAATATTCTTATTAAAAAATAAATAAAGTCAATTAAAAATATGAGAATATATTATCAGTACAGTTTTAAAATAAAGAAGAAGAAAATAATAATAATAATAATAATAATAAAAATCTTATTGAAGTTACATGATTTTTTAAAGTTTTACAATTTCTAAATGTTTTTTTAATAATTAATGTCGCAGAATGATCTGAAGTACTTTTTTTTTTTTTCAACCGACATTTGTTATCTAGTAAGGTATAATAGAATTATTATTAGGTGCCCTATAAATCTTTGTATAAATATCGAGCACACTATTTTTAATTTGCTGAACCAAGTATATATTTTCACTGAGGAATAATTTAAACTATATTTCTTTTCGATCAAAGCAAAAAGGTATCAAAGTTTAATAGACTCTATCGGTTTTTTGGGTTCGAGGCTAAATCATACCCAACATGTGACTTCTGATTCTCCATTTCCCTATGAATTTCCCTCTAGGATGCAAGTATTTCTCTATAGAATGCAAACATTTCCCCATAAAACACAAATGAAAACATTATAATTTTGTATTTTTCCCTGTAGTAGTCACGTGTCAAGGGTATATTACGTAACGCAGATATAGTCCATTATTTAACATCATGATACAGGTCATTTAAAACGCATAATTAAATCTAGTTTTGACTACGTAGTTTAATATATAAGCTATAAATATACATTTTTTCCTGGTATTAAAATGCAAGAAGTTATAAATAGCAATAATTACAAAAAGAATTATATCTCTATTGCACACATTTACATTAATATCATCAAGATAACAGTATAATAAGTAATAGATAAACTTGTTCTATGAAGTTCAACAGTTATAGATAATCATATACAACTTTAAAAGAGAGAAATTTATCAACACACTCGCTGCTTCATATAACGATGGAAGAAAAAATTAGTTTAATAAATACTGAGATGATAAAATATTTCTAGAAAAAATCAATTTTTATCAAAAATTATTTATTTTCAATAAATCATTTCTCTGGAAATAAAGTTAAAAATTATAATCATTAATCAATTACATATTACATAAAAAAAAACATTAATTAGAATTAAGGTGTTATAATTATTTATATAATATTATGATATAAATCTGATAATCATTATTCATAAATAAACTATTATTAATTAGAATCTATAACTTCGAACCAAATGCAAGTCACATATTTTTGATTGAAGAGCTAAAACATTTTAGCAGCAGCGAAAAATAACAAGACAAGAACATAGGTACCCTTTTTCGCTCAGCCACTTTTAGCCTTTGTTAAAATTAGACCGGCATTTTCAACCAGTGATGCCAGATGGTCGAAAATTATTTTTCCAAACAGGTCTTCAAATTTCCCCAAATCAGGTTTTTTTTTTTTTTTTTTTTTTTTCGAAAAAATTCTCAATTTGATTTCTACTAAAAATGGGAAAAAAAAATAAAATAAAAATAAAAATCAAGCAGATTTGCTATGATTTAAGCTCAGATTTTTCCCCAAATGAAGGCAATTAAAAAAAAAAAAAAAAAATCCCCAAATAACAATAAAGCTATTGAAAATCTCTAGTCGTAGGGATAAATCATTATGACAAAAAGTTGAAGAACACCCCAGATTTGTCCCCAAAAAAGTCCCCACAAACATTTGGTCCCCAAAATTGTCCCCAGAAGCCTAAAAAATCCCCAATCTGGCATCACTGTTTTCACCTCAAATATGTCTAAAATTATTGCAAAAAATCGTCTGCCATAACATAAAAAGTAATTGAAATTCATCTAAAAATATCGCCAGGACGTGGAAGGATCACAAGATACAACACAAGATACAACAACCAACAATAAAGAAACAAGGGTGGGCGTGGGGATGAGGAGATGACAGAAAGTACAGGGTGTTTATAAAGTCCCGGACCCATTTTGGATGTTTAATAACTCATAAAATAATAAAGATAGATTAAAATTAATAACATAAATGGTTAGATAGACTCAAAAAGTTTTATGACCCTTGTCAATGAACTTCCACGTGTGCCCCTTCAGGCCAGTATCCACTTTAGCTCAAGATCAACGCTCGAAACGTCATTAATCACGCTTCCGACACAAAGAGCCAAATGGCTTGTCATCAGTTGTAGCCCTTTTTTATCAGATTGCGCAGTTGCCTCAAAGGAAAGCATGCAAAATTGACAAAGATATCTACCCCGGCCCCTACAGTTATCTCAGCAGGGGGTTAGAAATAGCCCCGTTCGAAGGCTTTGAGCTTCGGTGATCTCGGCTCACTACATCAAAGGATTCTGAATAGAAGCCGCCGAATGAGCTCAAGTCGAAACCGGACTTAAGTCGCACGGAGAATATCAAGTCGATAGTCAATTTCTCGCCAGGTAGCGGCAAGCATGTCGGCATCCACAGAGGCTATTGCGGTTGTAATTCTGACTTTTAGGTCATCAATGTTCGACACTCTCCTCCTGTAAACATTGTGCTTTACAAATCCCCAAAGGAAAAAGTCCAGCGGCGTTATATCAGGTGATCTGGGTGGCAAAGGAATTGGACCTCCTCGCCCAATCCATCTTCCTGGAAAATGGTCATTCAAAGAACTACGAACGATGGTACCCCAATGAGGTGGGGCACCATCTTGTTGCAAAAAGACATGTGGCTGAAACTCTTCTAGTTGTGGAAATACGAAGTTTTCTAACATGTCTAAGTATACGACTGATGAGACCGTCTTTTCTGTAAAAAAGAAAGGCCCAATGACTCGGTCGTGCATTAGTCCACACCACACATTAACCTTTGGGGAATCCTTTTGTGCCTCACTGTATTCATGGGGTTTTCCAAAAGAGTCAAAGAGTAAAAAAAAAAGTCAAAAGAGAGAAAAATGCAATTAATAAGCAGACGATATTTAGAAAAGTACAGATATTTAGACTGGAAAATGAAATTATCTGAAATTAACCACACGCGCAGACGATATTTACAAAAGTAAAGATATTCAAACCTGAAAAGAAAATATATGAGTTATTCCATCAATAAATGCCATAAGTTTGTTTATATCTTCATTATTTTATGAGTTATTAAACATCAAAATGGGTCCGCGACTTTATAAACACCCTGTATAATCTATAATGTGTAAAATTCAGATATCCTGAAATCGTTTTTTATAACTTTATTCTCAGATAAATTTAATTTCTTTTTTTCGCGTACTAAAAAGGTTGCAAATAAAATATTTAGGATTTGGAAAATAAATAAATAAAAAATTGTAATAATTAATAAATTGAATCTAAGCAGCGAATGAGTTGAGTAACAAGAAAAGGAATTTTTAAACATATTTATTTTTAATAACACGGTAATAATATAAGAACAAGATACTTCTCGAGATAATTATATAATAGGAAGATGATTTGTGGCAACATCCCAATATAGTTCACCTGGAGGGAGAATTAATAAAATTTCTCGCACTCATGCATGCACAAAATGCATACACGCTTGCAAAATATTCTTGTAATTATTAAGGCTTTCTAAACAATTAATAAATGCACACTTTTCAGTAATTATACCACTTATAATATTTGCATACACATACTTCCAAGTTTTATTTGCAAACTTCGCAACATTACTAAAATTTTACGCGCGTTTTATTATATTGCTACCACTATTTTTAAAAAGATATATATATATTTTTTAAGTTTTAATGCTGTAGTAGTACTTAAAAATGGCTATAAATAAATAAATAAAATAAAATTTCTGAAATAGTGGTGATAAAAGAATAACATGTATATAAAATTTTAGAAACACTGCGAACCCTGCATTTGTATAGTTATTTTATTATTATTATTTATTATTTATTTGTTGTTCTTCGTTTGAAACATACAGCTTTAATAAACAGTTTTCTATTAACAAATAGAATTTTGAAGATAATAGTGATAATTACTAACTTTTACGTATTTGAAAAACCACTATTTCTTTAAAAAGTTTTTGCTTTATTTAAAGACTAAAATTATTTAACAAAAAATAACAATGAAAACGATATAATAATAAATAAATAAATACATAAAAGCAAAAATTGATCTTTTTTGCTAATTAATAATTAAATAAATGTTAATTACTCTAAGTAAAAAAAGTGAATTATCCATGAATAGTTAAAGAAGTATCTCAATAAATAAAATAAAATATTATATATATATATATATATATATAATTAAATTAAATAAATAAATAATTAATTAATAAAAAAAAAAAATATTAGTAGTAATTGTGCAACTTGACTATTACTTTCAGTCAGAGTTTTTTCGTCGTCACCATTTGCTGTGTTTCGCCTTGACTATGTCTGGTCTTTTGCTATACAAAGCTACATATTCAACTGATCGCTACAAAAATTGGTAAACAGATTAATCAGGATAAAATCTAGCTAACGCCGCATTATTTAGAAAAAATGATTATTGGAAAAAGTGATTATTTTGTTCGAAATATAATATATATTTATATATTTGATTAAATAAAATGAACTCCAGAGATTTAGTTTAATTACAGATTTTCAAATCCAATTTATTTAATTCAGTTAAGAAAATATTCAGTGTTGCCGAATTTAGTTTTTTTTTTTTTTTAAATTCAATAATCACCAATAATTTTGAGGAGTAATGATATACATGATAAACGATTAATGTTCGATGTGGATGTGGATGTGATTAGGAGAGTTGGAAATTTTTATAATTTTAATCCGGAGCATTTTTAGTCCCGCCTTCTTTTCGCATCAGAAATGTTGTAGACTATTTTCTCTTTAATATATATCAACGATTAAGTAAGAAGAAAATCATTCTTTAATATTTCCGGTATGAAAAAAGGTGGGGCTAACAATGCTCCAGAATAAATTATAAAAGTTGGCAAACAACGCAATTAAAAATTAGCGGTAAATATTGAATAAATAAGTCCCTAAAATTGGCAACACTGAAAATATTAAGATCTTCTCATGCCTCCCCCCCCCCTTATTTTTTTTAAACTTTGAATTCTCATCCTCAAGTCTATATCTCCCTTTTAACCTCATTTATGTACAGTTTTTAAACACCCGAGAACTTTTTTCTAACAAGCTTAAATTTTATACGAACTCTTTCATGCGCAAAAATACGTGTATGTGTTGTAGTTGACGAAAGCCATATTCATACTTGCCAACCATCTCATTATGAACCGACAATTTTTAGTACCCGCCTTTTTTTTTCACATCAGTCATTTTTAGAGTACTTTTATTCTTATTTAATCGTAACAACACTTGGAGGGAATTACTCTAAAAATAAAGTGGTGAGAAAAAAGGGGCGTTTTTTCAAGGGGCGTTAACAATTGTGCGGTTGTTAATGAGATAGTTGGCAAGTATGCATATTATCCTGCCTCCGAGAAAAGTTATCGCAGTCTTTTTTTTAATATGTATGCATAAAATTAAAACGACGAAAGATCATTGATTGGTATTTCTGCAGTAATGAATAAATTCTTTATTTTCATGATATCATTACCAGATTATATCAGTTCTGTGAAACCTGAACTTCATGTGCATGGCTACAGTTCGGTAAATAGCTGAGTTGCCAACTTTTAAAATTTATTCCGGAGCATTTTTAGCCACGCCTTCTTTTCGCACCAGACTTTTACCAGAATATATTTCTCTAATACGTGACTACGATTAAATAAGAAGAAAATCATTCTTAAAAATTACTGGTGTGTAAAAAAGGCGGGGTTAACAATGCACTGGAATAAATTGTAAAAGTTGGCAACTGCGTAAATAACTTCATGTTTTTTTTTTTTTCTTAGATGGGCACTGGAATTTTAAGTCTTAAATAAATATTTGTACTCTTCTAATTCACAGAAAAAGATTTTAATTATATTTTTTTGGTAAAAGTTTAAATTCGAAAAAAGAGAAAGTGAGAAAGAGAGAAAGAAAATAAGTATAGGTAATGATCGTTTGCTATATCGCGTATGTAAATTTAGAAATCTTTAATTATTAATAGTTTCAAATAATTGTATTTTATTAGTTTTGATCAGAAGTTTTCGTCCTATCTAAATAAAATATTGATACCAGTGAATTCTTACCATAATGTTCTGCCTATGAACATTGTACAATTAATCATAACTAAAACGACCACATTCATTTAAAAATGCATATTTTCAATTTAAATCATATTTTATAATATAATTTTTTTTCCTTTTTTGGCAACTATGTAGAAGTTATCGCTATGTAGAAGTTCAATGAAGTCAAAAAGCACTGTTTTTTTTTTTCTTTCTTTAATTCCATATAGCTCTTTTTCTTTAACGATCACCAGAAATTTCCTGTCCTCCTTTCTAACAATTTAACGATATTCTTTCGATAAACATTGGAGCGTATAGCTAGAACCTTCAATATTCTTTGCAATATTTTTTGAAGAATGTTATATAGAACTTTGTTGATCAATAGGGTGACCAGACGTCCTCGAACAACTACCATTCGTCCCCAAAAAATTAGAACATATTAGAGGACGCCGGTTATAAAATGATGAATGTTTCTTTAGAATAATTTATTATATGTATAATAAATAAATTGAAATGAATATTCTCAGGTACTTTATTCATAAAAATTGCTAAAACTTTGCAAATTAAAGTGATTAATTTATTTTATCCTCGAAATTCGGGACACCGCCATATTTGTCCTCAAATTCAATTTAAAAAAATCTCGTCACATTATTTATCAACACAGTATCTCGCGTAACACCAGTTTCAAATTTTCTGGGCGACGGAATATAATGCATATACTGGTTTGCATAGATTTGATTATTTACATAGACTAGGGAAATGGGATTCAATTTACATAATGGAACATTTAACAAGCGAATCTCCCCTCCTGTCTCTATGAGTGTGCAAACTCTCAAAACGCGGTGAACTATAAGAAGACAGTTTTTGTCCATAATCCGCGTAATCCAAAGCCCGTACTATTTCTCTAAACAGAGACATTATATGCCAGTTATGTCTAGCAGAACATTCTATAAACGCACATTTCCAGTGTTTCTTCACTAGTCCAGCAACTTCCCTGCACTCCCGACCTCTCACCAAGTCCTGCTTATTGCCAACTATGAACAATGGAACATTATGCATATCTTTGGAGTCACAGATTTGATCTCGAATGCTCTTGACGTAATGGAAAGATTCAAGGTCATTCAGGTCGAACACCAGAATGTAAGCGCAGGCACTACGTAGTCCGTAATTACGGAAGTCTGTCCATTCGTTGAAGGAGTTCGCAGGAAAGTAAGGTATCACGGGCAAGTCTGACAGTCGCATCGAGTAGATATGCTCGTTGAACATCACTGTGGGATGGTATACCGATTTCGAATCAGTCGGGACGTAGTCTTCCGTGAATTCGCTGAAGACGAATTGGCGAATGATGGAAGTCTTCCCAACGTTAGCAGAACCAAGGACGACGATTTTAAGAATATGCATCGTCATTCACTCCTCTTTAGTGCAACGCTGGAAAAAAAGAAAAAGAACAAATAAAAAATTACAATTTTTGTCATATTAAAGTTCATGTATAAATATCGTATGCAAATGACGTCACTTCTTCAATGGAGCCATAACTGGTGCCCAAATACAGAACAACTATCCAATGGCTTTAAATTATAAGATGAAAAAGGAGATGTTTGGACCAATCACAAACTCAGCTCTGTTCGCTTGGACTCGCAGTTCAGTCCAGCGTTTCCAACTTTTATAATTTATTCAAAATCATTTTTAGCCCCGCCTCTTTTCCATAACGGAAAATTTGAAAAATTATTTTCTCCTTATTTAATCGTTGTCACATATTAAAGAAATAATCTACTAAATTTCTGGTGCGAAAAGAAAGCGGGCTAAAAATGATTGTGAATAAATTATAAAAGTTGGGAACACTGGTTCAGTCGTTGCTAATAACAACGTGACGTACGTGCATACGATCTACACTATGAACTAATTACATATGGTACAGCGTCTAGAATATATAGTGTGGAAGCCATCCAGCAAAACTAGGCTCTAAAAATTAACCCTTAAATGCATGAATTTTTATTTTCAATAAATAAAATTTGAAATCAACCGGGAAATGGGTGTAGTTTCGCTTACCTTGTTTCTATCCGTAAACCATTTTTCCTGTATGTTTTAATTGCTTTCTGTATAAATAATCGCAATTCGTAACATTCGCCGAAATGAAATTGTACTCAGACAACAATGAAAATTGTCACAGATAAAGAGATAAACTTTCAAAGATTCTAGTTGCGTTCGGAAACAATAAAACAGTTTTGTTAAAAGAAAAAAAAAAGTTGCTACATAAAAATATTTAAGGTTTTAAACATACGATGCAGATCTACATCGCTATGCATTTAAGGAATAAGCCACTCACCAGAAGTCAGTTTGATCGAGACGAGTATTGTAAAAGCATCGAGCAGTATATACAGTCGGTAAAAAAAGTGTCCGAACACTAGCAAAAATTCCTATGTAAAAAAAGTAAACTTCATACGGTTTT
This sequence comes from Salticus scenicus, assembly GCA_963930645.1. Classification (NCBI taxonomy): domain Eukaryota; kingdom Metazoa; phylum Arthropoda; class Arachnida; order Araneae; family Salticidae; genus Salticus; species Salticus scenicus. The sequence goes on from OZ005661.1 coordinate 219,625,308, forward strand.
GTTAAATAAATCCTTGTCGAATTCTATTCTTAGTCAGTGTAAGAATATGATTCGATAAGGATTTATTTAACATATAAGGATTTATTTTTTAACCGTATGAAGTGTACTTTTTTTACATAGGAATTTTTACTAGTGTTCAGACACTTTTGTTACCGACTGTACTATACTTGCTATTAATTTCATCTAGTGTAGGTTGTGGTTTGTGTTTAATTTATCACCAATCGAAATATAAATAAGCGATAACAAAAGTGGAGGAAACTTGCTTTGGTGGAAGTGGAATGTCGGTTTGGCGATTGAAATGGTGGAATGGTGGGGATGTGATCTTCGGAGACAAAAAGGTTACTAGTGTGGGGGTCCACAGTCGGCAGCAAAAGTACAGCGCCTAGAATGAACAGTTTGGCAAGCGCTTATGATCGAATGCTTAAAACACTGTTAAACAAAATAAGCTTCCAGATGGTGCTGCATTCGAAATTTTTGCTCAAATCGGAGAGCTGGTTGGCTTTTCCCAGTTTCGTCTGTTCAGTCACGTGATCTAAGCACATAATTAAACAATAGGAAGTTTTTCAAGCAATTAACTCGATCACAGTGACCTCTGGTGAGAGGATTAATTTTTAAGGCACTGATTTGCTGGTCTCTTTCCACACTATGTATTCTAGGCACTGTAGCATTAAAAGTATCCAAGCACTACCCAATAATTCCGATATAAAAAAAGTACATTTAATACTATTTTACTGAATAAATCCTTGTCGAATCACGTTCTTACCCTCGCTTACCCTTTCTCCCTTCTTCCAGATTCCATAATCCTAACACTTTCGCGACCCCTGACGTAAATTCACGTCATTTGAAAATTTGTAACTCCGCCAGTGGGAGTTTCTTTTGCAATTTGTATGTCATTTATTTCTTAAAAATATACACAATATTCATATTTGTACAACCAATATACCATGGATATAAATACTTTGATTAGAAGGAGTATAATTATAAGGTATATCCATTTGTAATATGAATCTGAAAATAGAAAATTTTGTTCTGAAATATTGTAACTTGGGAGAATAACGCCCACAAGCGGACTTTACTGTCAAAAAAAAAAAAAAAAAAAGTATGCAGTCGCGAAAGTGTTAAGTTGACAATTTTATATATTCTAGTGTTCGTGCAGTATCAGTATAAGATGATATAAAAAGATTCCAACAACTGACTTTTTTTTGACTTACCGGAAAACAGACATGTATACATGGATCGAATTCATTAGCAATAATTAACAAAATGGCGAACGTTGTGTGCTGGGCCTCGTCTCCACAATTAACATGCCGCATGCAGAACGTAGGTGACTTGCATTCATGTTTCTGTCTTGTGCTTTTCGGTTGTTCGACGATTCAGTGATCAGAAATTACCTAGAGATGACGTACAAAAATTAAGTAAATTTAATTTTCATAGAAAATTATAGATAATTAAATATATATATATATATACTATATCTGTGAAAGTTTTAAATATAGAGGCGGGGTCCCTATAAACAGGCCTCGCAGCGTTCCTAAAAGTTTACGCTCTTTTAATAATATTATCCCCACAATTTTAAAATAATACTTTTTAACAAACTGCTTTAACGACAGTGATGCCAAATGGTCGAAAATTATTTCCTCAAACAAGTCTTCAAATTTCCCCAAATCAGGGTTTTTTCCGAAAAAATCCCCAACTTGATTTCTATTGAAAAGGGAAAAGAAATATATATATATATATCAAGCAGATTTTTCTATGATTTAAGCTCGGATTTTTCCCCAAATGAAGGCAATTTTTAAAAAAAATCCCGAAATAACAATAAAGCTATTGAAAGTCTCTAATCGTAGGGATAAATCATTACGTTGCCAACATCTTAATTAATATTCCGTAGTAATGTTAGCTCCACCTTCTTTTTTACACCGATATCTTTTTAGAGTATTTTCCCTCTTATTTAATCGTAATTACATTTGGAGTATATTACTCTAAAAATTTATTGGTGTGAGAAAAAGGACGGTCTAACCAGTGGCGGATTTGAGGGGGGGGGCTAGGGGGCTGAAGCCCCCCCCAAAACACTGACATTCACAATTGCATATTGCACTTATAAATTTTTTATTGGTCTAGAATAACACTTTGAAAAATCTTAGCCCCCCCAAAAAGTCAAGTTCTGGATCCGCCACTGGGTCTAACAAGACTACGGAATATTAATTAGGATGTTGGCAAGTATGCAACATTGACAGAAAATTGAAGAACTCCCTAGATTTGTCCCCAAAAATTTTAGAATTCCCCAAAAAAGTCTCCACAAACATTTGGTCACCAAAATTGTCCCGAGAAACCTCAAAAATCCCCAAAATGGGGACACACAAAAAATATTCAACAAAAATTCCTTATTGACCATACTGGTGGCAATATAACAAAATAAAGGAAAAATTTTTGGAACGCTGTGAGGCCTGTATAGATTTTCTTAATATGATAACGGCTTTTTGAACTTTTTAGAAGGAGATATTTTACGTTTTATTACACATTTCATCAAAGTGGTAAAAGCTTTCTTTTATGCGTTTTCCGTTAAAAGAGTGAGATACCAGAGAAAACTTATTTTCCAGACACTAGTTTTATCAATCTGTCAGATCGATTTCTTCGTACAAATCCTTCTTCTTATTAATTTTCTATACTGTAAAAATTAAAAAACTAAATAAGTATAACGTAATATAACATAAAAATATGAAAAAAATCCGTCAACCAGAATACTAGCAAAAATATTTATTTCACACAAAAAACAAAAGAAAAAAAAAAAAAATAAATAAATAAAATAAATAAATAAATAAAATTAAGGGTTAGTTGGTTTGGTTTAACGTCGCACTAGTACTGCGCAATGTGTAATTGGCGTCGGTCTCGGACGTATCTCTAGGGATGGTCCGGAGACATGCTATCACAATTTTGATCCTGCACGGAGTGGATGGCTTCCCCGCTTCGGTGACCCCCAGAGGTATAATTTGATAGGAACATGGAGGACATTGCGGCCACGACGAATTTTACGTGCACCAGCTACCATTAGTGTACACGACGCTCTTTGGCTGGATCGAGTATCGAACCCGCAATTTTCTAACTACGAGTTCGACGCTCTACTGATTGGGCTATAGCGGCCCCAAAAATTAAGGGATGGATGGTTGGATAGTTGGGCTTTACGTCGCACTGGTGCTGCGCAGATGGGCTTTTGGCAACGGTCTGGGAAACACCCCTAAAGGTGGTCCGGAGACATGCCATCACAATTTTGATCCTTCACGGAAGGAATGGCTCTCCCGCTTCGGTGACCCCCAGAGGTATAATTTTTGATGGGAACATGGAGGACATTGCTGCCATGACAGATTTTACGTGCACCAGCCACCATTAGCGTACACGACGGTCTTTAGCCGGCTCGAGTACTGAACCCGCAATCTTCCAATTACGAGGCCAGCGTTCTACCGACTGGGCTACCGGAAAAAATACCGGCTAAGGAAAAAATAGCAGTATACTGTTAAAAAAAAAAAAAAAAAACAGCTCAGTTTGCAGAAACAAGAGCAAATTTGGATTATTGTATATATTGTATGATATATTGTATGTGCATTATACAATGCACTAAAATTTTCTAAATTTAAAAGACACGAAAAATGCATTTTCAAGTATTTCTCCAAAAGTTTTTAATACACCTGAAAGATTTTTGTATGACCCTGCATTTAAAAGCTTTTTCCCTCTATATCTGAGATCTTCTTTTGAACCTCATTTAGATATGTGTTTGCTTCAGAAAGAACGAATTCACTGGTACTGTTGCACAAATAAGCGTAAAATTATTTTAGCAAATCACTCGAAAAGTTCACTCTGATGGATAAAATACGTGTAATGCGCTTAATGAACTTTAAATTAAAAAGAATAAAGAAATATATAAAAAATATAGCGCAAGAAAAATACTTTCATTATAATCGTGCGACATACAATTTAACCTTCCTACCCTGTTGAAAAAATTTTACGTTTTACCTGTATGGGTCGAATCGACCCACTTTGTATATATTGAATTTAGGTCAAAGAAAGAATTTCTATGGAGCTCATTTTACATCTGCGTTTCCGACAACTATTGCCATCTATTGACTATTCCTGAAAATGAAGTCTACTGAAAAGAAAAAATTGGTGTTTTAAGCATTTCTATGCATGTTAATACACGTTTCTATGCACGTTTTACCTGTATGGGTCGAATCGACCCAGTTTGTATAGATTGAATTTAGGTCTTAAGAAAGAATTTCTATGGAGCTCATTTTACATCTACGTTTCCGACAACTATCGCCATCTATTGACTATTCCTGAAAATGGTCTACTCAAAAGAAAAAAATGGTGTTTTAAGCATTTCTATGCATGTTAATAATGTGGGTCAAATCGACCCAGACAGGTAATATGTCACATATTTTTATGAGGTGGTTTAAAACAAACCAATGACTCTGAAAACATCATATATTAAACGAATGCATATTTTTGAGGCATACATAATGTTTGAACAATCAAAATTAAAATCTGTAGAAGATATCGTAAGATCAATTTTAAAAATGGGTCGAATCGACCCATACAGGGTAGAAAGGTTAAAAATCTACGCAGTTTCTTCTATTTAAAATAAACTTTTGAATCGAACTATTCAACTATTTCGAACAAGTTCGGTGATTTTATAAAGTTAATTATACCTAAAATAATAATAATAAGATGATTTTAAATGAATTGGCTAATGTTTCGCTTAGCAGGTAAAATAAATTTACATAGCTGCCAATATTTTTATTCCAGTGTATTATTAACCCCGCCTTTATTTCGCACCATTTCATTTAAAAAAAATATATATTTCTCCAAATACACATACTTGCCAACATACTAATCAATATTCCGTAGTATTGTTAGCCCCGCCTTCTTTTTCACATCAGACTCTTTTTAGATGCAATATATAACTTTGATAAAATAAGAAAAATTTCCTCTTAAAAAATAAGTGGTATTAAATAAAGGCGGGGCTAATAATACTCTGGAACCGGAATGAATTAACCCTTTGCGCTCGGCATATTTTCCGTAAGACACGCCTTTTGGCGTTCCTTTCAAAAGTTACACACATGTATAGTTTACAACTTGCTACCTTTTGGCAACCGAAAAATTGTAATAATTTGTTTTATTTTACTTCATCATTAAATAAAATAAATCTTTCTGTTAAAATTTTCCGGTAGCCGAAAGGTAGCCTATAGCATACTTGCCAACATCCTAATTAATATTCCGTAGTTTCGCTAGCTCCGCCTTCTTTTGTGCACCAGTATATTTTTAGAGTATTTTCCATCTTATTTAATCGCAATTGCATTTGGAGAATATTGCTCTATAAATTTAATGGTTAGATAAAAGGGGCGGGACTAACAACACTACGGAATATTAATTAGATTGTTGGCAAGTATGCCTATAGCTACACGTTTTAGAAAAATAACATTTCATTTGCAGAGGAAGACCTTAAGGCGTGGCTCGATTTTTTATTGTCTTCTCAGAAGGGACATACGAGCGATAAGGGTTAAAATGTTGGCATCTACGAATACAGGGTGCTCGAAATGTATTATTAGACATGAAATAAACAAATAAAAATAAATAAATAAACAAACAAACAAGGATGTGTAACTACAGATTTTATGTTCCTAAAGAAGTTTATCTTAAATGAAGTGTAAAAGTTATTGCGATATATAAATGGTTTTGACATCAATGAACTGAAAATTCAAATTACAGTCTCCATCCAAACTGTTGATTCTCCAATGATATTAACACTAATATAAGGAAGGGAGCAGTATGTCTGGTGGAGAGAAAGTAGCTCCTTGCATCCAATATAAATATATTTTTTATGGAAAAATAAATAAATAAATAAATAAAATAAAATAAATATTAAATTAGAATCAGGAAAAACCTGATTGTAACGCAAAATAAACAGAATTTATCCCCACTTACTATTACTATTCACTGCGCAATGTTTATAGAATGGAGTTGGAAATCTCGGATAGATTCGATATGTTCGCACACTGAAATCGTGAAGTAACATACTGTAACCATAGCCTCCTAAACTAGATGCCTGTCGCGTGGCTCGGAAACTTGGCAACAGTTTAAGCAGAAGACAGTGCCACCTGGTACAGATTGCGCGACCTTTTTTATTCAATTGTCACCAATAATTTTAAGAAGTCATATATGAAATATACCGGGTTATTACAAATGAATTATCGGGTTTTGTTACATTACTACTTCCGAATTTGGAAACGTATATGTTTCCATGACAACGTAAATAAGAGGGCGTTAATTACAGTTTCACGCAGCGTATGTGCAATGTGCGTGTGGTTACCATGGTTGCTGCGCGAACGTCCTATTCAAAATGACGACTGGACAGCAGAAAGCGTTTTGTGTACTAGAATTTTCAAAGTGTGAATCGCTCATAACTGTTCAGAGAGCATTCCGGCGGGCATACAAATGCAAACCACCAACTCAACAAAGCATTCTGCGCTGATATCGACAGTTCAAAGAAACCGGTTGTTGTTATGTAAAGGCAAAGGTTTCGGCCGATCAAGCGTTACTGAAGAATAGTGAACAGAGTTAGAGAGAGTTTCATCCGTAGTCCCAAGAAATCATCAAACCGTATACAACACCTATAATATGGACGTCAATCTTGGATGCTTTCGCTTTATTTCCATGTATAACTTTCTATTCTCCTTTTGCGTATGTCAAAACTTTAAAAAAATTTTGGTGGCTGTTGAATAAAAAAGTCGCACAATCTGTACCAGGTGGCGTTGTCTACCGCTCGAACTGTTGTCGAATTTCGGAGCCACGTGACAGGCATCTAGTTTAGGAGGCTATTCTGTAACACATTCTTAATGGAAAATACAACACAGTCAGGGATGGAACATGGCCGCAGAACTCATACCGGTATTTGTTTAAGAAATTTCTCTACCTATAATATCCAGAGCCTGATTAAGGGGGAAGCATACATTATCTCCGCTGTCACCGGAATATTTTTACAATTATTTTTTACTTCATGTCATAGAAATGCCACGCTTTGACGAGGAAACATTTTTTATAAAAAATGAACGGTGTAAAACAATCTAATTTACTCACCGTTATTAGACACCAGAATTCTTTTAAAATAATTTTTAATGAGAATTTTCTGTTTATTATAGGAGGAAAGTATTTGTTAAAAAATAACGGTGTAAGTATAAGTAATGTGTGCTTCCCCCTTAACCAGGCTCTGATAATATCTTTGATTTAAAAAGTAGAAAATTTTTTATGTTGGTAGCGGTATCAGTTATGTGCCCGTGTTCCATCCCTGCTCAGTATGTGCATATCGTTGTTTGCTTAATTTAATTATTATTATTATATATGTATAAATATACATTTCCGACATTTCTAAATACAACTTGATATTTACTTTATAGAATCAAAAAAGGTACATGCATATAATGTATGAAATGTAATGTACATGCATAAAAGGTACATGCAATACAAAAAAAAAGGTACGTGCATATCTTTAATTGTTTATTTTTATTTATTGTTTAAAATTCTAAACGTACATTTCGGACAAGGTAAAATTAAAATTTGATATTTACCTTATGGAACATAAGAAACTGTATGGGTTTTGTGTGTAAACCTCGTTTGTTTATTTTTAAGGCTTTTTTAAAGCGCAAAGATACATTTCAGATAATATATATATATATATATATATATATATATATATGTATGTATATATATAGTCGAACCTTGTTAACATGAACCTCAAGGGTAATAAAAAAATTTTTCATGTTAACACTAGTTCATGTTATCAGTAACTCAGAAACTAATCTTCATTTTGACGGGGATTGTGGAAACAGTTCATGTTAAAAGTAATTCACGTTAACGAGGTATTATTGTTTAAAATTGTAAACATACATTTCCAAATACAATTTCATATTTACTTCACAAAACATAGAAAACAGTACGTGCATATCATTATTTGTTTGTTGTTAATTATTGTTTAAAAATGCAAAGATACATTTCGAACATTACAAAATAAGCATTGGTATTTACCCTACGGAACGTAAGAATCGTAGGTACATATCTTTATTTGTTTATTTTTTAATTACTTTTTAAAGTGTAAACATACATTTTGGACATTTATAAATACAAATGTGCATATCCTTGTTTATCTTAAATTCTCATTTAAAAATGTAAAGATACATTACAGAAAGTGCAAAATAAACCTTCATATTTACTTCATAGGATGTAAAACGCTATATGTACATATCCTTATTTAATTTATTATTATTATTATTATTATTATTAATTAATTTTTAAAGTGTAAAGATACATTTCGGACATTTTGAAATACACTTTTATATTTACTATCCAAAAAAACAAAACAAAAAAAAAAAAAAAAAACCTTACGGTTATATCCTTTTTTGTTTATTGTTTATTATTTTTTAAAATTGTAAAGATATATTTCGGATATTGCAAAATATATTCTGATATTTATTTTTGGGACTTAAAAAACTGTATTTCTATTATATTATTTAAATTCTCATTTAAAAATGTAAAGATACATTACAGAAATTGCAAAATAAGCCCTGATATTTACTTCATAGGATATAAAAATCTATATGTGCATATCCTTATTTAAAAATTTTTATTGTTATTTTTTAATTATTATTTAAAGTGCAAAGATACATTTCGGACATTTTCAAATATACTTTAATATTTACTTTACAGATTAAAAAAAAAAAAAAACCTTACGATTACATTCTTTTTCGTTTATTGTTTATTATTGTTTAAAATTGTAAAGATATATTTCAGATATTGCAAAATATATTCTAATATTTATTTTATGGGACTTAAAAAACCGTATTTGTATAATAATAATATTATTATTATTTTTGTTTTTGATTATTTTTTTAAAGTGTAAAAAGACATTTCAGACATTGCAAAACAAACTTTGATATTTACTTTGCAGAGCATAAAAAATGTATTGTGTATGTCCTTATTTGTTTATTTTTAATTATTGCTTAAAAGTGTAAAAATACAGTTCGGCCATTCCAAAATAAACTTTGATATTTATTTTATCAAATATAATAAAAAGTATAAGGATATTCTTGTTTGTTTATTTTTAATTATGTTTTTAAAGTGTAAAGATACATTTCGGACAATGTAAAATAAACTTTGATATTCACTTTAAGGAAAATAAGAAAACGTATGCGCATATCATTGCTTGTTTATTTTTAATTATTTTTCAAGGGTGTAAAAAGCTATTTCGGATATTGCAAAATGAATTTTAATATTTTCTTTCTGGAATGGAACATAAAACCCATACTTGCCAACATACTAATTAATATTCCGTAGTATTGTTAGCTCCGCCTTCTTTTCCACACCAGTATCTCTTTAGAGTGTTTTTCATCTTATTTAATCGTAATTGCATTTGGAGAATATTGCCCTAAGAATTTACTGGTGTGAGAAAAAGGGCGGGACTAACAACACTACGGAATATTAATTAGGATGTTGGCAAGTATGATAAAACCGTATGTTTACATCCTTATTTGTTTATTTTTAACCCATTGTCCTATTTAAAGGACATCTGAAAAATAGCATATAGAAATCAGGATTTGCTTGGTGCGAATATTTTGTCAGCTGGAATATATAATGGTATATATAAGCTTCTGCTAGCGTGTTATGTGTCTCACCTCCTCCATCTGGAATCTTTGTTTAATCATTACATTAGGGGGCGTGGTTTATCTTCTCTTTGCGGTTGAAAATTCTTTCTGGAGAATTATCATCTGTATTATAGAGATAAAGCAAAACTTTATACTCGGAAAGCACTTTTCGCTGTTGAAGAGAACACTAAAACATATAAGTGCAAATTTCATCCTCTTTATTTCAATGTCATGCGTACAAGGTGGATAAGATTTTTTATACAGAATATATATATATATATATATACAGAACTGCCAACCAAATCCGGCAAATTGTTAGTACCGCCCCTTTTTCTACACCACTTAATTTTTAAAGTAATTCTCTTCAAATATATTTACGATGAATGAAGAAAACAAATACTCTAAAAATTAAGTGGTATAGAAAAAGGGGCGTTTTTCAATAGGCGTTAACAATTTGCCGGATTAGGTTGGCAGCTCTGTATATATATATTTTTTTTTCAAATTTTGTTGTATTTAGTTTATTTAGGTTTTATTAACCTTAAAAATATAATTTTTCTCAAATTTGAGCAAAATAAATAAATTGGGATAAAATAGGTTAATTACTCTTTAAACGTGTAACAATACATTTCGGAAATCCTATATATACACTATGTTTTATTCACTAAACCGATTTAAGTGCTAGTATTTGAATGAGGGCGCGAGAAAGCAAATATAAATCTGCTGAATAAATCTGGTTTCTTACAGCAACAGAAATCAAACAGCAAAAACAAATATAAAACGCATCTATACTCCAAGGTACATCTGTAAACAACATGTACCAATATTGCAATAAATTTTTCTTACGACATCATTCCGACGTGATGATCACTCCTTCGTATCACATCTGAGTAATCAAAATAAACGATAGAAACCAAACCTTCTTCCCTTATTTCACCGCAGATGGAGGAAAGTGAAAAAAAAAAAAAAGAAATTCTCCAAACGTCTTTTCCACTAGGTGGAACAATCGATAAGTACAAACACAATCGATTGAAGTAAAATCGATGTCAGGAAGTTCTCTGGCGCCACTTACCGGTCTAGGGTTTATTTATTAGGCTCGTTTGCACAGACCACGGGGGGGGATACACATTTTTATTATTCCTTTGGGAGATTTTTATTGCAAAGATGGATAAAAATTATTTGGGAGAAACATTGCGTAAATCGTCTGGAAATGGCTTCTTGTCTTTCGAACATAAATTATGTATCTAGAAACAAAATGGACCGGATTGTCTGTCCATTAAACGGAAGTTTGCGTGGAAAGTTTAAACTTCAATATCTTCTCATCTCTTTCATTGTAGAAAATTGTTTCAAGTGGCTTGATGAGAGGATAATAGATTTTATCTATTACATAAGTGAAGAGCTGCGGAGATATGTTATCACTTGTTGTGTTAAAAAGGGGAAACATCTTAAAAATATAGTCAGGTGGCTACTAAATTTATTAGATTTTTATTGAATTGAAGACAGATAAAAGAAAGTGAAAAACATTGAGTCTAGAAAACTATTTGCACTTTATGCAAATGATTTTGTATTTATTTCCCTCGGTAGCACTTTAAATTAAAGACTTATAATTTTGGGTAATAATTTTTCTATTAAATCTATAAAAGTAAAGTGAAGTGTCTGTCTATGTGTTTGTGTGTGTGTCTGCACTCTGGAGCTCAGGCTATTGATCACAGAGCTACAACTCTTGGCAGAGGGGTAGCTTGGACCCTCGGGGTGCACCTCATCAAGTTTTTTTTCGATTTTCAAATTTAAATTATTTTTTTTTTTCTTTTTAAAACTTATCCATTAATTTTTCCGTTTCCGTTTCTTAAATTTATTTTTTCATTTCAATCGCCTGGCGTCATATAGAATGACTGTTACACCTATTTTTTTTTTTTTTTTTTTTAATTCATTTAATTTTTTGTTTGAAAAGGGAATCTTTTATTTATTTATTTTTTGCATTATCGGAAAAAAAAGTAATATAGCAGAAATGATTAAGCTTAAAATTTAAGTTTATCTTCTTTCTTTTTAATATCTTCTTTCTTTTTTTATTTATTTATTGTATTGGTCGAAATCAAATGGTATTATAGCAGAAAGAACGACAGCTATAATATACATGGCCCCAAGACTAAAACATTTAATAGTTGCTGAGATACAGTAAGTTTTAAAATCGTAGTTAGCATAATAGCATCAATAATAGCAGATCCACCTGTCGTCTATAAATACCCAAATAGAAGTGCACGAGAAAGACCTTTCTGGAAACTTGGATCCGATGCAGGGCGGGCGGAAAAGAGCTGCCGTATGCAGCACATATCCGAAGTGAGATTTAGAGCAATTTCATTTTTTTTTTTAAGTTTTTATTTATAATGCGATATAAGAAATAGTGATTTAATTCTTTTGAAAATTCATTTAAATATAATGACCAGCGAAGCGGGCGTAGTCTGCTAGTAAAAAATAAAATAGAAAAAAAAATAATAATAAAAAAAGCAAGCAAAAATTAAAATTACTATACATAATTGTGAAAATTAATACATGACGGAATTATTTAATAGTGTTTAGGATATTAAATCTTAGTTTTTGACTAATAGTATCTTTTGTCGTCCAATAAATACCCAAATAGAAGTGTCCAGGAAAGGCGTTACTTCAGGCACTAGGCACCCAAACCAGGTGCAGCACGGCAGGGAAAGACAGGCCCTGATTACCGAATAGGCACGAGAAGCATGTGCTTCCCCTGGAAATTTTTGAAAAGGCCCCAAATTAAGCAAAAAAATGGGACCCGAATTGTAAACTTGTGGTCTAGAAGCATTGTCTGATTATAGAACGTCACAGTCCTACCTGACTGCACAACTACTATTTCTAGATTATATAGGATATATGCTAATAAAGCTTTCACACATTCATTTATAATGGAATAATTTCATATATTGTGGTGAATATAGGCTTTCACCAGTTTATATCTCGGTACAAAAATGAAGTGAATTTGCTTGTCTACGTTTTAAGCTAATTTACTTGTCCTCAATTCCAGGTAACTACAAAATTTAATGAAAAATTTATAAATTTTTCAAGATGTTTGTATGAGTCTTTAGACCAAGAAGTCAGTGGAGGCACCCAAATGGATATGCGCTTCCCCTCAATTGTAAGGTTAATCGGGCCCTGGGGAAAGACGCTAAAATAGGCAGTGAGTCCACGAAGTGAGGTTCAGAGCGATTTCAATGAATTTTTATTTATTTTATTTTTAATTTACAAATTGAGAGAGAAAAAAAATAAGTGATTAAAACTTTTTGAAAATTCATCTCAATATAACGACCAGCAAAACGGGCGAAACCTACTAGTGAATGGAATATGTAATAAAAGATTAATTTTGAAAATGGCTCCTGAAAATAATAGATGACTCGGATGTCATGTAAACGTTTTTTTTGTTCTTAGGAAATTATTTTTATATCACCCTTATTTCTAACGAAATGCTATAAAATTCAGAATTTTAACCATTTAATAAAATTCACTTCCCTTTTTCGAGGTTAAAAAAAAAAAAAGGTCATTATAGATTTAAGGATATTACTTTGCTTTTGCGGTTGACTGGAAAATTTTTAACGGTCACTAACAAGTGAAATATGTTCAAAATTTTTATTATGTAATAAGAATAACAACTGAATTCTCAGTAAATTTGATGGTATATAACCTAAGAAATCAGTACAGAGAGTAGCGACAACTGGCAACAATAACAGCACTTATCATCCTAGGAATTGCATTGAACATCGAATGCAGTTTGGTAGGATGTCAGAGTTCATCAACCGTAGTTACTGGAGAGTGATGGCGTTCCAGAAGCTTCTCAAGGATTGACCAGCCGCTTTCAGTTGATTCAATTCAGGATCAGAAGAACGTACTGGCTAGAAGAACAGTTGAACCAAAGCCTCCTTAACTAGATGCCTGTAGAGTAGCTCGGAAACCAGGCAACAGTTGAAGCGGTAGACAGCGCCACCTAGTACAGATTATGGGACTTTTTTTATTCAACTGTCACCAATAATTTAAAGAAGTGATACATGATATATATAATCGACGTTTCTTCACTTCTATTCGCCTTTTATGTATATCGTATCCCACTTTTAAAAGTTTTTGGTGGCTGTTGAATAAAAAAGTCGCGCAATCTGTACCAGGTGGCGTTGTCTACCACTTCAACTGTTGCCTAGTTTCCGAGCTACGCGACAGGCATCAAGTTAAGGAGGCTATGGCTGAACTCATTCTGTGTCAAAGAAGGTCCGGACAACATGAACAACATGCCGTCGTGCATTGTCCTGCTTGAACGTTGCGTTATGAAAGTTTCAAATATGAAGTAGAGCCACTTTCCTTAATCCATCATAAATGTAATGGCCGTTATTCTCTGGCCAACGCGTTCTCTTCATCTTGCACCAACTAAAAACATCTAGTCAATTACTGTCAAGTGACTGGTACGCAACCAATCTCCAGTAATTACCGTCGATGAACTGTGTCATCAAGCTGCAAGGAGTGCTATATCCGTACATGTCATCCAAAATAGTATATATATATACACTCGGCGGCAAAAAGGTAGGTACAAAGGGTTTTTTCTTTGATTTTTCATAAAATAACATTATCTAAATTGTGCTTATCATTTATCTTAAAATAACACTATTCCCGGACTAAGTTTTGTTTTAAGACTCATTTAGAAAAATTTTAAGACTAAATTTTTTTCTAATTTAAGACTACACACCGCGACAAAAAGATAGGAACAAAGTTTTTTTTTTTTTTTTTTTTTTTTTTTTAAATTTTTGAATATGATTCAAATATTTAATATGTTTTTGCTGTGATAACATTTTGTTATGATAATAAATGATCAGCACAATTTAGATCATTTTATTTTATGAAAAAAAAAAAAAAAAAAAACCCTTTGTTCCTGTTATTTGTCGCGGAGTGTAGTCTTAAATTAGAAAAATTTTATTCTTAAAACTTTTCTAAATGAGTCTTAAAACAAAAATGAGTCCGGGAATAGTGTTATTTTATGATAATAATAAATGATAAGCACAATTTAGATAATGTTATTTTATGAAAAATCAAAGAAAAAACCCTTTGTACCTATCTTTTTGTCGCGGTGTGTATATACATGTTTATAAGTTACGGAAATACATCTTATTTTGCAACGTGATTTTTTTTTATTCCTGTGCAATGATTGAGGAGGTTTTCATATTTTATATATTATTTTACATACATAAGTATTTATGCATGTATAATTTAAATAAACTATTAATGAAAATTGCTAACTAATTTGTGAATTCTTTTGAGGTTTTTTTTTTTTTTTTTTTTTTATGAGAGAGTCTCTTTTTCAAATATTTCGAGATAATGATGAAACGATAATCGATAGCTATCAAGAGTGGTGCTGAGATCTCTTATCACTTATCATTTTTTTAAAAAGTGAAAACAGCTTTGAAAAATATTCCGACCACGTAAGGAATAATTATTTAAAAGATTTTTATCCCAAAGAAGGTTAGAAGTTCACTTTAAAAGAATGTAAAATGTCTCAGACTGTTTTTGATATTAAATAAAAGAAAGGAAAATTCGATTAACCGTTAATAGAAACTGCTAGTTTAAGTAAAAAAAGGAAAAATCTTTTTATTGTGGAGCCCTAAAAAGCATAACATAAAAAATTATACTTGCAAAGACATGCTATGCTATAAAGAAAAAGAAGTTTCAGCCCTAAGAAAACTTTAACCCTACAAGGCATCCAGTCCCATATGTGGAACACCGACTTTAATCGTTCCTATAGCTATAAAACTATTAGTAGCCAGAGCCTGATTAAGGGGGAAGCTCGCTCTTCACACATTATTTATACTGACACCGTTATTTTTTAACAAATACATCCCTGCTATAATAAACAGAAAATTTTCATTAAAAATTATTTTAAAAGAATTCTGGTGTCTAATACCGGTGAGTAAATTGGATTGTTTTACACCGTTCATTTTTTATAAAAAATATTTCCTCGTCAAAGCGTGGAATTTCTATGACATGAAGTAAAAAATAATTGTAAAAATATTCCGGTAAGAGCGAGCTTCCCCCTTAATCAGGCCCTGTTAGTAGCGACATCTCTTGACATCTTGATAGAAGCTACTGACATTTAGCAATGTAGTAATACGAATCTTTACCAAAAGGTGTCGTTCGTGTTTTTGTTACAGTGCACTCAGTGTGAAATTTGAATGAAAGTGATACGTTAGTCGTTTATCTGAATTCAAAAGTAGAAAAAGAATAGTTATTGAACAGTTTTGACTCGAAAAAAAAAAAAAAAAAAAAAAAAAAATACTGTGTGTTATAACGAAGTGTATATTTTGCAGAGGTAAGTTTTTTTTTTTATATTACAATAGTAAACGTATTAGTAAATCATACTTTTATGTATGTTCCACATACAGTACGTTGAGCTAAAAAGTTGATTTTTCCGTAAAATATGGTTTTATTTTTATTTTTATAAACTTTCCCTATCTTCTGATCACTCATTACAACCTATATATTTTTGTTGCGCACTAAAACAAACTTGAGCCTTGTAGGGTTAAAGAAAAACATAAACATTTCATTTTTCCAAGAGATGAACTGATGAACATTTTTAAATATTCAAAATATTTTAAAAAAACATTCGAGACCAATATTCTTAGTCATTAGTTTTTGTATAAGTACTCATTAAGCCATAAATTTCAAATATCGCAAGTAAAAATTTTCCTCTTTTGCAAAAATGAAATACCTATATTTTTCTCTAAAACTTTCTTTGTGTTGAAATTTTCCTTTCTTTATACACTACCAACCAATAAGTATTTGGACATTTTCGAATGGACGATTAGAACGAGGCGGAGTTTCCCGTTGTTTGTGGGAAAAAACTGCGCTATGAATGGCTATAGTCCTTTATTTGTGGGGTAAATTAAGACTCCTATAGGTTAAATTTCACCATGACGTCGAATGACGACAGAAAGTCATGTCGTCAATTTAGACATTTCGTGAAATATCTAGGAAAGTTCTTTTGGAATCATCTTGAAACTTTGGTAGTGTAAAGAACACGTTATACCTCATATACTTCAGTAAAAGATGTGTCCTGAAAAAAAAAAAAAAAAAAAAAAAAAAAAAAAAAAATCTGGAGTGACTCCAGTCGACTTTCAGAACATTAAATAATCAACAGTTTTGTAGATAAAGTAAAGTAAGAGGAGCTGTTAAATAAACAAAAGCGAGAAAATTATAATAGGGTGTTTGAGTACTTTTCTCCATATAGTACACGAGGACAAATTTAACGCTATTGTACTCTGAGCCCACAGATCTTAATGATAAAGAATTTTTCGTTATGTCCCTGTAAAAACCTATAAATTCTAGATTCACCAAAATGCTTATAGTTAGTGCAACACTGACTTATAATATTTATAAAAAATTTCACCTCCATCGGATAAGGCATTTAGACGCTATCGCACTTTAAAGTTTGAGCCCATATGAAATATGCATTATGTCTCTGTAAAAAGAACTATAAGTGCTAGATTTCTCTAAAGTTCATTAAGTTCGTGTGATGGTGATCCATAACACGTATATAAATTTTCAGTTTATTTGAATAAAGCGTTTAGTCGCTGTCGCACTTTAAATAATTTGATAATGATAAGCAGTTTTTTTTTTTTTTTTTTTGTGTGTGTGTGTGTGTGTGTGTGTGTGTCTGTAAAATTCTGTAAGTGCAAGACTCACCAAAATCTATACAGTTTGTGTGATGGTGATCTGAAACATGTATATAAATTTTCAGCTCATTTTGATAAGGCATTTAGATGCTATCGCACTTTAAATAATTTCATCCCATAGGCCATAATGATACAGAATTATTTGTTGTGTCCCTGTAAAAAAACTTGAAGTGCTAGATTCACTAAAACCTATATAGATCGTGAAACTGTGACCTATAATATGTGAGCATTTTTTTTTTTTCAATTGAATAAGGTGTTTTGACGCTATCGCAGTTTTTTAATTTGGTCCCATAGGCCATAATAATAAAGAATTTTTTTTGGTGTCCCTGTAGAAAATCTATAAGTGCTGGATTCACCAAAATCAATAGGGTTCGTGCTACGGTGACTTACAACATACGTACCAACTTTCAACTCATTCGAGCAAAGCGTTTAGAGGCTAGCGTGTTCACTCAGATACACACACACACATACATGCATACATATACATGATCATACAAATAGTGAAAACGGACTCGGGAGACCTCAAAACGTATAGAAACATCAAAATCTCACATTCGGATTTTTGACATGATTACAATACTTTCCTTATATATGTTTGTTCGGAAAGTAAAAAAGAAAGAAAAAAAGGGGGCGGGGGAGCAATAAAAAATAAATCAAAATGCTTTGCATCACCCTGTAAAAAGTAATGCTTTAAATGCATTTTGGCTGCAGCATGGGATTAAGAGGAATTTTCTCATTAACTGTATAATTATTTAAGAGGCTACCTCATATATTCATGGAGATATAACTTTTTTTAAAAAATACTGAAAAAAAAAAACACTTTTTTAATTATAACACATAGGGTATTACACCCAGAGCAAAGGCATTTTCAGAAAATTTGACGTACTTCATCAGCGACAGTATACTACCATACAATCAGAATGCAAAAATGTAAAATATCTTACGAAATAGGATCATTTTTACTTTCTTCTATATGTAATACAGATAAAGTATTGGATTCGCGAAAATTTTCGACCTCCGTTTTTTGATGGATTTACACGTTTTGGGAGGTCCTGAACACGAATTGATAGTTTTTAGAAAATGTCTCTCTGTCTGTCTGTGTGTATCACGATTTTTGTGGACACTCTAGCTCACGAACCAAAGAATGATTTTTAACCAAACTTGGTATTGAGTTGCACCCTGACATAGAATTGTGCTGATTAGATTTGGGGATCAATCGATCTGCAGGTGGCGCTGTGATCGCATTTTTTGTAAACTTTTAACATGGCAGTATAGGACAAAATTTCGTATAAATGTACATAATGAGCGTTATTTTAAACTTGTGATTGTAAGATTAATAGGAATTATTGATAATAATAGTAGTTAACTAGGAAAAAAATTCTGTGCATGTGGGGCTTCGCTTCCTCCCCTGGGGGGTGGGTCTCGTCAATACCTTTAAAACGAATGGTTGAACTAAAAATCTGTGATAATTTAAAACAAATTTATCGACTTTTTTTAATTTTAACGAAAAAAAAAAAAAAAAAAAAAAAAACTTAGAAAAAAAAATCGTATTTTTTTTTTTTTTTTTTTTTTTTTTTTTTTTTTAATATTGTTACTGTGTAACTTTGTATAGGAAAATATTGAAGAAAGTATTGTGGTGGCCATCACGTACTAGTTACTAGATAATATTTAACTACGCATGCGCTACCTTTTAAAAAATTTCATTTGCATAATTTAGTGGCCAACAGTACCGAGCAATGTATAGGAAAACCCCAAAGAAATGTCGTGTAAATTAAAAAAGTTATGAGAGATAGAATGAACAGAATTTCACTTCTCTCAAAATAAAAGGTAAACTATAAGAGATTTTACTCACATTTTTATTTTGATACAATCAATGCCCAATGGAAAAACAGTTTTCGCTGACTGTAAATAAATATTGATAAATTATGTTTTTATTTTCTAGTATGTTGAGGCCACCATAAGACTTTCTTCTACATAATTTTATTAATTTTATACAAATTCACACAGTAGAAATTATTATTTATGAAAATTGTTTTTCGTGATGAATGCAGATGATTTTTATCTCGGGGAGGTAAAACAATAAATACCGAAAAAAAGTCAATTTTTTACCAACATCAGAAGAAATGTGATTTTTTTCCCTAAGATATCTTTTTCGTTAAAAAAGAAAAAAAAAAGTTTTAAATTATGATTGTTCTATGGTTCAACCATTCGTTTTAAAGAGACAAGTTTTTTCGAAATATACCCATATTGAAAATTTACCCACTCTGGTAGCCTCCCCCCCCCCCTAATTTACTGTTACTGTTATCACTAACACAGGCAGAGCCTGATTAAGGGGGAAGCTCGCTCTTCACACATTATTTATACTGACACCGTTATTTTTTAACAAATACATCCCTGCTATAATAAACAGAAAATTTTCATTAAAAATTATTTTAAAAGAATTCTGGTGTCTAATACCGGTGAGTAAATTGGATTGTTTTACACCGTTCATTTTTTATAAAAAATATTTCCTCGTGAAAGCGTGGAATTTCTATGACATGAAGTAAAAAATAATTGTAAAAATATTCCGGTAAGAGCGAGCTTCCCCCTTAATCAGGCCCTGAACACAGGTCGACATGTAAAATTTTGATTTTATAATTTTGAATGATCTTTATGTTTTTTGGTGTGCTGAAACCGAAAATGAAGTCAGTTTTTGTCTATCACGTGTAGATTTTTGCCAATACAGGGTGCCTACCTATACAATTTCTTCTATTACTCTTCCACCAATATCATGAAAAACGGCAGTTTTTCTAGTGACGCAAGCGCAAAAACAAACGAACGCCACGACACTCAGCGGAAACGGAAAAACGAACGTAAACTGCGACACTTATATATACAAGAATTTTAAGATCAAACAAACCGCTGAAAGCCGACACTTAATATCTCAGGAAATATGGGAGGTTATGTTCTGATATTTTCAAAATAGAGTTTCACCTTCTGTCTGATCCTACCCTGAAATCGTTATATTTCTGCGTGCTATATATTTCGAGATATGAATTGGCTCATTTAAGTTGTAAATGGGCGGCGTATGTAAGGTATAAATTTTTCTCGAATATGGCTCGACCGAATGTCGTTTAATTGATATATGATATTAATCGCTTTTATCTGATGTGCCTGACGTCTCCCTTTTCCCTAGGAAAACTCTTGTTTCTTTTATAACTCAGTTTAAAAATCGAACTATTTTTTACTCCGAAAATACCGTGATGCGGCAGTTTCGCGGACGAATACAGTCCAAAGAATATTCTGAAATACTCAATATCAAATAATCGTTTTGGCGCCATCTATCGGAAAGCGTCAAAAATAAACACAAAAAATAAAAATAAAAATATTTTTCTTTTTTTAATATATATATTAAATGAGTTATTTATTTAGGTACTTGTATTTTATATGACATTTGTTTATCAAAAATATTCTTTGTATTTACATTGTTTTCATGCTGATACGTTGTTAACTTTCAAAATTGGTTCTATTTTAAAAGGTGATTGCAACAACAAAAAATTTTTCCTTTATTTTCATAAAAATGACAAATAATATGATAATCATATGCAAATATTTGTATTTTTTTCAAAATTAGGTGATAAATCACTTAAACTACGGATTGAAAAAATTCTTAAATCAGAATTTGAAAATAATTAATTTGCTCATTAAGTTTCTAGTATATATAATATATAAATTACATAATGTTAAGCTATAATAAAATTTTGATAAAATTTTGAATAGATTAAGATTTTTTTTTAATTAAATTCATAACAAACTATACTACTTAAATATTTACCAGTATAAAACTTTCACTTTTTAAAGATTTTTCTATTATTATTTATTTTTCTCTTTTAAATCAAATCTATACCTAAAAAATTATAATAAGAAATAAATATAAATAAGAAATTTTTGTCATTTTTAAAATGTACTATATTATGCCTTTGTAATGTTGCATGTGTCCATCTTTTTTATCACTTTTTATAAAATTTTGAAATTTTATTTAGTTTGTTATTTTGTTCGAGCATGACCTATAAAACAACACTTTTAATACAGTGTTATAACTCATTACCATGCTCCTTTAATTTTACGTTTTAATCATTAACCCCTAAAAAGTAATGATATCAATACAAAAAACCCTTAACGGGTTAAAAGTTTGTGACGCAGCACTGTACTTTATGGCTATAAGAATTAGAAATACGGGTCTTAAAAATAATGATATCAAATTTTCAGTGACGCTTTGATATTAATTAAATTATACATAGATTTTCTTATTTGAATTTGCTTTTTCCTTTTATTTATATTTACAGTGTAAACGTTATTTTCAACACAAAATAATATATAGCATTTACTCATTGATACCTTTCCATTCACATCTCTTATACTATGAAAGTATGTGTTTTAAAAGAAATTATATGAAATTCCAGTAACGCAGTGGTGTTACATTAAGTGATTTGTTTTTAAATTTCTCTGCAATTATTTTGTTTTGCATATTAAAGTATATGTGCACATTGAAATATTGCTTTTAATTTTCAAATACGCTGTCAAATATATCACTTTCATTAAGCTTATATTATGTACTGAAATATATTTATTTCAATGAATTATTCTATCTTTTGCGTCACGCCATCCAAAACTGTAAGTAAAATACATGGAAATGTTTACTTTGTGTCATTTCATCCAAATAAATTGAAAATGCATGCAAATAGATATCGTGATGCAAAGAAAAAAACTGTGAAATTTTTTTCAGTTTTGGATGGCGTGACGCAAAAGATAGAATAATTCATTGAAATAAATATATTTCAGTACATAATATAAGCTTAATGAAAGTGATATATTTGACAGCGTATTTGAAAATTAAAAGCAATATTTCAATGTGCACATATACTTTAATATGCAAAACAAAATAATTGCAGAGAAATTTAAAAACAAATCACTTAATGTAACACCACTGCGTTACTGGAATTTCATATAATTTCTTTTAAAACACATACTTTCATAGTATAAGAGATGTGAATGGAAAGGTATCAATGAGTAAATGCTATATATTATTTTGTGTTGAAAATAACGTTTACACTGTAAATATAAATAAAAGGAAAAAGCAAATTCAAATAAGAAAATCTATGTATAATTTAATTAATATCAAAGCGTCACTGAAAATTTGATATCATTATTTTTAAGACCCGTATTTCTAATTCTTATAGCCATAAAGTACAGTGCTGCGTCACAAACTTTTAACCCGTTAAGGGTTTTTTGTATTGATAATTATACGGTAAGTTTTATAGTATGTTTTCATGATTAATTAATCATGAATACGTATTGTTGCAATACCGCAGCACTTGTGAGGTGTAAAACCATACCAACCAACCAACCAACCTATTGTTATAATGGTATAGGTAAGAAATTGTGTCGGTAAGCACCCTGTATTGACGAACATCTGTACGTGATAGAGAAAAATGGACTGCATTTTCGGTTTTAGCACATCAAAAAACATAAAGTTCAGCTAAAATCATCAAATCAAATTTTGTTAACTTCAACTTTGTCGGCCTGTGTAATTTGTATTATTTTACAGTCATGCGTCAAAAATAACTCTCATTATGTACATTTATACAGAGTTTTGTCCTGTGCCACGATGTGGAAAATTAAGAAAAAAATGGAATCGCAGCACCACCTGTTGAGCGATTGATCTCTAAATGTAATGAGCGCCAGTTTATGTCAGACTACGACTAAATGCCTATGTTGGTTAAATTTCGTTCATTGGTTCGTGAGATGCAGCGTCCACAAAATCTGTGATGTACACAGACAGACACTCAGATTGACAGCGCCAGTTTAGGTCAGACTATGACTAAGTGCCAATGTTGGTTAAATTTCGTTCATTGGTTCGTGAGATGCAGCGTCCACAAAATTTGTGATGTACACAGACACTCAGATTGACAGCGCCAGTTTAGGTCAGACTACGACTAAGTGCCAATGTTGGTTAAATTTCGTTCATTGGTTCGTGAGATGCAGCGTCCACAAAATTTGTGATGTACACAGACACTCAGATTGACAGCGCCAGTTTAGGTCAGACTACGACTAAGTGCCAATGTTGGTTAAATTTCGTTCATTGGTTCGTGAGATGCAGCGTCCACAAAATTTGTGATGTACACAGACACTCAGATTGACAGCGCCAGTTTAGGTCAGACTACGACTAAATGCCTATGTTGGTTAAATTTCGTTCATTGGTTCGTGAGATGCAGCGTCCACAATAGGGTATTGCAGGTTAAGCATATGAAAACTGCACCAGCGTCCAATGAAGAGTTCTTGCCTGCTATTTATTGTTCTTTATCTGAAACATCTTTTGCATACAATTTTAGACTTCTACCCTCAACGATTAGTGAGTAATGGGGGTGGTAACCTAAAACGTTAAATTTAATTTATAAAAAAACTATTCAAGGTATCTTAACGAGATTGAAACTATTTATAAATGTTTATGAAATACATAATATATATATTTTTCAGAATTTTCACTCGATTTTAAACGGTAGAAAATGATAAGTATATTTTTGATGGGCGATTTTTTATACTATCCACCAAAGTGACACCTACCAAAAAAATACAGTTTATTTGTTTATTAGTTAGCTATTACATATAAAAGTTACAGAAGTGTCAAATTGGTAGAACGCAGTGAAAAAAATAATAATCACTTAATAATAATACCAATGATTTTATATTTATTTTTAAAAACTACTTAATATCAATAAATAAACAATGAAAGCAAATATAAAAATGCTCTATTAACATTTGTTATTAAAACGTAACAATTAGCAATATATATATATTTATTTATTTATTTATTTATTTATTATCAGGGATCTTACATCCCGCTCTTTTTTCAAGACACTTTTAAGGATGAGAAATTTCCGTAATTTTTGCTACCTTTATTTTTACATAAAAGTCTCTATCCTGTTTAATCACGTCACAACACTTCAAAAATACTGATATAAAAATTTCTATATGAAAATAGCATACATGGCAAAATTTAATTTATTCCGGAGTATTTTTTAGCCCCGCCTTTTTTCCATACCACTTATTTTTTAAGGATAAAATTGCCTGATTTTATGGAAGTTATATATTTCATAAAATTTTTCTATGAATAAAGGCGGGGCTAAAAGTACTCCGGAATAAATAAAAATATTGGCATCTATGAAAATAGCAGTAGCAAAAAATAAATAAATAAATAATAAATAAAAAATAAAAATAAAGGCGGGTGTTTCCCCCATCTCCGAACGTGTAAAAGGGGGCATGGAATACTAGCCATATAATTAGCTGTAAATATAGCTGCCAACATTTTTATTTTAATTCGTAACATTGTTAGACAGTTACTGATAATGTTACAGAATGAAGTAGAAGTCTCTCAGTTTTTAAATCTCTTTGCGCTTCCTTCAATATATAAGTTGTAACAACTTTGCTAGAGAATGAACCCCTTGATATACAGTAACACAGAATTTTATACTTCTGAAAAGTACTATTTAATTTGGCTAAAGTACATTTATAAGCTTTTCCGTTCTTTTAAATAATAATATTTTAATAAAGGTCTACCAATTCATTTATTCTACATGCATAATGTTTTATTCATTTATTTATTTATTTACGAGTGTGATTTTTATAAATCATCTACTATTGTTAAACGTAATCAGGTACAATTGACATAACATCCTTCATAAATCTTTCACATAGCTCCGCCCATCGAAAATGACATAGTTCGTACAGTCCTTGAAACTTCTTAATTTTCTGCACCACTATTAATATTTAGCAATTTTTTATATTTAAAATGTCTTAAAATTTAAAGGGAAATCCATTGCATAAAAGTACTGGTGGTAGAATTCTTGAAAAAAAAGCGTGGCCATTATGAACTATGAATGGAGAAAAAGCTGTAGTAAGATCCCTGATAACAATTAAATAGAATTTTTTTATTGCTAATTGGTACATTTTAATAACAAATGTTAAAAGAGCATTTTTATATTTGCTTGCCTTGTTTATTTATTATTATAAAATAGTTTTTAAAAATAAATATTATATAATTGGTATTATTACAAGGGTGCAAGAGTTTCCGTCTCAGCACGGAAAACCTATACCAGCGTATTTTTATCAATAATTTATATCATATTTGTGGTTTAATTTATTGCGATTGACAATAATAGAAGTTATTGATAACAAGTGCTGGTGTCAGTCTTTTACTTTCAGAGTGAAACACTTGCACACAAGTATTATTGTTAAGTGATTATTATTTGTTTCACTACGTTCTACCAATTTGACACTTCTGTAATTTTTATATATAATAGCTAACTAATAAACAAATAAACTGTATTTTTTTGGTAGGTGTCACTTTGGTGGATAGTATAAAAAATCACCCATCAAAAATATACTTATCATTTTCTACCGTTTAAAATCGAGTGAAAATTCTGAAAAAAAAAAAAATATTTTATGTACTTTATAAACATTTATAAATAGTTTCAACCTCGTTAAGATATCTTGAATAGTTTTTTTTTTTTTTTTTTTTTTTTAAATTAAATTTAACCTTTTAGGTTACCACCCCCATTACTCCCTAATCGTTGAGGGTAGAAGTATAAAATTGTGTGCAAAAGATGTTTCAGATAAAGAATAATAAATAGCAGGCAAGAACTCTTCATTCGACGCTGGTGCAGTTTTCATATGCTTAACCTGCAATACCCTTTGTAATATACACAGACAGACACACAGATTGACAGCACCAGTTTAGGTCAGACTACGACTAAATGCCAATGTTGGTTAAATTTCGTTCATTGGTTCGTGAGATGCAGCGTCCACCAAATTTGTGATATACACAGACAGACACACAGATTGACAGATCTGTGTGCTTTGGAATTCCCTCTGAGTTTGTAGAATTCACTGCTTCTAAAAACAGTCAAATCGTGTTCAGGGCATCGCAAAACGTGTAAATCCTTCGAAAACTGGAGCTCGAAAAATTTCACAAATCCAATATTTTCTTCTTGCATATAATGAGGAAAGTAAAAAGAATTGAATATAAAATTTTCACATATTAAAAACTATATAAATTAGCGTCTGTGCTACCAATAATTTAAATATGCAGAACAATCTCTAATTTCGTTTCTAAACCAAAATGAAATACTATACTAAATGAGAAAAAAAAAAAAAAAAAAAAAAAAATCTTGCCTTTTACGAGAGAATTGACTCCCGTTTCCTCAAAATCAATAAGAAAAACCATCTGATCATGCTAGTAAAAATTTTACTGCTGAAACAAAATATCGGAAATCTTTTTTTTTTTCCTTTCCGCGGCACGTACTATTGCCATTTATTCAATTAAATTCGGCGAATTCTTTCTTTCACTTGTTTCTTCTAACTTAACTAATAAAGTTTGAATTTTGCATTTAAATTATTGCTTGCGAAAAACAGCTTTAAAATGTTTTAAATCCACATTTAAATCCATATATTTTTATACATTGCTCTTAATATTTTCAAAACCCCTTCCCCCATTTTTATTTATTTATTTTTTATTATCATAATATAATATCTTGATTTTACGTTCTCAGAAATTGCGTCATCTCGGAATTTATAATTTCTTTTTTCTATCCTTTCATTTTTCCAATGTTTCTTAGCTTTTACATTAACGAAATTTTGGATTTCCCACTATATGACCTCTGCGTATAGAAAATAAGGAAATATATGTTGTGATGTAAGTTTTAAAAATTCTGGTGTGAAACAACCACACGACATCCATTACCCACTATTATACGTATTATATGCATTTCTTAGAAATAATGTGATCAAAAGACATATAATTGATCTAACGAAGTAGAAACCTAAAAATTTTCCGGTAAGAGAAGCTTGATACACGGGTAAAGATATATAAAACAGAGTTTACATAGTGAGCTAAAAAAAAAAAAAAAAAAAAAAAAAAAAAAAAGATAGAGTTAAAAAAAAAAAAAAAAAAAAAACATTAATTTTAGAGATCTAGAATTAACCTACCTTATCAGGTTAATATTCCTGTAATAACCACGTAATACTTGAGAAAGGATATCTAAAACACATTTATGTAACAATTTTCAAGAAAATCATTAGAGCCATTTTTGAGATACCAACTTTTACCAAAACTTGGCATACTCAATTACACAGGTCGACATGTAAAATTTTGATTTTATAATTTTGGCTGATCTTTATGCTTTTTGGTGTGCTGAAACCGAAAATGCAACCAGTTTTTCTCTATCACGTATAGATTTTTGTCAATACCACGGTGCCTGTCTATACAATTTCTTCCATTACTCTTCCACCAATATAATTATATGGTAAGTTTTACGGTATGTTTCCATGATTAGTTAATCATAGATGCCTATTGTTGTAATTGTGAAGCACTAGTGCGACTTAAAACCATATGAACCAACCTACCAACCTATTGTTATGATGGTATATGTAAGAAATTGTGTCAGTAAACACCCTGTATTGACAAAAATCTATACGTGATAGAGAAGAATGGGCTCTATTTTCGGCTTCAGCATATCAAAAAACATAAAAATCAGCTGAAATCCTCAAATAAAATTTTGTCAACTTCATTATTACATACTAGGGGAGAGGGGGGTACATTTCAACATGGGGTACATTTCAACATGGGGCACCTTTCAACAGCTGGAATACCTGACTTCTAATACTGCACAATACTTGATAATATGCCAGCCAATAAGCTTTAAGTAAGAGTATTATTGACATTTAGTTTTCAGTTATTTCTATTTACAATGGACCATATTCCCACTTTGGGTTCGAGGCTACAAGAATATCAGCTGGTTAGGGAAACAATCCTCAACTCTACCATAACAAAGCATTGTGGCTTGCAAATTTAGAGATTAGAGAGTTACAGATTATATGAAATTGAAGTAAGAGTGATATAGGGATACCTTTGTTTTGTTTTTAATCCAGTTTTAGTAATATACTTTAATATTAATCAACATATGTAATAGTAAAAGTTGCCATGTGAACTGTAGCGATGTTAACAAATTTAAAGGGATGTTCCATTTAATAAATTCCTTTATTAAAGTGATTGAAATTCTAATTATTTAAGCTTTGATGTCTATATATATGTGTATGTGTATAAAATGTTCTTATTAATCTTTTATTCATTATATATATGTGTGTGTGACTGTGTATACATAAAATGTTCTGCAATTTTACGATATGGAATAGTCTTAACTTTATCATTCGATTCAGTTGTTTACATTTCTCTTTTGTTCTTGTTTGAACATTATTATTAAGTTTCAATGGAGAAATATTTAGGAAAATGTTATGCGTAACAATAAAATGGCATCTTGTATCTAATTTGTTTACAAAATATCGGCCACGTGTTCGGCGATTTTACCTACGGTGACGTCACAGGCATATTGTCCATTGTTGTGTTAATCCGTGGAACAAGTTCTAACGCCCCAAAAGTGAAAAGGGATTTTAGTTTTGAAACATTTATTACACCAGAAATCTATTAATCAGGTAAGTTATATTTATTCTCCTGATAGTTTATTTAATTGTGCTTCTAAATACAGTACCAGTAAGTCACAAGTATTTTTTTAAAATGGCTGACAATACTTTAACCAAAATGGCTGCACCTGGGGCCGGTTTCAACAGAGATTAGGGGGGGGGGGGTACGTTACAACAGTGTTGAAAGGTGCCCCTTACAATTTTTCTGTTAAGTATAAACCTAATTATGAACCTTGATTTGTTACTTTTTAGACCAACAACTAGCTTGGATTAAAAAGTTTCAGGATAATTTTAGGCTACCTACAGTTCCTATGAAACTAGAGACATCACAGCATTTTTTCTTTTTTTTCATTCTATAGTACTATCTACATTTAATTTTTTTTCGTACAGTGTAAAATATAATGAATTTTTATTGGATTATCCAAGAAAGTTGGCAACACATTTTTTGTAAGTTTTAATAGACTGAATTTGGCAGCATAAGTTTTTGCACATGTGTTGTTCTGTTAGAGGCGTTGAAAGTTTATCTTGTTGTTTGTCAAATAAATTAATAGGTATGTATAAAATCTTATATTTTTTATTGAAATTTAGTTTATAAATGAAGAGATTATGTCAATAAAACAACTTAAATTTGTAATAATTGTTCTGAAAACAATTTTTATAAATTAGGCCTAACATATCTGTAACATAAGTCACAAAACAATGACTACATTAAGCATGAGAAGCCTAGGCTTAAAACAGTCTCTATGTCTATAGTAGGACTATTAATCAAAGTTTTTACATTTAAAATACTCAGTTTTGTTTTGTTACTGTTGTTTTAATTAGAACTTATAAACAATGAACTTTTTAGAAGCATTAATAAAAATTTCCAACTTCTTAAAATTTTAATAATTGCTTAAAATATTCAAGGCAATTTATTATTTGTTTTATTAAAATCATACAATCAACTGATTGGAAGAAAATCATATTTAATGAAATTTTTATATAGTGAAAAGAATGCCTGGTTCCGGGGTTCGACTCCCGGTCCAGGCATTATTTTCCCTCAGTCGGAAAAATAAAAATTTCATTAAATTTGTTATTTGTTTCTGAATTAAAAAAATAAATAAAATAAAGTATACATTTAAAATATTTGAAAAGTTTAAGACATATATTTTAATATTAAGATCTTAATAATTAAAATGCTTAGCCTCATTATTTTGTCTATTTCAGGTTTAAAAAAAATGGTGAGAACTTATAAGAAGAAGCGTACTAAACCAGAGGTTAGCGAAGAGGACATTAAAAAAGCGATGGAAGCTGTCCAAAATGGCATGTCTCTGCGAGCAGCAGCAGACCTATTTGGAATGGACTTTTCGGCTTTATTTTATAGACTAAAAAAAAGCAAAACATTTAATTCTTTTGATGATGAAACAATTAGATATAAAATAAACACAAAATGCTACAGCTCCAAATACACAAGCCGACAAGTTTTTAATGTCGAACAAGAAACCCTTCTGTGTAAATATATAATTAAATGTTCAGTTCTTAATTATGGTTTAACATACAGACAAGTTCGACAACTTGCCTATGATTATGCAAAGCATTTGAACTCAAAAATTCCAAGCACCTGGGATGAAAATAAAACTTCTGGAATCGACTGGGTTAAGGGTTTCATGAAGCGTCACCCACAGCCTACATTAAGAAAAACAGAAAACACCAGTTTGGCAAGAGCTACAGCTTTTAATAAAGCTAATGTTACTGAGTTTTTCGACAATTATGAACGGGCTCTTAAGTCTGGATCTTTTTCAGCTGAAAAGATCTATAATCTGGATGAAACTGGAGTGTCAACAGTTGTTCAAGCTCCTAACGTTCTTGCCAAGCTAGGAGCTCGTCAGGTAGGACAGGCAGTTTCTGGCGAGCGTGGGAGCATGATTACCATGTGTATGATAATCAATGCTTTAGGAAATACAGTCTCTCCTGCATTTATTTTCCCGAGGACGAGGTTCCCCGACTCGATGTTATTTGGGGCACCACCAGGCAGATTAGGTTTAATTAACAGTCCCAAAAGTGGATACATGACAGGATCTCTGTTTCTGGAGGTTCTCACGCACATTAAAAAGCCCACTCGTTGTTCAGCAGACAACAAAATACTTTTGCTGATGGATAATCATGAAAGTGACTGTAGTCTTGATGCTGTGCTGTTTGCAAAGAATCATGGTATAGTGCTAGTGACTTTTCCCCCACACTGCACTCACCGTCTCCAACCTTTGGATGTTGGAGTCTTAGGACCATCCAAATCCAAGTTGAGAGTAACGCAAAATGATTGAATTGTATCAAATCCAGGCAAGACCATCAACATATATAACTTGGCTTCAATAGCAAATACTGCCTCATTTACAAACAAAAACATCACTGCAGTCTGCAGCCTTCCAAAAAACTGGCATCTGGACATTTTCCCGTCTGGTTTTCACTGACGAAGACTATGAACCTTCTTCTGTCAATGATGTACCCTTCAGCAAGCTCCTATTACTTTTGGCGAAGTTCTACCTGGTGATTCAATTGCTGAAGACAGGTGTGCAACAGAAAGTTTCCCCAGAACAAGTAAAGAAAATCTTATTTCATGTACACCAACACGGGTAACTGAAAATAAACCTAATGTGCCTAAAGTAATGACACCTGAAGATGTGAGGCCTTATCCGAAAGCAGTTGCCCAAGCCATAAAGGGTGGAAAGAAAAAGGGAAAGTCAAAAATATTGACCGAAACACCTGAAAAGAATCGCATTGAAGAAAAAACCCTTAAAAGATTCAAAAAAAAAAAAAAAAAAAAAAAAAAAAAAATGGAAATTAGTCTCTAATAAAACTAAACTCAAGTCGAATTCAACAAAAAAAATTTTTTTTTTTCGAATCTTCTGACAGTGTGTGCAGATGATGTTTCTTTACACGATGAATCAGATTGTGAATACTTTTTGATATCTACTACTTCAAAACTTGAAGAACAAATAGAGTTTGAAATAACTGATGATTTGAAAATAGAAGTTAATGACTTTGTTCTCGTTGAATTTTTTGAAAAGAAGAAAAAAGTACTGTATGTAGGAAAGATTAAAGGAATAGAAGAAGAGAGCTACAAGGTAAATTTTATGAGAAGGAAGCAAGATTCTTGGAAATTTTATTTTCCCGAAAAAGAGGACATTAGTAGCATAGAACGCAGTGATATTAAAATGAAACTGCCTCAGCCACATTTAAGCAGAGGAACAGCTCGAGCTGTATTTGTAATGACATTTTCCATAAATTTTGATTTAATTAAAGATAAAATAATGTAGATTGGACCTAAATAAAACCATTACATTAGTTTGCCTACTATATTATTTTGTCAATGAAGTTTGTTTTGATAAGATGTATGAAATTAGTAGACTTTTTCAGTTGTTGAAATGTACCCCACCTCCCGTTGATAACTGCCCCCCCCCCCGAGAGGGGCAGATTTCAACAAAGTACATGCTTTATTAAATGCGTAAAATTTGGTATTTTGATTCATCTAGAAACTATGGAAAAAAATTGAGAGGATGCTTCAAGTATGAATTTAGTTAATGATACTTAGAATTTAAGTTTTTAAAACATTATTACTTCACAAATAATTTATAAGTAAAAATTGTTGAAAGGTGTCCCCCTCTCCTCTAAGCGATATTTAAAAAGGAGTTAATACGACGAGTCTGAAAAAAATCCGTACAGTCGTTTTTAAAAGAAAGTACTAGCGAGACATGAAATTGAGCTATTTATACAGAACGCCTATCAATTTTCCTGAACTAATCAAGTATATCATTCGAAAGGATATCTAATAGAGTGCTTATATGGAAACTTCGAGAAAAAATCGTTGCAGCTGTTTTTGAGATATGGACTTACCTTTCCCTTTCCTGTTTTTTGATGTCCCCCTTCCGCTTTTCCAATTTTCACCAAAATTTAGAAAATTCATCTGTACACCAGACTTGTATCAATTCTGAAGTTTCGTGGTTCTATCTTTAGTAGTTTCGGAGATATGATAGCCGGAAGATTCCCCACATACATACACACATACATACACACACTGACCAACTATCAAAAGCTACTTTTTGGACTCAGGAGGCCTTAAAACGTATAAATCAGGTGGAAACTCGATAGCGAATTTTTGAACCTAATGCAATACTTTCATTTCCTGCGGTAGTAGGGTAATGGAAGTAAAAAAGATACACACACGTAGAGAAAAACTAGTATGTTGTGATTACCACAAGACTCTCTTCTAAATATTCTTTTATAATTTCAAGCAGTAAGTATTATTTATTAAAATTAATATCTATAAAAGTTTTTTTTTTTTTACATCATAAATGCAGTCTATTTCCATAACACAGAAGTATAACACTAATTACCCAAAGACAATAAATTTTAGGATATACAAAAATCATATACAAAAATGCTTTTTTTTTTTTTTTTTTTTTTTTTAAATTAAAAATTAGAAAATCGATAACTTTGTTTCAAATTATTACAGACGAATGGTTTAATCATTAGGTTTGAAGGTCATTGCCCCCCCCCTTCCCCAGTGGAAACCGTGGTAACTAAGTGTGTAAAAAATAATTTATGGTTAACTATTATTAACATAAACATACACACACATATATATTATACTATTAAGTGAGCAATATTTGTATATAGGTATATTTCACTGTTCTCGAAAACGGTAGTTCGGACAGTCACGAGATTTAACACAAAGGTGCCCTCCGAAGGATCATTGTGCACACCGATGTCAGAATATCGACTTTTGTTTAATTTTCTTTTAATTAATAAAAATATGAAAAGAATAAGCTAATAATAGCAAAAAAAATTAGCCATTTAAATTTTAACCATAATTTAATTGTTGCCAAAAAAAAAAAAAAAAGAAAAATACGATATTTTTTTTTTCAACAGGAAAATAAATAGATTTATCTAAACGTGAACAATAAAAAAATAATCTGGTGTGTCACTCACACGACTTTCTGTTACCCTAAAATTTAATACTATAAATACAGGTTGCAGATTAAGAGGTAAGATAACGAGAACTGTCATGTAAACCTATGCTAAACAATTCAAATTAGGCTTCAGAAGAGTTTTATACGATAATTAGTTCTGTGTGAGGGGGGCTACCGCCCCCCTCAACCCCCCGTTTCATTAATGCACCTACATTTATATAGAATTTAATTCGGTTATTATAAAATAATTCTGTTTTTTAAAAATAATTTATTAAAATTATTATTTAAAAAAATTATTTTTTATGATATTGCAGACGATTTCCATATTAGAGAGGTAGTGTAACACTAAATATCCAAAAAAAGTCCATTTTACTCTCAATATAAAAAAAAAAAAAAAAAACGATTTTTTTTTGTAAGTTTTTTTTTTTCGTTAAAATTAAAAAAAAATCTATAACTTTGTTTTAAATTATCACAGATTTATAGTTCAACCATTCGGTTTAAATGTATTCGCAAGCTCTTTTGAATGATACCCATCATGAAAATTTACTCCCCTTGAGGGGGGACTTCCCCCCCAGGGGGGGAGGCGAGGCTCCTACATACACAAAAAATTTTTCCCAGTTAACTATCTCTATTACAAAAAAATATATGTTCGTTTCATTTGGTTTAGTGCAGTCTATAGACGTTAAACTCTACTTACCTGCGATTTCCCCCATAGACGTAATGTATTAGAATTCTCTTGATTGTCCCTGTGCACGAACCATTTGCTTGATCTTAACGAAAAGCTTACTGTAGCATCCCTATATGATACACATTTAAAATACCAATTTTGAACTTTCTGCCATAATTTGTTTTTGAGATATGCTGATAACAGACAGACATACACACAGACCATTTGCTAAAAACATGATTTTCGTATTAAGGGGACCTCAAAACATGTATATATAACAAAATGTCGCATTCGAAAATTTGACCCAAAAACAATACTTTCTCTACCTTATGGGTAAGAGAAAGTAAAAATAAATAAAAATAAAAATATGCATCTCACAAAAATTGACGACATTTTCAATTTAAAATTTCTTTTACACATTGATAAAGTGTTAATACGCAAGCGAAGTGATGACGTCACTGGCCGTTCGTGAATGCAAGAAAAATATTTCCTATGTTAAACGTCCATTGGATTTTTTGTAAAAAATTATTAAAAATCGAGGAAAATTATTTCCCGATTTTAATCCCCATATTTAGGTATAGGTATGTATTAGTTATCATGTCCATGCGTTAGATTAAGTTATTTTTGTTGTAAAATTGACAAAATTTGAATGTTTAATTTCAAAACTCTAGAAAAAAAAAAAAAAAAAAATGGCAAATTTCCATATTCAATTGAAAACATAAACATTTCATTTCAAAGGATGATATTTACACAATAAATATCCAACTAATATACTAATTAAAAGGAAAATGTTAAATATT
Organism: Salticus scenicus; assembly: GCA_963930645.1. Taxonomy (NCBI): domain Eukaryota; kingdom Metazoa; phylum Arthropoda; class Arachnida; order Araneae; family Salticidae; genus Salticus; species Salticus scenicus. The sequence continues at coordinate 219,660,636 of OZ005661.1, forward strand.
CTATCATAATTTGAAGTCAAATTTGTTTTCAAATGTCTAAATAAAGTATCTGATATAAGATACTAATATGTTGCAGCGGAATAGATTTGATATCGGTCATCCTTGGCAGAAAAAAAAAAAAAAAAAATTGCCAAATTATTTGGCGAACATAATTTAATTCCTTTCAAAAATCATGGTTATTTTAACAACTTGTATTAAGAGAGTAATGAATAATATGAATCACTGTGATATCGAAGATCACATATTCTAAATTATGTATTACATTTCAAAATTTAATTCCTTTTCCAATTCCTTTTCTATCTTTATAAAAGAGAGTTAATATATGCGGTGTCGAATCTTCCAAAAATAGCAAGCCATTCTATTCCTTTCATAAAAAAAAAAAAAAAAAAAAAAAAAAAGGAATGAGTTACCACTGCAGGGGTAAACTTATTGCCATAAAAATCATAGACTCATAAATGACCTTTACACTTTGTTTATTTAATATTTATCATTTGAAATTTTTAATTTTCAATCAATAAATCAGTTTCTTAAAAGATATTCTTAACAGTATTTCTTGTATATGAAAAAAAAAAAAAAAAAAAAAAAAGAATATGTAAATGTTTTGCTGCAATTCCCGGTGGCCAAAGGAACTTTGTTGTGCTTGTTGCATCATTGCACGCCATTATTGACGGGCCCACTTTTTGCATGTTCGGGGGTGCAATATGCATAACGATATTGCTCTAGAATGTTGCATATTCTTTATTCAAATCGATATGTTTGTCATGTAAAAAAAAAAAAAAAAATGCTATAACAAGGTTATATAGAATATATATATATATATATATATATAAAATAATTAATTAAATATGCTCTTACGTTATATTAACATTTATTTAAAAACATAAGAATTACAATTTACACACATTTGCATCTTAGACACTTGTCAAAAACTTAAATTACACATTGTTCAGTATTCATAAATAAATAAATAAGTTCAATTAAAAAAAAAAAAAAAAAAAGGCATAATATTTTATGACATTTCATTGAACACATAATGTTATAATGATATCATTTAAGATTTTAAATTTTCACATTTTTGAATAATCTGAACTTTTTGCAATGCTAGCAACATGTATTTCCATGAATGTGTCAATGTGTGAATATTACCGATCGTGACTTTTTTATGCTCTCAATTTTCTTGGAATGACTTTTTAATAGTTTTTGTAGATATCAAATCATTGAATCTACACTTTTAAAAAAAATTTTTTTGAAATAATTATCCCTCCTTGAGAAGATGATTCGTTCAAAATTATTGCCCCGAGAATCATCAACTCAATTGAGAGCATCCAATTTTGAGAAAACTAGTATGCTATTAAACTAGTAATTCTCTATTTATTCATTTGAAAATCTCCCGTCCCTGTTTTTCAGGTGCTCCCGATCGATCACTTTTCTTAATGGTGTGGTGGAGCTGTTTCTTACATGCCCTATTCATCTAGGACGAAGGCCCTAAGCCTGAGTCATATACTTGTGATTCACACAAGAATAAGGTGGGTTGTTCGTGTTACGGTGGATGTCTAACATAATTGAACAGCTTTCCTGGCTGGAATTGGCCAAAACACATTTTTGCTTATATTTTATGGTGTTATTCACACATCATATTTTTCATATTTTTATTCTAATAATTTTTTTCTGATGTTTCTTACACATCATTTGGTGTATTGTATACTTAGTTTTAGATAATTTTGCTTCTTTATGTTTCGTTTTTGCATTTATATATATATATTATTTTCTATTGTAATATGAATACTATTTGCACAAAGTACTATTATGTTTGCAAACAAAGTATAGTTATATGAATCTAGCAGAAGAAATAGTTAGAAAAATACATGATATCCAATATTACTGCTTCTTCATTGTGACTGTCAGTGATTCATATAGATATATCAACAAATCGTATATGCAGTGAACTATGAAGCATATATATTTAAAAAAAAACTGATATGACTGGAGAATATTCTCATGGACATGAGTGAAAATGTGCACATATTAAAAAAAAAAAAAGAATTGTAATGGTAGCTACTCTATATATTTCATACAAAGTTGTACAACTGTTTACATATATATTTCTTTTGATATTTTATGTATACATACGTATAATTTTTTCTCTTCTATATGTAGAATATATGTTGTATATGATAACCCTGAGCAACACCTCTTTTTTTTCAGACGAAGGGGAGAAATATGTGATATCGAAAATAACATATTTTAAATTATGTATTACATTTCAAAATTTAATTCCTTTTCCAATTCCTTTTCTATCTTTATAAAAAGAGAGTTAATATATGCGGTCTCGAAAAGAGCAAGCCATTCTATTCCTTTCATTAAAAAAAAAAAATAATAAAAGCAAGAGATGAGGTTTCAATCGCTTAATTCTGTGGAGGACAATTCGTTTCATCTCAATTAAATAAAACAGAATAAAATATTTCCGGATGTCATTTTTGAACAATGAAGGAGCGCACATATGCTCCTTAAAATAGAAATAACGTATCCTTTTTGACTAAAGTCTGTGTGTAAGAATTTAACGATAAATTTTTGTGGTCAAGATTTTAAGATTAGTTTGCTAGATTCTCACGAACTGATAACGGTTTTTTTTTGCTAAGAAATCAATCGCCAATATATTTTAAAAAGTTATGCTAAATTAGCTGTAACTGAAAAAGTTGGGTGTTGTCCTTGGCATCTTTATTTGTGGTTTTGTGTAAAGTTTTCCCGCCAAAAATTGAATCACTTCTGCCTCTGCTATCGTCCGATAAGGACTGTTTTTGCTTGCTTCTCTCACCGTCTCCCCGTGTCCATTCCATTCCGTTCCAGTAATGTACATTCATTCATTCATCCTTCCATATATTCTACATAAAGCTGTAATCTTGGTGTTTCGGGTGAATATTTGTACTGTGAATTAATTCAGAATTTATGTGTTATTGAAATTGCAAGAAATACGATGATTTTGGTCACCAATAAATAATTGCATCAAAGATTTCGCGATCCTGTGTTTTTGCGACATAACGCTTCTTCTGTTTATCTTCACGGCTGTTACGAAGAAGGAATTCACACTACCTACCAAATAAACATTACAATCACTATTTCGTACAATGCATATTACGAAAATATACATCTGGCATGTATATTTTCGTATTACGTTTTTGATCACCAAATACAATAAGCGCCAAGAACGACAGAGTTTTGAAATTTAAAATTAAAATTTTGTCAATTTGACAGCAAAATAACTCAATCTAACGCATGCACATGATAACTAATCTATATTATTGCTATAAATGCGTAAGTTTGGATGGATGTTTGTTACTCAATCACGCTACAACGGCTAAACGGATCTGGATGAAATTTTGTACAGAGATAGATAATAGTCTGGAATAAGACATAGGCTACTATTTATACCAAAAAAATGTAAATTTTTAATTAATCTTCTATATAATATAGATATTTCTTCTATAATAGAACTTTAAAATAATTTATTTTAATTTTTAATTCTTGCCAAAGAATATTTCACGCGAATAATAATAAAAAAAATATTAAATATTAAATTTGCTTCGGCGCATGACAACATGACGTCATTATCAAAATTAAATAATAAGAAAATGAAAGCTAATTCAGATGTGTATTAATCCTGGGTATATTTTTAATTTTAATACTGAAGTAGATAGGACGTATTTCGCCAAGGACTCTATTTTTGTGACAGCAACCTTAAGCCAAGTAGTCCATAAAAAATATAAACAAATCTGTACATATAGAAGAGTAAACTCACTGATTCACTGACTCAACACTGCCATAACGATTCTGTGGGAAAGAGGGTCACAAATTTTAGTGACCAGTTTGGTTTTCGGAGCTTCACCCCCCCCCCCACTAAGACGGAATTTCGCAAAATACCCCCCTGTCCCCCTTGGGGGGGGGGCAGAAGGCATAAATCGGCTCCAAATTACTTAACGGTGAAGAAATTCCAGATGGATAGACCAGACTTGAGTACAAAAAAATTATTTTCTGCGATTTTGGAATTTTGGATTTTTAAGGGGGGGGGAGGGAAGGGAAAAGGTTTTCGAAGAATGGTACTCGACACACGAGGAAATCGAACTGAACACACACACACTACAAAGGGATTTTGTGAAATTCCACCCTACCGCCCTTTGGAGAATGCGGGGCAAAAACATGTATTCATGCGTAACGCTGCACTAAATTATCTTAGATTGGAAATTTTTTATGTAAGGGACGATTATATGTATCTAACTCATAGTATGAAGAGATTTTGCGAAATTCCCTCCTCCTTCACTCTTTTAAGAGAGGAGGGGGGGAGATTTAAAAAAAAAAAAAAGTTTTAAAGCATAGCTCAGCTTTAAATAATTTCAGGATCTCAATTTTTTTATGTGTCGGTTAGGTATGTGTATGCAACATGCAATATAAAGTAATTTTGGAAATTTAACCCCCCCCCCCCCCACTTCCCCTTGGGGCGGGCGGGGCAAAAACCACATTTTGAAGCTTAAATCCATCCAAATTACCTAAGAATGGCGAATTTTGGTGTGTGGGTGTTAATTAAGTGTACGAAATATGCACTTTGATGAGATTTTGTAAAACTTTCAACTTTAACCGCGAGGGAGGGGGAGTAAAAAGCAGGTAAGGGACTGCCGAAAGCATTGGGGCTCCAGACTCGATTGTGACGAGCGAACAGAAAGCTACAGGAATACCGCTACAGAAAGCAGCAGGAACTTAAACTTAGATTTTGCCGGATTTCAATTTTTTTTTTTTTTTTTAAGATATTTTATTATCATTAATGATATGCTGTTTTGGGGACTCATTTCGATATAATGACCAGCGAAGCGGGCAATGCCTGCTAGTATATATATATATATATATACGCATATATATATTCAATTTTACGTTGAAAATTAAGGGGGATTCTAATATTTATGAATTTATTTTAGTATAAATTTTTCCCTTCAAATCTTAGTCATTCTGATAATAATCTTTATATATATATGAAGATTGTGTGTCTGTTTTTATTTCAGTTCTTGTTCTATTTTTTACTATAAATTTTCCTTTGATTAGTTTATGCATTTAATTTTTATAAATTTGTAAAAGATAATTATGGAGAAAACAAAATTTACAATTTCAAATGCGTTAGAAATTCTGCTCCTTTTCTATCTTTCAATAAATAAGCAAAAATGAATTCATAAAAATCTATATATTATTATTAAAATCTTGACTATTACACTGTATTGAATAAATACTTCATGAATATAAAATCTTATATAAGGATTGTAAAAATATTTCTCTTCTTTCAGTTTCGCCCTATAGTTACAAATATACCCCCATACAATTTCAGTTGGTCTTGAATCTTGAACGAAAAAGGGAACCTGCTCGAAAAAAAAAAATGAGGAGTGCAGGCTGCCATGACTAGGCTTTATCGCCCTTTTCCCTGACAGCTTCTAACAAAAGCAGTCACACACCTTGATCGAGTAGGACAGGGGGACGGAACACTTTGGGTGCAGTCTGGGAAGATACCTTTATAATTTTACTTAAAACAAAATTTTTTGAAACACTATTTCATATATATATTTTCCCTACATTTAAAAAAATGTAAATTTACTGTAATATTTATCCAGAGTCTCGTCAAATTTACAATAAATCTTTGTTAAAAGTAAATAATCAAGATTCTCAATCTTTATTCTGTATTTTTATCTATTTTTATTATTTAATTAATCAATAAAAGTTAAAAATGGATGCTTCTACTTTAGGTAAAGCATTCTAAGCCACCAATATATATAATATTTCTCCAACGTGGTCCAGTTACGATTAATTATTTTTTAGAAACGATACGTGATTTAATAAAATACGCGAGGATAAAAAATAATACATAAGCAATATTTAAGCACATGGACTCAGTTCAGTGATCTAAAAAAAAAAAAAAAATAAATAAATAAAAATAAAAATAAAAATAAAGACGATAGTTGTCTGATGAGATCTTTTTATAGAAAAATGTTTTTTTAAAAGCTGCATTTTTACAATCTTTGCAAACGTCATTGTAAATCTAGCAATATTTTAAAGATATAAGCAATGTATGAACTTTTGTCATAAATTGACTAAAAAACGCAATAACAAAAAGTACCATCAAAATAGGTACTAAGTTTTTTTAACACAAAATTATACCAAAATTAATTAATTAATAATAATAATGTATCGCCAACATGATGATAAAAAAATTAAAAATCTCCATGAGGGTCGTATACTAAATCTGTCCTGCCTCGTGAAGTATGAAAAATAGGTCGTCAAACATGAATTTTATGCCTTTCGTGAATGATATTGGTTTGATTATCATTAGTATTTCATCCCCCAATATTAATTTGTTTCTAATAATCATGTGGCTTCTGATGAATTAAAATTAAAATTGAGTGCGAAAATTGACCTAAGGTTTATGAGTTTCAAATTTTAAAGGTAAATAAGAAAAGAAATAAAGTGAGATAGTTTCGCACGGGATTGCTAGTATATACAGTTCCCACCGTTTATTAAAATCACATTCGTTCTGAGCCAAAGTGATTTTATTAAGCGGCTGATTTTTATATCCGGCGAACGTTCCTGCACCTAAGAAAAAGGTATTACTTCCCTGAATTTGGAAAATTTGGAAAGAAACTTCAAAAGGTGACGAACACTGGAATTAGCAAACAATATTAATTAACAAACAATACTGATAGATAATTAATTAATTATTTCTTCTATATAAATAAATTAAACGCATTCTAAGCAGTGCCTGATTTAAGGCAGGGCATTCGGGGCATGTGCCCTGGGCCCTCACATTGAGGGGGGCCTCCAAGAAATTCCGTCATACATTTAAAAAAATAGTTGTAATGAAAAGTATCCAATTTTTGCTATAATGATCGTTGTTTTTTGTTTTTTCGCCAATAAATGCATGTATCACTGTGCTGTTTTATAAACCGGAGGTAATATCTTTCAAGGAAACTATCAGCTAATTGAAAAAATTGCAATATTTTCGCTAAACACACGAGCACGATGTACATTTATCCGATAGACAAGCATCGGATTTAGTTAAGCCTTACTCTTACCAATAAAATAAAAAATGAAGAGAATGTTTAGAAGCATGAATCAAAAATATACAGTTTGTTTTGCTTGTTGTAATATTAAAGTATGAGGAAAAAGGGGCCGATTGAACATGAGTGCCCTGGGCCTCCAAGTGAGTAAATCGGTCCCTGATTCTAAGTTCCCATGCACTTTCGTTTGAGGAAAATCATCATTACTTTTCCAAAAGGTCACGTTGTTCTTATAAATTTAAAATTTTTCGTTTAAATTTCATGAGTTATAGTAATTTCAAAATAAGAACTAGAAATTGACTTTTAATAATTAGAAATTTAAAAAAGATTATTCAAATCAAATTTGTAACTCATTACTGCGTTTTGAAGAATACATTCCTTGAAATTTTTACGAAGATAAGTGATGGGGCGCGTCTAATATGTAACTGTGCTGCAAGTGTAAAATCTTCGACAATGAGCGATAACGGAGGGATTGATGTGCTTTAATTTATTTTCTTATTTAAAAAAAAATAAAATACAATGTAAATAATTTTTTTTTTTTTTTAGTTTGCATAAATGATATTTTTGGATGCTGAGGAGATATTGAGTTTATTAACCGGCGACACTGATTTTATTAAGCGGCGGCTTTGAAGGTAATTTGTATTGATTTGATTCTGTTCCTGGCAATTTGATCAGCTTAAGCGGCTGATTTTATTAACCAGTGAATTTATTAAGCGGCGGTTACTGTATATAATTAACTTAATGAATATTAGTTATTAAAATGCATATGTAAAACAGACTTTTTATCATTAATTTTTTAACAGTGTATATATTATATATGCCTGTACATACATAGAATAATTTGTATGTGCTTCATCTTGATTTTGAATATCAGCTTATTGTTGTAAATTAAAGTGCTTTATTAGACATTAGAAGCAAGATATTTTGAATAAAATATCAAAATCATTAAAGTTTTTATTTTATTTTATACTTTTATTTATTCATTTTAATTTTGAATAGACAGCAATAATTTTCTGAAGAGAATCGACCCCGTTATAAAGGTTTTTTGAAAATTCTGTCTTACATTTAAATTGTTTTGTATACACATACATTGAAATATTGCAATCTTAAGTACGCCCGCTTTGCTGGTCACTACATTTAAATGAATTTTCAAAAGAATTGGATTAGTATTTATTTTTTACATCCCATCATAAATAAAAACTAAAAAAATATATATTGAAATCGCTCTAAACATCGCTTCGGGTACCCGCTGCCTGCGGCATTTCTTTCTAAACCCGCACTACAGCGGGTCCAGGTTTCCACTACCTGCAGAAATAACTTTCCCGGCCACTTCATTTTGGATATTTATCGAAGACAGGTGGATCTGCTATTATTTAAAAACTACGATTCTAAAGATGACTGTATCTCAACATCTATTAAATATTTTAATTTTTGAACCATGTATTTTATAGCCCACTATTTCCACTATATTATAATACCATTCCGAGGAATATAATAAATGAAATAAAATGTATATTTTCTTTTAAAAGGAATTAAATGCATAAAAACAAAAAAAAAAATTAATCAGTTTAATCGTTTCTACTATATACTACCATTTTTTCCCCGATAAATACTATAACAAAAAATAAATAAATAAATAAAATAAATAAATAAATAAGAGAGAGAGAGAGAGAGAGAGACCGAGAAAGAGAAACTATTATTTTTCTTTTAAAGGATTTAAATAACAAAAAATAAAAATAAAAGGTTGTTATACTACAAAAAATTATGCATAAACATATTTTTTAAATTTTAAATTTAATATACTTAATTTAAAAATTTTTTTAAGAGAAACCTATTTTAAAAAACAACTGAATTACAATATAGAAAAAAAAGTCGCTATCTTTTCTTTATCACTTGAAAGGTGTTTCTACATTAATTTCTTTTTCTTTTTTTTTTTTTTTTTTTTTTTAACATGTTTTGAAGTCCTCTGAAAACGAAAAAAATATGGTTTTAGCAGCTAACCTATATGCTTGTGTTTTTTATCAGTATAACTCAAAAACAAATAACTACGCAAAATTCAACAGTTGTATTTTAAAGACAAAATCAAGGTTTTACTTTAAAACTTTGACTAAGATTTGTAAGTTTCAAGGAGTTGAGTGTGTGAATGTTATCTGAATATTTTGGAATAAATTTTTGCTTTTACTAACGCACATAATAATTTATTATTATTATTAATGTAAATACTATAGTCAAATGGGAGTTGAAGGAGGCAATAACCCCCCTAGAGGTCTGCACGGGCCGGAATTTTGAGGCCCGGGCCCGGACCGGCCCGTTTATGTTTTGCCAGTGTACGGCCCGGCCGGCTCAATTCAAAAATATGAAAAAAAAAAAAAAAAACGCATGCCTTTCTATGAAAAAATATTTTTAGTATGTGTTTTGCAGAGGTTTTATATAGCGAAGCAATAGAATTTTTTTTAACAATATTGCTGAACTTTTACAAGATAATTATATATAAACACAAGTTCATTATTACAGACGTACAGAACGCACAAAGACAGACAGAAAGTCAAATCGAAAATATTAGCACTCATCAAAGAATATAGGACGGTATTTAAAATGGTTATTACTACGAAAAATGCACATTCAACGATTTCCTCTTATATACCGTAATGTATACGAATCTTTCATGTGATTCGGTAAACAAAATTTTAGTGGTAATCCAACCATATTCTATAGAAAAGAGGCTTTTGTACATGCTAAAAATGATGCTACTTTCATTCAGTGCACTGGTGAAAAGAAAAAGGAGTTTAGAGAAAAAGTTACAGCAGCAGGATTTTTATAGTCTTCATACCACCTAAACTCTACAGACCATAGGGCACAAAACTTTATACACAGTAACGTATCTAATTTCTTTTGTTTAAACATGCGCGCAAACTAGTAGTGACATGCATACTATTTTGAATAGGAAACCATTTAATATTACTTGCAATAAAATATATTAATTTCGAGACATGCTAAAAATATTTGCGGAAAATCAGATCACGAACAGACTTATAAGCAATTAAACTGAAGTTACAGACATTTTTTAACAAAATAAAATTTTATGTGATATACCAGCCTGTAAAATTATGTGAAATAAATGACTGAAGAAATATTTTATCATTTTCCTTTTTCGTTGATTAACGATGAAACGAACACGGCCCGGAAAAAATTTCATTCAGGCCCTGCCCGAGAACAGATTGAAATATTCAGCCCGAACCCGGCCCGTGCAGACCTCTAACCCCCCCCCTCACCCAAACTTCTTACACAGAAATAAATTTATAATAAAACTGTATTTATTGTAGTAATGTAGTAATTTGTTGAAATGTAGGATAAGGAAAAGTTGTTTGAATTCCGAACCAGATTATTTGTTTTTATTTATTTAGAATAATAATAATAATAATAATAATAATAATTATAGTAATGTATATATATATATATATATATATATATATAAAAGATTTTTAGAAAGAATGCTTTTTTATCGGAGTCCTAAAAAAGTAGTAAGGTAAACGTACCAGTAGTGGACACTTTAAGGACGTTTTCCGGCTATTTTTTGTGTAATTTCCTAAATTTTAGAGTTTCAAAAAATATTTAATATTTCAGACCTTTACTAACTCTTTCTTAACACGACTGTATTATGAAAATTGCTAATTGTAGTATTTACATAGGTAAAAAATAAAAAATCTGAAGAACTTAAAATGAGCTAATAGTGGACCCATTTGAATTTTTGCTATAAAATTCAACTCTAAAATTGCTAGATTACAGAATTGTGTCCACAACTGGATCTGGCATTAAAAGTCACATGAGCCAGTAGTGGACAGGGCTGTCCACTATTTGTCATGATGACATTTTTTGGCACCTATAGTGGACACCCATAAAAATACTATGCGTTAATACAAGATTTAAAAAATAGCACAATAAATGAATTCTGCATACTTGCTTTAGTCATATGAAAGCAAAAGGTAGAAGAAATCAGTTAAAAATAAGCAGACAGCTAGCAAATAAAATTCCATTTCCTTATTCAAAGTGATAAGAAGAAAACGGCAAAATCACAAAAAGGTGCAAATGTTTTTAGTTAAACTAACATTATTTTAAAACTAATGGCCGGAATTATTTTTTGTTAAAGGGTTTAACTGTAAAGGACTATAACTCCCTTCCTGAACATTGCTCGAATCTTCAGAATTTTTAGGTAGCTTATTTTCCGAGTTTAAAATTAAAAGTGTCCACTACTGGTGCGTTTACCTTAAATAAGGCGAAATTTTCTGTACTCAAATCAAATAAAAGATCAAAAGCATTCATTGATGACTACATCCTACTTATGTAATAACATACTTTGTCATCAATGAATGCTTTTGATCTTTGAATTGGTTTGAGCACAGAAAATTTTGTCTTATTTACTACTTTTTAGGAAGCCAATAAAAAAGCACTCTTTTTAAAAATCTTTTTCATTATTATTGTTATTATTATTGTAATTATCGTTTTTTTTTTTATTATTAAAATTAAAAAAAAAAAACGAAATTAAAATATTTAAAACCGAAATGAAGCAGGACGTGAAGGTTTTGAAATCTTTCGAATTACTGTAAAATGGGTTGGGGACAAAATCTCGCGTGGACAAAAATTCGCCTACATAAATGAATGGAAAGCAAAAGGAGTTGGTAATTATTAATAATGTTCTATAAAAGTTCATGACAACACTTAACTTAGTCAGAGCACTGGCATAAACACAATTGTTGTAAATTCTGCTTAAAAGAGTTTAAAGACTATGTTTATTAACTTTTTTTAAAAATTAGTCATAAAGAATTCAATCGTGCGTATCTATCTTCAAATTTTTAATTAAGGTTTGTGACCAGTGTTCAGCTTTGATGTCAGCAGTGATGTACAATATTTTTAAAATGTATACTACTGGCCATTAAAATTGCTGCACCAAGAAGGAATAATAATAACGGAATGAAATTTGTTGGACACATACATTATAGTAGGAACAACAATTGATTAAAATTTCAGGAAATTTGGAGTAATATGTACTGAGAAAACAGTACATAAAGCAGCGACCTCTGTGAGCAATAACAGCACATATCTGCCTAGGCATTGAAACGAACAGCGATTGGATGACTACGGTAGAGCACTTCATGAAGTTTTAACACGATGCCACAATTCCTCGAATGAAGTTACTGCTGAGTGGTGAGGGGCCAGTCGCTTTTCAACGATTAAACAGTCATTTTCATTGGTTGCGAGATCAGGAGAACGCGCTGGCCAGAGCAACAGTCAACACATTCTGTATCAAAGAAGGTCCGGACAATACAAAAAACTTGCGGTCGTGCATTATCTTGCTTAAATGTTGCGCTACGGAGGCCTCGAATACAGGGCAGGGGAGGCGGGCCTTAACTCATCAGAAATTTAATGGCCGCTGTTCAGAGTGCCAGGAATACGAACATGAAGTAATCGAGACGTGTATCCAATGGGAACCCATAACATCATTGCGAATGATGGACAGTATGATGTCAAATCCCAGCTGGCAATGTGCATTATTCATAATGCCGTTAAATACGGATAAGGCAATCTTGATGCTGTAAACAGGATTGTGATTTGTCTGAAAAGTGACTTCACGCCATTCCTGTGTCCAGGTTCATCGTAGATCACACATTAATGGCACCCATATCAGTGATGCAGTTTTGAGGGTAATCAGAATTTTTGTAACCGCATACTGAGTCACCACCTGGATTGATGGTATGTTGTACCATTGGATACACGTCTCGGTCACCTCTTGTTTTCATTCCCGTCACTCTGAATACCAGCCATTACATTTCTGACGAGTTAAGGCCCATCGCTCTGCCCTATGTTCAAGGCCTCCGAAGCGCAACATTTAAGCAGGACAATGCACGACCGCAAGTTGTCCATATTGTCTGGACCTTCATTGATGCCGAATGTGTTCGACTGTTGCTCTGGCCAGCGCGTTCTCCTGATCTCGCACCAATGAAAATGACTGTTTAATCGTTGAAAAGCGACTGGCCCCCCACCACTCACCAGTAACTTCGATCGATGAATTGTGGCATCGTGTTAAAACTTCATGAAGTGCTCTACTCTACCCGTACATGTCATCCAATCGCTGTTCGATTCTATGCCTAGGCAGATAAGTGCTGTTATTGCTCACAGAGGTCGCTGCTTTATGTACTGTTTTCTCAGTATATATTACTCCAAATTTCCTGAAATTTTAATCAATTGTTCTTCCTACTATAATGTATGTCTCCTTCAAATTTCATTCCGTTATTATTATTCCTTCTTGGTGTAGCAATTTTAATGGCCAGTAGTGTAGTTTACACAGGTCGACATGTAAAATTTTGATTTTATAATTTTGGCTGATCTTTATGTTTTTTGGTGTGCTGAATGAAACCGAAAATGAGGACAGTTTTTCTCTATCACGTATAGATTTTTGTCAATACACGGTGCCTGCCTATACAATTTCTTCCATGACTCTTCCACCAGTATAATTATATGGTAAGTTTTATAGCATGTTTCCATGATTAATTAATCATAGATACCTATTGTTGTAATAGCGCAGCACTAGTGTGCCGTAAAAACATACCAACCAACCTACTGTCATGATGGTATATGTAAGAAATTGTGTCGGTAAACACCCTGTATTGACAAAAATCTATACGTGATAGAGAAAAAGGGGCTGCATTTCCGGTTTCAGCATATCGAAAAACATAAAGATCAGATGAAATAATCAAATCAAATTTTGTCAACTTCATTTTTGTAGGTCTGTGTTATTATAGAATAAAAAATCCGCCAGATATGTCAACACTGCAGGGAACAATTATTGTGGGTTTTGATATATATATATATTAACAGATTTAAAATCTTTGAAATACGTTTTCTCAGTTTGCATTTTTCCATGAATTCATGTTCTTCAAAGTACTAAAATTTCTACGTCTATTTAAGAAAAGACTTAATATTTTTTCTACACTGAGAAAAAAAAAAAAAAAAATAATAATAATAATAATAATATGCCGCCTTCCTCTAGAATGAATAAATGGCCATTTTCTAAATCCCTTAACTAGAAATATAAATTTTCGAGCTATAAGGCATGCCAATAAACTGAATAGACGAAATGATCGAGAATTTCCAGTTTATACATTTTTAGATGGGGAAACAATATTCTGAATATTCCGAATATTCTGAATTTTTTGTATTGCGAGAAATTTTCATTTGATTTTCTAAAACTGGGTCATAAACCAAGATTATAGTTGCTGAAACTCGCCTCTTGTAGTCTCATTTATTTGCAGAGATTTTTAAATACCTTTACCCACTCGATAATATAGATAAATGCTCTGGAATTCTAATAGGGGCTTCTAGAACTCACTTTCCAAGGGTACTAGAATTTATAAGGATGACATGGAACCATTTTTTCTTTAGCCGCAATTTAGACTCCAGATGTCAGTTGCAGAATTTTTTCTCAGTGTAGATATTTAATAGAACTTCCTTTAAAGAATTGGGAATTGATTTTGAAATTTCTTAATTAGTTTTTGAGGAGAAAAAAATTAAAAAGTGAATGTAGTGTAGTTGCTCCAGTGATTGGCATGCTCCAGTAACTGACATCTATCCCGACGTAATTAATAACTAAGAAAAATAATAAAATCATATATTTTACATATAAGAATTTTAACATTTTATGTCAAACACCATAGGGTGCTAATAACTGGTAAAATAAATAACTAGCAGTGTCAAACACTGAAGCATGGGGTGCCAATTACTGATCAAATGAAAAATTGGCAGTGTCAATTACTGAAACATTGAGTGGGTGTCAAATAAAAATACATAAAACAAAACAAAACAAAACAAAATAATAATAATAATTATTATTATCAAATGTATATATTTTATGTGTATATGTGGTTCTGAATGTCATGAAAATGAATGAAAAACATCAGAGATTGCTCTAGAAATGTCAATCACTGGGGCACTTACCCTAAAAGTTAAATTTTGAAAAAAAAAAAAAAAAAAAAAAAAAAAGTGTTTTTTTTTTCCTCTTACACTTTTATTTTTAATATATTTTCTCTTAATGATATTGTAAAATCCATCCCTAATTACTTTAAGTAGATTTCCATTAAACATAAAAAAGAGGTCATTTCTTAAATATCTCTAGAAATTTTAGCGTTTTGAAGATCATGAATTCATAATATATATATATATATAAGTTGAAGAGTTTAATACCATTATAATACTCAGCAATCAAAAGATAAATGAAAATACCAACATTACAAAATTAAAAGTGATTGTAATTCATTTTAAATGTTTTCACAGATTTTTTATAATTTAATTACAATACCAATTAATAGTTAAATTATTTTAAATTATTTACTTCTAGAGAACTTCTATAACCATAAAACTAAGCCTATCGATAAAAGATATATAACTAGAAAAAAAAAAAAACGCAATTTAAAGATTTCGAATCTATGAAAAATCTACCAAAAACAAATAAATATTGTTGCCTAAAATATATCTTTTATCGAACGAAATCTAATATACATCAGTTTATAAATAGCAAATGGAAACGCAAGCGTTTATATGAAACTTTCAGTAGTGCCAGGTACCCTTAAAAAAAAAAAAAAAATCTGGAGGGACTCCACCCGTTTTTCCGAGCATTGAGTAATTAACAGTTTTGTAGTTAAAGTAAAGAAGGGGGAGTTGTTAAACAAACGAAAGAGAGAAAATCATAATAGAGTGGTTGAGTATTTTTCTCCCTATATTGCACGTTGTTTTATTGAACGCTACTGAACTTTGAGCCCATAAGATCATAATGATAAAGAATTTTTCATTGTGTCCCTGTAAAAACCTATAAATGCTAGATTCATTAAAATGCTTATAGTTTGTGCAACAGTGATTTATAATATTCATATACATTTTCTGCTCAATTGAATAAGGCGTTTAGACGTTATCGCACTTTTAAAAATTTTGTCCCATAGGCCATAATGATAAAGAATTTTTCTTCGTGCCCCTGTAAAAAAACTGTAAGCGCTAAATTCACCAAAATCTATACAGTTGGGGCAACTGTAACCTATAACATGTGTACAAATTTTTTGCTCAGATTAATAAGGCGTTTAGACGTTACCACACTTGTAAAAAGTTGGCCCCATAGGCCATAATGGTAAAGACATTTTCTTTGTGTCTCTGTAAAAAAACTATAAGTGCTAGATTCTCCAAAATCTATACAGATTGAGTATCTGTGACCTATAATATGTGTATAAATTTTTTGCTCAATTGAATTACGCGTTTAGATGCTATCGCACATTTCAGATTTTGGTCCCATATAGGCCGTAACGATAAAGAATTTTTCTTTGTGTCCCTGTAAAAAAAAACTATAAGTGCTAGATTCATCAAAATTAATAGGGTTCGTGCTACGGTGACTTACAACATGCGTACTAACTTACAGCTCATTCGAGCAAAGCGTTTAGACGCTAGCGTGTTCACTTACACACATACATACATCATCGTAAAAATAGTGAAAATGGACTCAATGGACCTCGAAACTTATAGAAACATCAAAATCTGAAATTCGGATTTTTGACATGATTACAATACTTTCCTCACTATAGTGTTCGGAAAGTAAAAAGTATAAAATTTACAAGCAAATAACAGAAAAATGTTTTCTAGATATACTAACAAATACCAAAATGTTTATAAACTTTTCTGGAAATCAATAATAAATTTTGATCATTTTAAAAGAAATATTGATATACACTTAATTTAGTTATTAGTTAAATGGTTAGATAGTAACGAAAATGCAGAAAAGCAATTAAAGAAAAATATATTCCACATAAAATGTTAACTACTTAAAAGTTTACAAACTTTTCTGGGAATAAATAAAGAGTTTTAATGATTTTACCATGCTTTTATTAACTTCGATTCTTGTTTGTTAGTTTGTATGTATGTATGTTTGTTTGTTTGTTTGTTTGTTAGTCCGGTACAAATCTTGCAATCGAATTTTAACTAACTTTCCTATTAGCTAGACTTTTGAAACTTTCACAGTAGCTCAGAACCCGGTGACAACACAATTTTTCGAATTTTTGCTTAATTTTCTTATAATTAATTAAAATATGAAAATAATAACATCCTAATAGTCATAAAAATAGCCATTAAAATATTAATTCTAATTTAATTGTTGCCAAAAAAAAATTTACGAGTTCATTTTCTTTCGACATAAAAATAAATACATTTAATGAAACGTGAACTAACATGGTATATAAAAAGTTTTTGTTTTACCTTATAATTATTTCTGAAGAATTCCAAAATAAACTCGGTTTAGCCACATATTAGGGATAATGTAAAAACTTTTAAGCAATAAGTAGAAAAATATTTTGTTCAAGCAATGTTAAATGCTTAGAACTTTATAAACTTTCCCTGGAGAATATAAAGAATTTTGATATTTTTTATCTGTCGAATTAATTTCTATACAACTCTTCACATTGCTTCCAATTTTAACATAAATATAGGCGTTCGAATAATTTTTTCCTCAAGTTTCATGATGATTTTTAGGTATGACGAGTATACTTGATTTAGTTGTTTGTTAAATAGTTTAGTATTAATGAGAATGTAAAGCAACAAACAGAAAACAATTTTCTTCATGCATATTTAATTACTTAAAACTTACTTATACTTTATAAATTTTTCTTTGAGTAAGTAAAGAATCTGGATGATTTTTCTAAGAAATATTGATATTAACACAAATGCAGGAAAATTACAAGCTGTTAACAGAAAAAAATATTTTCCACATGCAACGATAATTATTTAGACCATTAAAATATTTCTGGAAATAAATAAGAAATTTCGATGTTTTTTTTTCTAAAATATCCTAGAATAGAGAAATTATTTACAAGAATATAAAATTTACGAGAAAATTAACCGGACAAAAAAAAAAAAAAAAATAATAAATAATCTCTATAGAACGTTAAATACTTAGAACTTAAAAAAAAAATTCTTTGGAATAAATAAAAAATTTTGATAATTTATAACAAATGCAGGAAAATTACAAGCTGTTAACAGAAAAAAAAAATATTTTCCACATGCAACGATAATTATTTAGACCTTTAAAATATTTCTGGAAATAAATAAGAAATTTCGATGTTTTTCTCTAAATATCCCAGAATAGCGAAATTATTTACAAGAATATAAAAATTACGAGGAAATGAACCGGACAATAAATAAATAATCTCTGTAGAATGTTAAATACTTAGAACTTAAAAAAAAATTCTTTGGAATAAATAAAGAATTTTGATAATTTATAACAAATGCAGGAAAATTACAAGCTGTTAACAGAAAAAAAAATATTTTCCACGTGAAAACGATAATTATTTAAACCTTTAAAATATTTATGGAAATAAATACGAAATTTCGATGTTTATTTTCTAAAATATCCCAGGATAGCGAAATTATTTACAAGAATATAAAAATTACGAGGAAATTAACCGGACAATAAATAAATAAATAAATAATCTCTATAGAATGTTAAATACTTAGAACTTAAAAAAATTTCGTTGGAATATAAATAAAGAATTTTGATAATTTATAACAAATGCAGGAAAATTACAGGCTGTCGACAGAAAAAATATTTTCCACATGCAACGATAATTATTTAGACCTTTAAAATATTTCTGGAAATAAATAAGAAATTTCGATTTTTTTTTTCTAAAATATCCCAGGATAGCGAAATTATTTACAAGAATATAAAAATTACGAGAAAATTAACCGGACAATAAATAAATAAATAAATAAATAATTTCTATAGAATGTTAAATACTTAGAACTAAAAAAAAAAAAAATTCTTTGGAATAAATAAAGAATTTTGATAATTCTTAACAAATGCAGGAAAATTACAAGCTGTTAACAGAAAAAATATTTTCCACATGCAACGATAATTATTTAGATCTTTAAAATATTTCTGGAAATCAATAAGAAATTTCGATGTTTTTTTCTAAAATACCTCAGGATAACGAAATTATTTACAAGAATACGAGAAAGTTACGAATAAATAATCACTACAGAACGTTAAATACATAGAACTTAAAAAAAAAAAAAAAAAAAAAAATTCTTTGGAATAAATAATTTTTTTTTTATAATTTATAAAAAAAGATGCAGGAAAATTACAACCTGTTAACAGAAAAAAATATTTTTCACATGCAAAGATAATTATTTAAAAATTTTAAATATTTCTGGAAATAAATAAGAAATTTTGATGTTTTTTTCTAAAATATCCCAAGATAGCGAAATTATTTACAAGTTACAAGGAAATTAAAAGGACAAAAAATAAAATAAAATAAAAATAAAATAAAATAAAATAAAATAAAATAAAATAAATAAATAAATAAATAAATAAATAAATAAATAATCTCTATAGAACGTTAAATACTTAGAACTTAAAAAAAATTTTCTTTGGAATAAATAAAGAATTTTGATAATTTATAACAAATGCAGGAAAATTACAAGCTGTTAACAGGAAAAAATATTTTCCACATGCAACGATAATTATTTAGACCTTTAAAATATTTCTGGAAATAAATAAGAAATTTCGATGTTTTTTTCTAAAATATCCCAGGATAGCGAAATTATTTACAAGAATATAAAAATTACGAGGAAATTAACCGGACAATAAATAAATAAATAAATAATCTCTATAGAACGTTAAATACTTAGAACTTAAAAAAAAAAAAAAATTATTTGGAATAAATAAAGAATTTTGATAATTCATAACAAATGCAGGAAAATTACAAGCTTTTAACAGAAAAAATATTTTCCACATGCAACGATAATTATTTAGACCTTTAAAATATTTCTGGTAATAAATAAGAAATTTCGATGTATTTTTCAGAAATATCCCAGAATAGCGAAAATATTTACAAGAATATAAAAATTGCGAGAAAATTAACCGGACAATAAATAAATAAATAAATAATCTCTATAGAACGTTAAATACTTAGTACTTTAAAAAAATTTCTTTGGAATAAATAAAGAATTTTGATATTTTTTCTAAGAAACATCGAGATATACTTTACACTGTTAAAAATTTCAACAGAAAACTCTGTGTAATCTATTATCTTAAGTCTTACGTAAAATTACAGAGAAAAATAAACAGAGATGTCCAAAAACTTATTTTATGCATTCATTTTAATAACTAATATTAATTTAATTAATTATTGGTGACAATATAGTTCCGACTTGGAATGCTTTTTCTGAAGTAGAAACAGTCATTTTTAATTATAATTAAAAAATTAAATAATAAAATTACGTAAAAATACAGAATAAAGATTGATAATCTCGATTATTCACTTTTAACTAAGATTTACTGTAAATTTACAGAGACTCTGGATAAATATTTACATTAAATTTACAGAAATGTTTAACAGTGTATTTGGCGAACTCATATGCAAACAGTTCTGTCCATTGCTTCTGATTTTAAAATAAATCTAAACATTAAAATAACTTTTTCCCCAACTTTTCACTATTTATTAAACTATGTACGATGTCTTTGTTATGTTTATTTCTTTGCTTTTATTTTCATCTAGCATCCTTGTCCCGATCTCAAAAAGATGCGGGATGCAGAGAGGGGATTAAAGTAAGTCCACTCACCTCTGCGCTGCTCTGCGGTGTTCTGCCTTCCCATGTCTTGGCTTTGCCAGGGACTGAGCTGCAAATGCGCGCCAAAAGGGGTGACCTTCCACGGATCAATTCCGTTCCACGCATGCGGGGAGGGGGGAAGGGGAGAGATAGTCGAACTTAGTCAAGGGGTGTTTTTTGTAAGGGTGCAGTTTTTTTATCCTTTATATCTTAATTGGGATATCCCAGAACAATTAATTGTATTAAATCCAGTACGTGAGGTATATGAAAATTATTTCACTGCACGTAAGGGCTACAGGTGAATTATTGATGTCCCGTTAAATGACTTGGGGAAATTTGGTTGGTTGCGAGTGGACGAGTAGACTCAGGTGTTTTAATCGGATTTTTTAACGTGTTTTGAATTGTGAATTGGAGTTACAATGATTTAACATTTGTACATTTTTCATAGAAGCGTTTGTCTGTAACGTTTTTAATTAATGATGGTGATAATAATAAAGAAATAAAATAATAAAGAAATAAATAAAATAGTAATAATAAAGAAATATGTTTGGATGGATTTTAATTTTCACTCCGATAAAAGTTTTGTCTAGTCAACAGAAATTTGGCGGACAGAACAAAATTTCTGTTTAATTGTGTTCTGGTGGAAATTTTGGTTCGATTAACAAAATAATTTTTGTTGCAATTCTAACAAACGTATTTTGTTTTCCTTAGCATATAATGATGGATAAATTGTGATTCACTGATTTTTTTTTTTTTAACTATAATAAAATTGTTTTTTTTTTTTTTTTTTTTTTTTTTTTTACAAATAAGCAAAAATAATTGTCAAGTTAAACAAAATATTTTGTTAATATAAACAAATACAGAGAAATGCTGTTAAAATTTTGGAAATTTGTTAACAATATTTAAATTTGTTAACGTCTGCTTTTCATGTGAAATTCGTTTGCTCTTAAAATACCGAATGAACACCCCCTTCCGTTCAGCGGGAGACTCTATCCGAATAGGCAACAGTTCTTTTTTAAGTTTATTTATTTATTTATTTATTTTTTTACAAAATTCACCTTTGTAAATATAAACATTGATTTGTTTTATATTAAATCGGACACTGATTATTTGAAAATGTAAACCATTCCGAATTTTTTCATTTAATTGACTGCCGGTTAACCGAGAATTTACTGTATTTAATTTTTATTATTATTATTATTATTACTTTTTTTAAATCTTATATATATAACTTCATATAACATACACAAACATCAAACCGTCTCAAATTATTTATATATTAAAAACAAAAACTATTTTATTTATGAGACAAAACTTTAGTTAAAATACATTTAAAAACATTTAAAATTTAGACGTTTCGAAACCCGTCCAGGTTTTCTCATCAGTATCACTACAACATAATTTGCAAAGATTACATGAATACACAAGGAATTTATAGAAGTACAGAATATTGAGGAGCCAGTGCAGTGCGCACTGGCTATTTATGTTGTAGTGATACTGATGAGGAAGCACTGGCTCCTCAATATTCTGTACTTCTATAAATTCCTTGTGTATTCATGTAATGCTTGCAAATTATGTTGTAGTGATATTGATGAGGAAACCTGGACGGGTTTCGAAACGTCTAAATTTTAAATGTTTTTAAATGTATATTTTGTTTTTAAATGTATTTTAACTAACGTTTTGTCCCATAAATAAAATAGTTTTTGTTTTTAATAACTTCATATAGTATTATAACTTTTCATATATAACTTTTTTCATATATAACTCTTTCAAACAATACAACATGAATAAAGGTTTCTGAAAAATTAAGCATCCTTTTAATAAAAACATACAACATCAATACTTTTTCAAGGGCTTCGATTGAATGTTGCATACGAATTAGGTCTTATTTCTGTCATACTGTACACACACAAAAAAAAAAGTTGGTCACTATGACCAGGCAAAGTGCTCAGTTGACAATACACAAATGACTAACCCAAGCAGCTGACTAGGAAACTTCAGTTAAAAAGTGTACTAACTACTAGCTGAACTAGTCTCCAAAACAATACCCCAGACTAGGAAGGTTATTATTATCAGATATAATACGACTAGTCGACAATCGTAATTATCTGACCAGGAAGGTTAGTCAACAACCACAGTTACCAGACAAGGCAATTTAGTCAGAATCAACACTTGAAAAAATAAACACAAAACGCCCTTGCGGGGACCCGATCTCAGGACTTCCGTATCTGAAGTCAAACACGCTACCACAGCACCATCCGTTCTTAGTATGACGCGTGTTTAGTTGATTTTTCTCCAAAATAATACTCCTGACTAGGCAGGTCAATATTATCAGACTAAAGCTGCCTTCAAACTCTGGCAACTTAGAAAGCTGCAAGCGCGGCTCTATTGATATTTCTTTGGTGTGGTTTAGGAGAGTCGACGCTTGCTGGAATCGAAGCTCACAAACCTCCTAGTGTGATAATTGCATGAAAAGGGGGTCTCTTTTGTAAAAGAGCAATAAAAAGTAATGTCCTTTATTGTAAATGTGTGCAAAATTTCAAGGGTCACTTTCGAACAATGGATAATTTATGATTTTTGAAGCTCTGTATCGTCGCCAGAGTTTGGAGGCATCTTTAGAAGGCTAGTCGACAATGGTAATTATCTGACCAGAGAGTTAGTCAACAACCGCAGTTACCAGACAAGGTAAGTTAGTCAGAATCTACACTTGAAAAATTCTTCTTAATTGATTGACAAGATTGGAACATTTTATTTTTATACTTTCATTTCACTAACTAGTCAAATTCGAGAAAAATGAAGACTGTACCAGGGAAACTGGTCGTCTGACAAGTTTTAGAGCCAAAACTGATCATCAGACGAAACATTATTAAAGATACATAGTAAAATAAAACGATTTTTGTGTCTGATGACTAACTAAGATTGTCCTGTAGTGTTTTGATTGTTTAAAATTTTGCGTAATTTCGTGCTAATTTGTCAATGTACTTGACAAACGTCTAGTATCCCAAAGAGGGCAAGTCTCTTGACAAGATTCGCTTTCCCATTTTTCTGTGTGATGCAATTTGCTAAACATTGTAAGTTGTATGTAAATTAGGTGACCTTTCTGTAATACTGTATGCAAACTGCTAAACATTTACAGCATGCAGTGCCCGAGATCACCTAAAAGATTTGAAAATAATTTCAAATAATATGTGGAAAAAAAAACAAGAGAGAAATAAACTCATGAAGTGGAAATAACCAAGAAAGAAATAAACATATTAAACTTCAAGTACCAATTTTTTCATAATAGATTTATGAAGTGGAAAAAACCATGAGAGAAATAAACATATTAAACTTCAAACACCAATCTTTTCATAGTAAATTTACCCTATGAACATTTAATAAAACTAAATAAATTTTAACTTTCTCTACTTTTGAAAAAAAAAAAAAAACGCATAAAAAAGTAAAACACTCCGCAACAGCCATGAGGCTGAAAACAGTTAAATTATGTATATATATATATATAATCAATTCTATTTTTGTTGTGTTGGTATTGTTTTGTATCTATTAATTGCTAAATTTTAAGGTTAAATTTTATTACGATATCTATTATATATATATATATATATATATATATATATATACACACACACATATATAACTTTTTCAAACATTGCAAGATATGAAACCAAGTATCACATGAAGAATAAGATAGAACACGAATAAAGATTTCTGGAAAATTAAGGATCCTTTTAATGAAAACATACAACATCAATACTTTTTCAAGGGCTTAGATTGAATGTTGCATGCAAATTAGGTGTTATTTCTGTCATACTGTATGCAGTTTGCAAAACTTTTACAGTATGCTAAGCCCAATAATACCCAAAGGACAAAGTAAAGAATTTCAAGCTCAATAAGAAAAGGGAAAAAAAAAAAAAAAAAAACAGAGTACAAACATACTTTTAAAAATGACAATCAACAATGTTACTTAAAAAATAAAATTAATCCTAAGAAAATATAATAAAACTAAAATTATTACTTACATTACAAGTGCATATTTCACTAACCTGCCTCTAACATCACAGCGTCGCATGAGGCTAAATAGAATTAATTTCGCAGTTAGATGTAAAGTCTTAACTAAATTCTACACTGATAAGGTGAAAATAAAATAGAATTGAAATTAAAATTTAACTAATATTATTTTAACAACTAAACCATGGATATTAAAATTTAATCATAAATTTATTATGAAAAAATTGGTGTTTGAAGTTTAATAATTTTATTTCTTTCTTGGTTTTTTCCACTTCATTACTTTATTTCTCTCTTGGTTTTTTCCACATATTATTTGAAATTGGTTTCAAGTCTTTTAGGTGACCTCGGGCATTGCATGCTGTAAATTTTTAGCAGTTTGCATACAGCCTGACAGAAAGATCACCTAATTTGCATACGACATTCATTCAATGCCCTTGAAAAAGTAATAAATTTGTATGTTTCAATATCAAGTAGCTTATTTTTTTCTTTTCGTCATCTTTATTCATATTTTATAGTTGTTTGTATGATACTTGGTTTCATATAATGCGATGTTTGAAAAGGTTTTCAATATGTATATTTACTATATTTATGACATAATAAATATAAATGACATATAAATGACATAAAATCGTTTTTATGTCATTTAATTTTAGCAGGAAAATACATGTCGATTTCTATATATTTGCATATTTTTACCGTTTATCCGTCCCCTCCCCACGTATAAACCTATTTTCCTGAAACACTAAGGGTGCGTGTGCTTTAATGGTATTTCACTTTCTTTTTCTTCTGTCTTTTTTTTTTTTTTTTTACCAAGCTGGATATAGCAGGATGTCCGACAAAATCCAGTTTATGAATAAATAAAAATAAAAACTAGTTGGCATAGGTGGACTCTGCTCAGTTCCCCATCCTATTTATGTTCTCATAAATTTCTAGTGCGAGACATATTATAATCATGTTAAAAGAAATGAATTTGACCAAAGCTTGATACAGTGACAGAATGAAATGCCCGCGCCTAATAGGCTATCCACTGTTCACTTCGATATATATATATCTTATTCTAATCTATTAATTTATTTTATCAGGGTCAGTTCCGTTGTTTAGTTTTCATGCTACTATTTCCAATGCAATAATCCTCAAAATTCATATTTATATGAAAAATTTACAATTTCGCTATGTTGATAAAATCGTAAATTACGAATAATTTACGAAATTTTCCTATTAGAATATTTGTATTCAATCATGTTCAAACAAATATCATAAATGTAATTTTGAAGTTGTCTAATGTATTTAGGATCCTGAAAATGGAAATTTATGCTCAATTTTGCCTTATTCTGACTTGTTAAGTAAATCGTAAATTCCAAATAACTTGCGAATTTTTTAAATCGGAAAAATCATAGTCTATGATATTCATGCCAGTATCCTATATAATACAGTGGAACCTGTCTAAAGTGACCACCCTAGGGACCGGCTAAAATGGTCACTATATGCAGGTGGTCACTTTATAAAGTCTCTTTAAAATTGGAAAATGGTCACTTTAGTCAGGAAAATAGTCACTTTAGTCAGGTGATCACTTTACCAAGGTGGTCACTTTTACAGGTACCACTGTATTTCGAAAGTGGTTTGACATCTTTACGATGAAAATATCCCTCAAGATTGACGTTTATGTGAAATTTGGCTCTATGCTGCCATGTTAAGAAATATTCGTAATTTTCCAATAACTTACGAAATTTTTATATTGGAAAATTCATAGTCATTAATATTCATGTCAGTGTCCTAAATAATATTTCAAAAGTAGTCTCACATCTTTACGATGAAAATATCCCTCAAGTTTGACGTTTATGTGAAATTTTGCCCTATACTGCCATGTTAAGAAATTCGTAAATTTCCAATAACTTGCGAAATTTTCAAAGTAGCACATTTAATAGTTACTAATGTTCATTCCGGCATGAAACCTGATATTTTAAAGCTGGTCTGACATTCTTAGAGTAAAAAGTTTCCATTTAATGCACGTTTAAGTGAATTTTTGTCCTATTCTCCCATGTTAAGAAAATCGTAAATTTCTCATAACTTACGAAGTTTTTTAATTCGAATGTTGCAAAAGAATAGGGTTCTTGCCAGTATCGAAAGTAATATTTTAAAACTGATCTGACCTCTCTGCGATCATTTGTTCGTGAGATATCGTATTAACAGACTAACAAACTAACGGACTAACACATTGACACACTAACGGACTGACACACTGACACACTAACAGACACCCTACAGACGAATACCATACAAATTTTGTCATTTTCGGATTCCTCCCACCTGAAAACGTGTAAAAAAAGTCAAAAAACCGAGGTCGAAAATTTTCACGATTCCTTCCCAAGTTCCCCATACCTATAGTATGATGGGGAACTAATAGTTCACTTATTCTGAATTCAATTTTCTCGTTTACTTATTTTTTTGCATATAAATCTTAAACTAATGAACATATGAACATTGAATCTGTATGATACATGGTCATTATCAAAACCATTAATCGATTTTACATAACTTTCACATTTCGAATAGTTTTTAAGCTGATTATCGCTTTATCTCTAAATTTTCTTAATAAGAAGAAAAGAAGAATAGTCATGATTTTATAAAAGAAAACTTAATGAAACATGATATTATGAATGTATTACACTTTACTGTACCACCGCAATTTAGAATGTAAAAACCGAAAAAAAAAAAAAAAAAGAGTAAAAAATCCTTAGAAAAGAGCATGGGATGAAAACAAAAAAACTCGCAATCACAACTTTTTGAAAAAATAAATAAATAAATAAGTAAATAAATAAGTAAAATAATAATAATAAAAAAAATTATAATAATAATAATAATAACAATAAAGCCAGTGATGCCAGATGGTCGAAAATTATTTCCCCAAACAGGTCTTCAAATTTCCCTAAATCAAGGTTATTTTTTTCGAAAAAATCCACAACTTGATTTCTACTAAAAAAGGAAAATAAAAAAATTTTCAAAAAAAAAAAAAAAAAAATATATATATCAAGTAGATTTTTTTGTGATTTTTCCCCAAATGAAGGCAATTTTTGAAAAAAATCCCCAAATAACAATAAAGCTATTGAAAGTCTGTAGTCGTGTCGTAGCGTAGGGATAAATCATTCGTTACCAACATTGACAGAAAGTTAAAAAAAAACTCCCCAGATTTGTCCCCAAAAATTTTAGAATTCCCCAAAAAAGTCCCCACAAACATTTGGTCCCCAAAATTGTCCCCAGAAGCCTCAAAAATCTCCAAAATGGGGACAAAATCTCCAATCTGGCATCACTGAATAAAGCTAACACCGAAAGGAATAAGAGTCAAAATAGACAAGAATAGCAGTTGACGGTCGGGAAGAGTTAGGGACCCTCTGTCGAGGGTCCCTAAGCCTCTATATAAGGTCCCTAGGGAAGAGTGTGAGTAGGGGCCCCTGAAGCTATCGTCGAGAAATAGCAACGTCTCGCTAAAAAGACCATATATATATACATATATATGTATATATACATATATATATATAATATATATATATATCGTTAGACAAAAAAACACATCTCTAATTGCTAATTTACAATACAACCGGCTTTTTCTTCCCCTATTCATCTTTCATTTGACTTCCTAACGGAATTTTGAGAAATATACAGGATGTCCCCGAAATATTGAAACGTAGTTTAATTCTTCATATGTTCTAGATAAGCACGTAAGGTAAATTTCAAGTGTGTTCAAAATAACTTTCGAAAAAGACTTGGTTAATAAAAATTTATTTTCGTTAATTTTTAAAAAAATTATACCCTTTAAATTTTTATACGACTCTTCTAGACAAATTTGGTCAAATAGAAAGTTTTTAAATTTTATGCAACTATGATAATAATAATAATAGTAAGTCTACTTGTATTTTTAACATTGGGCGAGTTACTTAACCGAAAATGGGAAAAAATGAAAAAAAAAAAAATATCTATATATATAAAAAGATCATAAATGATAAAAAGATCATAATGAAGTACAATCGATAACAAAAGTGTCCAAACAGTAGCAAAAATTCCTATGTAAAAAAAGTACACTAGGATTTATTTAACAAAACCGTATGAAGTGTACTTTTTTTACATAGGAATTTTTGCTAGTGTTTGGACACTTTTGTTACCGACTGTACATTAAAATCATAGTTTTGTGGTTCGCAATCCAGTTACGTAATCTTAAGAAACATTATTATTATTATCATTATTTTACTAAGACTTTGAATTTTTATTTGAAAAAGTTTAAATAAATATATATTCAAATATGTAATTTATTTTCAAATTTTCCTTATCGTTCTCCGACGGTAAGTGAAGAAGGCCGTTTTTTAAGGACCCTGTTTACTTTCCGTCACCGGAAGCCCAAGCCAATGTTATTCTATGGGAAAATTTTCTTTACTTATAACTCATTAAAAAAATACATATTTTAAATTTCTGTTTTCACATTCATAAAATTCACAACTGTTAAATTGACAAACCTGTTTTTTAAACGGAGTTTTTAAATTTTTTAACATTTTATTTTGTAGCTGTAAAATACGAATTTTCAATATGTGAAAT
Organism: Salticus scenicus; assembly: GCA_963930645.1. Classification (NCBI taxonomy): domain Eukaryota; kingdom Metazoa; phylum Arthropoda; class Arachnida; order Araneae; family Salticidae; genus Salticus; species Salticus scenicus. The sequence continues at coordinate 219,689,945 of OZ005661.1, forward strand.
TTTTCATTTTACAGTTTCAAAATAAAAAATTAAAAACTTAAAAATACATTTTTGAAAAAGGTCTGTAACAGTTATGAATTTTCTGAATGTGAAAACAGAATTTAAATGTATATATTAGTTAATGAGTTATAAGTAAAGAAAATTTTCCCATAGAATAACATTGGCTTAAGCTTCCGGCGACGGTAAGTGAGGAGGGCCGTTAAGGGAATTTGGCGCCTTCGACTTAGTATCAGCCCTATCAGCATATATCGTCCATATGACATCCTCAGGATATCGTATGGATGAAAAGACATCCAAGGGCCATCCGTAGCATGTACTATGGATAAGTGTGCTGTTAGTGTTGCCAGACTATGCGACTGTTTTATTCGGTAGCCACCAAACATTTTTAGGGGCCGCGGTAGCCCAGACGGTAAAGCGCCGGCCTCGTAATTGGAAGATTGCGGCTTCGGTACTCGAGCCGGCCAAAGACCGTCGTGTACACTAATCGTGGCTGGTGCACGTAAAATCTGTCGTGGCCGCAATGTCCTCCATGTTCCCATAAAAAAATATACCTCTGGTTGTCACCGAAGCGGGAGAGCCATCCCTTCCGTGGAGGATAAAAATTGTGATGGCATGTCTCCGGACCACCTATAGGGGTGTGTCCCAGACCGTCGCCAATTGCCCATCTGCGCAGCACTTGTGCGACGTAAAACCTAACCATCCATCCATCCAAACATTTTTAGAAGTGGTATTTGATACACAGTCGGTAACAAAATTGTCCGAACACTAGCAAAAATTCCTATGTAAAAAAAGTACACTTCATACGGTTTTGTTAAGTAAATCTTTATCGAATCATGTTCTTACACTGACTAAGAACGGGATTCGACAAGGATTTGTTTAACAAAACCGTATGAAGTGTACTTTTTTTACATAGGAGTTTTTGCTAGTGTTCGGACACATTTGTTACCGCCTGTACTTAATAGGCGAATCGAATTCAAGAATCGTCGATTTTATATATCAAATATCACTTCTCAAAATTATTGGTGACTATTGAATAAAAAAGTTTCGAAATCTGGCAACACTGCGTAGTAATAATACCTTGGAAAGTTTTACATGAAAGCTTATATTCCAATTTAATATGAATTGAACTATATTAGGTTTGTTCAATAAAATAATATTCAAGCAACAATTCTTATGGTTTTTTTTATAGATTTTTTACATATTTGAAATCTATAAATTGCGTTTTCTCAGTTTCTCAATCCAATAGTCTCCATAATGAAATTTTATGGAGGAAATATTGCCCTACATGAAGTTTTACAAAATTGCAATTTTCCTATAACTTACAAAAATTTCAAAGATGAATATGGATAATAACGTTCATCTCAGTGTTCTAAATGATATTTATAAACTAATCTAAAACTTTTAGGGTAAAAATAAACCTCATAATACACGCCTATGCGAAATTTTGCCCTATACTCCCTTGTTAAGAATGTGGTAAATTTTGAATAGCTTACGAAGTCTACAAAGTAAAATGTTCACAATTAATAATGTTCATGCTGGAATCATAAATATTATTTTAAAACTACTCCAATGTTTTTACGATGTAAACAATCCTCATAACACAAGTTTATATGAAAAAATTTCCTTTTCTCCCTTGGACAGAAAATCGCAAAATTTCCAATAAGTTACGAAGTTTTCAGATTAGAATGCTAGAAAGGAATAGAAGTCTTGACAGTGTCATAAGTAGGTCCAAACTCTTGACCTACTTACTTTGAGAAACTGTGTTCACATACTAATAAACTAACACACTAACAAACTAATAAATTAACACCCTAAAAATGGACACTACATCTATTCGAACACCACACACTTTTGCTTTGTGATTTTCGCATTCCTTACACTTCAAAACGTGTATAAACGTTAAAATATCGTGGTTGAAAATTTTCAGGTGAAGTTCCCTATATCTGTAATATGATGGGGAACTAAACATTGCGATCGTATGTTTAGAATTTAGACATTCGTTTTAATTATCTTACATGGTGTTTACTTTGTCTAAACTTCAGAATTATTACTTCTTTATTTGATTTTTTTTTTTTTTTTTTTGGGGGGGGGGTTAAAAAATAAATAAGTAAATAAATAAATACATATAAACAAAAACAAAATCAAACAGTGAATTTTTGCTCTTGCGTGCAACTCTTTACAATACTTCTTCTTTTTTTTTTTTTTTTTTTTTTTTTCTTTTGTACAAGCTACATAAAGATTCCAACAAAAAAATATTTGAATACAAATTGTGAAATATTTGAAATGATTTTTATTTTACATCAGCAAAAGACTGTTTTTTTTTTTTTTTTTTTTTTTCCAAATTCGTATTCATTTATTGTAAGGAAAACGATTTGCTAGCTCCCGGCAGAATATTTCCCATTTTATGCTTTAAAGGAAGTTTATGACTTGAAAAAAAAGTAAAAGATTGATGGGAGATAAGAAAGAAAATGATTCGCTACTTTATGGTGGGCAGCAAAGTTATTCGAGCGCTAGCAATAATTCCTATGTAAAAAGAAGTACACTTCATACTGTTTTGTTAAATAAATTCTTGTCGAATCATGTTCTTAGACTGACTAAGAACATGACTTACATACTTATTTAACAAAGTAGTAGTTTTAAGTGTTCCTTTTTATATATAGGAATTATTGCTAGTGCGCGAACAATTTTGCTGTCGACTGTAATGTTGGGTGTTTATTTTTCTTGGAAAGAAATAGAAATAGAATAAACGTAGCTGCCAACCTAATCCGAAGTATTGTTAGCATCTGCCCTTTTTTCAGCACCTCTTAATTTTTATAGCAATTATCTTTCAATGTATTTACGATGAAATAAGAAGAAAAAAATTCTAAAAAAAAAAACTGGTGTGGGAAAAAATAAATAAATAAATAAATAAAAGGCGGGTACTTCAGACCGTTCTGAATAAATAATACTAATTTGGTTTGATTAGTCAATATGAGAAAAGAACAGTTATTAAGCAGTATGTTTGTTAGAATAAGAAATTTTTCAAATATTTGGCAGTAGAATATTTAAATTAATTTTAGCAGTGGATTTTTTATTTTTTTAACTTTTAGTAAATATTATTGATTAAAGTTTTCGAACAGTTTTTAATATACAAATATACACACACACACACACACATATATATATATATATATATATATATAGTGCATCTGGTGGACAACCAAAAGAAATCACATAGAAGATAAAGTTCACGTCCAGACAGCATCCGAGCTGGAGTATAGCCGGTGGTTGCATGCACGGCACTTCGATAAGCCAGCAGGAACAACGGCAACTTCAAGTCCCAATCTTTCTGATTCCTTGATTCTAGAAAAGAGAGGTTATACAGAATGGTGCGATTAAACCTCTCCATCATCCCTAACAACACATTTGTCCTTAATATATCCTTAAAATGTCCATAGACGTCCTTTTCATCCACTGGACATCCTGAAGATGTTAACTGCGGAAAATGTGCTGTTAGGGATGCTGTCTGACTGAGGATATAGGAACATTTCCTGAGTGTTCTCTACGCCGAGTAGATGACGCAGTGCTTTGAATACAGCAGAGGTAACGTTCGTACCTTGATCGGTATGAAGCTGTAGGGGTATGCCATACCTTGACACGCAATGTTACACGTCTGCCACTGTTCATGATACTTGATCGGGAATGGGGTAAACTTCAGGCCACTTGGTGAAATAGTCCATAAAAACGAAGATGTACTTATTTCTACTGGAGGTCAGAGGCAAAGCCAACAAGATGTCGATTACGATCCGCTCAAATGGTGCCCCAACGTTATACTGATGTAATCTTCCTCGGCTTCGTTTCTTCGGGCCTCTACGGGCCGCAAAAGCATCACAAGATTTGCACCATATCTCCACATCCTCCCTTGCCTTGCACCAAAAGAAGGAGGGGTAATACGAATACAATAATTTCTTAAACTATAATACATATAGTCGAACGCTCAAGTTGTTTATATCAAATCTTGGTTGAGAACATCACAATTTACTGTTCCTCCTGGTACTCACAGAGCTTACGATGAAATAAAGTAAAATTTACTATGCGAAAATAGTGGTTTGGAAAAATAAATAGAGCGGCAGCCCTGTGATAGTGTTATTATTATTATTATTATTTTAATCACATTTCATATTTAAAACGATTTAAATCAATAATTCGGACATTTATGCACTATACAAATTTTCATTAACATATATTCCTGTTATACTAAATTATATTCCTATTATACAATATTCTTCTCATTGTTAAGAAAATTTGCAAGAGGAAAAAAAATTAAAAAATACATAAATATATAATATTATTTTATTTATATAATAATCTTAATATATTTATTAATATTCTAAAATTGCATGTTAAAAACTCAAAATATATATTTAGATTTTTTTTTTTTTAATTTATTTTCAAATACTTCATTGAAGATAAAAGATTGAATTTACTCCTTATTTAATAATAGAAAACTGCTATTGAAAAATTTTATTAAAATATCGTTCTTCAAAAATCGTAACGGTTGGCAGCTGTGTAGCCAAATTCTAATCCTCTTTCTCTCTCTTTTGTTTAATTTTTAATATATATATATATATATATATTTTTGAGGAAATATTGCATTTTTTTGTTCGAACTTGCAATAATTATTGCTTAACAATTTGCTTGCGGCTCACGTAAAATTACATTTTTCATGAAAAACGAGCTCCGCCTTCAGACGTTCCTCTAAAATTACTTTACTTAACCCGTTAGCATAGCTGCCAATATTTTAATTTATTCCGGAGTACTTTTAGCTCCGCCTTTATTTCGCACCACTTTATTTATAGAATTTTTTTCCCAATATATAATTTCGATAAAATAAGAGAAAATTACTTAAAAAAAAATAAGTGGTACGAAATAAAGGCGGGGCTAAAAATACTCCGGAATAAATTAAAATATTGGCAGCTATGCGTTAGTAGTCGCTAGTTGGTCGATTTGCCTCCCATCCTTCAGATTTGCCAGATTTTTTTTATTCAATGGCCAACAAAAATTTTTAAAAGTGGCATTTGGTAAAAATTAAATGCGAATAAAATTGAAGAAACGTTGGTCACATCACTTCTTAAAATTATTGGTGACAGTTAAATAAAAAGTACGCAATCTGTAATAGGTACACTATAGCAGGTATATATACAATACAAAAAACCCTTAACGGGTTAAAAGTTTGTGACGCAGCACTGTACTTTATGGCTATAAGAATTAGAAATACGGGTCTTAAAAATAATGATATCAAATTTTCAGTGACGCTTTGATATTAATTAAATTATACATAGATTTTCTTATTTGAATTTGCTTTTTCCTTTTATTTATATTTACAGTGTAAACGTTATTTTCAACATAAAATAATATATAGCATTTACTCATTGATACCTTTCCATTCACATCTCTTATACTATGAAAGCATGTGTTTTAAAAGAAATTATATGAAATTCCAGTAACGCAGTGGTGTTACATTAAGTGATTTGTTTTTAAATTTCTCTGCAATTATTTTGTTTTGCATATTAAAGTATATGTGCACATTGAAATATTGCTTTTAATTTTCAAATACGCTGTCAAATATATCATTTTCATTAAGCTTATATTATGTACTGAAATATATTTATTTCAATGAATTATTCTATCTTTTGCGTCACGCCATCCAAAACTGTAAGTAAAATATATGGAAATGTTTACTTTGTGTCATTTCATCCAAATAAATTGAAAATGCATGCAAATAGATATCGTGATGCAAAGAAAAAAACTGTGAAATTTTTTTCAGTTTTGGATATATATTGCACGCAGAAATGTAGAGATTTCAGGGTAGGATCAGACAGAAGGTGAAAGTCTATTTTGAAAATATCAGAACATAACCTCCTATATTTCCTGAGATATTAAGTGTCGGCTTTCAGCGGTTTGTTTGATCTTAAAATTCCTGTATATATAAGTGTCGCAGTTTCGTTCGTTTTTCCGTTTCCGCTGAGTGTCGTGGCGTTCGTTTGTTTTTGCGCTTGCGTCACTAGAAAAACTGCCGTTTTTCATGATAGGTACACACTATCTGTCTATAGCGACTACTGACGGGTTAAAAGAAAAAAAAAGTTTTCATGTTTAACACTTTATACGTTGCTGGTGTATGTATATGCCAGCGACAATTACAGAATCAACTACTAAACAGGAAACCATCCCTTACTGTAATAATAATAATAATCCAAACAAGCATAAATCGAAAGAGCACATATAAACATGTTTTTTGACGCATAAAACAACTGCCCTCGTCAGCTGATTTTCCAGTTATAAATTCTGAAAGTTCACTAATGATCGGTGCAACCACGTCTGATTCGATAAAACCACGCCTTCATAAATGAAATCCAAAACGAGCAGAAAACGGAAAGGCATGGAGAATCGTGTTGTTTGATGCATAAGTCAGTTGCTCGTTTCAGCTTTGAAATACATTCTATCGAGATATAATGCCTGAAAATTCGCTAATGTAGAATCTAAAAATAAGTCATGGTTCTGACAAATTTTATCGGAACTCCTCCCATTAATTCCTCGGCGCTACATTTTTACCCAAACATAAATATAAATTTCTCGAGAACAGGCTCACGAGAGCAAAACGTTTACGCGTCGAAAATCGGAGTTAGATTACGATCTCTCGAACGAACATCATTTAATTCATGTCTATTATTACACTATTGGGATGGTTTCCTGGTTAGATAAATTGTGACTAAGAATAAAAATAAATTGCTTTTTCAAAAAACCTTTACGTTCTAATCAGAGTTCCCAACTTTTATAATTTATTCATGAGCAATTTTTAGCTCCGCCTTCTTTTCGCACCAGACATTTTGTAGATTATTTCTCTTTAATATGTGACAACGATTAAGTAAGAAGAAAATCATTTTTCAAAATTTCCGGTATGAAAAAGAGGCGGGGCTAAAAATGCTCGTGAATAAATTATAAAAGTTGGGAACGCTGGTCCTGATGCCTTTCTGATCTTTCCGACGGTACTTGAAAGTGCAATCTTATTTAACACTTTCACGACTGCATGTTTCTGTCTTTTTATTTGTATGCTCAGCCTGTAGGCGTTACTCTTTCAAGTCAGATAATTTCAGAACAGGGTTTTCTGTATCCGTATATATATTACTTATGGATATACACAACAATTAAACTCCTTCTAATGCAAATCTTTACATCCATAGTATTTTGATTGTACAAATATGAATAAAATTAATATTCTTAAGAAATATAGCAATAAGCAAATTGCAAAAGAAATACACACTGGAGGAGTTACAAATTTCCAAATGACGTGAATCTACGTCAGCGGTCGCGAAAGTGTTTATTGCCATTATGTACACTGTGTAAAAAAATTTGGAGTGACTCCACTCCACTTTCCGAACATTGAGTAATTAACAGTTTTGTAGATAAAGTAAAGAAAGAGGAGTTGTTAAACAAACAAAAGAGAGAAAACCATAATAGAGTGTTTGAGTATTTTTCTCCATATAGTACACGATGTTTTATTTAATGCTACTGAACTTTGATCCCATAGATCATAATGATAAAGAATTTTTCGCTGTGTCCCTGTAAAAACCTATAAATGCTAGATTCACCAAAATGATTATAGTTAGTGCTACAGTGATTTATAATATTCATATAAATTTTCAGCTCAATTGAATAAGGCGTTTAGACGCTATCGTACTTCTAAAAATTTGGTCGCATAGGCCATAATGATAAAGAATTTTTCTTTGTGTCCCTGTAAAAAAACTGTAAGTGCTAAATTCACCAAAAGCTATACAGTTGGTGCAACTGTGACCTATAATATGTGTACAATGTTTTTGCTCAGACTAATAAGGCGTTTGGACGCTATCACACTTTTAAAAATTTGGCCCCGTTAATGATGATAAAGAATGGCCATAATGATAAAGAATTTTTTCTGGTGTCCCTGTAAAAAAACTGTAAGTGCTAGATTCACCAAAATCAATAGTGTTCGTACTACGGTGATTTACAATATACGTACCAACTTTCAGCTTATTCGAACAAAGCGTTTAGACGTTAGCGTGTTCACTCACACACATACACACATACATACACACATACATACATACATAATCGTAAAAATAGTTAAAACGGACTCAGAGGATCTCGAAACGTATAGAAACATCAAAATTTCAAATTCGGATTTTTGACATGATTACAATACTTTCCTCCCTATAGTGTTCGGAAAGTAAACAGTAGAAACGCACTAGATATTTTTGAAAATAAAGGATATCTTTTATTTTTAATGAAATTATTTTTATGTGTAACATTTTGCAGATCATTTAGCAAGAAAATATCAGTATCATTACCACGATTTCCAAAAATAAATTATTAATGACAACAAAAATAGTTTCTACTCTGTAAAAAAATTAGAAGGATAGTAATACAAAATTTAAAATACAAGCAATTTTAATAAGGAATACTCTTCCCATTGGCTTTTATGACTCCGAATATTCTATTTGGTAGTGAAACATACAAAGATTGGATTCCTGTTTGGCAAAAATTAGCCTATGAGCTGTTTAAAGCTACTCGAAGTTCAGTAAGGAATTTAAACATTTTCCCACTAGTATATAATTGACGAGCAAGCATTGATCAGATGTTATCCACTTTGTTAAGATCTGGGCTTTTAGCTGACTGAGGTAGAACCTGCACATTATTGGGCCGCGGTAGCCCAGTCGGTAGAGCGCCGGCCTCGTAATTGGAAGATTGTGGGTTCGGTACTCGAGCCGGCCAAAGACCGTCGTGTACACTAATGGTGGCTGGTGCACGTAAAATCTGTCGTGGCCGCAAAGTCCTCCATGTTCCCATGCAAAATTATACCTCTGGGGGTTACCGAAGCGGGAGAGCCATCCCTTCCGTGGAGGATCAAAATTGTGATGGCATGTCTCCGGACCACCTCTAGGGGTGTGTCCCAGACCGTCGCCAATTGCCCATCTGCGCAGCATTAGTGTGACGTAAAACCCAACTACAACTACAACCTGCACATTATTTGCAGCAAACCAATTTTTAACTCTATGGGGATGTAAATGGCAGCTTCATCTTGTTGAAACATCCACTCTTCTTCTCCTAATTCAGAGTCATAAGGAAGAAGCTCAGAATTCAGCACTTTAATATAGCCTGTATGTTTCTGCATACCACTCAAAAAGATCAGACTTGTTCTTCTTCCATACCCAATTGATTATTAGATCATCACCCCCCCCCCCCTCCTCATTTATGAAGTTGGATAAAATTCTTCTACATTCTTCAGACAATGCCAGCATTATTGGTAACCATCTAAATCATCTATATTAAACTTCTTTTCGTCTGAAAATATTATAAAAGACCCGTCTGAAGCCCATGTTACGTGTTTTTTAACCCATGATAACGGTAATCAATCTGTGTTTTTTTTTTCCCCCCACTTTGGATGATCCTTCCGCTATTTGAAAATGAATTATTTGGATCTTGTTATGTAGTTGTAAACTGTTTGCCTTGACACATGAGTAAGGTCTGCTTGATTTGGGGACTTTGCGATACTCTACCACTGCTCTTTTTAAGCTCATGAGTAAGTTTTCTTTCATCGCAAATCATTAACTTTTTAGGCCTTCCAGTCATTTTTCTTTTTCTACTTCTATCTGACTTTCTGATAATGTTAGAAAGTGTATTGGGGCTGACGTGCAGTATACGAACAATCTGTCTAACATTTAACATTAATTTTATATGCAACAATTTGCCCCTTTTGGAAATAATTTTAAAGTATTCTTCTAGGCAGTCTGAAAAGAAAATAACAATACAATTTTTTACAAAATATGTTTTCCTTATCAAAAGCACTCAAAGAAAATTCAATATTTACGTTTTTATTTGTGCTCAATCCACCACATAACAAATTTTGGAAAGTGTCCTTCTACTTTTTTTACACTCTCAAAATCATAGATGCTAGTTTTTTTTACAATCCACTAATTAGCATAAGTAGTAGAAATTTCATTTTTACGGGAAATTAAAAAAAACTTTGTTACACAAAATCTGTATAAAAATCTAAAAGCCAGGATAAAAATACAGAAAATAATCTACAAAAATCGACTGTCCTTCTACTTTTTTTACGCAGTGTACTATAAAAATGCCTAAGTTACTCTATCACACAAGTTTGTTTCACTTTAATTGTATGAACTGCAAACTTAATTTAAACTGTAGTAATAGTGTTCTGTGTGATGTTCTTAGCCACCATATACATTAAATATTTGTTTATTATGGGATACCACAAATTCTGTCATAGGGATCATACGTTTTAATAAAAGCTTAAATATGTCTGTTTTTGAATGAGAAGAAATGTCTCTTCTGAAAGCAGGCAATAGGCATTGTTTATTGAAACGGTAGCTAGAAAATTCGAGAAACTTGATATAATAAACTTTTATTTCTAATTTAATAACTTTCCTTTATTATTCCTGATTTTGAAAATACATGATATGACACACTATTTTATATAATTTGATTACATAACTAATATATTATTATTGCTCGGATTGATATGCTTCTAATTTAAATTATGAATTTTCTCATGAAACATGTGATTCAATACCGAATGATCGGTATCCTGAGAATTATACGTAAAATAAAATAAATCATAAACGCATAATCGTCACGTACTTATAATAATGAAATACAAATTTTCATATTTCATCTTTCAACAATTTAAGAAGTGTACACACACATCGACATCGCTCAAAAATACCTACCAATTATGATTGCAACAGATCCCTCCTTTAGACAGAATCTGTTTACATGATTACACAGGAAAGCGAAATATTAAAGCTAAGATTCCCTTCAATACATATTTTATATATGATAATACTAAAGAAATTTTTGTGGTGTCAATAAATTTTTCTTTATATTTGCAATATTGGCAAATAACTCAGTCATTTACATTGAAACCATGTTTATTAAAGTTTTAATGAACACGTCTTGTATTTTAATAATAATACAAGAGACTGATAATGAGTTGTGTTAGGAGCTGTATGAAAACCAGGGAAAAGCAGAAGAGAATGTATAATATCCAAAGTGAAGTATATGGCAATAACATGAAACAAAATAAAATACTATAAACATTTAGATTTCTCCCCCTCCCAAAGAAAAGAAAAGAAAAAAAAAACTTTTTTGATACTGATTGATTATTATTAATTTTCTTTTCTTTTTCTTTCAAAAATAATATAAAATAAAATAAAATAAAATAAAATATAAACATTTCGACCTTCTCAATCTCCCCCCACCCTCCAAAACAATAATAATTAAGTAAGTAAGTAAGTAAGTAAGTAAATTAAATTAAAATAAATAAAACTTTTTTGATACTATCCATTTCGATACTGATTATTATTAATTTTCTTTTCTTTTCTTTTTCGTAAAAAAAAAAAAAAGATTTTGATTAAATTCTGGCAAAAGCAGAATTTTGTTTAGTATGGAGAACTATTGGTTTTTTTTTTTTTTTTTTTTTTTCAAATTATAACATCGCTTTCAAGTCACTCAATAACATTTTCGATAAATTTTCGATTTTGATAAATGCACAACTATCGTAAAACTCGTATCGTAAAGATCCGCAGATTGAGACTAATAATGTAATAGTCACAATTTTTATTACTTATATATTTAAGTTTGCTCTTAAGTAATTACGGAGGACAAAAAAAAAAAAAAAAAAAAAAAAAAAAAACAGAAATCAGATATTCTATGCAATTTGTAATCAGGTAGATATAGAGTTAACACATTGTCACCGGGGTATTTTCCTATTTTGAACAGTAAGCCCCGCCTTTGACGTTCCTCTGAAATGCTGTATTCTTTATTAAAAGGATTTTACGTATTCACGATTAAATTATTCAAATTTTATTCTTACTAGAAAACCATCCCAATAATGTAATATAAGAAATAACTCAAATTGCGTTGATTCGAGAGGGCATAATCATGAAATTACATAATTAACTTTTTATAGGTTCATGGGCATAATCTAACCATAGATATAGTAATAAGACATAGATTGATCATTGTGTGTGTGTGTGGGGGGGGGGGGGAATGATTCCTTTTTACTCGGAGAATAAATATGGCCGTCTTTCTCCGAGTGAATACACACAGATAATTTAGAAAATATAATTTATGTACTAAAGGTGAATGAAAAACTGCAGATACAATTTCAAATTCATTTTTCTTTTTTCTTTTATATATTTATTAATTTAGTTAATATTTAAACTCTTTTTATATATTAACCCTTTGCACTCGGCATATTTTCCGTAAGACACGCCTTTTGGCGTTCCTTTAAAACGTCACACGTATAGTTTCCAACTTATTACCTTTTGGCTGCCGAAAAAATTTAATAATTTGTTTTATTTTACTTTATCATTAAATAAAATAAATCTTTCTGCTAAAATTTTCCGGTAGCCGAAAGGTAGCCTATAGTTACATGTTTTAGAAAAATAACATTTCATTTGCAGAGGAACACCTTAAGGCGTGGCTCGAATATTTAATGTCCCCTCAGAAGGGTCATACGAGCGATAAGGGTTAACCCCTTAACGCGCGGTGTCCTTGCCACGAGGACGCAAAATTTAAGATCCAGCTGCAACAATTTATCCCGGAAATATTTCAGCAAAAATTCACGTTTATAACATATCAGAAAAGGCCGGTTTTTTTAAACCTTAAATTTAAAATTTCTTTTAGTTTAATTTAGTTCATGAATTCCGGTGGCAGTATAATTTAAATGTTTTAAATTGTCTTGTGCCGCAAAGGGTTAAAACTAACGTTCTGTACCTATGCCATTGCTAACTATATTTAAATGAATTTTGAAAAATCTACATTACTCACTAATATAAAATCTTTAAAAATATCAAACTTTAAAAAACGTATTCCATTAAAAATCAAACCAGTTTTTATTTCATAATAATAACAACAAAGCAACTGATTATAAAAATTAATTTTTGATAATTTAGTCATATATAATTTACTTTTATGATAACTTATCCCATTTATTTTCATAAATTTATTAGAAGAATTAACAGATGCAATATTTCGACATTTTGAAAATTCATCAATATTACAAATGCCGAGTTTCAATGGTTTCAATACCACTATATGGCTGATTCCAAAAAATTTTTGCATGATAACAATGGGATGATAGATCAATATAAATTACTATATCTATGAATCTAACTCGATTTTTGATGCGTAAACCTTTTGCCTTCGTGAGCAAGTTCTAGGGAAATCTATATTTAAGATTAAGTAAAAATAGAGTAATGTGAAATGAGTGGGAGGGAGTCCTGATGAAACCTGTCTGAACCATGACATGTCAAGTTTTAGATTCTACATTAGTGAATTTGCGGATAAAATATCTGGATAAAATATATCTCGAAGCTGAAATTGGCAACTGATTAATGCATCAAACAATGCTCTTTGGATTTCTGCTTATTTGGATTTCATTCCTTTTTGCAGTAAGGCGTGGATTTATCGATTCGTCGTGGTTGCATCAATTATTAGCAAACTTTCAGATTTTATAATTCGAAAACGAGCTGAGATGAACAAATGTTTTATGCGCCAATAAACTTGCTTATGTATGCTTTTTTGATTGATGCTTGTTTGGATTATTATTAGTATTGTTGTTGTTGTTATTGTTATTGTTACTATTATTATTATTACAGTAAATAGTGGTTTCCAGGTAAGACTGATTTTTATTTTTTATTTTTTTATTGCAGCACAAAATTACATTACACGCGGTGCATTTAGAATGTGGTTCGTTTTGAATGCCATTTTTGGAGCAAAATTTGCTTCAAAAATGGGCTCCATTGGTTATTTCTCCTAGAGGTCTGCACGGGCCGAGCTTAATTTTTCAATTTGCTCTCGGGCCGGGCCGGGCTGGGCTCGGGCTTAACATTTTTTTTCAGTCTCGGGCCGGGCTGGGCTCGGGCTCAATTTTTTTGTGTAAACTCGGGCCGGGCCGGGCCTGAAAGAAATTTTTACCGGGCCCTGTCGACCCATATCTTTTTCTAGTTTCCTTGTTAATCAACGAAAAAGGAAAATGATAAAATATTTCTTCAGTCATTTATTTTACATTATTTTACAGGCTGGTATGCCACATAAAATTTTATTTCATTAAAAAATGTCTGTAACTTCAATAATTGTCTATCAGCCTGTTTGGAAATTAATATTTTTTATTTTAAGTAATATTAGATGGTTTCCGATTCAAAATAGTATGCATGTCACTACCAGTTTGCGCACGTGTTCAATCAAAAGATATTATATACGTTACTGTGAGTAAGGCTTTGCTTTCAACTGTCTCTTGAGTTTAGGTGGTATGAACGCTATAAAAATCTTTCTGGTGTAACTTTTTCTCTTTTCTAGCGTATGAAAGTAGCATCATTTTTAGCATGGGCAAAAGCAACTTTTCTATTGAATATGGTTGGATTAGCATTAAAGTTTTGCTTACCGGATCACATGGAAGATTCGAATACATTACAGTACATAAGAGAAAATTGTTGAAAGTGCATTTTTAGTAGTATTAACCATTTTAAATACCTTCCTATATTATTTGATGAATGCTAATGTTTTTGAATTGATTTTCTGTTTGTTTATGTGCCTTGTCTGTAATAATGAACTTCTGTTTATATATAATTATCTTGTAAAAGTTTAGCAGTTTTGTTAAAGAACATACTACAGATTGGCTGTATAACACAACCTCTGCAAAACATGCGCATAATAAAAATCTTTTTTATAGAAAGGCATGCTTTTTTTTTTTTTTTTTTTTTTTTTTAATGCTTTTTTTTTTTTACATAATTTTGAATCAAACCCGGACGGGTCAGGCCTCTTTTTATAGTTTTTTGTCTGGGCCATATAATGGTAAAAAATAAACGGCCGGGCCAGTCTCGGGCCAAATTTTTCGATTTCATACCGGGCCGGGTAAGGAAAACTTTCGTACGGGACGGGCCCACGCCTAGAAATTTCGACCCGCGCAAAATTCTACGTTCTCTTACTTTTATTGCTTTCAAATTGTGGTGAGCCGTTATGTTCATTGTCATCAGATTTTAATAGTCCTCTCTTTTTAGATTATGGTCTGGAGTACAGGTATGTGAGCGAATCCTCAGTCCTGTCCTTTTTTTTAAAAAAATCCCAATACAGATACTGTCACAATTATCACTTTATACGCTATACAGGAGTTGATCAGAACCATTTCCATTATTGCATGAAACAGTCGATGACTCTCATTGTTGCCAGATGAATACTATATATTTTTTATTTTTGTACACAAATATTTTTATTTTAAAATAATTTCTTAAAACACACACACACACACACACACACAAAAGTCAACTATTATTGGATAAACCTGACACTTTAAGAAATTAGTCGTATTAAAAATAAAAGTGTGGTGTCGATCTGGCAAAACAGGTTCCACCACTTTTTCGATTTTCTGTCACCGTTATATGAGGAATACGGCATAAAAGTTTTATCTCCCGTTTGATCCCTGTATTGTAAAAAAAAAAAAAAAAAACTGGTAAAAAAAAAAACATTCTTTTCTTCTATTCTATAACACTGACTATTAAAACAAACTTTTTCAAAGCTCTGAGTATTGCGTAATACTCTTTGTGAATCCCCCCTTCCCAGTAAACGATGTCACGTGACTCACTCAAAAAGAATAATAATTAACTTTTTGTTTTGAGTCAGTATAGCTGAATGCAGAGTCGTAGGACTCTAAGAAACCGGTGGAAAATATGTAATATTAATTCTTATAAATTCTTCTTGTAATTATTTATTTCTTTGTGTCAAATATGTGCTGTATTTTCATCATGTATGTCCGTCTTCAAATTAAAAGTTTGTGTTTTATCTGTGATAATGAGTCAAGACATCTTTTATATATTTGGAACATTTTGCATTTATTTGTGAAAATTGGCGCCCAACGTGGAGCCGAATGACTGATGTGATGTCGGTAATTAAGGAATGGAAAATAATTACAGATAAGTAAATTTTAATCTTTATTTGATGGTTGTTTGAACAGGAACTAAAGGACTTTGGTCATTGCACTGAGTGTGTTAATAAGTTAACACTGAAAATATTGATTATCTTAATCAATGAATATTCCTTAGAATCTTAATTTTATATGTTAAGTAGAGTATTCTGATCTTAGCGAATTTTAGATCGCCCAGATCTTATTTTATTTGTATACCAGACCCTTTAGTGCCTGAAAATTATTTTTGATTCATATTTGTTTATATATTAAGAATTCCGATAATTAAACAGGAATGTAAAATGATATTTCGTAAGAAATAAGTTGAAATTATAGTGTTTTGGTGTTCAGTAAAATATATTTTAATATACATCTAACACAGAAAAACAAATTAAGTAAATCATAGCATCCAGTTGCTTAGAATAAATTAAGAACAATATTGCTGTGTTTTCCGCGCCATTAGTTCTATGAGAAAACAAGTGTGTTTCATTATTATTACGCAACTTTTGATCGCTTTCAGTAAAAGCGAAAAGAAAAGAACTTTTGTTTGTTTTATGATTTATTATGGAACTTTAATCAGTAGTAAAAGATTAAATAAAGTTGTTGAATAAATATTTTAATCTTATTGAACAGATTTATTAATTATAAAGTTAATAAGCATCTAAAAATAAAAATAATAAAAAGATGAATAAACAACTTTTTTTTTTCTTGTTGAATAAAACGAATTTTAACAGATTAGTTTATAATAAAGATATATTAAATAGACATCTTGTTTGTTTTGTTGAATAGGAGATTTTAAATATCGAATTGATAATTTCTTACCATTTGCATTAACAATAAAATTTTGGTGGAATTTTTACATCAATTTAAAATATATTGTATTTTCAATTTTGTGGGAATGTTTCAGGAATAGTATTTCTTATTTACTTATAAATAATTATTTTAAAATAGGAGTTAAACGAGTTTTTTCATTTTTATGTCCTTATTACTTTTGTTCTTGAATTCGTTTATTGAATAAATTGGATAATTTAAATTGTTTAACATATAACAATAATATATATATATATATATATATATAAGTTATCTTTGTGATTTATATAATTTGTTTGGGCTATATACGTTTGCGTACAGCACATTTTTAGATATATTTTTAAATTATTAAACTTCAGTTTTAATCATGGCTTATATGGCTAGAAAGTAAAAAACAAGATCTAATTGAATTAGCGGGCGAATTAGATATAAAAATAGATGAAAGTTTAAAACTTTTTGACATTAGAAATGCTATAGTAGAAAGTCCAGATTATGACGCAGAATTTACGAAAGAATGTTTGAATCGTATTATAAGGAATAGGAAAGAAAAAGAAGATTTTGCGCTGAAAGAAAAAGAACACGAAAGATTATTTGAATTATAGAAAACCAAATTACAGGTACAAGCTAGTGTTGCTCCTGATGCAATATCACCTACCATGGCCCTTTCTTCAGTAGACACAGGCATGCCAAAATTAGAATAAAGCAAATTAATCCCCAATTTCGATCCGAAAACCGCTGATGTAACTTTATATTTAGATTTACTTGAAAAACAATTATTATTTTTGAACGTACCAAAACCAAATTGGGTCGTATATCTTGTAGGTCTTTTGCCAACTGATGTCGCCAAACTAATAGCAAAAGAATCAGTTTATGATGCTCAGAATAATGATAATGTTAAGAAAATTCTCTGAAAACGTTTCAAATTAAGTGCTGAGAAGTTTCGACAACTTTTTGCCCAACACCGTAAATGTCCAGAAAGTACATGGCGAGATTTTTATTTTGATTTACAAAATTATTTTGATGGGTGACTTTAAGAATCTAAAGTTTCAACGTTGGAAGAGTTAAAAATTTTAATACTGGCAGATCAAATAAAAAAGAAAGCTCCTCCTGAATACAAAGAGCATTTTTTGGACCATTGGAACGAGTAGAACAAACCTCTTGAACTTGCCGATAAACTAGATTCATATGAAAAAAGACTAGTAAGAAATAAAAATGTTAGAAAGGAATCCCCTAAATCCTCACAACGAAATGCTTCCCAAAGTTCAAGAAATTCCCCTAAAAATTCTAAAATTGCGTCATCAAGTGATTATACGAAAAATGAAGATCGACCACGTGTTAGTTGCGATGGTTGTGGCAAACCAGGCGTTATTAAAGCTAAGTGCTCAGCCTGCTCCCCTTCTTCTAGGAAAAGTTCAGCTGAGTTCAAAACTATTCACCTTCGGTCATTATCTGTCGAAGATCCTCAGTCGACACTTATAAGAGTAAAATTAATGGAATAAATGGAATAGTGTGTGCTGACACTGGAGCCAGTCACGCTATAGCTGGTGGAACATTATATCGCCTCTTAATAAAACGAGGTGTAGAATTTCAGAAAACTTGTATGAATGTAACGTTAGCTGATGGTCTCCAAAAAGAAATTGAAATCTATTCAGCCGCCGAATGACTTTGTTTGCGTTACCTACTGCAAAGAATAACAGAACATTGTTGGGAAATGCTTTTGTGCGTACTGCTGGAATCGTTTTGGATATTTGAAATCATATATGGTATTACCATGATAATCCAAAGCAGAAATTTGATTTCAGTGAAGATGATTTCAGGCCGTCTGAAAATCCAATATATTCTGCTGAAGTTAACGAGCTTATGTTAAAAGAAAATGAAGGAGCTCATCTTTCTGATGAACAGAGGTCAGAACTGAATAATTTATTGAATGAATATGAAGATATTTTTGAACCAAGAGAAGAACCGACTAACAAAATTCAACAATATATTGACACTGGAAGTAGTGCTCCTGTTGCGGTACCGCCGTATCGCATGTCCCCCAAAAAGAAAGAGATGCTGAAGAAAGAGCTAGACTAGTTGTTAGCTAGCGGAACAATAGAAGAATGTGAATCTCCTTATGCTTCACCGGTGGTATTACTATCTAAGCCTAATAGTCAAGTACGACTTTGAGTAGATTATAGAAAATTAAATTTTATTACAAAGACTGATAAATACCATTTGCCCAGAATTGATGACCTATTTCACGAAGCTAAACATACCCCTTTTATGTCAATCATTGACTTAAGGAATGGGTACCATCAAATTGAAGTAAATCTTGCTGACCATGACAAAACTGCGTTTATTTGTCCCTTTGGAACTTTCCGTTACCGTAAAATGCCCTTTGGCTTGAAGAAAGCTCCATCGACTTTTCAACGTATGATTGATAATTTTAGAAATTTTTTAAAGGACATATTAGTCCTTTCCTATTTAGATGATATTATCATCTTGTCTGAAACTTTCAATGAACATTTAGATAATTTGAGTGCAGTTTTTAGAAAATTACGAAAATTTAAGCTGCACGCTAATCGTGAAAAATGCAGTTGTGTTTGCAACCGTCTAAAGCATTTGGGACATTACATTACTAGTAAAGGACTTGAAGGTGACCCTGATAAAACTTCTGCAATACAAGAAATACCAGCCCCAAAGATTGTAAAGCAACTGCAGTCTTTCCTCCAAAATTCTCTGAAGTTGCTAGACCTTTGACTAATTTGGCGAAAAAAAATGCTGTTTGGGATTGGGGAGAAGAACAAGAAACATCATTCAGAATCCTAAAAAATCTTCTAATGAGTCCACCTATTCTCAGACAAAATGAACCAACCAAGCCATATATATTAAGAACAGACGCTAGTAACTATGCCCTTGGTGCAGTTTTGTTACCAGGCACTGGAGCAGAAGAACATCCGATTGAGTATGCGAGTAGGTTACTCACAAAGGCCGAAAGAAACTACTCCCCGACCGAAAGAAAGGCCTTAGTCATCATATGGGCTTTGAACAAGTTTCGTGCATATATTGACGGCCAAAAAGTCAATGTAGCAACCGACCATCAACCTCTTAGATGGTTAATGAATTTAAAGTCTCCAACAGGTTGTCTTGCACTATGGGCACTACAGGTACAATTCTTCATCCTGAAGATAGAATACGTGCCTGGTAAGGCTAATGTCGTTGCTGATATGTTGTCCAGACCTTTCTGTCCACACGAAGAAGGAAAATGCGAAATTTGTTCAATTTCAATCAATATCCCTCCGCGAAATCCAAGAGAAATATGAGAAGAACAATTAAAAGATGAAGACATAAAGAAAATTATCGAGTCTTTGGAAAGTGTCGATAAGAATGAAGATTTCGCTAATTGGAGTGGTCGTGGTTACATGATGAATCAAGGCGTTTTATATAGATATTCTCCTGAAGCAGAATCAGAAAAAGCGCAATTAGTAGTCCTGGTTCAAGAGCGAGAAAAAGTGTTAAAAGAGCATCATGATGCACCCTCAGCTGGACATTCGTAATTGAAGGAACATTCGATAGAATCGCAAAGCGGTACTACTGGACTGGTATGCGAAGATATACGAGTGCTGTAATGCAACAAGTTTGTTACATCTTGGGAATCGCACAAACCCAAACTCCGGTTTATCATCCACAGGCAAATCCTGTGGAAAGCAAGAATAGAGATCTAAAACCCCGTCTGGCAATGGTGGTTGGGGATGATCATGCTACCTGGAGAGAGAAACTACCAACAATTAGATTTGCCCTTAACACAGCAAAATGTGATTCAACGGGCCTGACCACTGCATATCTCATGTTTGGGCAAGAACTACGTACTACTGATGATGTTGCGCATGATTTCCGGAGTGTTGTGCACACTGATAACTTCGTTTCCGAAATAACACCGTACTTGAAGAAATTTGCCAATTTCATGAAACAAGCACGAGATCGAATTGAGGAAAGACAAGAACAGCATAAACACTATGCAGACAGAAAATTCAAAAAGGCTCCTTCTTTCAAGCAAGGTGACAAAGTATGGGTTAATACCCACCCCATTAATGATTCTAGTAAAAATCGAACTACCAAATTCATGCCGAGGCGCGATGGCCCTTATACTATTTTATCACAGAGATCACCAGTTTCATATACTTTAAGTACTATAGATAATCCTTTTACTCCCAAAGGGAATTACCATGTATCCGCTCTTCCGCCACATACAGGTCAGGACACCACTCCTGGAGAGGTCGAACGACAAGGACTCCAGCCTAAACTAGTAGGGAAGATAGTCAAATACGAGAACAGTTTCCCAAACGCCCTGCTGTGCCCACCAGGAAGCAACCCCCCAGAAAAGCAAGCTGTGCACCGAGGACGACGTACACAGTTTGAGAGGAAGTGTGTAAAGAAAAAAAATTGATATAAAAAACTTATTCTTTTCTTCTATAACACTGACTATTAAAACAAACTTTTTTGAAGCTCTGAGTATCGCGTAATACTCTTTGTGAATTCCCCCCTTCCCAGTAAACGATGTCACGCGACTCACTCACAAAGAACAATGATTAACTTTTTGTTTTGAGTCAGTATAGCTGAATGCAGAGTTGTAGGACTCTAAGAAACCGGTGGAAAATACGTAATATTAATTCTTATAAATTCTTGTAAATATTTATTTCTTTGTGTCAAATGTGCGTTGTATTTTCATCCTGTATGCCCGTCTTCAAATTAAAAGTTTGTGTTTTATCTGTGTTAATGAGTCAAGACATCTTTTATATATTTGGAACAATTTACATTTATTTGTGAAAGTAGGTTTTTACACTATTAACGGCGGTTATATTTAACTTTGTACTACTTTACTGCGTTCTTTTAACCCTCTGTGGCGCAAGATAACTTTGATTTGATCATTTAAATTACACTACCGGAATTCAAGAACAAAATTAAAATAAAAATAAATTTATGATTTTTTCTGCTATGTCATAAAAGTAAAATTTTGCTAAACAATTTCTGGGATGAGTTTTTTCAGGCCCGCGAAAACACTAACGATATTTACAATTTGACAACTTTGGTTAACAGATTAAAAATTAATAAATCCGTTCTAACTTTTCGAAGTGAAAATACCTCTCAACGATTATGATAGCTGAAAAATCACGCTGTTTTAATGAAATATTATTAGATTCAGTATTCATTCTTTTTAGTATAGTTACATAAATGTATTACGATTTTATTTTAATTATTGAATGAAAATATTTTAAATTAATGTATTCTGCTGTAAACATTAATTCTGCCGTAAATATTAATTCTGCCATCCCCGAAAAAAAAAAAAAAAAAAAAAAAAATACATGCATACACGATTCAGACACTCACAAACATACAGTGTCCGCCGTTTAATAAATTCTTTGGTTAATAAAATCAGCCGCTTTATCTAGCCAAATTTCCAGGACCGGTATCAAATAAACACAAAGTGCTTTAAAAACCGCCGCTTAATAAATTCAGCACCACCGACTAATTAACTAAAAAAAGTCTTTTCAGCAGCAAAAATATGCATTGTAAATAAATTTTTATTTACACTGTAATATATATATATATATATATATATATATATATTAAGAAAATGAAACAAAGCAATCCCCCTGGTATCACTCTTTCTCAAAAATTTTACACCTGCAGCATAGTAACAAAACAATTACGCCCCATCACTTTCCATAGTATCAAATTCAAGGAACGTATTCTTCAAAGCGCCGTAGTAAGTTAGAAATTTCCTTCAATCTCTAGTCCCCCCCCCTTTTTTTATTTTTTATTTTATTATTATTATTATTATTATTATTATTATTATTAAAAGAGAGTTTCTAATTAAAATAACCAAACTATTTTGAAATTACCAAAATGAAAGAGATGTAAATGGAAACACTTTAAATTTAAAAGCTTAGGATTCCTAAATTTGATTTATTCATTTCATTTGAAAATGGAAGTAATATTAATGAACAAACTTTTAGCACTATCATGTAGGAAAAGCAAAAGAGGTCGAGGTAGTAGATTGGTTCAAGAAGGCCAGGTAGAAAAATCCATATAGAAAAATCCGTATGCAGTGACACCTGGATGCAGTACATTACATAAAGTATTCTTGGGACAACGAGAAGATTAAC
Source organism: Salticus scenicus (assembly GCA_963930645.1). Lineage (NCBI taxonomy): Eukaryota > Metazoa > Arthropoda > Arachnida > Araneae > Salticidae > Salticus > Salticus scenicus. Next base: position 219,712,901 of record OZ005661.1, read on the forward strand.
TTCATCCCCAAAAGCTTATTTATCCCAAAAAATGTATTTAGATTAAAAAAAAAGGATCCTTAAAAAAATGTTTCATCTTTGGTTGTGAAAATCAATTTAATGAAGATTAGTTTCAAAATGTTGAGATATGCAAAAACTGTGGTCGAAACTATCTGACATTGAAAACATAGATTTTCAAGCTTCAAGTAGTTCAAGTTTTACAGCTACTTTCAAGCGAGACTTCGATTAAAGATGAAAATTCTGATTTAGACCAGGAGCTGGATCCTTCAACTGCAGCAGTTTTGATGCAAATAAAGCGCACCATACACTTAGAAGGACATTGGAGAATCGAGGTGGAAGTTGTAAAAATGAAACTAGTATTACATTTTTATTAGAAATATTAAGCTATCAATTGCTCTGTCATAACAAAGAACTAAACATTTTTTTTTTTTTTTTTTTCTTCAAAATGCCCAATATTTAAGTAATGTAGAAATATGGACTAATTTTGCATGTAGTATGTGTTTATTAATTTTATATGGAATATATGTTTGATTTACTTATTTGAAGAAACAGTTAATTATATGTCAAAAATAATTAATATTGCTTATTAATCTCATTAATCGTTACCTTTTGAATTAAGGGGGAAAATGCATTTTCTTGTGCGCAGGAACGTTCGTTCGCGAGCTTAATAAAATCATTTTATCTCAGAACGAATGTAATTTAATTAAGTGGCTGGTACTGTATACACATACACATATATACAGGTGTTGCGGTCCGCCTAAGTGACGTAAAATTCTAATGCGAACCATCAAGTATTTTGAGTTGGACACCACTTTAATTTCAGAGTAATTCTCTCCGAATGTACTCACAATTAAATAAGAAAAGCAATCTAGACAGAAAAAAAAAAAAAAAAAGGTATAAAGGGGAAAAAAGAGTGTAAAGAAAAAAAAAAAAATAGGCGGGTGCTAGAATAATAAAGATTTTTCACTCTTTATTTAAATTTCGACAGAAATAATATGTATACTTAACTTTTTATTTAAATATTCATAACAGTAACTGCCCCTTCAAATGCTTGTTAAAATCATAATTGGCAGCTACACATAATCACACACACACACACACCAAAAAAAAAAAAAAATTGTACTGTCACTTACAGACATAAAACTGAATATTGTAAAAGATGTTATTAATTTAAAGAAATGTTATAACTTAATATGAATATAACATATTGTTTGTTGAATTTCAATCAAATGATACAAAAAATAATTCTGTATACATGCTCGATTAGGAATTGGAAATATTTCTGTGAAGTAAGTGGATATTAGTAGAAAACATACCTGCCAACAACCTAATTAACACTTTCGCGACTGCTGAGGTAGATCCACATCATTTGAAAATCTGTAACTCCGCCAGTGGGCGTTTCTCTCTCAATTTGTGTGTTATTTATTTCTTAAAAATATACACAATATTCATATTTGTACAACGAATATGTTAAGTGTTAAAGGTAAATAAAGTGTTAACACTTTCGCGACCGCATGCTTTTGTCTTTTTCACACTAAGATCCACCTGTGGGCGTTATTCTCCCGAGTTACAATATTTCAAAACAATATTTTCTATATTTAAATTTATATTACAAATGGATATACATTATAATTATATTCTTTTTAATCTATGTATTTCTATTCATACTATATTTTATTGTAAAAATCTGTATATTAGGTATATTCTTAAGAAATAAATAACACACAAATTGAGAAAGAAATGCCCACTGGCGGAGTTACAGATTTTTAAATGACGTGGATTTACGTCAGAGGTCGCGAAAGTGTTAATTAGGTTGTTGGCAGGTATGTTTTTTACTAATATCCACTTACTTCACAGAAATATTTTCAATTCCTAATCGAGAATGTATACAGAAATATCATTTGATTGAAATTCAACAAGATTGATATTAAGTTATAACATCTTTTACAATATTCAGTTTTATGTCTGTAAGTCACAGTACCATTTTTTTTTTTTTTTTTTCTTTTTAGTTTGATTATGTGTATCTGCCAATTATGATTTTAACAAGAATTTGAAATTGCAGTGACTGTTATGAATATTTAAGTAAAAAGTTAAGTATACATATTATTTCTGTCGAAATTTAAATAAAAAGTGAAATTTTTTTATTATTCTCTACAGAAGGAAATTAAAGTAACTTTTAGAATAACGACAATCGTAAGTGACTAAACCTTTGGACAATGATACCTCTTGTAGACATAAATGTTAGATTTCTGTTTCCATTATGTTGAATTTTGTCACGGTATTTTCCTTTTTGCATCTATAATCTATTATTGTGACAATGCTATGCGCAAGGGTTGTATTTCAGAACACTTGAGAGCTAGACTGCTGGGGCTATCAATGTAAAAATAACCACCATTTTAATACTACGCAAACTCTGCCCGTAAGCGAGCTGCGATTGTTTAATTGCACTCGATATAAACTATATGATCCCTGAGCAAAAGGCTGATTAAATCATATTTAAGTACATTGCATGAAGATTACTGGTGTTAGTATACTCAAATATTTTTATAATTTAGAGTGTAGATTTTTAACATTGTAAACCAATCTTTTGAAATTTTTTCCACAATATTTTCCATTTTAATAATATATCCTGTAATGGTTCCATTTACATTTTAAATTTTTGTAAAGATAAAATAATAATAATCCTTGAATGTATATACTTCCTTATTGTCTAATGCTAATTTCCTGCATTATTTTTAGAAATTTTATATAACATCCACGGGCGAAAAAAATGAAGTCAATCTTTTTGGAAAACGTAAATGCCCTGAAACTTAAAACAAATACAATGTTGTTTGTTATTTAAGGTTTTAGCCACACTTTCACCGACTTTTGCAGATAAATTTCGGTTTCTTTGAGTGAGGGTGGCTCTAGAAAACGCATAGTTGTGTATATATATAGAGAGAGCATATCTGGTAATACTTATAATTTATTCCGGAATACTGTTAGCCCCACCCTTTTTGCATACCAGTATGATTTTACAGTAAGTTTCTTCACAAAACTAAATTCAAAACTGTTGTACACTTAATATTTAAACTTTAAAACTTCTTCACACATCATAAAATTAAAGACACATGCTTTTGCTCCAAGGTAGTAGCACGTGTTTTTTGCACCTGTAGAAGAAAGGCCACGTCCTTTCGAACCCGGTTTTGCTGTCTTTAATTTTATGGTGTGGGAAGAAGTTTTAGATTTTCTTTCCTTTTTCTTAAAAAAAAAAAAAAAAAAAAAAAAAAACAAGATTTTGATGAAATCCTGGCAAAAGCAGAATTTTGTTTAGTATGGAGGACTATTAGTTTTTAAGAATTCTAACATCGCTTTCAAATTATTCAATTATATTTTCGATAAATTTTCCATTTCAATAAATGTCCAATTATAATAAAACTGGTATCATAAAAATCCACAGATTGAGACTAATAGTCCTCCGTACTAATAAAGTAATAGTCACAATTTTTATTACTTATATCTTTAAGTTTTTTCTTAAGTAATTAGGAGGAAAAAAAAAAGAAAGAAAACTTGAATCAGAAGTTCTATGCAATTCGTAATCAGGTAGATATAGAGTTAACACATTGCAGGGATGGAACACGGGCGCAGAATTCACACCGGAATGTGTTTGAGAAATTTCTCTACCTATAATATCATCGATTTAAGAGGTAGAAAATTTTCTTACATTGATAGTGGTATGAATTCTGCGCCCGTGTTCCATCCCTGACATTGTCATCGGGGTATTTTCCTATTTTTAACAATATGCTCCGCCTTTGGCGCTCCTCTGAGATGCTATATTCTTTATTAAAAGGACTTTACTTATTCATGATTAAATTATTCAGATTTTATTCTAACTAGGAAACATTCCCAATAGTGTAATAAAAGAAATCACTTAAATTACGTTCATTCGAGAGAAACGAATCTAACACGAATTTTGATGCGTAAACCATTTGCCTTCGTGAGCAAGTTCTAGCGAAATCTATATTTAAGGTTGAGTAAAAATATAGTAATGTGAAAGGAGTGGGAGGAGTCCCGATAATACCTGCCTGAACCATGACTTTTAACAATTTTTAGATTCTACATTAGCAAATTTTTAAGCATTATATCTGGATAGAATATATCTCGAAGCTGAAATGGGCAACTGATTAATGCATCAAACAATGCTCTTTTGATTTCTGCTTGTTTGGATTTCATTCATTTTTTTTTTTTTTTTTTCAGTAAGGCGTGGATTTATCGATTTGGCGTGATTGCACCAATTATTAGCAAACTTTCAGAATTTATAACTCGATAACGAGCTGACGAGGGTAATTGCATTATGCGTCAAAAAACATACTTATATATACTTTTCAGTATAGTTATTAATGTATTGTCATAAATTTTTTACAATTTTATTTTAATTATTGAATAAAAATATTTTAAATTAAAGTATTCTGCCGTAAGTATTCTCCCTACAATCCCGCGAATATATATTTATATGCAAACACGATTCAGATACTCACAGACATACAGTTCTCGTCGTTTAATAAATTCTTTGGTTAATAAAATCAGCCACTTTATCTAATCAAATTTCCAGGACCGGAATCATATAACCCCAAAGTTATTTTAAAACTGCCGCTTAACACTCTCGCGACCGCATGATTGTGTTTTTTTGACAGTAAGGTCCGCCTGTGGGCGTTATTCCCCCAAGTTACAATATTTCAGAACAAAACTTTCTGCATTCACATTTATATTACAAATGAATATATACAGTAGAGAGTCAAAAATCCGCACAGCTCGGGACCAGAGGTTGTGCGAATTTTAGGATTTTGCGGATTTCGGGGCCCATAAAAAATGATTTTCACTTTGAATTATAAAAACAGAATATTATTCAAACTAAACACATACTAGTGAATAATAGCACTGAATATTAAATTATTAGGTACATAAGAATAATAATGAACAATAACAAAAATATACAGGGTAGGTTGGGGTAATTGTAAACACTTTTGCTCACTTCTGAATATGATCATTCATACAAACTAAACAAATAACTTTTAGTTTTAAAAAATGGCAGAAACTTAATTTTTGAACATTTACCTAAGTTTTAAGCATTTTACTTTGCATTAAAGTTTTTATTTAAATTTATAAGGGCCTGTTTACAATTACCCCATAGTGTTTACATTTCCCCCATATAGTATGGGGTAATTGTAAACAGATATATTTCCATAATGTAATGCATAATAACATGAAATACAATACTTCAAAAAGGTTTTTTAATGTTTATGTATGTAATAACTATTTTTTTTTATTAGTACATCATGTCTTAAATAAATAATAAAAGAAATTTTGGATGATAACAATCCTAAAGCATTTTATTTAACATTTGTTGAAGTACAAACATATTGTTTTACTATATTTCATTTTTCTTTTACACTCTCAAAACCAAGAAATGTATGCACAAGTTTCCTTTCACTATACTTAATAGAGGTTACTGACAAAATAGCTTTTATGGATGATAAATTTATAGGGAAAAAATGTCATTTTCTACAACGTGACTGTACATTCATCTTGTGCTATGGAATTTATAACACAGACATACTTGTATTTAACCTTATTTTTATCTATTATATATAATTTCCAGGAATTAAATGCTGCAATTTGGGTTTTGCATATTGGATTTCCGTAGAATTTTCTTTTGTATCTTCAACACTATCAATCTTTTTTTTTTTTTTTATTGTATCATCATTAATTTTCTTTCTTTTTGATTTTCTATCTATTACATTCTTTTTCTTTCTTTTTGAAATTTTCTATTTTTCACATTCCTTTAGACATTCTAAGACACTTGTAGATTTCAGTACTTCCCCATAATTCATTTGCTTAATTCTGCACATTGCTGTCTTCTCTTTTACTGCTACTGCATATTCAACAATGGTTTTTGGGGATAAAATACTTTTTGTGGAGAAGGATTGTCCTCTCACTTCATTCACTGCTTTGATTAAATCATCAGAGCTGTAGCTAATAGTTTTTTTCTTAATTTCTGTTATATATATATATATATATATGCATCTGAATTGGAAGAAAAAAATAGAATAGTAGACAGAAAAAAAGCCTACTTATAACATAGAATAGATTAGGCCTAATTACTAAGGTGAATTATAAAATGGAATGAAATATAATATTCATATTAAAATTATAATACAATTTAGTATTAAAATAAAAACATAAGATGCATTCATACTAAGTTGTGTTACTAAGGAATTGATGTTTACAATTACCCCAATGCAAGATTTTTTTGGGGTAATTGTAAACAAGCAATAGCTAAAATTTAGTCATGAATTTCAAAGAAAAATCATTATAATAAACTAAATTAAAATGTTTAAAACTATTTTTAAAGAAAATGAATTAAAATTTCAACTTTTCGTATGATTTAGAGTATTTTTAATCAATCTTTGCAATTCTGTATTTTATTTTTTCACAGACCAAAACAAAACTGCATAGACAAAATGGTGCTTAACAAAAAAAGTGATTTATTAACAATGAACATCTATTGGTCCTTAAAGGTATGAAGATGTGCTGGCATCTGCATTCTGAAATTTGAACTAATAAAAAAAGTAAGGGGTGTGTTTACAATTACCCCATGTTTACAATTACCCCAACCTACCCTAATGAAAACAATAAATAAATATGAAAAAAAAAAAAAAAATATTTGTCAAGTTAAGATATTATCTGTTCACATGTAGCTTTTAAACTAAACTTGAACCTGCATGATTTAATTTATATTTTTATTTATTGTAAATAGTAGTAACACAAATTTATTTTTCTACGAATTTTATTGAGTTCTTCCTTACAAATTATGCCTCCATCAGGGCCAGACTTAGACTACCTGGAGCCCCGGGGCAAGCCTATTCTGGGGGGGGAGAGGCTTGCAGTGGCATAAGAGCTCTTTAGGTTGCAGAATTTCTGCATATGCCTGTAGGGGGGCCCTTTCCAGAAGGGGGGCCTAGGGCATTTGCCCCGTATGCCCTGCCATTTGCCAGGGCCTGGCCTCCATCCGAAAGCATTTTAAAAAATTAGTTTATTATTATTTACTTGATTGATATCATCATATCACAATAATCATTATTTTCTTTTGATGAATTTATTATACTGTCAGTAATTTCATTAGCAGCAACTTAGCTCTTGCAGTCTTTCCTATTATTATTATTTTATTTTTCGTAATCATCAAATACAAACAAAAAATCTGTATTCAAGATCTTTTTCAAAAATTCTGATATGCAGTTTTGTAACTTATTAATAGTGAATTTCATGGTTTGTATCTGACAAGCTGTGCGCATTTCCGATTTCGGCGGATTTTAGGTCGGCGGATTTCTGGGTCTCTACTGTATTATAATTATATTATTTCTAATCGAAGTATTTGTATCCATAGTATACATCATTGTAAAAATAGGATTATTAGATATATACTTAAGAAATAAATAGCATACAAATTAAGAAAGAAACGCCCACTGGAGGAGCTACAGATTTTCAAAAGACGTGAATCTACGTCAGCGGTCGCGAAAGAGTTAATAAATTCAGTATCGCCGATTAATAAACTAAAAAAAATCTCTTCGGCAGCAAAAATGTGTATTTATGCATGCTAAATAAGATTTTATTTAAACTCTGATATATATTTAATGAAAAGAAAATAAAACAATTTCAACGCTATCACTCTTTGTCAAAAATTTTACACTTGCAGCATAGTAACGAAACAAACACGCCCAATCATTTTCCTTAGTATCAAATGTATTCTTCAAAGCACCGTAGTAGGTTAGAAATTTGCTTTCATTCTCTAGTTACTTTTTATTTCTTTTTCTTTTTTTGATTATTAAAAGAGAGTTTTTAATCGAAATAACCAAACTATTTTGAAAATACCAAAATGAAAGAGATGTAAATGGAAATATTTTAAATTTAAAAGCTTGGGATTCCTAAATTTCATTTATGCATTTCATTTGAAAATGGAAATAATATTAATGCCCAAAATTGTAGCATTATCATGTAGGAAAAGCAAAAGAAGTCGAGGCAGTAGATTGGTTCAAGAAGGATAGGTAGAAAATGCACATTGCAGAAAGAAATCCGACATAAAATCTGCAACAGATATCGATCCGCCAAATTCATCTGCATCTGATATAAGTATTATAGCAAAATCCATATGCAGTGACTTCTGGATGCAGTGCATTACATAAAGTATTCTTTTGACAACGAGGAGATTAACTTCATCCCCAAAAGCTTATTTATCCCAAAAAGTGTATTTAGATTAGAAAAAGATTCTTAAAAAAATGTTTCATCTTTGGTTGTGAGGATCAATTTAATGGAGATTAGTTTCTAAATGTTGAGATTGGCAAAAACTCTGGTTGGAAGTATCAGATATTGAAAACATAGATTTTCAAGCTTCAAGTAGTTCAAGTTTTACAAGTACTTTCAAGCGAGACTTCGATTAAAGATGAAAACTCTGATTTAGACAAGAAGCAGGATCCTTCAACTGCAGCAGTTTTGATGCAAATAAAGCGCATCATACACTTGGAAGGACATTGGAGAATCGATGTGGAAGTTGTAAAAATGAAACCAGTATTAAATTTTTATTAGAAATGTTAAGCTATAATTTGCTCTGTCATAACAAAGATTTACTAATCGTTTTTTTTTTTTAAATGCCCAGTATTTAAGTAACGTAGAAATATGGACTAATTTTGTATGTAGTATGTGTTTATTAATTTTATATGGAATATATGTTTAAATTCACTTATTCGAAGAAACAGTTAATTATCTGTCAAAAATAATTAATATGTCTTATTAATCTCATTAATCGTTACCTTCTGAAATTTCTTTCCAAATTAAGGGGCAAAATGCCTTTTTCTTGTGTGCAGGAACAGTTCGTTCCCCAGATATAAAAATCAGCTGCTTAATAAAAATCACTTTAGCTCAGAACGAATGTAATTTAACACTTTCACGACCGCTGACGTAGATTCATGTCATTTGAAAATCTGTAAGTCTGCCAGTAGACATTTCTCTCCCAATTTGTATATTATTTATTTCTTAAGATTATACCCAATATTCATATTAGTACTTTCAATATACTATGGATACAAATAATTTGATCAGAAAGAGTATCATTATAATGTATATTCATTTGTAATACAAATGTTAATACAGAATTTTTTTTTCTGAAATATTGTAACTTGGAAAAATAACGCCCACAGGTGAACCTTATTGTCAAAAAGGCAAAAGCAAGCGGTCGCGAAAGTATTAATTAAGCGTCTTGTACTGTATACATATAAACGTACGCTGCGGCCCGCCTGATTAACGTAAAATTCTAAAGCGGCCCATCAAGTAATTTGAGTTGGACAGGCCTGTTATACATAACTTTAATTTCAGAGTAATTCTCTCCAAATGTACTCACAATTAAATAAAAAAAGCACTCGGAAAAAAAAAGTATGGAGAAAAAAAAAAGGCGGCAACTAACTGTGTTAAAAAATATTAATTGGGTTGTTGGCAGGTATGTTTTCTACTACCAGGGATGGAACACGGGCGCAGAATTCATACCGGAATCCGTTTAAGAAATTTCTCTACCTATAATATCGTTGATTTAACAAGTAGAAAATTTTCTTACATTGAGAGTGGTATGAATTCTGCGCCCGTGTTCCATCTCTGTACTACATATACTTACTTCACAGAAATATTTCCAATCCCTAATCGAGAATGTATACAGAAATATCATTTTTTGTATCATTTGTTTGAAATTCAACAAACAATATATTACTGATATGAAGTTTTAACATTTCTGTAATTTAATAACTTCTTTTACAATATTCAGTTTTATGTCTGTAAGTGACAGTACAATTTTTTTTTTTAATGAGTTTAACAAGAATTTGAAAGGGCAGTGACTTTTATGAATATTTAAGTAAAAAGTTAAGTATACATATTATTTCTGTGAAAATTTAAATAAAGAGTGAAAAATCTTTATTATCCTAGAGATAGGCAATTAAAATAAATTTTAGAATAACGACAATCGTAAGCGACTAAACCTTTAGACAATGATACCTCTTGCAAATATAAATTTTAGCTTAAATGTTAGATTTCTGTTGAATTTTCTTGTTTGCATCTATAATCTATTATTTTTTGTATTGAGATAATGCTACGCAGGGGTTGTATTACAGAAGATCGCATTTCAGAATACTGTGAGTAAAGTTGGAATGACAGACAAGGAAATTCCTATTTGCCTGCGATCAAAGTAGTCTGTCAACGTATTAAGAACCACTATTTTTAAGAGAACGCTAATTCTGCCCGTGAGCGAACCGCGTTTATCAAAGTATAAATTTAACGAAATAAAGAAATATAACCGATAAAGCAGTCGGATTTAATCATATAAGAATACATTGCTTGAGGATTACTGGTGTTAGTATACTTAAAATACCTTTTGATTTACAGTTTAGCTTTTTAACATTATAAACCAATCTTTTGAAATTTTTTCCACAATATTTTCCATTTTAATAAAATATCCTGTAAAAAACACTTTATGTAATTATATTGTAAATAGATACATGTAATCCTATAAATGTTAATTACATTTAAAATTTTTGTAAAGATAAAATATGTGTTCAATCCCGAACTAATAACTTTTCTTGGAATTCGAATAACTCAGAAGAAAATAGATACTTTATATCTGACTAAAAAGTTTAACTCTCATATTATTTAACTCTCAACATAAATTGACGCATTACTAAAATAACTCAAAAGAAGAATACGCCAAAACGTAATGAAGCTAATAACACAGCAACTTTATTCCAAAACAAAACACAAAGTAATATCTAGCTGTTGCCAGATTACTATATCATATCTAAAAGTTTATATCAGTCATTTCCTTACAATATGAATAATCCTTGAATGTATATACTTCCTTATTGTCTTATACTAATTCCTGCATTATTTTTAGAAATTTATGTAACATCCATGGGCGAAAAAAATGAAGTCAATGTTTTTTGAAAATGTAAATGCACCGAAAGTTAAAACAAATACAGTGTTGTTTGTCATTTAAGGATTTAGCAACACTTTCACCGACTTTTGCATATAAATTTCGGTTTCTTTAAGTGAGGGCGGATATAGAAAACGCATAATTGTGTATATATAGGGAGAGCATACCTGGTAATATTAATAATTTATTCTGGAGTACTGTTAGCCCCGCCCTTTTTCCCACACCAGTATGATATTAGAGTAAGTTTCTTCACAAAACTAAATTCAAAACTGGTGTACACTCAATATTTAAAAATTAAAACTTCTTCACACATCGTAAAATTAAAGACACTTGCTTTTGCCTCCAAGGTAGTAGCACGTGTTTTTGCACCTGAAGAAGAAAGGCCACGTCCTTTCGAAACCGGTTGTTCTGTCTTTAATTTTATGGTGTGTGAAGAAGTTTTAGAGGTTAAATATTAAGTTTCTTCAATACGAAATTACTATGAATTAAGAAGGAAAATATTTTCACAGGGTGGTCAAAAAACACATTTTTTTTCTCTTCCACTAATAATTTTCTTCCGGAATTTTAAATAGTTTGTTTTCCCCCATTAATTAAGTAAAAATTATGGTATAAATATTCAGGTGGAAGAATCAAGGAATAAAAAAGGCGGGTCTGTAACTACCCTGTTTCAAAATATACTGGTGTTGAAAAAGGGCGGAGTTAATAGTACTCCGGAATAAATTAGAAATTTTACCAAGTATAAGAGAGAGAGGTAAACTTCATTGTCAATACCCACTTTTTTTATTATAACACAGTTTAAAAGGAGCAATTTTCTTCTAATTTAATCTTAATTTCAATTTTGGGAAAATTCCGGTAGGGAGAAAGTAGAGCGAAAATCGGTCGGTTGAAAACAATACAACAAAATAATTAAAAATTATAACTTTATTGATTTTTTCATAAAACTGATTAAAATTATAAACATCGTGAGTGTGCAATTTGGGAATTTATTCCAATCAACCGTTTTCGTTTCGATAGGCAAATAGCAATCTAAAAGGGCGGTCCACAGAAACGTTTTCTATTTATTTTTGCATTTAAATGCACAGAATGTGTTAGAAATATTTCGAAGGACAAAAATTCAAATTTGAAAGGCCCACCAGCGGCCGAGCGGTTCTGCGCTCAAAAGCTGGTAGACGTGAGGTGCCGGGTTCGATCCCAGGTCGCGCTCATCGGCCTAGCCGTTCGGAGTTTTCCGTGGTTTTCTCAGAAACTTGCGTAAATACGGGCTAGGACCCCTTAGAAAGACCTCCACGGAAGGCACTCCCCCTCAGGCCCAGGACCTACAGCAGTCAATCGGCCTTAATCCTAAACACCAACACCAACACACCATCAAATTTGAAAAATTTCAGTTCAAAGATAGGGTTTATTTTTATTTTTATATCTATCTTTTATTTTATTTATTTATTTATTTATTTGATTAAAATCATTTATATCTTGCAAATATAAACAAAATAAAAGTTTCAACGTATTGTTTTTGAATGAATCACAATTTCGAAGCTTTTTAAAAAATATAATATAAAATTTCCTAGAATTAAACAAGTTCCGACTCAGTGGCGGTGCATCATTTAGGGCCAGCGGGGCACGGCTCCAGTTACCTTTTTTTTATCGATTCATTATTATTATTATTATTATTTTTTTTTCATTATTTCAATCTTTTTCTTTACTGCTAAAAAAATATATATACAAACTAACATCTTGCATCCATTTTTTTCTTAATATGCTTATCTCATTATCATTTATTTGTCAATATGTTTTTTTCAAGAGTCATAAATCACTTAACACATTTGCGACCGCTGACGTGAATTCACGTCATTTCAACTTCTATAGCTAATTGCCGCTGACGCAAATTCATGTATTTTTAGATTCTATTCCTGGTTACCACTGACGTGAATTCATGTCATTTCAAGATTTTCTATGGAAACAATACATTAGTATTATTTTGATTGTATTATTAGAGTATCAATTCTTTGATAGTATTGTAGGTTAGTTCTAATATTATATAACTAATCCTCATTCCAAGCTTCAGGTAATTACAAGAGTAACATTTCAAAACATTACATTCAACTTTTATACACGTTTAGACACCAAAAGTTTGCGGCAAATAGCTTTAGTTTACTTCGATATTCCCCGGCAATCAGTTTTAGAAAAGATAAAAGTATGCCGGTCGCGAAAGTGTTAATGATTCACCCACCAAATGTTGAAAAAAAAAAAAATAATAATACAGCCTTGGACCGACTGCTGCTACGTTATCTAAGCGTAGGGCCGCATCGTAAACAGCACATCATGGCGTATTCATTTATACAATAGTCAGGGCCTGATTAAGGGGGAAGCTCGCTCATACCGGAATATTTTTCCAATTATTTTTTACTTCATGTCATAAAAATTTCACGCTTTGACGAGGAAATATTTTTTATAAAAAATGAACGGTGTAAAACAATCCAATTTACTCACCGTTATTTGACACCAGAATTCTTTTAAAATAATTTTTAATGAAAATTTTCTGTTTATTATAGCAGGAAAGTATTTGTTAAAAAATAACGGTGTAAGTATAAATAATGTGTGAAAAACGAGCTTCCCCCTTAATCAGGCTCTGACAATAGTTATTATATTAGATAGCAGGTCAACAGATTTGGCGACGAACTCATTTATCAGCATTAGCACGCTGTAATTTATCGTCGGTAGGGCACCGGGAGAGTGGCCCGTGTAGACAAAACTATAGGTGAAAAATACTGTCTCTTTTAAAGTATGTTAACCATAGAATTCCTTGATAAAATTTGGCGATTTTTGAATTACTTTTATTTGTATGATTTTTCGGTGCATTTTTTTAAACTGACATTATGATAGTTTTAAATTTTAGTGATTAAAAATGAATTCTGTTGATAGTTAAAAATATATTTTTTAGATTAGCGTTTGAGATATAAAAGCTCTTAATTAAGAATTTAAAACCTCTCTAACTCTCTAACTGCAGTATTTTGAATTTAAATGAAAAAATGGAATGAAAATGTGCGACTGCGATATTTTTCTTCAGATCGGTATACTAAATATTTTATACAAATAAATTGTAAAATTTTTAAATAAATAAATAGTGGATTTCCATGGATATATAGATTAACTATCTACATAAAAATTATAGATTTTTTTTTTTTTTTTTTTACTGGATTTCTTAAAAATACGATTTGGTAAAACAGTTTTATTATGACTATTATTTAAAGACGAGATCGTCTTTATTTTTATTTTTATTTTTTATTTATTTATTTATTTTTATTATATCCTTAAAAAAAAATCTATTTTTGTTTTTTATTTTATTTAAGAATCAATCTTTAATTCTCAACAAACATTGTGCATAAAAACATCATAAAATTGTGTCAAAAGTAGGAATTTTATAATCGTAATTGAAAAGTTTTAAAATGACATTTTTCAATGTTCGAAATTTAAGTAAAATTTCCTCTAAATGCACATTTTTATAATTTTACGCATGAAAATTCGAAACTCATAAGGATAAAGATATTTAATTTTAAATAGATGTTTTCTAGCTAATTTTCTCTAAATTGAATCAAAAATTAAGAAGTTTAATTTAAATTATTTAAAATTAAGCTCTTAAAGTGATAAACACTGTAGTTTTTTTAATATGTATTCATATTAGTACTTTATCCATGACTTTCCAAATTTCACTATAACTTGTTATAAATTTATAAAAGTTTATTTCATTTATTTTTTAACCCGTTAGTAGTCGCTATCGACAGCGCTACCTATTACAGAATGCGAATTTTTTATTTAACTGACACCAATAATTTTAAGAAGTGATGTGATCAACGATAAATCGATTTTATTCGCGTTTTATATATGTCAAGTGCCACTTCCAAAAAATTTTGGTGGATATTGAATAAAAAAATCTGAAAAAAAAACTGAAGGTTGGGTGGTAAATCGATCAACTAGCGACTACTAACGGGTTAAGATAAGAAATCTGAATATAACATTTGAAATGTTTATTATTAAATGACTTAGGGATATAATTTGCGCAAGCTAAAAAAGGTTACATGTAGAGTGAGAAAAAGATTGAGTTCAAATTTTAATGTCGTGTAGTGTTAGGGTTAAGGCCAGTTGACAAAAAGTAGGCCTTAGATCTGGGTGGTGTACTCTCCCTAGGAAGTCTTTCTAAGTGATGATACCTTACTCGTATTTATGCGAGTTTCGGAGAAAACCATGGAAAATTGCAAACGCATATATCAGCTAAAGCGACCTGGATATAACTCGGAATAGAACTGGAATAGAACTGGAATAGATTCCTGGAATAGAACTCGGCAATTCCTATCTACCATCTTCCAGATATTTAAATTTTGATACTTCACTGATCAGAAAACTGCAGAATTTTGTAAATGAAGTCGTAAAACATTAATTTCTGAGATAAATTTACGCAGTTTTTTCCATATTGTTAAATTTAAGATTTGCCATCAAAAAAATTTTTTTTCCAAAATATTTAAGCTTTATATACCTCCTTATTAATGTATGTATTTATGTTTGAACAATGAATATTATTATTGTTAAGTTATATACCATACGATAGGTCGGGCCCCACTTATGAAAATTTGCACGAGCCACTACTGCTCCGACTTATGTGTCTCTTTCTATTAATACGTGTAGTGATGTTAAATTAACAATCCCTTGAAAAAGCGCTCCTCTTTTTACTCCACTTTATTTAGAATAATTCTTTCCAAATGTTGTTACGATTAAATAAGAATATAATTTCTCTAAAAAATGACTGGTGTGAAAAATAAGCCGGGTGCTAAAAATTGTACGGTTCATAATGAGATGGTTGGCAACTATACATTTTCGATTAATGCTTGTTTGGATTTCTTCTATGATTACGGTATAGGGTGGTTTCCTGGTTAGTATTATAAACTGGCTCAAAATTTCAGTGTTACTATCTTCGAAGTACTTGATGATAGAATTACTTATCAAATAAGTAACAAGCTCAGTAGATACCCCATTTAGTAAGGAATAAATCATGCATATTAAAAAAAAGCAAGAAATACGTTTCTTGAAAACAAGAAATGAATTTTTCACTGTCCTCAAGTAATATTATATACGAAATTTTGTCGTAACATAAGCCTGTATTAGAAAAAAAAAATTATATTTAATTTTTTTTTTTTTCTTTATACCCTTCACTGTATTATCATTACATAATTATCATTATTTTAGTCATCCATACTGGTAAAAAGTTAAACTTGTAAATTATACTATTATCTAATTTGAATTTGAACTTTTTTTAAATATTTGTTGTTATTGTTACAGTGGAACCTCGTTAACGTGAATTATTTTTAACATGAACTGTTTCCACAATCCCCCGTCAAAATGAAGACTAATTTAGTTATATGAAAATTGGTTACAGATAACATGAACTAATGATAACATGAACAAATTTTTTTAGCCCCTTGAGATTCCCGTTAACGAGTTTCTACTGTATTATTATTATTTTTTTTAATTATTATTATTTTAATTTCTAAATATATATTTCTTAAGTTCATAAGTTTCACATGCGTGGAAAACAAAATGAGGGAGTTCTGTACAATATGTATTTGTAGGCTCAAAAACCTAATTTACTATTTAAAAAAAAAAAAAAAAATTAAAACAAAGAAAGAAAAAAATTAGAACGAAAAAAAAAAAAAAAAAAAAGAAAAAAAAGAAAGAAAGAAAAGGATCTAGTACATGTTTGTTTTTTATATTGCTTACATGATGACGTGACACAATTTTGTTGTCCTGTCCATCTTGCACACTTGTTTAAAAGTAGTACACTAGTCTCGCGCGTAAAGTGACATAAGGTAAGCTTTACTCGCTTTTGCCTCCAAGATATGAAATATCCTAAAACGGGTCCGCATAACTTGCGTTCACAATACATTTCCATATCTCTTTTGAGTATTTCGACTGCGATCTATTATCGCCAAAATTGGAACGTTTTGAGAACTCACTTCGTCATTTACTTTTGCTCTTCTTGCCTCATTTATGTTAATTTATAACTTTTTTAGCAACTTAAAATCATGTTAGGAAATATCAGTACATAAGCTTGATCAGAAGATATTAATATTATTTTTTAGTTCTGAGGTCTTCTTCACATAAATTTACAACAAAGAAAAATCACTGAAGTTTTACCTGAGATATGGGATTCCATGGAAACTACCCCACATGACCTTGCCTTGATCAGATCCCATAAACGCATGGCACGAATATGAATGATTACGGTTTCACACTAATTACCGTTTTCTTTGCAAATAAATTGCTCTAAAGATTTCATTAAAAAACTTTAATACGAAATCGTGGTTATAAAACCATGACATTGTTGCGTTCTTGGTGGTACGTAAGTTGTCCGAGAATGAAAGGCGAAACTTTTAAAAGCTCAATAGTTTATTTACAGAAAAGCCTACAAACTGGGTATCAACTTGAATTCCCCCAGTAAACACAGCTTCAGTAACAGCCGTCAACAGCAAATCCAAAGTACAAATTGTATAGCATTAACACAAATAGCAATTGACTATAATTAAGAGAGGCTCAGAACTCTTTCAAAAGAAATAAAAGCGTTTGGAAAACTCAATTGAGAGACTGACTGACTTGGCGAAATGCAACTCCTTAAATACCCCTCTATCGAACACAGAATGTTCTGTAAGTTGCTAGTATCTGGTTAACCAATCACTTTAGAGCATCCATCTTTGGTATATCGAATAATGATTTTCTCGCTAAAAGTCGCACAAGGTGAAAAAGTCGTCAAATTTGGCGCCAAACGCATTACCTGCCTTATTGGAGCTTTTCAATGTGTTTTTAAGGAAAAATTAGATATTTTAACGCTAAAACAAACTAGAAATGCAGAAAATTAACGTTTTATCAACTTACTAAGCCTCTTTGAAGGAATTTCTACAAAAATAAATAGAATTATGTACAAATTCGCAACACTGCCCCTTCCCAAGGACTGCACGTTCCGGATAGTACGACCATTGGTCAGGAGGCGAAACTAAAATAAACTAAACAATCTAAAATGTGAAATTAAGTTTCATATAACAATAAAACAAAAGTACGGATTGCAAAATCAAGGGAGAAATATTTACAAAATTTACAAACAATTGCAAATATTTACATTACACATTTACAAATATAACAAATATTTACATTTTAAATTTGAACATTACCGTTACGCGTGGTAAATGGCTAGCCGATCATAATGGACCACCTTCGGTTTTGATGAAGGTGTTTTAGCTAATCTTAGCAAACATCATTTGGTCTGTTTAGGACTGTGTAGGCATCCTCCCAGTTACACTGTCCTCTGCAAAGAACAGGGTTCCACAACCAAACTTTGTCTCCTTATTTGACCTTATGTTGTGTAGCCTATAGATCATACCTTGTCTTCATCTTCTCTGTTGCCATGTGAATCCGCACCCGAGCAAAGTTTAGTACGTATTCAAATCGTGCCTGGAGATCTTGGATGTACTCCTCGGGCGATGAAGTCTCATCTGGTGGACAACCAAAGAGGAGATCACATGGAAGAAGAAGTTCATGATCAAACAGCATCTGAGCTAGAGTATTGCCGGTGGTTTCATGGAGAGCACTTTGATAAGCTAGCAGAAACGACGGTAACTTCAAATCCCAATCTCGCTGGTTCTTTGATACTAGAAGAGAGAGGATATTCAGGAAGGTACGGTTAAACCTCTCGACCATGCTGTACGACTGGGGGTGTAGGGGTGTTGTCTGGGTTTTGTCTATTCCGAGTAATTAACATAGTCCCTTGAAAACAGCACAGATAAAGTTCGTACCTTGTTCAGTATGAAGTTGTAGAGGCGTGCCGTACCTTGACAAACATTGCTGCACTAGAACCTCTGTGACTGCGCATGCCTCTTGGTCGGGAATGGGATATGCCTCAGGCCACTTGGTAAAATAATCCATCACGACGAGGATGTACTTATTTCCACTGGAGGTCCGTGGTAAAGAACCCAAGATATCGATTGCAATCCGTACAAATGGTACTCCCACGTTATATCGTTGTAGTCTTTCTCCGCTTCGTTTCTTAGGGCCTTTATATGCTGCATATGCATCACAGGATTTGCCCCATTTCTACACATCATCACTTGCCTTCCACCAGTCGAAGCATTATCGAACTTTCTGTAGAGTCTTCATCACCCCAAAACGGACTCCGGGAAGGCTACTGTGCATCTTCTCTAGAGCATCTGGAATTTTCGATCTTGGTAATAAGATCTGCCATCTGAAACTCCTTCCATCGTCAAATTCCCCTTTTCTGTATAGTACGCCGTCTGTAATATGGAAAGAGTCCCAGAGTGCCCAATAACTATTCGTAATGGGGCTAAATGTGAAAATGTCCTGCCAGGTAGGACTGTTGCTGGTCGTCTCCTTCAGCTGTAATATTGGCTTTATGTCAGGATCTTCCAACTGGGCTTGTCTAAGTTCTTCTGAGCAGTGACTATTATGAATATTTAAATAAGAAGCTCAGTATACATACTATTTCTGTCGAAATTTAAATAAAGAGTGAAAAATCTTTATTATTCTAGAGCTAGGCAATTAAAATAAATTTTAGAATAACGACAATCGTAAGCGACTAAACCTTTGGACAATGATACCTCTTGTAGATATAAATTTTATCTTAAATGCTAGATTTCTGTTTCTATTATGCTGAATTTTCCCAGTATATTTTCTTATTTCCATCTATAATCTATTATTTTTTGTATTGAGATAATGCTACGCAGGGGTTGTATTACAGAAGATCGCATTTCAGAACACTGTGAGCAAAGCCAGAATGACAGACAAAGAAATGACTTTTTGCCTGCGGTGGGGATCAAACTCGACGGTCAAGAAATTGAGAACCACCATTTTTAAAGTACGCTAACTCTGCCCGTAAGCGAGCCGCGTTTATCGAAGTGTACAGTTCGATTAATAAAAGTATAAAGCATAAGTGAGCCGGATTTAATCATATAAGAATACATTGCTTGAGGATTTCTGGTGTCGTTATACTAAAAATATTTTCTAATTTATAGTGTAGATTTTTAACATTAATTATAGACCAATCTTTTTAAATTTTTTCCACAATATTTTCCATTTCAATAAAATATTCTGTAAAAAACATTTTATGTAATAATATTGTAAATAGATACATGTAATCCTATAAATGTTAATTTCATGGTTCCAATTACATTTTAAATTTTTGTAAAGATAAAATATTAATAATCCTTGAATGTACAGTCGGGGGAAAAAAAACGCAACACTCAACGTAACTTCCTTGCTAATCGATGTAGAAAAATGTAATAGGTATCATTCAACGGGGAATTGTGAGTAGTTTCAGAAAATGAAGTGAAATTTTGAATTGGGGGTCGTCTATATATTAAAACGCACACCAACTTTGATTTTTTTCAATGATAATGCCCCATTTTTATTTTATATTTGAATTCCTGGGATCGCGACAACGCGAAAAAGTATATAGGTTGTATATTTTACTTATTTTTTCATAGAGTTATAAGCGTTCAAAGTTTGAAGGTGCTAATGTTAAATTCATATTTCAAACTTTTATTAATATCTTCACAAAAAATAACTTGATCGATAAATATATATATTTTTTTACAAGATACAGTGAAGAAACCCAAACATAATCCATCATTCCTTTTGATTCTGAAAAATATTAATAAATTCATATTTATAAAAATTATGAATTATGACCTAGATTAATTTTTGCATAAAATGAATCCTAATGCTGAAAAATATGGGTGTGCAAATTTGCAGCTCATTCCATTTATTAGTTTTCGAGATATAAATAAATCTTTCTTTTCGAGTGGTTTAGGGGGCCGTCTCTTATAATGTTTTGCATGAGATAACGAATGAAATCTTAAAAAATAACAAAGAAAATTAAACAAAATATTTTTATTTTTTACTTACGGGTCAAATTATATAACACATTGTCAAACGCAAAGAAATGAAACAAAAATGATGATTTTTAGTCATTAGTCATCAAGAATTCCTGTTTCTAAAGACAAACCCCGCCTTCATCATTCTTCAAAACAAAACAATACAGAAAAAAAAAAAAGAAAAGTAAATGTGACATCAAGTATTCGTGTTAAACCCCTTATTTTATCTTGACAAAAATATGCACAAGTAGTATTTACTTCATCGATTACTGGTGATAAATTTTGAATCTTTTACACGAACACTAGAAGAAAAAAATTAGCCAAATAGGCGGGGTTTACTGTTTTAAATAAAAAAATAAGCTTAATATTTCAGAACAAATTTTCTGTATTCACAATTATATTACAAATGGATATACATTATAATTATAATCTTTCTAATCAATATATTTCTATCCATAGTATATTTTATTGCAAAAATATGAACAATGGGTACACACTTAAGAAATAAGTAACACACAAATTACGAAAGAAACGCCCACTGACAAAGTTACAGATTTTCAAATGGCGTGAATCTATGTCAGCATTCGCGAAAGGAATAGTTAAGAAATTATATTTTCATAGAAATTATAAAACGAATCGTACAGTTCCAAAGAGTTCAACTGACCCAAAACTGGTAAGTGCGATTAAAATTGTTTAATATTTATTTCATGAACATTTACAAAAATTTATCTGAAAAGATTTAGTTTATGCGTTGTTTGTATATATATTTATCTATATTATTTCATTTCGTATAGTATGTTACACCTACAAAAGAAAATTTAAGCTTTATTGGTGATCAGTACAGCCATAATAGACTGTTTTACTTGAAAAATATTGCATTTTTTTCAAAGAGCACTGTCTGGACCAATCGCAAGTGTAATGCATTTAAATAGCCCTAAAATTATATAAAAAAGTACTGAAGTATATACAAATCTAAAAAACTGAATTCTATAGTTTATTCAACGAAAGAAGAGAACGAAACTAAATAAAAGGGTTGCACAAAAATAGCCAAGAAGGTTCACTTTCAGCCGAAATCCCCAATTTGGAGAATTTAATTTTTTTTCACACTTTCTGTTTGGCACTCCTGGCAGAATGCCAGGTTTTTCACCGCAAGTTTATTTAACGAAAGAAGAGAACGAAACTAAATAAAAGGGTTGCACAAAAATAGCCAAGAAGGTTCACTTTCAGCCGAAATCCCCAATTTGGAGAATTTATTTATTTTTTCACACTTTCTGTTTGGCACTCCTGGCAGAATGCCAGGTTTTTCACCGCAGCCAAACCGCACGTGCGTTTATTTAGTTTCGTTTTCTCGATAGAATGAATGGACTATAGTTAATTAAGATACTGGAAAGTACAATTGTTTTATTAATTTGTACAATTCTTTTTTTCCCAAAAGATTTCCGGTGTAAAATATTAAAATTTTGTCTATTTCTTATAGGATCTTAATTTTATTTTTCTACATTTAGAGATAACCCCCTAACACATTTTTGATTATAACTCTATAAATGCTAAAGATAAAGTATACAAACAGTATACTTTTCCGCACTGCCAGACCCTCAGAAATTCGAATATGAAGTCAGGATTGGGTGTTGCTATTTAAAAAATGAAAGTTGGCATTCATTTCAATATGTAGATGACCCCTAATTCAAACTTCGACGACATTTTCAGAAAGTGCATTTAATTTCCTGTTGAATTATGTCTATTAGATGTTCCTGCGTCAATAAATAATGAAATTACAGAGGGTGTTGCGTTTTTTTTTTTTCCCCGACTGTACATACTTCCTTATTGCCTTATAGTAATTTCGTGCATTATTTTTAGAGATTTATATAACATCCATGGGCGAAAAAAATGAAGTGAATGTTTTTTGAAACCGTAAATGCACCGAAAGTTAAAACAGATACAGTATTGTTTGATATTTAATTGTTATTTAAGGATTTAACCACACTTTCACCTACTTTTGCAGATAAATTTCGGTTTCTTCGAGTGAGGGCGGCTCTAGAAAACGCATAATTGTATACATATAGAGAGAATATACCTAGTAATATTTAGATTTTTTATTCTGGAGTACTGTTAGCAACGCCCTTTTTTCACACCAGTATGATTTTAGAGTAAGTTTCTTCACAAAACTAAATTCAAAACTGGTTTACACTCAATATTTAAAAATTAAAACTTCTTCACACACCATAAAATTAAAGACACTTGCTTTTGCCTCCAAGGCAGTATCAAGTGTTTTTTGCAACTGAAGAAGAAAGGCAGCGTCCTTTCGAAACCGGTTTTTCTGTCTTTAATTTTATGGTGTGTGAAGAAGTTTTAAAGTTTAAATATTAAGTTTCTTCAATACGTAATTACTATGAATTAAGAAGGAAAATACATTCACAGGGTGGTCAAAGACCACATTTATTTCTGTTATACTAATAATTTTCTTCCGGAATTTTAAATAGTGTGTTTCCCCCATTAATTAAGTGAAAATTCTCGTATAAATATTCAGGTGGATGAATCATGGGGAAAAAAAAAAAAAAAAAGGCGGGTCTGTAACCACCCTGTTTCAAAATATACTGGTGTTGAAAAAGGGCGGAGTTAATAGTACTCCGGAATAAATTAGAAATTTTACCAAGTATGAGAGAGAGAGAGAGAGAGGTTAACTTCATTGTCAATACCCACTTTTTTTATTATAACACAGTCTAAAAGGAGTAATTTTCTTCTAATTTAACCGTAATTTCATTTTTGAGAAAATTCCGGTAGAGAGGAAGTAGAGCGAAAATCGGCCGAGTAGAAACAATACAACAAAATAATTAAAAATTATAACTATATTCATTTTCTCATAAAACGGATTAAAATTTTAAACATCCTGAGTGTGTAATTTCGGAATTTATTCCAATCAACCGTTTTCGTTCGATAGGCAAATAGCAATCTAAAAGGGCGGTCCACAGAAACGTTTTCTATTTATTTTTGCATTTAAAAGCACAGAATGTGTTAGAAATATTTCGACGGACAAAAATTCAAATTTGAAAAATTTCAATTTAAAGATAGAGTTTATTTATTTTTTTATATCTTTTATTTTATTTATTTCTTTATTTGATTAAAATCATTTATATCTTGCAAATTTAAACAAAATAAAAGTTTCAACATATTGTTTTTGAATGACTCACAATTTCGAAACTTTTTTAAATATATAATAAAAAATTTCCTAGAATTAAACTAGTTCCGACTTATGTGTCTCTTTCGATTAATACGTGTAGTAATGTTAAATTAATAATCCCTTGAAAAAGCGCTCCTCTTTTTACACCACTTTATTTTTAGAATAATTCTTTCCAAATATGGTTACGATTAAGTAATAATAAAATTTCTCTAAAAAAATGAGGGATGTGAAAATAAGCGGGGTACTAAAAATTGTATTGTTCATAATGAGATGGTTGGCAAGTATACATTTTCGATTAATGCTTGTTTGGATTTCTTTTATGAATACGGTATAGGGTGGTTTCCTGGTTAGTATTACAAACTGGCTCAAAATTTCAGTGTTACTATCTTCGAAGTACTTGATGATAGAATTACTTATCAAATACGTAACAAGCTTAGTATATACCCCATTTAGTAAGGAATAAATCATGCATATTAAAAAAAAGCAAGAAATACGTTTCTTGAAAACAAGAAATGAATTTTTCACTGTCCTCAAGTAATATTATATACGAAATTTTGTCGTAACATAAGCCTGTATTAGAAAAAAAATTATATTTAATTATATTTTTTCTTTATACCCTTCACTGTATTATCATTACATAATTACCATTATTTTAGTCATCCATACTGGTAAAAAGTTAAACTTGTAAATTATACTATTATTTAATTTGAATTTGAACTTTTTTTAAATATTTGTTGTTATTGTTACAGTGGAACCTCGTTAACGTGAATTATTTTTAACATGAACTGTTTCCACAATCCCCCGTCAAAATGAAGACTAATTTAGTTATATGAAAATTGGTTACAGATAGCATGAACTAATGATAACATGAAAAAAATTTTTTTAGCCCCTTGAGATTCCCGTTAACGAGTTTCGACTGTATTATTATTATTTTTTTTAATTATTATTATTTTAATTTCTAAATATATATTTCTTAAGTTCATAAGTTTCACTTCACATGCGTGTAAAACAAAATGAGGGAGTTCTGTACAATATGTATTTGTAGGCTCAAAAACCTAATTTACTATTAAAAAAAAAAAAAAAAAAAAAAAAATTAAAAACAAAGAAAGAAAAAAATTAGAACGAAAAAAAAAAAAAAAAAAAAAAAGAAAGAAAAGGATCTAGTACATGTTTGTTTTTTATATTGCTTACATGATGACGTGACACAATTTTGTTGTCCTGTCCATCTTGCACACTTGTTTAAAAGTAGTACACTAGTCTCGCGCGTAAAGTGACATAAGGTAAGCTTTACTCGCTTTTGCCTCCAAGATATGAAATATCCTAAAACGTGTCCGCATGAGTTGCGTTCACAATACATTTCCATATCTCTTTTTAGTATTTCGACTGCGATCTTCTATCGCCAGTACTGAAACGCTTTGAAAATTCACTTCGTTATTTGGTTTTGCTCTTCTCGCCTCATTTACGTTAATTTATAACTTTTTTAGCATCTTAAAATCATGTTAGGAAATTTCAGTACATAAGCTTGATCAGAAGATATTAATATTATTTTTTAGTTCTGAGGTCTTCTTCACATAAATTTACAACAAAGAAAAATCACTGAAGTTTTACCTGAGATATGGGATTCCATGGAAACTACCCCACATGACCTTGCCTTGATCAGATCCCCTAAACGCATGGCACGAATATGAATGATTACGGTTTCACACTAATTACCGTTTTCTTTGCAAATAAATTGCTCTAAAGATTTCATTAAAAAACTTTAATACGAAATCGTGGTTATAAAACCATGACATTGTTGCGTTCTTGGTGGTACGTAAGTTGTCCGAGAATGAAAGGCGAAACTTTTAAAAGCTCAATAAGGAAAGGGCACGTGACGTCACTCGCAGTCAAGTTATAGGTAAAGTGGCATAACATTGGCATTTCCACCAATACAGGTTGATCTTTTGCCACTCGAGAGTGGCAAAGATTGATTGACGGAGCGTTTGTTTGTAAACATGCCCTTTCCTTATAGTTTATTTCTAGAAAATTCCTGCAGAATGCATGCCTACAAACTGGGTATCAACTTCAATTCTACCAGTAAACTCAGCTTCAGTAACAGCTGTCAACAGCAAATCCACAGTACAAATTGTATAGCATTAGCACAAATAGCAATTGACTATAATTCAAAGAGGCTCAGGGCTCTTTCAAAAGCAATAAAAGCGTTTGGCAAAACTCAACTGGGAGACTGACTGACTTGGAGAGATGCAACTCCTTAAATATCCCTCTATCGAACCCAGAATGTTCTGGAAATTGCTAGTATCTAGTTAACCAATCACGTTAGAGCGTCCATCTTTGGTATATCGATAATAACGATTTTCTCGCCAAAAGTCGCCAAGAGGAAAAAATCGTGAAATTTGGTGCCTAACGCATTACCTGCATTATTCGAGGTTTTCAATGCGTTTTTAAGGGAAAATTAGCTATTTTAACTATAAAACAAACTAGAAATGCAGAAAATTAACGTTTTATGAACTTACTAAGCCTCTTTGAAAGAATTTCTACAAAAATTAATAGAATTATTTGCAAATTCGCAACACTGCCCCTTCCCAAGGACTGCACGTCTCGGTTAGTACAACCCTTGGTCAGGAGGCGAAACTAAATAAACTAAACAAAGTAAAATGCAAAGCTAAGTTTCATATAATAATAAAACAAAAGTACAGATTGCAAATTCAAGTGAGAAATATTACAAAATTTACAAACAACTACAAATATTAACATTGCACATACACAATTTTAACAAGTATTTGCATTTTAAATTTGGACATTACCGTTACGTGTGGTAAGTGGCTAGCCGATCTTAATGGACCACCTTCGGTTTTGATGAAGTTGTTTTAGCTAATCTTAGCAAACATCATTTGGTCTGTTTAAGACTGTGTAGGGAACATCCCAGTTACACTGTCCTTATCGACGAACAGGGTTCCACAACCAAACTTTGTCTCCTTCCTTGAACTCATGTTGTGTAGCCTTTATATCATACCTTGTCTTCATCTTCTCCGTTGCATGTGAATCCGCTCCCAAACAAAGTTGTGTACGCCTTCAAATTGTGCCTGGAGATCTTGGATGTACTCCTTGGGCGATGAAGGCTCATCTGGTGGACAACCAAACAGGAGATCACATAGGAGACGAAATTCGCGAAACTATTCTTATATGTGTAATAAGTTTCAGAGATTTAGAGAGGCAATGTGAGTTTTAAATAAGTTATAAAAATAAAAAATAAAAATAGTTAAAGCAGGGTTGGCATGGTATGATATTTACAGTGTAATGGGTTTTTCTAGTTTTTACTATCTTGGCCAAAACATGTTTTTCCCATGGTTTTTGCCACCTTCAGAGACAATAAAATTCCTATTTATTTATTATTTAATTATTTTTTAATTTATCCTAAAAACCTTTGGGATATATTTTTTAAATTTTTATTTCTCATTTTTCCAATATTATTTACTATGAAATTCCCATTCTTTCAGCCATTTCTAAGAACAATATTTTGAAAATAAAAAATAAATAAGTAAAGAATTGTTGACAACATGAAAATTGTTTTAAATTATATGATCAGTTTAACCCTTTAACCGTTACAAACATTTTTTCCGTCACTCAATAGTTGAAATAAAAGGCTAATGTGACAATCTTAAAAAAAAAAAAAAAAAAAATGGAAAATAAGATTACTGAATAACCATAGAGTTAATATATATATATACACACATTTAATTTATTATTATATTATATTATTAAATTATTATTATATTACTAAATTAAATTATTTTTTAATTCCTACCTTCACTTACTATTGTTTTTATCAGTAATTAAACAGATACACTAAAGAGCACTACCAGGGATGGAACACGGGCGCAGTATTCATACCGGAATCTGTTGAAGAAATTTATCTACCTATAATATCGTTGATTTAAGAGGTAGAAAATTTTCTTACATTGATAGTGGTATGAATTCTGCGCCCGTGTTCCATCCCTGCACTACACGGCTAAAGGGTTAATGAACTAATGTTTTAAAATGCTTGCAATAGATACTGTTTCATACTAGAAAATGAAACACAAAAATATGGCTTCAATAAAAAGTATTTAGTTTGGTAATAACATAAATTAAGAAAACTTCGTTTTTTAAAAAAAATATAGGTGCTTTCTTCTTCAGGAATCATATTTAAGCAACAGTTGCATCTTACTAAAAACAAGGTCAACTTTTCTTTCGTTGATAAAATTAGATAAATATTTTTCTCATCAAGAAAAAAAATCACCTGTTAAATTGATATTTTTTTTACAACAAGCATACAACTACTATAACTGACTGATATGTTATTAAATAAATTAACTAATTAATACTTCTTGTTACTAATATCAATTATTATAGCACCCTAACTATTGTATAGTTTTCTCTTTATGTTACTATTAAAATTTGAGGCAAAATTCAAATTCACCTTCTAAACAAAAACAAATATGTTTTGAGTGTCTTTGTGAAAATACGAAATACATAAAAATAACTTAATTGTATGATTTTTTTTTTTTTTTTTTTTTTTTTTTTTAATACATAAATTAGATTGTTTATTTTATTACCCGAAGAACCGCGCGACAATAAGTTTAACAAGTTTTAACTACAAAAATCGAGTTTTTTTCTAAGATTATTACTGGCTTCTTTAAATTACGAAAAATCTTATTCATCATTAATATAATCAATAAAAAATTAAATTTATTTTTTGGTTCAAGCATAAAAAGAAAAAGAAGAAAAAATCAGAAATTATATTGTTTATTTTATTCCCCAAAGAACCTCCATCACCAAATAGGTTATGATCTTTAGAATTTCTGCGTATATGTTGCCATCTGATAACTAAGTTTAATAAGTTTTAATGGCAAAAAACTAGTTTTTCATCTTATCATTGGCTCCTTTAAATTACGCAAAATTCTATTCATCATTAATATCTTTTAATAGTAAATAATTTAAAATAGTTTTTTGTTCACGCATAATAATAATAATAATAATAATAAGAAGAAGAAATAAATAAGAAATCATAAATTACATTATTTAACGAGGGTTTGACGAAAATTTAATGACATGAAGAATAGCTATCATTAAATAAATTTTAACCGAAAAGGCTGCGCCGAAAGCCGCGGCCATTTCGTGAAGAAAAGGCAGCTCGAACACGGCCTCTGCTAAATGGTTTTCGCACCAAAATGGCCGCGCCGAAACAGCCGCACCGAAATGGCTGCGCCGAATCGTCCCATTCCGTTTTTTACAGTAATCCACTTTAGAAACAGGGTGATTAGACAAAAAACTACCCGATATATGAGACCATAGCTACCATACCGTTCCAAGAAACTGAATAAAAATTTGGTGGAAGGTATTTTGAGGTATGCGCTCAAGAATTATATAAAAAACAACAGTTAAACTCTAACAGTTACGGTTACAGTGACAAAATTTCGAAAATTTCAAATGGCAACACCTATTTTTTTTATTGAAATGGAATCTCCATAGCAAAAAACCCTAAATTACGTTGGAACGGTACCTCTAGCATCAAAATCACCAACGCTAGGCATACTAAGAATAAAAGAGAAAACTGCTGTGATGTGCCTACCCCAGCACAACTTACATTTTCTTAATGGCGTCACATTTCACACTGAGTTTTGACTCTCACTAAAGTCTACTGATTCTGCTTCGAAAGGAGAAGAATAGACCACGGTATCCTTAATTTCATGTAGGTCACCTGAATAAGGGTTTTCATTTCGTTGTTAGTTGTAAGACACCGTCATGAGTAACGTCATCACACTAAGTAAAAAATAAGGCATTGTGAAATGCGTGATATGTATCTTGCTTTCTTGCTCTGTGAACAATATGCCGCTTACTGGGGAACATCATTATAATCATCAAAATCGGTTTTGATTGCATTTTACAATGCCTTGTTTTTCACGTACTGTGATGACGTCATCATGACAGCATCTTACGACTAACAACGAAATTAAAGCCGCTATTCAATAGCCTTACACGAAATTAAGGATACCTTGGTATATTCTTTTCTCTTCGAAGCAGAATCAGAAGAATTTAGTCTGAACCAAAGACTCAGTGTGCAATGTGACGTCATTAAAAAAAAGAAAGTGGTGCTCTGGTAGGCACGTAACAGTCGTTATTTTCTCTTTTTTTGTTAGCCTGCTAGTGCTGCCGATTTTTGTGCTAGAGGTACCATTCCAACGCTGTTTGTGGTTTTTTGCTATGGAGATTACATTTCAATAAAAAAAAAGTTGCCATTTGAAATTTTCTCACTGAAACCGTAACTGTTAGAGTTTAACTGTTGTTTTTAATATAATTCTTGAGAGCATACCTCAAAATACCTTCCACCAAATTTTTATTCAGTTTCTCGGAACGGTATGGTAGCTATGCTCTCATATATCGGGGTAGTTTTTTTCTAATCACCCTGTATATTTACGATGAAATAAGAAGACTAGTATTCTAAAAAAAAAGTAGAAACTATTGCGAGAAAAAAGGCAGGTACTAACAAACCTCCGGATTATTAATTAATATGTTGGCAGCTCTGAATTTCTATCCTATTTAATCATGACACATTACTGTGAAAATACGGTAAAGATTTGTGTATGAACATGATGGTAGAAATAAACGTAAAAATTCCTCATCCATAAAAGTGTTGTAAAACAAGGGTGCAAAAGCTTCCAGCACAGCAGTTAACTCAAAACTGATTTCCTCCCTTTTCAGCATTTCCTGATCTATATGCTGCAAGATGAACTATTTCTAGACTTGTCAACATCCTAATTATAAACTGATTTTTAGTGCACGCCTCTTTTTCTATACCAGCATATTTTTAACCCTTTGCGGCGCAAGACAATTCGGATCATTTAAATTATACTGCCACCGGAATTCATCAACTAAATTAAACTAAAAGAAATTTTAAATTTCAAGGTTAAAAAATACGGTCTTTTTTGATATGTTATAAACGTAAATTCTTGCTAAAA
Organism: Salticus scenicus; assembly: GCA_963930645.1. Lineage (NCBI taxonomy): Eukaryota > Metazoa > Arthropoda > Arachnida > Araneae > Salticidae > Salticus > Salticus scenicus. The sequence goes on from OZ005661.1 coordinate 219,744,005, forward strand.
ATTTTCCGGGATGAATTTTTTCAGCTGGATCTTAAATTTGGCGTCCTCGTGGCGAGGACACCGCGCGTTAAGGGGTTAAAGTAATTTTCTGCAAATTTATACACGATTAAATAAGAAGAAAACAGAAAAAAATATACTGTTCTGGAAAAAGGGGCATGTAATACAAAATTCTTCTGGTTCATAATTAGGATGTTGGCAAGCAAGTATTTCAAAATAATATTCTATGAATTTGATATCATTTTCAGATGAATTTTGATTCATTACGATTTTGGTTATACAATTTGAGAGATTTAAACACAAATGGGAAAATCTTTTTGTTCAAAGAAGTACACAGGGGTTGCATTTTTTTTTTTTTTTTTTTTTTTTTTTAAGGAACATTCAGGAATGAAGGCTTTTTTGCTACAAGTATTTTAATGGAGAAATTTTTATGTTACTTTCATTGTAATGTGTCTTCATTAAGCAGGATGGAGATTTTTCTATATAGTTATTAGTGGTAAAAAAAAGTAAACATTTCTCATTCTTAAATTCCAAGTCTCCTCCGCCCAAATGAAAAAGGCGGAGTCTACAATTCCCAGTAATGCGTTAAGGAAACGTTCAGTGTCGGAGCCTATTAATTAAAATATGAGAACATGCTGTCTCTTAAATGGTAAGATGTACATGTATGCCAAAATGTGAGTTAGAAAATTCCTTAGTTATTTTTTCTCAGATGGCTTAATTTAAATGCTATTTATAAATATGAAAATAAATAAAAAATATAAAAATAAATATACTGTGAATTTTCTGTACCCCACATTTTCAAATATATGGAATTTGCCTCGTCTGCCGATTCTTTAATTATTTCATAATTTTACCCAACATGCTTATGTATATCATAGTTACGAAAGATTGCAGGGGGTTTAGGGAGTAAAGAGACGACTCGGAATTACATAGGAATGCAAGGTCAGAAAGGCAGTCCTAACCAGATAGGGGATTTTTTAAAGGCGGAGCTAAAAATGTTCTGGAATAAATAAAATGTTGGCAATTCTGCTATAAAACTGAAAAAGATTAATACTTTCACGACCGCATCTTTTTGTCGTAATAATCCGCCTGTGGGCGTTATTCTCTCACGTTCCAATATTTCAGAACAAAATTTTCTGTATTCACATTACAAATAGATAAACTTTATAATTATATTCTTTCTAATCAAAGTAGCTAGTTCTGCGGCCTCAGTTACACGTTGTTAGTCAGCACATTATCACAACCCCTGCCCGAATGCGAGCAGCGATTATCAAATTGAAACACATTAGAATTAACACACTTTTAAAAGGTAGCCTTATTTAATGATATTTGAATATATTGTTAGAAGATTACTGGTGTCAACATACTTAAAATATATAACAATTTAATGTGTAGATTTTTAAAATTATAAACCAGTATTTTTATTTAAGTGATTTAAGTGCTTTAACTCCAGGACATTTTATCATAGGCATTGCCTTGAGTGCAATACCAGAACCTGACTATTCTTCAGTTAACCTAACCCCGTTAGAGAGGTGGAAACTTCTGCAAATTTTTTTTCAAAGTTTCCGGAAGAGATAGATGGTCCTCAGATTACCTATCAGCAGAGCCTGATTAAGGGAGAAGCACACATTATCTCCGCTCTCACCGGAATATTTTTACAATTATTTTTTACTTCATGTCATAGAAATTCCATGCTTTGACGAGGAAATATTTTTTATAAAAAATGAACGGTGTAAAACAATCCAATTTACTCACCGTTATTAGACACCAGAATTCTTTTAAATTAATTTTTAATGAGAATTTTCTGTTTATTATAGGAGGAAAGTATTTGTTAAAAAATAACGGTGTAAGTATAAATAATGTGTGCTTCCTCCTTAATCAGGCTCTGCCTATTAAGACTTGCAAAGGCGATTAAAATGGTTAATAAACAAACCAAATTTCAAGAAAAACGGTTTAGTTTTAATAAAAGACGATAATCAGCCCCCTTTGAAGTGGAAATTGGGTTGCATAATTAACTTATTTCCTGGAGCAGATGGCAAAGTTCGTGTCGTTGTATTGAAAACTGTTTATGGAGAGTTGAAGCGTTCGATCGCCAAATGATCTCCTCTGCCATTTTAGAAACAATTTAAAACTGTTGAACTGAAATGATACTTTAATATTAGAACTCTAAAAAAAAATTTTTTTTGTTCCTATATTTTATCCACTTATTTTAATAATCTAATTACAATGTTTTCATTATGTATATTAATCTCTTTTCTTTCTTATCTATTTTCAGTTTTGAAGACAGAACATTAAAACCCTGTAGTAAATTTTAATTTATTTCATTTAGTTCATGTATGTTAAACTAATGTTATTATATTTTTCAGGATATTTTTATGAACCTCCGTTCATGGGGGCGGAGCATGTTTGAGCGTAGATTCTACTTTCGGTTTCATGTTTCCCCTCCTGCTCTAAGAGGTTTGGCTCTTTGGCAAATAGAAGTAAAACTCTCTCTCTGAAATCTTGTTTAGTTTTGTTTTGTCTGTCTTAAATAATGTGTGCACTTTTTTATTGCTGAACGTGAAAATATAAAAGTGTCTCTGGGCTCCATTTAGAGATTATTATACATGAATGATTCTGTGCAAGAAAATTTGAAAGTTGTGAATTGTATTATCTGCAAAATTGCAAATAGAAATATTTTCAATTATGTATAAAGAAACTAATAACGCTCTCCCAACTAGTGATTTTTGCTGTATGCCTGAAACAGAACTTTTGAAATCGAAATTGACAACTTATAAAATGTGTGTTTGTGTTATTATAAAATCTTAAAAAGAAAAAAAAAAAAAAATGTTTAAAAGCAGTTGCCGCACTCTCCGCCTTTTTTTTTTCAGGAAAATCTCAGACATAAGAAATTACCGCCTTTTTTGCCACTACTAATTTCATGCAGAAACATTTCTGATTACTTTATAGATACCTCGATTATACAGGGTAGAGATTATTTTGAAAAAAAAAAAAGGCGAAGAGTACGACTTCTTGTTAAAAGTAAAAAAATTCTTAATAAAGCACCATTAATTAAAAAAATTTTGGCAACAAATTTTCAGGTCGAAATGATTGCATGTCTAAACTTCAGCAGATGAAAAAAGTACGCATGAGTGCATTATGGCTTTGATGTTCAATTTGACGCCTTACAGAAAGTCGTATAAATTGTTTCGATGCAAATTGTAAACATCTATAACGAATATTTTAATTATATGGTTTTCGTTATAAACTAATCAAAACACCAGCTAACCCGGCTCCAAAGCGAGTAGCGGTGATCAAATTAGGACATTTTGAACCATATTCCATGGAACGGAAGCCTTATTTAATGACTTTTGAATATGTTGTTAAAAGATTACTGGTGTTATCATACGTAAAATATATTAGAATTTAATGTGTAGATTTTTATAGTAATAAACGAATATTTTCAGGGATGGAACACGGGCGCAGAATTCATACCGGAATCCGTTGAAGAAATTTCTGTACCTATAATATCGCTGATTTAAGAAGTAGAAAATTTTCTTACATTGATAGTGGTATGAATTCTGCACCCGTGTTCCATCCCTGTATTTTGAAAAAATTTTCACAATATATTTTGCTTTAATGAAATATCCTGTAAAAAACACTTTATATAATAATATTGTAAATAGATACATGTAATGCTATAAATGTTAGTTTTATTTTTCCATTTCCATTTAAAATTTTTCTAAAGTTAAAATAATAATAATCCGTGAATGTATAAACTTCCTTATTGTCTTATTCTAATTTCTTGCACTATTTTTTGAAATTTTCTTATAAAACATACATAGGCAAAAAAGAAGTCAATATTTTCTGAAAACATTAATGCACTGAAAGTTAAAACAGATAACTTTAATTTTAAAATGTATCTTTTTATATTATGTATAGAGATTTACAATAGAGTGTAAAGAATTTAGCCACACTTGAACAGACTTTTGTAGATAAATTTCGATTTCTTTGAGTGAAGGTAGTTCTAGAAAACGCATAGTTGTTGTAAAGAGCATACATGGTAATATTTATAATTTATTCCAGAGTATTGTTAGCCACAACCTTTTTTCACACAAGTATGATTTTAGAGAAAGTTTCTCCAACACGACACGTAATTACTATGAATTAAGAAGAAACGTGCTTACATAGACGCCAACATTTTAATTTATTCCAGAGTATTTTTAGCCCCCAATTTATTCCCCACCACATTTTCTTTTTTAAGTATTTTTTTTTTTTTTTTTTTTTTTATTGAAGTTATATACTGGAGTCAAAATTTCTATAAATCAAGTGGTGCTAAATACAGGCGGGGCTAAAAATACTCCGGAATAAATTAAAACGTTGACATCTATGCTTTCATAGGGTGTTCAAAGACCACATTTTTTCTCTGACCCTTCCACCAATATTTTTCTTTCGGAATTTTGAATAGTTCGTTTGCACATAGCCTCTGCATACTTGCCAACCATCGCATTAACACTCGCTTTGTAAAGATGGGGTCATTTTGACCTCATTTTAAAGTTGAAATTTAGTTAAGCCTGACTCATTCAAAAAGTGCACTAGTTCGCCAGAGATAGCAAACCTAATCAGTGGAATGTTGCACGACGATTTGTTCTAAACGATACAAAAAGGCGCGGTGCTGGTGATTTTCGCCAAACGTGCCAAGCGGCAACTCAAAGCAATTTTTCTGCAGTAACGCCTTGATCTTGGGAAAGCAAGTGTTAATAACCGTACAATTGTTAACGCCCCTTTTTTATACTACTTTATTTTTAGAGTAATTCTTTCCAAATGTTGTTACGATTAAATTCGGATAAAATTACTCTAAAAAATGACTGGTGTGAAAAAAAAAAGGCGGGTAATAAAAATTGTATTGTTCGTAACAGGGATGGAACACGGGCGCAGAATTCATACCACTATCAATATAAGAAAATTTTCTACCTCTTGAATCAACGATATTATAGGTGGAGAAATGTCTTAAACAGATTCCGGTATGAATTCTGCGCCCGTGTTCCATCCCTGTCATAATGAGATGGTTGACAGGTCTGCCTCTGTTAATAATGCTTTCCGAGACCGTGCAATTCCTGTGTCAGACGAAACTACTGCTAGAGGCCAACAGTTACGCACCGACAATATTCGTGTGACTTATAGAAAAGTTATATTTTCCATTTATATTAATACATCATTCGAAAGATATTTTAAAGTACTTTTATATTATCGAAAGTGGAATTCGAGATTTCAGCTGATTTACACGTTTTGAGGTCTCCTGAATGGGTTTTCTTTTGTATCTCAGCTACTAATTAAAATAATTTCATAAGTAATGCATCATTTGAAAGCTTTGTTGAGTTGCAATCGAACAGTAGCTTACAGAAATTTCTACCGCCAGATGGCGCTGTAATATTTTAAAATTTCAATATTTCAATTTCTAATTATGTTTAAATTATTTTTAATACATCATTCGAAAGATATTTTAAAGTTTTTTTATATGATCAAAAGTGGAATTCGAGATTTCACCTGATTTACACGTTTTGAGGTCTCCTGAATGGGTTTTCTTTTTTATCTCAGCTACTAATTAAAATAATTTCATAAGTAATACATCATTTGAAAGCTTTGTTGATTTGGAATTGAACAGTAGTTTACAGAAATTTCTACCGCCAGATGGCGCTGTACTATTTTAAAATTTCAATATTTCAATTTCTAATTATGATTAAATTATTTTTAATACATCATTCGAAAGACATTTTAAAGTTCTTTTATATTATCGAAAGTGGAATTCGAGATTTCACCTGATTTACACGTTTTGAGGTCTCCTGAATGGCTTTTCTTTTTTATCTCAGCTACTAATTAAAATAATTTCATAAGTAATACATCATTAGAAAGCTTTGTTGATTTGGAATTGAACAGTAGTTTACAGAAATTTCTACCGCCAGATGGCGCTGTACTATTTTAAAATTTCAATATTTCAATTTCTAATTATGATTAAATTATTTTTAATACATCATTCGAAAGACATTTTAAAGTTCTTTTATATTATCGAAAGTGGAATTCGAGATTTCACCTGATTTACACGTTTTGAGGTTTCCTGAATCGGTTTTCTTTTGTATCTCAGCTACTAATTAAAATAATTTCATAAGTAATCAATATTTTTACCTAATATAAGGCTTAGTTCAGTTAATTTAGTAGCTACAAACATTGTGCCGAATCATATAATACAGATCATAAACACTTCTTTACAAACCAAAAATAATTCGAAAATAATAATCTGCAATACAATTCATAAGTTACTTAGTTTTCACTTCTATCGGCAGTCCCAAAGATGCTTTGATTTTTTTTTTTTTTTTTTTTAATGCTTTTCAACAAAACTGAAAGTTTGTCTGTCCTCCCTCTGACTTCAATAAATATTTTCGGAATTTCTTCAAACTAATATATCTGATTCTTATATTCTTCACTATTACATGTTCTTTATTTAAAAAAAAATAAATAAATAAATAAATGCAAATAGTACTCTGGTTTATGTTTTTTGGGTTACCCCAAAAATTTCATTTTTTTCTTTTTTTTTTCTTTATATATGAATCTTGTTTGTATAAATCAAAATCATTGAACTTTAAATGAGTTTCAGTTTAGAATAATTGAGTTATAATAAGTTACTGAAAGAATATCTCTCAATTTTTTTTTTTCTTTTTGTCATGTCTTTCACGTTACATTGTGCACATAGTTTATTGAAAACATACAGGGCTACCCAAAACTAAGCTAAACATTCTTTTTTATTGAATGTATTTGATGGAAGTGCTTTGCTACCATTTACTATGTCGACGAATACTGCTCAGGAAGGAAAATCAATTTTTCCTGCTCATATTGTAAACAAAATGTTTTTTGAAGTTCTATTTTCAATTCATGTTTTTAAAATAATATCACGTTTTTAAGTTCCCTGACACAGAATATAAAAGTCTAGCTTTCAGCGATTGTTCTTAATGTTCATTTGTTATCCGAATAATTTAAAACCAAATAAATGCTCAAAATTCACATTCGGTATTTTAAAATTTGTATTTGGTTTCAATATGAAAAATTTGATCAAGATTGGCAATTTTTAAAAGCAAATTAACAACAACCTTGAAATCTTCTTCTTCTTCTTCTTTTTTTAAATACTAAATGTAAAGTTCTATGATTTCGGATAACGTAAATAAACTTTATTATTATCGCTTTTTGCCGAAACGTCAGTGACAGACTTCATGTGAAGATTTAAAAAGTTTTTTTTTTTCCATTTGCTTGTATATATGTATTTCTCGCAAGAGCGGCCGTAAAAATCACCCTATTGACTTGTAAATTGGTACACATATTCATGAGCCACACAGAATCGGTTCTATAATTTTCGGTGTTTATTCTGCATGTTGCTCTTGTTTAAAAACTCGCAAATATTTCTTATCATTACGGCTTACGGACAGAATTTGTATGTACCGCGAGCACGGCCGCAAAAATCCTGCGCTTGACTTGCAAATTGGTACACATGTTGTGTACCAATTGGTGTGTATATTTTATGGATCGTGTACAGAGACACACAAAAGTTTTTCTTATCATTACAGTCTATGACCAGAATTTCGTTTAAATACATTTTAACATGGTTACAATGCATTCAACAAAATGAAATTAACATACATCATTGACATGTTTAAAAGCATGTTTTCTGTAGAAAAATGATTAAACAATGTGCATGATTAGACTTAATGATGTACAAGAACAGGACCTTACAAAAGTGTGTTCTGATAATGTCACGTAATCATAGAAATTATGTTAAATTTCACACAAATATTCATAAAATACATTCAATAAGTTGAATAATTTTTACTAATGCATATATTGTATATGGCTCGTTTACAGGAACACAGAAATGAATGTCTTTATATTAAAGCCTGTAGAGAAATTTTTTTTTAAATATATTTTAACGCGTTCATGCAGCATTCAACATGGCGAAATTATCTCACATTATTTAGATGCTTAAAAACATGTTTCTACTAGAAAAAAGGCATGTATAAACTAAATAATCTATTTACATGACAACACAATAGACTTCCTATGACATTTTGTGAAGATGTTAAATATAATTCAAATGTTAATGCGTTACAAGAAATTTGTTATACAGTTTTTATTGGTGTATATGTTTGCAGCTAGTGTGCAGAACACAGAAAAGCACTTCGTACCATTACGGTTTATAGTCGGTATTTAGTATACGTGTATTTTAACATGGCTACACTTCACTAAACACAGAAAAATAAACAAAAGTTATTCGCATCTTTAAAAGCAGGGGTTCTGTAGAAAATGGTAGGCACTGAATTGGTACCGTAATTTTCATTAACGGGAAAAAAAAAAATATTTTTCAAGAAACAGTTCCAACATATAGATGCGAAGTGGTCCTTTCCCTGCTTAGATGGGGATAAGACGTGTTTTTGGTTTGCACCGAAGCTCGCTAAATGGCGGAAGCTTCTCAGGAAAATATCACCGATCCATTAGTTCTGAAGGGCCCTTCAGAGAACCAATGTCTGAAGGCTAATGAAGATCTGTCGATAATTAAATTAAATAAGGATGATAATAATTGTAAAGATGTTCCACCGGTTCTTAGAGGTTCTTTTCAGAACCAATATTCGAAGGCCAGCGAGGAACTTTCATGCAATACTAGTATTACTACAGAGACTTCCCCACACAGAGATCATGGTAATTCGAAGCATTACTTCAAAGGAATTAAATTCAGGAATCATTAATTACTCGCCATGATATTCAGTCACATGAAATATTGTGAAATAAAAAGTTTCGTGATTGAACGCCTGTCCGTCAATGATTATTCAAAATTCATACAGTTCAATTTTGAGCTTTTCGATCCTAAAACTAGACAACCTACTTCTGGACAACTGAAAGAGATTTAAGTCACATAGATAAGAAATGAAATTCCAGATTTTCCAGATTTCCGAATCGATTTCGGTAAAATAGAATCTTCAGACTGGACCAGAAACGAAGATGTTAACGAGCAGATGGATGCCAATCAGGTATCGGACAGCTCTAATCAATCCCTAACTGTATCTAAAATCCCCATCCCAGATATTAATTTAACTAATCAAAGAACCAACAAACGTAAACTCAATAGTGTCAGTCCAAATCCAAAAGATAGTAAGAGTAATATCAGCTATAGTATAAGTACTAAAAATAGATTCGATTCTCTAAGTGAAAATGAACTTTTAGACCAGCTGGCACCACTAGATGGCGCCTGCAGTTTACAACCAATACTAAGCACTCCTGTTAAAAATAAGAGCAAAAATATAAAACTAGCTCTGCCAAATGCAGATTTATTCCTGCTAAATCTGGTAATAAGAAACAATTACTAAAAAACTTTCGTACTTTCTGAATTAAACTTTAATGTCTTCAAAGTTAGTCCGCTGTTTAGCTTCAAAACTGAAAAACTATTTCCCCTATTCCAAATTCAACTTAAAAATAATGAATTTAGCAAATCTATCTTTGAATTAAATAAATTAATGTACTATAGAATCCAAATTGAAAATTACAAAAACCCCTCTGAAACTTTGCAATACCATCAATATGAACTATATTTTCATTCGGCCAAAAATTGTTATATGAAGCTTAAATGTTTTAAATGTGCCGGGGATCACCTCACAAGTGATTGTAAATTAAGAGACGAAAAATTAAACACCCCAAAATGCTGTAATTATAATGGTGATCATCTCGCTAATTATAGAGGATACGCAAAATTCCCCTAAAATAGGAAAAAAAACCACTATTATGCAACATACACTCCCTGACAGTAATATTTCCGCCAATCAATCCGAAATCTCCTTTGCCGCGAAAGCCACTGCCCTCCATTTCAAGCGTGATACATCGAATCCTTTAGCTGAACTTAATGAAATTCTAAAGGATATCGCTTCTGAATTCCATGTAAATAATTTTGTTGAGTTATTTAATAAACTTAAATTAGCCAGAAACAGAATGAAAAATACTAATAACGCAATTGAAAAACTTAGAATTCTCCAGGATGCCCTTGGAGAAAAGAACTCCGTTTTTTCTAATTTGGATGACGGAGCTCTTTAACTTTGCAATGACCTATTCCTTTAAGAATTTTCTCTGGTAATTCTCCCTAAACCTCGCCTTTCTTTTATTTTATGTATTTGTCAATTTCTAAGATTATTATTATTTTTTTTTTCTGTTTTCCAAATTATGTCTGATACCTTATATCTGGTTCGCTGAGGTGTGGGGTAATTTAGTGGCCCTGGATACTCAGTACTCAACAAATCCCTCGAAGTCCAACATATACAATGTTAGTCCAACACATATAATGTTATTTCTTAATTAAAAAATCTGGTGAGAAACTGAATCTGGTATGCGGATTATACGCTGAATATTACGCATCAAGTTACAGGGCCACATAAAATAATTCGTATATCTTATGCAATCAAACAGCAATAAATTTGATATAAAAATTTATTAATAACAAGGAAATATATATACAGATATGTATAGAACGATATATACAGCGGGGGGAGGGGGGTTTAGGGGGCAGTATCCCCCATGGTAAAGTATATGGTTAATTAGTGACAGAATCATATATGTATATAATTCAAACAATATGGAATAAATAAAAATGATTTATTGGTATAAATGATCAAAAGCCGTATTTATGTGCATTTAAATGATTTTACATAACATTTGTCCCACAAAACTTGAATTAAAAGAAACAATGTCTATTATATATATATATATATATATATATATATATTGAGTATCGTGAATTTATTCGTATATATATATATATGTCCTGCCGCCTTCCTTCCTTTCTTAAGGTTATTAAATAATTTAATCATAAATTTCGATTTTGTTTATGTTTCACTGTTAAGATTTTGCTTAGTTAGTACATTGTTTTCGTTTGTTATACAGGCCGTTAATTAATAAATTTGGTTTCTTCAAATATGTGTATTTCATCCTCTGATGATCTTTTTTACCTTTCTGAGATTTTCCTACGTAAAGAAATTTTTCATTCTTGTTGGTCTTTCTGTTTCGGTGATCTTGTGTCTGTTGCTTGGCTTCTACTATGCTTTATAAATCATTATATATATCTAATGAATGAATACTGCGTGTCCCGTGGGATTCTACTCATTATTATTATTATTATTGTTATTATTAATATTTGGCGCCCCGCCTTGAGTGTAACAAAAGGAAAATTACAATACATTAAAATTACACATTCAACTGAATGGGAAGAAAATCATATTTATTGAAATTTATTCTTCCAGCTGAGTGAAAATAATGCCTGGTCCGGGAGTCGAACCCCAGATCTTTGACTTACAAGGTCAAGGCTCTACCAATTGAGCCGGCCTGGATAGCTCAATTGGTAGAGCCTTGACCTTGTAAGTCAAAGATCTGGGGTACGACTCCTGGTCCAGGCATTATTTTCACTCAGTCGGAAAAATAAATTTCAATAAAAGGAAAATTACTACTTAAAACAGAGGTTGGTAAGAAAATATTAAATGCTTTTATAAAACAAGATTTAACATATATAAACATTTTATCATGTATTGATAGAAGAAATGCTTTCAATTTTTAACCTTATTTTTTTTTTAAAAAGGACAAAATAGAAAAAAATGTTATGTACTTTCGGTTTAAATATTCGCATCATTTTGTTGTAATTACACTGAGATAATCACATTACTATACGCATTTACACAAGTCTTTAAAAAATAGTGGTATTAAAAATTTCCAAATCAATCTTGTTCCTGATATGGTGTATTTTATAATTTTATTCATAAGTCATTAAATTTTAAAAGTTAATTCATTACTAAACCTTCAAACTCACAAAGAACAATTTATTTTTTCTGTATTCCTACATGTATATAAATGAATAAACATTTAATTTTTTTAATAAATATGGCTATTTTATTTGTTAAATCGATCTTACTAACAGACTTGTCAACCCTCCGAATTTTTATATCACTATTTCTTTAAATTTATCTTCGTCTTATCACAGAATTTACGATAATAAAGACAAAGAATATTTCTGTGAAAAAATATTGGTATTAAAAAATCTGGAGGCATGGTAATTCTGTACTAATTATTTATATAGTTTACATACCTTGTCTTGAAATACTTGAGACCCACTTCTCACGTTATATTGGATTACTTGGAAATTCATGGAAACTTATTTTTTCACGATGACTATCCGAAGTACAAAATGGAACAATTCAATAAACCGTATTTTAACGTAATACAGATATAAACTGTACAGAAAAAAAAAAAGAACATCTCACATCTGTTAATTTAATGAAATATAAGTTATAAAATAACAGTGTAACCCAATTACACAATGGGATATAAACACAATTTTATGCCCAGTATCAAGAGCTATCTATCGGCTATGATTTTCTTGCACAGTTGTCAAGTTTTGAGCCGCGCGGAAGGTATCCAGTCTAGAAGGCAAGGGTTTGCATCATTAACTAAGCAAAGATTACCACATAAATATTTTGGTGGAAGAATCAGGGAAAAAAGCGGGTCTGTAACCACCCTGATTCCAAATATACTGATGCAGAAAAAAGGCGGAGTTAACTGTACTCCGCAATAAATCAGAAATGTTACAATGTATGGGAGAGATGTTAACTTTTTAATAAATTTCTTATCATTGTCAATACCCGCCTTCTTTTATTATAAAATGAAACACTCGCATATATGAACCAAATTGTTAAAATTACCTATCCAATAACATGAGCACCTATAATTCTGTAAGTATAATAATATCATTTTTTCACTCTAAGTTAAATCCCACAAAGAATATCGTAGAATTTCTTCTTTATTAGACTTGGAAACAGTCCTAATCTCAATTCGCTCGAAAATGTTTTGTCATAAAAAGGCGCGGAGAGAGAGAGGATTCGAAATTTGCAGCCTACAACTTTGCAAGAACTAGAAAAATTATTTACAATATTTAGCACGGTGAAATTTTTGAGATTTACATCAAAAAACGGTATATTACTATGCCACTGTGCATTAAAGCAGTAATTCCATATAAAGGTGGAATTAACCCAATGCAGAATACATATTTATATTAAAGAATTGCTTAGATCTAACAAATAAACAGTTTTTTTTTTTTTTTTTTTTTTTTTTCATATATTAAAATATAACTTGTTTACTTCATATAATAAATCATAATAGAATACAAAGTGTATGGTTATTGCATTATGTTTCAAAGGAAAGTTTTATGTAGATTTTTATAAAGTACTTCTTAGAGTGTAATAAAGTGAATTATTATATCGAAAATGTAGTGTAGAAGATCTTTATAACGCAAAGTTAAAAACACAAGGTTTTGCGTTATATAGAATTTTGCATTATATAGATCACATTTCACACATCGTCAAACTTACCTTGTAAACATGGCCAAATATGTCTGAAACATATCAAAACAGAGTAGGAGATTTTAAAGTTACATTTCTTGGAACAAAAAATTGGGTGGATAATAACTTTCATTCTAAAATTTACTTTATAAAGATAGTCCATATATGCCTGTACAAAATCATTCATTATACTGCTCACTTAAAAAAAAATTAATGATAGCAATTTTTTCATTAAAAATCTCTGAATTAAGCAGATAAAGAAAAACAAATGTATCACACTTACTTCTCAACAAAGTAACAGTTTTTTAGGAAGTATTTCTTAACTGCAAAATTTATTGTTTATATCCAAGAAATTTTGCGTTATATAGAGAATTGCATTATATAGAATTGCGTTATAAAGATCTTCTACTGTATATAAGTATCATTTCACCCCTTTGGTATTATGTAAACATGACAGTGTTATTTGTTTCAACCATTAATTTTAAAGTTATTACAACTGAAAAGGTGTAAACAATTTTTTCTGCAGTGCGGCTTCTTTTTCGTTGCTTAGTGTGTACTCGTGGAGAAAAAGGGCTGAGTTAACAGTACTCCGGAATAAATGAGAAATATTACCAAGTATGAGAGACAGGTTAACTTCATTGTTAATACGCGCCTTTTTTACTATAACACAATTTAAAAGGAGTAATTTTCTTCTAATTTAACCGTAATTTCATTTTTAAGGAAATTTCTATAGAAAGAAAGTTGAGTGAAAATTAGTCGGGTAAAAACAATACAAAAAAATAATTAAAAAATATAACTATGTTGATTTTTTAATAAAACTGATTACAATTATAAACTTTGTGAATGTGCAAGTTGGGAATTTATTCGAATCAACCGTTTTTAATATATAGACAAATAGCAATCTAAAAAGGCGGTCCACAGAAACGTCTTCTATTTATTTTTACATTTAAACGCAAAAATTGTGTTTTAAAAATTCGAAGCGCAAAAATTCAAATTTGAAAAATTTCAGTTCAAAGTTACGGTTTATTTTTACTTTATATCTATCTTTTACCTTATTTATTTATTTATTCGAATAAAATCATTTATATCTTGCAAATATAAACAAAATGAAAGTTTCAACATATTGTTTTTTAATGATCACAATTTCGAAGCTTTTTAAAGTATATAATAAAAAAATTCCTAGAATTAAACTAGTTCTGACTTATGTCTATTTTGATTAATATGTGTAGTAACGTTAACCCATTTTATCCCATTGTGCTATTTAAAGGACAGCTGAAATACAGCATATAGAAATCAGAATTTGCTTGGAGCGAATATCTTGTCAGCCTCCTCCTCCATCTGGAATCTTTGTTTAATCATTAAATCAGGGGGCGTGGTTTGTCATCTCTTTGCGGTTGAAAATTCTTTCTGGAGAACTATCATGTAAATAAGAAAGTATTATACAGATAAACCAAAACTTTATACTCGGAAAGTGCTTTTCTCTATTGAAGAGAACACAGTGCAGATTTCATCCTCTTTATTTCAACGTCCTGCGTACAAGGTGGATAAAATTTCTTATTCAGAATATATATATATATATATATATATATATATATATATTTTTTTTTTTTTTTTTTTTCAAATTCTGTTGTATTTAGTTTATTTAGGTTTTATTAACCTTAGAAAATATAACTTTTGTGAAATTTGAACAAAACAAATAAATTGGGAGAAAATGGGTTAAATTAACCTTATAAAATAGTTTACATCAAAATTATATGTATGCTTTTTTATTTTTATTAAATTCTGTGTATTAATTTTTCTACTAATTATTTACGTATGTCTTATTTACAAAATACGAACTTCATTAAAATTTAATATTTTTATTTATTTTTATTATTGTTATTTCCAAGCATTTTTCATCAATAATATGTTTAAATGCTACACCCACTTTTGATTCTAAATTTCATGTTTCTTGGAGGTGGGATTAGCTCTAGATAGCACATGAGTATAACAGTATGTATCAAGGAGCGTACTGTTCGCTCAATATTCAGAATATATGCAATGATGAGGAATTACCGGCTATTTTGCTACGACTATTTTTATACAACAATTTCTATCCTATTTTATTTCAACACATTAATGTAAAAATACCATAGTTTACCATATAAAATGCTTTTAGAAAAAAAAGGCGAAAATTTCTTATCCTGGAATGAGTCTGGAGCAAGGGCGGCTTGTACGTATACTACCGCTGATCTCTCTCTATACATATTTATATCAAAATTAATTATATATTATAGAAGCGTCGAAACTTACCAGGAAATCGTCCGAAGAGTATAATAATAGAAATGAATTATGTTCATTTGATATAATCTAACATGATTTTCTACGCGTAAACTGTTTGCCTTTGTGAGCACATTAATTTGAAGAAATCTATGTTTAAGTTAGGGTAAAAATGTAGGAATGATAAAGAAGTGGGAGGAGTCTCGATAAAACCTCCCAGAACAATGACTTTGATCAATTCCTAGAATCTACATTAGCGAATTTTTAGACATATCTCGATAGAATATATCTCAAAGCTAAAATGGGCGTCAGTTTTATGCATCAAACAACACGTTTGCCCATGCTCTTACAATTATTGCTTGTTTTGGATTTCATTCATTATTTCAGTTAGGCGTGGTTTTATAGATTCAAGCGTGGTTGTACTAATTGCATCATCAATTTTCAGAATTTATAACTCGAAAACGAGCTGAAAAGAGCAATTATTTTTTGCATCAAACAACATGTTTATATATTGTTTGGATTTCTTTTATGATTATGGTATGTGGTTTCCCGCCTAGTATTACAAACTGGCTCAAAATTGTAGCGAAGTACTTGATGTTAGAATTACCTAACAATTATTTTTAGTTGTAAGTCCCAACCTTTATTTATTTATTTATTTTTATCGTTCAAGAAGGTTCAATATATTAAACCTCCTTGTTATCGTTACATTATACGACAGGAAAGATTTTTTTTCTAGTGTCCTCAATAATCAACTTTGCGCTCAATAAATTAAATCCTCTTTTAAAATAATGTTTTGTTTTAAAGGAACGCCTTAGGAAAAGGCTAGTTCTGAAGTCTTCACATAAATTACAACAAAGAAAAATCATTGAAGTTTTAGGCGTGATTTAGGATCCCATGGAAGCTACCCCTCCATTACTTTGTATCTTAAAGCGAAACATATTCATCGTGCTAACAGACATTTTCTACCAAAAGAACTTCCGAAATGGTTTGTGTACATGGTTTGTAAAGTCTTTAAAATTTCTTAATTTTCTGCTCCAGTTATATTATTTAGCAAATTTTGATATTGTAAAGTCAGAAAACTTAAAATGGAAGATATCGAATAAAAATACTGGTAGGAGAAAAAAGGCGTGGCTGTACGAAGCATGGTTTATTTCTTTAAAAACAAGGTGCTAAAATTATCTGCAGGCATAGCTTATTATCTCTTTCAGGCATGGCGGTCGAAAATATTTTCCGAACGGATTTTTTTTTCTTCTTTAGAAAACAAGATGAATAGTACTCACAAAAGTACTCCGAGAAATTCCTACGAATTCAAAATCTGTCCTCACGTCCTGAAGAAACATATAGTTATAAATCCCCACTGTTGCCAACAATGATGCGTTTTTTATACTGTTTCGGATATGGATCTGATGCCGACGGTATTCCTTCGAAATAACTAGTGCTTCTTTAAATGGTATATTAACGGTAAGGCCATATCTCTAAGATATTGCTGGGAGTTTTACTAACAGATATTAAAGTTTTCTTTTGAAAATTTAATAAGAAAAAAAAAAGACTAATATAAACAGGGTATTTACAGACCCGCCCTTTTGCATGGACTCTTCCACCACAATTTTTATATAATGGGATTTTATTTAAAATTATAAGATTTCTTTACGACAAAGAATGCTATACAATTTTACTGGTACCGCAAAAAGAAAGGACTGTACGAACCCGGATAAAGTTATATTAAGAGAAGAAAACGATATTATATTATTTATGGAGATGGTAATTTGTCATATAAAGAAAATAAAAAACACTGCTCAGCATTTTTCTTCTTCTTCTTCTTTTTCTTTTTTTTTTTCTCTTTTTTTTTTTTTTTTTTTTTTTTTTTTTTTTTTGAGTCCTCATACAGAATTGCTAACATTTTAAATTATATTACTTATATATATACATATATATGTATTATATGTAGAGATGGGCATTTCCGTTCTTTTTCAAGAACGAGAATGAACAGTTCTTTGAAAACTCGGAACGGTTCTGCAGAACTGTTCTGAACGGGTCTAATGGAGAAAACCAACCGGAAATTCAGAATGAACGGTTTCCGGTACCCTCCCTGAACTGTTCGCTGCGTTCTGCCGATAAAATGGGCATTGGCATTTGTCTTTCACTAGAATAGATCGTTCTTTTCGAAATGAGCTGTTTGTATTCCTTAATTCAGCACTTCTGCTATGAGAAAACACAGATGTCCTTAATATGTGAAACATCGAGTTTTTTTTTTTTTTGTTTTCTAATCGCACTTGTAAAACACGTGGTTCAAATTTAACTGGGAATATGTAGATTTTATTTTATTTCGTTTTATAGAAGGCTAAAACACATTATAAACATTTAATATCTAGAATTCAAGCACAGAGTAAGGAAATTGATTTTTCAGTATATATTGTTATTTAAATTGGTAATTAATTTTTTTAATTTCTTTATTAATTTAAAATTTTCTAAAATCTATTTTTAATTTCTGAGGAAAAATGGAAACAAAAACGCATGTATCTTTTGTTTTAAAAAATAAATAAGCATGCGCATTAAGATTTATAAACAATAAGATATTGTAAACTTGACTCTAAACATAATATAAACATAGCATAACTTTTGAGTATGGAAATGATCCATCATGAAAAGAGTATATGCCCTTAAATTCAATCGGTCGTCTATCTATTTATCTATACATATGGACATAAACAAAAGTGACCGTTCGAAAATCTCTCTCTCTCTTTTTTTTCCTAATTTAATTAAATAAACCGTTAAAACATTTATTTTGTTCTATTTATTTTTTATTTTAGCAAGCTAAATACCTATATACATATGTATACGACAGAGTGTATCAGGAATGTTTACTTCATATATGAATGTGTTGGATTCGTAAAAAATTTCGACTTCCTACGTATTTACACGTTTTAAATTGTCTTAAACACGATTTGAAATAAAATCTCCGTTCATCTATGTGAGTGACAAAAGGTTTATGATCGCTAGTTTATGTTCTCTAGATCAAGAACTAATACACATAACTTAAAAAATTATATTTAGTTGCATCTTGACATAAATTGGTGACGATCAAACTCTCTTTTATATCACCCAACAAGCAACGTTGATATGATGTGATTGACCCCATTTCCGGAAAAATTTTGTCAGCTTCTATAGTATAAAATTTCACAAAACTTAATACTTGAAAGCGCTCTTATGAAAACTATGTATGTCAAAATAGGTATATATCGGCTGGCAGGTGAATCATTTAAACTGTAATTTCCTCCGTGTACGGAAAAGTTATATCTCAGCATCTAAAGCGCATGAGCATCAAATTTGATTTGTGAGCTGTCTATTATTACTGTCAGAAAAAAGAGACTGCTTAAAAGCATTTTTTTTTTTTTTTTTTACTTGGCAACACGAAAAAATATACACAAATAAAAAATAAATATTAAAATAAAATTGAGTGAAAACGTGCAAGAGAAATGGAAAAATGAATTTTTCCCATTTCTTAACATTGAAAATTAATTATTTTGTCAAAATAATTGGCAACAAGTTAAAAAATATATTAAAACTATGGTTCAAAGTAAACTGCAAACAAAATTTAAAGAAATGAATATAGTAACCATTGCTAGGGAACGCAACCCAGTTACCGTATGTTTTTATATAGGTCAATAGACATTAAAGAAAAAGAAAAAGTGTCCCTAAATTAAGTTTTAATTTATAAAGAATTCTTTATTTATTTATATTCCAAAATTTAAAATCGGCATGATTCTTTTACACTGTCGAAATTTAAAATGATAATGACCTGCGTCACATCAAACGAAAACGGTGCATTAAATTTATCTTCAATATATAAAAACTAAAACGACAGCTTAAACTTTTTCATCAAATAAAATTGAAATTTGTTCCGACGCAATAAGATATGTACTCATCAAATAAGCATGAAATGAAATGCGTTTCAAAGTATTAAATCTATCTTCATCAGATAAGCAGTACATAAAATCGATTATAAAATTACAACGATATTTCGATAGATAAAATTATTACAATAGACTTAATCTATTATAATCTGATCGAGCTGAGACGCATTTTCATTATTATTATTATTTTTTTTTTCCCTCTCTCTCTCTCTCTCTCTCCAGATGAAATTAAAGGAATGCATCCTGTATTTATCGTATAAACCGATTCAATGTATCATCATCGAATGAAATTGAAATACGTTTCAATATAATAAATCAGATAAAACAAAATTGAAACGCGTTTCGTTACTTAAAATCTGTCTTCATCAGATTAAAATAAAATGAAGAGTATTTTGATACATTGAATATAGCTTCTTCATTTAAAGTTAAACGAACAACGCGTTTTGAAATATTTTCATCAAATCAAATTATATTGTAAACAATGAATTGAATCTATTTTCACTAGATTAAACATGTTTGTTCAAATAACTTTTTGTTTATGACAATAATAATATTAATGTAATTTGTATAATAATTTATAAATTAAACTTCTTTAAATGTAGAAAATTCAAAAACCTCAAAATTAAATTTAGAAAAAAAATTATTTATTTCGGTCCACTGCCCGACGCAAGAACGTGAAATAAAATAAAATTCGAGCTTCAAATCAAAATAGTATTTCAATTTTTATGCAAAAGAAAACAAATAACAAAATAATGTTACCCTCTACATCTATGCAGTTAAAAATTTATTTTCCAGAAAAAGGCTGGATATTAGGGCTGGATTAAATATTAATATATCGTAGAATATTGATATCTCTTTAATAACAGGATAACGATATTTTAAATCTTATTTCATTGATATATCCCTTTTCTCACGTTATGTTTTTATTACACGAAATTTCAGAACAGTTTCCTAAAACAAATAAATAATACCTCGCATAATATACAGAAGTAAATCAGTACTTATTGAAAGCCATCTGCTTTGATTATCGCGCGAATAAGTGCAAAAATTTTCCGACGCAACGCTTAGCGCGTTTTCGTTCTATCCCTCAAGAAGGAAATACTATCCTCCTTTTCTGAACTGTTCACCTACTCATTACTCCGTGCTACTCGCAAGAACTCCACAGTTCCGACCTAAAATTCTTTTCGCCGCATCGTGACGCTAGTATTGTTTGAACATTGTATTACCAATCAGCATCCATGTGAAGCAATCATACACCAGTGAGAGATAAATATTCAGTGTTGCATTGGCGAAAGTGAACAGTTATTTTTGGAGAAAGTGAACAGGAAATGGCAAAGTGAACGGTTCTTCTTGGCGATAGTGAACAGTTCTTTCGGTTTTTCGTCCAGAACTGTTCATATGAACCGTTCTTCATTCTCTTACCCATCCCTAATTATATGTGAGTGTTTTATTTTATTTTTGCAGTTACATAAAAAATAAATATATAATAAAGAATATCATAGCTTTCAATATTTTAATTTATTCCGTATTACTTTTAGCCCCGCCTTTATTTGGTACCATTTATTTTTTAGAGGAATTTTTTCTTATTTGATGGAAGATATATTAGAGAAAATTTTTCTATATATAAGGTGGTGCGAAATAAAGGCGGGGCTAAAAGTACTCCGGAATAAATTAAAATATTGGCAGCTATGCGGAATATTATCAAAGATACTGAATAAAATCAAATTAAGTGGTAAAAATTAAGTTCTATAAAACTGAAGGCGGGACTAAAAATACTGCGGAATAAATTATTAGCGGAATAATTTAAATTAAGTATCTATGCATGACCCTAGCAGTATTTACCAAGAAGAGAAACGTCATTATGAGACAAAATAGCACATATGTTAGCTCATAAATTTCAATATTTTCTTGCTTGATATTTAACTTTATTCAAAATTATTAAAGTTAAGTATTGTATACTGCCATTTCTTCCACCAATAAAAATTTTATATAATAAATAACAATGGAATCAAGACGTATATACTTATGACAAATAACTACAGAGGTCGTACTCTCCGCCCTTTTTACAGTAGTCTATCAGAGAGGGGAAATTTCTGCTTTTTCTGGCCCTGAGAATATAGTGTGGCATGGAAATCGCTCGAGCTGAGTATTAAAATATTAACATGTTGACATATATAAGAAAAAATAAGAATATTATATATATATATAAGTGAATTAATAAATAAAAATAAATGCAAAACATTTTTTATTTTCTTGTATCTTAAGAGCACTCTACCTTAAAAGAACATTGGATTAGTTTACATTATATTTGTCATTGCATTACTTTTACTTATTTCATTTTATTTCCTTTTCCCAGCTCATCTATTTATTTATTTAGATCGATTTAGACAAAAAAATAAATAAATAAATAAATAAATAAAAATAAAAGATAAATGTACAATGTATTATGAAGTATTTTAGTATATTTAATATATGTATATGTAACTGGCTTTTTTTTTTTTTCCTTTCTTTTCTTTCTTTTTTTCTTTCTTTTATTAATTTTAAATTTCGTCCTGTATATTTATTTATGCTATAGATTTCATTTATTGTATTTTATTGATTTTCCAATATTTATTTTATTTTAATATATTATCATTTCATGTATCATACATATATATATATATTATCTTAATATATTATCATTTTACTTTTAAAATTTTCTTTTTAAGAAATTAAACATATAACTTTGTGATCGAAAACAGAAATGCATGTATTGTACAGGGATGGAACACGGGCGCAGAACTCATGCCGGTATTTGTTTAAGAAAATTCTATACTTATAATATCGCTGATTTAAGAAGAAGAATATTTTCTTACATTGGTAGTGGCATGAGTTCTACGACCGTGTCTCACCCCTGATAATAATATACGTATACATAAGTTAATATACGAAATTAATTTAATTAATATTTTTGTTATCATACTGTGTTTAGTATGATCCTTTTATATTCGAGTAACATATTAAATCCTTTCTTTATGTTATTTTAGTTTCGTAGATTTTGCTTTCTTCAATTTATATTTCCTGTAGACTATTACCGTTGTGCTTTTTATAACATTTTATTGGTCTTTAGCTTATAGGAGTCTATTATAATGTAAAAGTAATAAAAGCTAAATAAAAAACATTTTATTTACTCACACCGTGAAATATTTGCAGTTTGGATGTTATATAGAATTTGGAATAATAGAGATTCATCAAACTTTTATGAACATTTCTTTCAATACACTGCTAGCGACCTTGTGTCCGCAAGCAGTGAACTATTTTAGGGAAGGAAGCTAGTCATGCGTGAGGTGTCGCTGTATGCAGATGCAGCCAGTTAAATGATTGTGAATCACACAAAGTTTTAAAAGATCTTTGCTTTGTAAAATTTACCTTTGCAGGCTTTTCTTTCATTGGTAGTGGCATGAGATCTGCGCCCGTGTTTCACCCCGATAATAATATACGTATATATAAATTAATATAAGGAATTAATTAATATTTTTGTTTCATTCTGTGTTTAGTAAATTATAATTAATAAATATGGTTCCGTATGTTGCATTCTTTAAAAAAGTTACTTTCAGTAAAGTGTCTACAATTAAGGTAAAATTCGACTGGCGGCTCTTTCTACCCACTGGAGAGGCGAATTTGAAGTTTATTCTTCTCTTAGGTTTGTTTCATTGTGTGATATATACCCTTTATTATGGCAGTGAAATATTTACTTTTATGTATTAAGAAAGGCAATTATTCTATTAAAAATATACTGTAGTATGTTTATGAATTTCTTAAGAATGCTAAAAAAATTCACAAATTGAAACAATCATCGAGCGGAGCTTACTGTCGAAAAGACAAAAACTTGCGGTCGCAAAAGTTCTAGAAGTAGTTTTTATTTATTTTGTATTCTAGTCCTTGTTTAAATAGGGAGATTTTTTAACTAAAAGACTGTTTACAATCTTTGAATTAGTCTATTATAAGACTCGAACAGCGTTCCCTACCTTTATAATTTATTCACAATCATTTTTAGCCCCGCCTCTTTTCATTCCGGAAATTTTGAAAAATGATTTTATTCTTATTTAATCGTTGTCACATGACATATTAAATAAAAATAATCCACTAAATTTCTTGTGCGGAAAAGAAGGCGGGGCTAAAAATAATTGTGAATAAATTATAAAAGTTGGAAACGCTGGACTAGAATGCTATAGGGGCTCTTTGGGGTTAAGCTGTATTCAATTATTACATCAGGTTTAAAACAAAATAATTGTATGGTTAACTAGTAATAAATAAATAAAAATAAAGACTGGATGTAATTTTTTTTTCATTAAATTTCTATAAATGAAGCACAAATCATAATGCTCAAAACGACAAAGAATGTTGAAATGAATTATACAGATAAAGAAAAATTATGTTGGTTAAAATTAATTTCATAATTTTAGCTGACACACATGATTGTTGGTATGCTACGCTGAAACGGAAAATGATGAAGCCAATTTTCTGCATCAGGTATACACTTTGTCAATAGAGATTGTATACCTTCACAATTTCTCCAATTTCGGTAGTTTATACTACGTTTCCATATAATTATATTGGCGGAAGAATTACCAAAGGAATTGTGAATTTTTCAGTTGAAAAAACATCTTTAATGGAAAAAGTAATGCAAAATAATTCCTTTGTTTCATAATACTTATGCGAAGTGATGACGTCCCTGACCGTCTTTGGGGCTAAGCAAAAGATTTTTCTAAGTTAATCGTCCATTGAATTTTTTTTTCCAATCTGGATTTGTTTAGCCCCAAACACGGTCAGTGAAGTCACAACTAATTATCAGTTATTTTAAAGCTTCAAATTTTTACATTGCATCTTTCGTATGTAACTGAAATTGTGCATTGAACTTTTTCTCTCAAATAAAAAATCACTTACCGGATCATGAAGAACAAAAAAAAAAAAAAAAAAAAAAAAGGAGAGAGAGATAATTTTTCATCTTGCGACTGAATTTAAAATTTTGTAATAAATGTAATTAATTCTTGATTTAAAAAATGAATGCGAAATACATTGGCAAGGCGAATACAGTGATTAGTATTCACATAAAATTTTAAGAGTGTTAGATCAAAGAAACTTAGCAAGCAGTATAAATAAGGGGCTTGCCCTTGCAGATCTGAATGTATGTCATACTTGCCAACCATCTCCTTAATAATCGTAACAGTGTTACACCCCTTTGAAACACGCTCTTTTTTAAACACCACTTTATTATTAGAGTAAGTTCATAGTTGCCAACTATCTCATTAATATTTGTAAGTTTGTTATGCCCCTTTGGAACACGCCCTTTTTTAAACACCAATTTATTTTCACAGTAAATTTTTCCAAATAAAGTTACGATTTAATTAGAATAAAGTTACTCTGAAAAAATGACTGTCGTGAAAAAAAAGTCGGGAAATAAAAGCGATATTAGGGGTCGTACTCTACGCCTTTTTTTCTGCACACTCACAGTGAGGAGAAATTTCCTTCCTTATTGCTACCCCTATTTGTGTACAATAATCTCAATCTTATTTTATCACGACACATTACTGCGAAAATAAAAAACAAATATTTATGTATAAAATTAGTGTTGGCAAAAATAGTGAAACTTTCTCCTTTTTAACAATGTCCTGAAAAAAAAAAAAAAAGGCGGAGAGTATGAACCCTGTGTTATGATTCATAATATAATGGTTGGCAGGTGTGTTGAATGTACATTTTAATATATTCAAGTATTATACTTTTTTATTTTATTTATTTTATCGTATTTAATTATATTTATTGTTTTAATAACACGTCACTTGCTTAGAATCGATAATCTGTTGAAACTGCTATTATAATCTTGTGGATCTAACAATTTAAGGAACATAATAACTTTGCTTAGATTAGACTTTGTTAACATGGCCGGTAATTTCCAGAACTACTATTTTTATACTGTACTGTTAATTTTACTCTTTATAAATTGTAGAGATACTTTACTGGAATTACAATGCAAAAAATGCAGGTCGGTAAACACGGAGTGTAGGAAAACTGAATTATAAATAAAATCTAGATCGAAAAGCATAGCTGCCGACGTCCCAAATAATAATCTATAGTATTGGTAGTATCCGCCTTTTCTTTCTTTTTAATCTTTCCTCCCCACAAGTATTTTTTTGTATTGCTTTTCATTTTATTTCATTTTAAATACATTTGAAGAAAATTACCCTGAAAATTAAATGGTAGGGGAAAGTGGTCAGGTATTAGCAATACACTCTGGATTACGTTTGTAGCCATGAAAAAGACTAAACTTCTTTTAGTTTAAGATATTTTATTTCTATACACACCCATAAGAACACGCTTATAAAAGCGCTTTCGTCAGGGTATACCCCTTTTTTCAGGACATTTTCAAGGCTGAGAAATTTTCACCATTATTCACCATTTTCACCATTACCAGTAGATTCACGCAGAAATCTTTATGGCACTTTTTTAGTAATACGTCGTGATTAAACATTTTGATTATTGTACAAAAATAGTGCTAGGAAAAAAAAGGCGGAAATCCTCATTGATAAGAGTAATGTTTCCTGATAAAAATTTGAATTATCACTTAAAAATGTATAAAAAAACCATTTCCCCCTACATTGAAAGAATATCTCCCTACGAAAATAACTAAACAATTTAACAAATAACTACAATTTCTTTTATTGGGGTAATTAATGTTATTAAAATCTTAATTAGGTCTGTGCTTGAATCCCAAAATTCTTTTCTTTTCTTTGGTTTTCTGAATTACAGATATATAAAAGAGAAAAGAATAAGAGGGAGGGAAATAGCTTGGTAACGAACAGCTGACGCCTGACATAGCTGATATACACTTGGAAATAGGAGTACAGGGCTTGTACAGTCCATATTTTTTCGGCGTTCCAGTAAAATTTCATTGCAATTTTTATCATGAAATAAAATTTTAATTGAAATTAAATTTTAATACATAAGTCTTGTGATGAAAGAATCTTACAAAAGGGTGGGTCCATGCGAACTTTGGAGCATAATAAATAACACAAATAACACAAACATTTAACAAATAACTTCGTTACATGATTATTACTATATTAATATTGCATTGCTTTATCATTGCTAACCTTGAAAATGTATGATAAACAATGATATGTCACAATAAAATGTCTCGTACACGATTGGTTGTATGGTTTTTGCATAGCTGCCAATATTTTAATTTATTCCGGAGTACTTTTAGCTCCGCCTTTAATCCAAACCACTCTTTTTTAATGACTAAATTTTTCTTATTTCATCATAGTAATACATTGGAGAAAAATATTCTAAAAGTAAAGTGGTGTGAAATAGATGCGGAGCTAAAAATACTCCGGAATAAATTAAAATATTGGCAGCTATGGTTTTTGCTATTTTATTATTCACTGCTTTCATTTACCTAATTATATTCTGAAAGGAGTTACATGATCAAAAGGACGCGTATATATGGAGAGAGCTCTGATAATTTATTCTGGAGCATTATTAGAATAAGCGACTTTCTTCTTTCCACCACATTTGAAGAACAATTTTCCTGCAAATTAAATCATAGCAAATATTGAAGAAAATTACTCTAAACAAATTATGGTGCTAAACAATGATCCGGAATAATTTTTTAAAGTTGTCAGTTCTAGTACGTACAGCACATACACTTGGCATATTAATCCTTTAAGGCACAGTTTTCACGCTGCAAGGACAACAGGGTGATCACAGGCTACATCCCCCCCCCCCTGATTCTTCCACCAGTACTTTTATTTCGAAAACTTTAATAGTAAGATTTCACGAATAATTAAATAAAATATTATCTTATAAATACATATTTGCCAACATTCTAACTATGAACCGGAAGATATTTTTTTAGTACCACACCCCTTTTTTCACACCAGTATATTTCTTAAGTCTTTTTCTTTTTATTTAATCGTGTTTAAATTTGGAGAAAAGTACTCTAAAAATATACTGGTGTAGGAAAAAGTATTATGTACTAAAAATCTTCCAATTTATAATTAGGATGTTGACGAGTATGTAAATATATTGGTGTAAGTATCACGGAAAAATGGCGTATCTGTAAGCACCCTGAAAAAGTGTTACCAGGGGGGAAATTTGAATTATCTCTATAAAATGTACAGAAATATCCCTTTTCTCACAACGTTCAAAAAATATCTTCTTATGCCAGTGGTGGCGTCAGAAATTCCCCGACGGGGGGGCACCGGTTCCCCGACAGGGGGGCACTATATGTAGAAACATTTTTACAGGCATATTTAACACCATGCACCTTCCTGTCAGTGTCTATCCGCTATGTCAAATATACAATGGTATTTTTCTTTTTGTTTGTTTGTCTGTTTTCTTTTTTTTTTTTTTTTTAAGTGCTTCCGTATTATTTTTAACACCGACTAAGATAAGAAAGAGGAGGGGGTTATGATAAGTTTGAAGACTGTGTGTTTGAGGCACTGTAACGTCCAAACGAATAGACCATCTTTAATGCAATTTTCCCCTTATTAAAAATAATAAAAATAATAAAATAAATAAAGGCTGATTTAATCGGGATGGTTCTTAGTAAAATTCTGTTTGATAGATTTTTTTAAAATTAATTAATTAAAATGTAACTTTTCAGGTCACTTTGCATTAAGATTTTAATATTTGCGTGCTAGCAGTATTCCTTTTTTCATATTATTCGGC
Source organism: Salticus scenicus (assembly GCA_963930645.1). NCBI lineage: Eukaryota > Metazoa > Arthropoda > Arachnida > Araneae > Salticidae > Salticus > Salticus scenicus. The sequence goes on from OZ005661.1 coordinate 219,772,269, forward strand.
TAAGCCATGCGAGCTTGCAATCTTCCGAATTTAAATCATGTTAGATTATAAATCCCGATTTTTTTTTTTTTTTTTTTTTTTTTTTTGCATTGGAGCTGAAAAACAAGTATTTTAAAAATCTTGAATTGTAAACTGATTTTGGCAAGAGTTAAAAATTGGTTAAAAATAATATGAGTTAACTGTCAAACTTTTTTCAATTCATTTCAAAATTATTGAGTTTTAAGATATTTTTAAGATAATTTAAAATGTGATTTTTTTTTCCTTTCAGGCCACTTTGCATTGACATTTTAAATTAATTTTACAAGTTGCCAGCCCTTTAACTTCCAATTCATGTTAAATGATAAATCACGTTATATTATTATCATATTATAGAAATGTAACGTTTTTAACAAAAAAGAAATTTTTAATTGGTTTTGTCAAAAATTAAAAATAATGATTTTGATTTCACAGTAAAAAAAAACTCCTAAATTCAGTTGAAAATTGGAGTTTTTAAAGAAAAATTATATTTTATTAAATTCATCACCAGTGCCACATTCACATTTCATAATTTATGAGCTAGTGTTCTTCCAGCTGAAAATTAGAGATTTTATGGAAAAATTAGAGTATTAAATTCAAGGTAGATTGTTTTTATAAAGTTTGCTATTAAATTAATCGCCGTGTCATCTCGTCAATGTATCGAGCTATTCCCTACCCTTTTAAAATAATATATATGTAATATGTATATTAAAAAGAAAAGAAAAAAAAGTAAATCATGCATATTAGAGCATGAGCATAGTTGTGAAAAAATTAATAGAGTCAAAGACATCCAACAAATGTCAGATAAAACTTCCTTCTTAACATGGAATACATTTCATTTGTAACCAAGTATATACATATTACATTTCTCTTAAATGTTCAAATTTTACTTACAATATGCTGATTTAAATATGCACTTAAGGTATAATTTTCTCATAATCATACAACATCAATATTAAAATTACGTTATTTAATCTTCATAATGTTAAATACTTCATGAACAAATGCAGTAGACTTCCAGAAATCGGCATGTTGTAACCAATGTAACTATCAAACCGACAGTAAAATTTTTAATATGAAAAGTTCAAGATAGCACTGATATTAACAATGATTCATCAGAAATTGAATCTCACGAAACACAGAAAGTCAATTTTATGCAGATTACTTTCTTTTGGTGATAAATTTTAAATGCATTAATGCTATAAATAAGAAATAATAGTTCATAAATAACAATAAATAAATAAAATAAAAAAATATTTTTGCCTATATTTAAAAAAAAAATAAACGTAATAAAAGGTAATATACTTGTAATAGAAGCTTATATTGTATCACATGTTGTGTAAAATTTTGTATCTTACTTTATTAAATAAATTTCAAGCTCTTAATTCAAGAAAAAAATAAATTAAACTTCATTATATGCATATTTTTTACTAAGTTGCTTATTCTCTTTAATTTTTCCTTTAATTTTTTAATTATGTTAATTATTTTCCAAGCATACTTATTTGTATTTTTCCTCATTTTTTATGCATTACAGTATCAAAATCTCGCTTCATAAATGCTAATTTTCACGAAATTCCAAAATACACATTTTTTTTTAAATTTGTGTGGATTTCTGGGAATCTCCTGCATACACATTAAATTTAAATTTAAAATTTAAAAAATAAAATCCATTTACGTATTATTGTAACTGAATTCGGCTTTTGGGATAGGTTTTATCAAATATTGTTACTATTCTTTCTAAATCTAATTTCTTTGATCTTGCACTGTGAAGCCCTAAAATCATCAAATTTTGCAACCTGCTTTCTGCACTGCAAGTTCTAAGGTAGTTTTTCCCTATTCTAACATTTATAAATTGAACCGACAGATGTTTCAGTCGTTGGCTGAATTATTTCATAATTATTAATATATTTTATAGTTGTTTGGTCGGTTGGGTTTTAACATTGCACTAGTGCTGCTCACTAGACAATTGGCGACGGTCTGGGACGTACCCTATCCCTAAGGATGACCCGGAAACATGCCATCACAATTTTGATCTTCCACGGAGGGGATAATATTTTTTACAAAAAAAAAAAAAAAAAAAAATGCTGAATGAAAAATTGCGATATGACTTTTGAAGATAATAATAACCTTTATGAGCTGCTGAATTGATAAAATAGAGCAAGAACATTCTTTACTGTTTCCGAAATTTTTGATTTTCATACAAACAAGCATTAAAAATCGTAAAAGTTGTATTGTTCCCCGATTGCCTTTATTTGCTTCCCTTTTGTTCCCTGACTCTCTAGCAAAAAGTAATTAAAACTAAATTTTAAAAGATTTAATTACTAAATTTTTTTAGAGAAATACATTTTTAATTTGTTGGTGATGCAGAGTGTAGCGATGTAATATAACAATTTTAATTTCATATAATTATTAAAACGACTCTTAATTACACGGAAATATTTTAATGCTTTCAATTTGACAGATATTAAACAAATTATCGTTATAAAATTTCACAAATAGTTAAAAGAATTTTCTCTTTAGAAATAGAATGCAAAAAACAAATCTTATTAAAAGGTCTCAATTATTTTACTTATTTCATTTCTCATTGTTAAAGTTGTCTTTAAGTTCTAAAGCAAAAGCGACACATTTACATCTTATTTTTTAGATATTTTCTTTGGATGTATCATCCTCCCTACACCTACAGTCGACATAGACACACAATATTTGAAAACAGTATCCTGAATAAGAATTAGTAGAATTAAAGGCAATGTGACTTAAATCAATATGCAAATTATATTTTCGTGATCTATTTGAATGAAATTTCGTTCTTTTTTGTACTTATTAAGGGGGGGGGGGTTAAAATGTACTTTTTTCCGATGTACTTTTTAAAGAGATATCTATTCTTAAAAATTTCCAGGGAAGAAAAACAAAACAAAACACATGTGTGTGTGGTCTAGTTTCTGTTCACAGACAAAGGGAAATGGAAACATATGTAGCCTACATGCTTTTTGTCCATTTCAAAGAGAGCTGGATAATAGGCAATAAAAAAGCGACTTCTTCACAGAAGCATCGCAAGTGTGATTTTAGAAGATAAGGAATAGATAAGGAATGGGTCAATCCTTGTAGTAATAATACTCGCCGCTTTCTTTATGTTCCTGTTGTCGTTCCCACCAACTAACATAGAAGAGGAATACATAGTATATCAATGCTAGCAAAGCCATCACAGTTGCATGCAATTAGTTTTTCTGGGAAAAAAAAAAAAAAAAAAACTTCTCTAGAAAGACAAACTCCGAATGATGAAAAGGAAAAAAAATATTTTGTTGCTGAACAAAGGGGAAAAAAAGGGTATTTGTTCCCCGACAGATTTTGAGAATCTGCCCCGATGGGGGGGCACGAACTCCCCGACGGGGGGGCCTGTGCCCCCCCGGGGCAAAAATAGTGAAACTTTCTCCTTTTTAACAATGTCCTGAAAAAAAAAAAAAAAGGCGGAGAGTATGAACCCTGTGTTATGATTCATAATATAATGGTTGGCAGGTGTGTTGAATGTACATTTTAATATATTCAAGTATTATACTTTTTTATTTTATTTATTTTATCGTATTTAATTATATTTATTGTTTTAATAACACGTCACTTGCTTAGAATCGATAATCTGTTGAAACTGCTATTATAATCTTGTGGATCTAACAATTTAAGGAACATAATAACTTTGCTTAGATTAGACTTTGTTAACATGGCCGGTAATTTCCAGAACTACTATTTTTATACTGTACTGTTAATTTTACTCTTTATAAATTGTAGAGATACTTTACTGGAATTACAATGCAAAAAATGCAGGTCGGTAAACACGGAGTGTAGGAAAACTGAATTATAAATAAAATCTAGATCGAAAAGCATAGCTGCCGACGTCCCAAATAATAATCTATAGTATTGGTAGTATCCGCCTTTTCTTTCTTTTTAATCTTTCCTCCCCACAAGTATTTTTTTGTATTGCTTTTCATTTTATTTCATTTTAAATACATTTGAAGAAAATTACCCTGAAAATTAAATGGTAGGGGAAAGTGGTCAGGTATTAGCAATACACTCTGGATTACGTTTGTAGCCATGAAAAAGACTAAACTTCTTTTAGTTTAAGATATTTTATTTCTATACACACCCATAAGAACACGCTTATAAAAGCGCTTTCGTCAGGGTATACCCCTTTTTTCAGGACATTTTCAAGGCTGAGAAATTTTCACCATTATTCACCATTTTCACCATTACCAGTAGATTCACGCAGAAATCTTTATGGCACTTTTTTAGTAATACGTCGTGATTAAACATTTTTATTATTGTACAAAAATAGTGCTAGGAAAAAAAAGGCGGAAATCCTCATTGATAAGAGTAATGTTTCCTGATAAAAATTTGAATTATCACTTAAAAATGTATAAAAAAACCATTTCCCCCTACATTGAAAGAATATCTCCCTACGAAAATAACTAAACAATTTAACAAATAACTACAATTTCTTTTATTGGGGTAATTAATGTTATTAAAATCTTAATTAGGTCTGTGCTTGAATCCCAAAATTCTTTTCTTTTCTTTGGTTTTCTGAATTACAGATATATAAAAGAGAAAAGAATAAGAGGGAGGGAAATAGCTTGGTAACGAACAGCTGACGCCTGACATAGCTGATATACACTTGGAAATAGGAGTACAGGGCTTGTACAGTCCATATTTTTTCGGCGTTCCAGTAAAATTTCATTGCAATTTTTATCATGAAATAAAATTTTAATTGAAATTAAATTTTAATACATAAGTCTTGTGATGAAAGAATCTTACAAAAGGGTGGGTCCATGCGAACTTTGGAGCATAATAAATAACACAAATAACACAAACATTTAACAAATAACTTCGTTACATGATTATTACTATATTAATATTGCATTGCTTTATCATTGCTAACCTTGAAAATGTATGATAAACAATGATATGTCACAATAAAATGTCTCGTACACGATTGGTTGTATGGTTTTTGCATAGCTGCCAATATTTTAATTTATTCCGGAGTACTTTTAGCTCCGCCTTTAATCCAAACCACTCTTTTTTAATGACTAAATTTTTCTTATTTCATCATAGTAATACATTGGAGAAAAATATTCTAAAAGTAAAGTGGTGTGAAATAGATGCGGAGCTAAAAATACTCCGGAATAAATTAAAATATTGGCAGCTATGGTTTTTGCTATTTTATTATTCACTGCTTTCATTTACCTAATTATATTCTGAAAGGAGTTACATGATCAAAAGGACGCGTATATATGGAGAGAGCTCTGATAATTTATTCTGGAGCATTATTAGAATAAGCGACTTTCTTCTTTCCACCACATTTGAAGAACAATTTTCCTGCAAATTAAATCATAGCAAATATTGAAGAAAATTACTCTAAACAAATTATGGTGCTAAACAATGATCCGGAATAATTTTTTAAAGTTGTCAGTTCTAGTACGTACAGCACATACACTTGGCATATTAATCCTTTAAGGCACAGTTTTCACGCTGCAAGGACAACAGGGTGATCACAGGCTACATCCCCCCCCCCCCCCCTGATTCTTCCACCAGTACTTTTATTTCGAAAACTTTAATAGTAAGATTTCACGAATAATTAAATAAAATATTATCTTATAAATACATATTTGCCAACATTCTAACTATGAACCGGAAGATATTTTTTTAGTACCACACCCCTTTTTTCACACCAGTATATTTCTTAAGTCTTTTTCTTTTTATTTAATCGTGTTTAAATTTGGAGAAAAGTACTCTAAAAATATACTGGTGTAGGAAAAAGTATTATGTACTAAAAATCTTCCAATTTATAATTAGGATGTTGACGAGTATGTAAATATATTGGTGTAAGTATCACGGAAAAATGGCGTATCTGTAAGCACCCTGAAAAAGTGTTACCAGGGGGGAAATTTGAATTATCTCTATAAAATGTACAGAAATATCCCTTTTCTCACAACGTTCAAAAAATATCTTCTTATGCAGATACCTTTTCCAAAATGCGTTCTGATAAAAATGATTTTTTTTTTTTTTTTTTTTCACATTAAAAGAAACAAATGTTTATAAGAACATAAGTTAATTTTTATCATTTTAAAACTAAAAGATAAAATTAAGCTTCAGTTAGTGCTCTATAATAAGGAAAAGTAAATTATCGACATTTATCATTTATCAGACTTAAAATATAATTAATAATAATAATAACCATCATATTTTTCAACCACCATTGTGACGTCATATTTATCAAATTAAAATAAAAAAGGTTACAAATAAGGTACCTAAAGTCAATTCGTTACAAATGTGGTACCTTTCATTTGGCACCTTTTTTGCAACGAAGTTTTGATTAGATAGTTTAGAATTAATTAAAATATGAAAATAATTTCAAAATTGGACATTTAAATTTATGATTGTTGCCAAAAAAATTTACCAGTTATTGTTATATATATATATATATATATATATATATATATATATATAGTTTTTTTTTTTTTTTTTTTTTTGAGGGAGGGGGGGGGGGAGCATAAGATAAAATAATGTTTTCACGCGAAAAATTAAAAAATAAAAAATATCAAATTTGCCCATGCATGTAAAAAATACTTATTAAAACGAATCGAAGAAGGAAGCGAAATAAGTACTGAGTTATAACTATTACGATAAATACGATATATAATATGATACGTTATATTAGACCTATCGTCCAGGGTTGGTAGGTATTTTCGTTAAAAGAAATAGTTTGTTCGTTCGGTGCAACTTGCACATTAGTCCCCTTTAAATATAGTGTCCAGCGAAGCAGGCAAAGCATTCGTTGATTCACTACCTTAACTGATTTCACATTCCGTCATTTCTGACGGGGTTATATACTAGTAATAACAGAAATAACTAAATTGTAGCGTTTTCATAAAACTGCCGTTATTTTGGGTAAGTTTTCTAGAATTGTATAAAGAAAATATAAAACACGGAGAGAAAGAAAAACTTAAGGCTGCTGTGTTATGATTTAAATGTTGATTCTTTTGTTATACAGTAGAAACTCGATCCATCGTTTTTCACGGAGCGCATGAAACAAATCGAGGGAAGGGAGAAAACGACGAATGCTGGTTAGAGTCAAAACACGAAGAAAACAATGTTTATGAATTAATACGCACAATGTATACAGTATACTGGTAATAAAAACTAATTTGGTACTTTCAAAACTGTCAAAGAAATAAATCAATGTTGTAGAACGTTAAGAAATATTTATTTTGATTAATCAAAAATTTTTTTTTTTTTTTTTTTTTTTGTTATTTTTATAAATTAAACATTCTGGAATTTATCCAGATTTGCAACATTTTTCTACTCCTTTTCAGTAATTTCATGTGCTTATATAAAAGTTCGTGCTTTTTTAAGCGCTATAAATAAGTCATCATCGTGAAAATTTTCTAGAATTGTGTAATGAAAGAATCTGATTCTTCACCATTATTTTAATATTTTGAAATCACACATTTATTTTATGCTTCAGGATACTGCATGTCGCAACGTTTTGATTAATGCAAATATTATCACTAAATCTTGTACCAGATGCATCTACTGCTACACGCAATTATCTGCATTATCATCACTTTCTTGCCTTTCTGTTTGGTAGTCTTCATAATTTTTTTGCATGAAATCGCATTTCACGAAATAATTTTCTAGATTACTGAAAAGCTTACTTCCTCCCATGCTCTGAAATTACAAAATGAATAGATGGTCCGGAGACATGACATCACAATATTAATCCTCCATAGAAATGGGGAAAAGTATTATTTTAGGATGAAAGAAGTAATTCCAGTTTGTATGTCATATGGAACCTCTTGACTTTCAGGAGAAAATTTTTACAAGGTCAGGAGAAAATTTTTACAACGATGAATGCGGGAAAACAACATTTTGAAACACGATACATGCGGGTTTCGTTAACATTATTTAAATACAATTTGTGCAGGGACCATAGAAATAAAACCATCAATGCGGGAACGATAGATCGGGGTTTCACTATATTATGTTTTTTTATTGGTGACAAAAATATTAAATATTATGTATCTGTCATTTAATATAACTATACTATTTTACCATTTCAAAATTTTCACATAAAAAATTATAATCAGTATTTTAAAATACACAAATTTCGCAGGTTTCTTTCTCTTAAAACCTTAGGTGCCTTTTTATTTTGCTATTTGTTGATAATTATACGAAAAATTAACTCAACGGAAATCCTTAATTGTACGGTGTTCTTTCTTAGTTTTTTCTTGGACGTTAAATACTAAAACATTGAATATTGTTTAAAAGAGAGAATTAACATATTTCACGAACATTAAGTGTAGAGGTTAATATATCGGACTTAATGCTGAAGAACAGGGGAGATTTTCTACAATCAATTGTTCCAAACAAAAATAGAAATATGAAAGAAGTTTGAATAAGGCAGAGCCCAAAAACAACGCCCTTTTCTGAGAACACTTTCAGAAAGAAAAAAAAAAAAAAAAATCTGTCCTTTTTGACATCACACTTTTTATACAATTATCTTTATCCTATTTAATCACGACACATTACTATTAAAACAAAGTAAAGAATTCTGTGTGAAAATACAGATAGCAATAAAGGTGGAAATTTCTCATTTCTGAAGAAAAAGGCGAAATTTTTGAGTTTTTATACAGATAAGTCTTTATAACATTCAACAATTTTTCAGAGCCAATTTTAGTTTCCATGATACCCTGAAGAGTAAATATTATATATGCACTCTTAACACTTTCGCAACTGCATCAGAGCAGCCAACCAAATCCGAAAAATTGTTAGTACCGCCCCTTTTTCTAAAACACTTAATTATTAGAGTATTTTTCTACTTAATTCATAATAGATACATTTGAAGAGAATTACTCTAAAAATTAAGTGGTGTAGAAAAAGGGCCTTTTTTTTTAAATAGGCGTTAACAATTTGCCGGATTAGGTTGGCAGCTCTGCTGCATGTTTTTGTCTTTTTGACAGTAAGGTCCGCTTGTGGGCGTTACTTTCCCAAGTTAAAAATTTTCAGAACAAAATTTACTGAATTCACTTTTATATTACAAATGGATATACCTTATAATCACACCCTCTCTAATCAAAGTATTTGTATCCATAGTATATTGATTGTACAAATATTAATATTGTATATATTTTTAAGAAACAAATAACATACAAATTGCAAAAGAAACACCCACTGGTGGAGTTACAGATTTTCAAATGACATGAATCTACGTCAACGGTCGCGAAAGTGTTAACAATGACCATTCCCATAATTATATGTCTTACTAAGTATTTATCAGCATTTTACATAGTTTAAATCACATACACAGATAAAGTCTCCGCCCTTTTCTTTCTTTTCTTTTTAGGACATTTTTAGGAATGAATATATTCCGCCTTTTTCACTAACACTATTTTTGTACAGTAATCTCTATCGTATTTAATTACGACAGATTACTATAAAAATATAGTAAAGAATTGTTTATGAATATAGTAGAAGCAAATAGTAATAATGATAATTATAAATAAGTGAATAAAGACGGATAGTTCTCATCTTTGAAAGTGTCCTTAAAGAAGGGCGGAGACTTCCATCTTAGTCCACCTAACTCATAAAATTATTCCTCCCACTTCAGCAATTGCTAAACGATTTGCAGCAAGATGAACTACTTCCAGATTTTATTTTATGAATTTTAAATTGTTATCAGATTTTGCTTCATCAAGTTTACAGTTGTAAAATTTAAATGATCTAAGCACGAATGCATAAATTATTTTGTTGAAAAAAGTGTTTTATTTATTTATTTATTTATTTTACGGGAACGCCCAAAATCGCGGTCTGGTAATCAAAAACTGAAAACATGTTGTCTTTTAATTCTTAAAAAATATATACTATATCCAACAATGCAAACTAAAAAATCCCTTAGTTGGTTATTTCTCATATTTAAATGATATTTACAAATCTGGAAATAAATAAAAAAATATTGAAAATTATAATAAATAAATAAATAAATATAGGAATTTCATGCATACTGCAATGTTTAGCATATAAAATTACCCTCATCGTTTTTCTTTAGTTATTTATAATTTTTAGTATTATTAAATATATATCATATTCATCACCGAAAGAAATTCTAAATTAAAAGCAATAGATCGCATACTTAGGCCACAACCCTCCCCCCAAAGGAATAATAATAGTAACCTCGATAATAAATAAACTCATTAAAAAATAGGGGAAAACTAAAAGTGTCCGAAATTTCAGGTTTGTTATTGTTATTATGTCTTTTCCTTCTACTTATCGTCCCCGGAAGCTTAAGTCAATGTTATTCTATGGGGAATTTTGCCATATTATAACTCTTTAATTAATATATACTTTTTAATTCCGTTTTTTTATTCAGAAAATTTACAACTATTAAACAATTTATCGCTTTCAATAAATCGATGTTTTTCATTTTTTAATATTTAATTATAAGGTTGGAAGATGCGAATTTTACAATGTGAAGTTTTTCGTTTTTGATCTTTAAAATGAAATCTTAAAAACTAGAAATCACTTTTATGAACGCGATAAATATATGTGAATTCATATATGTGAATTGTGTTGTTTAATATTTGTGAATTTTCTGAACAAGAAAACGGAAATTAAAAATATGTATTAGTTAATGAGTTATAAGGGGGCAAAATTTTTCATAGAACAACATTGACTTCGGTTTTCGGTTACTATAAGTAGAGAATCCCCTTAAGGGAAAAGAAAAAAAAAAAAAAAAGAAAAAAAAAATCTAGTGATTATATTTTAAGTTGCCGGTTTCTTAATAAAGTTGTATTAAGTTTTATTTTAAAGTTAATAAAGTTTTCATTCTAAATTAATTTAATATGATCCTCTAAAGAAACAGAAATAAATTAACATTATTAAAATTTCAGAATAAAAAATTCTGTTTTTAACCTGATACGATTACAGATTTCAATTACGGTTTACCTTTTCTCTGGTAAAAAATTAGCGAACAATTGGGATGAACTTGATGTTCCTCTATATTAATTTAAGAATTGAAAACAAAAATAAAATAAATACAGAAAGTGGTTATTAGTTGCTATCATAAAATTAAAGTAGTTTCTAAAACAACAAAGGAAGTGAGCTTTAGCATAGAGTCGGCAAACGAAAAATAACAAACTTAAAATCATATGTACTTGCCAGGAAACCATTCAATACTGTTATCAAAAAAAAGAAAAAAAATCCAAAACAAGTATTAATTGAAAGAGCATGTATAAATATATTTTTTGACGCATAAAGCAACAGCCCTCGTCATCTCGTTTTTGAGTTATAAATTCTGAATGTTCGCTGATAATCGGTGCAACCACGCCTGAATCGATAACACCACGCCTTGTTGAAATAATGAATGAAATCCAAAACCAGCAGAAATCGGAAGAGCATAGACAAATATGTTCTTTGATGCAATAATCAGTTGCCTATTTCAGCATTGATATAAATTCAATCGAGTTGTAATGTCTGAAATTTCGCTAAAATAGAATCTAAAAATTGATAAATGTCATGGTTTTGGCAGGTTTTAACGGGACTCCTACCATTCCGACTCCTTTCTCGTTACCACATTTTAACTCAAGCTTAAATATAGATTTCTTGAGAACGGGCTTCTGAGGGCTAACAGTTTAAGCGTCAAAAATCGCGTTAGATCATGCCCTCTCGAATGAACATAATTTAATTGATTTCTATTATTACACTGTTGCGATGGTTTCCTAGTGGGAAGATGCCGCTGAACTACAATCCAAATGCTACATTTGGAAATAAGTGGGAGGTAATTTGCTTCGATTTTCCACTTTCTGTTACAGCAATAATATATTTACAGTTGAAAAATAATGTATCACATACAGAGTATTAAAATTAATTTTTAAATGAAATTGGTTATTATTATTTTTTTTTTTTTTTCGGAGAGGTCTTTTGCAGTTTCTGTTAGTTAACACAAAATTCCTACAATATAGTATGTTTTGATACCCCAACCCCTCCCTTCTCGCTTACGAAAGTAAAGTAGCTGAAAATCTCTACATATCGTGACACTGAGAACAGCTAAAAGTGTCTTGAGATAAGGGTGAGCTTTCATACAAGCAAACAATTTCTTTCATATAAGCGCATTTCATTGCCTGCTGTCACAGACGACGCAGGCAAGCTATGTAAGTTATTAACTGGAAGTTCAAGCGCAGTTTCAGAGGAATTTTAATACTAATAAATTCCTATCAAAAACAGTTTCATGGTATAAATAACTAATAAAGTTTCTCCAGGAACTTCATAGATTTTGAAGATTGCAACACACGAGTTGAAAAGCATTAAAATATTACATGTAAGGAAAGTGAGATTGAAGAATGCAAGACTTATAGAATTAAAAATATATATAAATAAAGAATAACTTTACAGAGGTTTAACATGAACCTGAAATATAAAGATAACAAGACAAATATACGGATACAAAAAAAAAATAAAATAAAATAAAATAAAATAAAATAAACTATATTACATTAAATTTACTACATATGAATCACAAAGAAAGAAAGTATAATCATAAAATAATTAACTTTCAATTGTGGAGGAAAATATATTAGATTGCAAAACATATTTCTTCTGTTGTAAATAAATATAAATATAACTATAAATACATAAGAACTTTATTTTTTAGTCCAATGGGCTTTTTAAGCATTTACAGGGATGGAACACGGTCGCAGAATTCATACCACGATCAATGTAAGAAATTTTTCTACTTCTTAAATCGACGATATTATTGGTAGAGAAATTTCTTAAACGGATTCCGGTATGAATTCTGCGCCCGGGTTAAAATCCCTGATTTAAAATAATTAATTCTTGATGTTTCAATCACAAATATCCGTCAAATTTGAAATTATTTTCTTGTAAATAAATAAATGAAAATAAAGAATTAAAAAAAAGAAAGAAATAATAAATAAAAGAATGAAAGAAAGGAAATAAGTTGAAAATTAAAATAAAAATTGACAAAAAAAGTTAAATAAATAAATGAATAAATTAAAAAAACATAGTCATATATGTATATATCCATATTAATTATACACCAAGTCCTTTTATTGTACTCTCAATTTATTCATTAAAAAATTTTGCTAAAAGATAACTTAAAATAATCTGGTGTGTCACTCACACGACTTTCTGTTACCCTGAAATTTAATACTATAAATACAGGTTGGAGATTAAGAGGTAAGATAACGAGTACTGTTATGTAAACCTCTGTTAAACAATTCAAATTAGGCTTCGGGAGAGTTTAATATGATAATTAGTTCTGTGTGAGGGGGGCTACTGCCCCCCTCAACCCCCGTTTCATTAATGCACCTACATATATATAGAATTTAATTCGGTTATTTAAAAATAATTCTGTTTTTAAAAAATAATTTATTAAAATTATTATTTTAAAAAATTATCTTTTATAATAATGCAGACGATTTCCATATTAGAGTAGAAGTATAACACCAAATATCCAAAAAAAATCCATTTTATTCTCAATATAAAAAAAAAAAAAAAAAAAAAAATACGATTTTTTTTTTTTCAAGTTTTTTTTCGTTAAAAGTAAAAGAAATCGATAACTTTGTTTTAAATTATCGCAGATCGATGGTTCAACCGTTCGTTTTAAAGGTATTGGCGAGCTCTTTTGAAAGATACCCATCATGAAAATTTACTTCCCTCGAAGGGGGACTTCCACGCCCAGGGGGAGGGGTAAGCGAGGCTCCTACATACACAATTTTTTTTCCCCATTTAACTATCTCTATTACAAAAAATATGTATTCGTTTCATTTGGTTTAGTGCAGTCTATAGACGTTAAACTCTACTCACCTGCAATTTCCCCCATAGAAGTAATGTATTAGAATTCTCTTGATTGTCCCTGTACACGAACCATTTGCTTGATCTTAACGAAAAGCTTACTGTAGCATCCCTATATGATACACATTTAGAATACCAAGTTTGAACATTCTGTCATAATTTGTTTTTGAGATATGGTGATAACAGACATACACACAGACCATTTGCAAACATGATTTTCGTATTCAGGGGACCTCAAAACGTGTAAATATAACAAAATCTCGCGTTCGAAATTTTAACCCAAAAACAATACTTTACCTTATGGATAAGAGAAAGTAAAAAAAAAAAAAAAAAGGCTAGGATAGGATAGGAAAGTACAATGAGAGCAATAGCAAACATATCATAAACTAATTCTAAGTTCATTTAAAGTTACAAGCTGCTAAAATACAATAAAAATCAAGTGCTATTTTGATTATTATTATTTATTATTATTATTATTATTCGTTTATTAATGTTCTTATTTCTCCTTTCTTTATATTAATGTCTTACCTTTTTCTCCACCCATTCTTGAATCATTTGCATCCATAATTTATTTCATTACAAAAAATGAATATTGGGTATATACTTACGAAATAAATGACATACAAATTGAGAAAGGAACGCCCATTTGCAGAGTTTCAGATTTACAAATGACGTTAATCTACGTCAGTTGTCGCCAAAGTGTTGACTCGAGCAGTGTTGCCGGACTGAATTTTGCTTTTTACCCTCCGACACCCATAAAAATACCCGCAGGACCAAAGTGGATTGATAGCGTCATCTAGTGAAGAAAAGATGAACTTGTTTACAAGTAGAAGGGTATTGAACTGTTCCTTGTTCGCGAAAAGCATTATTAAATACGTATTGCCGGTATTACCACTACAAAATTACAAGTTAAATTTTTATTAATCTTTAGCAACATAAATTTATAGCATATTACATATGTTTTGTGGCTTTAATTATGTTACACATACATATATTCTTTATTTTTGTAGCGTAGCACTAGTGTGATGAAAAACCCACACTTACTCAATCCTTTTATGCATGTATAATTTTTAAGCTTTACTTTTTTTTACACATTTTTATTTTGTTTATGTTAATAAAATATCAGATTAAAAAACAGTATTTATAATCCTTTCGATTGGTAGTCAATCTTTTTAGGATTGATAGTAAGCAAAATTTATTGGCAACGACTGAGTGCTGCTTGCTATCCAGATTCAATTAAGTATGAATTCTTATGAAATTATGTGCGCTAGTTCGTGATATCGTGATCTGTAACTGACACAAAATTTAGATCACATACAGACGTACATTTTCTAAAAATAGTCAAAACGTTTTCGAACCATCTCAAAACATAAATCAATTGAAAACTTGAAATCCAAAGTTTTAGGAATCCAATACTATTTCTATGAATATGGAAAAAAAAAAAAAGGTATTTTAGAAATTTAAAGAAGTGCTTAAGTAAAGCGAGAAACGGGATGGCTTATTTTGTCATATTAAAAAAATTAAAACTAGTATTATGTGGTCATCAGAAAAATTTTCTTTAATATTTTTCTTTTCAAAAAACTTACCTAGTGCAAGTAATTTATTAAAATTATTTTCTATGATGAACGCAAAGAATTTTCTTAAAAGAAAAAGTTTACCACTAAATATCCAAAGAAAGTGAATTTTATACTCGACAAAAACATCACACAGAATTCTTTTTATTTGTTAGGAACGAATATATATATATATATATATATCGATAACTTTATTTTAAATTACCACAGGTCGATGGTTCAACCATTTGTTTTAGATGTATTGACGTTGTATTCTTTTGAAAGGCATTCATATTGAAAATTGGTCTTCCTCGAGGGAAGGGGGGGGGATGCGATGTTCCTACATGCAGGGCCTGATTAAGGGGGAAGCTCGCTCATACCGGAATATTTTTACAATTATGTTTTACTTCATGTCATAGAAATTCGACGCTTTGACGAGGAAATATTTTTTATAAAAAATGAACGGTGTAAAACAATCCAATTTACTCACCGTTATTAGACACCAGAATTCTTTTAAAATAACTTTTAAAGAAAATTTTCTGTGTATTATAGGAGGAAAGTATTTGTTAAAAAATAACGGTGTAAGTATAAATAATGTGTGAAGAGCGAGCTTCCCCCTTAATCAGGCCCTGCCTACATGTACCCTTTTTTTTCCTAATTGACTTACTAGTGTAAATAAATATTTGTAATTGTATAATGATCTATTAAAAATAATTCGCATTTTGCCCATTTATACGAAATTTCATCCTATACTTTCATGTTAAAAATTTAGAAAAAAAAAAAAAAACCGAGGTGGTAATACCACTTGTTGGGCGATTTATATTGGAAGCTGATAGACACTAATTCATGTCAGAGTGCAACTATACATCAATTTGTATGAAATTCTGTGCGTTAATTCCTGAGATGCAGCAGTTGCCAGAAAATTTTGTCACAATCACAGACATTTAAAAAAAAAAATGGTCAAATTGTGCTCAAGAGCTCTCAAAACGTGTAAATCGATCAAAAACCGAAAATTTTTACGAAACAAATACTTCCTTATAATGAATATAAAAGAAAATAAAAATGGCAAATGATTTTTTTTTTTTTTTTTCACTGAAAATGAAATTAAAATAATCAGTTTATTAATCACTTTTCTTACACGCATGTGTGTGTATTACAAGCGAGCATATGTGTATGCCCATGTCAATTATTTTAGCATTAAAATTTTATTTAAGTTAATATTTAACATTAATATATTTCCAGATAACATGATTGAGGAACATTGTATCAACATGCACATGATAAAATCGAATACAGATTTTCTGCTTGGAAATTTTCGAAAAAAGAAATCTTAATAGATTGATCTTTATTCTTTGTAATCTTCTTTTTAAAGGTAGAAAAACCTTTAAGGTTTTCGAAAGGACGACAAGAACAAGGCGGAGCTTCCACTGTTTGTGGGGGAAAATTGCGCTATGATTGGATATATTCCATTATTTGTGGGCTAAATTAATACTTTAATAAGTTAAATGAAAGAAAATCGTCATCATTATGTCGAATGCGGTCAGAAAGTCGCGTCGTCAAAACAGTGTTCGGATCTCGAGTTAGAAATAGAACTGCAGATTCTCATTCGTTTGTCAATAAACAATGGCATTTAAAAAAAAAAAAAAAAAAAAAATCGTACACGAAACCTTCCAACATCCAAAGCAGAACTCGGAGGAAGGATGCCGTTTCTCTTTCCTAGAATTCTTCCTCACTTCCCTTATCCCCTGAGCCATTAAACGTAAATCAATCCCTTTCCTTTCCCATATATTCTTTTCTTACATCTCCATCTGTTATCGTTCTTATTATCACTTACTTGCATTTACAAACATCTTTCGTGAGTCATGAGACCGGGAAAACTACGGTTACTCCTTGACAATTCCTGAGAAAAATTACACAAACAGTAAATTGACTTTTCATTTAACATAAAAAATACCCGTTTTTCAGGTAATTACTCGCAATCTCGCAACACTGACGGTGAGCTAAACGTAAACTGCGATCACATTAGACTATCCACACAATTAAAGATTAACAGCTACTATTTTAACGGAACGCTAACTCAGCCATTAATGCAGACGAGTCGATATTATGTAAATAAATGTCCATAAGAAGCAGAAGCACGGTAAACACGATGTTTCATATAATAATATTAGAATAGATTGCTTAGAGATTACTGGTGTTAGCATACTTAAAATTGTCCGTAATTCAGAGTGTAGTAAATTTATAATTTAGAGCGTAGATTTTTAACATTATAAACCAATCTTTTGAAAAATTTTCCACAACATTTTCCTTTTTAATAAAATATCCTGTATAATACACTTTATGTAACAATATTGCAAATAGATACATGTAACCCTATAAATGTTAATTTCATAATTCCATTTTCATGCAAAATTTTGTAAAGATAAAATAATAATAATCCTTGAATGTACATACTTCCGTATTGTCCCATGCTAATTTGCTGCATTATTTTTAGAAATTTACATAACATCCATGAGCGAAAAAAAGTCGATGTTTTTTGAAAACGTTAATGTACCGAAAGTTAAACCCAGAGGTCGTACTCTCCGCTCTTTCTTTCAGGGTACTCGCAGAAATGAGAACTTTTCACTATTTTTACCACTACTAATGTCATGCAGAAGTATATGTGATATCATCATAGTACTGTGTCGTGATTAAGTAATATTTAAATTATTGTTACAGATAATGGTAGCAATAAATAAGGAAATTTCTCACCCCAGAAAGTGTCTTGAATAAAGGGCGGAGAGTACAAACCCTGTAAAACAGATCAGATAAATCTAATTTTTATTTTATGTATAAAGATTTTCAATAGAATGCTGTTTACTATTTAACACTTTCGCGACCGCTGACATAGATTCACGCCACTTGAAAATCTCTGATACCACCAGTGGGCGTTTCTTTCGCAATTTGCAGGTTATTTATTTCTAAAAAATGTACCCAATATTCATATTTGTACTATCAATGTACTATGGATATAAAAGCTTTGATTAGAAAGAGAATAACTATAATGTATATCTATTTGTAATATAAATATGAATACAGAAAATTTTGTTCTGAAATATTGTAACTAGAGAGAATACCGCCCACAGGCGAACCTTACTGTGAAAAAGGCAAAAACGTGCGGTCGCAAAAGTGTTAAAGATTTACCCACACTCAGGGATGGAACACGGGCGCAAAATTCAAACTGGTATTTGTTTAAGAAATTTTTCGATCTATAATATTATTGATTTAAGAAGCAAAAAATTTTGTTATATTGATAGTGGTACAAGTTCTGAGCACCTATTCCAATGCTATACACTTTCACCGACTTTTGCAGATAAATTTCGGTTTCTTTGAGTAAGGGCGGCTCTAGAAAACACATAGTTGTGTATATATGTAGAAAGCTAATCTGGTAATATTTATAATTTATTTCGGAGTACTGTTAGCTCCGCCCTTTTTCCCCCAACTGTATGATTTTTTTAGAGAGCTTCTTCAATACGTAATTACTATAAATTAAGAAGAAAAGTGCTTTCAAAAGGTGGTCACGGACCACCTTGTGAAATCATAATTTATCCCGGAGTACCGTTAGCTCCACCCTTTTCCCCCACCTGTATGATTTTTAGAGTAAGCTTCTTCAGTACGTAATTACAATAAATTAAGATGAAAAGTGCTTTCATAAGGTGGTCACAAACCACATTTCCCCCCCGATTCTTTCCCCAATATTTTTCTTTCGAAAAATTTTAAGTAGTGTGTTTGCATCATCAAATAAGTAAAAATTATTATATAAATATTTTGGTGGAAGAATCAGGAAAAAAAAAAGGTAGTGTGTAACCACTCTGTTTCAAAATATCCCGGTGTGGAAAAAGAGCAGAGTTAACAGTGTCCGGAATAAATCAGAAATTTTATCAAATATGAGAGAGAGGTTAATTTTTTAATAAATTCCGGATCATTGTCAGTATCCGGCTTTTTTATTATACAATTTAAAACAAGTAATTTTCTTCTAATTTATCCGTAGAAACTCCGGTAGTAAGAAAATAGAATGAAAATCGGTCAGATAAAAACAATACATTAGAAGAAATAAAAATTATAATTATATTGATTTTTCTATATAACAACTAACTTTTTTATTGCAACTATAAACATCGTGAGTGTACAAGTCGGGAATTTTTCGAATTAACTGTTTTCGATATGCAGATAAATAGCAATCTAAAAGGGCGGTTCACAGAAGCGTCTTCTATTTGTTTTTGCATTTAAACTCAAAAAATGTGTCTGAAATTAATTCGAAGGTCAAAAATTCAAATTTGAAAAACTTTAGTTTAAGGGTAGGGTTTATTTTTATACTTATGTTTTATTTTGTTTATTTATCCGAATAAAATCATTTATATCTTACAAATATAAACAAAATAAAAATTACAAAATATTGTTTTCGAAATAATCACAATTTCAAAGCTTTTTAAAATATATCATACAACCTTTTGTAGAATTAAACTAGTTCCCACTTACGTGTTTCTTTTGATTAATACGTGTAATAATCTAAAATTAACATTATTAAATGGTTTGAAACAAAAGGTTTTTTTTTTTATTAAATTCTGTGTGTTAATTTTCTTCTAATTGTTTGTCTTATTCACAAAATACTTCGTCAAAATTTTCCTATTTTTATTTATTATTATTATTATTGTTATTTCTACACATTTTTCATGAATAAGTTGTTTAAATGCTACACCCACATTTAATTCTAAATTTCAGGTTTCTTAGAGTAGAAGACGTATCAAGGAGCATATTCTCCTCCCATTTTTCAGGATATTTACAAGGAGGAGCATTTACTGGCCATTTTGCTACCACTATTTTTATACAAAAATTTCTATCCTATTACATCTCAACACATTAATATAAAAATATCGTAGGTTTCTATATAAAATACTTTTAGCAAAAAATCCAAACATTTCTTATTCTGCAATGAGTTCTGGGACAAGGGCGGCGTATACGTACACGACTGCTGATTTCTCTAAATATTTTTATATCAAAATCAATTACAAATCACAGAAGCGTTGAAATCTACCAGGAATTCATTCGAATAGCGTAGCAATAGAGATCATTTAAATTAACCATTCCAGAGCGCATAATCTAAAGTAATTTTTGACGCATAAGCTAATAGATCTCGAAACTGTGTTTTCCAGAAATCTACAATTAACATACCTGCCGACCATTTCATTATAAATCCTGTCATTTTTAGCACCCGCTTTTTTTTTTTTTTTTTTTTTTAACATCAGTATTTTTTTAGAGCAATTTTACAATTATTTAAATGCAACTATATTTGGCGATAATTACTCTACAAATAAAATGGCGAGCGCTGAAATATTATTCGTTTACAAAATTATAGGAGTCGTACTTTCTACCTTCTTTTGAGGACGCTTTAAAATATGAAAAATGTATGCCTTTTTCGTTACCACTATTTTTAAACAGCAATTTCAAAATATATTTCTTTAAAAATACAATAAAGATTTCTCTAAAAGATAAGTGGTAAAAGGGGCGAAACTTCCTCATCCATGCAAGTGTCCTGAAAAAAAGAAGAAAAAAATCTGGTGTGAAACAACCACACGACTTCCATTACCCACTATTATGCATTTTTGAGAGATAATGCGATCAGAAAACATAAAAGTGAACTAAAGAGAAAATCGTTAGAGCCGTTTTTGAGATACCAACTTTCACAAAAAATCAATTATTGACCGGAAAACAATAATTACATACAAAAGGATATTTAAAAATGAGTTAATATGGCGAGTTTGAAAAAAATCCGTACAGCTGTTTTTAAAGGAACGTCCTTGGGAAACCTGAAATTGAGCTATTTATACAGGACGCCTATCAGTTTTCCAGAACTAAGCAACTATATCATTCGAAAGGACATCTAATAGAGTGTTTATATAGCAAATTTGAAGAAAATCGTTAGAGCCGTTTTTGAGATACGGACTTACGGTCCCACTTCCGGTTTCCGATGTCCCACTTCCGGTTAAACTCAATTATTGACAGGAAAACAATAATTACATACAAAAGTATATTTAAAAGTGAGTTAAAATGGCGAGTTTAAAAAAAATCCGTACAACCGTTTTTAAAGGAACACCTTTGCGAGCCCTGAAATTGAGCTATTTATACAGGACGCCTATCAATTTTCCTGAACTAACCAACTATATCATTCGAAAGGACATCTAATAGAGTGTTTATATAGCAAGTTTGAAGAAAGTCGTTAGAGCCGTTTTTGAGATACGGACTTACGGTCCCACTTCCGGTTTCCGATGTCCCACTTCCGGTTTTTCAATTTTCACTAAAATTTGGAAATTTCATCTGTACACCAGACGTATTTCAATTCTAAAGTTTCGTAGCTCTATCTTTATTAGTTTCTGAACTATAATAGCCAGAAGGTTCTCCACATACATACACACACACACACATACATACACACTGACCAATTGCCAAAAACCACTTTTTTTGGACTCAGGGGACCTTAAAACGTGTAAATCAGGTGAAAACCCGATATCGAATTTTCAGACCGAATACAATACTTCCATTACCTACGGTAGTAGGGTAATGGAAGTAAAAATGTGATTTCTGCAATTAGGATGTTGGAAGGTATGGATATATCAAGTATCACTCCTCAAAAATATAGGTAATTATTCAATAAAAAATCCCCAACTTTGGCAACACTATAATGGTACATATGGTCCCATTGGTTTAATTTTGATTTAATAAATACATTCTTTTAGTAGATAGTTAGTTTTTCTTTAGTAAATCATAGTTTTCAAAGCATTATACTTTTCACACCTTCCTATTAGTCAAAGACTTATGAAACTGAACTTTCCCCCAACAACATGGAGTTTCTACCACAGACCTATTATAAGAGTGGACGGAGCATTACTTTATTAAGGGATGGAATAAAAGTAAAGGTGGCAAAGATGGAAACATGAAACATATGACTGCTGAAAAAAGGTTATATTTTCTGGCATTTATCGCGTAATTGGTCGATTATTTGTTCTGAAAATAAATATTATTATTATTATTATTATTATTAAAAGATGCAGTAAGCAAAATCTGTGTAAAACACTACAGCTGCTGAAATTTATTTTTAACTTGTTATTAACACTTTCCGCTTCCGCTGGGAGTGAAGAGGTTTAAGCTGACACATATGAGATATGATTGTTGGGGTGCTACGCTGAAACGAAAAATGAAGGCAATTTTTTGCATCAGGTAAACATTTTTGTCAATATAGATTGTCTTCCTACACAATTTCTCCAATTTCGGTCGTTTCTAGTACGTTTCCATATAATTATATTGGCGGAAGTAACACGGAAGTAATTGTGAATTTTTGAAATAAAAAAGCCTTCTTTAATGGAAAAAGTAATGTAAAATAATTTCTGCGAATTACCTTTTAAAGATGTGAAACATCAAAAAGAAGGTTGAAAATTATTGACATAATGTGATTTCTGGAAATGCATGGCGCAGTTTAAAAATTGTCCAAACGAAGTTTAAATTTGTAAATAATTACGTGAAATGTATCATTGGGAGGAACAAACAGAAAATACAAATAATCGAAGAGAAAAAATAGAAAGCTTTTTTTCTTGAGGAAGAGGGTG
Organism: Salticus scenicus; assembly: GCA_963930645.1. Taxonomy (NCBI): domain Eukaryota; kingdom Metazoa; phylum Arthropoda; class Arachnida; order Araneae; family Salticidae; genus Salticus; species Salticus scenicus. The sequence continues at coordinate 219,795,331 of OZ005661.1, forward strand.
GGGGTTGGCGATGGATAAAATTCCGTCTTCTAATGAAGCATCCTTCTATAAGCATCCCCTTGCCAGACGGATAAGGGGGGCGGACGGGATGGGACGGATAAGGGGGGAGATGCTTCAAAGCGTATGCTTATGCAAATAAGTTTGTTTTCATGCAATTTTTTCAAACCTAAAGAGTTGTTTTTCTCCCTTCCTATTCTGTGATTACAATTTAAAAACATTAAGAGCTTAAAAGTTTTAATTCTTTATATTTTTACATTAAAATTTGGCTTAATATTTGAATAAATTAACAAAAGATACGTGGTTTAAAAAATTTCAGTTATACAAATGCACTTTTTAAAATTTATTAAAATTAATTTGGTACTTAAGGTTGAAAAGTTATTTGGTAAATTTTATCTAACCAGTATAATAAAAAGTAAATTATATACAAACGGTGTAAATTTTCAATATTTATTTATATTCTATGCTGAAGTTTGAGACTTAGATCATAGCCTTCTAAACTAGATGCCTGTCGCGTGGCTCGGAAATTTGACAACACTTGAAGCGGTAGACAGTCCACCTGGTACAGATTGCGCTACGTTTTTATTCAACAGCCACCAAAAATTTTTTAAAGTGGGATATGCTATACATAAATGGCGATTAGAGTCGAAGAAACGTCGAATATATATATCATATATTACTTCCTAAAATTATTGGTGACATTTGAAGAAAAAAGTTGCTCAATCTGCACCAGGTGGTGCTGTCTACCGCTTTAACTGTTTCCAAGTTTCCGAGCCAGGCGGCAGGCATCTAGTTTAGGAGGCTATGCCTAGATTTAAGTTTGAAATAATTTTTATCAATTTAAATTTTGATCTAAATTGCTGGTTGTGAAATCGGTATACTTCGAAAACACAAAAATAACGCAATGATAAGTGATTACCGTTTATCATTGTTTCATTTCCAAACTGTTATGTACGTTCCTTCTTATTTATTATGTAATATAAATAAATGTGCGAACTGTTTTACTTCACCTTTGATATTTAAAGCTGGAGTAAAACTTCAGCTTAGTTTAAGTATTTTGAGGTAAAACACAGAGAAAAACTCTAACTATTTTTATGCCCAATATTTTTCTATTCAAGGATCGTAATTTTTATAATAGACATTTTCATTCATTTAAAGACCCCTCTCGCTCAGTGTACATGTTGCAAGAAATAACCAAGGACTATTTTTATGAAACTCGGAAACAAATTGAACTTAGTTGAATACTGCAAATATTGAACAAGTAGGGGTGAGGTAAAACAGAGAGAAAAGCTCTAACTATTTTTATACCCAATATCTTTCTATCCAAGGACAGTCATTTTTATAATAGACATTTTCATTCATTTAAAGAACTCTCTCGCTCAGTGTACATGTTGCAAGAATTATTCGCCGCTCCCTTTTTTCTATACTTTAAACTGGTTCAGTCAGCAATTACAGACTTTGATCAATATATACATATATATATATATATATCATTTTTATGATGTAGCTTCTCTAGAAAGGAGCTCTGTTAATGCTCCTTCATTAAACTATGCTTTCATATAATTAGATATATCTAATATGTAACAACAATATTTAATCAAGAGTATTCATTAAAGCAGTGAATCATATATAATAATGAGAATTTTTCATCAAAATCACACACACAATAATTAACCCTACAAGGCACCCAGTTCCATATGTGGAACACCGACTTTAATCGTTCCTATGGTTATAAGACTATTAGTAGCGACATCACTTGACATCTTGATAGAAGCTACTGACATTCAGCAATGTAGTAATACGAATCTTTACCTAAAATGTCGTTCGTGTTTTTGTTATAGTGCACTCAGTGTGAAATTTGAATGAAAGTGATACGTTAGTCGTTTGTCTGAATTCAAAAGTAAAAAGAAAAGAATAGTTATTGAACAGTTTGGACTCGAAAAAAAAAAAAAAAAAAAAAAAAAAATACTGTGTGTTATAACGAAGTGTATATTTTGCAGAGGTAAGTTTTTTTTTTTTTTTTTCATATTACAATAGTAAACGTATTAGTAAATAATATTTCTATGTATGTTCCACATACGGTACGTTGAGCTAAAAAGTTGATTTTTCAGTAAAATATGGTTTTATTTTTATTTTTATAAGTTTTCCCTATCTTCTGATCACTAATTACAACCTATATATTTTTGTCGCGCACTTAAAAAAAAAAAAAAAATCAGCCTTGTAAGGTTAACAAATTATTATATGAAAAATCTAAGTCTCTTTACAGATGCAGTGAATAAGCGTCTAGAATGGCTTCCAGATAATGGATATGCTATGATTTGGACTGACGTAGAAGGTGAGTACAAATCTTACCTTCCTTTATAACTGATGATTTTTAATGTTAAAATAATATGATATTTTTATTTAACCAGCTCTCTAATTACATTTAATTATATATATATATATATATATATATATATATATATATACAGTTTATTCGAATGTATGATTGAGTTGTGCTATGCGCCACCTTCATAAATATTTATTAAATAGTTATAACATATTTCACGTTAAGCTAAAAATGGTATAATTTGATCGTTAGTTTTACTTATAAATATACATAACAAAATTGTAGTTGTAAAAGTTTTTTTTTGTTTAAAGTAAACTTTCTTGAACTAGTTGACTATGACGATTATGGAAAAAGTTTTTCTGTAATGAGTAATTATCAAAAACCGTTGTGCATTAGGTTTCATTGTGACGCCAACGAGTGATAAACAGCCAAGTATAGGACATTTTAAATAATTTTTATAGACGATATATGGTGATTCCACCAGAATTTTCCTCATAAATATATATGAACTCATGAAGAGAGCATTCATGTTTTAACGATTAAAAAACAATAAAGTCTCTCTAAAAAATGACTGGTGTGATAAAAAAGGCAGGTACTAAAAATTTTACGGTTCATAATGAGGCGGTTGGCAGGTTTGTTTCGGAGACCTATGTTAGAAATGAAACTCTGCCTCATCTAGTTTACTCACCAGATTTTTCTCAACTTGATCCAATTTACTTGTTAAAGAAGGCCTTCAACAAACAAAAATCAGCTCAAAAGGCCACCGAGAAGTTCACCAGCTCTAGCATAGTTGCGAACTTAGCAACTTTTGGCTACCGGTAAACTTAATAGAAATATTTATTTTATTTAATCAGCGAACTGTAACGGTTTTCACCGATTCAGTAAAATAAAAAATTTTATTAAAATTTTCCAGTAGCCAAATCATGTTAAGTTGGCAACTGTGGGCATGGCTGCCAACATTTTAATTTATTTCAGAGTACTTTTAGCCCGTCTTTATTTGGTGTCGTGCCCTTAGCGGAACGTGCCCTTAGCGGAATGGATGAAAGGGAAGAAGGGGGAATAGAAGAAGCCGTGCCCTTAGCGGAAATAAGAAGGTGTGCATGTGGAAGATAGAAATATGTTATTCAAATGCACAAAATAATACTTTCTATAGAATGTAGTATGATTAGCATTAGATTTACAGAGTCAGACAAAATTATTCAGTTACACTGAGGGTTATTATTGGAAATTTTCTGAAATGCATTTTCTTTTACATTAAGCGTTTATTCGACCATTTTTTAAAATGTGAATATGATTTGAATTAGTGTATTTGTCTATTCTACTGTCCGTTTGTCCGCCTCCAGCACCCGTAAATATTTTAAGAATATTTTATTTTTCTTTTATATTCAATAGAAGAAAGTATTGGATTCGTAAAAATTTTAGATTTCCGGTTTTCGACGGATTTACACGTTTTGAGAGGTCTAGAATACGATTTGACTATTTTTAAAAAATGTCTGTCTGTCTGTGTGTGTGACAAAAATTTTGTGGCAACTGAATCTCCGGGACTACTGCTCAGAATTGCATATAAATTTACATGTAGATGCACCTTGAGCTAAATTAGCGCTATCAACTTTTGATGCCAAGCTCTCAACAGGTGGCACTGCTATACAACGATTTCTACAATTTAAGTGGAAGCTATATATCAGGTTCTATTGCGTATAATCAATCAAAACTTGGTATGAGAGAAGGCCACCATGAGACATTATGCTGATTCAATTTGAATGCTTATGGACCGACAAGTGGTGCTGCTATACAGCGATTTCTACAATTTAAGGGAAAGCTGTATCTCAGGAATTACTGCACAGAGTTCCATATAAACTTATATGTTGATGCACTTTAACCTAAATGACTATCTGTCAACTTTTGGTGTCAACCGCTCCACAGGTGGCGCTGCTATATAGCGGTTTCCACAATTGAAGGGAAGGCTATATCTCAGGCTCTATTGCGTATAATCAAACAAAACATGATGTATGTGAAGGCCATTGTGAGATATTATGCTGCTTCAATTTGGGTGCTTATCGGCCAATAGGTGGCGTTGCCATACTGCAAATTTCCTCGACAGTGTGAAAGCTATTTCTCAACTTCTATAGCTCATAACTTTACGAAACTTGATATGTGACATAACTATTATAAAAATGCCTTTTTTAAGATGTCATTTATAGACAATAAAACAACTGTCTTTCTTTGGATATTTAGTGTTAGTTTCCTCTAAGATAAAAATTATTTATTTGCACTTAGTGAATTTGTATAGGAAAATATAAAAGAAAGTCTTGTGGTGGCCACAACTTACTAATTTTTACTTTCATTTCATTTTATTTTTTTTAATAATATGTGTTATTCAAATTCATTATTGAATATTCCCTACTTAAAATGGCTCTAGCAGAACATATGCCACTGGTTTGTGTACATGAACATCCAAAAAATACCAATGGATTGCGCTTTATGGGAGACATTTTTCTAAATCACATTTAAATAATTTCATCAAAAAATCATAAAGAAATTCACATTTATTGTTATTATGTTAAGAAAATGTTTTCTATAAATTATAATATGCTTAACCTCCAGATTTACAGAGCTACCCAAAAATGTTACAATACATTAAGAGATGCAAATAGGAAATTAAGAGCAACATTTCTGTTTGTGTTAAGCATTTTTAACACTTTCCAACAATGTTTCAGTGTGATTATGAATTCAGTTATTCTATATGTCTGTCTGTCTATTGTGTGATAATATAGACAGAGAACATAGGATGTTATACGATACAATGAGTAAGCACAATTGGAAAATGCTAATAATCAATGTGTACCTCCTGATTTTTCGTTTTTGTTTTAGTTTTAAAAGATCTAATGCTTAATTATATTTTCAAAAACATAATAAAATCATAAAATGGCAGTAATGTACGTTTTCGTATGGAGTACAGTCGGTACCAAAAGTGTCCGAACACTAGCGAAAATTCCTATGTAAAAAAAGTACGCTTCAAACACACTTGTTCTTAGTCACTTCACACTTGTCTTAGTCAGTGTAAGAACATGATTCGATAAGGATTTATTTAACAAAACCGTATGAAGTGTACGTTTTTCATATAGGAATTTTTGCTAGTGTTCGGACACTTTTGTTACCGACTGTACTGTGATTCATTAAACTTTATATAGTTACAGATCACTGTTCCCTCAAATAACGGATATTCTACAGTACGTATACTTGTTTTTGCGACAGTTTACTTCTGAAGCAAAATACAGCCAGTGCTAAATATGGATAAAGTGTGGAGGAAAACTGAAGAGTTCTTTTATTTATTTATTAATTTATTTTGAAATTTATTATACATTTCCGCTAAAGGCACGTATGCTAAAAGCACGCCACCGAGGGGGGATAACATTGCCGCTAAGGGCACGGGTTTATAGATTTCCGCAAAGGGCACGGTCGCTAAGGGCACGGCCCCCTTTATTTCACACCATTTTATTTATAGAAAAATTTCCTCCAATGTATAACTTAGATAAAGTAAGGGGAAAAAAAATGAAAATAATAATAATAATAATAAAATAAAAACGATAAATTAAGTGGTATGAAATAAAGACGGGACTAAAAAATACTCCGAAATATATTCAAATGTTGACATCTATGCTATGAGTTCTAGAATCCCAGAGTTTTTTGCTACCAGAATAAAATTAACTAGTTTCTTCTAGGCAAAAATGATTATATTCGATTTTATTTTGATTAATGAACTTTATTATAAGCTGAAATACACTGCTTTAAAGTTTCTATTAAAAAAACGGCAATGATTTTTGCACCAAACTTAATGAACAAATAAAAGTAAAAATAGTATACCCTTTTCTCTCTATCTTGGGCCTTTTTACTGTACTCTGTAAAGTATATTCTCTTTTATTTGTTTAGAAAAATCTTTTTATGTTATTTACAATTTTAGGTTTCAGTGTTAAATTTAAAATTGACTATAATTGTCTCTCTTTAACTTAAATTGATTCACATAACTAACTTTTTTCTATCAAATTATATTACAACTTCTGGTAACATTTATAACGTATTTCGGAGTACTGTTAGTCCCGCCCTTTTTCACACCAGTATATTTTAAAACCATTTCTCTTTTTATTTCACCTTAATTAAATAGTGGTGCAAATTTCTTTAAAATCATACTGGTGGGAAAAAGAGATAGATAGAGGGGAGGGGGGGGGGGGGTAACTGTATTTCGGAGTAAATTATAAATGTTATGGGATAAGCTAATTCAGTATGTAAAACATTACACTAAAAATATAGTGGTGTGAAAAAAATGTCGGGTACTAACACTTTCATGACATATTAATGAAAATGTTGGAAGGTGTGCTTATGTGGTCCAATTTGTAATTAATAAGTCACTTTATAGATTGGGCATAAAGTTGTTTGCAACTAGGAAGTCCAGTAACGTCTCCACTGTTACTCATTATTTAATCTATTACTAAATATCTACATTAAATAAAGGTAAATTTAGCAGTTTAATAATAAACTGTGTTGAGCTTAAAACAAAACATTTTAAACTAGTAATAATTAAATTTCATAAAACTTAAAATGTTATAGGCCTATTCGCCCAAGCTTATTGTGCGAAATAGAAAATCAGGGCCCAATTTGAATGTCAGTAACAGCAAAGAACATTAATAATAATAATAATAAAAATGTTTAAAAGCAGGTGCCCGTCACAACCCCTCCGCCTTTTTTTTTTTTTTTTTCAGGAAAATCTCAGACATAAGAAATTTCTGCCTTTTTTGCCACTACTAATTTCATGCAGAAACATTTCTGAATACTTTATAGCAATAAGCGCCATGATTATACAGGGTTGAGATTATTTTATAAAAATAATGTTAGCATTCAATTTGAAAATATTTCCCTCATGAGAGTGTCCTGAAAAAAGAAAAAAGAAAGGCGAAGAGTACGACTCCTGTTAAAAGTACAAAATAAAAAATTTCTTAAGATAGCACCATTAATTAAAAAAAATTGGCAACAAATTTTCAGGTCGAAATGATAGCATGTCAGCACTTCAGCAGATGAAAAAAACACGCATGAGTGCATTATGGCTTTGATGTTCAATTTTCCGCCTTACAGAGAGCCGTATAAATTCTTTCGCTGCAAATTGCAAACATCTATTACGAATATTTTAAATACACTGCTCGACATTGAAAATGCAACACCAAGAAGGAATGATAATAACGGAATGAAATTTGTTGGACACATACATTATAATAGGAAGAACAATTGATTAAAATTTCAGGAAATTTGGAGTAATATGTACTGAGAAAACAGTACATAAAGCAGCGACCTCTGTGAGCAATAACAGCACATATCTGCCTAGGCATTGAATCGAGCAGCGATTGGATGGCGTGTACGGGTAGAGCACTTCATGAAGTTTTAGCACGATGCCACAATTCATCGATCGAAGTTACTGGTGAGAGGTGGGGGACCAGTCGCTTTTCCACGATTAAACAGTCATTTTCGTTGGTGCGAGATCAGGAGAACGCGCTGGCCAGAGCAACAGTCGAACACATTCGGCATCAATGAAGGTCAAGATAATATGGACAACTTGCGGTCGGTCGTTCATTGTCCTGCTTAAATGTTGCGCTTCGGAGGCCTTGAACATAGGGCAGAGCTATGGGCCTTAACTCGTCAGAAGTGTAATGGCTGGTATTTAGAGTGGCTGGAATGAAAACAAGAGGTGACCAGGACGTGTATCCAATGGTACAACATACCATCAAACCAGGTGGTGACTCAGTATGCGGCTACCAAAAATCTGATTACCCTCAAAGTTGCATCACTGATATGGGCGCCATTAACCGTTTGACTGCTGAAGCATTTTCTGAAATACATCCTTAAATTGCTATCGCTATTTCAGGCCTCAATAACAGTTTTTCCGGTGTGAATATTTAATTTTAGTTTTGTAAATAATTCCAAACAAGATCATGCCAACTGGAAAACCACGCCTTGCAGTAAAAATTTTAAAAAGTCCAAGTAAGCAGAAAGTGAAAGGAAATGTGTAAATGTGTATTTTTATGCCTAAATTATTTACGCTCGATAGCTCTTTCTACAAAAATAAAACATGAAATTTTCTAATGATCTATAAAAACACACCTAATTAATGAAAACCACGCCTTACTGTAGCATTTGTAAAATGCCAATTTAAGTATCATTAAAGGATGAATAAAAACAAAAAACGTGTTTTACCATTAATAATTGTTTACACACAATGTTTAACAAATTTCGGATCAGCGAAAAAATCCAATTTTCTTTTGCAAATATGCAATTCAGCGTAGTGGAGGGGGTATTTTGATAAAATTTTATCGAGACTCCGCCCATTTTTATTTTTTTCCAACTTATTTCACAAAGATAATTATATATTTTTTAAAAATGATGAAACGAGCGTCGCAATACTTTATGCTTCAAAAATCATGTTAGATAGTTCTCTTTCGAAAGAAACACATTTAATTGTTTTCAGTGATTAGAGTATTGACGTTGTTTTCTGGTAATATTTATTGAGCATTGAAAAATAAGTAAATAAATAAAACATAATCACTCATAAAATTATCAGTTAATTTATTAATTCTTTTTATGCTTTACAAATAAATAATGAAAGAATATATATATATATACAGAGCTGCCAACCTAATCCGGTTAATTGTTAGTACCGCCCATTTTTCTACACCACTTAATTTTTAGAGTATTTGTTTTCGTAATCATCGTAAATATATTTGAAGAAAATTACTCTATCAGGGATGGAACACGGGCGCAGAATTCATACCACTATGAACGTAAGAAAATTTTCTACCTCTTAGATCAACGATATTATAGGTATGGAAATTTCTTAAACAGATTCCGGTATGAATTCTGCGCCCGTGTTCCATCCCTGCTCTATTTAAGTGGTGTAGAAAAATGGGCGGTACTAACAATTTGCCAGATTAGGGTAGCAGCTCGGTATATATATATATATATTTACTTCTTGTAAAAGAGAATAATGAAAAGATAATATTTACCAACTATGTTTTGGTTCTGAATGGTTGATTTCATTTACGCAAAAAAATTAAATTAACATTCCGGTGATATATGAATTATACGTCTCGCAGCGCGATAGCGCTGCTTAGCAGTTTTCGAGACTGAACATTGCAGCGCTATAGCGCTGCTTAGCAGTTTAACGGTTAATGTGTGATCAACGATGAACCTGGACGCAGGAATGGCGTGAAGTCACTTTTCAGACAAATCACAATCCTGTTTACAGCATCAAGATTGCCTTATCCGTATTTAATGGCATTATGAATAATGCACATTGCCAGCTGGGATTCGACATCATCATACTGTCCATCATTCGCAATGATGTTATGGGTTCCCATTGGATACACGTCTCGATTACTTCATGTTCATATCCCCGGCACTCTGAACAGCGGCCATTAAATTTCTGATGAGTTAAGGCCAGCCCATCTGCCCTGTATTCGAGGCCTCCGTTGCGAAAATTTAAGCAGGATAATGCACGACCGCAAGTTGTTTGTATTGTCCGACCTTCTTTGATACAGAATGTGTTCGACTGTTGCTCTGGTCAGTGCGATCTCCTGATCTCGCACCAATGAAAATGACTGTTTAATCATTGAAAAGCGACTGGCCCCTAACTACTCACCAGTAACTTCAATCGATGAATTGTGGCATCGCGTTCAAGCTTCATGAAGTGCTCTACTCGAACATGTCATCCAATCGCTGTTCGATTCAATGCCTAGGCAGATATGTGCTGTTATTGCTCACAGAGGTCGCTGCTTTATGTACAGTTTTCTCAGTCCATTTTACTCCAAATTTTCTGAAATTTTAATCAATTGTTCTTAATACTATATAATATGTGTCCGACAAATTTCATTCCATTATTATCACTCCTTCTTGGTGTTGCATTTTCAATATCGAGCAGTGTACATATGGTTTTCGTTATGAACTCTTTAATATATTATAGAAAACCACATAACTGGTCAAAAACACTAGCTGATGTTAGCACAATATCATAACGCTAGCCCTGCCCGAAAGCGAGTAGCGATTATTAAAATATACTATTATGGAATAAATTGACATTAAAGAAACTTTATTTAATCATATTTGAATATATTGTTAAAAGATTACTGGTGTTAAAATACTTAAAATATATTACTATTTAATGTGTAGATTTTTAAAATGGCAATCCGATATTTTGAAAAATTTTCCACAATGTTTTTTGCTTTAATAAAATACCTTTAAGAAACACTTTATATAATAATATTGTGAACAGATACATGTAATCCTATAAATGTTAGTCTTATTTTTCCCTTTTCATTTAAAATTTTTGTAAAGATAAAATAATACTAATCCGTGAATGTATAAACTTCCTTATTCTCTTATTCTAATTTCTTGCACTATTTTTTTGAAATTTTCTTATAAAATTTACATGGGCAAAAAAGAAGTCAATGTTTTCTGAAAACGTAAATGCACCGAAAGTTTAACAGATAACTTTAATTTTAAAATGTATGTTTTATATTCTGTAAAGAGATTGACAATAGAGTGTAAAGAATTTAGCCACACTTGAACGGACTTTTGAAGATAAATTTCGATTTCTTTGAGTGAAGGTAGTTCTAGAAAACGCATAGTAGTGTATTACGTAAAGAGCATACATGGTAATATTTATAATTTATTCCGGAGTATTGTTAACCCCACCCTTTTTTTCACACAAGTATGATTTTAGAGAAAGTTTCTCCAACACGACACTTAATTACTATGAATTAAGAAGAAACGTGCTTACACAGCCGCCAAAATTTTAATTTATTCCGGAGTATTTTTAGCCCTACCTTTATTCCATACCACTTTTTTTTTTTTAATTGAAGTTATATACAGGAGCCAAAATTTTTATAAATCAAGTGGTGCTAAATGCAGGCGGGGCTAAAAATACTCCGGAATAAATTAAAATGTTCACATCTATGCTTTCATAGGGTGGTCAAAGGCCACATTTTTTCTCTGATTCTTCCACCAATATTTTTCTTTCGGAATTTTGAATAGTTTGTTTGCACATAGCCTCTGCATACATGCCAACCATCTCATTAACCCTCGCTTTAAAAACCCCATATGAAGTTGAAATTTAGTTAAGCCCGCCTCATTCAAAAAGTGCACTAGTTCGCCAGAGACAGGAAACGTAATCAATGGAATGTTGCACGACGATTTGTTCTAAACTATAGAAAATGTGTGGTGCTGGTGATTTTCGCCAAACGTGCCAAGCGGCAACTGAAAGCAATTTTTCTGCAGTAGCGCCTTGATCTTGGGAAAGCGAGTGTTAATGACCGTACAATTGTTAACGATCCTTTTTTATACTACTTTTTTTTTTTTTTTTTTTCAGTAATTCTCTCCAAATGTTGTTACGATTAAATACGAATAAAATTACTCTAAAAAATGACTGGTGTGAAAAAAAAAAAAATAAATAAAAAAACGGCGGGCACTAAAAATTGTATGGTTCATAATGAGATAGTTGGCAGGTCTGCCTCTGTTAATAATGCTTTCCGAGACCGTGCAATTCCTGTGTCAGACGAAACTACTGCTAGAGGCCAACAGTTACGCACCGACAATATTCGTGTGACTTATGGAAAAGTTATATTTTTCACCCTAAAAATTCAATTTTAAGTCCAAAATTGCACTTTATCGTAAATAAAATATTTAACATTTAAAAATATTGGGTTTAAATTCATTCAACAGTGGTCAAGAAGACCATAATTTTGCTTTTCAACTAATGCAATTCTTTTTATTTTTATTTATTTATTTTGATAGATAACACATAATACGTATCAAATCAAATAACACATTTTGCACATTTTTTTTTCTTTTTTTTTTTTGCATATTATTAATTAAAAAAACGAAATTTAAATTTAGAATTAAATAAGTAAAAAGATGTAAGGTCTATCATGTTATTAAATTATTATTTTTTATATATTTATATATTTATTTATTAAAACTTTCATTTGTTTCTTTTTCTTTTTTTTTAAGTTTATATATCAATCTTGTTAAATTATAATAAGTTACTGAAAGATTATCTCTCTCTCTCTCTTTTTTTTTTTTTTTTCGTCATGTCTTTCACGTTACATTTTTACCTCATTAAGTGAGAATTATTTTTCTTAAACTAAATTTTTTTTATTATTTATAAGAAAGACATACAGGTAGACCACCAACCAGCACATCAAGATTTATAGATTTAAATTAATATTTAGTAATAAAAATTGGGCAAGAAAAACAATCAATCAATCAATTGCTTAGAACGCCACGAAAAAAAAAAAAAAAAAAAAAAAAAAAAGAAAGAAAGAAAGAAGTATAATTTTTTATAATTAAAAGGATTTCTTCAGTATATAAATTTTCTCTCTCACTAGGTTTTTTTTTTTTATTCAAAATTTTATTAGATCCAGCAGTTCCGTGAGGGTATGCTGTAGAAGTTTACAGACATTTTAGAAATAGAGCTGTATTATATTTACACGTTTTGAGGTCTCCTGAATCCGAAAATAATGTTTTTAGCGAATAGTTTGTGCATGTCTGTCTGTCTAACTCGGATATACTTGCATATAACTGGAAGTGTATTTCATTTTGTGTAGCTATTTTTCATATAAGACTAAATTTAAGTGCACACAATCTGATGTGCACATAGTTTATTGAAAACATGAAGGGCTATCCAAAATTAAGCTAAACGTTCTTTTCTATTGAATGTAATTGATAGAAGTTCTTTGCTACACTATGTCGTCGAAAACTGCTCAGGAAGGAAAATTAATTTTTCATACTCAAATTGTAAACAAAATATTTTTTGAAGTTCTATTTTCAATGCAGGTTTTTAAAATAATATCACGTTTTGAAGTTCCCTGGCACTGAATATGAAAGTCCAGTTTTTAGCGATTGATCTATATGTATATTTGTTATCAGAATAACTTAAAAACAAATAAATGCACGAAATTCACATTTGGTATTTTGAAATTCGTTTTAGGTTTCAATCTGAAAAATTTGATCAAGATAGGCAATTTTTAAAAGCAAATTAACAACAACCTTGAAACCTTCTTCTTCTTTTTTATGCTAAATGTGAAATTCTATGATTTGGGATAACGTAAATAAACTTTAATATTATCGCTTTTTCCCGAAACGTCAGTGAAAGACTTCATGTGGATAAAAGTCTTTTGTTAATTTGCTTGTATATATATATTTCTTGCAAGAGCGGCCGTAAAAATCACCCTATTGACTTGTAAATTGGTACACATATTCATGAGCCACACAGAATCGGTTCTATAATTTTCGGTGTTTATTCTGCATGTTACTCGTGTTTAAAAACACGACAAAATATTTCTTATCATTACGGCCTACGGACAGAATTTGTATGTACCGCGAGCACGGCCGCCAAAATCCTGCGATTGACTTGCAAATTGGTACATATGTTGTGAACCAATTGGTGTATATTTTATGGATCGTGTACAGAGACACACAAAAAAATTTCTTATCATTACAGCCTATGGGCAGAATTTCGTTTAAATACATTTTAACATGGTTACAATGCATTCAACAAAATGAAATTAGCATACATCATTGACATGCTTAAAAGCATGTTTTCTGTAGAAAAATGCTTAAACTTAATGTGCATGCTTAGATTTAATGATGTACAAGAACAGGACCTTACAAAAGTGTGTTCCGATAATGTCACGTAATCATAGAAATTATGTCAAATTTCGAACAATTATTCATAAAACACATTGAATAATTTTTACTAATGCACATATTATATATGGCTCGTTTACAGAAATACAAAAAAGAATGTCCTTATATTAAAGCCTGTAGAGAAATTTTTATTTAAATACATTTTAACGCGTTCATGCAGCACATGGCGAAATTATCTCACATTATTTAGATGCTTAAAAACATGTTTCTACTAGAAAAAAGGCACGTATAAACTAAATATTTTATTTACTTGACAACACAAAAGACTTCCTATGACATTTTGTAAAGATGTTAAATATACTTCAAATGTTAATGCGTTACAAGAAACTTGTTATACAGTTTTTATTGCTGTATATGTTTGCAGCTCGTGTGCAGAACACACAAAAGTAGGGCCTGATTAAGGGGGAAGCTCGCTCTTCACACATTATTTATACTTACACCGTTATTTTTTAACAAATACTTTCCTCCTATAATACACAGAAAATTTTCATTAAAAGTTATTTTAAAAGAATTCTGGTGTCTAATAACGGTGAGTAAATTGGATTGTTTTACACCGTTCATTTTTTATAAAAAATATTTCCTCGTCAAAGCGTGGAATTTCTATGACATGAAGTAAAAAATAATTGTAAAAATATTCCGGTATGAGCGAGCTTCCCCCTTAATCAGGCCCTGCACAAAAGCAATTAGTACCATTACGGTTTATAGTCGGTATTTAGTATACGAGTATTTTAACATGGCTACACTTCATTAAACACAGAGAAATAAACAAAAGTTATTCGCACCTTTAAAAGCAGGGGTTCTGTAGAAAATGGTACGCAATGAACTGGTACCGAAATTTTCGGCGTATGATCAGCTGAAAATTACTGTATGTCCTTCTGCCACCAAAATTTTCATTAATAGAAAAAAATATATCTTTCAAGAAAAAGTTCCAACATATAGATGCAAAGTGATTCTTTCCCTGCTTAGGTGGGAATAAGACGTGTTTTTGAGTTGCTCCCAAGCTCGGCAAATGGCGGAAGGTTCTGAGGAAAAAATCACCGATCCATTAGTTATGAAGGACCCTTTTGAAAGCCAATGTCTGAAGTTTAATGAAGATCAGTCGATAATTAAATCAAATATGGATGATAATAATTGTAAAGATGTTCCACCGGTTCTAAGAGGTTCTTTTCAGAACCAATGTTCGAAGGCCGGCGAGGAACTTTCATGAAATTCTACTATCACTACAGAGACTTCCCCACTCAGAGATCCTGATAATGCGAAGCATTACGTCAAAGGAATTAAATTCACAAATCATAAATTATTCGCCATGATATTCAGTCACAAGAAATATTATGAAATAAAAAGTTCCATGACTGAACGTCTGTCCGACAATGATTATGAAAAATTCATACAGTTCAATTTTAAGCTTTTCGATCCTAAAACTAGACAATCTACTTCTGGAGAACTGAAAGACTTTTACGTCACATAGATAAGAAAGGAAATTCCATATTTTCCAGAATTCCGAATCCATTTCGGTAAAATAGAATCTTCAGACTGGACCAGAAACGAAGATGTTAACGAGCAGATTGATGCCAATGAGGTATCGGACAGCTCTAATCAATCACTAACTGTATCTAAAATCCCCACCGCAGATATTAATTTAACTAATCAAAGAACTAACTAACGTAAACTCAATAGTATTAGTCCAAATCCAAAAAATAGTAAAAGTAATAGCAGCTATAGTATCCCTACTGAAAATAGATTCGATTCTCTAAGTGAAAATGAACTTTTAGACCAGCCGGCACCACTAGATGGCGCCTGCAGTTAACAACCTAAACTAAGCTCTCCTGTTAAAAATAACAGCAAAAAAAAAAAAAAAAAAAAAAAACCTTGCTCTGGCAAAAGGCAGGCTTATTACTACTAAATGTGGTAATAAGAAACAATTACTAAAAAACTTAGAAAAATCCATAGGTCACTGCAATTTTATCGCAGCCCTGGCTGGTGGCTTCTTAAGAGGGGACAATACCTAATCTCGCCGGCAGCTTTCGCCCATGTTATTCTATGGGAAAATTTGTTGCGACAATTACACATTACCTAATGAATATTTTTGAATTCTGTTTTCGCAGTCAGAAAATTCATAACCGTTAAATGAGTACTCATTTTTGAAAAGTTCATGTTTTTTAATTTTTACATTTTAATTTTGAGTTCAAAAATGCGATTTTTCACAAAATGCATTTTTCTCATTTTCTAGTCGCAAAATGAAATACTAAAATTTTAAAAAATCAATTTTTGGAAAAGAAGTACTAATTGAACGCTTATGAATTTTCTAAATGTGAAAACAGAATTGAAAAATATTCATTAGGTAATGAGTAATTATGTGAACAAATTTTCCCATAGAAAAACATGGGCGAAGGCTGCCGGCGAGATTAGGTATTGTCCGCTCTTAAAAATTTTCCCCAACTCTCCCGACGACCATGGTAGTATTACCGAAAAATTAACCGAGATGAAAGTTCAATTTTATTTGAAAAACGATAGAGTAAATGCTTCCTTGAAGGCCGTAATCAGAGGACTTCCTTCTGAAATTAATCATCTTGATATTGTAGATGCACTTTCTGAATTAAACTTTAATGTCCTCAAAGTTAATCAACTGATTAGCTTCAAAACTAAAAAAAACGCTTCTCCTATTCCAAATCCAACTTGAAAATAATGAATTTAGAAAATCTATCTTTGAATTAAATAAATTAATACACTGTAGAGTCCAAAATGAAAATTACAAAAACCCCTCTAAAACTTTGCAATGTAATCGATGTCCAGGCCCGGCTCAACCATATAGGCAAACTAGGCGACTACCTAGGGCGTTGGAATCTGTGGGGCGGCGATAAAACAGCGTTTTTTTTTTTTCCTTAATTAATGCCTGTGACTGGTGTCCGCTTACAAAAAAAAAAAAGGGAAAATATAAGGCCTAAGTATCCTTTGTTCATTTTCATAATTCGTATAAACATAGTACAACTGACTCTTTCCGTTGATGTTTAAGTTCTTCCCCTTGTGAATTCCGACTGTGTGGCTGCACCAAAAATATCCACAATCGGTCGCCTACTGTGGACTATCATGCATGCACAAACACTTGGCTTTCGATATTGCGTTTGGAATTAGCAGTGTGCGAAATTCGAACTTTGATATTTTTCTTTTTGGGGGGTGGGGAAGGGAATGCTATACTTAAATACTACTAACCTATAATTCTGTAAGTATAATAATTCTTTTTTCACTCTAAATTAAATCACACAAAGAATATCGTAGAATTTCTTCTTTATATTAGACATCGAAACAGTCCTAATCTCAATTCGCTCGAAAATGTTTTGTCTTAAAAAGGCGCGAGGAGAGAGAGGAGGATTCGAAATTTGCCGCCTACAACTTTGCAATAACTAGAAAAATTATTTACAATATTTAGCACTGTGAAATTTTTGAGATTTATTTAAAAAAACGGTATAATTAATACCACTGTGCATTAAAGCAGTAATTCCATCTAAAGGTTGAATTAACCCAATGCAGAATACTTATTTGTATTAATGAATTGCTTAGATCTATCAAATAAACAGTTTTTTTTTTTTTTTTTTTCATATATTAAAATATAACTTGTTTATTTCATATAATAAATCATAATAGAATACAAAGTGTATGGTTATTGCATTATGTTTAGAAAGAAAGTTTTACGTAGATTTTAACAAAGTACTTCGTAGAGTGTAATAAAGTGAATTATTATATCAAAAATGTAGTACATAAGTATCATTTCAGCCCTTTGGTATTATGCAAACATGAAATAAAAAGTTGTAAGTAATTTTTTCTGCAACGCGGCTTTTTTTTTTTTTTTTTTTTTTTTTTTTTATGTTGCTTAGTGTGTACTCGTGTGGAAAAAAGGCGGAGTTAACAGCACTCCGGAATAAATTAGAAATATTACCAAGTATGAAAAAGAGGTTAACTTTATTGTCAATACCCGCCTTTTTTATTATAAAACAATTTAAAAGGAGTAATTTTCTTCTAATTTAAACGTAATTTCATTTTTAAGGAAATTTCGGTAGAAAGAAAGTAGAGTGAAAATCAGTCTGGTAAAAACAATACAACAAATAATAAAAATTATAACTATGTTGATTTTTTAAGAAAACTGATTACAATTATAAACATCGTGAATGTGCAAGTTGGGAATTTTTTCGAATCAACCGTTTTCAATATATAGACAAGTAGCAATCTAAAAGGGCGGTCCACAGAAACGACTTCTATTTATTTTTAGATTTAAACGCAAAGAATGCGTTTTAAATTAATTCGAAGGGCAAAAATTCAAAATTGAAAAATTTCAGTTCTAAGATAAAGTTTATTTTTATTTTTATATCTATCTTTTATGTTATTTATTTATTTATTTGAATAAAATCATTTATATCTTGCAATAAACAAAATAAAAGTTTCAACATATTGATTTTGAATGAATCACAATTTCGAAGCATTTTAAAATATATAATAAAAATATTTGGTAGAATTAAACTAGTTCCGACTTACGTGTCTCTTTTGATTAATATGTGTAGTAATGTTAACCCATTTTATCCCATTGTCCTATTTAAAGGACAGCTGAAAAATAGCATTTAGGAATCAGAATTTGCTTGGTGTGAATATTTTGTCAGCTGGAATATATAATGGTGTATATAAGCTTCTGGTAGCGTGTTATGTGTCTCACCTCCATCTTCATCTGGAATCTTTGTTTAATAATTACATTAGGGGGCGTGGTTTATCTTCTCTTTACGGTTAAAAATTCTTTCTGGAAAACTATCATGTAAATAAGAAAGTATTATACAGATAAATCAAAATTTTATACTCGGAAAGTATTTTTCACTATTGAAGAGAACAATAAAACATATAAGTGCAAATTTCATCCTCTTTATTTCAATATCCTGCGTAGAAGGTGGATAAAATTTCTTATACAGAATATAACTTTTTTTTTTTTTTTTTTCAAATTTTGTTGTATTTAGTTTAATTAACCTTAAAAAATATAATTTTTCTGAAATTTGAGCAAAATAAATAAATTGGGATAAAATGGGTTAAATTAACTTTAAAATGGTTTACATCAAAACAATATGTATGCATTTTTTTTATTAAATTCTGTGTGTTAATTTTTCTAGTAATTATTCACGTATGTCTTATTTACAAAATATGAGCTTTATTAAAATTTAATATTTTCATATATTATTATTATTGTTATTTCTAGGTATTTTTCATCAATAATATGTTTAAATGCTACACCCACTTTTGATTCTAAATTTCATGTTTCTTGGAGTGGGGATTGGCTCTAGATAACACATTAGTATAATCGCATGTATCAAGGAGCGTACTGTTTGCTGAATTTTCAGAATATATGCAATGAAGAGGAATTACCGGCTATTTTGCTACGACTATTTTTATACAACAATTTCTATCCTATTTTATCTCAACATATTAATGTAAAAATACCGTAGTTTTCCATATAAAATACTTTTAGAAAAAAAGGCGAAAATTTCTTATCCTGGAATGAGTTCTGGAGCAAGGGCGGCTTGAATGTACACTACCACTGATCTCTCTCTATCTATATTTATATAAAAATTAATTATATATAATAGAAGCGTTGAAACTTACCAGGAAATCATCCGAATAGTGTAATAATAGAAATAAATTATGTTCATTCGATATAATCTAACATGATTTTCCGCGCGTAAACCGTTTGCCTTCGTGAGCACATTCATTATCGAGAAATCTATATTTAAGTTAGGGTAAAAATGTAGGAATGATAAAGAAGTGGGAGGAGTCTCGATAAAACCTCTCAGAACAATGACTTTGATCAATTCCTAGAATCTACATTAGCGAATTTTTAGACATATCTCGATAGAATATATCTGTAAGCTAAAATGGGCAACAGTTTTATGCATCAAACAACATGTTTGCCCATGCTCGTATGATTATTGCTTGTTTTGCATTTCATTCATTATTTCAGTTAGGCGTGGTTTTATCGATTCAAGCTTGGTTGCATCGATTGCATCATCAACTTTCAGAATTTATTACTCGAAGACGAGCTGAAAAGGGCAATTATTTTATGCATCAAAAAACATGTTTATATATTGTTTGGATTTCTTTTATGATTATGGTATGTGGTTTCCCGCCTAGTATTACAAACTGGCTCCAAATTGTAGCGTTACTATCTTCGAAGTACTTGATGTTAGATTTACTTAATAATTATTTTTATTTGTAAGTCCCAACCTTTATTTATTTCATTATTTTTATTTTGTTTTTATTTCTTTATTTATATAGTATATACAGGGTGAGTTTGACATAATCTGCCAAACGAAAGAAGGTGATAGAACAGCCAATGGGGGCTGTCCCCCTTTAAAAAACAAACAAACAAACCAAAATGTTGTAATTTTTTTTTCTTTTTTTTTCATTTAATAAGTTTTTAGTATAATCCCGATTCTACACTCATGTAATAACGAGCCTCTAAAGAAACAGAAATAAATTAAGACTATTGAAATTTTCAATAACGATTTCTGTTTTTTATCTGATATGATTTCGTATTTTAATACCCGTTTTCCCTTTTTGATGTCCAAGTCATTGAACAAAAGGAATAAACTAGAAATTTCTCTATATTTATTGAAGCATTTAAAATAAAAATGAAACAATTACAGAAAAATTTTAATTAGTGGTTATTAGTTTCTACTGTAAAGGCTATTTACCAACATTTTAATTTATTCTGGAGCAATTTTAGCCCGGCCTTTAATTCGCACCGCTTTATTTTTAGAATATTTTTCTCCAATGTATAGAAACGATAAAATAAGAAGAATTTGCTGTTAAAAAAAAAAAAAAAAAAAAAAATGGTGGTACGGAATAAAGGCGGTGCTAAAGATGCTGGGAATAAATTAAAATGTTGGCAATTATGCAATAAAGCTAAAAAAAAAAAAAAGAAAGAAAGAAAACCTTAAGAAACAAAAACGAACAACCTGCAGGCAAAGGATCTTCACGGAAGAGAGTGCTCCGCTACCCTTCTACAAGTATTTTTTTAGCAGCAAACTCAATATTATTAAGTCACAGTAAACTAATGTAAAAGTACAATTAATATGTCTACATAAAAATAGTAGTACCAATGACGCGGACCATTTTCAGCCTTGACAATCGGCAAACGATAAACAACAAACTTAACAAAAAAAAAGTACTTTTGTTAGGAGGTAAACTGAACTCCAAAAGTATATTTACAATTGTATTCATATATATATATATATATATATATATATATATATATATATATATATATATATATACAGGGTGAATCGCTACCAGACCGATAAACTTGCAGGAGATGTTGAGAGTAAAGGGATGGATAGGAATGCAAAGTCAGAAAAGCAGTCTTAACAAGATAGGGGATATTTTATTCCCTTTACAATTGTTTTAAAGCATACCCAAATGGTTCCAATTTTTATTAAATTCAAGACACTTGTTTTAAATACGCATATGAATGAAAGACATATTCATTAACCTGATATTTTTTAATACATTTTAAATAGAAAAAAAACACAGAAATATATATACATACACAGTGCCTCATTTAAGGCAGGGTCATTGGGTCACGTGCCCTGTGTCCTTACAGTGAAGGGCCCCAAGAAATTCCATCGTACATTTAAAAAAATTGTTAAAAGTAAAATTTCCAAATTTTGCTATAATGATCGTTGTTTCTTCGTTTTTCTTCAATAGATGGGAGAATTACTGCTCTGTTTCATAAATCGGTGTGACATCTTTCAAGGAAACTATCAACTCATCAGAAAAATTGTAATATTTTCGCTAAACGCAAATATAACTGCATATTATACTACCGATACTTGCACTTCAAACTTTTACTAAGGCTTACTACTATATCTGAGGCCTCCCAATGCAGATAAACGGGAACGATGTACGTCGATCCGATAGACAAGCGACAGATCTTGTTTAGCCTTACCAATAAAATGAAAAGTGAAGTGAATTTTTAGACGGTTGAATCAGAAACAAGAGGTTTGTTGTAATATTAAAGTACGAGAAAAAGGGGACCATTGAACGCCTTCAAGTGAGTAAATCGGTCCCTGTATACACACACACACAAAATACGATGTATGAAAAACAAATTTTAAAAGTGACAAGTTTAGACATTTTGCGTTTTTAAAAGTCTTCTAAAATTCATATTAGTTAAATGAAATATCCCATAAAACAAAACAAAAATCCATTACTTTGCATCTAAAAGCGAAGCGTATTCGTCGTGCTAACAGACATTTTGTTCCAAAAGAACTTCCGAAATCGTTTGTGTACATGGTTCGTAAAATCTTTAAATTTTCTTAATTTTCTGCACCAGTTATATAGGCACCAGTTATATTTAGCAAATTTTGATATTAAAAAAGTCATAAAACTTAAAATGAAATATATCGTATAAAAATAATGGTAGTAGAAAAAGGCGTGGTTGTACGGAACATGGTTTATTTGTTTAAATTCAAGGTGCTAAAATTATCTGCAGGCATAGCTTATTTTCTCTTGCAGACGTGGCGATCGAAAACATTTTCCGAACGGATTTTTTTCTTCTTCTTTAGAAAACACGATGAATAGTACTCACAAAAGTTCTGACAGAAATTCCTACAAATTCAAAATCTGTCCTCACGTCCTGAAGAAAACTGCTAAAAGTCCCTACATATAGTTATAAATCCCCACTGTTGCCAACACTGATATTTTTTTATTCTGTTTTAGATATAGATCTGATGCCGACGGTATTCCTTCGAAATAACTAGTGCTTCTTTAAATGGTACATTAACGGTAAGGCCATATCTCTAAGATATTACCGCGAGTTTTCCTTACAGATTTTAAAGTTTTCTTTTGAAAATTTAATAAAAAAAAAAAAAAAAAAAAAAAAAAGACTAATATAAAGAAGGTTATTTACAGATCCGCCCTTTTGCATGGACTCTTCCACCACAATTTTTATATAATGAAATTTTATTTAAAATTATAAGATTTCTTTACGACAATAAATGCTATACAATTTTACTGGTACCGCAAATAGAAAGGAATGTACGAACCTGGATAAAGTTATATTAAGAGAAAAAAACGATATTCTATTATTTATGAAGATGGTAAATTGTCATATAAAGAAAATAAAAACACTGCTCAGCATTTTTCTTCTCTCTTTTTTTTTTTTTTGGAGCCCTCATACAGAATTGCTAACATTTTAAATTATATTACATATATATACAAATATATGCATTATATGTGAGTGTTTTATTTTATTTTTACAGTTAAGTAAAAAATAAATACCTAAATATATAATACAAAATATCATAGCTGCCAATATTTTAATTTATTCCATTTAGCTCCGCCTTTATTTCGTACCACTTATTTTTTAAAGGAATTTTCGTTTATTTGATGGAAGCTATATACTAGAGAAAAATTTTCTATGTGTATAGTGGGGCGAAATAAAGGCGGGGCTAAAAGTACTTCGGAATAAATTAAATATTGGCAGCTATGCAGAATATTATGAAAGATACTGAATAAAATAAAATTAAGTGGTAAAAATTAAGTAAAAAATTAAGTCGTATAAAACCGAAGGCGGGACTAAAGATTATTTAACTTTATTCAAAATTATTAAAGATAAGTATTGTCTTCAATTTCTGTCCATTTCTTCCATCAATAAGAATTATATACAATAAACAATAATGGAATCAAGACGTATATACTTATGACAAATAACTGCAGGGGTCGTACTCTCCGCCCTTTTTTCAGTACTCTATCAGAGAGAGGAAATTTCTGCTTTTTCTGGCCCTGAGCATAGGCCCTGAGTGTGGCATAGAAATCGCTCGAGCTGAGTATTAAAATATTAACATGTTGACTAATAAAAGAAAAAATAAGAATATTATATATATATATAAGTGAATTAATAAATAAAAATAAATGCAAAACATTTTTTATTTTCTTGTATCTTAAGAGCACTCTACCCTAAAAGAACATTGGATTAGTTTACGTTATATTTGTCATTCCTTTACTTTTATTTCTTTCATTTTATTTCCTTTTCCCAGCTTCTCATTTATTTATTTAATTCGATTTCGACCAAAAAAAAAAAAAAAAAAAAATTGAAAGATAACTGTACAATGCATTATCAAGTATTTTTCTATAATTAATATATGTATAATTAATTGGTTTTTTTCTTTCTTTCTTTTATTATTTTTTAAAATTTCGTCCTGTATATTTATTTATGCTATAATTACATTTATTGTATTTCATTGATTTTCCAACATATATATATATTTATTTTTAATATATTATCATTTCATGTATCATATATATGTATTTTATCTTAATATATTATCACTTTACTTTTTTAATTTTCTTTTTAAGAAATTAAACATATAACTTTGTGATCGAAAACAGAAATGCATGTATTATACAGGAATGGAACACGGGCGCAGAACTCATGTCGGTTATCTGTTTAAGAAATTTCTGTACTTATAATATCGTTGATTTAAGAAGAAGAATATTTCCTTTCATTGGTAGTGGTATGAGTTCTGCGCCGGCATTTCTCCCCTGATAATAATATACGTATACATAAATTAATATAAGAAATTAATTTAATTAATAATTTTGTTATCATTCTGTGTTTAGTATATGATCCTTTTATATTCGAATTACATATTAAATTCTTTCTTTATTTTATTTTAGTTTCGTAGATCTTACTTTCTTAAATTTATATTTCCTGTATACTATTACCGTTGCGCTTTTTATAACATTTTAATGGTCTTTAGCTTATAGAAGTGTATTATAATGTCCTACAAGAGGACCAAACTAAATTAATAACATTTTATTCATTCACACCGTGAAATATTCACAGTTTTGATTTTATATAGATTTTGAAATAATACGGATTTATCAAACTTTTATGAACATTTCTTTCAACACACTGCTAGCGACCTTGTGTCCGCAAGCAGTGAACTATTATATAGGGAAAAAAACAAGTCATTTGTGAGGCGTAGTTGTATGCAGACAGTTAAATGATCGTGAATCACAAAAAGTTTTAAAAGATCTTTGCTTACTAAAATTTATCTTTGCAAGCTTTTCTTTCATTGGTAGTGGCATGAGTTCTGCGCTCATGTTTCATACCGATAATAATATAGGTATATATAATTTTATATAAGAAATTAATTAATATTTTTGTTGTCATTCTGTGTTTAGTAAATTATAATTAATGAATATGGTTCCGTATGTTGCATTCATTAAAATAGTAATTTTCAGTAAAGTGTCTTCAATTAAGGTTAAAATTGGACTGGCGCCTCTTTCAACCCACTTTTCGTTTGGAGAGGCGGATTTGAAGTTGCTTCTTCTCTTAGGTTTGTTTCGTTGTGGGATATATAGCTTTATTATGGCAGTGAAATATTTACTTTTATGTATTAAGAAAGACACTTATTCTATTAAAAATATACTGTAGTATGATTATGAATTTTTTAAAATGCTAAAAAATTGAACCAAATTGAACCAATCATCGAAATACTGCAATTGAAAATTTACTGCCAGAAATTATAATTAAATTCCCCCCCCCCCCCCCTCCATCCTCCACTCACCGAGATTTTTTTTTTTTTTTTTTTTTACTTTTAACACTTTTGCAACCGCTGACGTAGATTCCTGTCATTTGAAAACCTGTAACTCCACCAGTGGTTGTTTCTTTTGCAATTTGTATGTTATTTGTTTCTTAAAAATATACGCAATGTTCCAATTTGTACAATCAATACACTATGGATACAAATACTTTGATTAGAGAGAGTATGATTATAATGCTTATTCATTTGTAATATAAATATTGATACAGAAAATTTTGTTCTGAAAAATTGTAACTTATAACGCCCACACTCGGAGCTTACTGTCGAAAAGACAAAAATTTGCGGTCGCAAAAGTGTTAAGAAGCAATTTTTTTTTTAATTCTAGTCTTTGTTTAAATAGGGAGATAATTTATCTAAAAGACTGTTTACAATCTTTGAATTAGTCCATTATAAGACTCGAACAGCGTTCCCAAATTTTATAATTTATTCACGATCATTTTTAGCCCCGGAAATTTTGAAAAATGATTTTCTTCTTATTTAATCGTTGTCACATGACATATTAAAGAAAAATAATCCACTAAATTTCTGGTGCGAAAAGAAGGTGGGGCTAAAAATGATTGTGAATAAATTATAAAAGTTGGGAACGCTGGACTGTGCTATAGGGGGCTCTTTGGGGTTAAGCTGTATTCAATTATTACATCAGGTTTAAAACAAAAATAATTGTATGGTTAACTAGTAATAAATAAATAAATAAATAAAAATAATGACTGGATGTAATTTTTTTTTCATCAAATTTCAATGAATGAAGCACAAATCATAATGCTCAAAACGACAAAGAATGTTGAAATGAATTACACAGGTATACAAAAATTATGTTGGTTAAAGTTAATTTCATAATTTTAGCTGACACACATGATTGTTGGGATGCTACGCTGAAACGGAAAATGATGAAGCCAATTCTCTGAATCAGGTATACACTTTGATCAATACAGATTGTATACCTTCACAATTTTTCCAATTTCGGTAGTTTATAGTACGTTTCCATATAATTATATTGGCGGAAGAATTACCGAAGGAAATGTAAATTTTTAAGATGAAAAAACCTCTTTAATGGAAAAAGTAATGCAAAATAATTCCTTTGCTTCTTACTACGCATGCGAAGAGTGATGACGTCCCTGACTGTCTTTGGTAGAGCCCCTAAATAAAATAATAGGCCGACGCATCACCGCCATTTTTTTGCCTCCAAAGAGGACAGCATTCCCACTTGACGTCCTTATCGCTTGCATAATGATTTTAAGAAGTCTTGATCTGAAGCTAATCCGGTCAAGATAAGAGCAATAAGCATCAACAATATTCCTAAAAACACATTTTTTCCACGGTACATTCTCATTTTATTCTGAGGGTATCCTATGGATGTACGATGTGTTGTTAGGGCGGTTTCTGTTTCTTTTACAAAATGTCTCCAAAACTCAAATACACAGTAATAGAAGGTCTGTGAACACTTTATATTAACTTCTTGAATGATTATACCAGTTTATCTCAAAACAAACTTCCATATCATAGCTTACTTAGCTAAAACTATGAAATATAATAAAATAAGTTACTCTAAAGTAACGTAAGACGATAAAAAAAAAAAAAAATGTTTGTGAGTTTTTTATCAGAGAAACGCGCTGGGTACATGTGGCAACCCTAAGGCAACAAAATGCCTGATGCGCCAGGTCGTATATATAGGAGCCTTAGTCTTTGGGGCTAAGCAAAACATTTTTCTATGTTAATCGTCCATTAGATTTTTTTTCCAATGTGGATTTGTTTGGCCGCAGACACGGGCAGTGAAGTCACAACTAATTCTAAGTTATTTTAAAGCTTCAAATTTTTACATTGCATCTTTCGTATGTAACTGAAATTGTGCATTGTACTTTTTCTTTCTCAAATAAAGAATGAGTTACCGGAACAAGAACGACAAAAAAAAAAAAAAAAAAAAAAAAAAAAGGAGAGAGATAGAGAGAATTTTTTGTCATGCGACTGAATTTAAAAGTTTGTAATAAATGTAATGATTTCTTGATTTTAAAAATGAATGCGAAATACATTGACACGGCGAATACAGTGATTAGTATTCACATAAAATTTCAAGAGTGTTAGATCAAAGACACTTAGCAAGCAGTATAAATAAGGGGCTTGCCCTTGCTGATCTGAATGTATGTCATACTTGCCAACCATCACCTTAATAATCGTAACATTGTTACACCCCTTTGAAACACGTCCTTTTTTAAACACCACTATATTATTAGATTAAGTTCATAGTTGCCAACCATCTCATTAATAATTGTAACATTGTTATGCCCCTTTGGAACACGCCCTTTTTTAAACACCAATTTATTTTCACAGTAAATTTTTCCAAATAAAGTTACGATGTAATAAGAATAAAGTTACTCTAAAAAATGACTGGTGTGGAATAAAAAAGGCGGGAACTAAAAGTGATATTAAGGGTCGTACTCTCCGCCTTTTTTTTCAAGACACTCACAGTGATGAGAAATTTCTTTCCTGATTGCTACCACTATTTGTATACAATAATCTCAATCTTATTTAATCACGACACATTACTACGAAAATAAAAAACAAATATTTATGTATAAAATTAGTGGCGGCAAAAAAAAAAAAAAAAGCGAAACTTTCTCCTCTTTAACAGTGTCTTGAAAAAAAAAAAAAAAAAAAAAAAAGGCGGAGAGTACGAATCCTGCATTATGATTCATAATAAGATGTAATAACAGGTGACTTGGCGTCGGAATATCAAAACCCGAATAAACTACTACGTCAGAAACGACAAAGAAAAATATTGGAAATGCATACAGCTGTTTCGGTAGCCTCAAGCATACCGTCTTCAGTGCAAAAAGGATACTGAATCAGATCAGGAGGCTCGTATATATAGGAGAGAGGCCGGGTTTAGTTCAACCAACAGGATTACGGGAAAGGTGGTGAGAGTGGCCAATAGGAATTTAGGAAAGTTAGCTGTGTAAACAGTAGAAAAATTAAGAAAATATGGACTGAATATAAAATTTCCAACAGTCAGACAAATAGGGAATAGCGAAATCACAATTTACATAGTTTTTAAACTTTTTATAAATATGAAAAGCTTTAAAGAAATCGGATTTATGTCTGCAAATTATTTTAGCTGAATTAAATTTAAAATTATGATTTTCCTCCCAGCAATGTTTAGAAATAGCCGATTTATTGGTTTTTTGATTGCGGACGTAATTCATGTGTTCTTTTAGAAGAAATTTAAGACTGCATTTAGTTTGGCCAATATATGATAAACCACACTGACAGGAAATACTATAAATACCCCAAGAATTATGCATATCAATGGGATCTTTTAAATGAGAAAAGGTGAGTTTATTGGAAGGCGAAAATATTATTTTAAAATCATATTGTTTGAGAATTTTAGCTACGGTTTCACTGGATTTAAAAAAATAGGGTAAGACAATACTGATATAAGAAGAGACTGATTTAGTAGACGAAATACGAGGGAGTTGTAATTTTTTGATAGCTTTGTCTATAATGGAAGGGTCATAACCTCTATCAATTGCAGTGGCTTTCAGGTATTTAATTTCAGATTTTAATAAAATAGGATTTGAACAAATATTAAGAGCACGGTTTACAAAAGTATAGAAAGCAGCCATTTTTGGTTAGGTGGGTGACATGAACGCGCCTGGGGAGGAAGGGAGACAGCAAAATTTTTTCGAGAATTGGGGAGAAAGGGGAACCCATGGCTAAACCTTCAGACTGACGATAGAATTTATTTTGGAAAAAAAAAGTGTTTTGTGATAAACAAATGCGGGTAAGAGAGATTAATTCTTGTATTTCAAAAGATGTGAAATGAAACTCTTTTAATCTATTTTCGAGACAGCAGAGGGCGCCACTTATTGGTACATTAGTGAAAAGAGATTTTACATCAAAAGAAACCATAGTGAGATTAGTTTGAGGGCAGTTTTGAATGTTTTTTGCAAATTCAGGGATGGAACACGGGCGCAGAATTCATACCGGAATCTGTTTAAGAAATTTCTCTACCTATAATATCGCTGATTTAAAAAGTAGAAAAATTTCCTACATTGATAGTGGTATGAATTCTGCGCCCGTGTTCCATCCCTGCAAATTTTATGGAATTCTTAACAGTATAACTATTAGCAGCAAGAAGGGGAGCAAAAATTGTGGTGAGAAATTTAGCCAGATTATAGGAAGCAGTACCGATATTAGAAAAATGGAATATTGGGTTTGTGAACTTTCGGTAAAGCATAAAATCTGGCACAATTAGCAATAGAAGGGATAAGATGAGATTTAGTGGAGCCCAATAACAAGGGGCAAGATTTTATAGCAGATTTAATTTTATTTAACTCTTGAGTAGAGGAGTCACGGGGCAGAAAAATATATGGGCCATCATTAATTAATTCGGTAACACTTTCGATGTATTGTTTTTTATCCAAAATAACAATCTGACCACCTTTATCATCTTTAGTAATGATGATATTTTCATTAAATTTTAATTCCTTCAAGGCGTTTTTTTCTGCAGGGCTGAGATTTGATTTAAAATTTTTAGAATTGAAATTGGCATTATTAAGAATTAAATGACGAAGATTTTCATTCTGTTGGTCAGTCAGTCGAGAATTTTTGAAAGCTTTATCAACCGGTGCAATTAACTGAGGAAAAGAAGGAGGTTTAGAAATGGCAAAATTTGAGTTGAGTTTGAGAACAGAATATTGATTATTGGTAATTTCAGCATTGGAAAGATTAACGATTGCATTTTTATTGACAACAGGAAAGTCGTTCGAATGAATAGGACTCTGTGAATTACAAAGCCGGGCGAATTTATCTTGTAATTTAATTGAGTGCTTACGAGAGCGGTTGTCACAATGATCCAGGAATTGCGATCGATCAACATAAAATTAGGACGTTCAAAAGCTAACTTTAAGTGAAGAGAGAATAAATCTTTTTCAATTTTGGCGATGGAGGTACGAGTTTCCTTTTCCTGCACGGAGAATATTAAAATGAGACCTGAGTACTGCTTTGTTAACAAAACTGAAACCAGAAATATTGCATTTCAATTGAATGAATTTAGGGATGATGCTGTGTCTCTTGCACTGTAAAAGGAACTTCAGTCGGATTGCAATCTGAAATGTGTTATATAAACAAAAGGACGCGTATATATATATATATACATATATACAGAGTTTAGCTCTAATCATTTATTCTGGAGCATTATTAGAATACCCAACTTTCTTCTTTCCACCACATTTGAAGAACAATTTTCCTACAAATTAAATCATAGCAAATATTGAACAAAATTATTCTAAACAAATTATGGTTCCAGGGATGGAACACGGGCGCAGAATTCATACCGGATTCTGTTTAAGAAATTTCTATACCTATAATATCGTTGATTTAAGAGGTAGAAAATTTTCTTACATCCATAGTGGTATGAATTCTGCGCCCGTGTTCCATCCCTGTGGTTCTAAACAATGATCAAGAACAAATTTTAAGAGTTGGCAGCTCTAGTACGTACAGCACATACACTTGGCATATTAATCCTTTAAGGCACAGTTTTCTCGCTGCAAAGACAACAGGGTGATCACAGGCTACATTTTTTCTCCTGATTCGTCCACCAGTATTTTTCTTTCGAAAATTTTATAGGAAGATTTGACGAATAATTAAATAAAATATTATCATATAAATACACATTTGCCAAGATTCTAATTATGAACCGAAAGATTTTTTTAGTACCACGTCCCTTTTTTCACACCACTATATATTTTTAGTGTTTTTCTTCTTATTTCATCATGTTTAAATTTCGAGAAAAGTACTCTAAAATATACTGGTGTAGAAAAATTATCATGTACTAAAAATCTTTCGGTTTATAAGAGGATGTTGACAAATATGTAAATATATTGGTGTAAGTATCAGAGAAAAAAAGCGTGTCTGTAGCCACCCTGAACCAGTGTTACCAGGGAAAAATTTTAATTGTCTCTATAAAATGTACAGAAATATCCCTTTTCTCACCACACTCAAAAAATATCTCCCTATGCAAATCCCTTTTCCAAAAATCGTTCTGATAAATAATGATTTCTTTCTTTCTTTCATTCTTTTTTTTTTAATCACATTAAAAGAAACAATTGTTTATAAGAACGTAGGTTAATTTTTACTTCCATTACCCGACTACCGTAGGTAATGGAATGGAAGCATTGTATTCGGTCCAAAAATTCGATATCGAGATTTCTTCTGATTTGCATGTTTTAAGGTCTCCTGAGTCCAAAAAAGTGGTTTTTGGCAATTTGTCAGTGTGTGTGTGTGTGTGTGTATGTATGTATGTATGTATGTGAAGAATCTTCTGACTACCATATCTCCGAAACTAATAAAGATTCAGCGACGAAATTTCTGAATTAAGTCAGAACTGGTGTACATATGAATATTCCAAATTTTGGGAAAAATTGGAAAACCGGATGTGGTACATCCGAAACCGGAAGTGGGGCCCGTAAGTCCGTATCTCAAAGACGGCTCAAACGATTTTTTCAAAGTTGCTATATAAACACTCTATTAGATGTCATTTCAAATGATATAGTTGGTACAGGAAAAATTGATAGGCGTCCTGTATAAATAGCTGAATTTCAGGTACTGCGAGTGGATTCCTTTCAAATCGGCTGTATGGATTTTTTTCAAACTTGCAGTATTAACCTAACCCTCTTTTAAATATCCTTTTGTACGTAATTGTTATCTTCCGGTCAACAACTGAATATGCCAAGTTTTGGTAAAAATCGGTGTCTCAAAAACGGCTCCAACGATTTTCTTGAAAACTCTTACATAAACCCATTTTAGATATCCTTTCTCATGCTTTACGTGTTTACTACAGGAAAATTAATTGTCATCCTGATCAGATAGATCAGTTTTAGATCTCGGGAATTGGTGTATAAAAAAAAAAAAAAACTACCCCCCCCCCTCTTTTTTTCCCCTTGCTATGTAAACTCTATTTTATGGCTTTACGTTTTCATGCGTTTACCGCAAAAGTGTATTAACTTTCTATTACTGGAAAATTTTTAGTTGTCTATTTCAATAGCTCAATTCTATATCTTCTGATCACATTATCTCGAAAAAGTGCATATAATACATGTAATAGCGGGTATTGGAAGGCTTGTGGTTGTTTCAAACCAGATTTTTAACATTTAAAAACTAAAAGACAAAATTAATCTTCGGTCAGTGCGCTATAATAAGAAAAAGTAAATTATCGTCATTTTTCATTAATCAGACTTAAACATAATTATAGCAAAAATAACTAAATTGTAGTGTTTTCATAAAACTGCCGTTATTTTGTGTAAGTTTTCTAGAATTGCATAAAGAAAAAAATGAGAGACAGAAAGAAAGAAAAACTGAAGGCTGCTATGTTATGATTTAAATGTTGATTCTTTTGTTATACAGTAGAACCTCGATCCATCGTTTTTCTCGGAGTGCATGAAAAAAAACGAGGGAAGCAGGAAAACGACGAATGTGGGTTATAGTCAAAACACGAAGAAAACAATGTTTATGGATTAATACACACAATGTATACAGTATACTACAAATTTAACTAATCTGTTGCTTTCAAAACTGTCAAAGAAATAAATCAGTGTTGTAGAACGTTAAGTAATATTTATTTTAAATAAACAAAAATTTTACGTTGATTTTTTTTTTTTTTTTTTTTTTTTTGTTCTTTATATAAATTAAACATTTCTTTTTATAAATTAAGCATTCTGGAATTTATCCATATTTGCAACATTTTTTTATTCCTTTTCTGTAATTTCATGTGCTTATATAAAAGTTCGTGCATTTTTAAACGCCATAATTAAGTCATCAGCGTGAAAATTAACCTCTGTTTCTTCGTCATTATTTCCCTTTTTTTTAAATCACACATTTCTTTTATGTTTTAGGATACCGCATGTCACAACGTCTTGATTAATTTAAATATTACCACTAAATTTTGTACCAGACGCATCCTCTGCTACATGCAACTACTGTTCATCTGGATTATCAGCATCGTCATCATTTTCTTACCTTTCTGTTTTATATTCTTCGTCATTTTTTCGCATGTAACCCCATTTCACGAAATAATTTTCTAGATTACTAAAGAGGTTATTTCCTGCCATGCTGAAATTACAAAATGAATAGATTTTCCAGAGACAGCATCACAATTTTGATACTCCATGGAAATGAGGAAAAGAGTTATTTTAGGATGAAAGAAGTAATTCCAGTTTGTATGCCGTATGGAACCACTCGAACTTCAGGAGAAAATTTTTATAAGGTCAGGAGAAAAATTTTACAACGATGAATGCGGGAAAACAACTTTTTGAAGTACGATACATGCGGGTTTCGTTAACATTATTTAAATACAATTTGTGCAGGGACCATGAAAATAAAACCATCAATGCGGGAACGATAGATCGGGGTTTCACTATATTATGTTTTTTATTGGTACAAAAATATTAAATATTATATATCTACTATTTAATATAACTATACCATTTTACCATTTCAAAATTTTCACATAAAAAATTATAATCAGTATTTTAAAATACACAAATTTCTCAGGTTTCTTTCTCTTTAAACCTTAGGTGCCTTTTTATTTTTCTAATTGTAGGTAATTATACGAAAAATTAACTCAACGGAAATCCTTAATTGTACTGTGCTTTTCTCTTGTTTTTTCTTGGACGTTAAATACTAAAACACTGAATATTGTTTAAAAGAGAGAATTAACATATTTCACGAACATTAAGTGTCGAGGTTAATATATCGGACCTAATGCTGAAGAACAGAGGAGATTTTCTATAATCAATTGTTCCAAACAAAATAGGAATATGAAGGAAGTCTGAATAAGGCAGAGCCCCAAAACAACGCCCTTTTCTGAAGACAATTTCAGAAAAGAAAAAAAAAAAAAAAAATCCGCCATTTTTGATATCACACTTTTTATACAATTATCTTTATCCTATTTAATCACGACACATTACTATTAAAATAAAGTAAAGAATTCTGTATGAAAATAGAGATAGCAATAAATGTGGAAATTTCTCATTTCTGACGAAAAAGGCGAAAACTTTGAGTTTTTATACAGATAAGTCTTAATAACATTCAACAATTTTTTCAGAGCCAATTTTGGTTTCCATAATACCCTGAAGTGTAAATATTATATATGCACTCTTAACACTTTCGCGACTGTATGTTTTTGTCTGTTTGACAGTAAGGTCCACCTGTGGGCGTTACTTTCCCAAGTTAAAATTTTTCAGAACAAAATTTACTGAATTCACTTTTATATTATAAATGGATATACCTTACAATCATACCCTCTCTAATCAAAGTATTTGTATCCATAGTATATTGACTGTACAAATATAAATATTGTGTATATTTTTAAGAAACAAATAACATACAAATTGCAAAAGAAACGCCCACTAGTGGAGTTACAGATTTTCAAATGACATGAATCTACGTCAGCGGTCGCGAAAGTGTTAACAACGACCATTCCCATAAATATATGTCTTACTAAGTATTTATCAGCATTTTAAATATTTTTAATCACATACACTGATAAAGTCTCCGCCTTTTTCTTTCTTTTCTTTTCAGGACATTTTTAGGAATAAATATATTCCGCCTTTTTCACTAACACTATTTTTGTACAGTAATCTCTATCGTATTTAATTACGACAGATTACTATAAAAATATAGTAAAAAATTGTTTATGAATATAGTAGAAGCAAATAATAATAATTATTATTATAAATAAGTTAATAAAGATGGATTGTTCTCATCTTTGAAAGTGTCCTTAAAGAAGGGCGTAGACTTCCATCTTAGTCCACCTAACTCATAAAAGTATTCTTCTCTCTTCAGGAATTGCTAAACGATTTGCAGCAAGATGAACTACTTCCAGATTTTATTTTATGAATCTGACATTGTTATCAGATGAATTTTGCTTCTTATAAAATTTAAATGATCTAAGGACGAATGCATAAATTATTTTGTTAAAAAAAGGCTTTTTTTTTTTTTTTTTTTTTTACGGGAACGCCCAAAGTCGCGACCTAGTAATCAAAAATTAAAAACGTGTCTTTTAATTCTTAAAAAATATATAGTATGTCCAACAATGCAAACTAAAGAATCCCTTAGTAGGATATTTCTCATATTTAAATGATATTTACAAATCTGTAAATAAATAAAAAATAATTGAAAATTATAATAAATAAATAAATAAATATAGGAATTTCATGCATACTGCAATGTTAAGCGCATAAAATTACCCTCAGGTCTGAATGTCTCCATTTTCCGATTAGTATTGTACAACGATTTCTTTCTTTCTTTCTTTTTTCTTTCCTTTTTTTTTTTTTTTTTTTTTTTTTTTTAAGCAAATAAACCATACACATAATCAAACAATTCAGTGCAGGATTACACCCAAAATTCTCTATTCAACTGTAGAACATAACTTAAAGGTTCATTCCCTTGGAACATAAAAGTTCACATCATGTAGAAGAAGATTCACATGGGTTCGCATAATCTATTTCAATCACCGTAATACAAACTCTGACACCATGTTTCATATGTTGTATTTCCAGTGTCATTCATACTGTGTCACTGTATGTGATTAATACTATAAATAATTCATTATATGTAAATTTATTAGACATTAAACAATTTGTTAGCAAACCGGCCAGCGGTAAGCTACACGACAACACCAAGTCAACAACTCTTATATATCAGTTAACGGTCTGCTGTTACATACATGTAGTTGAAGTAGCAGTACCACAGTTATGTCACACATTCTGCCTTCAGTAAAAACAGCTCCCCAGAGCACCACAGATCCACCTTTAACATGCCCGATTCATATCTGCCTTTAAAAAATCTGCTCTGTCTTTCGCTATCTTCAGATCGTGCCAGTAACTGTTAAAACCATTTGGTTAATCAAGAATAAAATGTTTTTCATCCGAAAATGCAACATTTTACCATTTCATATTGTCTTTATTCAACTTTAACACAGACGTTCTTTCCTCCATTAAATGCTTATTGATTATTACAGGTTTTTTATTCATTATAACATATTATTAATTATTTTAAACATGCATAAATGTGGACCCCAACCTTTCGTTAAAAATTACGAGCAAATTCAGCAGCAGTCATTTTGAGTAGAACAGTAAGAGGAATTATGAGTCTTCGATCTCTGTAAAACAACTTTGATTTTGCATTAGATCTCTCGCCCATCGAATCGGCAGTTCAACGTTCGATCACATTTCTTTCAGCAATTTTAGATTTTCGAATTTCATTAGAAATACGGTAGATTAAAATTATCCTTCCATTTAAAAAACATATTTATCATATTTCACTACATGAACGTTCTTTTTTTTTTTTTTTTTTTTTTTTTTTTACGAGGCATTATCAGTAACGTCCGTCCAAGAAAAATTGAAGGCTTGAATAATCTAGCCTAGTAGTTAACAAATTCGCATGTCAACTGTAATTTATCCGCTAGTAAGTTAAATAAAACGAAAAAATCTTGATTGACCCTATAATTATGAACGTCTAAAAACGTGGAGAAAAAATATTTTGCATTATTTTTTTATTAATTTTGTTTCATATTAAAAAAAATTATAGCAGTTTTGGTTTTTTAGAATACTAGATAGATTAAGTGCACTTTGTATAATCTTGTTCACAATTAATTTTTTACATTAGTTATTTCAAAATATAAAATGTCCTTATAAATATGAGAAGGAGTGTAGTACATAAATTTTTAAAGATATGCATGTTATGTTAAATTTTTTTATTAAGAATTTTTCTTCTATTTTTTGTATATAAGAAACATTTGGGGAATGATAAAAATTATCTTTGAATTAAAGCTTTTCCCGGACTGTGAACCTATGTCATTTTGGTCAGAATAGTTCAACTGGTGGTATTGTCATTCCGTTTTTTCCAAATGTTTAATTTAGCAGTATATATATATATATATATATATATATATAATCGTATAAATGTGTAGAATGGAAATTATTACCTTTTTTCTACAAAAAGAAGGTATTGGATTCGAGAATTTTTTTACCTCAGGTTTTCTATGGGTTTACACGTTTTGAGATACCCTGAGCATGATTTGACCATTTTGAAAAAATGACTGTATTTGACAAAAATGTTGTGGCAGCTCTATCTCAAGAACTAATCCTCAGAATTTTATAGAAATTCATATATATTTGCACCTTGATATAAATAAGTGACTATCAACTTTTATAAATATCAGCCAATAGGTGTGTTATCCCATTTTCTCATATTTTTTTTAACGTGACAGTAAAGGACAAAATTTTGTATAAATGTGGGCAATAAAAATTATTACTTTCTTCTACATATATAAGAAGAAAGTATTGGATTCATAAAAAATTTCTACCTCTGGTTTTCAATAGAAGTACATGTTCTGAGATGTCCTGAACCCAACTTACCATTTTTTTTTTTTTTTTTTAATTCTTTGCCTCTCTCTACATATATATATATATATATGATTTTATAGATGCTCTATCTTGCATACTAAGACTCCTATAATATGAGCTGACTCACAGCTGATCTTTGTTGCCCAGCGGGAATATAGCTTGGCGACGTTTAGTTGCAGACGTATTACTCGGCGTCTTTATCGCCTAAAATGGCGAGTTTGCCTAAACAGAAGAGCGAATTGTGTTCGTACTTGATAAGTTTGGCGGTAATATTTGGCGAAATTTTCTTATAACCCTTGTAAAAAGTAGCCATTACTATTGCTGTTAAATTAGTTAATTTTAAATATTTATACACGTTAAAAAGTAATGTAGGTTGTAAAATACAACATTTAGATAATCAAACAGCAATAAAAAGAAATAATTGATACCAAAAATGCAAGAAAACATATCATAATTACACTTCATATTTGTGGTGATTGAAAGCTAAACGTACAATTTTCTTTCGGACAATTAATAGCCCATTTCTTTCGCCTTTCTTCATCTGATGGAAATCTAAACGTTCTAAAACCAGTTCTGGTATGATATGAACAATTTTCGGCTGCAAAACCTCCGTTTTATGTGATTTGATAACACTTGAAATTCGGGCAGCGTGGGCAACAATCGCTGAGTGGAAACAAAATGCCTGATGAGCCAGCCTGTATTGAAGAAGCTCTATTGCGTACCAGTGGACGAAACCTAACAAAACTTGATATTTAGTTGAATCTTTTCATAAATTAGTGTTTAAAGAACAATCACTCAACAAGTGTTGAAGGAATTACCCCCCCCCCCCCCCATAATTTTTATATAGCAGTACTGGAAAAGCAATTTCGTTGGAAAATTTCACAATTTAGATTATTTTTAACCTGTCATTGTAGAATTCTAAAAAGTTTTTAATAATGGTATTATCAACATAGATTTTATTATATGTATGAATTAGAACACTCTCTTCCCCACCTCGGGAGAGTACAATTTCAATACAAGATCAGTCAAAAGAACTCGTTGATACCTTCAAAATAAATAGTTGAACCATGTACAATATGTAAAAATATGAAATAAAATTATCTTTTTTCCCCCTCCACATTTAACTAAAAAAAAAAAAAAAAAAGTACTTTTTTCATTATTTTTTCCTTTTAATTTTTATAAAATAAAATGCAGTAATCACTGATTTGTATTAAATTACATAATTTTGTATAAGAAAATGTAAAAATTTTTTAATGGTCACAACATATTTTTATAGTTTAATTAAAAATTCGAAAACGTTTTATGTAGTTATTAGCTTTTAAAAAGATTTAATCTATAATTGTATGTAATTTACTTTTGCATCTACAAGTACAAACATTCTGAAATAAAAAAATAAAATAAACTTATGTATGCATTATTTGATTCAAAATAATTTTACGCTCTCAGGGATGGAACACGGGCGCAAAATTCATACCGGAATGTGTATAAGAAATTTCTCTACCTATAATATCGTCGATTTAAGAGGTAGAAAACTTTCTTACATTGATAGTGGTATGAATTCTGCGCCCGTGTTCCATCCCTGCGCTCTGGAATAACTGTTCTGTTGATATAGTGATGGGTAAGACACGAAAAAATTTTGTCATGATATTGAGACACTTCAAAATATTTTGAAGTGGGACAATGTCATGCTTCAAATGACATGAGGTGTTGCAAGAGAGAGAGCAAGGTGAATGAATGAGGTGAAGTATTTTGTCATCTGTTGTATTGAGTTCTGAGGTGTGATGTAGGTTGTTTGTCATGTTCCACGTGAATTGAAAGAGTTGTTTTGTCATGAAAATTAATTAGTGTGAAGAGGTGAGAGGTTCAAAAAAGTGAATGAAGATGAATGAATGAAATGAAGTACTATGTCATATGTTGTAGTGAGTTGTGATGTAGGTTGTTTGTTATGTCCCACGTGAATTGAAAGTGATTTTGTCATGAAGATTAGTGTTAAAAGTTGAGATCTACATTCGGTAACTACAACTACAAAAGTGTGAACGAAGATGCATGAATGAAATGAAGTAGTATTTTGTCATATGTTGTAGTCAGTTGTGAGATGGGTAGTTTTTCATGACACGAGTGATTTGAAGGAATTGTTTTGTCGTGAAGTTTAGTGTTAAGAGATGAGGGGCTTACATATGGTACTTACAATTCCAAAAGAGTGAAGGAAGACGTATGTATGAAATGAAGTACTGTGTCATCTGTTATGTCTTGTTATCAGTTAGGTAGTTTTTCATGTCACAAGCACAAGTGAATTGAATTGAATGAATTGACTTGTCATGAAGATTACTGTAAAAATGATTGGGAAAAAGGTTAAGGAATCACTGAGAAATTTTATTTTATTTCCTTAAAAGAAGTAATAGTCACAAAAATTTAAATACTTTTAACAAATAAAGCTGACTTTTCGAAAATATTAAGATTGTTAAAGAAATATTTAGTTTTAACAAGAAGGTGTTAAAATGATTGTTTTAATTAATTTCTCAGGCACTTCACTCTTCACTTGCTTATAAAAACTCACGAATGTTTTCGGAAGAAAGTATTGGATTCGTAAAAATTTCCTACTTATGGTTTTTGATGGATTTACATGTTTTGAGGGTTCCAGAACAAGATTTGACCATTTTTATTTTCTTCTTTATTCAATAGAAGAAAATTTTGGATTCGTAAAAATTTCCGACTTCTGGTTTTCGACAGATTTTCACGTTTTGAGAAGTCTAGAAAACAATTTTACAAATTTTTGCGAATGTCTGTCCGTCTGTCTGTCTGTGCGTGTGAGAGACAAAAATTTTGTGGCAAATGTATCTCCTGGACTACTG
The DNA here is from genome assembly GCA_963930645.1 of Salticus scenicus. Taxonomy (NCBI): domain Eukaryota; kingdom Metazoa; phylum Arthropoda; class Arachnida; order Araneae; family Salticidae; genus Salticus; species Salticus scenicus. The sequence continues at coordinate 219,836,294 of OZ005661.1, forward strand.
TTCCGAATTGTTTATAAATTTATATGTAGATGCACCTTGGCTTAAATTAGAGCCTATCGACTTTTGGTGCCAAACGCTCAACAGGTGGAGCTGCTATACAGCGATTTCCACAATTTAATGGGAGGCTATATCTCAGGTAAAGCACTTCCACCAATTGCATTCAATAGAAAATAACGCTTTTGCTTAATTATTGGTAGATCTGTATGTCATCTATAATTTATGTACACACCACACTGTGCACGCAAGTATAGTCCTACATTAATCGGATCCCGAAAAAAAGGGCACTTTTGTAATCGTAAGATGCAATAAACACGAAAATCCAAATCGGAGTCTACAGATGACTCTCATATTGAATTAAAACTTTTAGGGATAACTTTTGAGTGAAAATTCAGTAATTGCTTAATATAACTAGGGGTGGGGGGTGGAACTGGATGGGAAATGAAAAAGAAAATAATGGTTTTTATGTAACCATGTAATTAATATTAATGAAACTGTGATAGAAATATAGATTATTAATTTTTTCAGCGAGGGCTAAGTATAACAGAGTAGTTTTTTTGAGGGAGGGGGGGGCGGATACAAGAATATATATATATATATATATTTTTTTTTTTTTTTTTGTTACTTGTTACTGATTGCAATGAAAATTTTTATGACTGTCTTCTCAAAAAAAATTTTATTAAGTGTTATATATATCTAATAAGTAAAAGGGAGGGGGCTACGTGAGCAGAAAATAATACTTTTTTTGTGAGTCCATGTCTGATTTTAAAGAAAATTTGTGTATCACTGATTATTTATGAAATTTTTTAGTGAGTGTTACTAATACTAGGGTGGGGGAAGGGACTTAGAGGGCAGAGAAAAAGAAAACGAATGTTTTTAAAACACACGGTATAAGATTGTACTGAATTTGTGTCATTTACTCATTGTTAAGAAAAATTTCATTGAGTATGGCATGCAACATTGGAGGGGAGGCGGGGGGGTACCAGTTCTCCAAAGAAAAGGAACAGTGTGGTTTTTATACAACCAATGTTATTGAAACAATAAGCTAATAAAGCTTATAGTTTATAAAGGTTTTCAATTAGGGTTACTTGTGAAAGGGGGGTTACTGTTGGGGGGGGGGAGGGGCAAAAGAAAAGAAATTGACGATATTTAAACCTAACTGTACCGGATTGTAATAAAAATTTATAAATTTTTATGAGAGTCATTTAATGTTTAAGAACATTTTTACAGGAAAGGAGGGAGCGCGAGCAGAAAATTATAATGGTTTTAATGAGTCTGTGGCTGAATTTAATGGAAAAAAAAAAAAAAAAAAAACATCATTCATTATTCATGAAGATTATCTGTAAATGTTTCGTATAATGGAGGGGAGGGGGGTTAGGGAGCGGAAAAAAAGAAAATGAATATTTTTATATCATCCAGTTAAAGATTGTAAAAAGAAAAAAAAAAAAAAGTGCCATGTATTTATTTAAGAAAAACATCAGTTTGCGACGAAAGTAGCTACTGAGTGAGGAGGGGGTCGTTGGATAAAGAAAAGCAAAATTATGGTTTGTATGTAACCAATTTTATTGAAACAATAAATTATTATAAATTATAGTTTATTATTATATATAGTTTATTATTTAAATTATAGCTTTTCAATGAGAAAAGAAAATTAGAAAAATAAACAAAATGTTTAAAAGAATGCGCTTTTTTTTGGGGGGGGGGGGGGCAGAGGAAAAGAAACTGACTATATTTAGATCACCCTGTTCCGGATTGTAATGAAAATTTATAATTTTTATTAAGTGTTACTGAATGTTTAAGAAATTTTTCACTGGAGGGGGGGGGGGAGGAGATAAGTGAGCCGAAAATAATAATGTTTTTATATGAGTCTGTGAACGATTTTCATGAAACTTTGAATAAATACCATTCATTATTTATGAAGATTTTCAGTGAGTGTTACGTATAAGGGGAGATATTAGGGGGCAGAGAAAAAGAAAATTATTTTTTTTTTTTTTTAGTACTCAGTTAAAAAAAAAAAGACTCATGTACTGTTTAAGAAAAAAAAAAAAAAAAAAAAAGGTGATTGGCTATTGGGGGGAGAGGGGTGGTTCGTAGGGTAAAGCAAAATAAAACTACGGTTTATATGCAACCAATTTTATTGAACCAATAAATTAATAAAAATAGTTTATAAAGGTTTCCAATGATGGTTGCTTGTAAAAGAATACTGTTGAGGGGAGAAAGGCAGAGGAACAGAAATTCACTATATTTTAATCACCCTGTTTCGGATTGTAATGAAAATTTATAACTATCTATAAGTGTCATTTAATGTTTTAACATTATTTCACAGGAAGGGGGAAAGGAGCTATGCGAGCAGAAAATAATATAGATTTTTTTTATGATTCTGTGGTTGATTTTAATGAAAATTTGAATAAATATCATTCATTATTTATCAAGATTTTCTGTGAGTAATACGTATAAGGACGGGGGGTGAAAGGGGGGGGCAGAGAAAAAGAAAATGAATGTTTTTATATCACCCCGTTCAGGATTTTTGTAAAACTAGTCCCACTGACTCATTAGGAAAAATTTTATTGAGTATTGCATGTAACTGTTAGGGTGTGTGTGTGTGTGGGGGGGGGGAGTACCAGGTAGGCAAACACAAAAAGAACATAATGATTTTTATGGAATCAGTTTTATTGTAACGATAAATTTAACTTATAGTTTATGAAGTTTTTTAGTAAGAGTTAGGTATAACAAAGTAGGCTGGTGGAGGGAGCAGAGGAAAAGAAATTGACTATGTTTTAATCACCCTTTGACGAGCTGTAATGAGAGTTTTTATAAATGCCATTTACCGTTTGAGAAATGTTCCCTAAGTGTTATATATATATATACCTCGTATTAGATATATATAACACTTAGTAAAAATTTTCTTGAAAAGACATTCATAAAAATTTTCATTGCAATCAGTAACAGGTAACAAAAAAAAAAAAAAAAAAAAAAAAAAAACCTACTCTGTTATACTTAGCCCTCGCTGAAAAAATTAATAATCTATATTTCTATCACAGTTTCATTAATATTAATTACATGGTTACATGAAAACCATTATTTTCTTTTTTCATTTCCCATCCAGCTCCACCCCCCACCCCTAGTTATATTAAGCAATTACTGAATTTTCACTCAAAAGTTATCCCTAAACATTTTTAATTTAATATGAAAGTCATCTGTAGACTCCGGTTTGGATTTTCGTGTTTATTGCATCTTACGATTCGCAAATCGCAAAAGTGCCCTTTTTTTCCGGGATCCACATTAATCGCACACAGCACAACCTGAAATGCATTTGTAACAATTTCCTAACGTAGTCCCACTATATTCTAAATCTTTTGGGTAGCCCTGTGAACAAATGATGAAAATTTTTATAGCTGATTCCACACAAAACATGCTTTCATGCATATAACAAATGTAAATGCAGAGATGTTAAACTGTATACTTATCAAAAATTTCGTCTATAGTCGTAATGTATTAGAATTTTTTTTGGATGTCTCTGTGTATGAACTATTTACTTAATCTCAATGACAAGTTTAATGCCCCTATATGATACAGATTTAAGATAGCGAGTTTCGAATTCCTGCAACTATTTGCTCTTGAGATATGCTGATAACAGACACACACACACTCCAATCGCTTAAAACATGATTTTTGTATTCAGGGGATCTCAAAACATCTAAATATAACAAAACTCACTCCCGAAAATTTTACCTAAAAACAGTACTTTCTTTGCCATATATATGGGTGAGAGAAAGTAAAATTTTGAACTAGAAAATAATTTCTCTATAGTGATATAATTACATTGTATTCAAAAGTGGTCTAAAAACTCTAAATTGAAGTGCAGAAGCAATATAGTTAACATTATGATGACACATTGAAATTTCTAGTTGTCAGCATTAGTACTATTTGTTTACTGAATTAACTTAAGAAACGTAATTTTCAGTGCTTCGAATTGGAATCCTTTTAATGTCATAAATATAAAAATAACACATATAGATGAAATTTATGAATAATTTGAAGTGATAAAAGCTTTTATAATTTGAACATAAACCCTAAAAAAAAAAAAAAATAGAAGAAGAAAGAGCGAGAGAGAGAAGAAGAAGAAGAAAAGGACATTTAAAGAACATTTAAAAGATAAATACAATTTTAAAATTTTAGACCACTTTTATAAATCACAACTTTGAAGCATTTTATATGGGTCCACAGGAAATTTCACTTGAATAAATAATGTCTGTAAGTTAATTATAAATTATGTATGAATAAAGGAGGAGGTTCAGGTACAACAAAGATTATACATGTCAATTTATTACGGATTATCCATTCTTTATATCATTACTTTTTAGTAGTACTCTTTTGTGATATTTATATGGAATTAAATAAGATGAAGATTATTGTTTGTAAATAATGGTATGAAAATTATTTATGTTCTATATTAAATTGGCAGGTATAACTAATATCTATCATCTTAATCGCGTGCACCATGAAAAACTGACAATCAATTTAAATTTTTTTTAATGATTTGTGAACTATTTTTTAATTTTTTTTATTTTTAAATACCGACTTAAATATTTAGAAGATGAAGCTAGGTTTGTGTATTATTTTATCATAACTAAAAATTAAAGACCTTTCAACGTACAAAAATAAATAAATAAATAAAATCTTTTAAGTGTTCTTGTCCACATTAAGAACACAACCGACTTTTAATTATTTTCATAACTTAAAAAGTTTTTTCACAAGGCACTTGCGTACATGAAAGGATATTTATACATACTTGTAAGCTACATACTATAAGGGGATATACATTGGCACATAAGAGTTAAGTTCGTGCAGCAACTCTAGAGCACAGCTCATACATGTTGCACATTTTCTTTTAGCTTTGTTCTTCAAATATGCTTATTACATACACGGAAAACAACCATTATAAACCTGATTTTCAAATTTAGAAGACCTCAAAACGTTCAAATATATTAAAAATACCGTTTCAAAAGTTCGATCAAAAAACAACACTTTCTCTGCCATACATGGATAAAAGAAAAAAAAAAAAAAAAGAAAAGAGAAAAAAAAAAAAAAAAAAGTATTACAATATTTTCAAACTTAAAGATATTTTCCCTTAAGTAAAAGGGGTCCACCAGCGGCCGAGCGGTTCTGCGCTCAAAGCTGATAGACGTGAGGTGCTGGGCTCAAAGCCTGGTCGTACTCTTTGGCCTAGTGTTCGGACTTCTCCGTGGTTTTCTCCGGAACTTGCGTAAATACGGGCTAGGATCCCTTAGAAAAACCCCGAGGGCACGCCCCCTCGGGCGAAATTTCTTTCGAAATATTGAGAGAATGAAACGTTCTCATAAAAGTATCCTTAATGCATTCTTCAATGCAGAAATTTTCACATATTTATGGCAAATCACTAGTCTGGATAAATTGAGAACTCACAGATTTCAAATGCAAAGCACCGGAAATTAAAGCTGCTATGTTCAACTAGGTGCAAATTCGTGATCTATGCTTCAGCAATTCGGAAATGCAGCTTCCATTGAAACACAAAAAAATTATGGGCTAAAAGTTAGGCAATATTTTGAGATTTTTATGGGCCATATTGTGTACCGTATAATATTTTGTACTATTCTATCATTTGTTTAGATGAATGTTCATTGTCATCATATGTACCTTGTCACTATTTTTTCCTGAAAAATTAAAATTTAGCACCAATAAAGCAATTTTTTTCATGTTCATCTGGCCCACAGCCTACATAATTTGGCAGTTGGCCCACTCGACTATTGCCGGATGGGCCAGTCCGCCCCTGAATATTACAAGTATACAATCATGTTAAAACTAGTGTATGATGAAAATTATATTAAAAGTGATTATTGTAAATATAAACAAAACTTCATAACGTAATAAAATTTCTTTCGTATTACATTTATTGTTAAAAAAATCCACTATTTTAAATATTCACAGTGTAAAAAAAAAAAAAAAAAAAAAAAAAAAGTAAAATAAGGAAGCAAATATATATTGAGAGGTAAATAATTTTCGCATATAACGTTTTAAATGTTAAATATTAATTTCTATGCCTTTCTTCTTCACAAATAAAACTTATGGCTAAACATAATTGCTATGAAAGAAAATAATGTCATCCAGTGTCTTGCATTCAAAAGATTATGTTCAGAAAAAAGCAAATTTTCATTATTATTATTTACATAGAAGAGAAATATTTTGCGGGTAAACACGTCACCTCCTCCCGCCACCGCGTGCAGTATAATCAAAGATCTTTCAATATCTATTAGAAGTTCTTTGGTATAATGCCAACCCAAGGTGTCGTTAATAGTTTTCTCTGCCTTTATTTTATTCCCCCCTGTCCCTAAGGCATTCTTTTCTATTACAGTCAGCACAACAGGTCACACCACGACTACCCACAGACAGGTGACGACCTTGAATTACAAACACAACTACAAATTCCGCTTCTTGCAGGATCAGTACATGATAAACTTACAACATATTCCTCCCAGTGTCACAATGCAATGCATTACAAACATAACACTTCATTCAGTCATGCCATTCCATTGAGGCTTTCTCTGCTTTGTGTTTTTATTCTGAGTATCTGAATCTCACCCCGTTGAATGAATTGGACAAAATTTTTGAAGTACCTCAAATCCAGCTCAGATAGATTGAGGTTCTGTATGAGTAAATGAAGAATGAATGAATATGACAAAACGTTTGAAGCGTTGAATGTGTGTCTTTGAACGGGACAAAATTTTTGAGGTACTTCAGTTTGAATGAGGCGGTGAATGAATGAGGAAAAACATTTGAAGCACTGAGTGAGTGGTTGAATGGGACATGACTTTTGAAGTAATACAAAAAATAATTATGAGGTATCATGACAAACCGCTGTGATGAGGTGTGACAATGTCATGCCTCATGCATGAGTTACCCATCACTAGTTGATGAGGCAAAGTACTTATGACATAAAACGAAAAGGAATTAGCTGACGAAATATATGTGTTATGCAAAGTCATTTTCTAGCGTATATATATATTTATTTATTACCTTATCACAAAGTCTGAATGATTATAATGGATTAATTATACCCCTCTATCCATTAAACTCGCTCGAAAAGATTTCCAAATTTATTGCTATTACCACAAGAGTGATCCCTCCAAGCATCGGTCGCCAATTTCATCCTGTAAAATAGCATTACTGCATAACATTTTCATAACAGAAAAGACGCAAGTGCATTTTACGTTACGCCTACTTAGCCCTCCGTTCTTCTTGGTCAAGAGTTCTTTAACATTTCATTGCCTGCTTTCACACGCGACGCAAGCAAGCAAGTTACGGAAGCAGCTATGAACTAGAGATGCTCGCATTACTCAGGAGTAATTTTAAAATTAATAGTTGTTTTTTAGAATAAATTTGATGGTGGGAATAAATAATAAAGTTTCTCCGATTACTTCAAAGACTTAAAAGATTGCAACCCACTCACGAGCTGAAAAACATTGAAATGTCGTATGTAGGGCATGTAAGATTGAAGAATGTAAGGTTTATAACATTAAAAAAATATAAATATAGAATAACTTTACAGAGATTTAACATGAAACTAAAATATAAAAGCGAACAAGAGAAATACATAGCTGCCAATACAGAGCATTTTTACTCCGCCTTTATTTCGAACCACTTCATTTTTAGAATATTTTTCTCCAATATACAGGGTAATTATAATTAAAATTACCATTTCAAAACGCTATAATTTTAAAATTAACGGTCAAAATGACTCGATATTTTACTAGAACAATCGTGAGACAATGGAATTTTGTTTGGCGAAGTAAAAATTACTTATAAAATGTGCCTATAGATGACGCTTTCAAGGTAATCTCAAAAGAAATGCCTAAATAGATTCATTATACACAAGAATGTTATTAGCAATAGAATAGAATAGCAGGAAACAATAGACATTAAGGGTTTGTGACAACTTTTTTAGCAAAAAGACAAGAATACGTGTTTACAGCGGAAACAGTGATAGTAACAACAGAAAAGGAGGAGCTTCATGAAACAAACACCTTGCGAATGATTAACGGTACATTTTGAAACTTCCTTTTTTTTTTCCCAAACAAAATTCCAGTGCCTAACATTTGTACTGGTAAAATATCATGTCATTCTCAACGGTAGTTTTAACCGTTTGCTCTCGAACGTCGCCTCTCAGGCGATATCCTATTCATTACTTTAACTCGAACGTCGCTCGAGAGGGGCCACGATCAATTAAGGTAGTATATAACTTATATTCACCAATAATGTTCTACAACTAAAAATGCCATAACAGGTGTAATGCTTCGTTAAGAAAGAGACTCCGCCTACATTTTTTATTAAGTGTCTTTGGGCGTTGCTTGCTTTGGCCATTGGTAAATGGCAAAGAATGCTTTGCAAAATATCACACAATGGAAAATTATAAATCATAATATTCATGTGTAATGTTTGTACAGGGTTCCCACTGCCCGATTTTTTTCAAGGACTCTTCCACCAAAAATATCTAAAAATAAAAATAAAAAATTCTTATTAAATATACACTGTATATTTAAGAATAAATTTTTCTTGAGATTATTCTGGTGAAAGAGTCCTTGAAAAAAGGCGTGGCCGTGGGAACCCTGTTGTAACACGTAAATATACATCAAATATAGAAATAAAATGTTTATATTTAAAATTCTTATGTTTTAATTTTGCATTTTTTTATTAAAACTATTGTGGGGTAGCTCATTACGCTTACAAAAAGAAGGTTCGATTTCGAATGCAAAAGGTTAATTTTCCATCACACTTCAGGCCCGCACATTTGGAAAATACAAAGTGGTCGACATAAAAGAGGCCACTGATAAAAAAGAAGGCGCGGCCTTCGTAAAAGGGGTATAAACTTGCATTACGCGGCTAGCATAATATAAGGACAGCCAGATCTTATATTAGGTTAGACTAGCTAGATTAGATTTAGCTAGACTAGCTAAACGGCGGAAATTACGAACCCTGCTGTACTTCTATACTTTTGAATAGATCTCTTACGCAATTCTAATTGTGTTCTCAAGCCACGCACTTTTAAAAAGCAATTTCTAGTACGAAAAGTTATTCATCAGTACCGGAAAAATTAGGAAGTTTTCATATGCGGATCACCAAATATCTGGAAAATAGGTTCTAGTTGTTGGTTTACCCGTGCGATAAAAGCTTCGAGAGCAAACGATTAAAATTATAGCGGTTTGAAATCATAACTTTAACTATAATCACCCAATATATCCATGGCCTCCTAAGCTAGGTGCCTGTCACGTGGCTTGGAAACTTGGCAACACTTGAAGCGGTAGGCAGCGCCACCTGGTACTGATTGCGCGATTTTTATTCAACTGTCATCAATGATGTTGTTGTTGTTGTCGTGTGACAAGTGCAGAAAAAAAATAGTGTATAGACAAGTCAAATGGGACCAAAGGCATAGAGCACAGCCCTGGCCACATCTCCCACTTTTTCGGAATAAAGAGTGTCATGGCAGCAGTTGAGGTCGATGTTGAAGAGGGTCGAGGCAACAGAGATACAATTGAAGAGATGCCTTGGATCCAGCTGAGTTCCTGGGCAGTGCCTCCATTCTGCGTAGGTTCTAGAGCCGTCGGGCATGATCTTCATACCTCTCATGTGCCCCTTCCGTAATCTGCTGATGGTAGTGGTGATTTCACGGTCAAGATTAAGCTCCGGAAGGCACCATTTCTTCCGAGGTCCACCGCAGAGCTGATGTTTTGCGACGGCATTTGCATCAAAGCAAGTGGTTTACATGGGAGGGGGATTTATATTCCTAGCCTCCTTGGCGAGGGAGTCCGCTTGTTCATTCCCCTCGATGTTGACATGAGCGAGGACCCATTGGCTGGTGCAGGTTTGTTCCTTGGCAACTATGGTGGACAGAAGCGCGTTGATATCTTGGGCGAGTCTCGTTTTACCTCCTTTAATGGACTCCACAGCAGATTTGCAGTCAGAGAAAATGATGATGCCATTCGAAGGAACTGACTGTGTGAGGTAAAGGGCAAGAGCGGCTTTTATGGCGATTAGTTCACTAGTGAAGTTGGAGGCGATTTTTCCGGCGGCGACCCGATGTTTGAGGGATGTTTGATCTGGAAGGAGAAGGAAGATGCCAGAACCTCCTCTGTCACATTCTGAGTTGGAAGAGCCGTCGGTGTAAGCGGTAACAAGGTCAGGTTTAGAAAGCTTGGTTATAGTTTCCATGCCCTTCCTCTTAATGGTTTCTTGTGGTTCTTTTTTCGAACACGGTTCCAAGTGGTCTAAATTGATCTTAACAGTAGACGGTGGTTTGACAGCAAAATATGGTTCTTCAATAATGTCAAGGAATGAGTGGTTCAGACTGATGTAATTTCTGATATCTTTGTCCTATTGGAGCATGGAGGATCTCTTTAACCTTTCTCTGTTGGTCCAGGCCCGAAAAGTAACATTTGAGATGTGTTCCACGCTGCAGCTCCTGATCTTATTGGTAAATTTAACAGTGGGCAGTTTTCGCCTGCTTTCAAGTGGTGTGAGACCGCATTCAATCTCAGCACTCAGGTTGTTTGTTGAGGAAACTGCACCAATGATGATTTTGATGACTGTCATCAATAATTTTAAGAAGTGATATATGATATATATAATCGACGTTTCTTCGATCCTATTCGCCTTTCATGTATATTATATCCTAATTTTAAAAATGTTTGGTGGCTGTTGAATAAAAAAATCTCTCAATCTATACCAGGTGGCGCTGCCAACCGCTTATACTGCTCCCAAGTTTCCGAGCTACGTGACAGGCATCCAGTTTAGGAGGCGATGGTATAACTATGACAAAATAAAATAAAAAATTTACCCTTAAAAAAAAAAAAAAAAAAAAAAAAAGAAAGAAAGAAAGAAAGAAAGAAAGAAATTGGAATAAAGGCGGAGCTAAAAGTTCTCCGGAATAAATTAAAATATTGACAGCTATGGAAATGTACTGATACATAGAAAAAAATATTTACACTGCCATACACTATATATACACATATATCCTACAATAAAAATAAATAAATAAATAAAATAAAATAATTAATTAATTTTTAACTGTGGATGAAGACATATTTTATTAGAAAGCATATTTATTCTTATGTAAAATAAATATAATTTTAAATACAAAAGAACTTTATTGTTTAAATTCAATGGGCTATTAAAACATTCAAAGCAATTAATACTTGACGTTTTAGTAAAAAAATATACGTCAAATTTTATAATATTTTCTTATAAAAATAAATATCAAATAAAAATAAGTTTGAAAAAAAAAATAATAATAATAATAAATCGAAGAATAAAAGAGAGGAAATAAGTTTAAAATTAAAATAAACATTGACAAAAATTATAAGATAACTGAAAAAAAAAATGCAATAAAATAAATAAATAAATAAAAAATTTTCAAAAAAAAAAAATGATATATAAATATATCTTATTAATTGTACTCCAAGTCCTTTTATAGCACTCTCAATTCCTCATAAAATATTTTAGCTAAAATAACTTTAGCTTAAAAAAAAAAAAAAAAAAAAAAAAGCAAAAAAGGCTATTAAAGAAAAGTACAATGAACGTAACAACAAACATATCATAAACTAATTCCAGGCTCTTTTAAAGCTACAAGCTCCTAAAATACAATAAAAATCGACGTTTTTTTTTCTTTCTTCGCTTTTTAATTTTCTTATTTCTTCTTTCTCTATATCAGTGTCTTAATATTTTTCTCCACTCATTCTTAAATCACCTGCATACCAAACTATAGTTATCTGCCCTATGTTTGGGTTTCTTCATTCCTATTATTGAATGCATGTAGTTTTTACATTGTTGCCATAAATGAAATAAATGGTAACATTGTTTATTTGATTCTACAAATATTGAATGAAGTTAAATAACAACCGAGAAAATTCTATAGTTCGTCAGATAAAATTCGAGCAATTTTGTGTCTGACTCAATAAGTACTGATAAGAAGTGGAGTACGGATTTTCAGAGCTGCCAACCTAATCCGGCAAATTGTTAGTACCGCCCCTTTTTCTACACCTCTTAATTTTTAGAGTATTTGTTTTCTTCATTCATCGAAAATATATTTGAAGAGAATTACTCTAAAAATTTAGTGGTGTTGGAAAAGGGGCGGTACTAACAATTTGCCGGATTTGGTTGGCAGCTCTGGATTTCCTATACTAGCTGCAGAGGAAAATTCCGCGAACATCGCTTCGGTTTTTGGAAGAATGAGCGCCTTCTTTTTGAAATAATCGCTTTGATGGAAGTGGAATGCCTGTTTGGCGAATGAATTGGCTGGGGATGTGATGTTCGGGAACAAATAGGTTAATAGTCCAGCCTGGGTCCCTTTTTATATGTTGTCAGGGTTGCCAACATTTTAATTTATTCCGGAGCACTTTTAGCCCCGCTTTTATTTCTCACCACTTTATTTACAGGGATGGAACACGGGCGCAGAATTCATACCGGAATCCGTCTAAGAAATTTCTCTACTTATAATATCGTTGATGTAAGTAGACGATTTTCTTACATTGATAGTGGTATGAATTCTGCGCTCGTGTTCCATCCCTGTATTTAAAGAAAACTTTTATCCAATTTATAACTACAATAAAATAAAATAAAATCACTTTTAAAATAAAAGTTGTTCGAAAGAAAGGAGGGGCTAAAAATGCTCCGGAGTAAGTTAAAATGTTGACAACCCTGCAGCGTTCCTAACTTTTATAATTTATTCACGAGCATTTTTAGCCTACCTTTTTTTCATACCGGAAATTTTGAAAAATGATTTTCTTCTTATTTAATCGTTGTCACATATTACACAGAAATAATCTACAAAATTTCTGGTGTGAGAAGAAGGCGGGGCTAAAAATACTTGTGAATGAATTATAAAAGTTGGGAACTCTGCAACCCTGTGTAGTCAATGGTCTGACTATAATGGTTTTCTCTCTAATAAATATTGCTAAGTTAATGTCTTGCTTGTGAATGTAAAAGAAAAGCTGAGCTTAAATACAATCAGAATTTAGGAAGAATTAAAACAAAAAAAATAAGTGCATCATTAATTACAATAGGTGGAAAAAACACGACTTGAGAAGAAATTGCATGAGAATTTTTATATTTTACTTGAGAAAGAAATTGAAATAACACATTCCGCCTTGACCTAAAATTAAAATTTTTGATTCTAATTTTATTGTTCTTATTCTCTTTTTCATTTTTTTTTATATTTTTTTAAGGGTTTGTTTTCGTTTATTCTCAGGAAAAAAAAAAAAAAAAAGATATATTTATATATATATATAAAATCCTTTTGATAGTAGAAGCAAAGAATGAGAACGAAGAATAGTTAGTCAAACAATTCACCAAAGAGACATACGCACGCCAAACAAAGCCACAAGATTTCCCAAATAGATTCAATTATCAAATTAAACAATAGCACTGACGTCAATCCACTGTACAACAATACCTGTTGAGCCACAATTTCATTGTAAAAAAATTTCTGAAGTTTAATCGCAGAAAATTGCTAGAAAGTATATTAAAAATTTCCGGATAAAAAAAAAAAAAACGTACAAATTGGCAGCTCTATAGGGACAACATGTATGTTCTTTTTAACACCAGCATTTTTAACACCAGCATCTTTTTAACACTAGCAACTGCTAAAGAAACTTATTAAAGTTTTCAATTAAAAATTTTCCAGTAGCAAAAAAAAAAAAAAAAAAAAGGTACAAGTTGGTAGTTATGCAGCTATATCACAGGGATAATAGAAGATTAGTATAACATCCCTGTCCTCTTATCTCAAACTGAAATCGAGTTGAGCATTGCGAATAGAATAAAAAAGCTGAAAAAAATTCTAAAAATCCCTCACTTCTTAACATGCTACACAAAAAGTACGTACATATTTTGAAAGAGCAGAGTTTTCAAGTCCTTTGATTTGTTGTGAATTTCGTCGTACAACTTTTTTTTTTTTTTTTTTTTTTAAGAATATATATAATATATTTTCTTATTTTAATGACGTTATAGAGAATAATTCCATAAATAAGATTGTGTGAAATAAAGGAGAGTCTAAAAGGCCCCGGAATAAATTAAGGAACTTGAAACTCTGAAAGAGCAGAGAAACCACAATAGAAAACGATATTCATTGTATTAGAATATCCAGATTTAATGACAAGTTACTAGCGGTAAAACGGCTGTGAGGGGGGGGGGGGGTTAAAAATCAAATATCCGCGAATAATCAAATTTAACTAATAATCAGCAGTTCCACAAAAACCGTTCTAGTTATAATAGGTAACATTTATTACAAAATGGCCCATTCTAATTGCATTCGAATAAGCTTTTGAAGAACCATATCAGTGAAACACTACAGAAGAAATTAAACTGTGTGTTTATTATACACCACTCGTTTTCACGTTTTAACAAATGAGACTCCGCCCATCACGTTTTTTAAATCCTTTAGAAGCTCCCTTTAGTAATCCGCTTTTATGATTATACTTATATGCATTAATTTACAGTTTATTTATTACACAGCAAAAGTTGTATGTTAATCTGTGTATGTTAATATTTGTATTTGTTTCATTCATTTGTATTTGATTTGGGAAAAAAAAAAAATTATTAAAGAAATTATTAATTTAAACATGAGGAGAATTTTCTCTTCAAAATGCTTAAAAACTGGTATAAAAACTATTTATTGTACAAACTACGTAAAAGAGTAATGCAATATATATAGGGTGTCCCAAAATTACAGCAACAAACGTAAATAGCATACTTGCCAACCATCTCATTAATAAACATAAAATTGTTAACGCCCCTTGAAAAAACTCCCGCTTTTCCAAACCATTTTATTTTTAGATGTAATTCTCATCAAATGTTGTTACGATTAAATAAGAATAAAATTACTCTTAAAAATGACTGGTGTAAAAAAAGAGGCGGGTACTAAAAATTTTACGCTTCTTCTCGGCTTGTCCCTAGCTCAGTTCGGGTAGGCGAATAAACAAGGGTGCAAGAGGTTCCGTCAGAATACAGAACACTGATACCTTTAATCTTTATCAATAATTTCTATCATATCGATTTGTGCAATAATCTATTGTAATAAAAAATTACTGATTAAGAGTACTAATGTCTTTGAGACGGAAATTCTTTCACCTCTGCGAAAAAATTGAGCCGGTGAGAGGTTAATGAGATGGTTGTCACGTATGAAATAGGAGATAGGGCAGATCTTAAGGATTCAGAATTTCATTGGAACCCATCTCCGCAAATTTCATCTCAACCCTTTTTGAACCGGGATCACAAAGAATTTTATCTACAGAAATAAATCATAAAAGTGTATATAAAATCAACAAATCAATAAAGTTTCGGGAAGGAACAAATATTGGAGTATATATCTTACTAGAATGTGTATCCCTCATCGAAGCATGCAACCAGCATCGAAATCACATAATGAAGTGCCTTTTTAGTTTTCAGTTTTGTTAAAAATCACTTAGTTAAAGTCCTCCTTCCCCATTCGGATAAGGAATGTAAAAGATTTTTCGCAATGTCATCCAACTTGATAACGGAAAAAGAGAGGGGCAGAATGATTTACCGATGAATACCTGTGGGCGATAATAAGTCAAACGTGGTAAACAAAAAGATCAAACGAATGCGAGCGTCTCACTCGTCACATAACTTAAGAAAATCGCCCACAGCTTGGTAAGAGATATGAGATGGCTCATATTATGAATGATATGCTCATATCTCGCTAAATCATTGCTCATTTGAATGGAAACTTTAGTATTGAATCCTCAAGTATGTATCTAGCATATCTAGTAAGATATAGCTCAGGTATATATCTAGTAAGATATAAGATCATATATCTAGTAAGATATACGTTCAAGGAATCTAATATGTCAAAAACTACCTTAACCCTCTGACATATAAAAAACACAGGGTTTGATACTTTCGGAAAGTGATGTTTAATTTGGCTCAGCTCTATATATGGGCGTTACTGCTCTAATAAAACAATTGTATTTTTGAAAAATGTTTACAAATTTATTGATTCTACATATCTACTATTTTTTTCGAAAGTAATTTTTTACAATTTACCCACTCTTGATGAGTGGAATTTTCTATCACTGGCCTAACAATACTGCTGAACGTAGATTCCAGCCTAATATGGAGTTTTCTTAATACCCGCCCCTTTTTCCACACCGCTTAATATTTATAGTAGTTCTCTTTAAATGTACTTACGATGATATGAAAAGAAAAGTACTCTAAAAAACACTCGTGTGTGAAGAAATAAAAAAAAGGGGGGGTACTAACAATCATCCTGATAATTAATTAGATGTTGGCAACATACGCTAAATCATTCCCATAGTCCCGACCATGGAAATGGAAAATTGATCTTGACAAAATGTCAGTACTGAAACGTTCCTATCTTGTCATTGTATGCCAAGGGGTTTACCGCATTTTTATGCTACAGAAAAGCACCAATAAGTACGAATTTTTATATGGATTACAGGACTGTTTCACAAATAGATTTTCCTATTTCTGTAGCTTAAAACAAGACTAATTCAAATGAAGGGTCAGGTACTGCTCGACTAAATAATTGTTTCTATTTATACTAAATCAGTTTTAAAAATTGTTAGTATAGGAATTTTAATATCAATTTTATAATTCTTGTTAAACAGGTATTATTACACTTATTCATGCACAATATTCTTTCTTTATGTGCATCATTAAATACATTTCATTTGTGCTTCCAACTCCAATTGTAAATATAGAGCATTTGTCGAATTATTATATATATATATATATATATATTATTATTATTATTATTATTATTATTATTATTATTTTACGGAAGAAGGTACGACATGGCTTTATAAAAGTGATTTATAAAAGTGAACTGCTTGTTATTTTTTTTTTTTTTTAATATTATTTTTTTTTTTTTAGGAAAAAATAAATTATCCCAAATGTAAAATAATAACAGTAAAACTAGAAATAAAAATTTCATTTTACTGTAATCCAAGCAATTAAGTAATTTTTGTTACTTTCCTTAATAAAGCACTCAGGTATCTTTACTGCCTGTTGTAATTAATGTAATCTCTGATTGTTTAAACGTTAAAACAGGAGGTCGTAGACCTCGTCCATTTTTCACAACTCTCTAAGGGATCAGAAATTTCTTCTTTTTTTTCGAAATTTTTAATCTCTAGAAGTACGTTTAAAAATGAAGTTGCGGAAGGGGGGGGGGGGGGGATGATCATACGACTTCTGGTTGCACAGGGATGGAACACGGGCGCAGAATTCATACCGGAATCCGTTTAAGAAATTTCTCTACCTATAATATCGTTGATTTAAGAAGTAGCAAATTTTCTTACATTGATAGTGGTATGAATTATGCGCCCGTGTTCCATCCCTGCAAGTTGCATATTACACAACGTAATTACTCCTTGGCTACAAGAAAATTTTAATAAAGTTTTCTGCCAAACTTAGCAGCTATGCCTGGCTATAAGCAGACATGCCATCATTTTAATTTAATTCAGAGAATTGTTTGTACCCGACCTCTTTCCAACACTATTATCCTTAAAAGGTATTTTTTCTTATTAATCCTCTTAGCCTTTGCATATTTTTCAAAGACGGTCCATATTTTTGTTGAATTTAAGTAAGTAGATTGAAAGTAAATACCGCACTAATGTGCATATTTATTCAATGCATATATCTAAATACATTATACATAGTTTGGTTCTGGCTGGTGCTTCGTTGCGTCGTAAAATGTTAAGGACAAAATATTCAGGGGGAGTGGTTATTGCTGGAATTAACACTTCCACGACTGCATGATTTTTGTCTTTTTGATAGTAAGGTTCGACTGTGGGCGTTATTCTTCCTATTTACAAATGGATATACTTTATAATTATATTCTTTATAACTAGAGTATTTGTATTCATAATATATTTCATTACAAAAATATTAATATTGGGTATATAGTTATGAAATAAATATTATACAAATTGACAAAGAAACGCCCACTTGCAGATTTCCAAATGACGTTAATCTACGTCAGTTGCCGCCAAAGTGTTGACTCAAGTGAGCGGGGGGTTATCATAGCGTTAAGGGGTTATCATACATTAGAGAAAATTTCATTATAAATAAAATGGTGCGAAAAATAGGTGTCTGGTTACATGTTTTCATAACTTTAATGATCCGTAAAGGCCAAGTCTCCAACTTTTTGCGTTCCACTACTCGTATATATATATATATATATATATATAAATATTTGTTTTTATTAAGATTCAAGATCTGCAAATAAATAATCCACGAATAGCTGTTAGAACAAAAAATATATATTTGTATTCAAAAATAGATCACCTTTACTTAAATCTTACACAGGCAATATTTCTCTATAGCTTGACATTAACTTAGCAGTAATTGCTAGAAAGAGTAACATCATAAGCAGACAAAAAATAGCTCATATTTTATCTAATATTTTCTCGCTTGATACTTTCCAATATATTTATCATTGTTTTAGTTTTATTTATTTCATTTTTTTTTTATTATTATTAATATTATTTATAGACAAAATGTAGAGTGTGCTTACTACAAGGATTTAGTGTGCAAATGACATAAATGTATGTAGTTTTTTTTTTTTTTTCCCGATCTCTCTCTATATATAGCATAGATACCAATATTTTAATTTATTCCAGAGTATTTTTAGCGCCGCCTTTATTTCGCACCACTTTATTTACAGAAAAGATTTCTTTAACACTTTCGCGACCTCATGTTTTTGTCTTTTTGAAAGTAAGCTCAACCTGTGGGCGTTATTCTTTTATATTACATTATTTTAAATCAATGTTTTCTGTATTCATATTGAAATTATAAATTAATATGCATTACGATTAAAATACTTGCTAATCAAAGTATTTGTATCTGTAATGCATTGATTGCACAAGCATGGATATTGTGTATAACGTTAAGAAATAATGTAACCTATGTAACCTAAAGAAACGCCCACTGGCGGAGTTACAGATTTTCAAATGACGTAAATTCAAGTCAGCGGTCGTGAAAATGTTAATGAATAACTTCGATAAAATAAGGGAAAAAAAAATCCTTAAAAAAAAAGGGGGGTTGTGAAAAAAGGTGGGCTAAAAATGCTCTGGAATAAATTAAAATGTTGCCATCTATGCTGTAGCACCATTCACATGAACAGTCTCTATCCCGGTCAACCTCCGCAAGACTCTTCACATAATTTATTTCCGTGTAAGAAGAGCGTAAGACTGGGGTCATTTTACCTCTGAAATCGACCCTGCATTTAAGTAGGGGATAACCCGATAACTACCCAGAATTCCTCTCGCTTGTATTTCTTTCTGTTCAGATCACAACTGCGACAGCAAATGGCGCGATTTTGAGTGTTTAGATCAAGAAATAAATTTACCTTTCCTCCTTTTAATTGGAATTTTTAAAGTCTTAATGATATAACCAATAGTAAATTATTTGTATTTTACTATATAAATCTTCTTATTATATTTTATTTTATTTATTATTATTTTGTGGTAAAGTTTATTTAAAGACATGGTGGGCGTTTATATATATATATATATATTTATTTATTTGATTATTATTATCATTATTATTATGTGGTAAAGGTTATTTAAAGAAATAGTGGACTTTTTTTTTTATTTTTATTCCAAATAACAATTTTAGAATTATAAAACTTGTATGCATAGGCATTGGAATATAACAATAATTATATTAAGTATTAAACTTTCACGAAAACAATTTAAACTCAATAAAATAAAGTTCAAAATTTTATGTAAATTAACCCTACTAAACTAGTTTTAATTTTCAGCATTTAACAAAAGTTAAAGATTTTGCTTACTAATGAATTTACAAAGTAATATTCAAATATGTTTATAAAATATTGTTGATGCTGCTGTAGTATTTAAAGCCCATTGTCCACACAAGAACTTGTCCTAAATAGAATGATCAGACCGAAGATATTCCGACCCGGGTTCGAACCCGACATGCATATTTATTCGTGTACTGTTGTATATATATATATATATTTTTTTTTTTTTTTCCGGCGGTAGGGTAGATAGTTGTTTTTAATTATGTGAATACAACAAATTTATATTACCTATATCTTGAATTCACGCTTACATATAACTTTAGAAATGTTTCAGAAATAGAGAGACAATTTACAAACAGATTTGAATAACGTAGACCTGCTAACTATGATAGTTTATCCGTAATGGTATTAAGCCCCGCCCTTTTTTCCACACCAGAATAGTTGTAAAATAATATTCAGCAATATGTTCTCATAATTAAATAAGAAGACTATTGCAGGGATGGAACACGGGCGCAGAATTCATACCACTATCAATGTAAGAAAATTTTCTACTTCTTAAATCAACGATATTATAAGTAGATAAATTTCTTAAACAGATTTCGGTATGAATTCTGCGCCCGTGTTCCATCCCTGCTATTGCTCTAGAACTATTTTGGTGTGAAAAAAAGGCGGGGCTTAATACAATTACGGATAAACAAGCATAGTTAGCAGGTGTAATAACACATACTTCATAGTCGGTTTTATGTTTTACCATATTATAAATTTCATTGAAATTTAATATAGGTAGCTAGATAAGTAGATATTATAGATATAGGCATCCTTATTACTATTGCTCTTTATCGACGTATTTAATCACACACACACACACACACACACACACACAAAAAAAAAAAAAAAAAAAAAAGATGGTGGTGTGGGTTTTAAAGCCTATTTATATCACGAGGGCCCCAGGCTATGTAGTATGCCCACAGCGGAGGCTTTCTAAATGTTTCTAGCCAGAATTTTTACGTATTTCGGAGGAAAAAAAAAAAAAAAAAAAAACAGAAAACTCCGAGCAGCTATGTCGATAAACGCAACGTGGGTTCCAACGAGGAACTCTCCGTCTACCAGGTTCGACAGCAAAACATCTCGATTATTGGTGAGACGAAAATAATTAAGCGATATAAAAAAAAAAAAAACTGAACTACGATTTATTTATGGAAGAAAAATATAAATTAATTTCAATTCAATTGTATTAGTATTGTTATTTTGATTTTTATTACAGGAACAAATTTACACTGATAAAAATGCATAAAAGTAAGATATTGTATTTTTATTTTATTTTATTATTTAATTTAATTTTATTATTTAATTTAATTTTTTGTTTAATGCTTTATATTACAGAATATTTTTAATCGTAAAAAGAATTTTATATATGGAATAAATAATAAAAAACATACGTATAAAAGTCTAATTTATAGTTTTCATTATAGATAGATTTAGAAAAGAAAAAAAAAAAAAAAAAAAAAGGAACTTTTTATATTAATTCCTATTTCGATGCATAATAAAAGACACAGATTTATTTAATATATTGAAATATTTTTTAATGTTTATTAGGTATGACAGTAAGAAATTAAACAAGCACGTGATTTATTCAACATCCTTAAGATACTCATCTTAAATATTTAAGGTATTAAAATCTAAATTAATTATTTATTTTATTATATAATGCGTATATTTAATTTAATGTTATAATAATAAATGATTTATTCTAATTAATATATATTAAAATTAAATTTAAAGTATATTAATTATTAGTATTTAATTAATATTTATGCGTTTAATAATAGTAATAATAATATGAATAGAAGTTATATAAAAGTTATTTCATTTCCCGATCTCATTAACAATATGAATACTTAAAATAATATCAATAATAAAACTTCTAATAATAATATTTAAAACCTCCCTGTATAACCTCGATTCTACTCCATACAAAAAAATATGCTGAAATTTTCAAGTTTTGAATAAGTGAATTTCAATTGATTTGTCTGTATTACTGAATAAATATTTACAGCTTAACAGAAATTTAAATATTATTATTAAAAAGTAACATAAAGTATATAACCCTAAAATTAAATAGTGTATGCAAGCCTTTTATTCTCAGAGGCTGTTGAACATGAAATTAATAAACAAACGAAAAACACAAGTATATTTTTTTCGCGTAGCTTCGCTTCTTTTGTTTACATCGGAACGCATGTGTTAGTTTAACTAACAGCCAATCAGAATTCAAAAAACGGATAACGCAGATTCCGGTTTCTTTAACCAGGGTTGATACCGTGAACAGTTTAAAATAGGACTCTGTATTTTCCCCGCTTTTTAAATTCCCGGGTTAATTGACCCGAGTAGAAGTTGCTTCATGTGAACGGTGTTTTTATATATATATATTATTTTACTAATATGCCATTATTTATTTTTATTTTTATTTTGATATATTTTCGTTTTAATTTTTTAAACATTTATTATTATTAAACTAATAATTTCTACTAAGATATCTAGTAATAAATCTTTTGAACGTTTGAATATTCTAATACTTAAATAATAATAATAAAAAAAGTAGTTTTTGAGTTTAAAAGAATGTCTATTTTGCATAAAAAAAATGTACTTTCTTCGATATATGAATGTTCTTTTGATATCGAAAACAGAAATATATACTATTTGTTAATTAAGATATATATATATTAATTTAATAATAAATATTATTTAATACCCTATATTTATATTTCTCTCATTATATTGCAGTTTCATATTAAATCTCTTACGTGCTATTCCTTCTTTATATTATTTTAGTTTCATAAATCTTACTTCAATTTACATTTCCTATACACTCTTACCGTTATGTATACTTGCCAACATCCTAATTAATATTCCATAGTATTATTAGTCCCGCACTTTTTCTTACACCAATAAATATTTAGAGTAATATTCTCCAAATGCAGTTACCAGTTAATAAGAGGAAAAATACTCAAAAAAGATACCGGTGTGAAAAAGAAGGCGGAGCTAACAGTACTACGGAATATTAATGAATATGTTGGCAAGTATGCATACTCTCCAACATACTAATTAATATTCCGTAGTATTGTTAGCCTTGCCTTCTTTTTCATACCAGTATCTTTCTAGAGTATTTTCCTATTTATTTAATCGAAATAGCATTTGGAGAATATTACTCTAAAAATTTACTGGCAGGAAAAAACAGGGCGGGGCAAACAATACTACGGAATATTAATTAGGATGTTGGAGAGTACGCAAGTATGGTTACGTTTCTTACAGTATTTTATTTTTCTTCAGCTTAGAAGTCCATTGCAATCTCCTACAAGTGTAAACTAAGCATTAAAATTTTAATATGTTCACACCATCCAATATTTTCAGTTTTATATTAATAAGTTTAGAAATAACATTGCAACATTGTCATATTTTTGAGAGTACATTCTTTCAATACATTGCTAGCGCCTCGCAAGCAATGCATTCTTACTAGAAAAATAAGTTGCGTAATTTTTCGGTTGCAGTCTCACGACATTTAAATATTCGTGGGTAACGATAAATTAAAAAAAGTTTTGCTTTGTAAAATCTATGTTAAAATAGTAATTTTCAGTCAAAATGTCTCTACGATTAATTAACGGGAAAAATACTATATAAAAACAGACTAGCGCTTCTTTGTACCTTTTTTTCTTATGGAGCGGCGGTTTTGGGGTAAAATTACACTTGGAGCTATGCGCGTTGCTTCTTCTCTTAAGTTTGTTTCGATGTGTGATGTACAGCATTTATTATCACTGTGAAATCTTTATGAATAAAGAAAATATAATATATATATATATATATATATATATATATACGAAAGGATAAGAAGAGGTAAGATTTTAAATTATTATCTAATTATTTTAAATTAATAGTGAATAATAACTTAAAGAAAATCCCATTAGAAATTCTTAACTTGAAATTATTGGGTTGTTCGATAAATAATGTCGTTTTTTCAAATCTTCGCTTCGAAAACCAAGGCTTCTTCGAACGTCAAAATTTTCAACTTACCGAAAGATGGCTAAAGGTCATCCAACAAAACGATCAATATATCATTGATTAATGTTTGTTGTTAATATAAATAAATTCACTTTTAAAAACATGAAAAAAAAACGACATTATTTATCGAACAACCCAATAATTCTAAAGTTTCCCCTGTAAAGTAAGTTTTATTACAATGCACGATCATAACGCAAAAGTCAGAAAATTGAACGAATTCTATAATAATAAAATGCTGAATAAACGCAACTTTTAGTTTCTTGTGGTTAGATGATGCATATTATTTAATCTCGGTAATCTGGACCTCAGCTAAGCTGTCAATCATTAAGTTAATAGCCAATGATTAGCGAAGGTGGGATGAGGATTCGCGCCAAAAATGCCGATATTTAAGAGAAAACACGCGGGGTTTAAGGCCTCTCTCCGTGTGTGCTCTTGCCTAGTAAAATCGCGTCAGAATAACGGCCCCGAGAGTTAACGCGATGTAATCGTGGCTGCCGTCGTTCTCGGCTTTGGGAAACTCGGTTCCACCTGCTCAGACTTAAATCATGGACCATTACCTGTAAGATGTTCAAGATGTGCCAATAAACGACTGTCTGTAATCCTTGGACTCGTTAATGAGTGAAAGCCTCTCTTCATTAGAGATATTATGTGACATGGAGTAAAAGAATGTGTCACATATATATATATATTCTTTACGGAGATAAGCAGCAAAAACCATTTGGTCCATCCAAGATGAACTCCTTTCTCATCAGAAAAAGATGTGCCAATAAACGACTGTCTGTAATCCTTGGACTCGTTAATGAGTGAAAGCCTCTCTTCATTAGAGATATTATGTGACATGGAGTAAAAGAATGTGTCACATATATATATATATATTCTTTACGGAGATAAGCAGCAAAAACCATTTGGTCCATCCAAGATGAACTCCTTTCTCATCAGAATCTCTCCTTTCTCATCATCCCACTTTTGTCTCATAATAATACTTTTTTTTTTTTTTTTTTTTGGCAAACTCCCCCTTAGATTCTTACGAACTTTTGTAAGAGGCTGTCATGATATAAGTTTTTCACAACGAATTTCTTTTTATTTTTTTAAAATACATCGAACAGTTCGAGTACTGCATCATAAATTTGATTCCCATTTAATTTCCGTCGATGTTTGTTTTTTTGAAGCAAATTCTCCTTTATTTCCATTCTTTTATCATGCACAGAAACAGAAGATGGCTTAATTGTATGACTTTGCCGTCCATATTTTCCAAGATTTTTTTTTATAAAATTATTAATGGACGCTCTGGATCTGTTTAGCTTTGTTGATATTTGACGGGCAATAAGTCCCGAAATTTCAAAAGCAACAACTATCCGATTTTCAAATTCCGAAAGCTTAGCACCTAGCGGCAAGACCTTAAAAATAAAATACGACGTTCCCAATCGCTTTCTGAACATTTATGAAGTCTGGGAAGGTCGTGTTCATAAAAAAAAAAAAAAAAAAAAAAAAAAAAAAAAAAAACATGCAAATTTGGAACAAGAAAATAGAGTTGTCCTTAGAATTTTGTCCAGATCACATGGCTGTCTATATCCGAAATACATTTTGTAAATATGGATTTCCCATATGTTTACATCAAAATTAATAAAAAATGCTTCATTTATAATTGATTTCCAGCCATAAATTGTGCATAAATATTCTGGTCAACGGTAGCCAAGACAGCGATTTTTCCCTTGTCCGTATAATTAATTTTAACAACGATTATAGAATTGTAAAAAAAAAAAAAAAAAAAAGAAAAAAAAAAAAAAAAAAGAAAGAAAGAAAAGAAAGAAAAACTAAATATAGCTATGTTGTGATTTAAATGTTGAAACTTTTGCCATATTTGTGTTTTTTATTGATAACAAAAGCAGTAAATGTTATATATCTACTATTTTACCATTTTAAATTTATAACATAAAAAATTATAATCCAGTTAAAATTATACGAATTGCACAGGTTCCTTTCCCTTTTACACCTAAGGTGCTTATTATTATTTATTTATTTATTTTCATTTTCATTTTCCATTTGTTAATAATTATACACAAAATTAACTCAACGGAAATCCTTAATTGCACTGTATTTTTTCTTAGTTTTTCTTGGACATTAATTGTAAAACGTCAAATATAATTAAAAAGAGAGAGAGAGATAATTCACACATTTCACAAACATTAAATGTAAAGGTCAGTACATCGAACTTAATACTGAAGAACTGGGGAGATTTTCTAAAACCGATTAATCCATACAAATATATGAATTCGAATTTGAATCATACAGAGCCCGAAGTCAACGCATTTTTCTCAAGATACTTTAAGAAGTAAAAATTTACCTCAATTTTTGATACCACTATTTTTTATAGAATTATCATTACCCCCTTTAATCATGACACATTACTATTAAAATTAGATAACGATTTCTGTATGAAAATAGTAGTAGCAACAAAGGTGGAAATTTCTCATTCTTGAAAAAAAGGGGCGAAGACTTTGAGCTCAGATATTGCTAAAATTGTATAATATTCAAAAATTTTTTCAATCAGAGTCAATTTTGGTTTCCATAATATCCTGAAAAGTAATTATTATTTCTGAACTCCTAACAATGATCATTCCCATAAAAATACAACTTACTAAGAATAAATCAGCATTTTGCATATTTTTCACCACATACATAGATCAAAATCTACGCCCCCTTTTATATATATATATATTCTTTTTTCTTTACGGGACACTTTCAGGAATGAATGCATTCCGCCGTTTTCACAAACATTATTTTTATGCAATAGTCTCTATCCACGACGTATTGCTGAAAAAATACAGTAAAAATTTGTGTATGAAAATAATGGAAGAAAAACAATAAATAAAAAGATGGAAAGTTCTCATGCATGAGAGTGTCTTGAAGAAAGGGCGGAGACTTCGAGCTCAGTCCACCTAGCTCATAAAGGCGTCTTCAGCATTTGCTAAACGATTTGCAGCAAAATAGAATAAGACTTCCATTTTTTTTTTTTTTTTTTTTAAGAGTTTAACACTGCTATCGGATGAATTTTGCTTCAGTAAGTTCATGGTTATAAATCCAAATGATTTAAGCAAAAATATATAAATTCTTCTGTTACAAAATGTAAGGGTTTTAGGGGAACGCCCAAAGTCGCATCCTAGTAATGAAAAAATGAAAACATGCTGGCTTTTAAATCTTATATATATACACTGGTTCTCATAATTATAAGGACACCCGTTTTTCTATATTAACTAAACACTGAACACTATTATTTAAACAAATATAGTTTTTATTAATCTGAATTTCATTAATAGACTATATTTAAAAAGTTTAATCGTTTTTCTATCTTAAAAAACTTTAAATACGGTCAAAAAGATGATTTTTCAGGTGTTCACAATTATAAGAACAGCTCGAATCTTAGTAATTTTTTTTCAGTTATTCTTTAAATTAATATTTTTGGGGGTCTCTTTTTAGGGTGAAGCAGTTAGATATTCTCTCTGGTATATATATATATATATATATATATATATATATATATATATACATACATTTTTCTTTTTTTTTTTATTAATCAGATTCAATACCATTTCATACAGCATAGATGATATTCTGAATACATTTAAACTATTTAAAATTGCTTTTCACTTGCATGCACTTTTCTAATATGATAAGTTAAGGTTTTTTCAACTTTTAGGCCACGGGAAAGGCAATAATACAGAAGTTTTTTTTTCTTCAAACTATTTCCTATTGCTCCAGAAGTAGAGCAAAAATGTAAGTCTTGTTGAAAAAAATATTATTACTCCCCAAAATCTAACAAAAATCTGAGAATTCCACGTTTAAAATTTGCGAATATTCACTTGATGTTCATAATAATAGAAAAAATTACTAAATTCCTTCTGCCTTCAGTAGAAACAGCTCCCAAGAGCACCATAGATCCACCTTTAAAATACCCGACTCATATCTGCCTTTAAAAAATCTGCTCTGTCTTTCGCTATCTTCAGATCGTGCTAGTAACTGTAAAAACCATTTGATTAATCAAGAATAAAATGTTTTTAATCCGAAAATGCAACATTTTACCATTTAATATTGTCTTTATTCAACTTTAACACACACGTTCTTTTCCCCATTAAATGCTTATTGATTATTACAGGTTTTTTTTATTCATTTTAACATATTATTAATTATTTTAAACATGCATAAATGTAGACCCCCAACCTTTCGTTAAAAATTACGAGCAAATTCAGCAGCAGTCATTATGAGTAGAACAGTAAGAGAAATTATGAGTCTTCGATCTCTGTAAAACAACTCTGATTTTGAATCAGATATCTCTCCTATCGAACCAGCAGATCAACGTTTGATCACATTTCCATCTGCAATTTTAGATCTTCGAATTTCATTAGAAATTAGGCGGATTGAAATTATCCTTCCACTTAAAAAACACATTTATCATACTTCACTACATGAACGTTCTTTTTTACGAGGAATTATCAGTAATGTCCGTTCAAGAAATATTGAAGGCTTATATATGAATTAATCTAGCCTAGTAGTTAACAAATTCGCATGTCAACTGTAATTTATCCGCTGGTAAGTTAAATAAAACGAAAAAATCTTGATTGTCCCTATAATTATGAACATCTAAAAACGTGAAGAAAAAAATATTTTGCATTATTTTTTATAAATTTTGTTTCATATTAAGGAAAATATAGCAGGGATGGAACACGGGCGCAGAATTCATACCGGAATCCGTTTAAGAAATTTCTCTACCTATAATATCGTTGATTTAAGAAGTAGAAAATTTTCTTACATTGAGAGTGGTATGAATTCTGCGCACGTGTTCCATCCCTGATATAGTAATTTTGTTTTTTAAAATACCAGATATATTAAGTGCACTTAGTATAATCTTGTTCACAATTATTTTTACATTAGCTATTTCAAAACATAAAGTGTCCTTATAAATATGAGAAGGAGTGTATTTGTACCACAATGAAAACTAAAAAATCCCGTAGTTCGTTATTTCTCAAATGGCATTATTTAAATGCTATTTACAAATATGGAAATAAATAAAAATAATTGAAAATTATAATAAATAAATATAAGAATTTCAATAAATATAAGAATTTTATGCATCCTGCAATGTTAAGCACATGGAATTAGACTCCTCCCATGATTCTTTACTTATTTATATTTTTTACTAACTGTAATTAATGTATATCATATTCACTAACGAAAGAAATTATTAATACTTTCGCGACCGCTGACGTGAATTCACGTCATTTGAAAATCTGTAACTCCGCGAGTGGGCGTTTCTTTAGGTTACATGGGTTATATTATTTCTTAACGTTATACCCAATATTCACTTCTGTGCAACCAATGCGTTATGGATACAAATACTTTGATTAGAAAGAGTTTAATCGTAATGTATATTAATTGAAATTTTCAATATGAATACAGAAAACATTGATTTAAAATAATGTAATATAAAAGAATAACGCCCACAGGTGAAGCTTACTGTCAAAAAGACAAAAACATGCGGTCGCGACCGCTGACTAGATTCACGTCATTTGAAAATCTCTAACGCCACCTGTGGGCGTTACTTTCTAAATTTGTAAGTTATTTATTTCTTAAAGATATACCTAATATTCATATTAGTACCATCAATATGGTACTATGGATATAAATGCTCTGATTAGAATATGTATGATTATAATGTATATCCGTCTGTAATATAAATATAAATATGCAAAATTTTGTTCTGAAATATTGCAACGGAGGAGAATAACGCCTACAGGTGGACCTTACTGTGAAAAAGACAAAAACATGCGGTCGCGAAAATATTAAAAGGAATAGATCACATACCAGAGCACAACCTAACCTTAAATATATATATATATATATATAATAAATTAAATTAAATTAATTAAAAAATAATATAATAATAATAATAATAACCTTAATAATAAATAAACTCATTAAGCAATGAGGGGTGGGGGACCAAAAGTGTTGAAAATTTCAGTTGTTTTATTATTATTATTATTTTAATATATCATTTCAGTAAAAAAAAAAAAAAAAAAAAAAAAAAAACCTCTCGATTCTATTTTATATTGCCGATTTCCTTCATTTATTAAATTTTTAGTTTCATCTTTATTATGAGCCTATAAAGAAACAGAAATAAATTAACATTATTGAAATTTCGGAATAAAAAATTTTGTTCTTGATCTGATACGATTTGAGATTTCAATTACAATTTTGCTGTAAAACTTAGATAACAATTAGAATGTACTCGAAGTTTCTCTATGTCAATGAAAAAAAAAAAAGGTCTAATCATAAAATAATTAACCTTCAATTGGGGAGGAAAGCATATTTATTCTTATGTAAAATAAATATAATTCTAAATGCAAAAGAACGTTATTTTTTAGATCCAATGGGCTATTCGAGCATTTAAAGCAATTAATACTTGATGTTTTAGGAAAAAATATAAGTTGTTAAAAATTTCAACAGAAAACTCCATGTAATCTATTATCTTAAGTCTTACATAAAATTACAGAGAAAAATAAACGGAGATGTTTAAAAAAAAATTTTATACATTCATTTTAATAACTAATATTAATTTAATTAATTAGGCCTTGTTGAGAATATATGTCGGACTTGTAATGCTTTTTCTAAAGTAGAAACAGTCATCTTTAATTTAAATTAAAAAATTAAATACTTAAAATTACGTCAAAATACAGAATAAAGACTGATAATCTCGATTATTTACTTTTAACTAAGAAATACTGTAAATTTACAGAGACTCTGGATAAATATTTAGTACATTAAATCTACAGAAATTTTTAACAGTGTACAAGCCTAAACTAATCATAAAGTTTTTGCTTGTTTACACCGTTAAATATTTTTTGTTTTAATTTTATAAGTTTTGAAATCACGAGTTATTGATAACATAAAATGATAGCAGAAGCTTTAAATACATTGCTAGCGTACCACAAGCAGTGTTGCGAGATGTTGATGTAGACTTGCTAACTAACTATAATAGTTTAGTTTATCCATAATGGTGTTACGCCCCGCCTTTTTTTCACACCAGAATACTTGTCGAGTAATATTCAGCAATATGTTCTCATGATTAAATAAGAAAACTATATTGCTCTACAACTATTCTGGTGTAAACCATTACTGATAAACCAGCATAGTTAGTAGATCTAGAGATGTATGTAAACATTAAAATTGGCGCTGCGAAATAGCGAAAAAAAAAAAAAAAAAAAATCTTGCACTCTCTACGCAAAAATAATTTGTCCCTACAAAACTCCCACCACAACAAAATTATTATTAAAATTTCCTGGACTTACACAAGATAATGATTGGTTCTTATTAACATGCATTTAATTTGATTGATGAAACAATAACAACCCCCCCCCCCCCCCAAAAAAAAAAAAAAAAAAAAAAAAAAAAAGTGGCCGGTAAATTCATGGGTGCAACTCTTGAGGGAGCGTGACTACACTAGATAGGTGCTATGAGCATAAAGAAGTTAAATAAAAAGATTAATTTACCGAAAAGTAAACAAAATACACATTCATATTAGTATGATACATTTACATGCTTGCCATCCATATCATTATGAACCGTACATACTTGCCAACCATCTCATTATGAACCGTACAATTTTTAGTACCCGCCTATTTTTTCACACCAATAATTTTTTAGAGTAATTTTAGTCTTATTTAATCGTAATAACATTTGGAGAGAATAACTTTAAAAATATAGTGGTGTAAGAAAAGGGGAGTTTTTTCAGGGGGCGTTAACAATTGTACGGTTATTAATGAGATGGTTGGCAAGTATGACCGTACAATATTTAGTACACGCATTTTTATTCGCACCAGTCAGATTTTAGAGTAATTTTATTCTTATTTAATCGCAACAATAATAATAGAGAATTACTCTAAAAATTAAGTGGTCTGAAAAAAGGGGCGTTAAAAATTGTACGGTTATTAATGAGATGGTTGGCAAATATGCATTTATGAATAGAATTTTGTCAGTAGTGCATAATGTATTTCATTTGAGAGATGTGCGTATACAAAAAGGTTGAGAATCGCTGATGTAAGCAATTGAAACTTCATTTTAACATGATTTATTGTTCAATATATTTTAAATATAAAATTTTATTATACCAAAATATTAAATGAGAATTTTATCCATCAGTGAAATTACGTAATAATTTTATATCTGAATAACACGTAAAAATTTTAATCTTATTTTTTATTTTAAGCCTTTATATATTTTTTTATTGTGAGAAACCTTTCATAAGAAAATGCTATGGCTTTTCTTCTTGTAACTGAGTTCTTGTAACGCCTCTGCCTTTTGAAAATTTGCGCATATAAAATCCTTAAAAACTATTTTTACGTTCTTACCTTTAAAAAACCTGAGCATAAAAACTTTAAAATGTACCTTAATTTTTGTCAACTCGTAACTTTGTTTTATGCTTTGTTACAACCTTATAAGACTTCTAAAGAATTTTAGACAATATCCATATAGAAAATTTCCCCATTTCGGGGAGAAGGGAGGAGCGATGCCCGTACATATACAATTTTTTTCCCTAGTTGACTATCTATATAATATTTCTCTAACGTGAACCAGTTTCAATTATTTTTTGTCGAAACGATACGATAGTGGTGTAATTAATAAAATACGCGATGATAAAAAATATTTATACATGGACAATATTTAAGCACGTGGGCTCAGCTCAATGAACTAATAAGAAAAAATGCCGACATTTGTCTGATGAAATTATTTTTTTTTAAATGTATTTTTAACAGTTGCTTCTTCGGAATCTTTGCAAACGTCATTTTAAACCTAGCAATATTTTAAAGATATATACAGCATATTAATGATTATCAGAAATTGACTAAAAAACGCAAACATAAAAAGTATAATCAAAATAGGATTTTTTTTTTTTTTTTCCAAAAAAAAATTATGCCAAATTAAATAAAATGTCATCGCACTCTTGGCGATAAAAATTTAAAAGGCGTCATAGGGAATCTTTACTAAAACTGTACTGACTGCGGAATCTTTGCAAACGTCATTTTAAACCTATCAATATTTTAAAGATACATACAGCATATTAATGATTATCATAAATTGACTAAAAAACGCAAACATAAAAAGTATAATCAAAATAGGATTTTTTTTTTTCTTTTCTTTTTCTTTCTTTCTTTTTTTTTTTTTTTTCAAAAAATTATCCCAAAATAAATAAAATGTCATCGCACTCTTGGCGATAAAAATTTAAAAGGCGTCATGGGGGCTCTTTAATAAAACTCTACTGACTGCGGAAGTATGGAAACTGGGTCGTGAACCACGAATTTTATTTTGAAACTTTTCTTTGAATGATTCTGTTTCACTATTGCAAAATATTTATTTGGTTATAATAATAATTTGGCTTCTGGTAAACTAAAATTTGAATTAGGTGGTGGAACTGGTCAGTGGCGGATTTAAGGGGGGGGGGTAGTACTGCTAGTTCCCAATTGAATAGTACAATTGCAAACTTTTCATTGATCTAGAATTACATCTTGAAAAATCTTAGCCCCCCCCCCCCCCCCCCAAAAAAAAAAAGTTAAGTTCTGGATCCGCCACTGGAACTGGTGTAATATTTATGAGTTTCAAATTTTAAAGGTAAATTAGAAAAGAAATAATGCGCGAAAAAATCGCACGAGTTTGCTAGTTATAAATAATTCTTTTTAAATTCATAGTGATTCGGTAAAAATAATTCAAACTGGGGACATTCAAAGGATGGTGAACGCTAAAAATCGGTCTTTGAAATTATTATTTTAGAGTTAGGAAATTTTGCCTACATGTGCATTGAAATGTATCAGTATTAAATATATTACATTTCTCAAAAAGAATTAAAATTAAAAAATCTTAAATTCAAAATTAATTTTTTTTAATGTTTTATGCGACTAGTTTTTAATTTTTTTACTCGATTTTAAATTATTATAGTTTATTAATATATTCTAAATAATTTTATGCATTAATTAGTGTACTGATTGATAAGTTAATATTTTTTAAAACATTTTTATATTTGAATATTAAAAATTTGCGTACAATTTCACCATTTGAACATAAAAATACACACACTGGTCAATGAATTAGAAATCTTTAAATCAACCCGTTAGTAGTCGTTAGTTGGTCGATTTGCCGCCCATCCCTCAGTGTTGTCAGATTTTTTTCATTCAATAGCCACCAAAATTTTTTAGAAGTGACATTTGATATACATAAAACGCGAATAAAATCGAAGAAACGTCGATCACATCCCTTCTTAAAATTATTGGTGCCATTTAAATAAAAAGTGCGCAATCTGTAATAGGTGGCGCTGTCTATAGCGACTACTAACGGGTTAATAATTTATTGAACTTTTTTTTGCAAGAATAACAGCCAGTATTCGTGTTTGCAGCGATTCTACAAGCTTCTGGGGTGAATTTATGTCCAGGGTTTACCATACACTGGCTACACAGACTTTAAGATCCTGTAAATTTCGACGCATCGCAGCCATTTCTTTTGCCTCGGATGAGGACAGCATTCCCGCTTGGCGGTTTTAAGAAATCTTGATCTGAAGCTACGATCGATCGGTCAAGAGCAATAAGCAACAAATATCCCTAACAACACATTTTATACACAGCACATTCTTGGTATGTTTTTTCATCCTCGGGATATTGTGTGGAAGTACTGGGGATAAGATGTGTTGTTAGGACTATTTCTGTCTGTTTCAAATGCAAATCATAACTTTTTTGGGAAAAAAAAAAAAAAAAAAACTTACTGTTTAAAAGTGGAAAATCTTAATTTGTTTACTTACTTTTTCTGCTATTTCTGGCAAATAGTATATACTATTCATTTAAACGAAACTTAAAATAAATTGTAATTATGACACGGAAATTAAACAACTTTGGCGACCCCTCAAAATTTCGCCAAAACTCAAACGCACACTAATAAAAGGTCTTCTTTAATTAATTTATGGTTATTAACATAAATATTATGATTAAAATAGCACATTCTTTGTATTTTTACGTTTGAACATGTGAAAAACTTAGAGAAAAATATAAGTAAATAAAAGTTATATTATTTTATTCTTCCTAAATTATCTTATGGAAATTTGAATATTTTATGTTCTTTTCTTGAGTGATTATAGTAATTTATCACTAAACAATCTCTCATATGATAATTTGCCGAGCTAAAATTATGAAAATGATTAAAAAAGTAATACAAAACGATAGAAATAATGACTGCCGTTTTTTTATCAACGGAAAACGTTGGGTACATACAACACTAAGGCAACAAAATGCCTGATGCGCCAGCTCGTATATATAGGAGCCTTATGTAAACTGGATGAAAGAGAAGATCTGCTGACACAATGATGCCAGATTGGGGATTTTGTCCCCCATTTTGAGGATTTTTGAGGCTTCTGGGGACAATTTTTGTGACCAAATGTTTCTGGGGAATTCTAAAAATTTTGGGGGCAAATCTGGGGGGTTCTTCAACTTTCTGTCAATGTTGGCAACGTAATGATTTATCCCTACGACCAGAGATTTTCAATAGCTTTATTGTTATTTGGGATTTATTTTCAAAAATTGCCTTCATTGGGGAAAAATCTAAGCTTAAATCTACTTAAAACTGCTTGATATTTTCTTTTTTGAAAAAAAATTTATTTTCCCTTTTTAGTAGAAATCAAGTTGGGGATTTTTTCGAAAAAAAAAAAAGACCCTGATATAGGGAAATTTGAAGACCTGTTTGGGGAAATGATTTTCGACCATCTGGCATCACTGTGCTGACGTATACTCCTTTCTAACATGCCCCAAACATTTTCTACTGGATTAAATACGTCGTCTAGGGAAAATGTTAGAAGTCAAATTGATGTTCATTGAACCAATCTCGAACGATTCTGCCACGATGTATGGTTGCATTATCGAGTACAAAGTATCCATTAACACTTTCGCGCCGTATGTTTTTGTCTTTTTGACAATAAGGTCCGCCTGTGGACGTTATTCTCTCCAGTTACAATATTTCAAAACAAAATTTTCTATAATCAGATTCATATTACAAATGGATACACATTATAATTATACTCTTTCTAATCAAAGTATTTGTATCCATAGTATATTGGTTGTAAAAATATTAATATTGTGCGTATTCAAAAGAAATAAATGACATACAAATTGCAAAAGAAACGCCCACTGGCGGAGTTACAGTTTTTCAAATGACGTGAATCTACGTCAGCGCACGGTCATGAAAGTGTTAACTTCGGGATAAAAATGTAACATTGAGGGATGCACTTAATCTATCAATATGTTCAGGTACTGCATGGCTTTTTATTTATCTACAAGTAACACTAGGGGACCACTTCCATACAAGCAGAACATTCCCCAAAGGTTTGCAACAGGTTTTGCATACCTTCACAGCCAGCGAGCATTTGTAGAAATTCTTGCAGGTTTCTAATTCATTGGCTAGTGTGTGTGTATATGTATATTTTTACTTTCTCTTACCCATAGGGTTGAGAAAGTATTGTTTTAGGGTCAAATTTTCGAACGTGAGCTTTTGTTATATTTACATGTTCTGAGGTCCCCTGAATACGAAAATCATGTTTTAGCGAATGGTCTGTGTGTCTGTCTGTCTGTTATCAGCATATCTCAAGAACAAATAGTAGCAGAAACTCCAAACTCGGTATTCTAAATGTGTATTATATAGCGATGCTACAGTAAGCTTTTCGTTGAGATGAAGCCGATGGTTCGTGTACAGGGACACTCAAAAGTATTCAAATACCTTATGTCTATGGGGGAAATTGAAGGTTAGTAGAGTTTAACATCTACTGCACTAAACCAAATGAAGCGAATATATATTTTTTGTAATAGAGATAGTCAACTGGGAAAATTTTTTTGTGTATGTAGGAGCCTCGCCAATCCCCCCCCCCTGGGGGGCAGTCCCCCCTCGAGGGGAGTAAATTTTCATGATGGGTATCTTTCAAAAGAGCTCGCCAATACCTTTAAAACGAATGGCTGAACGATCGATCTGCGGTAATTTAAAATAAAGTTATCGATTTTTTTTCATTTTTAACATTTTTTTTTTTAATGTAATATTGAGAATAAATTCAACTTTATATATATATATAGTGCTATACTGCGTCTCTAATATGGAAATCGCCTGAATTATCATAAAAGATATTTTTTTTAAATAATAATTTTAATAAATTATTTTTTTAATACAGAATTATTTTTTAATAACCGAATTAAATTCTATATAAATGTAGGTGCATTAATGAAACGGGTGGTTGAGGGGGCGGTAGTTCCTCTCACACAGAACTAATTACCATGTAAAACAAAACTCTTCGGAAGCCTAGTTTGATTTGTTTAACACAGATTTACATAACAGTACTCGTTATCTTACCTCTTAATCTGCAATCTGTAATTATGTATTAAATTTCAGGGTAAGAGAAAATCGTGTGAGTGACACACCAGATTATTTTAATTAATTTGTCAATTAATCCTCTATTAATTCACAAAAATGTTTAGAATTTATTGATAAATTATGATAATTTAAAATCGAATGAAAAATTTAAAAATTCAGTCACATGGAACATTTTCAAAAATAGTAATAATAATAATAATAATAAATTTTGAATTTTATTGAATTCCTTCTATTAGTTCACACTCTCCCTCTTGTACAAATCTTGCAATCGATTTTTAACTAACTTCCCGACTAACTACAGAAATTTGAAACTTTCAGGATTGCTCAGAACCCGCTGACAACACAGTATTTCGAAGTCCAATTTTCGAAATTTTTTATTAGTTTTCTTATAATTAATTAAAATATGAAAATAATAACATCCTAATAGCGTTAAAATAGCCATTAAAATATTAGCTATAATTTAATTGTTGCCAAAAAAATTACGAGTTAATTTTCTTTCGACATAAAAATAAATACATTTAATTAAACGTGAACATTAACAAATTATAAAAATATATTAAAAACACTTTAAACACACGTAAATTTAAATTTATTTAAAAGATGTTAAAATTAAAGCGTACTATTAGCGTACTATAAAGCGTAGTATTAAAGCGAAAAGCTTTGGATAAAAAAAAAATTTAACATCTTTTAAATTAATTTAAATTTACGTGTGTTTAAAGTGTTTTTAATATATTTAACAAATGACACGTGTTCAGTTTAACTCTTTATTTTTTAGAGATTATTTATAAATTATAAAAAGTTAAATTATGCATCTCACAAAAATTGACGTCATTATCACTTTAAAAATGTTATGCACATTCATAAGAACTTGATCATTCATCAAAAAATTCAAAACATGGTATATAAAAAGTTTTTATTTTATTTTATTTTATAATTATTTTTATTTCATTTTTCACGCGAGCTTTTTATTTCCTAATTCAAAATTGTTAAAAAAAACTTTTTTTCGATAGTGTTTGTCAGTAGGAATTGACTTTAAAAATTTTCCTTTATATTACTTGTTTTTATTTATTTGTTTGTGTTACTTAAATAGTTTTTCTTACTAGTTTACTTTAATACGAAAGCAGTATTATTTTCTTCTATTCAGAGACCGATTTACTCACTTGGAGGCCTGGGCACTCATGTTCAATGGGCCCCTTTTCCTCGTGCTTTAATATTATAACAAACAAAACAAAACGCATATTTTTTATTCACGTGCCTAAAAATTCTCTTCACTTCACTTCACTTTTCATTTTATTCGTATGAGTAAGGCTTAACTAGATTTGATGTTTGTCTATTGCATCAATGTACATTGCACCTGTGTATCTGCTCTGCGGTGCATGCCTCGAATTTAGTTAGTCCTTGTAAGAGTTTGGAATGCAATATCAGTAGTATGCAGCTGTATTTGCATTTAGTTAAAATATTTTGCAATTTTTTCATTGAGCTGATAGTTTCCTTGAAAGATAATACCGGCAATTTATAAAACAGCGCAGTAATGCCTTCATCCATTGACGAAAAAAAAAAAAACAACGATCATTATAACAAATTTGGAAATTTTTCATTTTAACTACTTTTTTTTTAATGTATGATGGAATTTCTTGGAGGCCCCCCTCAATGTGAGGGCCCAGGGCACATGCCCTGAATGCCCTGCCTTAAATCAGGCACTGCTTCTATTGAATACAGAAGAAAGTAAAAACATGTAGTGAACGATTAAGGGATAAACTATTCATTTTCCTGAACTAATATAAATACTCATTGAGTGTAATAACCTTGAAAGTTGCTTATAGTTTCAAAAAAAAGAAATTCTTATTCCTTATCTTGGCTGATGACGTGACTGTATCGTGTGACTATAGATATTAACGATTCTCTTCACATCCGAAAAAAAAAAAAAAATGTGTTCTGTAATGAGATATCCTGATTAAAATAAAACCGGAACTGTTTGACTCATTTTCAGTTTCTTTTTCTGCGTCTCGTAAATTTCAAAGAAGCTTTCCCATATTTGAACTAACGATCACGAAATCGAAACTAGAAAATACAAATTAAGATCACGGAAACGGAAGACATGTATTCGTCATTTTAATCTCAAACAACAATGCTCAAGTAGTAACGTGATTAAAGCAGAGGGCCCCAGGCAAAGAATATCTACTACTCGTAGTAGATATTCTTTGCCCCAGGCCTTAAATTTCAAATCGGGTGTAGGTAAGTTCCGGACCAAAAGAGAGGAGTCGAGCAATTCCATGGTTAAATTCCGGACCGACATAGTCCGGAATTTACCTATGCTTTTTAAAAAGGATGGAAGAACTTCCTTTTTGATTACAAATAACTTATTAACTAATACATATTTTTAAATTCTGTTTTCACATTCTGAAAGTTCCCGGCTGTAAAACTGACGCACCTTTTCTAAAAAATTATTTTTTTATTTTTTTATATTTTATTTTGAAGCTTCAAAATACGAATTTTCAATATGTGAAATTTTTTCATTTTGCAATTTCGAAATAAAATATTAAAAATTAAAAAAATACATTTTTAAAAAAGGTCCGTCAATTTAACAGTTGGGAATTTTCTGAATGTGAAAACAGAATTAAAAAATATGTATTAGTTAATAAGTTATTTGTAAAGAAAAATTTCCCATAGAATAGCATTAGTTTCGGCTTCCGGCGGCGGTGAGTGAAGAGGGCCCTTAAAACGCGAGGGATCAGTCACAAGTTTAAAAGGGGATCTTCGCTTTTTAAATGTTTTGTAGCATAAATTTGATACAGTATTGTACTGTTAGTTTAATACATGCATATGCATGAAATAGTGGTATTGGTAATAATGTAATCTATTTTCCTTTCATTTTAATTTCCATATGAATGACCTTTCATCCATCAGTGTGTAGTGTAGATGATACTCAGATTTCATAGAACTCAATTGCAGTAGTAATAATAAAGTGTAAATACAATAAAATATAAGCGTAACGCATATTTATATATGATACATTAAAGATATATTATTTCTTATAAACGTATGTATACGATCAACAATTAAAACACATAAATTTCAATTGATTTTTTAACATTTTACTATGAAATAACAATACAGTTATAAAACAAGAATTTAAAATATACACTGCAAAATATTATTAAAAGAGATATGCTTATATTACAATTTTTTTAAACATTGCCGTATACATGCTTCTAATTCCAAAATCAACTCTAAAACAGAAATAGCCTAACAAGATATAAAAAATATAAGTAATAAAACAGAAAAATAATCCATCT
The DNA here is from genome assembly GCA_963930645.1 of Salticus scenicus. NCBI lineage: Eukaryota > Metazoa > Arthropoda > Arachnida > Araneae > Salticidae > Salticus > Salticus scenicus. The sequence continues at coordinate 219,876,908 of OZ005661.1, forward strand.
GAATACACACAGATTAAAATTTGTGCTCTTATGTACAGTGGAAGATAACACACAAAATTCAAATAAATTAGAAAATTTTAAGATAGCATTCAGATAAGACCACTCGTCGGCCGATATACACCAGTGTAAAACTGGTGCAGTTTTACACTGTAGAATCTGAGCTATACCCTTCTCACAATCAAGGTAAATTGCAACATAACAGCGTTGCCTGCCGGTCTATATACACTTAAGTTAAAACTGATGTAGTTATACACAGTAGAAGCTGAAATACATCCTTGGAATAAACCAAATAATTTCAATGTAGCAGCGCCACCTGTCGACTTATATATATATACTCAAATTAAAACTTATGCACTTAGCTTATACACTGCAGAATATGAGATATATCCTACCAATAAACAAGGAAAATTGGAGCCTAACAGGGCCACCTACAGTACAATAAACGCTCAAGTTGAAGTGCAAGATTGGTAAGATGCTGCCGTAAACAGTGGACACTCTGATTAGACATGTTGGTGGAGATAGGGCGCAATATATTTTTCGCTATCGATGGCAGTGGAGGAACTTAAGTGGCTTGTACGATTTCAATAATTCTTTTTTAGTTTCTATTTATAAAACAATATTTTAAAAATCTGGTGTGAAACAACCACACGACTTCCATTACTCGTTATTACACGTATTATATGCATTTTTTGGAGATAATGTGTTTAGAAGGCGTAAAAATGATTTAACGAAGTAGACACCTAAAAATTTTTCGGTAAGAGAAACTTGACAAACGTATAAAGACATATAAAATAGAGTTTATATAGCGAGCTAAAAAAAAGGGGAAAAAAAAAAATAATAATCTGGTGTGTCACCCACACGACTTTCTCTTACCCTGAAATTTAATACTATAAATACAGGTTGCAGATTAAAAGGTAAGATAACGAGTACTGTAATGTAAACCTGCGTTAAACAATTCATATTAGGCTTCTGAAGAGTTTTATATGATAATTAGTTCTGTGTGAGGGGGGCTACCGCCCCCCTCAACCCCCCGTTTCATTAATGCACCTACATTTACATAGAATTTAATTCGGTTATTAAAAAATAATTCTGTTTTTAAAAAATAATTTATCTATATATTAATAGGCAAGCATAAAATTTGTTGTCCCTTTTTAACATATTAATTGTGGGAGTAGAGGGTTGAAAATGGTATCATTCGAAAGGTATGGTTAGCCGGAAGGTGCGAATACAAATATTATTTTCTTACGATGTCAAGAAGGTATTTAAAAATACATTTATTTTTTATGCATTTCCCCCCATTTTTCCCTTTTATACACGTATTCCTTCACATTAAAAAATACCTAAAAGTAGAAAGTTGTTAAATCTGGCAATTTCATAAAGCTCAAATAAAACCATAGACACAGTAATTTGTATAATGTAGCATCACTATACGCAAGCGAAGTGATGACGTCACTGTCTGTCCATGGAGCCATGTAAAAGATTTTCTATGTTAATTGTCCATTGAGTTTTTTGTAAAAAAATATTAAAAAATAACGGAAATTATCTGCCGATTTTAATTCCGATATTTGGGTATAGTTGTATATAAGTTACTGTCTACATGTGTTTGATTGAGTTATTTTTTCTGTAAAATTGATAAAATTTTAATTTAAAATCACAGAACCCCAGAAAAAAAATGGCAAACTTCCAGTTTCGAATGTAAACATAAACATTTCATTTCAAAGGGTGATATTTAAACAATAAATATTCAACTAATATACTAAATAAAAGGAAAATGGATTTGTTACTAACTGCTGCATATATAAGTAGACGATACGAAAAAAATTCCGATTTCCGTTTTTTGCTGAATTTACATGTTTTGAGCTTTCTTTACGTTTCAATTATCTGAAATTGGCTTCTTATTTTTTTTTAAAGTATCTTTATTGCTAGCTTTTTAGAAGAAGCAAGTAGAAGATACATAAAAACTTTTGATTTCCGGTTTTCGATGAATTTACACGTTTTGAGATTTCCTTGCATTTTAATTAAGTGAAATTGACTACTTATTTTTATTTTTTAAAAAGTGGATTTATTATTCTTTCCTCTGCATATATAAGTAGAAAATATAAGATTCAGAAATGTTTTAGATTTTCGGTTTTCGATAAAGTTACACGTTTTGAAATTTCCCAAACTCAATTCGACCATTTTTGAAAAATATCTTTTTTTTTTTTTTGTTCAAACACTGTACTTTATGAACCAATCGAATTAATTTAACAGAATTTGATACTTGGTTGGACCTTGGTCTGACATGGTACCTATTAGCGTCTGGGCTGTATCACACAACAAGGGCCGTTTTCACGTTGCGATTTTCTCTCATTTCAGGAAAGGCTAACATCTACAGAGAGAAATAGTTATATTAAGTAAAACTCTGCTGATTCAGTTAGAGTGAATATTGCCAAACAATTGCCGCAGCTGTGTTGCAATTGCATTCCGTTTAGGACAAGGCAATAACTTTGCTTTCCCTCGCTTTGCAAAAAAAATGGTCGAGTTTCGACCACTGGGCGATACTAGTTAATATTATAATTTAAAAAATTATCTTTTATGATAATGCAGACGATTTCCATATTAGAGAAGTAGTATAACACCAAATATATAAAAAAAAGCCCATTTTATTCTCAATATTAAAAAAAAAAAAAAAAAAAAAAAAACGATTTTTTTTCTAAGTTTTTTTTTTTCGTTAAAAGTAAAAAAAAAAAAATCGATAACTTTGTTTTAAATTATCGCATATCGATGGCTCAACCATTCGTTTTAAAGGTATTGGCGAGCTCTTTTGAAAGATACCCATCATGAAAATTTACTCCCCTCGAGGGGGGACTTCCCCTTTTTTCCCAGTTAACTATCTCTATTACAAAAATATATATATTCGTTTCATTTGGTTTAGTGCAGTCTATAGACGTTAAACTCTACTTACCTGCAATTTCCCCCATAGACGTAATGTATTAGAATTTTCTTGATTGTCCCTGTACACGAACCATTTGTTTGATCTCAACGAAAAGCTTACTGTAGCATCCCTATAGGATACACATTTAGAATACCAAGTTTGAACTTTCTGCCATAATTTGTTTTTGAGATATGCTGATAACAGACAGACACACAGATACACAGACAGACACACAGACATACAGACAGACACACAGACAGACCCACAGACATACACACAGACCATTTGCTAAAAACATGATTTTCGTATTCAGGGCACATCAAAACGTGTAAATATAACAAAATCTCGCGTTCGAAAATTTGACCCAAAAACAATACTTTCTCTACCTTATGGGTAAGAGAAAGTAAAAAGGTAGTTATTTTGTAAAACACCACTTTCCGAGATCTAAAACTGATCTACCAAACCGGGATGATTTTTAATTTTCCTGTAATAACGAAATAATATATGACAAAGGATATCTAAAATGGATTTATGTAATAATTTTCAAGAAAATCTTTAGAGCCATTTTTGAGCTACAAACTTTTATCAAAACTTGGCATACGCAATTATTGACCGGAAAAGAATAATTACATACAAAAGGATATTTAAAAGGGAGTTAATATTGCGAGTTTGAAAAAAAAAATCGTACAGCCGTTTTTAAAGAAACACAATTGCGTTACCTGAAATTGAGCTATTTATACAGAACGCCTATCCATTTTACTAAATTAACCAACTATATAATTCGAGAGACATCTAATATAATGTTTATATAGCAACTTTGAAGAAAATCGTTAGAGCCGTTTTTGAGAAACAGACTTACGATCCTACCTACGGTTTCCGATGTTCCATTTCAAGTTATTCAATATTCACCAAAATTTGGAAAATTCATCTGTATACTACACCTGTATCAGTTCTGAAGTTTCGTAGTTTTATCTTTAATAGTCTCAGAGATATGATAGCTAGAAGGTTCCCCCCCCCCCCTCACACACACACACATACACACTGACCAATTGCCAAAAACTAGTTTTTTGGACTCAGAAACCCTAAAACATGCAAATACGGTGAAAACTCGATATAAAATTTTTGGAGCGAATACAGTACTACCATTACCTAAGGTAGTCGGGTAACGGAATAAAAATATTTATTTTAATAATACTGGAATTAAAAGTAATAAGTACAAAACTTTGAAGCAACACCATATAATGTAAGAACGGACAACAATTGTTTCAGATCGAAAGAATACACGACCCTTCGTCAGGCGAAAAAAATAGGCATGAACAAAGTAGGTGTTTGTGTAGTTTGTGCGCTATCGCTATGTTTGCAGAATGTGAGTACTTTGTTCGCCTGACAAAGAGTCGTATTTTCTTTCAACCGAAACAATTGTTGAGAGTTCTTGCACTGTATGGCGTCGTTTCAAAGTTTTGTACTTCTACAGATATAATTTCTACAGATATAATTTCAAGTTGGGTGAAGACCTAAGTTTCTGCCAAGCGCCGTTGAATTCCGTCCAGCCGTTCTCGAGTGATGCCCGCACAAACGTGTTTTAGTCTTTTACCCCCTAGGGGGGGAACGCGGGGGAATTTCTGAAAAGTTGATAGATATAATTTTAAGTTGGGTGAAGACCTAAATTCCTGCCAAGCGTCGTTGAATTCCGTCCAGCCGTTCTCAAGTGATGCCCGGACAAAAAAATCGACATTCGGACACGATGACACACACACAGACACACGCACACACACACAGGCAAAATTTTCTGAAGTCATTTTCGGCTTTCATGGGATGTGAAACGTGAAGATATCGCAAAATTTTTCGATTCCGACAAATTTACAGAAAAAACTCTGATTTTATTAATATAGATTTTATTTATTTATTACTTTCTCTTACCCACGTAAATGAGTAATTTAATTCACGTTTTTTTTTTTTTTTTTTTTTTTTTTTTTTTTAACTATATATTTATTTATTTAATCTATCTTAACCTTTTAATAAATGTGTTTGCTATTATTTATTTTTATTTATTTTTATTTTTTTTTAATTATTTAAAATTTTAAATATGTTCTTCAGACTAATGTGTGTATTTATTTCATTATTTAATCTTAAAAAACACACAGACAAACAATACACAAACCAACGCCAAAAACCTGATTTTCGGATTTATGGTATCTCAAAACGTGTAATTATAGCTACAACTCCATTTCGAAAGTTCGACGCGAAAACAAAAATTCATCTCTGTCATATGAATAGGAGAAGGTAATAATACTTAATTTACAATTCAAGTTTTTTTTTTTTTTTTTAACTATAGATTTATTTATTTAATCTATCTTAACCTTTTAATGAAAATGTTTGCTGTTATTTGATTTTTTTTTTCTTTTTACTATTTAAAATTTTAAATATGTTCAGACTAATGTGTATATTTATTTCATTATATCTTAAAAAACACACAGACAAACACACAAACCAACTGTCGAAAACCTTGTTTTCGGATTTATGAGATCTTAAAACGTGTAATTATAACTAAAACTCCATATCGAAAATTTGACGCGAAAACAAAAGTTTATCTACTGTCATATGAATAGGAGAAGGTAATAATATTTAATTTAATTCAAGCTTTTAATGAAAGTGTTTGCCATTATTTGATTTTTTTTTTTTTTTTTTTTTTTTAACTATTTAAAATTTAAATATGTTCAGACTAATATTAAAATAAAATATGTGTTTACATATTTGTTTGATGATTTACTCTTTAAAAATGTATTTTCAATTCTTTTCGAAAATTATAGTACTTAGTTTTAATTTTATGTACAACAGTAATTGGATAGTCTCACTAATATGGATTAGTAATTTGCTGAAACTATAATTATGAACACAATACAAAGCAGTATAAATTGTGAAATCACTTATGACAATCGTTACCGATTTAATTTTTATTTGTGAAACACCCCTCGGTTTACAAGAGTAGACTGGAAACGTGTAGGTAAATTCCGGACCAACGTTTGGTCCGGAATTTATCCATGGGGTTGATTGTGCGAAAAGCTACATAATTAGTCTGGTCCGGAATTTTCCTACTCCGAAATGCCCCAACGCGCGTGAAAAGTATCATATCTCTGTCTTATAATTTGTTTAGTGAGGAAGAAGTTGTGTCAGTTTTATTTTAGGCTAATCAATGATTTATCGTATTAGCTGATTTTTCTCAAGTACTGAATTTTTCAGTTGTATCTCTTATCTGTTTAATAGATAACTGATATCCGTTATATCTGTTTAATAATACAACTGAATTTATGCGGCAGAATTTTAATTCAGTATTTCATAATATCTACATAATATTTCTTTAACGTGGACCAGTTAAGATTATATTTTGTCGAAATGATATGATAATGATGTAGTTATTAAAATACGCGTAGATAAAAAATAATATTTTTTATGAACAATATTTGAGCTCACGGACTCTGCTCAATGATCTAATAAGAAAACAAGAACGAAAAATCATGCAGTACGCATTGATTATTAACACTTTCCAACTGCACCTATTTGTTATATCATATATCTTTCAATATTTTTTGCCTACGTTATCACACAACAGACAGACAGAAGCCCTGAAAAGTATACAGATAGATTAATTGAATTTAAAATCACTCTTAGACATTGTTGGAAAGTGTTAAAAAGGCTTATTAACACAAAAGAATACGCAGCCGTTAGATTATAATTGCAGCCCTGAATGAATCTGAATATTTTAGTGTAGCCCTGTAAATCTGAAGGTTAATCATATTAAAAAATATTATGTTACAATATTAACAATGCATAATTTTTTTACTTCCATTACCCTACTGCCGTAGGTAATGGAAGTATTGTTTTCGGTCTGAAAATTCGATATCGGGTTTTCACCTGATTTACACGTTTTAAGGTCCTGAGTCCAAAAAAGTGGTTTTTGGCAATTGGTCAGTGTGTATGTATGTGTGTGTGTATGTATGTGGAGAATCTTCTGGCTATTATAGCTCAGAAACTAATAAAGATAGAGCTACGAAACTTTAGAATTGAAATACGTCTGGCGTACAGATGAAATTTCCAAATTTTGGTGAAAATTGAAAAACCGGAAGTGGGACATCGGAAACCGGAAGTGAAACCGTAAGTCCGTATCTCAAAAACGGCTCTAACGATTTTCTTCAAACTTGCTATATAAACACTCTATTAGATGTCCTTTCGAATGATATAGTTGGTTAGTTCAGGAAAATTGATAGGCGCCCTGTATAAATAGCTCAATTTCAGGCCTCGCAAAGGCGTTCCTTTAAAAACGGTTGTACGGATTTTTTTCAAACTCGCCATTTTAACTCACTTTTAAATATGCTTTTGTATGTAATTATTGTTTTCCAGTCAACAATTGAGTTTAACCGGAAGTGGGACATCGGAAACCGGAAGTGGGACCGTAAGTCCGTACCTCAAAAACGGCTCTAACGATTTTCTTCAAATTGGCTATATAAACACTCTATCAGATATCCTTTCGAATGATATAGTTGGTTAGTTCATGAAAATTGATAGGCGTCCTGTATAAATAGCTCAATTTCAGGCCTCGCAAAGGCGTTCCTTTAAAAACGGTTGTACGGATTTTTTTCAAACTCGCCATTTTAACTCACTTTTAAATATGCTTTTGTATGTAATTATTGTTTTCCGGTCAATAATTGATTTTTTGTGAAAGTTGGTATCTCAAAAACGGCTCTAACGATTTTCTTTTTTGGTCACTTTTATGTTTTCTGATCACATTATCTCTCAAAAATGCATATAATACATGTAATAGCGGGTAATGGAAGTCGTGTGGTTGTTTCACACCAGATTTTTTTAAAATGATTTTTACAGTAGAAAGATATTTAAATGTGATTTTTAAAAGTGTATCACTTAAAACGCAATGTATTGTAATTTTGTTTTGGTTGTCCCTGTATATAAACTAGTTGTACAGGACATATTAATGCCATTTTAAATAGGAAACATACCATAGTGAACTTGACTAATATATAATTTTTTTTTTTTTTTTGATTTTGAAAATATTAACGGACGCTGGTGCGGGAGAAAGACAGATAGAAAGATAAACAATCGAACAGACAAATGCACAAATTGAAATCATTTTCACACTTAAAAACTGTTTGAAAGCACTAAAAACACTTAATCTAAACGAAAGTGCAATTTAGCAAATTTTTATTAATATCTCTTAAGGAAACTAAATATTTTTGTGTGTCCCTGTTAATCTAATGCTCATCATACAATATTCTATAGCAAGTATTCTTTTGTGCATATGAATAACATATTTCAATTTCATTAACCTTTGTGAAAAGTAAAGTTATTAAAATTTGGCTAATAGAAATACTTCACATAGAACGCAATGCTTTGGAATACTTTCGAGTGTCCTTGTACACAAACCAGTGATGGTATTTACGCCATTTTACAAGAAACATTCGATAGTCAACTGGAATGACATATTTCAATTTTATTAAGTTTTGTCTACAGTAAAGGTATTAAAATATGGTTTATAGAAATGCCTTTCTCAGAACACAATGCTCTGGAAAACTTTTGGGTATCCCTTTACACAAACCGGCAGAGGTATTCACTCCAATAAGGAAAATCCGGTAGTGAACTTGAATAACATACATCAATTTCGAAAAATTCTATAAGTATTTAAGGGAGTTAGACCGTGGACAGACAAACAGACGGACGGGCTGACGAACAGACAGACACACACACAAATTGAAATCATATTCACACTTAAAAATTGTTAGAAAAGGTTAAAAATACTTAATATAAACGAAAATGCAATTTCAGTAAACTTTTATTAATATTTCTTAAAGTAACTGAATATTTTTGTGTGGCCCTGTAAATTTAATTCTAATCATACTATTTTCTATAGAAAGCCATATTTTGTGCATATGAATTACATATTTCAATTTCATTAAGCTTTGTGCAAAGGAAAGTTATTAAAATTTGGTTTATATAGAAATATCCCTCATAGAATGCAATGCTTTGGAATACTTTCGGATGTCCCTGTACACAAACCAATGCTGGTATTTACTCCATTTTAAATAAGAAGCATTCGATAGTGAACTTGAATAACATATTTAAATTTCATTAAAATTTATGTACAGTAAAGATATTAAAAGACGCTTTATAGAAATACCTCTCATAGAATGCAATGCTTTGGAATACTTTCGGGTGTCCCTGTACACAAACCAGTTGAGGTACGCATTCTATTTTCAGTAGGGAACATCCAATAGTGAACTTGAATAACACATTTCAATTTCATTAAGATTTGTGTACATAGTAAAGGTATATTAAAAGATGCTTTATAGAAATACCACCCATAGAACACAATGCTTTAGAATACTTTTGGGTGTGCCTGTACATAAACCAGTAGAGGTACGCACTCCATTTTCAATAAGGAACATCCGATAGTGAACTTGAATAACATATATCAGTTTCAGGAAATTCCATGAATATTTACGGGAGTTAGAGCGCGGACAGCCTGACAGACGGGCAGAGAGACAGACAGACAAACCGAAGTCATTAACACTTTTCAACCTTAATAATAACAGGAGACTTGGCGTTGGAATATTAAACCCGAATAAACTACTGCGCGTTTCTGACGTAGTAGTTTATTCGGGTTTAATACTTTTCAACCTTGTTGGAAAGTGTTGTAAAATGACGATATTTGTCTGATGAAATTATTTTATGGAAAAATGTATTTTTAGCAGTTGCTTCTTTAGAACCTTTTCAGGCGTCATTTTAAATATAGCTATATTGCTTTAAACACTTTAAAAAATATGAATTAATATCAGAAATTGACAGAAAAACGCAATCCTGAAAAGTATAATCAAAATAGGAATTACTTTTTTTTTTTTTTTTAACAAAAAATTGTGCCAAAATAAATAAATGAAAAGGTATCGCTAACAGAGCGACAAAAATTTAAAACGCGTCATGAGGGTCCTATACTAAAACTGTACTGCCTGCGAAAGTATGAAAACTGAGTCATCAACCCTGAATTTTATTTTGAAACCTTTCTTTGAATGATTTTGCTTTCATTATTGCACAATATTAATTTGGTTTTAACAATAATTTGGCTTCTGGTAAATTAAAATATTGGTTGGTCTAATATTTATGAGTTTCAAATTTTATAGGTATATTAGAAAAGAAGTGCGAAAATTTCGCATAGGTTTGCTAGTAAATTTAATATTACTTTATGGTGGGCTGCAGGTCAAGTTTACCCGACCCGCGCAGGCTTCTAATTTTAAATACAGTCGTAGATAAAGGATTACTTACTAAGATAAAGCTATGACGAAATGAATAAATTATTTACGTTTCTTTAGGACTGAGGCCTATTAGTCTCAATCTGGGATTTTTGCGTTGTCGATTTCGATTGTTGGGCATTTGTCGAAATCTAAAATTTATCGAAAATATAATTGAATAATTTGAAAGCGATGTTATAATTTGAAAAAAAAAAAAAAAAAAAACTAATAGTCCTCCGTCCTAAACTAAATTCTGCTTTTGCCAGAATTTCATCAAAATCTTTTTTTTAATTATTATTATTCAAAGAAAAAGACAAAGAAAATTAATAATAATCAGTATCACTACAAGCGATATCGAAAAGTTTTTTTTTAATAATTTTGAATTAGGAAATAAAAAGTGCGCGTGAAATAATATGAAATAAAAATAAGTAAAAAAAAATGAATTGAATGATTTAATGTTTTTGTTTTTCGGGGGCTGCTCATGCATATAAAAAATGCGTATTAAAACGAGTCGAAGAAGGAAGCGAAATAAGTATTGAGTTATATTACGATAAATACGATATATTAGACCTATCGTCCAGGGTTAGTAGGCATTTTCTTTGAAAGAAATATTTTGTTCGTTCGGTACAACTTTCACATTAGTCCCTTAAGGTACAACTTTCACTTTAGTCCCGTCAGGTACAACTTGCACATTAGTCCCCTTTAAATATAGTTTTTTAAAATTTTTATTATTATTTTTTCAACATAAAATGAAATATGCTTTCACGCGAAAAATAAAAAAATACTAAATGTTAAATTGGTGAATGAGAAAATGTCAAATCTAGCATGTTTCTTCAGAATTTTATTCTTATTTTTTTTAAGCTCCTACATTGGAAATCAAAAAAGAGTAAAACAAACAATGACCTTGATTTTGTTTCGTTTTGTATGCTAAATAATAAAAAATAAACACGTATATGAAACAAAATATCCTTGATAGATTGCTTCTTTTTACATCTAATTCTTTATTTTTATTTATTATTTTTTTATACAAGCACATGTTTTATGTCCAAAAGACCTTGGCTCATTTGAAGAACGCAGTGCGGACGGAAGCTGTTTAAACTCACAATCTATTTCCCTGAACGCAGTCAATTTCCTTTTGAAGTTTTTTCTCTTTGCATTACTTTATCTCTTTCTTCATAGCCGATAAAATTTCTTAAGCATTTGAATTTTCGATACTGCTGAAACTTTCTTATGTTGGTAAATAAAGATATATATATGTCACAAAGCACGTGATACACACACACATAAATACAAAGAGTTCCTTAGAAAGAAAGAAAAAAAAAAAAAAAAAAAATAGACTACGCCAAATCAGAGATGTTTTTCATATTTGATAATATCTATACTCCAGAGTTATTTTTCGAAAATATTTATTTATTGCAGAAACGTCGGTGAAGTCTAGTTTTTGAGATTCTGAAAAATGTGAGGTGTCTGTACATATGTAATATTTAAAAAATAATACAATCAGACATTATCGAAGAGTAATAAATAAGAAACTTTATATGTAAACACTATAAATTAAAATTTAAAAGGAATATTTAGAGAAGTAACGAATAAAAAACTCTATATGTAAACACTATAAATTAAAATTAAAAAGGAATATTTTGAGAAGTAAAAAAAAAAAAAAAAAAAAAAAAACTTTATGTGTAAACACTATAAATTAAAATTAAAAAGGAATATTTAGAGAAGTAACGAATAAAAAACTTTATATGTAAACACTATAAATTAAAATTAAAAAGGAATATTTAGAGAAGTAAGGAAAAAAAAAAAAAAAAAAAAAAAAAAACTTGATATGTAAACACTGTAAATTAAAATTAAAAAGGAATATTTAGAGAAGTAATGAATAAAAACTTTGAATGTAAACACCATGAATTAAAATTAAACACACACACACACACATATATATATATATTACAATTTATGGTGTTTACATACAGTTTTTTACTCATTATTTCTGTACGTATGTCTGTTTGCAGGAATAGATTACGCTTAGATTGGGGCCTTGGTAGAGTCCAGACCCGAGTCAAACCCGATAGATGAACTTTAAATCAATCCGAAAACCGACTCGAACCCAACAAAACAATTTTCATCGGCCAGAATCCACAATAAAGAATTTTGACAACACCCAAACCCGACTTCTTTATACCCAAAACCCGAAAACTAAATGAAAAATTACAATTCATCTAAAAATCAAGCAAAACATTTTTAAATTGTAATATAAATTTTCATTGTCCTACAATTTAAAATGAATTGAAAATGTAATTATTTACAGTCTTTGTTAAAATTTTAAAGATCTGAAAAATGGATTAATAATAATTTCTAATCACTTATGTATGCTGAGAACTTCAAGTATATAAAAATGTGCATCAGGTTTACTGTTAAAAGTTTATTTTTTTAAATGCTTATATTCTAAAAAATAAATAATAATAATAATAAAAATAAAAATAAATAAATAAATAACCTGGAGTGACTCCACTTTTGGAGTGATTCTTTCCAAACATCAAGTGATTAGCGATTATTTAAATAAAGTAAGAAAAGTCCTTAAATAAACAAAAGAAAAAATTATAATAGAGTTTTGGACTATTTTTTACCATATAGTATGTTATTTAATTTAACGGTATTGCACTCCAAATAATTTGAGCCCATATGAAATAATGATTTAGAATTTTTTTGCTGTGCCCCTGTAATAGTCTACAAGTGCTAGATTCACCAAAATCTATAATAGTTCACGCGATGGTGGCCAATCTGCGTTTGTAATGATCGATAGATGGCGCTTTTTCAGCTTTTGTTGTTAGTAAATATAATAGCCACGTGTATTTATTATTGTTCTTTTTGTTATTCTACTTAATATTCGTACTATAATTTCTCCGCCATTACATCATGGAAAATTGATTGCGTTTGGAAAAAAAAAAAATATTTCAGTTTATTCAAAGTTCGATCGGAAGTAGATTTTTAACTGAAGTTGAACAAATATTAGTTTCAAATCATCTGATTAATTCTTTACTTCCATTAGCCGAAGCAAATGAAATTTTAAATTTGTCATTTGGAAATAAATGGAAGCTTAATTCTGGATTTCTTGATCCTTTGGAGTTACACTGTAGCACACAACAGTATGCATGTGTTATCTTTTTTACCGGATTTATTCATTTTTATTCAATAAATATATGTGAAACTAAACATCGACAAGCAATGGCGGCTTCATGAAAGCCGAATTAAAGCGAAGTGATCTCTCTAGATAAGCTTCAGTAGTATATTTCTTGATTACTGGAATAAAATTAAATTATAGAGGAAAAGTAAGTGGACATGGAATGCCATTTCTAAGTGAACTCACTATAAATAAATTCAAGTATTTTGGATCATTGTGAACATGCGCGACGGCACACAGGGGCAAGGGGGGAACGGCACTTGCTCTCTACTTAATAATACACTAGTTTTAATATAATCTATATTAATAAAATCAGACTTTTGTCTGTAAATTTGTCGGAATCGAAAAATTTTGCCATATCTTCACGTTTCACACCCCATGAAAGCCGAAAATGACTTCAGAAAATTTTGCCTGTGTGTGTGTGTGTGTGTGTCATCGTGTCCGAATGTCGCTTTTTTTGTCCGGGCATCACTTGAGAACGGCTCGACGGAATTCAACGGCGCTTGGCAGGAATTTAGGTCTTCACCCAACTTAAAATTATATCTATCAACTTTTCAGAAATTCTCCCCCGTTCCCCCCTGGGGGATAAAAGACTAAAACACGTTTGTCCGGGCATCACTCGAGAACGGCTGGACGGAATTCAACGGCGCTTGGCAGAAACTTAGGTCTCCACCCAACTTGAAATTATATCTATATAAATTTTCAAAATTATGATTAGTGTTTAAATTGTGGGTAAAAAACGCCTGCGCATGCGCCATAAATATTTTTTCACTAAAACGCTTTGAATGGAAAAATAAAATGCGAAAATAAATTTTTAAGATAAAGACTTTTTTTATTCACTACAAATTATGAAAAGATTGAAATGAACTTTTGCCATCTGAGTTTCATACTTTAGTTAATTTTAAAACATCAAATTGTCGTATCGAAAAACTGTTTACACCCCAGAATTCAGAAAAATCACCTCTTTCATTTGGTACTGAATTTGTAACGATAGGTCTGATACTTCTAATTTATTTTCCCCTTTTTCCGTTTTTCCGTTGCCACTTAAATTTCATACTTTAGTTATTTTTTAAACATCTAATTGTCGCATCGAAAAACTGTTTGCACCCCTGGATTCAGAAAAATCACCCCTTTCATTTGGTATCAAATTTATAAATATAGGTCTGATATTTCTAATTTATTTTACCCTTTTACCGCTTTTAAAACAGATTCGGTAAAACGATTATGGCTAAATCATAAATCTAAAAATCATAAATCATATATCATAAATGATAAAATCGTAAGCTAAATTATAAATCATAATTCATAAAATCATAAATCCAAAATAAATAGCATGCAGGCTGCCATATTATATCGCAAACAATCCAGGACGACATCGTTATCGTTCAAATCGGCGCCAAAGAAAAATCGCCAAATTCAGCTGAGGGGAAATACTATAGTTGTGCCTTATTTTATTATTTTATTTTATTTTATTTTATTTTATTTTATTTATTTATTTATTTATTTTGTGTATGGAACAGCTTTAGTATTGGATACCTTTGGCAAAATTTCAAATTTGGAACCGACGTAGCTCGGAGGTTTTTCGCCAAGATCTTTAATTGCACAATAGAGATAGCCAATTGAGTTCATCGCAAAAATGGCTTAAATTATTTAAAGTCACCAAAGGGTTCCCATACTAAAGCTGTGCGCTTTGTATTTATTTATTTATAATATTTTCTATTAAAGACTTCTGTGGTCACGAAATTTGGTGCGTAAAATGTTTGTTTGCATCCGGCACTTATTGTAACTGGATTTCACGAAATTCGAAATCCCCCCCCCCCCTTCTCGGAGTCGGAGGGCAATAAACGGTATAACTTCAGTATAACCCAACCGCTGAATTTGGCGATTTTTCTTTGGCGCCGTTTTGAAGGATAACAATGTCGTTCTCGACTGTTTGGGATATAATATGGCAGCCTAATATGTTGTTTATTTTGGATTTATGATTTTATGTTTTATGATTTAGATTATGATTTTTAGATTTATGATTTAGCCATAATCGCCAAATGTCGTTGTGGGGTTGTACTGAAGTTGTTCCGAATAAACATGTGTAAAACCATGTTTTTCCGTTTGAATTCGCTTTGAATTATCTTAGAATGGCGAATTTTGGTGTGCGGATATTGATTAAGTGTACGCATTATGTACATTAGTGGGATTTTGCAAAACTTCGAACTCACCCGCTGAGGAAGGGGAAGTAAGAAGTGGGTAAGTTGTGCCGAAGGCAGTGGGGACCCAGACTGGATATTGATTAAGTGTACGCATTATGTACATTTGTCTGATTTTGCAAAACTTCGAACTCACCCGCTGAGGAAGGGGAAGTAAGGAGTGGGGAAGTTGTGCCGAAGACAGTGGAGACCCAGACTCCTCACTTTGCGAGCGAGAAAACCTCTACCAATCACAGCGAGAACTTAGGTTATTAATAAAGATATGGGATTTTGACAACTCATTTAAGTTTAATGTCCAGCGAAGCGGGTAAAGCCTGCTAGTACTTAATAATAATATACTTGTAATATTTATATAATAACACTAGTCGACATTTTTTTTTGGGGGGGGGGGGGGAGTGAGGGGTAGCAGAAATGAAATTAACTATTTTCAACTAATTTTGTAGTGCAGAATTAAAAAAATAATAGTGAAAAATCTGTAACATGTACAGTCGGTAACAAAAGTATCCAAACACTAGCAAAAATTCCTACATAAAACAAGTAGAGTTAATATTGTTTTGTTAAATAATTCCTTGTCGAATCATGTTCTTAGTCAGTCTAAGAACAGGATTCGACAAGGATTTATTTAACAAAACAGTATTAACTCTACATTTTTTACATAGGAATTTTTGCTAGTGTTCGGATACTTTTGTTACCGACTGTACAGTTTTCTTGTTACGATTATTTAATATGTACTGGAAGCAATGCACAAAAGTCTTTATAAGACATGCATTATTACTATCAATATTATTAATTTATCATAAAATACTGTTAATATGGAGATAATATACATATTGTAGACTAAGTAGAACTTAAAAATATGAAAATACACTAAATGATTGAATTGTTATTATTTGTTGTTTTAAAACCAAAATACAAAAAATAGTCTTGTGTTAAATGTCTACCTTGTAATTTTAATATGAATAGTTCACAAATGCAGCAAAACTTATCGTGTACGGTTTTACAAGTTCTACACTGAAAACTTGCCATTTTGAACATGAAACTTTAACTATAAAACAGCACTATCATACGTAACAGAGAATATCTGCTAACTAAAATACCACAAAAAAAAAAAAAAAAAAAAACTGATAAGGTACGAATACAGGGTTGCTAAACAAAGGTTGCCAGCAGAGAGGATGGCCAGGAGGCAGGGTTAATACTTGATAGCACGAAAGGTTACCATGTGTGATACAGTCGGCAGCAAAAGTATCTGAGCACTATCAATAATCCCTGTCTAAAAAATGTACACTTAATACTGCTTTGTTAAATAAATCCTTGTCGAATCATGTTCTTAGTCAGTCTAAGAACATGATTCGACAAGGATTTATTTAACAAAATAGTCTTAAATGAACATTTTTTACACAGGAATTTTTGCTTGTGTTCGCCCAGGAAGGTTGGAATACATCTGCATATCACTAAGAGTCCATATGCAGATAGTCACGAATTTGAATACGTTCCATTTCCTCACCATCGTTTCGTTTGCCTAATTTCGACAAACGCCGTTTTCAGTGATGCATTTCAAACAAAAGGCTAAATTTCTCCTGAACTAGAACACCGATATGGTTTATTGTAGGCTCATTCTAAAACTTGTGGAATCAGAAGTTTTTTGGTAAATTTGACCGATTGTTGCTTGAACGGTGTTTGCAGAATTGCCGGTTAAAGAATTTGGTGACAACTCGATTTTAAACTTCGCCAATACGCCAATGTTGTAGCGCTTGTAGCTCGCCGTCAAACTAAGGTATCCTGATGTAAATGGTGTCACTCGATAGGATTTTTTTTTCTGCTCTTTCCAAATATGTGCTTATTTTGCGTGTAAGTCTTTTAGAAAGCTCACAAATTTGGGTTTTTTCAGACTGAATGGGAAAAAAAAAAAAAAAAAAAAAACAGATTCTTTCTTCTATCTAACATAACTCGGAAACGGTTGAGATAGAACAGGGTTTCTATTGTGTTTTATGCTCCTCACGGGCTGCTCTATCACCTCCTTTCGTTTGGCAGATTATGTCAAACTCACCCTGTATAAATTAAATTGATTTAATTTCAGTTTTTATTACTTTAAATAGATAAAATTTAAAATGCATGTTATATTTGTGTTCCAAATTAAACTATAAATAATAACAGTAAGAATATTTTTTATTAAAGAAAATAGTTATCTTTAAAATGTGCACTTATTGATGGAAAGATATTAGAGAGAGAGAAATTACGGCTTTTTAAATTCCAAAATAATATTATAAACCTTTCTAAAAATGCATCTCTAATGAAGAGTCATCTGCTTTCCCAGCCAGTTTTTTTTTTTTTTTTTCTTTTTTCCCGATCCCAATTTTTTCTTAAAAAGCTTAATACTAAGTTATCTCCATAAAAGACCCATGTGCAGTAAAACCTCTCTAAGTTGGACACCTACGGCCCCAGGAAAAAGTGTCCAACTTAGAGGGGTGCTTACATTTTTCGATTTAATGAAACTGTATCTATGCATGCCTTTTAACTTTTAATCATATCTAAACATAATTTAATTAAGTAGTCATAACTTATACACAAAAAAGGATTAATTTGCCAATTTAAAATCTAAATTTAAATTGGTATATTGTAGCCATAATAACACTTTCTTCTATAATCTATATATATGAAAGAGTAAACTCACTGATTCACTGACTCAACACTGCTGTGGCGATCCTATGGAAGATAGAGTCACAATTTTTGTTGAGCAGGTTGATTTTAGGATCCTCACGCTCACTAAGACGGGATTTTGCGAACCCCTCCCCCGTTCCCTCCGGGGGGGGGCATAAGGCAAAAACCACCTTTGTAAGCATAACTCGGCACCAAATTACTTCACGGTGAAGAAATTACAGATGGAGAGACTAGACTTGAATACAAAAAAATCGTTTTCTGCGATTTTGGAATTTTGGATTTTTAGGGGGGGGGGGGGGTAAGGGTAAAAATGAGATTTTCGGAGGCGCATAAGGCAAAAACACATTTATAAGTATAACTCGGCTCCAAATTACTTCACAGTGAAGAAATTGCAGATGGAGAGACTAGACTTGAATACGAAAAAATTATTTTCTGCGATTTTGGATTTTTAAGGGGGGAAAGGGGTGAAAATGATTTTCGGAGGCGCAGGAGGCAAAAACACCTTTATAAGCATAACTCGGCTCCATATTACTTCACGATGAAAAAATTGCAGATGGGGAGAATAGACTTAAGTAAAAAAAAAAAAAAAATCAATTTCTGCGATTTTGGAATGTTGGATTTTTAAGGGGGGAGAGGGGGTAAAAAAGGTTTGCGGGGGGAAATTTAGCAATGTATGGATTTTCGAGTAAAATTCTAGCAGTCATAGCTCAAAGATATAAAAAAAAAAATAATAATAATAATAAAAAAAAACCGCCAAACGTCTTCTTGATGGTATATGCAAAAACTCATTTTTGTTTTTTCTGATTTTCGAAGGGAGTTACGACGACCCCCTCTTTTAGCGCTAAATTTGTCCATGGAAATCTATAGGAGTTAAGGTCACAAATTTTAGTGTGTAGCTTATTTACGTGTGTCCAACACCCATTGTAACGGGATTTTGCGAAAGCCCCCTTTCCACCTTTAGGGGAAGGGGGTGGGGGAATAAACACGTTTCGAAGCATATAACTTTGCTTCATATTATCTCACTAAGATCAAATTTTATGTGTGGGTTGTTTATGCGTTCCCAACATACACTATAAAGGGATTTTACGAAATTTCTCCCTCCCCTTTAAGGGCAGGAGGGGGGGGGAATAAACACATTTCCAAGCTTTTTTTTAACTTTGCTTCAAATTATCTCAGTAAGATGAATTTTTACGTGTGAGTTGTTTATGTATTCCCAGCACGCATTATAAAGGGATCTTACGAAAATTCCCCCTCCCCTCCTTCAAAGGCGGGGAGGGGGGCAAAAAACGCTTTTAAGAGTACTCTGCTCCAAATTATCTCAGAATAGCGATTTTTTGATATGTCGATTGGCTATGCGTACTCAAGATACACACTACTAATTGATTTTGTAAAATTCCACCTTATTCCCCTTAGGGGTGGGGGTGAGGCAAAATCATGTTTTCATGTGTAACTCTGCTCCAAACTATCTTAGACGATTTTTTATGTGCGGACTGGTTATACGTTCCCAAAACGCACTATAAGGGGATTTTGTGAAATTTTCTTTTTTCCCCCTTTAATGGCGGGGTATGGGGGGCAAAAACACATTTTAAAGAGTAACTCTGCTCCAAATTATCTCAGGAAAGTGATTTTTGATAGGTTGATTGGTTATGCGTACTCAACACAAACAAACTACAAAGGGATTATTTGGAATTTCGTGCTATCACCCCCTTGAGGGTTCGGGGATTAAAAACATGTTTCCATGCGTATCTCTGTTCCAAACTATCTTAGAATGGCAATTTTTGATGCGTGGACTGCTTATGCGTATTCAACACATACTACAAAGTGATTTTGTGAAAGTACACCCTACCTCCGCTTAGGGGGCGGGGGGAGGGAAACATGTATTCATGTGTAACTCTGCAGTAAATTATCTTATGAAGGAGATTTTCGATGTGTGGGTCAGTTATATGTACAATCTAACTCATAATATAAAGATATTTTGCAAAATCTCCCCCTCCTTTCCTTTAAGAGCGGGTCGGTGAGGGCTTAAAAATACGTTTTAAAACATAACTTTACTTGAAATAATCTTAAATTCCCGATTTTTTAACATGTGGGTTAGGTATGTGTATGCAATATGCACTATAAAGGGATTTTGTGAAGTGTGGCGAGTGGGAAAAGCGCTATCGAAGGTATCGATAACTTTAACTTAGATTTTGACTGACTTCAATGATTATTATTATTATTATTATTATTATTATTATTAATGATATGGTATTTTGAGACTTCATTTCAATATAATGACCAGCGAAGCGGGCAAAGCCTGCTAGATTTTTATATAACAGCGCCATCCACCAGTTAATATGCACGAAAATTTAATCAATATAACTTCTCACAATAAAGATTTTGCATATGAATTTTGGTGCAACATTATTCATTAAACGGATAGTCATATGGAAAATCGGAGAATGTGATTAAAAGTAGCACCAATCTGTCTATTGATATACACCCAAATTAAGATAACATTCATTTTCATAATTGCCATCTCACTTATGAAGTGTGGTGAATTTATTCGCTCTAGAAACTGAGATATAGTTTTCCCGCGATTGGGAAAACTGCAGCATAGCAGCGACACCTGTCGATTGATATGCACCCAAATTGAATCAGCATCTTTTTCCACTATAGATAGGTCTCTCACATATTAAGTTTAGCGCAATTATACACTCAAGTAAAACTTAGTAGGAAAAATAAAGGGGACAAATGAAGAGGAACCCTAACAACCGAAATGTATTGTCTAATGTTCATTTTAAAACAGTCTAAGTCAAAACATGCTTGTAGGCTCTCTACTGGATATTTCCTGGAGAAGAGGACAAAAACAATTCATGCAAATCAATAAAAAGAAAGACTCTTTCATTATGCCCCAAAATTCAGTAATTTGTGAATTTTTCAATTTAAGAAAATAAATATTTTTTTAGAAGATGAGACAGAGGTGAATATATTGTGACAAGAAATATTGTTTTAGAGATATTTAGAGCCATTTTTACAAGGGATAAGTAAAATTTCTATTAAAAAAAAAGTGAGAAAATGGAAGTTTTATGTCTTTTTTTCCTGTCTCATAGGGTAAAATAATATAAATATTTATTTCTGCACTCGGTGGCGCATTCTTAGCGCTTTATTAAACAGAATGAATAGCAATTAATCATTTATTCAAAAACAGAAGTAATGAAAATGATGAGCTTACCATTTCTGTTCTGAGGAGTCGGCTGTCCCATTAGCTTGTAGCTTCTTCTAAATATTTTTATTCTATATTACAATTGTTAATATCTTCTCTGAAAAGTAATTGTATTATTAATATAACGAAGAAATTAATCTTGACATGTTCTTTGGGTTTAAAACGTACATTTAATGAAAAATAAAAATAAAAGTAAAATAAAAAAAAAGGAGCGAGAAATGATCTCACTTTACATATTCAAAGCATAAACACTAACTGAACTGGAATCTATTCTGATGAAAAACTTACAGGTGTGGAATCACGTGGTACAGTTCTAATAATAGATCTTCACCCCTTGAAAGAAAGGGAATGGAAAATTGGGAGGGTGGAAACAGATACACTTTTGTTCTTATTATAATGTTCGTTTTTCTTCACGGAACACATTTTTGGAATAAATAAGTCTTTTCGAGTTTGTAGTTTTCTGTCACCCCTCCTCAAACGAGGAATAGTGTCTTAGTTCCAAATTGTCGCGGTGTTTCAGAAAGATTGGCTTAGGAGTAGGTTTTGTCAACACATCTGCAGTCATTAATTTACTCTGCAGATATTGTAGAGAAATAATCCCTTTCTCACACAGGTTTTTCACGCTGTGGTATCGAATGTCAATGTGCTTGGAATGTGCTGTGTGTTTGGGCGATTCGATCATTTTGATTGTAGACTGATTGTCGTCGAATAATCTTATGGGTAATTCTTGTGGTAAGTCGAGATCCTCTAGTACCCTGGTGAGCCATAATATCTCTTGTCCAGCGTTTGCGGCTGATATGAATTCTGCTTCTGCAGAAGATAGAGCTACACACGTTTGCTTTTTCGATGTCCACTGGATTGGTGTTTTTCCTACTAAGAATAGATTTCCTGTCATCGATTTGCGATCAGATTTATCACCGGCCCAATCGGCATCGGCGTAACAGGTTAGTATAGGTTTTTCCTTTCCGCTTATAACCAAATTCAATTTTTCAGTGGTTTTTAAATAACATATTATCTTTTTCGCAGCATCCCAGTCTTGCTGCCTGGGCTTCTCATTTCGTCTACTTAGAATATTGACAGCTGCTGCAATGTCAGGTCTAGAGATAGTAGCTATATATAATAGGGATCCGATGGCTTGTCTGTATTTTGTATTGTTGTTTAGTAGATTATCGTCTGAGGCATTATCCAGATAGCCAGGATTCATAGGTATATTTGTGGGCTTAGCGTTTTGAAGATTGAATTTTTCCACCAGTTCTTTAATTTTAGATCTTTGGTTTATAAAGTATTCTCCTTGTTTAGATTTTTGTATATTAATGCCGAGGTAGTAGCTAATTTCCCCGAGATTTTTGAGCTCGTATTTTGCACTAAGTTTTTCGATAGTTTCTTCTATTTGTTGGTCCGACCCTGATATTAAAAGGTCGTCCACGTAAATAATTATATGTATGGGGTTTGTTTCATTTTTCCTAAACAGGCAGGCATCTGCTGTGCTTTGTGTAAAACCGAATTCTTTTAGAGTTTCACCAATTTTCAAATGCCATGATCTGGCGGCTTGCTTAAGACCATAAAGGGCTTTTTCTAATTTCCATACTTTATTTTCGTTTCCCGGTGAAATATAGCCTTTAGGCTGTTCCATGTATACTATTTCATCTAAGTCTCCATGCAGGAAGGCAGTTTTAATATCAATATGGTGAACCTGTCTGTTTCTGTGAGCAGCACTGGCTAAAAAAGCTCTAATTGTGCTATGGGATACCACCGGGGCAAAAGTTTCGTGAAAGTATTCGCCATATTTTTGGCTGAAGCCCTTCGCTACCAATCTTGCTTTATATTTGGCTATTTTGCCTGAGGAGTCATATTTGACCTTATAAGTCCATTTGGACCCAATTACTTTTCTTCCTGGTGGAGGTTCTACCAATGTGAATGTTTTGTTTTGGATTAAGGAATTCATTTCTTCCTGCATTGCGTTTGACCAGTTCTGTTTTTCTTGTGGGTTTGTTATGTTGAGAAAATCATTATAATCTTTAGGTTCATTAGCCTCAAAGTTTCTGCTAAGTAAATAAGCCTTTCGGGAGGTACACCTTTATTGTGTCTATTTGACCTTCTCAAGGTGTCATTTGTGTTGTGTTCACTAGTGATATTTTGATCTGGTGAACTTATGTCAATTTTGACAATTTCGCGCCCTATATGCGATTCTGTGTCGGAGTGTTCATTTGTATTATTTTCTGAGAGTAATTTTATTTCATTGTTTTCTCCTGAATTGTTTATAGTATTTTCAATGAATTTAACTGTTCTTGCAAGTATTACGTGGTCATTTTTCAGGTAGATTCTATAAGCTTTAGCGCTATTGTCGTAGCCGACAAAAATGCCTTCTTGGGCTTTGTCGTCTAATTTACCCCGTTTACTTTTATGAATGTAAGCATAGGCTTTACAGCCGAAAGTTTTTAAGTGATTTAAATTTGGTTTGCTACCATGCCATAATTCGTAAGGAGTTTTTGTAGTGGCTTTTGTAGGTAGTCTGTTTTGGAGGTAATTGGCAGTGTTTAAAGCTTCTCCCCACAATTTTTTGTCTAAGTTAGCTTCTGATAAAAGTGTACGTGTCATTTCGATTAGTGTACGATTCTTTCTTTCCGCAACCCCATTTTGGGCTGGGCAATGTGGTACGGTGAGCTGATGGTGAATACCATTTTCTTTAAGAAACTCTTCTACATTTTTGCTCATGTACTCACCACCATTATCTGACCTTATTGTTTCTGGTTTCTTTCCAAATTTGTTTGTGGTAAAGTTGACGTATTCTTTTAATTTCTCGATTACTTCGCTCTTTTTACTTAGAAAATAAATCATTGTATACCTAGAATAATCGTCAACAAAAGTCAAGAAATATGATTTACCACCTATTGTTGGTACCTGAATAGGTCCGCAAACATCGCTATGTACTAATTCTAGTATTTGTTTTCCCCTATTTTCTGCAGTTTTTGGATACGGGGTGTCAGTCAGTTTTGTTTTGATGCAAGTTTCGCATGTTATCTCGTGTTTGCAGTTATTGATTTTTATTCCCAGAACTAATTGATTTTTGTTTAATTCTTTAATAGAGTTGAAATTTTTATGTCCCATGCGTTTATGCCATAGAGTAATACAGTTAGGATTTTGGCATTCTTCAATCAGGTATGTGTTATATTTGTTTATTGGCATGGGCAAATTTAACTCATATAAGTTGTTATTTTTTGTACCCTCTAAAATTGTTTCATTTTTCATGGAGATGTAACACTTTTGTTTAGTGAATGTGACTTTACAGCCATTTTGGGTGGCTTTGTGTACAGATATTAAGTTTGCCTTTAATTCTGGAACATACAAAACATCCTTTAGTGTTAGTTCCCTTTTTTTTGTTTATTTGGATCTAGGTATTCAATTTTTATTTCTCCTGAACCAAGTGAAGTGAGGGTGTTACCGTTTGCTACACATACTTGCGATTTTTGTGACTCATCTAAATTAACGAAAAGGTCTATATTGTTGCTTATGTGCGATGAGGAACCACTGTCAATTATAAAGTTGTTCGTCATTGTGTTTTGAGTCGTGAAAGCCATTTGTTTTGTTTGTGATGTTATTTGCTTCATTTGTTTTGAATTGCTTTGTTGTTGTGTATGTGTGTGTGGCAACTCATCATTGTGTGTAACTAACTGTGAGGAATTGGTTGTTCTGAATTTATTTTTAAATTGTTTGTTTTTAGTGTTATCAGCATTTCTGTTTTTCAGATGCCAGCACTCCGATTTATTGTGGTTTGTTTTCCTGCAGTACGTGCAGTATTTATTTTCCTTTTTGAAATTACTATTATACTGTTGTTTTTTATTTATATGAAAAGCTTTAGAAGAATTTGTATTGTTTTCGGAGACGTCTTTTCGACGATTGAATTCATCTAGCAATTTGCTGCTAACATAGTTAGGTGTGAGTTCATTTTCAGGGCGAGCTTTAAGGGCTATAATCAAGGTTTCATAACTTTTGGGTACGGAGCATAGTAACAGTGCAGAAATGTGCGCGAATTTAATTTCTTCCCCAATTGATTTCAATTTATCTATGATTTCCAACATTTTATTTATGTGGATTTGCATATCGCCACCTTCTTCTAGCTTCGTGCTATATAATTTTCTCAATAAGTATAATTTACTACTTAAATTCGTTCTTTCGTGGATATCACGCAATTTATTCCATGTTTCTAGAGCTGTTTGGCATTGTTTGATGTGGATGATTTGAGCGTCATCAATGAACAAATTGATGATTGCTCGCGCTTTATTGTCTTTTTTTCGCCATACATCTGTTATAGGATTTGGCGGGTCATCTGTAATAACCTCATATAATTTATCCTTCATGAGATACATTTGCATTTTAAACTTCCAAACTGAATAATTTTCAGAATTTAGTTTCTCAATTGTTGGACTTTCCTTAAAGGATGCCATTTTCTGATTTCTTTTTATTTATAGTAAATACTATATCTTTGAGAAGAATTTATTTTGTTTTTATGATATTATTAATTCTTCAATTTTTCATAAAACAGGTTTTCTTAATTTTCTTAATTAAAAAAAAATGTACGAATGCATTTATTTCATATTCTTAATATGATTTCAAACACTGAATACTTATTTTGTTAAATAGTAATATAATTTAATATATGTGTTTTATTTTCATATTAATTTACTTTTATATATTTTTTCCTTTATCTTCGGGACAGCCAGACAATTTATAAAATACTTATATTTTAAAGGTAAGCTTTAATATGTTCATTTAAGAACAATAGTAACAATAATAAATTGTTTAGTTTTTTTTTTTTTTCATCTATTTAATAATCTCTCTGTCACATAATCTAATATAAATATTTATTTCTGCACTCGGTGGCGCATTCTTAGCGCTTTATTAAACAGAATGAATAGCAATTAATCATTTATTCAAAAACAGAAGTAATGAAAATGATGAGCTTACCATTTCTGTTCTGAGGAGTCGGCTGTCCCATTAGCTTGTAGCTTCTTCTAAATATTTTTATTCTATATTACAATTGTTAATATCTTCTCTGAAAAGTAATTGTATTATTAATATAACGAAGAAATTAATCTTGACATGTTCTTTGGGTTTAAAACGTACATTTAATGAAAAATAAAAATAAAAGTAAAATAAAAAAAAAGGAGCGAGAAATGATCTCACTTTACATATTCAAAGCATAAACATTAACTGAACTGGAATCTATTCTGATGAAAAACGTACAGGTGTGGAATCACGTGGTACAGTTCTAATAATAGATCTTTACCCCTTGAAAGAAAGGGAATGGAAAATTGGGAGGGTGGAAACAGATACACTTTTGTTCTTATTATAATGTTCGTTTTTCTTCACGGAACACATTTTTGGAATAAATAAGTCTTTTCGAGTTTGTAGTTTTCTGTCATAAAAGTGTTCAACTTAGGGCAGTATTTAAATGTCCAACTTCCAAGTTACAGGGGTGTCCAACTTATAGAGGTTAGACATAATGTTAATCCTGTGGGTGCATTGCATTCCGTTCGGAGAAAAAGTGTTCAACTTAGAGGGGTGTCCAACTTGACAGGTTTCTTTTCACTGTACAAAGATAACGTTTTTTGAGAGCAAGAGCAGATAATTTTATTTTAACGGATTACTGTCCATCCTATAATTGAGATTAATTTCTATGTGCATAATGATAATATGTCTATAAAGAAAAGAAATAAGAACTTTACATTCTTGAATGCGTGTACCTAAAGATCGATAGAGGAAGTTCACTTTTTAGAAAAGGAAATGTGCATCATACTATAATATTTAAAGTAATAAATTTAAATGCAATGACTTGTAAGTTGTAAATGAGTAACATTGGCTTTAAATGGCAAAATTAAAGTACAGGGTGGGCAAAATATCCGTCGATACTTTAAAAATTCATAAAACCCGAAAAAATAACCGAAATAAAAAACGGTTTGCAGGTTTAGCATTGATAGGTCACGGGATTTTTTTTAAGATAAGAAAAAAAAAATAGTTCAGAAAGCAGCCGACAGCTGGTACAGTCGATAACAAAAGTGTCCGAACACTAACAAAAATTCCTACGTAAAAAAGTACACTTCATACGGTTTTGTTAAATAAATTCTTGTCAAATCCTGATCTTAGTCGGTGTAAAAACATGATTCGTAAGGATTTATTTAACAAAACCGTATGAAGTGTACTTTTTTTACCTAGGAATTTTTGCTAGTGTTCGGACACTTTTGTTACCGACTGTGTATATATGTATATTATTTTGAGTGTACCTGTATTTTGTGTTTGCTAATTAAAAAAAAAAAAAAAAAACTCTTCAAAAATTTTTAGTATACAGTCGGTAATAAAAGTGTCCGAACACTAGCAAAAATTTCTATGTAAAAAGAATGCACTTCATATGGTTTTGTTAAATAAATCCTTACCGAATCATGTTCTTGTTCTTACACTGACTAAGACCAGGATTCTACAAGGATTTATTTAACAAAACCATATGAAGTGTACTTTTTTTACATAGGAATTTTTGCTAGTGTTCGGACACTTTTGTTATCGACTGTACCAGCGCCATTTGTCGGCTGCTTTTTGAACTATTTTTTTTCTTATCTAAAAAAAAATCCCGTGACCTAATGCTAAACCTGCAAATCGTTTTTTATTTCGGTTATTTTTTCGGGTTTTATGAATTTTTAAAGTATCTACGGACTTTTTGCCCACCCTGTATTAAATGTAAATAACAAGATTAAAAATTAAATGCTGGAATTAATATTTCTTGCCTAGAAATTTTAATGGAATTATATAGATTAATATAGAGAGTTTTCCACTCAGAAATAATGCTAAGCAAAACACTTTGTTCCAGTTTATAAAAGAATTATTTTAAAGCAAAATTTGTGTTAAAAAGCTTTTAGAATTCTAGCAAACTAATATTAATTTTTATTAGAAAGCCTTGTAAAATTTATTACCTAAATTAACTTTTTAAGAAAAACCCCTATTTAAAAGGCCGCCTCTCTCTCAAAAATATATTACTTTAATTATGGCATACTCTTAGTTTAAACGTTTAAAGAAAAAAAATAAAATCGTTATTTTATGCTACAAACTAATTAAAGCAAGAAAGGGTAAAATTCAACATTCAACTCTCTGAAATATACTGTTACAGTGTCTAGAATAAACAGTGTGGAAAGCGGCGAATAAAATTGTACTAAAAAAAAAATTAAGCCTGTCACCAGATGTCATTGTAATCGGAGCTAGTGTCGCGACAACAAAACTGAGACTCGCTATTGGTTAATTATATGCGATTGTGATTAAACTGACGAAACTGGAAAAAGCCAATCAGGTCTTCGATTTGAGCAATAGCTTCGATCACAGCGACATCTGACGGCGAATGCCACACTGTTTATTCTAGACGCTGTAATATTGTTTCACAGCTGCTTGAATGCGACGATAACATCACTCCAGTTATTCCTTTGCCTCCATGGTTTTGCCATGATAAAATTTACGTTCCTTCTTTGGCAACTTAAGCATATTTGTGTTCTCTAGGCTTTTGGTTTCGGTTTGAAAGATGTCAAGGATTCTTTTGCTAAATTCTGGTTACGCAGATAAATTCAGATAAAATATAGCAGGCGCGCAATTATAAAAGTTGTTGTTGCCTGTGTCTACTCTACTCTTCAAATATCTCTAACGCATTTGTCTATATCATGTCAATATCATCAACTTTTCCTGAAATTGAAGATTTACGTGGTATGTTTTTAATACGATATCTTCCATATTTTCTTATATCTGTTTTTGTTTGTGTTGGTCATTTAATAATAATATGTTACAGTCATATACTCAACTCTTATTTGTTTATTTAGAGCTAGTTGTTAATGGTCATGACAGAAGTTTAAGCCCTAAACAACGCAAGCCTTACCGTTCATCTACTAAGGTATTAGTTATTATTTTCGTAGACTTAAAGTGCTATTGGAATAAATGCATCCCATAACCATAGATTACATTTAATTTAAATTATTTTCTTACATTTATTTTATATACATTAGTGCGGTGATATGATTTAGTGATTATGGTAATATGAATGTTAGATTTTACATTGCAGATTTATATCTATATAAGATTTTTAATTTTAGTTTGCTATTTTTTCCACTTTAGGTATATAAAGTATAAAAAATTGTAATCATTACGTTTATCATGCTTTAAACATTTATTTTCAATGATAAAACTCATTACTTATCATTAGTATAATTTTTCAGTAATAGATTTGAATTCTGATATTTGTTAAGTACTGTCAATTTGCTATTATTGTAAATCATTCAATTTTGATTTCACAAAATAATTATTTTGAAAAGCAGTAATGAAAATTCCCAAATAATTGTAACTGATGTTTGAACTTCAAATTTAATTTCCATTTATTCTTTATAAGTAAATAATAATAATCGTGGATATCCATATTAAATACTTTTCATATGGCTCATGATTTAAGCAGATTTTTTAGCTTCTTGTAGATTAGTTTTTAGCATTTATTTATTTATTGTCTTTCTGTTTATTTATTTTATGAACTAATCAAATAAAATTTTTACCTAACCATGTCAATAACTGAACACTAAAGCAAAATCGTTTTATTCTATTTTTACAGATTGAAGATTTAATAATATATTTATTACTTTAATATAATGATTTTATCGTGAAAAATAAAATATTTCATTTCAAGGTCTCGCTTTAGAATATAGTTTCAGGTTTTGGGTCTTTTTGCCAATACTATTGTAATTGGTAATTGTGTAGTTATAGTAATAATTAACTTAAAAGACATTCTTCAAAAAAAAAAAAAAAAAGATTTTTTTTTTTTTAATAAATTTAGAAAAGGATTATGTTTTGTATTTTAAATTAAAAATGTTAAAGCAAAATTAAGATAAAATATTGCACAATTTAGAAATGATCATTAAAAAAAAAAAATAAAAAAAAATGGCAAATTATGTTTTTAAACTTGCATTTTGAGCCAGAAGATATCTCTAAAAAAACTATAATGAAACGTTGCATTTAAATTTATGATCAAAATTCACTAAATTTATAGAATTTAAGGCCTGTTACATGCATATAACTTTTTACTTTCCGAACACTATAGTGAGGAAAGTATTGTAATCATGTCAAAAATCCGAATTCGAGATTTTGATGTTTCTATACGTTTCGAGGTCCAACGAGTCCGTTTTCACTATTTTTACGATGATATATGTATGTGTGTGTGTATGTATGTGTGTATGTCTGTGAGTGAACACGCTAGCGTCTAAACGCTTTGTTCGAATAAGCTGAAAGTTGGTACGTATATTGTAAGTCACCATAGTACGAACCCTATAGATTTTGGTGAATCTAGCACTTATAGTTTTTTTACAGGGTCACAAAGAAAAATTCTTTATCATTATGGCCAAGGGACCAAAATCTTAAAAGTGCGATAGCATCTAAACGCCTTATTCAATTGAGCAAAAACTTTATACACATATTATAGGTCACAGATACTCAATCTGTATAGATTTTTGAGAATCTAGCACTTATAGTTTTTTTACAGGGACACAAAGAAAAATTCTTTGCCAAATTTTTAGAAGTGTGATAGCGTCTAAACGCCTTATTAATCTCAGCAAAGAATTTGTATACATGTTATAGGTCACATTTGAACCAACTGTATAGATTTTGGTGAATCTAGCACTTACAGTTTTTTTACAGGGACACAAAGAAATAGCATCTAAACGCCTTATTCAATTGAGTTGAAAATTTGTATGAATATTATAAATCACTGTTGCACTAACTATAAGCATTTTGGTGAATCTAGCATTTATAGATTTTTACAGGGACACAACGAAAAATTCTTTATCATTATGATCTAAGGGCTCAAAGTTCAGTAGCGTTAAATAAAACCTCGTGTGATATATGGAGAAAAATACTCAAACACTGTGTTATGGTTTTCTCTTTTTTGTTTGTTTAGCAACTCCTCTTTCTTTATTTTATCTACAAAACTGTTAGTTACTCAATGTTCGGAAAGTCGAGTGGAGTCACTCCAGATTTTTTTGTAAGTGTGTGTGTGGCAGTTTAGTAATAAAAGGAAAAATATAAATGTTGTGAATTTTTATTTATATTATATACTAAATAAAACATTGTGTAACTATTGCATCTTCAGCGAACCAGCTGTCAGTCTTTGTCATATTTTTCTTCATTGAAATTGTGCATGCATTTCATACATGATAAATAAAATCTTTGTTTACAAAAATAAAACACTGTTTTTGTTTTAAAGTTCTCTCTCTCTGAGTCACTCTTTCAAATTGTAAAATTTATATAAACGTGAGAAAATTTT
Organism: Salticus scenicus; assembly: GCA_963930645.1. Taxonomy (NCBI): domain Eukaryota; kingdom Metazoa; phylum Arthropoda; class Arachnida; order Araneae; family Salticidae; genus Salticus; species Salticus scenicus. Next base: position 219,908,689 of record OZ005661.1, read on the forward strand.
TATTTTTGACTATCATATCTGCGAATATTAATCATGTATCAATACTAAAGTTATAAAGTTTCCATAAAAATGTTTAATTTAAATTGATGTAGACTGTACTTAAATTATGCATATTTCAAAGTATCACTATTTTTGTTTTATTAACGGCCCTCTTCACTTACCGTCGCCGGAAGCCCAAGTCAATGTTATTCTATGGGGAAATTTTCTTTACAAATAACTTATTAACTAATACATATTTTTAAATTCTGTTTTCACATTCAGAAAATTCCCAACTGTTAAATTGATGGACCTTTTTTAAAAATGTATTTTTTTAATTTTTAATATTTTATTTTGAAATTGCAAAATGAAAAAATTTCACATATTGAAAATTTGTATTTTTCAGCTTCAAAATAAAATATAAAAAATTAAAAAAATAATTTTTTAAAAAAGGTCCGTCCATTTAGCAGCATGTGAAAAATAATTTAAATATATGTATTAGTTAATAAGTTATTTGTAAAGAAAAATTTCTCATAGAATAACATTAGCTTCGGCTTCCGGCGGCGGTGAGTGAAGCAGGCCCTTAATATATCAATTTAATTATGCAAATTAATCAGTCAGTAAATTTGTGATACAAATTATTATTGTATCAGATGTTTATATACTTAAATGTTGTATTTTGCTTTATTGAACACATTTTAACTAGTTAATACTTATATAAAACTTTGTATGTATATTTTTTTACTACGTTTATATTCTTTACTTGCCTTTATATTTTTATATACCCACTGAAAAAAATCCTTTTTTTTTTTTTTTTTTTTTTTAATCTAATAAGATACTTCATGTTTTTTAAAATAATTTATTATTTTTTAATTAATATTTTTTTTACTTGACATTATTATATATATATATAATAAATATATTTTATATGTAATATAATAATTATATATATAATTATTATGTATGTATGTACATAACATAGTGTATCATATTAGTGATATATATGCCAGTTTGAAATTATGTAATTATTTTTCAACTTTGTTAGAAAAATTAATTTCATTTCAACTATCTCTCTACAATATCTCGTTTAAACAGAAAATCTTTGAAAAATGAAAGATTTGTAATTCATGAAGTTAAAAAAAAAAAAAAAAAAAAAGAAAAGAAAAGTTTGCCTAAAATTCTAAGGATTGAACAACTAATATTAAACATGACTAACAAACATAATATGTTATAAGGTTCAATACAGGGAAAAAATGCGATTCTTTTACTGCCTGTCACAAACTTCAAGTTCATTGAAACAGTCTTTTTGAAGGATATAATTTTATAAAAATGATCGTTTTATAAAAATTTTCCGTGTTTCCAGAATTATTTTGAATGATTACCTATAACTTGGTGCAGTGAAACACTATTAACGGGATAATAAACATTTATGTAGAACGACTGATAAAATGGAAGACGTTACATGAAAATTTTTGCCCCCCCCCCCCCCCAAAAAAAAAAATAAAATAAAATAAAATAAGTAAATAAAAAAAAATATATATATATATATATATTTTTCACAAAAATGGATTCTAAAAATTGAAACTTGGTTAACTCTTGGCACATAAGTATGAAATGCAGGCACTGATAATATTGTTTTGTACTTCTTTATTAAATAACTTTTCAAATGTGAATAAAATATGTCAGTACCAATATCTCCTTCCCCCCCCCCCCCAAAAAAAAAAAGAAAAAAAAAATTGCATATATATATATATTTTTTTTTTCTACTACATAAAAGTGCATAATTATTTGTAATATGGAAATCGTACATGGAAGGATTAAAATATTTTTATTTTGTTACTAGTTTTAGTTTTACACAAAATAACTTAAATTCAAAATTGTAATGTAATACTGAATGGAATGAAATAAAAGTTTATTTTACTTTTATTCCTCAGTTTAGACTTAACCAAACACTAATAATATGAAAGTTATTTAATTTTAATTAATTAGTACTATATGTTGTAATAAGTTTTCTTTTAGTCTAAAACTGTTCTCTTTTTAAATAAACTTAAAATTCAAACCCAATATTGTTATTCTACATTTAATATAAAACACCCACCCGGGTTGGACTATTTAAAAAAAAATCCAGGTTTTTTAAAACCCTCTGTGTAATGGAACAAAATTTGATTTGTTAAAGGCCATTATAAAACATTATGCTGATTCAATTTGGGTGCATATTGGTCGACAGATGGCAGTGCTGTGCTACAATTTTCTCCATGAACTGGAAGGCTATATCTCAGATTCTATTGCATAAAACTGCATGAAACTTGGTATATGAGAAGGCCATTATAAAATATTATTCTGATTTAATTTGAGTGCAATATTGACTGACATGTGGTGCTGCTGTGCTATAATTTGAATAGAAAGACAAAATCTCAATTTCTGGCGTACAAATGCACCAATGATGAAATAATCATTGTGAAAAAAAAATGCTGATATAACTTTGTTGTATATTGGCCAACAAGTGCTGTTACTCACTTTCTGTGATTAACATGGTTACATCTGAACATATGTTGATTAAAATCGCACCAAATTCCATATGTAAAATCTTTATTGTGAGAAGCTAACATTAAACTTTTGTGCATGTTAAACAGTAAGTGGTGCTGTTATATAGAACATTATAGAAGAAAGTTTTGTGATGGCAACAACATACTAGTTTTTAAGTGGAAAATAAATTTAGGGAATATAACTTAATTTCATTGAAATGCATTAATTATTTTCTTTTTATAACCAGTTGCAACTATAATAAAGATAACATTGTATTTACATAAGCTACCAGCTGCTATAAGTTAAATAATTTTCTAGAATAACTGAAAATAAACATCGTTATGCTTAATAATAAAATAAAGTAATAAAATTCCTATGGAATTCAACATGTGATATGACACAGAACAGAAAATATACCTAGAAATACATCTGCCTTAGCTTTATTTTAACTTGGAGAAATAGGTGTTATATTGTTTTTGGTGTAATTTGTTTAAGTTTGTGAAGTATAAAAAGAAAAATACAGGTTTTTGTAGAGTTTTATATCAAAGTGTTTGCTGTATTTTAACTGTTTTAAATTATTTTACTGGATTATATTGTTTATGTATTTGTTGTTATAGTTAGACCACTGCACAATTTTAATTTGTTTTGTTATTATTTTTTTTAACGTAAAATTCATTTTATGTAGTACTTTTCTTCTTCTTCTTTTTTTTTTTTTTCTTTTAATGAATATGTTTAATTTTAAATTTTTTGAGAAGTTAGAAAAGAATAAAGTAAGTTTATGATATGTTTCTTATTTAGAGTGCTTGAAAATTTAGCTTCAAGATTTTCAAGATTTAATGAAATATAATAAATAACTAAAAATAGATCAACAGATCATCTCTCCCCTCTCCCCTCCAAATTAAGAATAATAAGATAGAAAAATCCATATATAGATGATTCTTTTAAAAGCCTGTAGTATCGTATCATAAAATAATATTTATGCTATTGTTAAAATTTATATAATATTTCTTTAATGTGGACCTGTTATGATTAAATTTTGTTGAAACGATACAATATGCAAGGTGCTATCTGATTGACCAACCAGATCAAAGCATAAATTCGTCTGCTAGAAATTTCGAAAACAAAAATTTAATCTATTGTACTTGAAATACACATTTTCTTAAGAAAACTGAAAAAAAAAAAAAAAAAAAAAAACTTTTTGTGCTAAAACATATGCTGAAAATCTCATATTTAGGAATATATTAGGAAGAATTTAAAGCCAGCTATACCTCGTATTCATGGTTGGCTATTCGACAGCACAGGTGGTACCATCTATTAATTGAAATCATCATATTAAGATACAAATTTTGAAAGCCAAAATTGTATATATTTTTAGATTTTTCATTCATTATAAATAGAATGAACGTTATTTCTGTTTATTTATTTGTAATTTTTGTAAATACATTTATTAACTATAGAATTTCTGTTATGTATGGTAATATGATAATTTAATAACGTCAAATTTTATGAAATATTTGAGAAAGAAAGAAAATCAGAAAAAAATAAATAAATAAATAAAATTTTTCAGCGATTTTATTTGAGATTTTTCTGAAAATCATTTAGGTATGTAGAGCAGTAGTAGCATCATCTATTGATGTAAATTGAAATCATCATATTAAGATACAAATTTTTTAAAGCCAAAATTATGTAGATTTTTAGATTTTTCATTCATCTTCTATATAAATAAAGAGAAGTGTCTGTCTGTGCTCTGGTGCTCACACTATTGATAGCAGACTAAGTGAAAATTAGGTTTTGTGTTTTGAACATTTTTATGTTGAAGAGAAGTGTCTGTCTGTGCTCTGGTGCTCACACTATTGATAGCAAACTAAGTGAAAATTAGGTTTTGTGTTTTGAACATTTTTATGTTGAAGATTTTGAGAACTAACTTTAATAAATAATGAACAGTAAGTGGAACCTGGGTTTTAAGTGTGGGCAAAACCAGCCATATACCACCAGTTATCTTAGCATGAATAAAGGCCATGTGCATATTGTCCCTATATCAGTATTATACATTGTGCATGTCTATGCATTAACTCTAAAATTATATTAAAATTTAGTTTTGTCTTTTTCAGATTTTTAATGATCCTGTTCATGGGCAGATAACTCTACATCCAGCGTGTGTGGCTATTATTGACACACCTCAATTTCAACGTCTGAGACACCTTAAACAAACTGGATTTACAGAATATGTGTATCATGGATCTTCACATAATAGATTCGGTCATAGCATAGGGTAAGTATCAGTTTGGAACTGTTAATTTAATTTTTAACCATACAGAATTAAGAAATAACCATTTGGTGCTGGAAGAAAGAGAGAGAGAGAAAAAAAAAAAAATGGAAATTAATTTCCTTTATTATAAGGTTCTTGGTGGTGGGGAATCAAATTTGCGTATACTTTCAAAAGTGTACAATTAATAGAGGTTAGATCTGTTGTTATGAGGGGCAATTTATTTTTCAAGAATATCAAAAATATTGTAAAACTTGAAATCTCTCTTATATAATAAAAACCTTACTAATTTGTAAAGTAAGAAAAATCATGCATATGCTTTTCATCTAAGCAATATGAAATATTATATAAATTAAAAAGTAAGAAGCTCGAGTTTGAAAAAAAAAATTGATAAGTCAAATGGATAAAATAAATGACATCACAACTGTCAACTAAATAGCAGAATTTTTTATATCTCTGTTCTGAACTAATGGTTGTTTATAAAAATTTATTAGGATGTATGACTCGATAACCTCTAACTGCTGTAAATGATTGATGTGTCAAAATTAGTGAGTGGAATTCCTTGTTAAATAGAATTATGCACATATATATTTTTCAATAGGGTGTGCTATCTTGCTGGAAAATTTCTCCAAGAGTTAAAAGATCGACAACCTGAATTGCATCTATCAGAAACTGACATATTGTGTGTTGCGCTAGCTGGTTTATGCCATGACTTAGGCCACGGCCCTTACTCACATACATGGGAAATTTTCATGAAAGAATCATGCTCTAAAAGAAACATAAAAAAGCGATGGAAGGTAAGTTTTAATGTAAAAACTCTTAAAATTTGCAGTAGTTATTTATTTATTCACTTTTTAGTTCTAGATAAATTTTATTTTTGCAGCATGTCATAATATATGGTCTTCTCTAACAGGAGTTAGTTAGATGCAAATAGAGAAATGAAAATCAAAATTTTTACTAGATACTCCTAAATTGTTTTCAATTGTCCAAAACTATATTTTGTAATAACAGGAGACTTGGTGTTGGAGTATTAAAAAGCCGGAAAAACTACTACGTCAGAAACGCCAAAGAAAAATATTTGAGATGCATACAGCTGTTTCGGTAGCTTTAAGCGTACCGTCTTCAGTGCAAAAGAATTCTGAACTGATTTCTTTGAAGCTTTTCATATTTATAAAAATTTTAAAAACCTTGTAAATTGTGATTTTGCTGTTCCCTATTTGTCTGATTATTGGAAATTTTACATTCAGTCCACATTTTCTTAATTTTTCTACTGTTTACACAGCTAACATTGCTAACTTCCTGTTGGCCACACTCCCCACCTTTCCCGTAATCCTATTGGTTGAACTAAATTTGGCCCCTCTCCTATACATACGAGCACTTCTCCAGTTCAGAATTCTTTTTGCACTGAAGATGGTATGCTTAAGGCTACCGAAACAGCTGTATGCATCTCAAATATTTTTCTTTGACATTTCTGACATAGTAGTTTTTCTGGGGGTTTTAATATATTTTGTAGTAAAATTTTATTTTAACAAAGGAATACATAGGTTAATGTATCTAAATAATATATTGATATAGGTTTAAAAAATTAATTTTTTATTTAAACTAAGGGGCCTTTCTCCCTGCTTGCTCCACTCACCAACCCCCGAAGGAGGCTTCCCTCCCTCGTGATTCGCTCTGCTCATTAACCCCTGTGGGGCTCTACCTGCCTGTTTGCACCTTTTCCATTCACTGAATAGAAATATTAATAATATGTAACAGAAGACAAAAGCAAAACAATATTATAGAAAACCCCATATTTGATATTTTGAATTGAAATACACAATATTTAATATTATATTGTTTATTACATGTCAAAAGTCTGTTTTAATGTTCGACAGTTTAATAACAATTTGTAATTATTTTGGGCAGAAACATGCAGTAGACAGCTAACATATAAATAAACAATGACAGCAGTAACTTTTTTTTTAGAACAGAGAGAAATTTGTAATATCTAAACTGTTTATCGTTGCAGCTTTAGTATATGACCCCTTTGGTGACATTTAAATTTTTGTCATTATTTGGCAATGAATTTTCAAGTATAATTAATTACTTGTTTAAAGAAATTATAATCTTATTTTTTCTATTGCCTATATTATTTACTATTGCATTTTTTTAGTTAATGTAAAATACAGTATAGGATCTGTTATCCGGAAACTCGTTATCCAGAATGTTCCGAAAACCAAAATGCAAAATGCCAACTACCAAAATTTTTAATTATCATAAAATTTAAGAATTAAAGTTATACTATAGCAGTGGTCAGAATTATAGTTTAGCAACCTACTTTCTTTAATGCTACGGTGTTATTCTGAGGAAACAGGGTGAGCACAAAATTGTCCAAATAATTACTGAAAATTTTGCAAATTTAGGTTAGAAAATGAATTTTTATTGTATTTTTTAATAGATAAACATTAATAACACATACTTCTTAAAGTGTCCAATAGTAGATGAATTTTATCCTTGAACTCAGGTCGTGTGCATGAAGTCCCAATTGTAATAAAATTTAATAGTTTTTATTAATTTCCAATATTTTTAGAATTCATTTCATAAAATATTTAACATTATGTGCTAAAAATATTTGAAACATTTATGAACTATTAGTATCAGAGCAGAGACACATTATAAGCAAAAAAATATCATAGAAATTTTTGCAAAATCCAAATGAAAGGATTTTACTCTCAGGTCTAAAATTAAATTTCATATATGTTTATTTATTTTTCATTTATTATTACTATTATTATTTATAGTTTGAAATTCTAATTAAGAATGTTTTTTTATTTTGTGGAAATAATTTATTAAATAATATATAGGTAAAGTGTTTACATATATATTATTCATGTTTATCACTGCTATTTATGAAATTATTTTATACCATTTTTATACATATAATAAAGTGTTCCGAATTACGTAAAAACCCCTTATCCAGAATATCCCATGTCCCAAGCTTTCTGGATAACGGATCCTATACTGTAATATGTAATACTCTATTTATTTCGAATGTACAGCTAGGTTTAAAATGGTGCTTGCAGCAGTAATAAAGATGCAACTTTTTAAAGTGTATTTTTTCTAGAATAGGATTTAGTCAGACCATAGCCTCCTAAACTAGATGCCTTCCGCGTGGTTCGGAAACTAGGCAGCAGTTCGAGCGGTAGACAGCGCCACCTGGTACAGATTGCACGACTTTTTTTATTCAACTGTCACCAATAATTTTAAGAAGTGAATTATGATATATATAATCAACGTTTCTTTGATTCTATTCGCTTTTTATGTATATCAAATCCCACTTTTAAAAATTTTTCGTGGCTGTTGAATAAAAAAATTGCACAATCTGTACCAGGTGGCGCTGTCTACCACTTGAACTGTTGCCATGTTTCCAAGCTATGCAGAAGGCATCAAGTTTAGGAAGCTATGGTCAGACACATTCAAAATAAATAACTTAGGTGATTATTGTAAATATTTTAAACATTTCATTATTATTATTGCACCATTTTTTAATTTATCTATATATATTCAATGCATGACTAGTGTTAAAATGACTACCATGGTTGCAGAAATGAATTCTTTGGTGAAAAACATCCGAGCTGTATCATCTCTAAATTTTGAAAATCGCTAAATTGGTCATACTAAAGATGTTCCCATTTAGTCAATCATTTAAATATGTTTTGAGTTAAAAAACTGAATCATTATATAAACTAATCTAAGTTGTTGTCTCATAAATTTCATTTTAAAAATTTCTGTGCTTAACTTAAAGCTCTATAGTAATAGTTGTTTAACATAATCATAGCATTCATTACTAGATCTTTTACGCCGGACGTTAAAATAAAATTAATAAAATATAAGGTAATTTTCATTTCATCTGGACTTTTGCACAATATTTTAAAAATGTTGGTTATTTTTAAATATTTTCTCTATTTTAAAGAATTTTTTCCTTCTCTCGAGTGCCTCGAGAATGTGAATTTTTCAATTCCTCTTTCTTTTTTTTTTCAATTTATTTTCATTTTCTCTCTCTCTCTCTTTTTTTAAAATTTATTCTAACAGTAACTTTCTAAAAAAAACATATCTGCAGATGATGATGAATTCAATTCTAAATTCATTTTTTCATTGAAAATATCTAAGATAACATTTTTTATTTATTTTATTTTAATTTTTTTCACCATTGATTACATTTTAATTTTCATAGGGAAAGTGACGTGAGAGACAGAAAAATCAATGCAGTAAGAGGAACTATTTTCAAGTTGACAAATAGAGTATCCTTATATATTAAGTTATTTAAAAGGATTAAATTTACATTTGCAAATAAAATTATATCTTATATATGAGTAATTCTCTGAAAAGTGGTCATTTCATGTCCCAGTAATCTTGAGGGCATATTTTTAAAATCACAAAAACAAAAAGCTGCTAGAACTATCAATATTAATTAGTTATGCATATAAACTGTAATTCATTGGTTACAGGAATTTAAATATAAATAAAAAATATTTTTTGAAATGCAAAATATCATTCCCTCACTGTGTCCCCATTCACACATGTAAGTAAATAAAATGGTTTCTATGGTATTAAAGCACGTATATTTAGATTATTTTAATTGGAAATTTATTAAACGTACTTTAATAAATATTTATCCATTATACTACATTTATATATTATGCAATGAAAGAAATTAGAACACACTTTATTGTTGTCCCTGGTATTAGATATCATTCCCTAATCAAACTATAATGACACCCCTACTTACTCCATTAATGGCAGCACGTGCTTTACATAAGTCAAATTTAATTTGTATAGCAGCAAAGTAAAAAGCCATTTTGTGTTCTGTTCGAAACTTTTTACAATGAGTTGCATAAGGCTCTCAAACGTTAGATTGAAATACAGTATTTTTATTATACGTCATTCCCTCATTCATTATAAAGTTAACTAAAAGAAATCAAATTTGCTTTTTTATGTTATTATAGTAATAAAAATATGTTTTAATAAATATTTAGTGTTTGAAAATACAACTAAACCTAATCATATTTTTATGAAGTAGTTTCTAGACGAAATTTGTCATTCCCTCACAATCATTCCCTCATTTTTCTAATTAATAAAAATAATGCTATTTCAAAAAATTATCAGATGCAGTTTGTTTTATATTATTTTTTATTAACTGTAACGTATGTGTACATGCACAAAATTTAAAAAAAATAAAATAAAAATAAAAGAAATAATGGAGCAATTTTATTTGGGCTAATTTTTTTTTCCTTAAAAAAAAGCCCACTTTTCAGAGAATGACCCATATATATCATCCTTTTTAAAAAATATATGCACTTACAGCAAACATATTTCAGATACGTTCGTATCCATCTTGAGTGCATCACAGTGATGCACTGAAGATGGATACAAACGTATCTGAAATATATTTGCTGTAAGTGCATATATTTTTTAAAAAGGATGATATATATAAAGTATAATTTTATTAGTAAATGTAGAGTTCTTTGTTAACAAGAGGTTTTTAATTGATAATTTCGTGAATTAAGATGATAGAATTTAAAAGCAAGAGAAATGTCTTTCTTGAAGTATTCGACAAACATAGGTACCTCTCACAACCCTGAGGACCCTCCCATTCACAAAAAGATGCAGTCGCAGACAAAAATATTAATAGTGCATGACACACACTATGCACTATTAATATTCCTATTCAGTTAAAAGATAAAACAGTAAATGGGCAGGTAAAGCCGAGCAGGGGTTAATAAGTGAAAAGGGTCAGAGGTTGATGATCAGAGTGAGCAGTGAGCAGAGCCTCTTAGTACTGTATATTTTTGTTACAATACTAATTGTAATTATTTTTTTCTTTTGAATTTCAGCATGAAAAAGTGTCTGCTAACATGTTAGATTACTTAATTGAAGAAAATGATCTGTATCCTGTACTCAAACAATATGGTATTGGCACAGAAGAACTAGCTTTGGTGAAAGATTATATTCTTGGTGCAAAGGTTTTTATTTTTATTACTATTGCTATTATTAGCCAATCCTGTAATACTGTTTTTAAATGTTAGAATTGCTTAGTAGCTAGGCACATAGTTGAAAACCAGTATATTGTAGTTAATCATAGTTTTATTGTAGTTGATTGTAGTTTTAATTTTAAGAGTGCCAAAATTATCTTTCATGCCAAACGCGTTTCCGAACTGGATTTTTTGGAAAATTTAGCTATTTACCTTAATTGTGATAAAGTTGTCAATGAAAAATCTGATTCCACTTTGCTGTTTACAACCTGGAAAAATTTGTTTAATTCTATTAAATAATTTTCCTTCATTATGTTTATAACATAATAATAGTTATAATAAAATTATTCTAAAAAAAAAAAAAAAAAAATTAATAAATAAATAAATTTTATTAAATTTACTTATTAGTTTAATATTAATTAAATAAATAAACAAACAACAACAACAACAAAAAAATTAATTGATTACTCCTTCCCTTCCTCCCCCTTTTTTTTGAGTGTGTATATGTGTGTTCCTCTCTGATTGGTCCTGCATGATGCTTCCTATTGGTTGTTTGTGTTGCTCCTCCCCCTCTGGATTTTGCCCTGCTTTCAGTCTTGCTTTTGCCTCCAAGGTAGTAGCACGTGTTTTTTTGCACTTGATGAAGAAAGGCTACGTCTTTTCAAAACCGGTTGTGCTGACTTAAAATTTATGGTGTGTGAAGAAGTTTTAATATCTTTCAATATATTGTAGGACACTTAAAATCTTTAAAATCGAGTTGTTTGAAAATTTCAACAGAAATTTTTGAAGAGCATGCTGTTCCAAAAATTCATAAGCTTCCAGCCTATTGTGTTTAATATTGGTACAGCTTCTTATATTCTTGACTGTTTTCTTTCAGTAAAAAACTCTTATGACTTTGTGGATAAACTTGAATGCATCTCTCCATCTAACTGTACTATGATTTCTTTGGATATTAAATCTCTTTTGACTGTTATTCGTATTTAAGGTGCTCTGGTTTGTTTAGAGAGAAGATTACATGAGTTCCATTGTTCTGCTATTAAAATTGAGGAGCTTGTGAATTTAGTTCATTTATGTATCAGGCAAACTGTTCTCATTTTTAATTATACTTATTATTTCCAAAGTAAGGGCATGGCAATGGGTACTCCATTTTCTCCTTTGTTTTGCGACATTTATATGCACTATTTTGAAGACTGTATTTTGAAAGTGTATATAAGTTTCCTCACTGGGGTTTAGGTATGTTGTTGATATTTTTGTTGTTGATTTTTCCAGTTTACTTTCTTGGTCAGTTTGATTGACCCTTAAATTTAATTCACTTTCGAGATTGAACAGAATTGCTCCTTTCCTTTCCCTGACATTTTTGTGTAAAGACAAGTAGTACTCTCTTTAGAATTTATTTAAAATAATTTTGTTGTTTTATTAAAACAATTTTTTTGGATTCAAAAAGTGTTTGAAAAGCATGTCACAAGATGGTGCCTGCAAAGAAAAAAAAAAAAAAAAAAAAATGCATTTTAAAAATAGGATATTTATTTTGGACTATTATTATAATCAAAATTAAATACCATACATGAAACAGGATACAAATCTTTATATCAATGAAATTAGTCAAAACTGATATATTTATTTTACTTTAAGAGTAAAAAGTAAACAGTATTTATTTATTCTTCACCTACATAACAATTTCAGAAAAATATAAATAACATTAAATGTTAAAGTTTTAAAATGGTAATATATAAATTAACTAGCCGTATTTTTATCAATTCATCTGCAGCTTAGAGATTTTGGAAAAATATAACATTAAACATTAAAATTTAAAATATATATTAGCAATTAAATTCTCTAGCTATTAATGATCCTGAAGATGCAATAATGAAGAGGGGGAGGATTTCTCGAGTGTCGGCTGGTTTTCCTTACACCTAGAGCTGTGAATTTTCTAAGTCTGTTAATGTTATGATCAATTCTGCCTCCATCCACTTGTAATAGGTTTTGTGTGTTGTTGCTTTGTTTGCAGCACTTGTACTTACTTTGTTCACCTGGCGAAGGGTCATATCTTTTTTCAACCCAAAAAAGTTGCCTGTGAATTCTTGTATTTTATGGTATTGATTCAAAGTTTTTTACTTATTACTTTAAAACGCCTGTGTTGTTTCTATGTTTTTTTTTTTTTTTTTTTTTTTTGTCTCTAGATGTCACAACTACACCCTTTACTATCAAAATAATTTAAAATTTGCACCATAGTCTTGTGTTTGATGTTTGACAAAAAAATATATTTTTTAAGTTTTTATTTGGGGAAAAAAACATGTGTTGGAAAGATTTACGATGCAAAAATAAGTTAGTTTTTGTATTACTGTAGTTTGCATGTTTGAAAATTGTATTTTTCTAAGTACATTAAAAAAATTGATTTTCTGGTACAATATTTGGTTATGATTTTTATAATATAGGATCCATTATCCTGAAAACTTGGGACCTGGGGTATTCTTGATAAGGGGTTTTTCCGAAATTTGGAACACTTTACTATATGTATAAAAATGGTACAAAATACTTTCATAAATAGCAGTGATAAATATGAATAATATATATAATCACATTACTTATAGATTTATTTATTTAATAAATTATTTATACAAAACAAAAAACGTTTTTAATTTTAAACTATAAATAATAATAGTAATAATAAATGAAAAATAAATAAATAAACATATGTAAAATTTAATTTTGGGAGTTGAGAGTATCCTTTCACTTGGTTTTTGCAAACATTTCTATGATAGTTTTTGGCGTAAAGTATGTCTCTTGTACTAACTGTTCATAAATGTTTCAAATATTTTTAGCACATAATACTAAATATTTTATGAAATGAATTCTAAAAATAATTGAACTTAATAAAAACTATTTAAAATTTTTATAACAATTGGGACTTCATGCATAAGACCTGAGTTCAAGGATAAAATTCATCTGCTATTAGGCAAGTTAAGAAGTATGTGTTATTAATGTTTATTTATTAAAAAATGCCATAAAAATCCATTTTCTAACTTAAATTTGCAAAATTATCAAATAATTATTTGGACAATTTTGTGCTCACCATATTTACCTAGAATAACACCGTGGCATTAAAGAAAATGGGTCATAAAAATATAATTCTAATGGCTGCTATTGTATGACTTTCATTCTTAAATTTTACGATAAATAAAAATTTTGGTAGTTTGGCATTTTGCAGTCTGGTTTTCAGAACATTCTGGAATCTGGATAATGGGATTCCGGATAACAGATCCTATACTGTATTATTTTTCTCCAACTACTAATCATCAGTATCATCACATATATTTATTTCAGGCACAGAAAAAAGAAAAAAAAAAAGAGCTTTGTAGAGTTAATATCCCTAACTAAGGAAAGGCATAGTTATGATCATGGAAATAGGTCCAATGAAGATTCTACTCAATATCAAATTTTATTAAATTCCATCCATTGGTTTGTGAGATACAATCCAATTAAGGGAATTATGTCCACAAAATTTTAGTGGCAGTCTCACACACAGATTACATTTTCTAAAAATGTTTAAATTGGGTTCAGGACATACCAGAACATTTAAATCCAATAAAAATTGGAAATAAAAAAATATCATGAATTTGATACTTTCTTATGTATATGTTTTCTTATCACACATAGAGATTACATTTTCTAAAAATGGTTAAATTGTGTTCAGGACATCTCACATCATAGAACATTTAAATCCAATAAAAATTGGAAGTCAAAAAATTTCATGAATCTGATACTTTCTTATATATATATATAAAAAAAAAATAATAATAATAATAAATTATAGAAAATTATAGAAAATTTATGAAAATTTTACTTAAACTAATTATATAATTTAGATGTTTTTTTAATTGTATCAAATTTGAGGTTTTGAACTAAAAAGTAGTTTTATCTTTATGTGTTATGGATCTAAGTGTTTGTTTTTAAATTTTTATGTTCCTTTATGCTTATTATCTGTATGCAATACCCTAGCATCAAAATGTAATCAGCCATTAAATAGTTTCTGATTGAAATTGATGAATTTATGATTGGCCTTTGTTCAGAATGTTGTGAAGAAAGATGAATAAATTTCATCAGGAATTTATCCAAAATGTCTTATTAGGAATAGTTGAATCCGATGATCAATGTTGAATGAATTTTAGAAATTGATCCGATCAAAATCCAAATTAAAGATGTAATTTTCATTGATTTTCAACGTGATTATTATTGATTTGATATCTGCTTTAGATTAATTTTTTCTCATCTAAAACTTTTCTTAGGTACTGCTTGAAAAATTAGGTACTTATTTTTACTCAAGCAATTTTCAAGGAGTTGGTAAATGGCCAAACAAAATAAGATACTAGGGTGTGCAATGCTTAAATAAAGTACTCTTAAATTATTTTATCTCAATATTTTTTTTTATAATGCTTTTACTTTTTCTTACAGCCGAAAGACAGTTATAAAGCATATTTGTACCAGGTAATTATTTTGATTTGTTACTTTCATTTTCAGTTTTTTTTGAAAATAAAAAGGAAAAAGTGTACTAAATACAGTGGAGCACTGTTTATACATTTTTCGAGGGACTGTTCCTAAAAAACTTATAACTGAAAATTCATTTTAACATTAATACACAATAAAGTATCATATTAATAATAAAAGTCTAATCAATTTTTATGATTTCCTTTACATTTATTCGAATAAGATATATTTTTAATTATATTTAAAATATTTTTAAAAGGTTGAATAAAAATTAAATAATTCAAAATATAGAAATTCAAAAAAAAATTCAAGATTTCGATTTTAACCTTTAAAGACAAAGCCTTTTGTTCTCTAAATGAAGATGACATTTTTGCAAATAAACACAATAAGAAAATCTTCCAAGTCGCCCAACGGAAGTGATAAATCTTCAAGTTTACAAAATGCTTATAAAGTTGTGGGCTTTTTTCTTTACCCCATTCCTGGAATCAATTAAAAGAGAAAGTGGGATGTCTTCAAGTGGTCACTGGCTACTTGTATACCTACCATTCAACCCAATCACCAACTGCTTATCTCTGAAAATTTCTCCAACCCCCCCCCCCCCCTTCCCCCAGGCTATCGATGCAAGTCGCACTTTGTTCTATAGCCACACTTTGTTACCATCATAGGTACTATATAAGGTCTGTGGTTACCATAGTTCTAAGAAAAAATAATCGAAAAAAAAAAGAATAAAACATAAAGAGCATTCATCTTTTTTTTTTTAAAATCCTGGAATGAAACTCAAATTTGGGATTCTGCAAGGAGAAAAAAAACCAAAAACGTATAAGTGAAATTAAGAATTTACTTGTGTCGTATAAATGAAATATTTTAACACTAGAATTCAATGGAATGATTTGGGACCAAAGTCGAAAAATGTATAAATGAGAAATGTATAAAAGGTGCTCCACTGTATAACTTAATCAATAATAATTCTAAATATTTTGTTTTTATTAATTTTTGTAATTGTACTTTAATATCAACTGCTTTGCTTTAATTTGTCTCATTTAATTTTCATATATAGTTATGTTTCATCTTATGTGTTTCTTAGTAAGCAAATACTGTACATTGGAAAACCCATAAATATTGTTTTGGGTCACCAATAATAAAGCACAACCTTTCATTAGGCAGATTTGCTGTTTTATTTTCCGAACATATATATGCATGGAAGATATTGTAATCCTGATTTGTGAAATGAATTTTGCGTCTTGCATTGCTCAAAAATGAGTTGTAGTATGTTGCAAATTTATATTTGGGACTGTCATGATGTCTACTTCCGCACTTCCAACTTTGGTATTAACATGAGCTCTCTTAGAGATATGTACGATTTTACACGATTTTCTGTGATGTATGCATGTGTGTGAGTGAACATGATAGTGTCCAAATGCTTTGTTCAAATGATCTGAAAACTGGTATGTATGTTAAAGGTAACCATAGCATAAACTGTATAGATTTTGGTGAATCTAGTACTTTTTTTTTTTTTTTTTCACTGACCAAAGAAAAATTCTTTTCCATTATGGTATATGGGTTCAAATTATTTAACGTGTGATAGTATCTAAATGTTTTATTCAACTGAGCTGAAAAATTATATACATGTTATAGGCCACCATTGCACAAATTTTGGTGAATCTAGCAATTATAGGTTTTTTCTTTTTTTTTTTTTTTTTTTTTTTTACGGGGACACAAAGAAAAATTCTTTATCATTATGACCTATGTGCTCAAATTATTTGAAGCACAATAGTGTTGAATACTTCATTATGTTGGGCTAATTGATTTTAGACTTTCTCATACTTTAATTTATTTAAATGACCATTTATCAGTTAATGTTCAAGTATGAAAAGTCGAGTGGAGCCACTGTAGATATTTTTACTGTTATTATTATTTTTGTATCCCATTTTATTTGATAATTCTTGATTGCACTATTGATCTTATGCCTTATCTCACTACAAATAATAAAGTAAGGACTGGGGCCAGGCCCACATTATTGTGTGGGCAAACAGGGACTTTGCTCAAGCTCCTCAGACATAAAATGGCCCCCAAAAGCTGTAATATTAAATTGTAAAATATTCCTTTTAATTTCAATGAAAAATTAAAAAAATGTATATACTTATATGAAATTTTTTCTTAAAATGTCCTAAACTTTCTTTAAAACAGAAATTTTATTTTAGATGTATTTTGCTTTTTCTATTTCTGCTGGCTAACCTAGAGCTTAATTTATTCGGTGGGTCCTGCTCTAATTAATCCTAGTGTGTAAAAAAGAAAGAAAAAACAGGAGCCATAGAGTGACAACCCAAAGCTGTCAAATCTTTCTATGACTACTAAATTTATATGTCATGTCCTGTTTAGTGTAAATTAAACATGTTATACAGTGCTTTTTTTGTTGTCGCTTGGCAAGCACAATACCATGGGGGGGATCAGAGGGACAAAGCCGTTTCATATTTAATTGTATGCAGCTCTATAACAATAATACTGATCAGTAATGCAAAATGTATTAACATATTCAAACGTCTAATCTTGAAAATATTTTTTATGCATTGTACATACAATGGATCATCTGTTGTATATAAATGATGATGTGATGGTTTCGAGGGAGCTCCTGATTTTGCTTTGCCCAGGACCCCATTTGATTATGATCGGGGCCTGACTGGGGCAAAATGGCTGAGGCAAACAGCAGCCAGCCTTAACCAGTACCTTCATTGCCTGAAATGCCACAATGGCTTGGAACCCATTGCAAGGTGTCAGTCAAACCATTTTTTTAAAGTTTGTTAAACTGAATTAAGTTTTGTTTATGACAGCAATTCAAGTTTAGTTTATACATAATTCACTATGTGTCCATGAGTTTTGGTTGCAGCCTGGCAGCCAACAAAGATCAGCAATTTGTTGATGTAAATTAGGTCATTCAATACTTAAGTGTTCATTAACCCTTTGCGGTCGTATATCTACTCTCAGCCACCAAAGCTTTTTTACCGTTCCGGTCGTATGTTTACTCTTAGCAACATTATAACATATATCTTAAGTTCACAAAAGAATTAATAAATCTTGTTTATCCTTCATAATCTTGCATGTTATGTATCACTGCTCTTTCAACGGAAATTAATTCCGACCAGTACGACACCCATGTCCAAATTTAATACGACCGCAAAGGGTTAAAATAAATTTATAGACTATTGTGTAATGAAAATAGATCTTGGCTGGGAGTTCCCAATCAATATTAAATTAGATTTTGTTTTTCTTAAAATCATGATATCTAATTTTATGTGTATGTGCCCTGTGGCAGAAATTCATTATGCTTTCTGCAACAAACTTCATCAACACAAACATTTTTCTGCAGGAATAGTTTGTTAAGTTAACATTTACGAATTCAAAATAAATTATTTTTAAATAGTAAATAATATTCAGTATAACCAATGTATTTAAATTTTAACTAGGTACAAATGCACGTATCTGCACTGTTGAAAGAAAATACTTTTTTTTTTTTTTTTTTTTTTTAAGAAAGGTGAAAATAAATCTATTGATCTTAATTGCTTCAGATTTTTTGTTCACATTAATATACAATATTGCTTATAAAATATTCAATGAATTCAAACCATAAAATGCAGTAACACATCAAAAATAATCTGTAAATTTTTTTAAGGCATTTAAATCATGAAATGTCTAAATTAAACAAATGTTAAAATACTTTTAAAATTCTCATTACTTTTTTTTATATTAAATATATATATTTAAATACACAAATGCACTTATTCTAATACACAAGATTCATTTTTATATTATATACAAATAGCATAAAGATGTGTATTTGAAATCTAAAAAATGCGATTTGACATTAAAGAATTCAGAATGTATAATTATACCATCATTTAAATATATAGAATAAAACAGAATACAAGATCTAAGTAACACAATTATAGACAAAGCATAGGCGAAATAATTTCATAAAGATTGATGCAAGTGGAATTTCATTTCTAAGGAAATGGGAAATTTAACAGATTTCATGGATAAAACCTATAATAGAAAATAATGATTACAGATGAATGAAATAAATAGGAATCAATTAAAAGTAATATTTGATATTGATATCTATACGAATAAGTAAATAAAAGTAAATAAATAAAAGTATTTGCTGTTTAATTAGTATTTATTTAAAACAAATACTATTAAATAAAATTCCTTTTGCTTACAAAAAAAAAAAAAAAAATCAACAAGACTTTTGGTTTGATTTTTATTCAAAATAACTATCTAATTTGCGATATTTCTATTAAAAAATAAACATTTTTTTAAAGATTCAAATGTTTAAAAAATGAAATTAACAAGCTGTAGAAACTAATGATAAGAGTATTTTTGTAAAATAAATTAATAATTTTTTAACGACTTCATATGCTAAAACAACAAAATTTAAGGCTAAGAATTTTAATTACAATTAAAATAATTAATGATTAGTAATGAAAAAAATTAGAAAAGTTATCAATTTTATAACTTAAGATACCCATTAATATTTATTGCTAAGATATTTTACTACATATAAAATGCTAAAAATCAATAAAGTATTTTTAAGATTATTTTCTTAATTTTCTGTTTTTTAAAGCAAGGTTTGAAGCTTCATTTTTTATTTTGCGTATAACTACAGACGTTACAAATTTCCCCATAGTCCTATTTCTGTATATATTTGTGAAATGTATTGCATAGTTTTAACAAAACATTAAAATTAATGCAGCTTTTAAAAATATACGTGTATTTACAGTCGGTCAGTGTTGCCAGACTTGGGGACTTTTTTGTTCAACTACCACCAATAATTTTGAGAAGTAAAATTTGACATACATAATAGACGATTAATCTTCGATGTGATTAGGCAACTATTGCTATAAAAATTTAATGGTGGATGTTGAATAAAAAAGTCCCCAAATCTGGCAACACTGCAGTCGGTAACAAAAGTGTCCGAACACTAGCAAAAACTCCTATGTAAAAAAAAGTACACTTCATACGGTTTTGTTAAATAAATCCTTGTCGCATCCTGTTCTTAGTCAGTGTAAGAACATGATTTGATAACGATTTATTTAATAAAACCATATAAAGTGCATTTTTTTTCATAAAAATTTTTGCTAGTGTTCGGACACTTTTGTTACCAACTGTACTACCACGCACGTATGCACGCTTCACATACATTAAAGAAAAAAATCCCTAGATGCAACTAATGTGTCGTGCGTAAATCAGAAAATGTATGAAAATCGGTACAGCAGCAATCCACGCGCTTATTAAAAAAAAAAAAAGAAAGAAATCACTGGATGCAGCTATTTTGTTATGCATGAATCTGATAATTCATGAAATATGAAATTCGGAAAATGGTCGCAAAGCCAAATTCTTTCTGCAATACAATAACAACACACGACACGAGCGGCAAGCTCAGCGCGAAAACAAAGTTTGGATACACGAAAATGAAGTTCCGATGTGAAGAGGTTACCAGTGAAAAGTGTGAATACACCGAATCACATCAGTGCATCACGAATCGCTAATGCATGCCGTATCAAAGCTAACCCAAGTGAGTTACATCCACTTTATCTCCTCTCCTCTCCTTATTCAGGATTGAAGCGATCGTATCTGCAGAAACGAAAATTTGTTCTGCAGAACAATTTATAAACCATTCTTTGAGTTTCCTTTTCTCTCTCTCTCTCTTTCTCTTTCTCTCTCTCTTTTTTTTTTTTTAACACAATGGCAAAATTTATTTGACTTAAGTAAAATCCTTCCGCAAGAACATTTCTGTTTCTGTGACATTGTTGCTGTGTCGCCGTGTTTCTGCCACGGGGTGTATGTATATGTGTAGATTTGCTTTTGTTTTATTCTGTTCTAATGGATTGTTTAAAAATATTGTTAATTTTTTTTTAAGGTTATAAACAACGAAGACTCGGGGTTGGATGTTGACAAATTTGATTATTTTCTGAGAGATTGTTTGCATTTAGGGTTACCCTGTAGTTTTGAATATGAACGCCTTATGCAATATGCCAAAGTATTTAATGTTGATAATAAAGCACAGATATGCTTCAGAGACAAGGTAAAAAATAAAAGTTATATTTTTATTTAAATTTGCATTGCATGTGGCTGGTTAAGTTGTTCTATATTAGTATATTTTTTATTATTTAGACTTTAGAGTCAGTGTACAATGTTTTTCGAACTAGAAGTAACCTGCATCGCCTTGCTTATCAACATAAAATTTCAATCATCATTCAAACAATGTAAGTTATCAACTTATTTTTACTTTAGATCAATGTTTTTTGTGAAAAATGTTTTTTGAAAATTATTCCTTAATGCAATGTAGATAGGTGTGTAGTATTAAAAAAATCTTTTTTTTTTTAAGTGAAAACTTTTTTAGGCTCATTGAGCACTTTTTGGGTGAACAAAAATCATGGAACTCGCGTCATCATCACCAAATGCTATATGTATACTGTGTATATATGTACATAGATATACCTCCGTGCGTTATTAGTATACATCATATATATACAAAGAGTATATCTCTCTACATATATGTAGCGCACAGCGCGGCATGCCTCATATATATGTATAAAATGTATACTAATACGAGTAGTATACTGGCTACTGGCATCTGTCTCTTTCTAGTTCTATACTCTATGTAAGTATGTACTTTTTCCACAGTCTATACATAGTTCACACAAGTACAAGCACGTGTTTTTATACTGAGTGTTATATTCTTCTTTTTGCTTTCAATATAAATTTTCAAATAAATAATAAAACAAAGAAAATTATTTTAGTCATGTCATATTACAATATTAACACTTCTTTACAAACCAAAAATAATTCAAAAATAATAATCTAATAGCTTGACGATACAATTCACAAGTTACTTAGTTTTCAATTCTATCAGCGGTCCCCAATGACTGCCCCATTTTTTTTTTATTTTTTTTTATTTAAAACTAGTCAGTCTTCATCCACCTAGAGTTCGATATTTTTAAATGAACCTATTTTCAAATTTGTCATATTTTCCAAATAAAAAATAGTGGTAAATGTTGTGATAAAAAATCATTAATAAGAAAAACAATGTTTATTTAATGTCCAACTGTGTTTATTATTAAAATAATAGAATTTGAGTCATAATATGTAATTTAAATTTAATTATTTATGAAAATTAACTTTAGCACAAATTCATCAAGATCTTCGCTGTTTGTCTGTCACAGGGTAATATCTAAATACTCCAAATTTATTACATTTTTTTTTCTTGTTTACTCCACCAGAATCCAATCCCAGTAACATAGGAAGTACCATAATGTTTTTCGGTTTCAATTTATTATAATTTATATTACTTTTTAATGCTATTGAATTATTTATGATATATTAAAATCATTTTAACTATTTTTTATTAATGTTTTCCTCTAATTTAGGTGAATGTTTTATTTTAACCATAATTTAGCAGTTTATAGCAATGGCTAAGAAAGAAAATTGTCAAAGTGTTAATTGTCTGTCTTTACATAAAATTACATCTATTCTTTTTAAATATCTTTTATTCTTATTTTGTTTCAAATCACAGATAAAAATTATTTTTCTCAATACATTGCAATTTGTGATGTCATTAATTTTCGATTGACAAAAACTTCAGAATTGAGTTAGTTCTGGTGTACAGATGAATTTTTTTACTTTTGCTAAACATTGGAAAACCAGAAGTAGGATATATGAAACCAGAAGTAGGACCGTAAGTCCGTATCTCAAAAACATTTCTAATGATTTTCTTCAGAGTTGCTATATAAACACTAGTATATAACCCCGTCAAAAATGACGGAATGTGAATGATAAATCTTGAAAACAATGTTTAGATCATTATCCGTGTTTGTAATGATCGATAGATGGCGCTTTTTCAGCTTTTGTTGTTAGTAAATATAATAGCCACGTGTATTTATTATTGTTCTTTTTGTTATTCTACTTAATATTCGTACTGTAATTTCTCCGCCATTACATCATGGAACATTGATTGCTTTTGGAAAAAAATATTTCAGTTTATTCAAAGTTCGATCGGAAGTAGATTTTTAACTGAAGTTGAACAAATATTAGTTTCAAATCATCTGATTAATTCTTTACTTCCATTAGCCGAAGCAACTGAAATTTTAAATTTGTTATTTGGAAATAAATGGAAGCTTAATTCTGGATTTCTTGATCCTTTGGAGTTGCACTGTAGCACACAACATTATGTGTTATCTTTTTTACCGGATTTATTCATTTTATTGAAAAGCATGTTAATTGTAATTTCACCTTAGCCCACCAGAGGGCGAGCATTTCATTACAATCGCGGATGGTTACCCCGTTATCATTTAAATGTATTTTCAATTTTTGTTTATAAATCAAATGTGTTTCGATATTTTATAATTTTCGTTCTAAAATTAAAAAAATTCTACCCGATCAGTAAATATCAATGACAATAAAAAACTGCTGGTTGACAAAAAATATAGGCCCGACAAACACAACAGCAACAACATATCCCAGTGTTCCATTAAGTGCTCTGTACACAAGCAAAGTGCGACGTCACTGACCGTCCGTGGATGCAAGAAAATGATTTCCTATGTTATTCACCCATTGGATTTTTTGTAAAAAATTATTAAAAATCGAGGAAAATTATTTCCCGATTTTAATCCCCATATTTGGGTATATAAATGTATTAGTTATTATGTGAATGTGTTAGATTGAGTTATTTTGCTGTCAAATTGACAAAATTTTAATTTTAATTTTCAAAACTCTGTTGTCCTTAGCGTTTTTGTATTTGGCGATCAAAAACGTACTACGAAAATATACATGCCAGATGTATATTTTTGTAATATGTATTTTGCGAAATATTGTTCATATTATTCATTACTCTCTTAATATAAGTTGTTAAAATAACCATGATTTTTTAATTAAATTATATTCGCCAGATAATTTGGCGATATATATATATATACATATACATTTTTTTTTTTTTTTTTCTGCCAAGGATGACCAATATCAAATCTATTTCGCTGCAACATATTAGTATCTTATATCAGATACTTTATTTAGACATTTGAAAACAAATTTCACTTCAAATTATGATAGAATATTTATCATTTTTCTTTTAATTAGTATATTAGTTGGATATTTATTGTGTAAATATCATCCTTTGAAATGAAATGTTTATATTTTCAATGGGATATGGAAGTTTGCCATTTTTTTTTTCTAGAGTTTTGAAATTTAAATTTTATCAATTTTACAGCAAAAACAACTTAATCTAATGCATGCACATGATAACTAATACATATCTATACCGAAATATGGGGATTAAAATCAGGAGATAATTTCCCTCGATTTTTAATAATGTTTTACGAAAAATCCATTGGGCGTTTAACATAGGAAATATTTTTCTTGTATCCACTGACAACCAGTGACGTTATCACTTTGCTTGCATATTTTCTAACTAACTATTCAATAATTACAGACACTCCATGCGAATACAAATTCACCTCTACTCGATACTCCCAACCAGATATCTCACCCACAACATTGCCAAAATATCCAGGATCCAGCTGGGGACTTTCTCATTCTCAACCGAACATATTACCTTGAATCGACATTATCACCTTAGACTACTCTACTTTCAATACTCATTTCAACTGGTGACCTTTACTTGCCCAACCAAACATTCTATCCCAGCTATAATTTTACACTAATTTCAATACTAAAATCAACTGGCGACATTTACGTACTGAACTCGATGCCAATTATACCTTACAATGTAAACAAACAATGAAGCTTGGTAAAAATATTTAAAGACTTTAATATTATGTTTTTACAAATATTTTAAGAGTTTTAAGGCTTTAATATATTTTAGAAATACTTTAAGTGTTTTTTTTTTTTTAAGAAACAGTCAAAGAGTCGTTCATTCGGAATTAAAGAGTTGTCCATTTGGAATTTGTATTTTCTGAATGGCAACAGTTTTGGTTTGTTTTTATTTGGTATATCGCTGTTTATAATCATGAAGTTACATAATTCTATTTATAGGTTCATGTTTATAATAGCCAGTGATCCGTTATATTTAATTTAGACATTTAAACATTACTATTGAATAGTTTTTCAAGGTTTTACAGGAAATAAATAAGAATATGGGCGATACAAAACATGTATGAAAATGATATGTATGTTTCCGTAAGTTGAATTGAACAAATGGAAAAAAAATGACTTCCAAAAGTCTATGTTTTGAAGCGGTGTAAACCAGAATCGTTCATGACAGATGAGGGTCATTATTATTATTAATTCTATTTGATGTCCTTTCATATGTTATAGTTGATTAGTTAATGAAAATTGGTAGGCATTCTGTATAAGTAGGCCAATTTGAGGTCTTGCATTAAAAACAGCTGTACGGATTTTTTTTCAAACTCCGAGGATTAGACTGTTTTATATGTCTGCCATATTACCTCCCTTTTAAATATTTTTTCTGTAGTTGTTGTTTTCTGGTCAATAATTGAGTTTGCCAAGTTTTGGTGAAAGTTGGTATCTCAAAAACGGCTCTAACGATTTTCTTGAAAACTGCAACATAAAGCCTTTTCAGCTATCCTTTCACATGTATTACGTGGTTATTACAGGAAAATTAACTTTCATATTTCCTGTCCTGATTATGTAGGTCAGTTTTAGATTGCTAAATGGGTGTTTAAAAAAAAAAAAAAGGCTCTGCCAACTTTAAAAACTTACTATGTAAACTCTGTTTTATATGTCTTTACACATGTATCAGTTTTCTCTTATAAGAAAATTGTTAGGGGGTCTAATTTTTAGGTCATTTTTATATCTTCTGATCCCATTATCACCAAAAAATGCATATAATTCATGTAATAGTGAGTAATGGAAGTCATGTGTTTGTTACACAACAGGTTTTTGAAGCTATGATGCTCATTTCAAGTGTTACCCCCAGGAAACTTGGACTTTTATTATTTAGAGGATTAGTAGGAAATTTATTTCCTGGATACATCTGGGAAAAAAAGCAATAAAAAGAAAAGAGATAACAAAACTAAATACTTAAAATTGTCAAGCAATTTCTAAATTGAACAACAGACCCTCGCTCCCCCCCCCCCCCCCCTTATCCTTCTCTAAGGTGGTTGAGTAGCTTTTGAGAAACATAGTGAATATGAACTTGAATGAAAAACTTCCATGCCAATATCAAATTTCTATCTCAAGTCATTTTCAAATTGTGCAACTAACAACTTTTATTTATCCATATCCAATCTACTAGAGGTTGAGCAAATTTTCAGTAATGTAGCAAATATGGACTTTGAATAAAGACTTGTGCCATCAAATACCAAGTTTCTAGTTCAAGCAGTTCCTAAATTGCCCAATATACTCCCTCTTTCGAGGGGAAGCAACTTCTTTAATAGTGCAAATGACTAATTTGCTATATGTATATTTTAGTAATAATGTAATTAAGGTACCATATACATTAGAAAAGTTCAAATTAATATTCGGAAAGATTAAAAATTTTATGATGTATCAGGTCTGCATATCTGTATCCAATCTTTAGCAAAAGAATTCTTCTATCTGGTATTTAGCAAAATCATTTGATCCCTAACTGTGTTATTATTAGAAAAATACATCCCCCCCCCCTTTAATTTAAGATATATATGCTTTTGAAAAAGTCAGAATTCTGTAAAAATGACTTTTTTTAACTAACTGTTTAAGTCTTTGAAAATAGAATGCAATATATTACTGTAAATTTACACTTACTTAGCTCACTTTCATTTTCTTCTAGTAATCGTAAATTATACTAGTTTGTATAATAGCATGTTTTTTTGTTTTCCCCATAACAAATTCTATTTGATTACTTTTGACCATACAATAAATTTACTTATTAAGTAAGGATCTAATACTAAAATTATTTTGATGTTGTGTAAATTTTTATTAATCGTTTATTTGTGTTTAAAAATTTTTTATTCAATTCCTACTATTAATTCACACTCTCCTTATATATATCTTGTACAAATCTTGCAATCAATTTTTAACTAACTTCTCGACTAGCTAGAAATTTGAAACTTTCAGGATTGCTCAGAACATGGTGATGACACAATACTTCGAAGTCCGATTTTTGAATTTTTTATTAGTTTTCTTATGATTAATTAAATTATGAAAATAATAACATCCTAATAGCATTAAAATAGCCATTAAAATATTAGCTATAATTTAATTGTTACCAAAAAAAAAAAAAAAAAATTACGAGTTTATTTCCTTTCAACATAAAAATAAATACATTTAATTAAACATGAACATTAAAAAATTATAAAAAGTTGAATTTTCATCTCACAAAAATGGACGTCATTATCACTTTAAAAATTTTATGAGCTCTATGATTCATCAAAAAATTTAAAACATGGTATTTTAAAAGTTTTTTTTATCTTATAATTATTTTTATTTCATTTTGCACATGTTTTTATTTCCTAATTCAAAATTATTAAAAAAAAAACTTTTTCGATAGTGTTTGTAAGTAGGAATTGACTTTAAAAAAATTTCTTTTCTATTACTTGTTTATTTATTCAATTTAATTCCTAATTAACTAAGTTGATATATTAATTTTAGAATTCTCTATATTATTTTCTTTTATACTTCCTTTGTTGATGTTTTAGGTTTGTTGATGCTTTGAAAATAGCTGATGATAAAATTATTGGCCTTGATGGGTAAGTTCTTCGAATTTTGAATGTTCATGAATCAATCAAAAATAAACTTGTCAGAGCATTTAGACTACTTTATCTTTTCCTACATTTTAATCTCAACCAAACAAGGCTAAATAGTTAGGAATAAAATATTTTCTGAAAATAATAATAATAATAATTATGATATATATATAGAAAAATAATTAAATTCTATGTGGATTGAAAATATGGTTTTAACTATTTTTTCTATAATCTATATATAGTTTGTCCCAGTATAATACAGTGGGACTACGATAATGATTTGGGATGCTTTTGTAACAGACATAATACACTTGATAGTATTTATCAAATACTAAATTGATTCTTTAGTCTTAACACATATTCTGATACGCGAGGCAAAAAATTAAAAAAAAAAAAAACACTTGTTACTTCAGGAACTTTTCTTTTTTCAACAGATAATGCTGTCTTGTTTCTAAAAGTGCAAAATTCTAAATTAAATAAAATTTAAATTAACGGCCCTCTTCACTTACCGTCGCCGGAAGCCCGAGCTAGTGTTATTCTATGGGAAATTTTGTTTACAAATAACTTATTAACTAATACATATTTTTTAATTTTGTTTCCACATTCTGAAAATTCCCAACTGTTAAATGGACGGACCTTTTTTAAAAATGTACTTTTTTAATTTTTAATATTTTATTTTGAAATTACAAAATGAAAAATTTCCTATATTAAAAATTCGTATTTTGCAGCTTCAAAATAAAATATAAAAAATTAAAAAAATACTTCTTTAAAAAAGGTTCGTCCATTTAACAGTTGGGAATTTTCAGAATGTGAAAAGAGTATTTAAAAATATGTATTAGTTAATAAGTTATTTGTAAAGAAACATTTCCCATGAAATAACATTAGCTTCGGCTTCCGGCGACGGTGAGTGAAGCAAGCCCTTAAATGCCTTAAATAGTTCTTCATTTCGAAGTTTTCAGGCACACTTGGCCATCATCTAGAATATTTTTCAGTTTATGACTGCTAGATTTGCTTCTACTTTTGAGCATATCGCAGCAACTCTAATCAAAATGCTGATTATGCTCCATGTTTGTCATTGCAGCAGTGCATGTTGGACAGAATTTTTACAGTTTCGCACATTAGAGCATAGTTATAAGTTATTACATTTGAATATTTTATTGATATTTGAGAAATCAATGTTTATCTCAGAGTTGGGGTTATTTTTTGTTTGAGTAGTAGTGATTTTTCTGTTGTATTTTATGTCATTTTCATGTTCTTTTATTCTACTATTAAATTTATACCTAGTCATTCTTATGTAGTAACCTGTTTTTCTTTATTTTGATCGTTGATTTTGTACATGCCTTCATTTATTACGGAATTTGTAGAATCTTTATGATTTCTTATGTGTCGAGAAATGTTTTTATTTGGTTTTATTCAGACATGTTACTTTTCAGCCTTTTTAAGCTTGGAAATTATTATTCTTGGGATCAATGCAAATCTGCATTAAAACTTTTTGGACATGTGTAGGGTCAGCCTAAATTTGTGCAATATATTATTAGCAATTTCTATGCGATTGGCTTTCAAGAAATGTTAAATTCAAACTTGGAGAAAATTAAAAAGAAATAGCACTTCAACTGCATTTTCCTAATGAACTTGAACTGTATTATTTTGCTAATCAATTGCCCCAGCAAACAATGCTTCTACAGAATAAACTTATTTTGAAGTATATGTAATAATTTTGTCTGTTTTTTAAGGCACTTTCAACTATTTTAATTATAATTAATATATTTAATCTAAGATTTGTTGTACTGATTTTGTTTATTGTGTGTACATGTATGCAATCAGATTTAACATTATTTTTATTATTGAAAAATTTATATTGTGTCAGTTGCCTGATACCACTTTTGAGAAAGAAGGGGGGGGGGGGTCGTGAAAAGTTCAGCCTTTTTTCCTGTAAGCTGTCTGTTTATTGGAATATTGACGTTTAGTTTGTTTGCTTCGGTTAATGGATGGACTTTGTTAATGAAGATTGAAGTTGGGTATTTAGCTTTTTTTTTTTTTTTTTTTGTCTGTTATCGATAAGGTTTAGTTTCTGTATTCTATTTTTGTATAATTTATTTGTGAGGTTTTTATTATATACAGCTTTTTGTATTATTTCAAAAATTTTATTTAATTCTTCATTAAATAAGAGATTATTTGAACGGATGTTTAATGTAAGAACTTTATTCGGTAAATTTATTTTATTTTTCTATTGAGAGTTTTGATCTGAATCCAACAGAAAATTTAAGAGATCCTTTATACGAAAAGTTTATAATAACTGTACACAATATTAGTTTAAATAAGGTTTTGTTAGTTATTAAAACAAATTGGGGATGTAAAGTTTTCATAGGTATTTTAACCATAGATAATTAAACTTAAATCAGTGTTACTTTGTAATTTATTGTTTGACAAACAACTCTGTATATAAAAAAAAGTATATTATATTTAGAAATTCATGAATTCATCAACCGTGAATATTCATTTTAAGTAAATTGGAGTGTAAAGGTTGATATATTTTTATTTACCAACTATATGAAAAATACCAGTGCCGGGAATCAAACCCGAATATCAACCTTTATACTCCAATTTACTTAAAATGAATATTCACGGTTGATGAATTCATGAATAAAAAATTTCTAAATTGAAATTTCGTGGTCTATGGAGTTGTGCTACGATTATTATTGTCTCACCTGTTATATCTGCGTTTGCAGACTCGGTGACTTTGCCAACGAATATTATGGGAAAAATGCCTAGCTGGTTGTCAGCCAGGGTAACTCAGTGGTAGAGCATACGTGCGTTAAGCGGAGGTGCCCGGGTTCGATTCCCGACTCTGGTATTTTTCACATAGTTGGTAAATAAAAATATATCAACCTTTACAGTCCAATTTACTTAAAACAAGTATATTATATTTTCTTTATTTATTTCAAATAAATGAGTGTATCTTAAGAGAAGTATTATAACATGTTATTTAAAAATTAAAAAGGGGGTAAAAATTAGCTTCCTTGGCAGATTTAGTGAGCAAAGTAGGAACATCTCAGAATTCGCAAAACTGTCAGAGGTGGATAGTTAACGGCCCTCTTCACTTACTGTCGCCAGAAGTCCAAGCCAATGTTATTCTATGGGGAAATTTTCTATACAAATAACTTATTAACTAATACATATTTTTTAATTCTGTTTTCACATTCAGAAAATTCCCAACTGTTAAATGGACGAAACTTTTTTAAAAATGTATTTTTTAAATTTTTAATATTTTATTTTGAAATTGCAAAATGAAAAAAAATTCAAATATTGAAAATTCGTATTTTGCAGCTTCAAAATATAATATGAAAAATTAAAAAAATGCATTTTTTAAAAAAGGTCTCTCCATTTAACAGCTGGGAATTTTCTGAATGTGAAAACAGAATTAAAAAATATGCATTAGTTAATGAGTTATTTGTAAAGAAGAAATTCCCATAGAATAACATTAGCTTCGGCTTCTGGCGGTGGTGAGTGAAGAGGGCCCTTAATTAGACAAAAGTTTAGTTATTTAAAATTAAAAAAAAAAAAAAAAAAAAAAAAAATCTTTTAGCAATGGTGATCCCTTGGTTTATTAAAATAATAAAAAAGAAAAAGGTTATTTTCTTTATTATTAAAATAAATGTGAAGCAATTTAGGTCCTTATACTTTTTCTTTTATTTTCTATGGCAATAACGTGTGTAAAGTTTTCAAATATAAAGATTTATTGTTTGTTTAAAACAAAATTGCTTGAAAGTGATTATTCAGATATATAGTGAAATGCACAAATTGTATTTAAATAATGTTAACGAATGAAACCCGCATGCATCGTGCTTCAAAATGTTGTTTTCCCGCATTCATCGTTGTAAAATTTTTCTCCTGACCTTGTAAAAATTTTCTCCTGAAAGTCAAGAGGTTCCATATGACATACAAACTGGAATTACTTCTTTCATCCTAAAATAATTATTTTCCCCATTTCTATGGAGGATTAAAATTGTGATGTCATGTCTCCGGACCATCTATTCATTTTGTAATTTCTTAGCATGGCAGGAAATAACCTCTTCAGTAATCCAGAAAATTGTTTCATGAAATGCGATTTCATGCAAAAAAATTATGAAGAATACCAAACTGAAAGGCAAGAAAATGATGATGATGATAATGCAGATAAAGAGTGGTTGCGTGTAGCAGTAGATGCATCTGGTACAAGATTTAGTGATAATATTTGCATTAATAAAGACGTTGCGACATGCAGTATCCTAAAGCATAGAAGAAATGTATGATTTCAAAAAATGAAAATAATGGCCAAGAAACAGAGGGTAATTTTCCTGCCAATGACATAATTATGGTGTTTGAAATTGCACAGAGTTTTATATAAGCACATGAAATTACAGAAAAGGACCAAAAAAATGTTGTGAATCTGGAAAAATTCCTGTTTAATTTATAAAAGGAACAAAAAATCCAACATAAGATTACTGATTTTTAAAAATAAATTTTACTTAATATTCTACAACATTGATTTATTTCTTTGACAGTTTGGAAAGTAACAAATTACTTTCTATTAGTAGTATACTGTATACATAGTGTGTATCAATTCATAAACTTTTTTTTTTTTTTAACTTCACCTGCATTTGTCGTTTTCCCGTTTTCATTGTTTTTTTCCACGCACCCCGGGAAAAATGATGGATCAAGGTTCTACTGTAGTTAAATTTTTAACATAATTGGTCATAAACGGTTGTTAAAATGAGTGATCATAAGAGTATTTGAGGTTCATAAATTGAATATCATTGATAATAATGTTATCAATACATTTTCTTAGGTATAATGAAAATTGTAGATTGATATGCATCAAAAGCTGCAGAAATATTTCTTTAGGGGGTCATGTGGATTTCAAAGGCTGAAAGAAAGCATATTCTCTCTCTTTCTCTCTCTCTCTCTCTCTCTTTTTTTTTTTAATTTTGAAAATTCAGCCAGTGAGACCTGATTTTTAGAGACCTTTCAGAAAAGTGGTGGACCTTGATATATCAAAATCTAATGCACTGATCATATTGAAATATCGTACACTTCTTCAAAATAGAATTGACTAGTGCTTAAACATAGAATTTTTAAAAAGTTGAAATTTTAATTTTTAGCAGTCCTATGTAAGAAAACAGTACATTTTTGGAACATTTTACCCCACATATAGTCTTGTAAAATTAGTTGTAATTGAAAGAAAGAAAAATCCTTCATTCAAGAACTAATCAATTTTGTTTTGAAGACGCAAAAATTTCAATAAGATTGGTGCATTAGTTTTTGAAAAATTATATCCACTGCTTTTCTGTAGGGTCTCCAGAAACTAAGATCCACTGGCTGAATTTCTTAAACATTTTGAGGTTGATTTTTTATAGACTGAAATTTTTGAATAAAAAGTTTTATTTATATTTAAAAAATAATAAAAATTGAAACCTATGTAACCCTTTAATGAATGCTGTTTCCAGCACACAAGGAAATTTCAGAACTGCTTAACCCGTTAGCACCCAGTGTCCTCATTTGAGGACAGATAATAAAATGGCACATATATTTTTTGTGGTTTCTTGGAATGATTTCTGCTTTTTAGTGACAGTTTATTGCGTTATTCTAAATGATCCCTGAAAGTTTTACGCACCTACTATTAATAGTTATTTCATAATTTGGATAGTTATTTTATGATTTTTCATTCGTCGCACCTATATTTGCTTTTAGCGCTTGTATTCTAACTTAAATCAAGTTGAATAATAATATATATTATAATACTTTACTTTCGAGATCTTTGTCTCCATATAATATGAAATTAATCTGTTATCTCGAAGTTTTTCTATCTCAAAGTTTTCTCACTAGAACACTAAACGACAATAAATGAGGATGGGGTTTACATTTAAAACTATCAGAAAAATTGTTTAAGTTAATATATTTTACTGTCAGTTGTCTATATTAATTTAGAAGTGAAATAATCAGCTAATATATATTTTGCAAAATTAATTCTTGTGTTAACGGGTTAAATGATCAAAATTTGCATGCACTGAAATAGTTGATCATGTTTCTTTCAAAATAATATGTAGAATGCGATGTTATTAAATTATAATTTAAAATAATGAATTAGTTCTTAAAATAAATGAATAACTGAAAATTGCTAATGTGGATTAGAAACTGCCAGAAAAATGCAAAACACTAAAATTGAAAATGAAAATTAACCCCTTCCACTCCAGGGACGTACGTGCATACGTCCTAGTGTTAATGACCATTAATACCATGGACGTACGTGCATACGTCCAAAGAAAGTATACGATACAATAAGCCCAACGTTGTAGTGGTATCAGAGAGAGTTATTTTATTTGTCATATGGTATTTTGAAATTGTATTTTCATTACTGACAACTAGATGACGTTAGTAGTCTCGGTGACCTATTAGTTTTGGCTACGCCAGTTGTTTCGTGATTTCTCGCGGCTGCGGTTGTGTGTAATTTTCGCTCCTCGATTTTGTGTGTTTTGCCGGTGTTTGAAACTGTGAATAATGTCTGATTCTAGTGATTCGGATAGTGATTATATCCCCGATTATCACGAACTTGAATATTCCAATGATGATTTTACAACAAGTGAAGATGGCGAAAGCGATGACAGTGATGATGAACCACTTACAGCAATCATTGCTATAAATAATTGAAATACTTTGATATGTATTCATATTTACTACCTTCATTAATTAAATATATTTATTTCACAACGAAATGCACATTGTTACTTCGTTATGTATTGCATTATTTCAAAATTATAATCTGGTATTTCACATATTTACACTACAGCTAGCCTGGAGCAGAAGGGGTTAAAGATATAAATATAGAATTTTTAATTTCCTAGAAATGAATCAGTAAAACATAATTTAGAGAACATGAAAACTTGAAATCATGATGTTATGCTTCATGACAATGGTCGACTTTTGTAATGTTTTCATATGTTCTTTTATGTATTGTAATTATTATTTTAAATTTACATATTCAAAGTCGAAAATTTATTTAAAAAATACATTTCGATAAAATGAAAATAAAGTATATTTTAATCTAATTTTTTCTTACCCCCTTTTATTATTATTATTACAATGTATAAACTTTACCTTCTTTTTCTTATTTTATTTGTCTTACTGATTTGTTTTTAAAATCTCAAATTTTGTACTTTTTCAAGTTTTTTGTAACTGAATTGAATTAATATTTATTTAGGGAAGTACTACACTTTTTTGATTGGAGTATGTCTGCTGCGTTTGGTCATGGAGATAATTTGAAGTCAGCCCTAGAAAAATTCTCTATGTTGAATGACGACTTGGTATACACTTTGTTAAAACTCACTCCACTTCCACAATTAAAGAAGGCCTCAGATCTTGTAAAAGCTATTGATAGAAGATCGTGTAAAACTAATGGTTTTTATCAGCATGTGGGTTTAAAGATTATGCCCCATTATCGTAGTGAGGTATTTATATTTGCTATTGCTCTTTTGTTTTTTAGCTGTTGTTAATTCTTGTTCATAATTAATTTTTTCATCTAGCAAAATTAAGGAAAATCTTAAGTCTTTTACATTTATTATAAATCAGTTTAGTGTTGACAACTGTAGGGATCCATCCCTATGCATAGGGACTTTTAGCAATTTTCTTCAGCATGAAGAAATGATACAGGAACTTATCATCAATGTAGGGACATTTCGAACTGTCCATAGGTATTGAAGAGAGTGTGCGTTATTTGAGAGATTATAGACACTAATTCTTTTCTATTTGTTTAATGGATGCCACAGTACAAAACGAAACACACTCACGCAGTTCATATAAAAGAAAGTTGGGGCAAAGCCCACTAATACATAATAGGATAAACTCACTGTTTAATCTTGTTGGGGATAAGACCCGCTGATACATTATGAAGATAAACCCGCTGTGTTAAGTTGACTGCCATTGGAGCCAAAAACCAAACTACAACTGAAATTTTGTTATAATCATATGACCACAAAAACCCACAAAGCTCGTTCGGCATGTGCAGAAGTCCAAACAGTAGGAACATGGCAAAATTCGAGTTAGCAACACTGTATCAGTTATAGAAACCTAAAAATATGTAACTTATATTTCATTACAGTATATTCTTGATGGCTTTTTTTTATGCCATTCTACTGCTAATTTGTAGGAGAAAAAATTGCAAGCATGTAACCATGTAAGGGAGTGCACTTATGGACAATTTTAATTTTGTTATTTACTTAAGTAATATATATATATGTATATATATCGGTACATAAAAAAAAAAAAAAATTGTGTACACTTTTGTGTAAATTAACAAAAAAAAAAAAAAAAATTATAAAACAATAAAAGGCAATAAAAAAGGTAGCAGTTGGGTGGGCAGATATTTGATTACGGAGGTGGGGTGGTGTTGTATGGCTGGTTGGGTGGATGGGACTGTGAAATTAAATTAAAAAAAAAAAAAAAGCAGAAGGCTTGGTTGCATTTACTTTGTAATACTATGCAAACTTTCTTTTTCCATTAAAATTTAAGTTTCTTCTTTTTACTTTCTCTTACCCATAAGGTAGAGAAAGTATTGTTTTTGGGTCAAATTTTCGAATGCAAGATTTTGTTATATTTACACATTTTGAGGTCCCCTGAATACAAAAATCATGTTTTTAGCAAATGGTCTGTGTGTGTGTGTCTCTCTCTGTGTGTGTGTGTCTGTTATCAGCATATCTCAAAAACAAATTATCGCAGAAAGTTCAAACTTGGCATTCTAAATGTGTATCATATAGGGATGCTACAGTAAGCTTTTCGTTAATATCAAGCAAATGGTTCGTGTACAGGGACAATCAAGAGAATTCTAATACATTACGTCTATGGGGGAAATTGCAGGTAAGTAGAGTTTAACGTCTATAGACTGCACTAAACCAAATGAAACGAACATATATATTTTTTGTAATAGAGATTGTTTTCTGGGGAAAAAAATTTCTGTATGTAGAAGCCTCGCCTCCCCGGGGGGGAAGTCCCCCCTCGAGGGGAGTAAATTTTCATGATGGGTATCTTTAAAAAGAGCTCGCCAATACCTTTAAAACGAATGGTTGAACCATCGATATGCGATAATTTAAAACAAAGTTATCGATTTTTTTTACTTTTAACAAAAAAAAAAAACCAAAAAAAAAATCGCTTTTTTT
This sequence comes from Salticus scenicus, assembly GCA_963930645.1. Classification (NCBI taxonomy): domain Eukaryota; kingdom Metazoa; phylum Arthropoda; class Arachnida; order Araneae; family Salticidae; genus Salticus; species Salticus scenicus. Next base: position 219,945,839 of record OZ005661.1, read on the forward strand.
TTTTTTTTTTTAATATTGAGAATAAAATGGGCTTTTTTTAAAGATATTTGGTGTTATACTACTTCTCTAATATGGAAATCGTCTGCATTATCATAAAAGGTATTTTTTTAAAAAATTATAATATTAATAAATTATTTTTTAAAAACAGGATTATTTTTTTATAACCGAATTAAATTCTATATAAATGTAGGTGCATTAATGAAACGGGGGGTTGAAGGGGGTGGTAGCCCCCCTCACACAGAACTAATTATTATATAAAACTCTTCAGAAGCCTAATCTGAATTGTTTAATGCAGGTTTACATAACAGTACTCGTTATCTTACCTTTTAATCTGCAACCTGTATTTATAGTATTAAATTTCAGGGTAAGAGAAAGTCATGTGGATGACACACCAGATTATTTGAGTTGTCAACTATTCTTAAAATTCTCATCATACTATTAAATACATTGTAATCAGTCAGTGAATTTTATTGTTGCTTTGTGGTTTCCTTGTTATTCATCTGCTTTGAAATTTTGCTTTTTTAAATCCATTTGACTCCTATTCTGGTCGTGGCAGGCTGGGCGAGTGTTGCTGGCGTGAAACTAGTTTAACCCCACAGGCGTCACAAGTCTTGCCGCCTGCCTCCTTTTTTCCTAACTTAAGTTTCTTAAATTATTTATTCTTAAATTTTGATAATGTTTATGGATTTAAGTTAAGATTTGTTGTGTTACTTTAATGATTCGTTTGTTTTGCAGGCTGATAATTAATAAATCTGGATTCTTTAAATTTGTATATTTCATCCCCTGATAATTTTTTTTTTCTGAACTTCTCAAAGAATTTTTAATCTTATTGGTCATTGGTGTTTTAGTGATCTTGTATCTGTTGCTTGGCTTCTACTATGCTTAATAGATCATCATTATGATATATATATATTTTTTTGTGTGTTCAAAGGTTTTTTGTTGATACATGATTAACTTTGGCTTATTTATATAGAAATTCACTCTTATAACTGCCAATTTTTCGTAAAAGAAACAAAGAATCAGTTCGTGTATCATTAGATAGAAATGTCTGTATTATTATGTGATGTGTTTATTTTAAACTTTAATGACATCTTATCAAAGTGCGATAAATGCCCAGAAATCTGCACATCCTTGGGGCAAAAGGTACAATCAGTAACAAAAGTGTCCGAACACTAGCAAAAATTCCTATGTAAAAAAAGTACGCTTAATACAGTTTTGCTAAATAAATCCTTGTCGAATCCTGTTCTTAGACTGACTAAGAACAGGATTCGACAAGGATTTATTTAACAAAACAGTATTAATTAAAGTGTACTTTTTTTATATAGGAATTTTTGCTAGTGTCCAGACACTTTTATTACTGACTGTAGTGTCAATTTTAGGTCATTTTTTTTTAAATCTCTGACTATAAAAAAAGGGCTATGAGTTGAAAGCTATCATTTTATGAAGTATGCAATGATTGTAAGTCATATAAATTATTCTATAATTATTGTTAAATCAACAAAAATAATATTAAAGTTTAAAGATTTGTGGTAGCAAGTTCAACATATTTCTTAAAAAAAAAAAAAAAAAAAAAAATCAACTAATTTTGGAAGACTAAAAAAACTAAGACTTGACTTTCTCTTTTATTTTAGTTGAATAAAAGAAAGCTATTATCTTCAGTCCCCAAATCAATATGACTTATATTATAAGACAACTATATCCATTCATAGTTCTCTGGTATACATATATTAATTATCTCTTAACACATATTTTGATTTTATTTTTTAGGATGAAATTCTCCAAGGTATTTGCAATTACTTACCATCTTCTCAAGACTATATTTTGCATAATGATTACGATGACTATGGAGAAAATGTAACACCAGTTTCACCAAGTGATATAAGTGTTTCTGTAAGTTGCACTTTATAATTAAAAAATTCTCAGATTTTTTTTTAGAAGTGTGGTGATAATTTTGTAGCTCAAACGTTTTGATAGTTTGTGTGGAGCCCAGTGGCAGAAACACCACGACATGGTGACATAGTCGCGGACACAGAAAAAATGCTTGCAGACAGTTTTTGTTTGCACTAATAAAAAAAAAACTAGTCTGCAACTTTCGGATAGTCTTTGTCTGCAGTCATAAAAAATTGTCTGCAATTTACGGGCATTTTTCAGCCGCAACAATATGCTACTGATGTATGACGTCTCAGATGCTCTCTGGCTTAAAAGCTTTCAGGCTTTTTGAATGTACGCCATTTTCACCCCTGATTACACACAAGTATTCGCAGACAGATTATGAAATTTTAAAAGCCTGTCACAGGCAGCTACAAAACTTTCTGCCACTGGGGTGTGGAGTACGCTAAACAGTGCAATTTAAAATCTCACAGATTGGACATTTTTAAGCCTAAATGTTTTTAAAATCTAGAACACTTCTTGAAAAATCCTTTTTCTTTCATTTTTGGTAGCTGATCTTGCATATTATTGTTATTTTGCTAAAAGAGGGCACTATTACTGTAGTGATTAATTGAAAGTAATATAGAAAACAGTTCTGATACAAGGTTTAATAGCAATTTCAAAATTGAATTAGTGTGATAAAGATAACATCAAAGACTATAAAGAAAATCTGATGTTGACACCACGTGAGTTCCTTATATAACTCTTTTAACATATAACCGGTACTGGCTATATAATAATATACAAAGCTTTTAAGGGCCCTCTTCACTCACCGCCACCAGAAGTCGAAGCTAATGTTATTCTATGGGAAATTTTTCTTTACAAATAACTTATTAACTAATACATATTTTTAAATTCTCTTTTCCCATTCTGAAAATTCCCAGCTGTTAAATGGATGGACCTTTTTTAAAAATTATTTTTTAAATTTTTTATATTTTATTTTAGAGCTGCAAGATACAAATTTTCAATATGTGAATTTTTTTCATTTTGCAATTTCAAAATAAAATATTAAAAATTAAAAAAAAATACATTTTTGAAAAAGGTCCGTCCATTTAACAGCTGGGAATTTTCAGAATGTGAAAACAGAATTAAAAAATATGTATTAGTTAATAAGTTATTTGTAAAGGAAAATTTCCCATAGAATAACATTGGTTCGGGCTTCCGGCGACGGTAAGTGAAGAGGGCTGTTAATATACACGTTGTTACAAAAATATTGGCATTTTTGTATGTAGCATGCGGTTTGTAAATCAGCTGATAGGTTCCATTCCATAAATAGTATCGAAAATAAGCCAATAAAATTACTTCAGCCACAAAAATAAAGCTATCAGGATTATATACTAAACAGACCATGAATGTCTCTTGTTCAGGAATAGTACTCCTCAACTTATTACAGAATCCCTCATTGATAGGAATTCTTTCAAGTATAGATAGCCTCCTTTTTATACTCTTAGGTGAAAAATAGTAACGAGAAATGATACATTGTACATAAAAATTAACTCTGTTTCAAACTGAGAAATGATTTATTGATTCTGGCAATCTTGAACTGCCAGAAACTTCCTACTAAATTTCATTGCTAATCTGACCACCTCGTCAACTTTGTTGCCAATGCAGATTTTGTCTGGATGGCCTATCATTGAATTTGGCGACTTGATAATAAAATTTGCTGCAGAATGCACCAATCATGTTCTCGAAACTTCCTCACCATTATTTGAGTTCACATAGAATCAGTTTTTAGAGAAAGATCAGTCATTGCTATCTTTTTTCAAGGAGGGATAAAAGAGTAGAAAAGAAAATGCATTTTTTTCTACGTTTTCGATGGTCCTTTATTTAATATTTCAAAGATTTATCGGCACTTTCTTGCAAATTACCAAAATCAGATTTTTTTTTTCTTTTTTATATATCAGTATTGTGCAACATAATACTTAATGGACTCTTCCCAGTTTCGTCTGCTCAATCATGTGATAGAGGAAAACAAATAATTGAATTCAATTAAATATTGTTCTTAAGAACAAAAATGCTAATATTTAATACAAAATAAAATAAAAATAATATTGTGCATTTGTAAACAGTAGAATAGTTGTATTTGTAAATTCAATAATTTTTTAAAAGCACTTTATGTGTTTATTTATTTTCAACTGTAATAATCGATTTTTGTACGTTGCAGTGTAACTGTTACATTAACTGATCTAGCAATAAATAATAGCTTGTTCTTGTGGAATGTTTATGGATTGTAAAATGTTTTCATTTAATTTAATTGCATAAAGGTGTTACAACAAGTTAATTAACTTAGTTACTCGTCTAAATAGATTTACGTAGTACGGTATTGCACTGTTACTGATTTAAGTACCAAAAATCAGAGTATTAAACATGTTCTTCATGAACATCAATAACAAACATAAACTAAATGGTGATTGTAAATTTATACAGCAAACAAGAGGTGATGAATAATGATAAAAATGGATTAAAAATGATGATGCATAAAAAAATAATACTGATTAAATGCGATTGATCAAAAATAAGAATAGAAAATATGTTGTTTCAGTAATCGCTATAGATAAACAAGACTTTGTCTGTTATTTGTTTTTCCTCTATCATGTGACCTCTGACGTCAGGTGAGAAGAGCCCATTGTTCAGATGTGGAAATTATGCAGAAACGTATTATAATTTTCCTTTATTTCTTCAGCAAAAGGAGGCCTCATCAGTGGTCTCTCTCTCGAAGCTGATAGACGAGAAGTGCCATTTAGTCTCAGGTTGCTCTTCCTGATCCATCCATTTTGAGTTTTCCTTGGTTTTCTCTGGCACCTGCATAAATATTGGTTGGGTTTTTTAGGAATACCTCCAGTTTTATTTCATCATATTTCATTACGTTAACTCAGAACTCTAATTTTCAATCTCAGAAAGAAATATATAAATTTATTTATTTTTTAATTGTTCACTAAGATAAAAAGTGACAAGTTTAAAAAGTAGAATTCGAAAAATAGAATTTAAAAAATTTCATTTTTCAACCCAATGCAATGTTATTTTTAGAAAATTTTATATACTATACTAGAGACAAAATACTGAAATAAGAATATAAAAATATTTAATATTTGATGAAATAGGAGTGACCGGATGTATCCGTTAGCAGCAATTAGATGGTTAACAATACTAGTTACATTAATTAACATATGATATGAAAAAACAATGAGTAGACTGTAGACCATTATTATATCTTCCTTTTTCTTTCTTTCTTTTTAGGTAATCAAAAGGTCAGTATTTTTATCTATATTATATAACTCATTTGCAAAAATGTGCAATTTTTCTATGTTAGGTTTGATATAAAACTATGAAGAAGAATTTTTTTTTTCAATTCACTTGTCTGCATTTTTCAATATTTCAGTATTTATTATAAAAGTACCAGAGTTTTCAGTACTAGGGTTTATTGTCACTACTTTTCTGGTGTTTCACTGTCAAAGTGTCTTTCTTTCTTTCTTTCTTTCTTTTTTTTTTTTTTGTTAATTATTTGATTTTTGTGAATGGTCAATATTAAAATTGCTGATTTTTTATGAAGGGTCTATTTAAAATTTTCTAATTTTTGTGAAATGTTAATTTTTAAGATTACCAATATTTATGAAAAATCTGTTTTCTGGCTTGAATTTTTTCTAAATTCACTCCGGAAGAGTGTGCAAATTTCTTGTAATATTGAAATTTTTATGTTAAAAAATCTGGAGTGACTCCACTCGACTTTCCGAACATTGAGTAATTAACAGTTTTGTAGATAAAGTAAAGAAAGAGTAGTTGTTAAACAAACAAAAGAGAGAAAACCATAATAGAGTGCTTGAGTAATTTTCTCCATCTATTACACGTTGTTTTATTTAACGCTACTGAACTTTGAGCCCATAGATCATAATGACAAAGAAATTTTCGTTGTGTCCCTGTAAAAACCTATAAATGTTAGATTCACCAAAATGCTTATAGTTAGTGCAACAGTGATTTATAATACTCATATAAATTTTCAGCTGAATTCAATAAGGCGTTTAGATGCTATCGTACTTTTAAAAATTTAGTCCCATAGGCCATAATGATAAAGAATTTTTCTTTGTGTCCCTGTAAAAAAACTGTAAGTGCTAGATTCACCAAAATCTATACAGTTAGTTCAACTGTGATCTATAACATGTGTACAATGTTTTTGCTCGGATTAATAAGGCGTTTAGACACTATCACATTTTTAAAAATTTGGCCCCATAGGCATAATGATAAAGAATTTTTGTTTGTGTCCCTGTAAAAAAACTATAAGTGCTAGATTCTCCAAAATCTATACAGATTGAGTATTTGTGATCTATAATATGTGTATAAAATTTTTGCTCAATTGAATAAGGCGTTTAGATGCCATAGCACTTTTAAGATTTTGCTCCCATAGGCCATAATGATAAAGAATTTTTCTTTGTGTGCCTGCAAAAAAAACTATAAGTGCTAGATTCACCAAAATCTATAGGGTTCGTACTATGGTGACTTACAATATGCGTACCAACTTTCAGGTTAATCGAACGAAGCGTTTAGATGCTAGCGTGTTCACCCACAGACATACACACACACATACATACATCATCGTAAAAATAGTGAAAACGGACTCAGGGGACCTCAAAACGTATAGAAACATCAAAATCTCAAATTCGGATTTTTGACATGATTACAATACTTTCCTCACTATAGTGTTCGGAAAGTAAAAATGAAAAAACATTTATGCACTCTAATAGTCCCCACCAACCACCAGTATTAAATATCATTCTAATAATATGATATTTCAGGCCATAACTAATACAGTAGAACTTTGATAATTCAAAGTTGAAGGGACCAGAAAAAAATTCGAAATATCCAAAGATTCGAATTACATATACTAATTTGTCAAAAAAAAAAAAAAAAAGAGATAAATTAAAAAATTAAAACTCTACGATCAAAGATTTAACACATAAACTTTATATCTAAGAATACTGCACATCCCCCCCCCCCCCCCCCATTAAATCAATGTTTTTTACGAGCTTAATTATTCAACACTTTTTAAAAAATAGTCAGATATTTTTTATTTCTTCTTTAAGTACAATCTTTGTGTCATAGCATATAACTTGATACAAAAACAGAATCTTCTTCATTAGACATGACTTTCAATTAAAAAAACCCTCAAAGTTCATGTATATGAACCACATCTTCTGATGCACTAGGTGGGGGCTTCTCTTGTATTTCCTTATCCTTCTTTTGAAACATTGTTAAAATATATTAGCTGAGAAGAATCTCGGGAACATATTTTACAGTAATATTTTAAAGGTAATTGTATGAAAAATTTGAATTATCCAAAATAGAATTCGAATTATCCATGATTTTTTAACATTATTTTAATACAAAATTCAAGAGACCGAGTAAAAAGTTCGAATTATCCTGAATTTCGAATTGAACAAGTTCGAATTATTCAAGTTTCACTGTAATAACATTGGTATATTGTTGTTAATTTAAATTAATTTCTGTTGCTTGAAATATTTTTATAATTGACTCTAAATTGTTTGAATTTAGGTGATCTTAGTAAACTGGGGTAAAGGTGCCAAAAATCCAGTGGAATTTGTTCATTTTTACTCTAAAGACAACATGTACATGAATATAAGCTCTGAACAATCCGAAGTGCCTGTGATGCCACCCAAATCTTATGAAGAGATGCAGGTTCATGTACTTAGCCGTCGTTCTGATGACTTTGCTCTCGCTGTGATTCGATTGTGTTACGATATGTACTGGGAAAATTCAACTGCCAAATGTAATGGTCATGTGTGATATATCATATGTTATCAGATTTTTCATTCACTCATTTAATCTTGTGACTTAACTCTTCAGAAATACAGAAGATTAATATATATACATATCTTTATTTTTGTAAATGGCTTTTTAAACAGAGATGATTTTTGAAATAGTATGCATATAAGTTCCTTATATATTTTTTTGTGGTTCTCAAAGTGAGTGTGTGAAAGCAAATCTAATTTGCATTTAGGAATCATTAATATTTTTGTGTAAACTTACTAAGATTTTTTTATTTTTATTTTTTGTGTGTAAAAATGAGAAAAAATATATTTATGTCTGCTTTTAAATCATTGAAAACACTTCATCGAAAATACTTTTCTGAAAAGTAAATGTGGAGGTTAGTATATGTTTAACCATAGCCTCCTTAATTAGATGCCTGTCGCGTGGCTCATAAACTTGGCAACATTTGAAGCGGTAGACAGCGCCACCTGATACAGATTGCGCGACTTTTTTATTCAACTGTCACCAATAATTTTAAGAAGTGATATATGATATGTATAATCGACGTCTCTTCGATTCTATTTGCCTTTTATGTATATCGTATCCCACTTTTAACATTTTTTGGTGGCTGTTGAATAAAAAAGTCGCGCAATCTGTACCAGGTGGTGCTGTCTACCGCTTCAACTGTTGCCAGGCTTCCAAGCCACACGACAGGCATCTAGTTTAGGAGGCTATGGTTTAACATTTCAAATGTCTTGAAATATCCATTTTTTTTTTCTTTCATTTTTAATGGGCTTTAAGAAAATTTTCTTTAGGATTGTTTTCTGTGTGATTCTTAAAATTATACTTAAATCTTCCTTTAATAAAAAAAATATATATATTAGTATTTTGAGTTATTCCTCCTTACTCCTATGTCTCTATTAACATTTATTATACGTATAGTAATTTTCTTTTATGGCAGCCCCATGGGACTACTAGTACTTTTTATAGTAGTTTTATAATACTATTACTAGTAGTACCATATCTGCTAATCAGTACTATAGTACAAGTTATAGTATCTTTATAGTACTTTTATTTTACAGTGGTCCCATAGGGCTGCTATAAAAGAAAAGTACCATATACGTGTATATATATGTCTTTTGTAGCACATTTTGAATACAAAAATCGAAAAAAAATGTGTTTTTTATATATAATCTATTAAACAAACAAACAAACAAAAACTCATACCTTCAGGATAAAAAATAATTAAAGCTTAACAAAAAAAAAAAAAGGAAAAGAAAATATTTAATTCACTAGAATTAGAAACATTATTATTTTTATTTTTTAGTTTAAGGGTTATACCAGAACAATATATTCTATATCAGTTTTATTTTTTATTTTTTTTCCTGGTAAGAGGAGGGGGGGGGGGCTTTTTTTTTTTTTTTTTTTTTTATTAAGGATTTTTTTTTTTTTTTTTATGTGTTGATAATAACACATAGTAACATAACTATACTAACATATATTAACTTATTAACTATAATATGTAGTTCAAAGTCAATACTGTCAATTTAAATGGAAATGAAAAAAAAAAAGATTGAGCATAGGAAGTTGTATATGCTTTTAAGTATTGATCTCTAGTGATGTTTTATTTGAATTATTTTTATTTTGTGTCATTTTGTTTATTTTAGCGTTGTTGTCATTTTAAGTTTATGTGCATTTGTTCATTTTGTTAATATTTTTGCAACTGATATATATTGTTGAATTAAGAATGTATTATAGTTATATAATCAAATGTGCAATTAGATATTGTGTGCTTTCATTTGTTTTCTGCAATTTATGTTATATTCAGAATTTTGGATTGAGTAGTTTATCAAAATATGTATTTATATAATTGATTTTGATGTACTTTGTATTAAATGTTCTCTTTAATTATCAGCTTTTGGGGGAAGAAGAATAAAAATGGAATTTTAATGACAAGAGTTTTTGGGTTTAATACAGTTTATGTTTGCTCATTAACTAGAATTTACCAGTTCTGTTTTAACTTTTACCTTTTTTACCTTTCTAGGCCCTCATTGCTGTAAGGAGTATATTGTTTAATGAATATAGAAAATAGATCGTTAGATAGCTTAACATTCTGGGAAAGCTGTGGAATAATCTTTTTAAAATTATCTAGTATATTACATGTTGTAAAAAATGGTCCCAGATTTTAAACTGTGCAAGAAATGTTAGAAATAAAGAAATATTAAAAAATAAGTCATACCTGAATGTTATTTTTTATATATATTTTTGTACTTTTACTATCAAAAGTATGATCAAAATTTATACTTATAAGATATGCCATAAAACAGGATATTTCCTTCAAGGTTGATTTCTGCGTAAGTTATAAAATTGTACTTGCATTTTCCCCTTAAAATAGTAATAATAATATTTGAATATTTTTTCCCTTAACTGCTTTTTTTTTTTTTTTTTTTTTTTTTTGTTTCTGTCGATGTTTATTATATAAACATGTGTACTTACACACACACACACACACACACATATATATATATATATATATATATATATGTATATAATAATGATTCATTAAGCATAGAAAAGCCAAGCAACAGCTACAAGATCACTTATATATATTGTAGTACATTTTAAATATAAAAAATGAAATTTTGGTTTGTTAAACAAACAAAATCAAATTTATTCAGGTTTTTTTTTTTTTTTTTTTTTTTTTTTTGAATATTCCAGAAGATCCTGTTCTATATTAATTTAACATGCTCTTTTCATTCATTTAAATATTTTAAAAAGTGTATTAAATTATTGATTAATATAATTTTTGAAAATATTAAATTATTGATAATATTTAGTTAAAATCCTGTGCTGTCATTTTAAGTAGAAAGGGGGAAAAATTGAGCATAGGAAGTTGAAATGTTCTTTCCAGTATTGATTTTGTGATGTTTTATTTGAATTCTTTGTTGTTTTATTTTATTTTGAACTTGTTTTATTGTTGTTGTTGTCATTTAAGTCGATGTGCATTTATTCATTTTGTTAATACATTGGAACTAATATATATCAAAGAATTATGAGTTATTATAGTTGTATAATATATATTATATATTTATTTAATCAAATGTGCAATTAGTTATTGTGTGCTTTCATTTATTACCTGGATTTTGTATACCATTCAGAATTGTAGTTTGGGTAAAATATCAAATTAATTAAGGATTTAAATAATTATTGAATTGCTGATAGTTATGCAATGTTTTTACTTTATGTAAATTAGAAGGGAATACAGACTTTGATCAAATTTGAAAATATTCAGAATTTCTTACGTATTATCAATTTGCTTTTCATATACTGTTGAATTTATATGTTCATGTATGCAGATGATGTTAATGGGTGATAATTTTCAAAAGATTCAGGTGTTTCTAAATAATAAAAAAAAATGATTTTGATGCTGTTTTTAGCTAAGTATTCCCTTCAATTATAGTATACTCAAAATTATCCATTGGATTGATTGGAACAGGTTCTGCAGAGGATGCGAATTGCAGGTAAACTGCAAAAAATCTGAAAATTGAGGGGCAAATAAAATAAAAAAATATTCTTGCTCAATAACTTAATTTTATTGTATATGAAACATAATACAAACAGTGAAAATATTCTCAGTAAACAGTAAAAGTATTTTAATAAAATTAAACATAATTTATATGTCTCATTAATATATTAAAACCAGTGTGACATTAAAAATGATATAAAGAATACAAAAAGTAAAACTTTAAAAATACATTTTAATTAAAAACATTAAAACACAAGACAGACATTTCGGCTAAAACACTAGCCCTCCTCAGTGTGAAACATATGAGCACAACATTTACAAAAATTCGTAATACATCATAGCAAGATTAAATATTCAGGGGGAATAGCTTTAGCCTTGTTCAAGCCAGAATGTTGTATTTTGGTAAAAGTGCCCTCTAGAAAAATACGGGATTCATATATATTTACATTAGAAGCTGAAATTTGAAAGTTTTCAAAATCCGGAATATGATCACTATTGAGAGAATGGATTACGAGTTTTGATCTTAAATCTCCTGTTTTCTATGTAGTAAAGGTATTTGTATTTTATGCAGTAAAAGGTGTGAAAACAATAAACCGAAAAGCATACTTGCTAGATATTGGCAATAATTTATTTTTTGTTTCTTGTTAAGAAAACACTTTCACTCTATCCCACCCTTTTCCTCGTGCTCATAGGCAGTTAGAAGTTTACAATATCAGCTATTGAAAAAGAAAATAATCTAATATTTCTGTGCTTATATCGTCAAAAGTACAATAAAAATTTTCTTAAAATAAATCTTTCCTTTGGTTCACCTTCTTTTTCTATGTGTGTGTTTATTTGTGCAATTTATTTTCACTTAACTGTAACTAGAATTATTATTTACATACATATATTATTATTTTATCAGATTATATATACACATATTATTTATATTATGTGTCTTATTATTTATAGGATTTATAGATTGTTGGAATATCTTGAATTAAATATATTAATTGTGAAACGATAGCTAATGATAAGAGCTCTCTTTTAAGCTTTTTAAGTTATTCTATTCAACCCTGTGCTATCATTAAACTGTACTTTACAGTATTCATGTAATATTTTGTGTTGTTTCTTTGAAATACTATATTTCTTTATGATAATCAATAGAGTAATAATGTTTTTTGAAATACATAATCATTGATTCGTATATCATTTTATAGGTGATATGTGTGTATCGAGAAGTTTGAGTTATACTGATTAATAATTGATTACGATAGATTTCAATCTTTAACATCTTGACTGTGGAGACTTTCAACTTGTATTCTTACTTTAGAATTGATTTGTTAAAAAAATAAATAAAATAAAAATTAACAAGTTTTATTAAGAATTAAATTATGAATAGAAATAATAAAGTGTAGATAAATAATTATTAGTTGTACAAATGGATATATTATATACATATAACAACATTTATAGTTAACTTTAAAAAAATACAATCATTTAAGACTCCATGTTTTACTTGGCCAAAACTTTTTCACTGGGGTACCCCACCGTTATCAATGGCACACTCGTGCTTGAAGCTTCATTACTTCACAGTAAAGAAGCTTCAAGCACCAATGTGCCGTTGATAATGCTGAGGTACCCCAATTTTTTAAGACTCTATGTTTTACTTGGCCGAAACATTTTCACTAGGGTACCCCAGTGAAAACATTCCGGTCAAGTAAAACATGGAGTAGAAGGTTGTATTTTTTTAAAGTTAAGTTAATTTTGTACTTCATGAAGTGTTTTTGGATAATGGTTAATGTCAAAAACATTTATAGTAATTATTAAACAAGTATTGTAACATTGGTCACTATTTTATGTAGGTATCTAAAAGAACGAAGATCAAAATAATATGAATTTTAATCCAAATGTGCAATTAATGTATATGTTTTAATGCATAAAAATAATTACAAAAACATATGATAACAAAAAATTCCAAAATCGTGACAAAATAATTTTTTTTTTAACTTTCCTTCATATATAGGAATGAATACAGCTTAATTCAAATACGCTGGATGAGTAAAAATTGAGTTAAAATAATCATGGCGTTTTTAAAAAACTCATGCATTAAAAAAAAAAAAAAAGTTTGCATGTTAACATGCTATCGACATGTTAAAAGCAATTTTACAATTGCTGTTCATTAAAATAATTTATTATTCTTAATCAAATCATTTGTTTGTTGTTTTGGAATGTTCTCATGATCTGATTTAAGTGCCTTTTTTTTTTTTTTTAAAGCTTTGATATTTCAGTATGAATTACTCACACACATAAAAATTCCAATCTTTGTATAAACTATCTGTACATGCATTTACATAATTGATATGTAGGCAGAATTCCATGTCCTTCAAAATCAAGATTGGTATGGTTTTGGTTTACTAGACTGTCCAAAGCAGCATGATTCATCATAATTGTATTTTAACAAAACTGTCTATGTTTTAAAAGATTTAAAATTTTAATTAAAAAACAAATACATAAATAAAACAAACCCGAGAAATTTGTTACTGTGCTATATTAATAAAAATAAATAAATTCCATCTAACCCAGATTTTAAAATTACATTATTATTATTATTATTATTATTATTTTTTGCTGTCCTCCTAATCATTTTTATCTCTTCTTTTAAGTTTAATTCTTTTTATCAGATATATCCTCATTATTATCCATTTTGGGCAGTTTTAGAGAGTTAAAACCACTTATCCTGACTTCAAAATGTTAAGAATTTCACGCACTTCTTTCAGTTGAAACAAACATAAAACACTCCATTTGTTTATAATGTTATTTCATTTGAAACATACAAAGAGGGGCTATGAAGGCTTGACCCTCCCTCCCCACAGACACTTAAAAATGAAATAAATTTTCATTTTTAACTATTGAAATAAACTAGGGAACCTCCTTCTCCTCTGCAGATAATGTGTCTAGTTTTGCCACCTGGAAATGTTATTCTTTCTAACAACTTAGGTTACTTTCACCAGCATTTTTGACCTGAAAGAAGACTTTTGTAATGTTATAGATTCTGACAAGCAATAAATACATTTATCAGGGTCAGGGAAAAATCAGGTTATTTAAGTCTGTCTGAAAAGGTTATGAAATGGTCAGGGAATTCTGAGAAATTTTGTTGAAATAAGCCATATTTTAAAGCTCATTATTGTTAAATTGTTTGCTCATTTTGTGAAGTTTTTTGGGGAAAATAAACAGTGTAAGTCTGGAAAAAGTCAGGGTATTTGGAAAACTTCTAATGTTGGTCACCCTGATTTTATTTATACATTTAAATAACATCCATGAAATTAGTTTTGTATTTTACTTATCAGCAGAAACTGCTTCATCATTTTAGTCTTCAAATTGACAGTATTCTGTGATATTTCCTGTGGTATATTTTATAGCGTAAATAACTGCCAACACAAAGTGCCAGTAGAACATTTACCCACCTACTTCAAATGATTTTTTAAGTGATTCTCTCACTCTTTAAAAGTGTTTTTAATTCAGAGCTCATTTAGTCCCAAGAATTAAAGGTTCTTATCAGACCAATAAATCTGTTTTTTTTTTTTTTTTTTTTTTTTTTTTTTAAGTTTCATTTTATTTAGTGCTTAAATTTTTTAATTAAGAGGGGACAATACCTAATCCTGAAGGCAGCTGTTGCCAATGTTATTCTATGGGAAAATTTGTTAACACAATTAGTCATTGCCCAATGTATTTTTTTAAATTCCGTTTTCACATTCAGAAAATTCATAACCGTTAAATGAGTACTCATTTTTGAAAAAATGATTATTTTAATTTTGAGGTCAAAAATGTGATTTTTCACAAATTGCATTTTTCTCATTTTTTAGTAGCTAAATAAAATACTAAAAAATTTTTTTAATCATATTTTGGAAAATAAGTACTAATTCAACGCTTATGAGTTTTCTGAATGTGAAATAGAATTTAAAAATATTCATTAGGGAATGAGTAATTATGGAAACAAATTTTCCCATAGAATAACATGGCCCGCAGCTGTCGGCAAGATTAGGTACTGTCCACTCTTAAATGAAATGTTGAGAACAGTTAATCCAGTGTTGCCATATTCTAATTTGTAAATAACAAGAAACCTACATAATGTTACATCAAGTCATTTTTTTTTGTTTTTTTTTTCTTTTAAACACGAATTCCCATATATTTTTATAATAACTTAATTTCTCTTTCATTCTTGTGTTAAACATCAAGAACTCGTTAAATTTGCAAAAATTTAGTTTCTTAAACCATTATTTTCCAAAACTTTTATATCTAATTTACTCTTAATTATTAAAATTTATAAGTTTTAGTAAAGAATATTGAAGGATTACAAAAATTTTTTTCAAGCAGTTAAGTGTACTACTACAGATCGTCCCATTTTTGGGATAAGAATGTACTGTTTAAAATATTGTGTAAAATAATAAAAAATATAACATCCCAAAAAAAAGGACAAGTTGTTTTTTTAAAAGCTACAAAAAAAAAAAAAAGTTATGTTTACTCAAACTTATTACATTTTTTATGTAAAAAAAAAGTAATTTTGGAAATTTATTAGTTTTCTTTTTTTTATTTATTAGTTCTTTTCCATTTTGTTTTACTGAATTTTGGGCTATGTTGATATAAATTCATCGCCCTATCTCTTGAAAAAATTATACTTTTGTGAAACTTTGTATATGAAAGTAATGAAAGCATAAAAAAATGTTAACTTTCAAAGTATTTTAACATTTTTCTAGTTTAGTGTTCTTTCAAGAAATATTGTTTTATTTACAATCTTTGTCTTTCATTTCTATGTATGTGTTGTTAGAATATTACATATATGTATATGTTTTTATTTGTATTTATTTTCTTCATTAAAACTGCACAATTGCTTTGGAGAGTTCAAGTTTATTTTCATGTTATTGAAGTTTTTATTTAGAGTTATAATCTGTTTACAAAAAATGTGTGTGCAGTGTTCGATCGTATTAAATAAATTAGTATTTTAAGTATCAGAAATGGCAAATAACTTATAAGTTAGAAAATGCTATTATAACATTTTGCCTAGAATTATTTCATTATTAGTGAGAATTCTTATCTTCTTTGTTAAAAGAATATTATATTAAGTATTATAATTATTTCTTTAGCGTTTCAGTATTTTTAAATAGTCTCTCTTTTTTAATGTTTGTATATTATTAGTATTAAATATAATTAATTACCTTGGCACTAAAAAATATGAAAAATGTTTGTAAGCATATCTTATTTACCTAAGTTAATTTGTAATGAATTATATATTCAGTAGCGGTTATTTGGTCAGCCCATTGGCCCAATAAAAATCTCATTATATATGTGGGATAAAGCAAAATTTCATTTTGAAGATGTTTTAGTATCAGATTTGCACTTATTTAGAAAAAAAAAAAAAAAAAAAAAAAAAAAATTATACAAACAATGTAATCAAACATAAGATCATTTGAAAAATGTATTTATAAAAATTATAGTCAGACATTTTTTAATGAAAGCGACTTATCAGTTATACACCCACATTTAATACACTTCTTTTATATCATTTATGTTGCAAAAAATTACAATATTTCATTATCTTAACATTTTAGCCATGCTTCCTAGTATCTTTCTAAAATGTTCACTTTTTTTTTTTTTTTTTTTTTTTTTCCTGTCTGCTGTTATGTTTCTAATTTTTTTTGTTTGTCATGATTGTGGAAATTTCTATATTTTTAAAACTAATTGAAAAGGAAACTGCAAATACCTACAATTACAAAATATTTTTTAAAAATGTAAGCAATTATGACATGTTTGAATTTAAAAAAAAATCAATTTTTTGAAAATTACAAAAACTAACTCTTTTATTCAGTCACCAGGTCACTATAGTCGTATTAAGTAAAATTTGATAGTGATCCTAACTAATATAACATAAAAAATTTCACTTCTGTGCATCCAAATCTGACTGAGATATTTAGTTTCAAAATTTGGGATTTTTTTTTTTTCAACATTTTCTCACATTTTCATTAAGGATTTTTTAACCAACCCCTAAATGAAGTAAAAAAAAAAAAAAAAAAAAAAAAAAAAAAACTTTGAAACTAAATTTTTTAGTCAAATTTGGATGCACAGAAGTGAAATTTTTGGTGTTATATTGGTTAGGATGAGTGGCAACTTTTACTTAATGTGACTATAGTGACCTGGTGACTAAGTAAAGAGTCAGTTTTCAAAAAATGAATTTTTTAAATTTAAACATGCCATATCATAAATGATGATATTAAAATATATATATATATTTGTAATTGGAAGTATATCTCTACAATCAATGCCATAGAAATAAAGGCCTCCTTACAACTTTGCTATACTCTCTCTCTCTCTACATATATATATATAAATAAATTGTAAAATATTGTCTCTGACTTCCATTACTAACTGTAAATACAGTTTTTTTGTTAGTTCCTAACAATCTTTAAAGTATTAGTCATGTTGTTTTGAAATAAATAAAAAGCACCAGTCCTGACTTTCAGCATGTCAGCAGATATTCAGAAAGTCTTGATTGTAGTTGTTTTTTCTTCACAATCATTATCATCTAGGCTGAAACAGACAATTTCACTGCTCTTTCACAATCATTTTTTTCTTTTCCCCATGTACAGTATCATTTCGTTAAACTCCACTTCATGAAAACAGCCTTCTTCGCAAAATTCAGCTGCTTTAAACTGCTATTTTTATTTTTAAAAAAAATATTCGTACCAAAAACATGGTTTTCAGTACATATAGAGGTGCCAAGTATTACGATTTGTCCGTAATTATTACGGATTTACGGCATTATGGGCAACATATAAAAATTACCAATTATACGCATTTTAAAATGTCGCGGATATCATTCGTTAAAAAAAAAGGAACTCCACTAACGATCGATGATGAAACGCACAACGGAAGCATTCCAATTCACAGTCATTCTCCATCCACAACATAAATGTCAATATTCATTTTAAATTTGCTTTATAAGATTCTAGAAACTATAAAGAAATAGAATTATACAATATTTCTTGCTGATGTAATTATTTTTTGACCCTCCTCCCCCCCCCTCTTTTCTTATCTCCAACCAGCCATCATCGATTAAAAACTCTGCAGAAGCCTTTAGTTTCCCATTCTTTCTCCATCAGCAACATAAATGTCAATATTCATTTTGAACTTGTCTTATTAGATTCTAGAACCTATAAAGAAGTAGAATTGTTTCATTTCTCATTTATCTATTTATATTTTGACTGCCCCTCCCGCTTCCCAACTAGTAATCGGGGATTACTTCTAGAACCAAAAAAGTGATAGAAGTGCTCAATATTTCTAACATGTGTAATTATTTTTAGGCTTTATTACTGAACTTGATGAATCTATTGGTTTTTCCTTAGTAAATTTAAAATGCATACTATACCATCAAACAAAAGATATGTTAGGTTTTATGCAAGATACATAAAAATATAATAATAAAAATGTTTTATTAAAAAAAGAGCAGTATTTTAGTATTTAATGCCATTAAAAACAGTTGTCTATGAAAAAGTGGCTATTAAATAATAAATAAAATAAATTTTTGTAACCCTTCCTCTCATCCAAGTGTCTCCCCCCCCCTCCACAGCAGGTTAAAAAAAAAAAAAAAAAAAAAAAAAAAAAAAACTTAGGTTTTATGTAAGATACATAAAGAAAAAAAAAATAATAATAAAAATATTTTATTAACCCGTTAGTAGTCACTATAGACAGCGCCACCTGGTACAGATTGCACACTTTTTTATTCAACTGTCACCAATAATTTTAAGAAGTGATATAATCAATGTTTCTTTGATTTTATTCGCCTTTTATGTATGTCAAATGCCACCTAAAACATTTTGTTGGCTATTGAATAAAAAAAAATCTGACAACCTTGAAGGATGGGCAGCAAATTGACCAACTAGTGACTACTGTTAAAAAAAGAGCAGTATTTTAGTGAGAAGGTAAAGAAATACATTTTGTAAGAAGGTAAAGAAATACATATTTATTTACTTTTGTTTTAGAAATTTTTCTAATTTTTTAATTAATATATTATATATTTGTTTACAAAAACAGTGCAATTCATTATTATATGTGGGCTTGTGCATAAAAATTATTCCGTGACACGGTTATGTTTCCTCATTGCATAAGTGTATAACTGATTACTGGATAGCTCTTATTGAACCTCTAAATTAATATCAATGTATTGGATGTATATTATAGTGAAATACAAGTAACTTGATATTAAACATAAAATTGACTAGTAAAAGTAAAAATTTGATATAAAATTATATTTCACAATAAAGGGCCTCAAAAATTTAAACCTGGATTGTTTTCTTGAGAATAGAAGTTTAATTCATCCGTTACGGAAACCTCACTGTTAGTTGTGAGATCTGTATAAATTTTCACATAAAGAATTTTATTTGGTATTATTGTGGTGCAGGAGTTAAAAAAAAACATTGTCGATTATTAAAAAAAAATTATAACCATTTTTTCTGCAAAGTTAATAATGAGACCAAAACTTAATATTCAAAGTTGCCATAAAAGCAATAATACATGAAAAGAAAATGACTGCTTAAACTGTCTCTTTTAACGCAGCTACTATTAAGTTAGGTAATATTTTATAACCCATAAGCAAGGAAACATATAACCGGTACTGGCTATATAATAATATACAAAGCTTTTAAGGGCCCTTTTCACTCACCGCTGCCGGAAGTCGAAGCTAATGTTATTCTATGGGAAATGTTTCTTTACAAATAACTTATTAACTAATACATATTTTTAAATTCTGTTTTCACATCCAGAAAATTCCCAACTGTTAAATGAACAGATGTTTTTTAAAAAAATAATTTTTAAATTTTTTATATTTTATTTTGAAGCTGCAAAATATGAATTTTCAACATGTGAAATTTTTTCATTTTGCAATTTCAAAATAAAATATTAAAAATTTAAAAAATACATTTTTAAAAAAGGTCCGTCCATTGAACAGTTGGGAATTTTCAGAATGTGAAAACAGAATTTAAAAATATGTATTAGTTAATAAGTTATTGGTAAAGACAATTTCCCCATAGAATAACATTGTCTCGGACTTCTGGCCACGGTGAGTGAAGAGGTCCTAAAAATATTTCTCCTTATCAATTTTGTTTTATTTTTTGTGATTATTTTTATAATAAGTTTTTCTTATTTTAATTACTGTTTAAATTTTTTTTCCCTTTCAAGATACCTGGTGCATTATTATTATGTTATATTTAACAACAAAAAAAAAAGCTATTGTAATTATACTGCTGTAAAAGTATTTTTATAAATGTGTGTACTTCATAATATATTAATAAAGAATTTTTGAATTTTACTGTCTTTGCTATATATCTTTATTGCTTTGTGATTTATTTCTCATACTACAAATTTCTGACAAAATTTCTCTATAACATAAATTTAAAAAAAAAAAATAAAAAATACTATCTAGGCCTTAAATGTGTAAGTTGCATGGCCTCTTTTAAATATAACAACTCAAGAAATGCGACTCTGTTGCTTTCAGCAGTGTTCCTGAAATAGAGAATTCGGTGATTTAATGCAAAATTGTTGCAAAGTGAAGTTTAAAATAAAAAATACAATACATTTTTTAGGCTTTCAGAAGCATCTGAAGTTCAAATTATAAGAAAAAATGAGCAAAAGAACAAATAATTTATAGGTAAATTCATAAAAAATACGCTCCTGCTTTTTGTGACTTTTGGCCAAGTTGAAAGTAGTGATTAGATGCCACCTTTGCAAATAGAACAACTCTATATTTTGTTAATGAAAACTAAGGTCTTTGTCCCCTGCTTCATCTCCCCCCCCCCCCGAATCTCTTCACTTATTAAACCCCATGGAGCTCTGCCCACAGTTTCGCTGCTTTGCCTTTTAATTGTGTATAACACAAGACAAAAGCAGGAAAATGTTATAGAAATCCCCTTATTCAATGTCAAATTGAAATACATATTGCATAATATTTAATACCACCTTTTAAAAAAAAAAAAAAAAAAAAACAGTACTTTTTTTCAGAATAGAAGGAAATCCGTAATATCTAAACCATTTTGCATTACGGCTTTTTTATATGACCCCCTTGGCGACTTTTAAATTTTTGTTACTATTTGGCAATGAACTTTTTGGTATAATTGCTTGTTAATAATAATAATAGAATAAATCTAGTACCTATTTTTTCTAATGCCTATACTTTTTTCTATTGAATAACTAAATTAACTAAAAAGTTAATTTAGGGCTGTATATAACACTCTCCATATATTTTTAATGTACAGCAAGATAATTTTACACATTCGAAAATACCTGAAAAGAAAAAAAGTTTATTATTATTTTTTTAATTTGGAAAAATCTCCTACAGCTTCAATATTAATTCTCTTCTACCTACTTTTTAAAATAAGAAGGATAAAATTTACGCAATTCTTTATAAGAGTTTTAGGTGATGAATTTTTTTCCTGCCATAATTAAAAATATGAAATGTATTATGGAAATGTCTAACCCTGTAATGTTAAAAAATTATCAAGACAAAATTAGAAGATGCTGTCATTTATAAATGCATTTGAATTTGACTCTAATATATTTTTTTTATGCTAAAATATATTTGAAGTTTTTAAAATATATTTTAAAATAAAATACTTTAAAGACAAAAAGAAATGTGGTCAATTATACAGACACGACATTATTTCATTGTTCACTTTTTTTTTTTTTTTTTCTTTACACCATGGCTGACATTTTATATTCCCTGGAAATTGTGACATAATAAGACTGAAAAAACAATGATTTGGAGAAACTACTTGCATTTTGGCAAATGTAGTACCTTTATTAACCTGAATTTTTTATTAAAAGCTTCATTAATTAAGATGATAGATATTTCTAAGAAACTGAAATGTTTTTCTTGAAGTATTCTGCACAAATTCATACCTCTCATGACATGGAAGACACTGTCATTCACGAGGAGATGTGGTCACAGACAAAAAAATTCTATGCCAGTGACAGTAACTTTTTTTTAATATATAGAAAAAAAGAGAGAAACTCTACAGATGTGATGAAATTGAATTCAATGTGACAGTTGGAAATGGAAAATTTTTATTTATTTATTTACTTATTTTTTAATGCAATGGAAAACTGACTCAAGACTTTATTTTTCAACTACTTAAAAATAACGCATAACACAATTAGGTAAACTTTTAGAATTATCAGACAAAAATGAAAAGTCATATGGTTCACATACATTATTAACATTTTCCAACTATACATACTCGCCACATTGTTTGAACTTCAATGTATTTTGCCTGCATGGGCACAAAATGGACAGACAGGAGAACAGAAATACAGAAAAAAAAGATAAACTGAATTTGTACTCACTCTTAAATATTGTTTTATAGTGTTAAAAACACAAAATAGAAATCAAATTCCAGCAATTTTTGCTTATAGCCTTTAATGTATCTGAATATTTTAATGTGACATTGTAAATCTTAACATTTAACATAACATATTCTATAAAAAGCATTTTTGTATTATATGAATAATAAATGCCAATTTTATTATGATTTGTGTAGTACAAGGTCTTTTAAATATGATTTATAAAAATACCTCTCATAGAATGCAATGTATTGCCATTCTTTTGGATGTCCCTGTACACAAACCAGTTGTGCTATTTGTACCGTTTTACAAAAATAATGTTCCATGGTGAATTTGAATAACATATAATAGTTTGAAGAAATTCTGGAAATAATAACAGGAGACTTGGTGTTGGAATATTAAAAACCCGGATAAACTATTACGCCAGAAATGGCAAAGAAAAATATTTAAGATGCATATAGCTGTTTCGGTAGCCTTAAGCATACTGTCTTCAGTGCAAAAAGAATTCTGAATTTGGAGAAGTGCTCGTATATATAGGAGGGAGGGAGACTGCAAAATTTTTACGATAGACGGTGGTTGAAAATCCATTTACAGTGTGAGAGACGAGGGTATTAAGAAATGGAACGAAATTTTTTAGTACGTAATTGGTAGAAACGATTAACTAATTTGCACATTGTGAAATAAAGAAAATGGCTCAAATTATTACTGACCTAATCTCCCCCTCGTATGAGGCTTCACAGACAAGGTTGCTCAGTAACAATAAGAGCAGAAGACCAATAACATAACTAAGCCCGTATAAGCTTAACAAATAATAACAGGAGACTTGGCTCTCCTATCTATATGAGCACTTCTCCAGATTCAGAATTCTTTTTGCACTGAAGACGGTACGCTTAAGGCTACCGAAACAGCTGTATGCATCTCAAATATTTTTCTTTTGGCGTTTCTGACGTAGTAGTTTATCTGGATTTTTAAAATTCTGGAAATATTTACCGATGGATGATAAAGTGGTGATTGACGAACAGTCAGATGAATAGAAAGACAGGTAGACTAATTGAATTCATAGTCACTCTTAAACATTAATAGAAAATGTTTAAAATGCTTAATAAAAACGAAAATTCAATTCCAGCAATTTTTAATTATAGTCATTTAAAGTACATGAAAATTTTTGTGTTGTCCTATAAACCTTAATGCTAATCATGCTTTTTTTCTATAGAAATCATTTTATGGCACATATGTATTATTAATATCAATTTCATTATGGTTTGTGCAAAATAAGGTACTGAAATGGGGTTTATAAAAATACCTCTCATAGAAAGCCTTACCTTGGGATTCTTTTGGGTTTCCGTGTATACAAGCCAGTGGAGGTATTTTCTCCCATTTTCAATAGGGAACATCCAGTAGTGAATAACATATATGTTCTAAGGAATTCTGTGAATATTTATAGAAGTTAGAGCATGGACAGACAGACAGACAAACTGAATTCATAAACACTTTTCAACATTTAAAAGTGTTAAAAAGAGTCTAAGATGACATAATAATCGAAAATATCTGTTGGTGATTCAAACAAATGAATAATTTTGAAATAATAGAAAATCTAGAAATTCTTTATTCATCAACCTTAATTCCTTTTAGATAATTTGGAGTGGAAGGCAGATTTTTATACCCACTATGTGAAAAATACCAGAGCCGGGAATCGAACCCGGACCTTCCGCTTAACGCGTGAATGCTCTACCACTGAGCTACCCTGGGTGATAACCAGCTAAACATTTCTCACATAATATTCATTGGCAAGGGGGGCATAACTCCAATAGACCACGAAATTTTAATTTAGAAATTCTTTATTCATCATTCATTTTAGATAATTTGGAGAGGAAGACTGATTTTTTTGCCAACTATGTGAAAAATACTAGAGCCGGGATTCGAATCCGGGCCTTCTGCTTAAAGCATGGATGCTCTACCCTGAGCTACCCCGATTTCCGGCTCTGGTATTTTTCATATAGTTGGTATAAAAATCAGCCTTCCACTCCAAATTATCTAAAATGAATTAAGGTCGATGAATAAAGAATTTCTAAATTAAAATTTCGTGGTCTATTGGAGTTGTGCCACGATTAATATTTTCATTTGATATAGCTGCGTTTGCAGACTCGGTGACCTTGCCAATGAATATTATGTGAGAAATGCCTAGCTGGTTATCACCCAGGGTAGCTCAATGGTAAGCATCCGCACGTTAAGCAGAAGGCCCGGGTTCGATTCCCGGCTCTGGAATTTTTCACATAGTTAGTACAAAAATCAGCCTTAGTCTCCAAATTATCTAAAATAAAATAATAGAAAATCATTCAACCTTCTCTAATGTCAATATCTGTATTGCTCTAATTGACAGTTACTTAAATTAGTCCTACAACTGGAAGCTGTGATATCCTCCGCTTTACTTAGTTGACTTAATTAATTTTATTCAGACTTGAGCTATTTATTTATTTATTTTAATTGTATTTCATTTCATACTGCTTCTGAAAAAATAATTTTTTTTATAATTAGCTTTGAATAGTTATTTTTCAAATAAATTTAAATATGATGCAAAAAAGAATTCAATTGAGAAGTATAAAAAGTTTTGATGTCACTCTTCTTTCTTTTTCTCATTTCTTGTTTTATTATCTAGTCGCAGGAAAATAAAATGAGCTTTTTCAATTGGCTTAAAGATTTCTGTGCATGTTCAAATTCATGCATGTTGGTATTAAAAAGATATCTTTCTGCTTTAATATATATAATGTGTTTTGAGCAAAAAATTATTTTTTCTTCAAACTTTTTTTAAAAATTGTAAAATATCTAACTATAACCTATTCACATTCAATTCCTGAAGAAAACTAGTTGGCATAGGTGGACTCTGCTCAGTTCCCCATCATATTTATGTTCTCAGAAATTTCTAGTGCGAGACATATTATAATCATGTTAAAAGAAATGAATTTGACCAAAGCTTGATACAGTGACAGGATGAAATCCCCGCCTAATAGGCTATCCACCGTTCACTTCGATATATTTATCTTATTCTAATCTATTAATTTATTTTATCGGGGTCAATTCCGTTGTTTAGTTTTCATGCTACTATTTCCAATGCAATAATCCGCAAAATTCCTATTTATATGAAAAATTTACAATTTCGCTATGTTGATAAAATCGTAAATTACGAATAATTTACGAAATTTTCCTAGTAGAATATTTGTATTCAATCACGTTCAAACAAATATCGTAAACGTAATTTTGAAGTTGTCTAATGTATTTTATTTAGGATCCTCAAAATGGAAGTTTATGCTCAATTTTGCCTTATTCTGACATGTTAAGTAAGTCGTAAATTCCAAATAACTTACGAATTTTTTAAATTGGAAAGATCATAGTTTATGATATTCATGCCAGTATCCTAAATAATATTTTGAAAGTGGTCTGACATCTTTACGATGAAAATATCCCTCAAGATTGACGTTTATGTGAAATTTTCTCTATTCTGCCATGTTAAGAAATTCGTAAATTTCCAATAACTTACGACATCTTTATATTGGAAAATTCATAGTCATTAATATTCATGCCAGTGTCCTAAATAATATTTCAAAAGAAGTCTGACATCTTTACGATGAAAATATCTCTCAAAATCGACGTTTATGTGAAATTTTGCCCTATACTGCCATGTTAAGAAATTCGTAAATTTCCAATAACTTGCGAAATTTTCAAAGTAGCATATTTATAGTTACCGATGTTCATTCCGGCATCAAAACGGATATTTTAAAACTGGTCTGACATTTTTACAGTAAAAAGTTTTCATTTAATGCACGTTTAAGTGAATTTTTGTCCTATTCTCCCATGTTAAGAAAATCGTAAATTTCTAATAACTTACGAAATTTTTAAATTCGAATGTTGCAAATGAATAGGGTTCTTGCCAGTGTCGAAAGTAATATTTTAAAACTGATCTGACCTCTCTTCGACAATTTGTTCTTGAGATATCGTGTACACAGACTAACAAACTAACGGACTAACACACTAACGGACTAACAGACTAACAGACACCATAGAAATTTTGTCATTTTCGGATTCCTCACACCTGAAAACGTGTAGAAAAGTAAAAAAACCGAGGTCGAAAATTTTCACGATTACCTAAGTTTCCCATACCTATAGTATGATGGGGAACTAATAATGTTTTAATCTAACATAATGAGTGATAAATTCACTAGTTCTAAAATAATTAGACCAATGTATATCCTTTTCTTTTGATGTAAAGCCCTTCTCCCCCTATTATATTAACATAAATCTCTTTTCAGTTCTCCATCATTCTATAGGTATGAGGAACTTAGGTAATCGTGAAAATTCTCGACCTCGGTTTTTTTAATTTTTTTACACATTTTCAGGTGTGAGGAATCCAAAAATGACAAAATTTGTAGGATGTCTGTTAGTTTGTTAGCATGTTAGTCTGTGTACACGATATCTCAAGAACAAATTGTTAGAGAGAAGTCAGATCGCTTTTAAAATATTACTTTCGACACTGGCAAGAACCCTATTCATTTGCAACATTTGAATTAAAAAACTTCGTAAATTATTAGAAATTTACGATTTCCTTAACGTGGGAGAATAGTGCAAAATTTCACTTAAACGTGCATTAAATAGAAAATTTTTACTGTAAAAATGTCAGACCAGTTTTAAAATATCAGTCTTGATGCTGGAATAAACATCTGTTACTATAAACACGTTACTTTGAAATTTTCGCAAGTTTTTGGAAATTTACGAATTTCTTAACATGGCAGTATAGGGCAAAATTTCACATAAACGCCAATTTTGAGAGATATTTTCATCGTGAAGATGTCAGACATATTATTTATGATACTGCCATGAATATCATAGACTATGAATTTTCTAAATCAGAAAATTCGTAAGTTATTTGGAATTTACAACATGGCAGAATAGGGCAAAATCGAGCATAAACGTTCATTTTGAGAGTCATAAATATATCAGACAACTTCAAAATAGCATTTATGACACTTGTTTGAACATAATTGACTACTAATATTCTAATAGGAAAATTTTATAATTTAAGATTTTAGCAAAATTGACAATTTTCCATATAAATATACGTTTTGGGGATTGTTGCATTGGAAATAGTAGCATGAAAACTAAACTACGAAATTGACCCTAATAAGTTAAATTAATAGATTAGAATAAGATAAATATCTCGAAGTGAACGGTGGATAGCCTATTAGGCGCGGATTTCATTCTGTCGCTTTGTAAAGCATTTGGTCAAATTCATTTCTCTTAACATGAATATAATTCTGTACTAGAAATTTATGAGTACATATATTTATTACATGATTTGGAACTGAGCAGAGTCCACCTATGCCAACTAGTTTAGTTCCCCATCATACTATATAGGTATGAGGAAATTAGGTAATCGTGAAAATTTTGGACCTCGAGTTTTTTACTTTTTTACACGTTTTCAGGTGTGAGGAATCCGAAAATGACAAAGTTTGTATGGTGTCTGTTAGTTTGTTAGTCCGTTAGTTTGTTAATTTGTGTACACAATATCTCAAGAACAAATAGTTGCAGTGAGGTCAGATCAGTTTTAAAATATTACTTTCGACACTGGCAAGAACCTTATTTATTTGCAACATTCCAATTAAAAAACTTCGTAAGTTATTATAAATTTACGATTTTTTTAACATGGGAGAATAAGGCAAAATTTCACTTAAACGTCCATTAAATAGAAAATTTTTACTGTAAAAATGTCAGAACAGTCTTAAATATCAGTTTTAATACCGGAATGAACATCATCTACTTTGAAAGTTTCGCAAATTATTTGGAATTAACGAATTTCTTAACATAGCAGAATAGGGCAAAATTTCACATAAACGTCAATTTTTAGGGATATTTTCATCGTAAAGATGTCAGACCACTTTTGAAATATTATTTAGGACACTGGCATGAATATTATTACTATGAATTTTCCAATATAAAAATTTCGTAAGTTATTGGAAATTTACGAATTTCGTAACATGGCAGAATAGGGCAAAATTTCACATAAACGTCAATTTTTAGGGATATTTTCATCGTAAAGATGTCAGACCACTTTTGAAATATTATTTAGGACACTGGCATGAATATAATTGACTATGAATTTGCCAATATAAAAATTTCGTAAGTTACTGGAAATTTACGAATTTCGTAACATGGCAGAATAGGGCAAAATTTCACATAAACGTCAATCTTGAGGGATATTTTCATCGTAAAGATGTCGAACCACTTTTGAAATATTATTCAGGATACTGGCATGACTATCATAGACTGATTTTTCCAATTTAAAAAATTCGTAAGTTATTTGAACTTTACGATTTACTTAACATGGCAGAATAGGACAAAATTGAGCATAAACGTCCATTTTGAGGATCATAAATATATCAGACAACTTCAAAATAACATTTATTCTTGTTCTTGTTTGAACATGACTGCCTACAAATATTTTAATAGGAAAATTTCGTAAGTTATTCGTAATTTAAGATTTTTATGAACATAGTTAAATTAAAAAAATTTCATATAAATAGGAATTTTGAGGATTATTGCATTGGAAATAGTAGCATGAAAACTAAACAATGGATAAAAAATCCTGATAAAATAAATTAATAGATTAGACTAAGATAAATATATCGAAGTGAACGGTGGATAGCCTATTAGTCGGAGATTTCATTCTGTCACTGTGTCAAGCTTTGGTCAAATTCATTCCTCTTAACATGATTATAATATGTCTCGCACTAGAAATTTATGCGAACATAAATATGATGGGGAACTGGAACTAAGCAGAGTATGCCAACTACTTTAAAAATTGTAAAATATGTACATTCAATTCCTGAAAATTTTCGACCTTGGTTTTTTACTTTTTTACACGTTTTCAGGTGTGAGGAATCCAGAAATATGAAAATATGTATGGTGTCCGTCTGTAGAGTGTCTGTTAGTTTGTTAGTCCGTTAGTGTGTTAGTCCGTTAGTGTATTAGTTTTTGTGTACAATATCTCACGAACAAATGATCGCAGAGAGATCGGACCAATTTTAAAATGTTATTTATGACACTAGCAAGAACCCTATTTATTTGCAGCATTCTAATTAAAAAACTTCAGAAGTTATACAAAATTTACAATTTTCTTAACATGGGAGAATAGGGCAAAATTTTACTTAAAAAAGAATCACTTCTTTTCATTTCATGGAAAAGAAATATTTTTATTGTAAATTTGTAAGAACAGTTTTTAAATATAATTTTGATGCTGGGATGAACATCATTAACTATAAACATGCTACTTTGAAAATTTTGCAAATTATTCGAAATTTGTGAATTTCTAACATGGCAGAATGCGGCAAAATTTTACATAAATACTGATTTTAAAGGATATTTTCATCGTAAAGATGTTAGACTACTTTTAAAATATTACATAACATTCTGGCATAAACATTCTTGACTATGAATTTACCAATTTAAAAATTTCATAACTTATTGGAAATTTACGATTTACTTAATAGGGCAAAATTTCGCATAAGCATTCATTTTGAGGGATATTTTAATCGTAAATATGACAGAACACTTTTAAAATGTCATTTAAGATACTGGCATGAACATCCCTGACTATAAGTTTTTTTAATTTAAAAATTTCTTAAGTTATTTGGAATTTGCGATTTACTTAACATGGCAGAATAGGGCAAAATTCAGCATAAACGTCCATTTTGAGGATCATAAATCTGTAATGATAAGTATAAAGGATTTAAGTCCAAAAATGTCGATTTTGAGTTAAGTACATAGTCAGACTCAGAAAAAAAATTCTCTATCGATTGGTATAAAGGATTTAAATCCTTGTCATTTAGTCTTTGAGAAAATCCATTGGTAAAAAAAGATTCAAGTGAGAAATTTAGCATTAATCTTCGCTATAAAATATTTAATTCAATTTTTTCCCTTTATTAAATGAAGATTGACAATCACTGAATGGTATACAGGGTATAAACCAACATGATCCCTTTTTCCTAATCGATTTTTCTGATCAGTTTTTAGTTAGTTCAACTTTTTCTTCTCCTGAAAAATCAAGAATATGGACTTAAATCCTTTATACTTATCAGTACAGAAATATATCAGACAACTTCAAAATAACATTTATGATATACTTGTTTTGAACATGATTAACTAAAATATTCTAACTGGAAAATTTCGTAAGTTATTCGTAATTTAAGATTTTATCAACATAGCAAAATGGAGTGATATTCCATATAAATATGCATTTTGGGGATCGTTGCATTGGGAATAGTAGCATGAAAACTAAACAACGAAACTGACCCCAATAAAATAGATTAATAGATTAGAATAAGATGAATATATCGAACTGAACGGTGGGTAGCCTATAGAAACATCAAAATCTCATTCGGATTTTTGACATGATTACAATACTTTCCTCACTATAGTGTTCGGAAAGTAAAAATTATTTATGATATTTGGTACAGCGAAATTTCTGAGATTTATAACAAAACACTGTATATGCCATTGCGTATTAAAGCAATAATTCCATATGAAGGTGGAATTAACCTAATACAGAATGCATAATTTTATTAAGTAATTGTTTAGGTCTGACGAATAAATAGCTTTACTTCATATATTAAAATTGAAGGATTTCAATGCATGTTTCCTCATATCATCTGTTAACTAGCTGACACCTGTCATGACGTCAGATGTGACGTAACTGTATTACGTAATCAACAGCGCATCTTCGCTTCTCTGAGAAAGAGAGTTTTATATGAGTCTGTACGAGAAAGCTTTGCTAAGCGTGCGGCGAGAAATGCCCGCATTATGTTATTCTACTTTTCTATATTATTAAATGTTGTGATTGTTTAAAAGACTCTGCTTTTCACTCTGTGGACCTATTTATACCAACAATGGTTATGGGCCCAGAGACACGCATCTTACTGCGGACTTTTTAAAAATTTAAATTAACATTGGCTAAAACGAAAGTGCGACTTACAGTTAAGCCTAAGGGCTGAAATCAAAAGTATTTTTGATTCTATTTTTATAAAGAAGCTACTATAGCTGATTAAATATGTCGCAAGTATTAAATATAGAAAAGTTATCGAAAAATAATTTTGACACCTGGAAGCTGCAGATAGAAGCTGTTTTAATCAAGAATGATCACTGGAGTTATGCTAACGGAACGAAAATTAAGCCCGATGAAGGCGCCGAAGGCGAAGAAAAATGGCTCGAAAATGACCTTAAAGCTAGGGCCGATTTAATCCTAGCAATTACCCCAAGTGAGTTTTGTCATATTAAACATTGTACCACCTCAAATGAAGTATGGAATAAATTAAAAGAAGTTTACGAATCGAGAGGACCGGCAAAGAAAGCCACCCTGTTGAAGCAGCTACTCTTTAAGAAAATGACTGACAGTGAAAATATGTCCGATCACCTAAATATTTTCTTTGATATAGTGGACAAGCTAAAAGAAATGGACATTCAAGTAGCCGAAGACCTATTATCAATTTTGCTCTTATACAGTATTCCTGACAGCTATGAAAATTTCAGGTGCGCCATAGAAGCAAGAGATGAATTGCCGCAGCCTGAAGCTCTAAAAATTAAAATGATGGAAGAATACGAGTCAAGAAAAAAATAAAAAGCATCAAGAATCATCAAATGCGTATTTTACAACTCACAAGAAAAATCTTCCTGAAAAGAACAAAAGAGAAATCTTAAAGCCTGTGCAGAACAAGAACACGTATGGCGAAAGAAATTATGCAGTCTTCAAATGCAATTACTGTTCAAAAGTAGGGCATAAAGCCTCAGAATGCAGAAAGAAGATCTCAGACAGAAAATTCACTTCATCGAATAAATACAAAGATAGATCTTTCATGGTTGAAGATAGTACAGAGTTCACGATGGCAGCCAGTAACTCTTTCCAAGAACATTCCGAGTGGTGTCTCGATAGCGGTACGACATCACATATGGCTCATGACAAGAATTTGTTTATAGATTTCGAACCTAGAATTGGATCATTTATAAAATTAGCTGTAGATGAAACAGCGGAGATCACAGGTGTTGGAACAGTCAAATTAAAAGTTCCCGGTAATCACGGTGTAACCAATTTAAAGTTAACAAATGTTTTGTGCGTTCCAAAATTGAAATGCAATTTAATGTCTATATCAAAAGCTACTACAAACAACTGCCGAGTTGTATTTACCGAAAAATGTGCAAAAATTACGGAGCAGGACGGCTCTCTAATTATAAGTGCTACGAGAAAAGGTGATTTATATTTTTTTCAGCCGCAGGTGGATATCGCTGCAACAACTCAGGTAAGCAACTTTCATAAATGGCATTTAAAATTAGGACATTTAAATGAAAAAGATTTAAAATTATTAAAATCTGAAAATATGTTAAGAGATTTAAATTTTAATGAAAAAGATTCCTTAAAAGATTGTAAAGTATGTATTAGGTCTAAACAAACTGTGAAACCATTTTGTAAAGAAAACAAATTTCATAGTGATGAATTATTAGAAGTAGTTTATTCTGATTTATGTGGCCCTATAAATGTTAAATCCCATGGCGGATCACGTTACTTTATTACTTTTTTGGATGATAAATCTCGTTACATTGAAGTAAATTTTCTAAAAACAAAAGATGAAGCTAAGAACGCGTTCCGGAGATATAAAGCAGCAGTCGAAAATCGATTAGGGAAAAAAATTAAAATACTGCATACTGATAATGGATTGGAATATTGTGGCGAGGAATTCAATAAATATATTGAAGAATGCGGTATTAAACGCGAATTTTCATCGCCAATGACCCCTCAGCAAAATTCTAGAATTGAAAGACAAAATCGTACATTATGCGAAATGGCGAGGTGTTTATTAATGCAATCAAACCTTCCAAATACATTCTGGGCTGAAGCAGTAAATTGCGCTGCATATATTAGAAACAGGTGTCCCACTAAAGGAATTAAAGAAAATAAAACACCGTTTGAATTGTTTTTCGGTTATAAACCAACTGTTAACTATTTTAAAATTTTCGGACAGAAATGTTTTGTTCTAAATAAAAAATCAAAAGGGAAGTTTGAAGCTAGGTCACACGAACATATATTCGTTGGCTATTCAAATGAATCACGCGCTTACAGATTATGGAATAAGGATACCAGAAAAATTGTCATAAGTCGTGATGTTCGATTTATAGACGAGTTTCAAACAAATGATTCAGCTACTACTGATCAATTAGAATTAATTTTTCCGTCTGAGAATAAATGCAATGATTGTAATATTAAAAATGAAACTCCTATCCCTACTCAAACCGCAGACAGGGGGGAAAACAGCGGATCGATTTCCTATCCCCCTGAATGCAACGGAGAAAGTTTCTCTTTTTGGAAAGGGGGGGAAGGCTCGCTTTCTGAAGGGGGGAACGTAGAAGATGTGAGTGGAGGGGAGGAGAGTGTTGACGATAAATGTAAACAAGAGAAAGGGATTGATAAAAACAATCCTATTTTTAAACGCGGTCCAGGCCGACCTAAAAAAATTAAAAGTTGGAACTTTCAAAAGTCTCATAAGGAGTGTATTACAGATACAAAATATAAAGATGAAACTTCTCAATTAGCTGATAACTCATTTAATGAAATTAATCCCAGCGTAATCGACGCGCTAAATGGAGATTATGCTAAAAATTGGGAAAACGCGATGAAATTAGAATACGATTCTTTAGTTAAGCAAAACGCTTGGGAAATTGTAGATAGACCAAAAGATAAAAAGGTAATTGGGTGTAAATGGGTTTTAAAAACAAAATTCAAACCAGATGGTCAAATTGAAAAATTTAAGGCCAGATTAGTTGCCAAAGGGTGTTCACAGAAACAAGGTATAGATTTTGAGGAAAATTTTTCACCAGTAGCCAGATTAAGTTCTATAAGAACTGCAATCGCGTATGCTATCCAGAATGGCTTCACAGCATACCAGTTAGATTTCATTATGGCATATGTTAACGGAATGTTACATGAAGAAATTTATATGGAGCTTCCTGAATTTTTTGAAAATGATATACACGAAAATAAAGTGTGTTTATTAAAAAAATCTTTGTATGGCCTTAGGCAGTCAGGAAGACAGTGGTTTAAGAAAATAAAAGGAAAAATTGAGAAAAATGAAATTTAACCCTTTGAATTCCGACAAATGTGTCTATTACTCAAAATATCCTTTTGATGCTATTATAATCGTCTATGTCGACGATTTAATTTGTCTCACTAAAAGTGAAGAGCACTATTTTGATATAAGAAATAAATTAGCAGAATCTTTCAAAATGAAAGATATGGGCCTTCTGCATTATTGCTTAGGCATTGAATTTAATCAAGATAGGGACAGCATCACTATAACACAAAAGAAATACATTGAAGATTTACTAAATAAATTTAATATGGAAGATTCTAGAGTGGTGAATACACCTTTAGATAGCAGTGTAAGATTAACTAAACAAATGTGTCCAAATACAGAAGAAGAGAAATCATACATGTCAAAAATTCCTTATAGACAATTAATTGGTTCTCTTATGTATCTGTCGGTTGCTACCAGACCAGATATCACCCATGCTGTAAATTATTTAAGTCATTTTAATAACAATCCAGGAAAACCTCACTGGATAGCTGCTAAAAGAATACTAAGATATCTCAATGGCACTAGAAATTTAGGAATTGTGTATTACAGAGACGATAAACCATTGACAGCATTTGTTGATGCCGATTGGGCATCGGATATAAATGATAGAAAATCATATACAGGATACGTCTTTAAATATGCCGGTGGACCTATTTCTTGGGAATCTAGAAAGCAGCGAACCGTTGCTCTATCCACAACAGAATCTGAATATATGTCTCTGTCTGAATCCGCAAAAGAGACAATTCATGTTAGAAATTTCTTAAAAGAATTGGATCCTGAAATTGTATCAAGTCCAACTGCAATCATGTGCGACAATCAATCTGCACTGAGATTAGTAAAAAATCCTGTTCATCACAATCGATCTAAGCACATTGACATTCGTCATCATTTTGTGCGAGAAGTTTACAATAATAAACTAATAGACATTAAATATATTTCATCAGATGAACAACCTGCAGATATTTTAACAAAAAGTTTAAATGCATATAAACATGAAAAATGTTGTGATATGATAGGACTTAATACTCAGGACTGACGAACTTAAAAAAATATATATATTTAAACTGTGTTTTCATTAAGAAATTAACTGATTATATTTTACGTATTTTATTTTATTATATTAACCATAATTATTTGCTTATAATTCTATTTCTTTACTAACACTTTTCTTATTTTAAGTAACTCTTGCATAAAAATAATTTTCTGTAATTTTTAATATGCTATTATAATGCATAAATATGTTTTATTTTCGAAACATTTATTGAATAAGGGGGAAATGAAGGATTTCAATGCATGTTTCCTCATATCATCTGTTAACTAGCTGACACCTGTCATGACGTCAGATGTGACGTAACTGTATTACGTAATCAACAGCGCATCTTCGCTTCTCTGAGAAAGAGAGTTTTATATGAGTCTGTACGAGAAAGCTTTGCTAAGCGTGCGGCGAGAAATGCCCGCATTATGTTATTCTACTTTTCTATATTATTAAATGTTGTGATTGTTTAAAAGACCCTGCTTTTCACTCTGTGGACCCATTTATACCAACAAAAATATATCTTGTTTATTTCGTATGATAAATCATAATAGATTACAAAGTAATATGTTTATTATATTGCGTTTAAAAAGGAAGTTTTATGTAGATTTTTATTATATACTTCGTAGAGTATAATAATTCGAATTACTAAATCGAAAATGTACATAGGTATCATTTGATCTCTTTGGTACTACGCAAACATGACAGTTTTATTTGTTTCTGCCATTATTTTTGAAGTTATTACAAATAAAAAAGGTGTAAATCAATTTTTCTGTAGTGCGGCTTTTTTTTTTTTCTTTTTTTTGTCCTCTAGTGTGTATATATATTAAGTTTTAACAGTACTTGATAAAGTGCGTACATCCTGAATAAAAGAGTCTGCAAATTAAACACTCATTTATTAGCGGTCTTTTTTAATTCCATTGTGAAAATTTCCTGTAATTGATGGAGAAATTTTTATTTCTTCGTGCAATATTTCAAGTCGAAAATAAAAGGATTCAGTGGGAGGAAAAAAATATATCATTTGTTAACACCCTTTTTACTTTCCGAACACTATAGTGAGGAAAATATTGTAATCATGTCAAAAATCCGAATTCGAGATTTTGATGTTTCTATACGCTTCGAGGTCCCCTGAGTCCTTTTTCACTATTTTTGCGATGATGTATGTATGTGTGTGTGTATGTGTGTGAGTGAACACGCTAGCGTCTAAACGCTTTGCTCGAATGAGCTGTAAGCTGGTACGCATGTTGCAAGTCACCGTAGCACGAACCCTATTGATTTTGATGAATCTAGCACTTATAGTTTTTTTACAGGGACACAAAGAAAAATTCTTTATCATTATGGCCTATGGGACCAAAATCTTAAAAGTGCGATAGCATCTAAACGCCTTATTCAATTGAGCAAAAAATTTATACACATAGTATAGGTCACAGATACTCAATCTGTATAGATTTTGGAGAATCTAGCACTTTTTTTCTTTTTTTTTTACAGGGAGACAAAGAAAAATTCTTTATCATTATTGGCCTATGGGGGCCAATTTTTTAAAAGTGTGATAGCGTCTAAACGCCTTATTCAATTGAGCAAAAAATTTGTACACATGTTATAGGTCCCAGTTGCACCAACTGTATAGATTTTGGTGAATTTAGCACTTGCATTTTTTTTACAGGGACACAAAGAAAAATTCTATATCATTACACCTGTGGGACCCAATTTTTAAAAGTGCTATATCATCTAAACGCCTTATTCAATTGAGCTGAAAATTTATATGAATATCATAAATCACTTTTGCACTCACTATAAGCATTTTGGTGAATTTAGCATTTATAGGATTTTACAGGGACACAACGGAAAATTCTTTGTCATTATGATCTATGGGCTCAAAGTTCAGTATCGTTCAATAAAACATCGTGTAATATATGGAGAAAATTACTCAAGCACTCTATTATGGTTTTCTCTCTTTTGTTTGTTTAACAACTCCTCTTCGCTTTCATTACTTTATCTACAAAACTGTTAATTACTCAATGTTCGGAAAGTCGAGTGGAGTCACTCCAAAATTTTTACTTTATTCTACACACATGAGAATGAATTTGATTTGTAAAAATTTTCGACTTTAGGTTTTCGATGGATCCCATTTGGACTATTTTTTGAAAATGTCTATCTCTCTCATATATGTGTGGCATGAACGGAAATTTAACCAAACTTTGTAGTGTTAACTTAAATGGGTGCTGATTACATTTGGGGAATAATCACTCAAGAGGTGCCCGCCCCTCCCAATTTTTGATAATTTTTAATAGGGCAGTATACAACAAAATTTCGCATAAATGTATGACATAATGAGAATTGTTTTCAACTTTTCAGTACGAAATTTAAACTAGTATGTTGTGGCCACCACAAGACCACCACACTCTTCTGTATTTTCCCATACAAATGCACTAAGTGCAAATAATTAATTTTCATCTTACAGAAAACTAACACTAAATATCCAAAGGAAGACAGTTTTATTGTCTATAAATGACAGCTTAAAAAATTGCATTTTTATAATAGTTATCTCACATATCAAGTTTCGTGCAGCTATATGTCACAAAAGTTGAGATATATAGCTTTTATGTTATCGAGGAAATTTGCAGTATAACAGCGTCACCTATTGGGCGATAAGCATCCAAATTGAATCAGCATAATGTCTCATAATGCCTATCTCACATATGAAGTTTTGTTTGATGATATGCAATTGAACCTGAGATATAGCCTTCCTTAAAATTGCGAATATCGCTGTACAGCAGCGTCACCTGTTGAGCAGTTGGCATCGAAAGTTGGTAGGCACTAATTTAGCTCATGGTACATTTGCATATAAATTTATATGTAATTATGAACAGTAGTTCCGGAGATACAGTTACCACAAAATTTTTGTCACACACACACAGACAGACAGACATTTTCTAAAAATAGTCAAATCGTGTTCTAGACCCCCTCAAAACGTGTAAATCCGTCTAAAACCGGAAGTCGAAAATTTTTACGAATCCAATTCTTGCTTCTATTGAATATTGAATAAAGTAAAAATATATATCCGGCGTGTCCCTGAATTGACGGGCCAAACTCTAAGATTAGGTAAAATACGTATAAAAAAAGCATTTTATATATAACAATATACGGTTGGAAATGAATACCTTCAGCTGGCCTCATTCCTACCCTTCCCCCTCTTTACTTTCTTTTTTCTGTCTATTTTTCATTCATTTTCTGGCTGGTGTTCGTAGTTTTTTCACACACTTGTAAATGTACGTTTTTTTTTTTGGGGGGGGCTTCAAACTGTTTTTTTTTTTTTTTTTTTAAATATTTATTTTTGACTTTCCCCCCCCCCCCTTTCTTTTTCATATTCTAAAGAAATGCGTTGCGTTTCTTGTTTTCTCATCTACACTATTCATTTCCGACCCGATATTGCTCTACAAAAAATCCTTCTTTATATGTGTTTTAGCTACCCTAAAAGTTTGGCCCATGAATTTAGAGACACCTTGTATATATATTTATTTATAATAGTCATTGCCGACCAAGGAAAAAAGTTTTGTATATGTAGGGGCATTGCTTCCCCTCCTATGAAGGTGTAAATTTTCAGTGTGGGTATCTTTCAAAAGAAGTCGTCAATATTATCTTTAAACCAAACGGTTGAACCATAGATCTGTGATAATTTAAAACAAAGTTATCGATTTTCTTCTTCTTTTTTATCTTAAAATAATAAAATCTTTTTTAGCATAAAAAAATCTAATAATAATAACAATTCAGATGTCATTCTCGAAAGTTAGGGATATATTTCCCAAGTATGAAAATCGTCTGCATTCATCATGGCAAACAGTTTTGATAGATAATATTTTCAACAAATAATTTGTATTGCGTGAATTTGCATAGGAAAGTAGAGAAGAATGTTTTGTGATGACTACAATATACTAGTTTAGAAACTGTTTCATTTTGAGTCTTATATTATTATACGAACAATTCTTGTATATTTGTTTGTACTGGCCTATTCAAAAACGGCTCCAACGATTTTTCCGGAAACCCCCTCATTTGTTAAATTGGGCTTGAGAAAAATGATTTATTAAAGTTGATTAATTAACAAGAAATGGCTTCCGTCCTTCAAACGAACGTTTGTCTGTCTTTCGAACAATAACTTTCGTAAAATGTATATATGCTTGGAAAAATCGCCTATTGAGGGTCTTATAGCATGTTACTTTCTTCTATATGTAATAAAAAGAAAGTATTGGATTCGTGAAAATTATCGACCTCCGTTTTTTGATGGATTTACGCGTTTTGGGATGTTCTGAACACGAATTGATAGTTTTTACACAATGTCTGTCTGTCTGTATTACGATTTTTGTGGACGCTGTATCTTACGAACCAATGAATGAAATTCAACCAAACTTGGTATTGAGTTGCACCCTGCCATAAACGGGTGCTGATTAGATTTGGGGATCCATCGCTCAACAGGTGGCGCTGTGATCGCATTTTTTCTAAACTTTTAACATGGCAGTATAGGGCAAAATTTCGTATAAATGTGCATAATGAGAGTTATTTTTAACTTGTCATTGTAAAATTAATATGAATTATTGATAATAGTAGTAGTTAAATAGAAAAAAAATTCTGTGCATATGGGGGCATCGCTTCCCCCACTGGGGGGGGGGGGTTAATTTTCAAGATGGGTATATTTCGAAAGGTCTCTTCAATATCTTTAAAACGAATGGTTGAACTATAAATCTGTGATAATTTAAAAAGTTATCGATTTTCTTTTTTTACTTTTAACGACAAAAAAAAAAAAAAAAAAAAAAAAAAAAAAAAAAATTAGAAAAAAAAAAAAATCGTTTTTTTTTTTTTTTTTAATATTGTTACTGAGTGATTTTTGTATAGGAAAATATAGAAGAAAGTCTTGTGGTGGCCACAACATACTAGTTTCTTTCATTGAAAATAGAGCATATATGTAGTATTTACAGTTCGTTTACAGGGTGCTCTAAAGGTTTCTTATACCAAGCCCATTTTAATGACATTGTACCGATTTATACTCTATATGAAACTGATATATACTTTATTAAAATGCGCAACAACGGTGACTCATTTACTTTTCACTTGAAATTCTCTCGAATACCAAAAACTAAGTATTTTGAACTAAAGGAAACCACGCCTTACATACTCTGCCATTGCTTTTAAAACATGACGTCAGTTTTACCAGAAGTTTTTCGATTTAATTTTCAGTTTTATTATTCACGTGCAAATAAATAAATAATAATAATAATAATTCATCATTACAAAGATCAAACACCTGGAAGGAAGACATGAATTAACCCTTTGCGGCGCAAGACAATTTTAAACATTTAAATTATACTGCCACCGGAATTCCTGAACTAAATTAAACCAAAAGAAATTTAAAATTTTAAGGTTTAAAAAACCAGTCTTTTCTGACATGCTATAAACGTGAATGTTTGCTAAAAAATTTCCGGGATGAATTTTTGCAGCTGGATCTTAAATTTTGCGTCCTCGCAGCGAGTACAGCGCGCGTTAAGGGGTTAATGA
The DNA here is from genome assembly GCA_963930645.1 of Salticus scenicus. NCBI lineage: Eukaryota > Metazoa > Arthropoda > Arachnida > Araneae > Salticidae > Salticus > Salticus scenicus. Next base: position 219,987,168 of record OZ005661.1, read on the forward strand.
ACAAAAAACCACATATGGAAATGGAGCCTTGGCCAGAGATATTTAAAATTATATATATATATATATGAGATACAATATGTGTTTTTAATCAGACAGTATATTAAAAATATCAAATAATAATAATAACCTATAACAAACTTATCTGTAAATCAATAAAGTAGATCGGAAACTGAATTAAAACTTAAACAAAAACAAAGAAAACAGGCAGTAAATTCAAAAATGCTTCGTATGGCTTGAGACATACGTGCGGGATTACAGCATGCTTTTACGAGAACTCAATTATACCCTAGCAGACAGTTTAACTAAAAAGCACAATTAAGGCTAATATCAAAATGAATTTAATAAAATGAAACAAGCAATATATATATGTATGTATGTATGTATCTGGGCTGCCACAGGTGACTTATTATTATTATTATTATTATTTTCGTTCTACTATTACCATAACATAAAATTTATAATAAATTTATGCAGGTAAAGTGCAGATTTACTATCAAAAATATATTATAGATTTTATTTTTTGGAAATAGTGGTACGAAAAGAATATAAAAAAAGTCGCCTGTTACAATCCTGATATATATATATACTAGCTGGCTTCACCAGCTAGCAGGCCAGAGACCCATGAAAATTTTTACCAAAAAACATGCTCTCGGGCGTCTGCGGCACCAATCGTAATTTGTTCTCTGTTAAAGTCGCATAATATTAAAATATTAAAAATTCAAACATTTTTAAATAAAATCTAAACGTAGCTCTAGTTCAACGTAAAATACACTCAAATCAATGAAAATCAAATCTCTCGTAATTCCTCATAATGTAGCTCTAGTTCAACGTAAAATACGGTCAAACCAATGGAACTCAAATAAACCAATCAAATCTCTCGTAATTCCTCATAACATAGCTCTAGTTCAACGTAAAATACGCTCAAATCAATGAAAATCAAATAAACCAATCAAATCTCTCCTAAGATTCTCCATTCTGCGTCATAATAGAAATGGGAAGTTTTATTTTCATATTTTTATTAATTAAAAGAAAACTAATCAAAAATTCGAAAATCGGACTTCGATGTGCACAATGACCCTACGGAGGGCACCTTTGTGTTAAATCACGTGACTGCCCGAGCTACCGTTTTCGAGAACAGTGAAATATACATATATATATACAAATATTGCTCACTTAACCCCGACCCGAATTTTTTGTCGTTTAGGAAAAAAATATTTTTATACTAAAATTAACTTAATTCACGTGAATGAAAGCAACGATATACTTTTTACAAAAATATTTACTCATTTATATATAATTTTTAAATGTACATTTTAATGGACATATGGTCCTTATTCAAAATTTGTAGCATAGGAGATCTTGAGTGATATTTGTATGAAAAAAGATTCTCTTACTATATAATTTATTTTTATATTATAAATAATTGCTTTTGAATAAGCAGTTATATATATATATATATATATATATATATACATACATATATATATATATATATATATATATATATAATTATTACTTTCTGTGAAATCTTTCAAAACAATTCCTCTCTTTTACTAAACACAAATGGACATGACATTTGTCACAATAAAAATGTGTCCTTCCTTTGCATAATGGCATCTTGCATCGTGTTGCTTCTTTTTTATCATCGATTTGGGGCATATGGTCCACATTATCGTGTTGAATTTCTCTTATTGGTCTTTTCTCACAGCAACGAAATTTTCTTTTTCTGTCCGGTGTAATTTCTCCATCACTTTTTGAAGGACGACGACGTTTCTTTGCATTTACAAGCTTATTCTTATAAATTAAACTTTTGGAAACGTGCATACTAAATTCCAGTACATTAGTATGCGCGGGAACTTATTTAGACATCCAATCATAATATGTAATCCAAATAAAGTTTCCATTTCAATAACATTTGTTGGTTTGAATCGAGTTTGTCCTTGTTGAAGTGCGTATACGTTTGTACATTCGGCCATCTGTTCAAAAATTTCATCTGTTATATATTTAGAAAAATATTGCATAGGATCCAATACAATAGAATCGCCAATTTTGCCATTCTCTATCCATTCGAATTTTGGTACATCGGGTGTTTGTTTCCTCCATCGTACTCTTTTCTTATTTCGAAAACCTTCTGTAGTGGGCTCTGGATTTAAAATTTCATCTTCTCTACTGTCTCCGATTTCCTCAACTTCCCGTTCTCTTCTTACTCTTTCACCTTCACCAACTTCATCTTCACTTTCTATGTAATCAATATCCGAATCATCCCCATTTTCCAACAATTCTAATAGTTTATCTACATATTTTTCATTTTCTAAATTAGATTTATTTAGTTTCTTATTAATCTTGAAGGATAAAATAATCTGCCAAAATATTTTCAAGAATTGTATGTCTAACTATTACTCGCAAAAAATTCAAATCGAAAACTTTGTACAGTGTTTCCACTGATTGGGACAGGATGTACATTGCGATGTACATATTTTTTATAGAGGTTATAATACGAAGCCAAAGTAAATATCTTTTGTACATTTTCTTTATTACGTAGACCCATACATACTTTAGTGATGTGTATATGTTTTGACACTCATTTGAAAAAATAAGAACGAAAAACTAACAATATTTGCTACTTACTGCTGTCATGGCCATTCGAATTTCAAACTACTCACATAAGAAGCACTATAACTCAACACACAAAAATCAGATGGCGTTATAGACGTTATTCTTTCATGTTAGATGATCACTTGTAGGTACATTAGGTGTTGAAACGAAGTTTAAATCTATACAGCATAAAATACAGCACGAAAAGTGTTATGTACATTACAATGTGCATGGGGACCGAAGGGGTTAATAGTATAAGATATACATATAGATATATATAAATTGTAGAAGAAAACATTGTGTTGTCATTGGCCTCAGCCTGTGGTATCGTGGTGTGCAATATAACTGGGGGAAAAAAAAAAGAAAAGAAAGAAAAAGAATATTACCATATATAAATAGAATATATAAATACTCGCCCATTTTTCTTCAAAATGTGCAATATACAAACAGTTTGAGGATTTAAAAATATGTACAGTATACGATATACTCCTTGATTCAAAAAATATATTTTATTTTTTAACACTTTGTAGAGAGAGAGAGAGAGAAAAAAGTAGTACTAGTAGTAGTACTTGTATTTATGCAAAAGTTATGTTTGTTTGCTTAAATATCGTTTTTGACAAGAGATGAATGAATTAACTTTTTATTTAAAAATTTTAATTAAAATTTATATGACATTCAAGCAAAAATATTTAAGCATTTATGAATTCATGAATAACTAAATGTTGTTTTTACAAAATAAAATAAATTCTTAAAAGAGAACTTTCATCATGATGATGAAATTACTTTTTGTAAGATATACAATGCAATACAATACAGTATTGCTGTCATTTTCTCTGATTATGTAGCACTCAAAGAAAAATTAATTTGCTTATGTTCAATTGTATTGTATATTTTTTATCATTTTATTTTGTTTTATTTTTACGCTTTGGTGTTCAAAATCCAAAGTATATTAGCTGTTTAAATAAGATTGACAGTATTTCATGCCTTTTCAGAAGTGATTTATTTTACCATGTTTTTATTAACTTCTATTTTTGTTTGTCCGGTACAAATCTTGCAATCGATTTTTAACTGACTTCCTTACTAGACATTTGCAACTTTCAGAATAGATCAGAACCCGATGACAACACAATATTTCGTAGCCCGATTTTCGAATTTTTGATTAGTTTTCTTTTAATTAGTTAAAATAGGAAAATAATAACCTCCTAATAGCTTTAAAAATAGCCATTAAATTATTAGCTATAACTTAATTGTTGCCAAAAAAAGTTTACGAGTTCATTTTCTTTCGACATAAAGATAAATACGTTTAATTAAACGTGAACGTTAAGAAATTGGAAAAAGTTAAATGATGCATTTCACAAGAATTGATGTCATTATCACTTTAAAATTTTTCTACACATTGATAAAGTGCTAATGCAGTTCTATAGCTATGATTCAACAGAAAATTTTAAAACACGGTATATAAAAAGTTTTTTATCTTATAATTATTTTTCATAACTGAACTTATTCAGTATGTGTAATAACACTTACACTAATAAAATTTATACTTAATAGTGTGTTTTGTTTTTGAATATCTATACATATTATTAACCATAAAAATATCGGTACACAAGTATTATTGAATTACTTGCCTATCAACGGTGTAGATTAAAAAAAGAAAAAAAAAATGTTTCATTACTTTCTTCTATATTCAATAGAAGAAAGTATTGTATTCGTAAAAGTTTTCGACCTCGGGTTTTTCATGGATTTACACGTTTTGAGAGCTGTAGAACACGCTTTGACCATTTTTAGAAAATGTCTGTCTGTCTGTCAGTCTGTGTGTGTGTGACAAAATTTTGTGGCAACTGTATCTCAGGAACTACTGCACAGAATTTCATACAAATTGGTATGTAGTTGCACCTTCACATAAATTAGTGCCTATCAACTTTTGGTAAAAATTGTCTTACAGGTTGCGTTGCCATCTCGCATTCTCTAAATTTTTAACATGGTAATATAGGACAAAATTTTGTATAAATGTGCAGAAAGAGAATTACTTTTCAGTAATCATTATGAAATTTAAGGAATTATTTATACTGGAGATAGGCAACTGAGAACAAAATTTTGTATGTGTAGGAGCCTCGCCACACTCCCCGGGGGGGGGGGGGGGAGTAAGTTTTCATGATGGGTACCTTTCAAAAGGTCTCGTGAATACCTTTAAAACGAATGGTTGAACTATAAATCTGTGATAATTTGAAACAAAGTTATCGATATATATATTTTTTTTTTACTTTTAACGATAAGCTTTTTTTTTTTTTTTTTTTTTTAAGAAATTTAACCAAACTTGGTATTTAGTTGGCCCCTGACATAAACTGGCGCTGATTAGATTTGGGGATCAATCGCTCAACAGGTGGCGCTGTGATCGTATTTTTTCTAAATTTTTAACATGACAGTATAGGACAAAATTTCGTATAAATGTACATAATGAGAGTTATTCTTAACCTGTGATTGTAAAATTAATATGAATTATTGATAACTAGCCGCTTTCGGCGAGCAGCTGGTTTGCGATTCTTCAAAAATACGACTTTACGAAACTCCCGCTCGGTGGCGCCTGCGACGCCTTTTTCCCGTTTCAGGTCTTACAACAGCTTATTGACATATAGTGAAAATAGCTTTATTGAAAAATTTAATCGCAGTAAATTCCCGCTCGGTAGCGCCTGCGGCGCCCTCTTCCAGTTTCAATATCTGAAACAGCCTGTTCGCTCAACGTGTTACGATCTTTCAAAATTCTGATTTTAGCGAAGTCCATCTCGGTGGCGCCGCGGCGCCTTATCCCCGTTTTAGGACTTACAACAGCTTCCGCGCTCATACCGCAAATAGATTTGAAAATTTTAACTGTAGCAAATTTTCGCTCTGTGGCGACTAAGGCGCCGCTTTGCGTTTTATGATTTGAAATAACCTGTTCGCTCACTATATAAAGAACCTTGAAAATTCTGATCGTGGGAAATCCGCAACCCGGTGGGGCCTACGTTCTCCCAATCTTCTCTCTATAAGTAATTTACTGATAATCAGAATTGGAGATATTGAGTTATTAAATTGTCAAAGCGCCCTCTGGCGACAGAGGTTTGCAATATGTACTCCGCAATTTCAGTTTAAAAGACTTTTATAATGATATTTTACCTATGAAATTATGTTAATTATAAGCTGAGATACAAAGGTAATATAAGCATTGTTATAACAAAATTTGTGTCTGATTTTTTCGTGGTTTTTCTTTGAAGTGTGTTGAAAATCCTTAATACGAAATGTGAACGGAGTATCGGAATTCTAAAGCCTCCATCATAATTAAGCATTGGAGATATTGTAATAAAGGTGTTCTGGATTTTTTTTTTTTTTTTTTTTTTTGTGGTTTTTGCTGAAACTCCTGTACGGAATTTAACGGCTTATATCAGTTTTAAAGTCCGTAATATTTCAAATGATGTGTTATAAGTAATTTAAGCATAATTCGAATTCTAGATATTGAATTATTAAAATATCAAAGCGCCCTCTGGCGACAGAGATTTGCAAGATATACTCATCAATTCTAATTCAAATAACTTTTTAAATGATATATTACTTATGAAGTTATGTTAATTAGAAGCTGAGATACAAAGCTAATATAGACATTTTTATAAGATTTGTGTCCGACTTATCCATGGTTTACTCCGAAACTTGCATAATTCCGGGCTATATAATGTTAAAAATCCTTAGTACGATATGTGAGCAGAAATTGGAATTCGGAACTCTGCAAAATATTAAAGAATGAAGGTGTTCTGGGTATTCCGTTGTTTTCTCCGAAACTCCCGTTCCCTTTCTACATCTTTGTCCCTTCGCTCTCCCCCCCCCTTTCCGTCGCTAATAATAATTTTACACTCGAAAATATCCGCAATCGATTTACCTTGCCTTAAAATCTAAATATACCAACCAATTTCAAACGCTGTAACTCTTTTTTTTTTTTTTTAATTTTTGCCCCTTTCCCCCCTCCCTAAAGCCCTCCCTAATAATTGTACTCTTTCAAAAATATTCGTAATCGAATTATCGGGCATTAAAACCAAATACTACGAAATTTCAACGGCATAACTCAATTTAAAATACTGCAAAATATAAAAGAAAACTTAATCTTTTTCTAATAAATATGTAATTTTTTTGTTTATTCATATATTTTCATGAAAATTGAACTGTAGCTTTATAGTATGCTGTCTAAACCGAATATTCATTTAAATGTAAGGTAAATGAAAATTTGAAAAAGTTTAAAAATTGCAATTTTTCCCCCCACTATAAAACACGTGATATCTTAATTGATTACAACCATTTTTCCTTTTTCATCGCAGACAATCGTCTGCCTGTTGCCTACTGAATTTCATACTTTAGTTAATTTAAAAAAATCTAATTGTTGTTTCGATAAGCCGCTTGCACTCTTAGATTCGGAAAAAATTCCTCTTTCATTTGGTACCAAATTCGTAACGATCGGACTAATATTTCTAATTTATTTTCCACTTTTTAAAATATCTATTTTTATGCAATCGCGGTGAATTTTCAGTCATTGAGATCGCTTTTTGATTAGACATAGGTCTACATTTTAATTAATATCTCCGGAACTAATTAAAATTTTTAAATTCTGTTTTCAGGAGCCCCTCGGGAAGGCTTCGGAGCACCCGTATGTCAAATTTTTTACTTCTGCGTTCAGTAGGGGCTGAACGTATAGATGCACAGAGAGACAGACAGACAGACATCTTCTTTTTATTATTATAGAGAGATTAATAGTTAATAGTTAAAATTTTTGTGCATGTTGGGGCACCGCTTCCCCTCCCCCCCGGGGGTACTTCCCCCGGGGTGGGGGTACATTTTCAAGATGGGTATCTTTCGAAAGGTCTCGTCAATACCTTTAAAACGAATGGTTGAACTATAAATATGTGATAATTTAAAACCAAGTTATCGATTTTTTTTTACTTTTAACGAAAAAAAAAACTTAGATAAAAAATATCGTTTTTTTTTTTTTAATACTGTTACTGAGTGAAATTGTTTAGGAAAATATAGAAGAAAGTCTTGTGGTGGCCACAACATACTAGTTTTTCAATACATTTTTCACCGAGAAAAAAATCTGTGACTGACATCTAGAAACTAAATTGTGTGTCTAGTAAACATAGTTCCATGTCATCCTTATTTATAAATTCTAGTTCCCTTTGCTGGTGAGTTTTAAAAACCCCTATAAGAATTCGAGAGCATTTTCCTATATTATCGAGGTCAATCTTATTTAAAAATCTCTATAGATAAATACAAGCTCAAGAAGAGAAATTTGGTAACTATAATCTCGGTTTATGACCCATTTCTAGAATATTAAGAGGGGAAGCGATGCCCCCCCCCCATGCACAAATTTTTTTCCAAATTAACTACTACTATTATCAATAATTCATATTAATTTTACAATCACAGGTTAAGAATAATTATCATTATGTATAGGACGAAAGGCAGTATAGGACGAAATTTTGTCCTATACTGCCATGTTAAAAATTTAGAAAAAATACGATCACAGCGCCATCTGTTGAGTGATTATCCCCAAATCTAATCAGCGCCAGTTTATGTCAGGGGCCAACAAAATACCTTGGTTAAATATCGTTAAAAAAAAAAAAAAAAAATACGATTTATTTTCCACGTTTTTTTTTCCGTTAAAAGTAAAAGAAAATCGATAACTTTGTTTTAAATTATCACAGATTCATAGTTCAACCATTCGTTTTAAAGGTATTGACGAGACCTTTCGAAAGATACCCATCTTGAAAATTTACTCTCCTCAAGGGGAGACTTTCCCCCAAGGGGGGGGGGTGGCGAGGCTCCTACACATACAAAAAATTTTTCCCAGTTGACTATCTCTATTATAAATAATTCTTGTAAATTTCATAATGATTACTAAAAAATAATTCTCTTTATACACATTTATGCAAAATTTTGTCATATATCACCATGTTAAAAATTTAGAAAAAGCGAGATGGCAACGCAACCTGTAAGACAATGTATGGTTGGCAGGCGCTAATTTTTGTCAATGTGTAACTACATACCAATTTGTATGAAATTCTGTTCAGTAGTTCCTGAGATACAGTTACCATAAAATTTTGTCACACACACACACAGACAGACATTTTCTAAAAATGGTCAAATCGTGTTCTACAGCTCTCAAATCGTGTAAATACATCAAAAACCTGAGGTCGAAAATTTTTACGAAAACAATACTTTCTTCTATTGAATATAGAAGAAAGTAAAAAAAAAAAAAAAAAAAGAAAGAAAGACAAACTAAAAAATTTAGGGACAGCTGGACCTGGGTGTAGTTTATCCGAGCGTTAAACAGATCCTGTTCATGTGTTTATTAGTTTCACATAAAAGAAAAAAAAAAAAAAAAGGAAGAAGAAGAAGAAGAAGGAAAGAAGCTGGTTGTTATTTAATTTTTGGAAGCCATTGTAATTTATACACAAATATCAAATGTACTACCCACGCTTAAAATATGTACTATAAAAAATTAAATTCCTTGGGACTTCAATAAGTCAAAAAACTACTCAAAAATGAGCGAATTTCTTTCCTTTAAAAAAAAAAAAAAAAAAAAAGAGATTTTTTTAACAGAATAATAATAATAAGAAGAAGATCATTATTAAATCCTCATATTTGTGAAAGACTCTTTATAAAACAAGTCTAATTATGGTTAAAAATTCCTTGAGTAGAAGTTTCGAATGAAATAGCATTCAAGCAAGTCCTTTTTTGTCAGTGAATTGAATTCTCTTTTCACATAGGGAAGATAGAGAGATTTAGCCCTGTCATTTATTAATCATTGCGACATGACAAATGATGTCGTGATCTGCTGAGAAATAAATCCATCGGTCATAAACTGAAACCCATCTGGCAGTAAACATCTTAACTCAACTCTTTTCTCAATTGAAAATGCTCTGGAAGGAAGTAAGGCATAATTTTTCCTAGCACCAGTGCTCGTAAAATTGGATAATATAGAACTCCCAAAGAAATTTTCTTTTGCTTTGGAGAAAAAGTTTCCAGCAGTATTCGCGTTGCGAAAAGTGACGTCATCGACTGTGTGAACAGCTTTACTCGGTGATTGGACAGAAATTCGCTGCGGCGACCAATAAGATGCCAGTTTAGAAAATTTGACTCTTTTTGTGGCAAAAATAATGGTATGGGGGTTTTGGAAGGTGGAAAATTTTTGTCATCATTTTTATGGAAGAATCAGTGAGATGATATGAATCGTAATATTTGGAAGTACTTAAAAAGGAGATAGATAGTTTTTGTATTGTGAGAAAAAATATTTTGCAACGGGAGAATTTGAATGATAACAAAATTCCGAAGGATTTTGTGATTTTGTTTTGCACAGAAAAGTTCTTTATTTTTTTTTAAAAAAGAGAGGAAATGAAACTTCGTGGAGAATAATTTAAAGTAATATTTTAAATGTTTATAGTTTTTAGAAGAACAATTGTTTGGTGGAGAATAGATGATTGTAAACTTTAAAAGTTTTTCCGCATTCTTTTCATGGATCTTTATCATGATTGATTTAGTGTAACTTTTTCTCGTAATTTTCTGATTTTATTTAAACCTTTTACAGAAATATAAATCTTTTCATGGAAATTTATCAATGAATGAAAAATACTTACCAGAACGTGTATGCAAATTATTTATTCAACTGTTAACTGCAGTAACACAGTTTTCAAAATTTTAATTTTAATAAATTTAATTTATTACTGCTAAGTGATATGAAATTATAAATAGATTTTATTGTTTTTAAAGTTATTAATTTTTAATGAAAAAGTATTTTTTTAAAATAAGTTCGATTAAATTTTTATTTGTGACAAAGATCTTGTATCACTTTTAATTATTAATATTAATTAAATTGGATGGATAGGATAAAAGAAAATGTTCATTTTTTATTAATGTATTTAGTAAATATCCCATTTTATGGCTTCATACTATAAAATTTAGTAAAATATGTTTTAGAAAAATGTACTTAATTTATTTTAAGTCTTTAGCTCTTTAAAACAAATTGTATAAACAATATGCATTAATTTTTTAACCCTATAATTTTATGTTTAAAAATCTAGAATTAAAAAACCAGTGCCGTGGTAACTTTTTAAATAATTTTATATTTTTATTTAATTTTAGAAATTGTTAGATTTTTATGCAAATAATCGCTTTTTTTACTATTTTATAATTATATGATAAAAAATATCGCCTTGTGATTAAAAAAAAAAAAAGTTTAAAAACAGGATTAAGTAATTATAATAATGGATGTTGTTTTGTTTTGAAGCATTTTTATTTATTAAATTTGTTATACTTTTTTTTCTTCTTCTTTGTTAAATAATAAAAGTGGAAAATCCAGTCCTTTTTTTTTTTTTTTTTAATATATCTTTTAATTTATTTTAGTAAATTACATATTTAAGTGATTCACCAATTAACTCGTTATTTACACAAAAATAAATTCTATATACTAATAATATCGTTTAAAAATTTAGATTTTATATAAGTCAAATATTTATTGATAAAACGTTTTCCATATAAATAAAATTAATAGTTTTCAACATAAAAATACTGTAATATTTACAATATATATATAGATAAACTTAGATATTAATTTACGGCACAGATGTCGTTGCTAGTTAAAATAATTCATGTTTAATATAAAAATTAATGTATAATTTTTGTTTTATATTAAGCATTGTATTTTAGTTTGATATAATCATTACTCAAGAAAATTTAATACATAGTTTAGAGTTGCCAAATTTATATTTACAACCTAAAACATTTTCATGTTGATAACTCTTTTCTTTCTTTTTAAGATGCATTCTTTTTAATTTATTTTGTATAATAATAATTAATAAAACTGTCTCCGGATAAAATTTTGTTTTTGAGATTTTATATTAAGATTTTTTTTTTTCCGCTTTTATTCATTTAAAATAATTTCGGCATATTTTACGAGAAAAAAAGTTAATGCAAAAATAATAATAATTTTAAGCATTAAAAAAAAAAAAAAAATTACTGATAGATTATTATTTTACTGTAAAAATAATTTAGAAATTTCTTTCAGAATCTGAATTGGAGAAAAATAAAATTTAATCGTTTTAATATATTAATATTATTATTTTAATATAGAAAATATTATTTAATATATTTTATTGCAAGTGTTAGGAATTTCCACAGAATAATTTTTCCTAGCATTTCCATGATTTCAATGTCTTGAAATTTCTGTTTTTCATATTTTATTCTTAATCTCCCCCCCCCTTTTTTTTTCTAAAACTCCAATATCGCTTGTAAATTTTCCCTTTTTCATTTATTATTCATATTTAAATTTTGAAATAAATAAATAAAAGTAATTACTGAAATATGTCAAAAAGATAAATTATTTGCCTAATCATATTTGATTTGATTTTTTAAATATTTACTTTTCACTATATTGTAATCTTTATAGGTTTTATTTAATCTAGGTATAATAGTTTTAAGTAATAGATTAAGAGTAAGAATTTTAATTTTATTATCTCCAATAAAAACCTTAATTTAAACTACGAAAGAAATTAAACAAAATTGCAAAAGATACTAAAAATTGTCGCAATATAAATTGCATATCTTTCGAAATTGATATAACTCTGTGGCATGATGTAAAACTCCAGTGAAATTCTTTAGTCAAAAAAGTATCTCTTGATTATCACTAAAACAAAAGGACAGAAAATATATTCAAGAAGCAACTGTACAATTAGTAGTAATAAACTATTTTATTTACATTACTTAAATACTTCCATTTAAAATAACAACTAGATTCAACAAGCTTGCAAAATATATTAAAAATCTATTGCAAACTAAATTACATGGTTACCAAAATTTGACATTTAATTTTGTAACGTGATGTAAATCTTCATTGAGATTGATGAACAAAAAGTGTATCTCTGTCAGCTCTAACTGAATGTCTCAGAGACAGAAAATATAAATTCATTAGCCAAAATTGTATTTTTATTACTATTAAATGAATCCCTTGGAGACAGAAAATATATTCAATGAGCAACTGTAAAGTTATTAGCAATTAACTAATTTCATTTATATTATTTAAAGAATCCCATTTACATAAAGAAATTCAATAAAGTTGCAAAATATACTAAAAATTGTTACAAAATAAACTTCGAAATTTTCAATTTAAAGTCAACGACATGATGTGAATTTCCATTGAGATTTATTAGTCAAAATTGTATCTTAGTACTAAGTGTATATCACAAGGACAGAAAATATACTTAAGTAATGCAATAATTCTAACAATTTGATTGTAATCAACTAATTTTATTTATATTTCTTTAATACTTCTGTTTAAAATACCAAAGCAATTCAACAAAGTCCCAAAATATACTAAAAATTGTTACAAAATAAACTTCGAAATTTTCAATTTAAAGTCAACGACATGATGTGAATTTCCATTGAGATTTATTAGTCAAAATTGTATCTTAGTACTAAGTGTATATCACAAGGACAGAAAATATACTTAAGTAATGCAATAATTCTAACAATTTGATTGTAATCAACTAATTTTATTTATATTTCTTTAATACTTCTGTTTAAAATACCAAAGCAATTCAACAAAGTCCCAAAATAGACTGTATATTCCTCGACATTTCATCTTTAACTCAGTGAAAAGATATGACTTTCGACTGAGATTCATTAACCAAAAGTGTATATTCATTAGTGCTAAATGTATATCACAGGAACAAAAAATATACTCAAAACGTAATTATAACGATCTGATTGTAATCAACTTATTTTATTCATATTTCTTAAATATTTTAATTTAAAATACCAAAGCAATTCAAGAAAGTCGCAGAATATTCTAAAAACTATCGCAAAATAGATTGTATATTCCCCGAAATTTCATCTTTAACTCAGTGACAAAATATGACTTTCGACTGAGATTCATTAACCAAAAGTGTACATTTATTAGTGCTAAGTGTATATTACTGGAATAAAAAATATACTCAAGAAGTAATTCTAACGATCTGATTGTAATCAATTTATTTTATTCATATTTCTTAAATACTTCCATTTAAAATACCAAAGCAATTTAACAAAGTCGCAAAATAGATTGTATATTCCCCGAAATTTCATCTTTAACTCAATGACAAGATATGACTTTCGACTGAGATTCATTAACCAAAAGTGTATATTTATTAGTGCTAAGTGGTGTATATTACAGGAACAAAAAATATACCCAAGAAGTAATTCTAACGATCTGATTGTAATCAACTTATTTTATTCATATTTCTTAAATATTTTAATTTAAAATACCAAAGCAATTTAACAAAGTCACAGAATATTCCAAAAACTATCGCAAAATAATTGTATATTCCCCGAAATTTCATCTTTAACTCAGTGACAAGATATGATATGACTTTCGACTGAGCTTCATTAACCAAAAGTGTATATTTATTAGTGCTAAGTGGTGTATATTACAGGAACAAAAAATATACTCAAGAAGTAATTCTAACGATCTGATTATAATCAACTTATTTCATTCATATTTCTTAAATACTTCCATTTAAAATACCAAAGCAATTTAACAAAGTCGCAGAATATTCTAAAAACTATCGCAAAATAGCTTGTATATTCCCCGAAATTTCATCTTTAACTCAGTGACAAGATATGATATGACTTTCGACTGAGCTTCATTAACCAAAAGTGTATATTTATTAGTGCTAAGTGGTGTATATTACAGGAACAAAAAATATACTCAAGAAGTAATTCTAACGATCTGATTATAATCAACTTATTTCATTCATATTTCTTAAATACTTCCATTTAAAATACCAAAGCAATTTAACAAAGTCGCAGAATATTCTAAAAACTATCGCAAAATAGCTTGTATATTCCCCGAAATTTCATCTTTAACTCAGTGACAAGATATGATATGACTTTCGACTGAGATTCATTAACCAAAAAGTGTATATTACAGGAACAAAAAATATACTCAAGAAGTAATTCTAACGATCTGTTATTCATATTTCTTAATTATTTTAATTTAAAATACCAAAGCGATTCGACAAAGTCGCAGAATATTCTAAAAACTATCGCAAAATAGATTGTATATTCTCCGAAATTTCATCTTTAACTCAGTGACAAGATATGACTTTCGATTGAGATTCATTAGCCAAAAGTGTATCTTTATTAGTACTAAGTGAACCTCACGGGGACAGGAAATTTATTCAAGAAGCAGCTGTAACGGTGAGATAAACTGACTGTCAGTAACAATGCAAGAGGAGACAACGGTAAACGACGTTAATGCCGGACAAAGACATGATATGATTGAACTGAAAGATGACAGTGACAGAGAAACTTGGTCAAAAAAGGCTGACTTTTTGCTATCAGTTATTGGATTTGCCGTAGATCTAGCGAATGTCTGGCGTTTTCCTTATTTATGTTATAAAAATGGAGGAGGTAAGTGAAAAAGAAAATTGTTTTATATATTGTCTTATAATGTGAGATATTATGAAATGCCTAATGTTAACCAAAATTTTAAACGTTTAAGATTTTTTTCACTTTTAATGTTAGAATTAAGATTATTAGTAAAAATAATAATAATAATAATAATATAATAATAATAATCTTAGAACTTTTCCAATTTTCCTTAAGATTTTTGATTTTTAGAATTTTTTCGATTCTTTTTGAGATTGAACTGGAAAAATCATCTGATTCTATTTTTTTTTTTTTTTTTTTTTTTTTTTTTTTTTTAATTCTTAAAATGCTTAATATTTTTTGCCTTTTTTTAAAATTTATTTCATCGATTTATTGATTTATTTTTTCACAACTTAAAATTTAATTCGTATTTTTTTTTTTTTTTTAAATTCTTAAAATACTTAATATTTGTTCGCTTTTTTTTTTATTTTTTTTATTTTATTGATTTCTTTTTACACAACTTAAAGTTCAATTCTTAAAAGTTTATTATTATTATTATTATTATTTAAATTTAATTTTGTTACTCTGTCTATATATTTTTTAAATATTAAAACATTTAATATTGGGAATATTTTAACCTTAAAATTATTAAAATTTTCTTTTTCTTTCTTTCTATATTTATTTATTCAATTCTAAAACTTTTGTAATTATTTTTCTCGGGATATTTCTTTTTAAATCTCAAAATTATCAGAAGTACCAGCAAAATATTTTATAAAAGTATTTAAATAATTATATTTTTTTAATTATACTTTTATGAAATTGTTGCTAATTTTAAATTTTGAATACTGCCTATTTTTTTAATATTTAATTTCAAGATAATAATGATAAAAGTCAGCTAGATACTGTTTTTCCCCCTTTTAATGTACAAATATATATATAAAAAAACTAATTAAAATGGGGCTTATTATCTAATAAGCGCATATTCTTTAAACAACAATAATTAAAAAATGGAGGAAGGAAGTGAAAAAAAAAAAATATTTTATATATTCTCTTAAAATGTGAGATATTTTGAAATGCCTAATGTTAACCAAAACTTTAAACGTTTAAGATTTTTTTCAGTTTTAATGTTAGAATGAAGATTATTATTAAAAAATGTTTTAATCTTAGAATTTTTCCGATTTTCCTTAAGATTTTTTATTTTTAGAATTTTTCCGATTCTTTTTAAGATTGAACTGAAAAAATCGTCTGATTCTTTTTTTTTAATTTTTTAATTATTCAAATACTTAATATTTTTCGTCTTTTTTAAAATTTATTCCATTGATTTATTGATTTATTTTTTCACAACTTAAAAATCACTTCTTAAAGCTTTTTTTTTTTTTTTTAATTCTTAAAATACTTAATATTTTTCACCTTTTTTTTTTTTTTACAACTTAAAATTCAATTCTTAAAAGATTTTTTTTTCTTAAATTATTTAAATTTAATTCTGTTACTCTGTCTATATATTTTTTAAATATTAAAACTTTTAATATTGTAAATATTTCAAACTTAAAATTATTAAAATTATCTTTTTATTTATTTATTTATTCCATTCCAAAACTTTTGTAATTATTTTTCTCGGGATATTTCTTTTTAAATCTCAAATTTATCAGACGTACCAGCAAAATATTTTATAAAAGCATTTAAATAATTTTATTTTTTAATTATACTTTCATGAAATTAGTTATAATTATTTGTTGCTAATTTTAAATTTTGAATACTGACTATTTTTCTAAAATTTAATTCCAAGATAATAATGATAAAACTCAGCTAGATACTGTTTCTTCCCCTTTTAATGTACAAATAAATAAATAAATAAATAAACCTAATTAAAATGGGGCTTATTATCTAATAAGCGCATAGTCTTTAAACAATAATAATTAAAAAATGTTTCTCGCAGCAGTTAAAAAATTTGAAAATATAATTAAACATAATTTTTCAATATTCATTGATATAATTAAAATTTGGATAAATCGTGAATTTTTAAAAACAAAAATAAATTTTTAATTTCCTTTAAATATTTTTGAGTTTAAATACCAATTGATTTTTATTCTTCCGAATTATAAAATTCATTAAAAAAAAAAAAAAATATCATTTATACTTTTTTTCGTAAAAATTCCAAAACTCCACCACTGGATGATAGGTTCTGCAGATGGTTCAAACCCAGATCACGCTTGTTGGTTTAGCCGTTCGAAGTTTTTGAAAGTCCTCTCCAAAACTTGCGTGAATACGGGCTTTACCGTCCTTAGAAATACCCCCATAGTGAGTATTTTATCCATACCTAGGACCCTCGTCTAATTAATTGGCCTTAATGGAATACATCACTGAGCGTCAAGGTAAGTCAAACCCCGAGTTAAACTATTGAGGAATTATCCCCATTATTATTTATTACCTATAATGTCTATTTTAAAACTTCGTTTTCATCAAAGAATCCTTAACCGATAAAACAAATCTTGTATTCCGAAAAATTGGGGCCGCGGTAGCCCAGTCGGTAGAGCGCGAACCTCGTAATTGGAAGATTGCGGGTTCAGTACTCGAGCCGGCCAAAGACCGTCGTGTACACTAATGGTGGCTGGTGCACGTAAAATCTGTCGTGGCCGCAATGTCCTCCATGTTCCCATCAAAAGTTATACCTCTGGGGGTCACCGAAGCGGGAGAGTCATCCCTTCCGTGGAGGATCAAAATTGTGATGGCATGTCTCCGGACCACGTCTCCCAGACCGTCGCCAATTGCCCATATACGCAGCACTAGTGCGACATAAAAAACCCAACCAACCGAAAAATCGATTTTTTATTTTTTACCCCTCAATTTTTAATGTTTTATTTTGAAGCTGAAAATACGAAATAGTGAAATTTTGCACTTTGCAACTTCAAAATTAATTGGGAAAATTAAAAATAAATTGGGAAACAAGAATTGGTTTATAGGTTATGAGTTTCTTGAATGTGAAAACGGAGTTTTAAGATAGGTAGCATAGGTTAATGAATAAAAATGGGAACAATCTCCCATTAGGTTAGCTTGGGATTTGGCTTACCTTGATGCGCTGTGATGCATGCATACCCTTGACTCTTAAAACCCAACGAGAGGTTTACTCTAAAAGCTGGTAGATGGGAGATGTCGAGTTTGATCACAAACCGCGCTTGTCGATCTAGAATTTCGAAGTTTTCCGTAGTTTTCTTCGAAACGTGTGAATACGGGCTAGGATCCTTTAGAAAGATCCCCAGTGTCGTGCTCATAATGGCAAATTTGCGGATTCAATATTCGAGCCCACCATGTACATTAATGGTGACTAGTATACGTAAAATAATTCATGGCGGCAATGTCCTCTGTGTTCCGGACAATTAATATCTCTGGAGGTCACTGACGCAGAAGTGTCATCCCCTCAATGGAGAACGAACGTTTCGATGGGATATCTTCTCAATTAATCCCAGATCGGCGCCAAATGCCCACAGCATAAATCTAGTGCGGCGTTAAACCACTCAACCTTAATTTAACCCAATGAACAATATCCGATTTTTGGTTTCGAGGATAAATCATCCACATCATGCGATTTTTGATTTTCCATATTTCCCCGAGAATTTCCCCGTTTAATACAAATTTTTCCCAGTAGAATGCTGACACTTCCGCTTACAATACAAGTAAGTCATTTCATGTCAAATCAACAACAACAAAAAACTAGTGTGTTGTGGCCACCACAAGATTTTCTTCTATATTTTCCTATACAAATTCACTCAGTAAAAAAAAAAAAAAAAAATTTTTTTTTTTTTTTTTTTTGTTAAAAGTAAAAAAAAATTCATAACTTTGTTTTAAATTATCACAAATTTATAGTTCAGCCATTCGTTTTAAAGGTATTGATGAGACCTTTCGAAGATACCCATCTTGAAACTCCCCCTCCCCCCCCCCAGTGGGGAACCGATGCCCCCACATGCACAATTTTTTTTTCTAGTTAACTACTACTATTATCAATAATTCATATTAATTTTACAATCACGAGTTTAAAATAACTCTCATTATGCACATTTATACGAAAATTTGTCCTGTCCCCCCCATGTTAAAAGTTTACAAAAAATGCGATCACAGCGCCACCTGTTTCCCCAAATCTAATCAGCACCAGTTTATGCCAGGTGCAACTAAATACCAAGTTTGGTTAAATTTCATTCATTGGTTCGTGAGCTACAGTGTCCACAAAAATCATGATACACACAGACAGACATTTTCTAAAACTATCATTTCGTGTTCAGGACATCCCAAAACGTGTAAATCCATCAAAAAACGAAGGTCGAAAATTTTCGCGCATCCAATACTTTCTGTATATTACATGAAGAAAGTAAAAAAAAAAAACAGCATTTTCAATCTGATCATCTCAGATTTTCATGAAATTAGGCTCATTTATTTTTCCTATTAAGAAATGAATGTATACCGATTAATTAGTCCCTATCTCTTTTAGTTTTTGATATACTAGGCTGCAAAAATGGGTAAAAGAATGCAAATTTCCGAAATTCTTCTACTACAAATGTACCCATATTTTCTTTGCTAATTAACTTAGAGATAAAAAAAAAACTGATATCATTAGAAAGTTTATAATACAGGCTTTCAAAGGGTATATCACATGCACATGCATATATTTTTAAATATTTTCATGTTAAAGTAAAACATTTTGACCTTTGACCTTCGATATCTCAAAAAGTACATATTTAATTTTCTTTTAAAAATTATCTGATATTTTTACTTTTATTATCTATAATTATTGTAAATTTCAACTTGGAACGGCTATGGGATGCTGTGTTATAAATTAAAATGCAACTTTCCATCAGTATTTTCATAATATCATAACGTAAGATTTACGCATATTTTGTTCCCTAATTAACTTAGAGATATAAAATCGATATCATTAGAAAGCTTATAATACTGGCTTTTAAATGATATATCGCATGTATATATTTTTAAAATTTTCATTTTAAGGTCAAATATTTTGATTTTTGACCTTCCATATTTCAAAAAGTGCATATTTAATTTTCTTTTAAAAATTATGTGTTATTATTACGTTTATTATCTATAATTACTGTAAGTTTCAGCAGGGTACGGCAAGGGATACTGAGGTACAAATTAAAATGCAACTATACCAGTATATCCATATTAACATAACGCACGTTTTACAAAAAAAAAAAAAAAAAAAAAAAAAAAATGGCCGCCCCATGCTAAAACTTACAGTAATTATAGATAATAAACGTAATAATAACACATAATTTTTAAATGAAAATTAAATGTATACCTTATGAGATATTGTAATTTAAAGGACAAAAAGTTTGACCTTGAAATGAAAAGTTTTCAAAATATATACATGTGATATATCATTCGAAAGCTTATATTATAAGCTTTCTAATGATACCAATCTTTTATCTCTAGGTTAAACAAAAAAGAAAATATGGGTGCATTTGTAGTAGAATAATTTCGGAAATTTGCCTTTTTTTTACCCTTTTTTGCAGCCCTGTATATCAAAAACTAAAAGGGATAGGGACTTATTAATTGGTATACATTAACTTCTCAGTAGAACAAACAAATGAGCCCAATTTCATAAAAATCTGAGGGGGTCAGGTTTTTAGCTGTGTCGATTTGACATGACATAAATATTATAAATATTAAGTATAAATAAATATTCAAGTATAAATATTATAAAATTGCAATTTTCTCTGAAGATGTCACGTGTGGAGGGTTTTATGACGTAACTCGGATAAAGTTTATTAATTATTCATTTTCTTGTTAAAGAATTCACTGTAAATATAATCAGAATAATCTCTACATTTATTTAACGATAACATTTTCACCGTTTTGCTTTATTTAAACTTCTCTGATTGTATGTAAACTGCATCGTTTTTAAGTCAAAAAGTATAATAAAATGAATAAATAAATGAAAATATATTTCATTTACTCAAATATAATAAATGTTAGTTCGCTGCAGTTCTTTTTGACAAAACTGTTATTAAAAACTGATTTTATTTCTTTATTTATAATTAATATATTTTCTTTTCTTTCTTCTTCTTTTTACTTTCCGAACACTATAGTGAGGAAAGTATTGTAATCATGTCAAAAATCCGAATTTGAGATTTGAATGTTTCTATACGTTTCCAGGTCCCCTGAGTCCGTTTTCACTATTTTTACGATGATGTATGTATGTGTGTGTGTATGTATGTATGTATGTTTGTATGTATATGTGTGTATGTCTGAGAGTGAACACGTTAGCGTCTAAACGCTTTGTTCGAATAAGCTGAAAGTTGGTACGTATATTGTAAGTCATCATAGTACGAACCCTATTGATTTTGTGAATCTAGCACTTATAGT
This sequence comes from Salticus scenicus, assembly GCA_963930645.1. Taxonomy (NCBI): domain Eukaryota; kingdom Metazoa; phylum Arthropoda; class Arachnida; order Araneae; family Salticidae; genus Salticus; species Salticus scenicus. Next base: position 220,008,552 of record OZ005661.1, read on the forward strand.
TTTTTTACAGAGACACCAGGAAAAATTCTTTATCATTATGGCCTATGGGGCCAAATTTTTAAAAGTGCGATAGCGTCTAAACGCTTTATTAATCTGAGCAAAAAATTTGCACACATGCTATAAATCACAGTTGCACGAACTGTATAGATTTTGGTGAATTTAGCACTTACAGTTTTTTTACAGGGACACAAAGAAATATTCTTTGTCATTATGGCATATGGGGCGAAATTTTTAAAAGTGTGATAGCGTCTAAACGCTTTATTAATCTGAGCAAAAAATTTGTACACATGTTAAAGGTCACAGTTGCACCAACTATATAGATTTTGGTAAATTTAGCACTTACAGTTTTTTTACAGGGACACAAAGAAAAATTCTTTATCATTATGGCCTACGGGACCCAATTTTTAAAAGTGCGATAGCATCTAAATGCCTTATTCAATTGATCTGAAAATTTATATGAATATTATAAATCACTGTTGCACGAACTATAAGCATTTTGGTGAATCTTGCATTTGTAGGTTTTTACAGGGACCCAACAAAAAATTCTTTATCATTATGATCTATGGACTCAAAGTTCAGTAGCGTTAAATAAAACATCGTATAATATATGGAGAAAAATATTCAAACAAATTATGGTTTTCACTCTTCTGTTTGTTTAACAACTCCTCTTTCTTTACTTTATCTACAAAACTGTTAATTACTCTATGTTCGGAAAGTCGAGTGGAGTCACTCCAGATTTTTTTAATAATTATGATAAAATTTTATTTTATTCCACATACCAGAATCTACAAAATAACACGCGTCCTTGATACACCGCTAACTATTTTTCAATCAGCTTAATTATATTTTAACAATAAAAAATCTCGCTATTAATACAAAAAAATCTGGAGAGACACCACTCCACTTTCCGAACTTAGGTATTTAACGTTTTTTTTTTTAAAGTAAGAGAAATGGTTAAGTAAACAAAAGAGAAAATTATAATAGGGTGTTTGAGTTTTTTTCTCTTATAGCATGCTGTTTAATTTAACGCTCTTGCACTTCAAAAAAATTGAGCCCGTAGATCATACGTGTCATCATGATGAAACATATTTCGTTGCGTCCCTGCAAAAATATGTAAGTGTTTGATTCACCAAAATCTATACAATTCGTACGATGGTGGCCTATAACATGTATATAAATTTAAATTCAATCGAATAAGTCATTTAGACGCTAATATCACTTTAAATAATTTCAGCCCGTAGGTCATAATGTTAAAAAAATTTCTTTGTAAAAAGAAACTATACGTGCTAGATTTACTAAAATCTATACAATTTGTGCCACGGTGACCAGTAACATTGGTGCGAATTTTCAGCTCATTCGAACAAAGTGTTTAGACGCTATCGTGTTCACTCACGCGCACACACACTCACACAAACCCACATACATACATCATCGTAAAATAGCAAAAATGTACTCAAAGCATTTCAAAACGTGTCAAAGTCGAATTTTTTCATGATTATTACAAAACTTTTCCTACATATGTATGTTCGAAAAGTAAAAATAAAACAAATAACTGGAAAATAAAATAAAATATGGAGTAAAGTAAAATAACAATAATAATAATCTATATAATATTTCTCTAACGTGGACCAGTTACGATGATTTTTTGTCGAAACGATATGATATTGATGTGAAATACGCGAGGATAAAAAATAATATTTTTAAATGGACAATATTTAAGCACGCCGACTCAGCTCAATGATCTAATAAGAAAAAGTGACGACATTTGTCTGATGAGATTATTTTATTATGGAAAAATGTATTTTTAACAGTTGCTTCTTCAGAATCTTTGTAAGCGCCATTTTAAACATAGCAATATTTTAAAGATATATGGTCAATACTTTTAAAAAATGTGAATTACTATCATAAATTGCCTTAAAAATGCAATAATAATAAGTATAATCAAAATAGTAATAATTTTTTTGAAACAAAATATTGTGCCAAAATAAATAAATGAAAAGTCATCGCCAACAAAGCCACAAAAGTTTAAAAGGCGTCATGAAGGGGGTATACTAAAGCTGTACTGCCAGCAGAAATATGAAAACTGGATTGTCAACCACGAATTTTGCGTTTAACTTTTCTTTGAATGATTTTGCCTTCACTATCCGCGTTAGTAATGATCGATAGATGGCGCTTTTCCAACTTTTGTTGTTAGTAAATATAATAGCCACGTGTATTCATTATTGTCGTATTTGTGTTACTACTTAATATTCGTGCTATAATTTCTCCGCCATTACATCATGGAAAATGGATCGCCTTTGGAAAAAATATTTCAGTTTATTCAAAGTTCGATCGGAAGTAGATTTTTAACTGAAGCTGAACAAATATTAGTTTCAAATCATCTGATTAATTCTTTACTTCCATTAGCCGAAGCAACTGAAATTTTAAATTTGTCATCTTCTATAACAATAAAAGAAGATGTCTGTCTGTCTGTCTGAGCATCTATACGTTCAGCCCCTACTGAACGCAGAACTACAAAATTTGACATACGGGTGCTCAAAAGCCTGCCCGAGTGCGTAGTGAAAAAAGAATTAAAAAAATATAATTAGTTCCGGCGATATTAATTAAAATGTCGACCAATGTCTAATTAAAAAGTGAGCGGATCGTAATTTCCGCCCTCCAAGTAGAATTCAGAGCGGGAGTTTCATAAAGTCGGATTTTTCAAGGATCGCGAACCAGCTGCTCGCCGAAGGCGACTAGTTTGGAAATAAATGGAAGCTTAATTCCGGATTTCTTGATCCTTTGGAGTTACACTGTGGCACACAACAGTAGGTGTTATCTTCTTTACCGGATTTATTCATTTTTATTCAATAAATATATGTGAAACTAAACATCGAATCTACAGCAAGCAATGGCGTCTCGACGAAAACTATCCATGGTATTGTTAATTTCACCTTAGCCCACCAGAGGGCGAGCATTTCTTTACAATCGCGGATTGCACAATATTAATTTGCTTTTAATAATGATTCGGCTTCCGGTAAATTAAAATTTTAATTAGATGGGGAAATTGGTATAATATTTATGAGTTTAAAATTTCAAAGGTAAATAAGAAAACAAATAACATGCGAAAATTTCGCAAGGGTTCGCTAGTAATAGTAATAATAATAATAATAATAATAATAATAATAATAAATTGCTTTCTAAAAAAAGAGGATACTTGCATAACACTCGACCTTATTATTTAAGAAGATAAACTATTTGAGATCAATTCAAACACCTGAAAACTATTCATTATATATGTAAATGGTTAAAGCACGGTTACAACACATTTCCGCGCTTTATCTCTATTTTAGTAGGAACGATTTGTAATGATACATTCAAAATAACGATCTAATGATTGAATTTTCTTAAACAAATGACACTCTTTTTAAACGAATTTCTGAATTTCGTAAGTTTAGTTTACGTAATCGATCATTATATTTCAAAAAGTTGTTCAAATTATTCCATAATTTCGAATATCATATGATTTCTCTTGTCAGCATAACCAAAACGATTGCATTACATGTCATTGAAAAAGAATTATATTATCAGTAAAGAATTATTTTATTATTGATTAGTTGTTACGCAACTTTTTCCCGTAAAATTAAAAAATATATATATACTCTATAACAAAAAAAGTGACGCACCAAGAAGGAGTAATGCAAACTGGACACAAATTGACATACATACAGGTTTTGATGGAATCAAGCACCCATTCATCATTATCGTCGATCCTACGTGCAGCTGGTACTTCAGTGACTTCAAATACCCTTAATAGGCGACTCAGTGGGGTTGAGCTCAGTCCTCGGATCTCTCTTCCACTGAGGACGTTTGGAGCATCACAGAAAGGGTCCTACAACCAGCTCGGGATTTTACCAATCTAACGCAACAATTGGACAGAATTTGGCACGATACTTCACAGGAGCACATCTGCCAAGTCTATCAATTAATACCAAGCCGAATAACTGCGTACATAAGGGCCAGAAGTTTACCAATGCTTTATTGACTTGTTTACTTTGTGAGGCCCTTTCTCTTGATTAAATCATTCAAACTTTCTGAAACTGTAATCAATTGTTTTTCTCCACATGTACATCATATCCACCAATTTTTGCCCCATTCGGACCACCCATATTCCACCCCATCTACCAATTTTTGTTCCCACTTCTTCTTGGTACGTCGTTCTTTTTGTTATAGAGTGTATATATAATCTTTTGATTAAATAAAATTTTCACCTATGATAATGAAAATAATAATCTGCTGAGGCACTCACACGACTTTCTCTTACCCTGAAATTCAATACCATAAAGGTAGATTGGACATTAAGGAATAAGGTGACTAATACCGTTATATAAACCTTCGTTAAAAACAATTTAAAATAGGCTTCAGAAAAGCGTCATTAGACAAGTAATTCTGGATGAGGGGAAATGCCCCCCCCCCTCAATCTCCTGTTTCGATATTGTACTTACATTTAAAGAGAATTCAAAAGCTATTATTAAATTTTAAAGTTCATTCCGAATTATTCATACAACTTTCACCTTCACCATTCCTTGAAATTCATCAATTCTGGTATATATTTTTTTTCAAGTAGCAACCTTATATTCACTTAAAAATACAACATTTGAATTGCCTATGATATTATTTGTTTTTGAGTTATTCTGACAAAAGACATAGACAAAGATTAAAATTTAAAAATATGACTTCAGCATTCAGGGAACCTCAAAACGTGTCAATATACAAAAAAATAAACGCTAAATATTTAGTTTAAAAAATACTTTTTTTTACCACAAGGATATGAGGAATTAATTTTAATTTCTGAGCAGTTTTCCTGAACATGATAAAATATTATAGTAAAGCGCTTCCACTAATTATATTCAATAAAAATAATGTTTTCACTTAATGATTGGCAGCCCTGTACATCTTCTAAAAATTATGTACGCATCACATTGTGCACTTAAATATAATCCTATATTAATAACATATAACACACCCTGAAATGTACTTCTATGAATTTCCAAGTATTGTCCCACGATATTCTAGTTCTTCGGTGCAGCCCTGTAAACGAGTGGTAAGTGATTTTCATACCATATTCTACACGAAACATGTTTTTATGACTATAAAAAGTATATATTCATTTCATTTAATTTAGTACTGACTATAGATGTTAAACTCTACTTACTTGCAATTTCCCCCACAGATGCAATGTATTTGAATCCTCTTGGATGTCCCTGTACACGAACCATTTGCTTGATCTCAACGAACAGTTTAGCGTAGCATCCCTATATGATACAAATTTAGAATGCCGAGTTTGGAGTTCCTGTTACTGTTTGTTCTTGAGATATACTGATAACATACACACACACACGCATATAGACACACACACAGACCAACCGCTAAGAACATGTTTTTCGGAATCAGGGAACCTCAAAACGTGTAAATATAACAAAAATTCATTTGCTACTCATCATAAAGTTACAAGGGAAATATAACTGACTGCATTGGATTTTCAGTTATTTTGCCTGAAATTAGAAACTGGGACGATAATGATTATACATATAAAACACTTCCAGGATTTAATTACATAACTATATATAAATAACTGTATGTATATAATTTAAGTCTAAGCATCATTAAATGTATTTAAACAGTATAGAAATATATGTATCCACTTAAATATTTATGTGATCTTCACATTTTTTTCTGTAACTGTATATTTCGTCTTAACCCATCGTGCCATTTCGCATACACTTATTAAATACAGGTTTTAATTACAAAAAGAAATGAAACTAGTATGTTGTGGCCACCACAAAACTTTCTCCTATATATATCCCTATACAAATTCACACAGTACATATCATTTATTGTAGTTATTATTTATCACATTTATCTTCCATGATGAATGCAGTCGATTTTCATCTGAGAGAAGTGAAGCACTAAATATCTAAAGAAAATCAATTTTATGCTCTATAGAGAAGATATCTTAGAAAATGCATTTTTTTTTTCTTTCGTTGTTTTTTTTCTTTTTTTAATTTAAAAGGGGAGGGGGAATAACAATAACTTTTTTAAAAAATGATCACATATATATGACCAAACATTAGTTTTAACAGTACTGAAGAGTTCTTTTGAAAGACACCCGTATTGAAATTTTTTATCCCCCCGACGGGGGAGGGAACGATGCCTCTACATAGTCAAAAAAAAAAAAAAAAAAAAAAAAGAAAGAAAGAAAGAAAGAAAGAAGAAACAATCTGATTGACTATTACTAGAGTATATATATATATATATATATATATTTAATTTTACATTCAAAATTTAAAAGTTTAAAAATTCTCTGGGTACCCCCCAGGGAGAAGTACTCCCAGGAGAGTAGCAATGCTCCTATATGCAATATTTTCCTAGTTTACTACTACTATTATCAGTAATTCCTATTAATTTCATAATCATTCATTAAAAATAATTCTCATTATGCTCATTTATACGAAATTCTGATCTATACTGCTACTGCCATATTAAAAATAATGAAAAAAATTTTACGACAGCGCCACCTGTATAGCAATTGGTCCCCAAATGTAATCAGCACCAGTTTAAGTCCAAGTCGAATTAAATATCAAGTTTGGTTAAATTTCGTTCATTGATTCATGAGATACAGCCGGTAACAAAAGTGTCCGAACAGTAGCAAAAATTCCTATGTAAAAAAAGTACACTTCATACGGTTTTGTTCAATAAATCCTTATCGATTCCTGTTCTTAGTCAGCCTAAGAACATGATTTGATAAGGATTTATTTATCAAAACCGTATGAAGTGTACTTTTTTTTACATAGGAATTTTTGCTAGTGTTCGGACACTTTTGTTACCGACTGTACATCATCCACAAAATTTTTAATACACACACATAAAAAACCATAGATATAGTAATCTATATAGATCTATCCTCCCCATGTTATCGAGAAAAAAATTTTGATGCCGAAAAAAAGTTCTAAAATCAGCCATTGCCCATTAGAGAGTATTTAAAAATGAATAAAAAGAAAAATGAATTTGAAACTGTATCTAGAGTTTTTCATTCACCTTTAGTAAATAAATTATTCATACATTTTATTTACTAAATTATCCGTGTGTATTCCTGTGTGGGATTTACTTGGGGAAAGGCAGCCATTAGAGTGACTTTTCCCGAAAAAAAAAGGCATCCCTTTTTCCCTCTCGCTGATCAATCTATGTCTTATTACTATATCTATGAAAAAAACAGACAGACAGACATTTTCTAAAAATGGATAAATCATGTTCAGGACATCCCAAAACATGTAGATTCATGGAAAACAGGAGGTCGAAAATTTTCACGAATCCAATACTTTCTAAAGTATATAGAAAGTAATAAATCGCGTTCAATAAAATATCTATAAAATTATATGAAGTTTTCCTTGCGGACTTTATTGCTTTTGATTTGTCAAAATAAACTTTAGTTAAATAGAATTCAAGAGCATTAAACGAAATTTGGAAAACGAATGATAATAAAGGAACAATATATGTGAGGATGGAAATTAAATTAACCTAACAATATTACGGAAAATTTTACTTTTATGAAAAATTTTAGACAGAACTTGTAGTTAAAAATTAAGTCTACCAAACAGAAGCTAGAAATCTGTTCTTCATACGTAAAAATTTATACCAAAAAGTTGTCATAAATTGTCAACGACCATCTGTATAAAATAATTTAAGATTAACCCTTTCAGTCTCAGTGTTCCAGCGCCTGGAACACCTAATTCTAATTCTCAAGTGCAAAAACTCACCCCGGAAATTTTTTAGCAAAAATTTACGTTTAACGTAGCGGAAAAGGCTGCCTTTTTTTTTTTTTTTTTTCTTTTTACTTAAAATTTCTTTTAATTTAATTTTGTTCGGGAATTCCGGTGGCAGTGTAATTTAAATGATCCGGATTACCCTGCGCCGCAAAGTGTGAAAGCATAACATTTTTTTTGTTTAGTGAGCTAACATCGTTGTTTGTATGAGAGTAACAAAATAACCTCAAGTACATTGAAACAAATAAATTCGAAAAATGCGTTTTAATGTTTGTCGTGTAACCAATCACTCCTCTTTCTCTTTTTACTCGCTCAACCAACCCTCCACTCTGAGCGAGAAAGATGTTTTTTGGCAATACAGTAGAGCTTTATCGTTAGGATACATAAATTATAACTGTATTCTGGGTGATTCAAAATTCAACGTACAAACTTTTAGGGGGGGTAGAGCACGCCATAAAAATTGAAAATTGCGCAGGAACTCATGCACGCAAAGAATGTTGCCAAACAGTGCAACTTTTTTATTCAGTAGTCACCAATAATTTTGAGAAGTGATATTTGATATACATAAAAGACGAATCTAATCGAAGAATCGTCTATTATGTATATCAAATATCGTTTCTCAAAATTATTGCTGACTATTGAATAAAAAAGTCGCAATGTCTAGCATCACTTGGACGCAAACGGCATTTTAGTCCTTTAAGAACTAGATGCTTTTGGTTAATTTTTAACAGTAAAACTCGCATATGGACATTTTCAGCTAAACGTTTTATCGTCAGTAATAGTGATATATCACATCTTTTTATGTAAACACTAGCATCCAAAAACGTTTAGTTAAAAATTCAGTAGACAAAAGCCACGCCCATTTGTGTGTTTCACTCTTAAACATTAACAAAAAAAAAAAAAAAATCAATTGTTAAAGCATAGCCTCCTAAACTATATGCCTGTCGCGTGGCTCAGAAACTTGGCAACAGTCCAAGCGGTAGACTGCGCCACCTGGTGCAGATTACATGACTTTTTTATTCAACAGCCACCATAAATTTTTAAAAGTGGGATTTGGTATACATAAAAGGCGAATAGAATCGAAGAAACGTCGCTTATTTATATCATATATCACTTCTTAAAATTATTGGTGAAAGTTGAATAAAAAAGTCACGAAATATGTACCAGGTGGCGCTGTCTACCGCTTGAACTTTTGCCAAGTTTCCTAACCACGCGACTGGCATCTAGTTTAGGAGGCTATGGTTAAAGGGTAAAATGACGTTTGCGATCATGGGTACATATGTAATTTTAAATTCTTATGATCTGCTCTACCCACCTTAAAAATTTGTACGTTGGCTTTTGAACAACCCTGTAGCATAACATTTTGTGTTAATATACTAATAAATTTAAGAGTGAAGACTGGCACGATTTTTTTTTTCTTTCAAGCTTTAGCCACACGGTAATTACAGTGTTATTGAAACACTTGGATATCTTAACACTTTCCTGACCGCATGCTTTTGCATTTTTGACAGTAAGGTCCGCCTGTAGGCGTTATTCTCCCAAGTTGCACTATTTCAGAACAAAATTTTCTGCATTCATATTTATATTACAAATAGATATACATTACAATGATACTCTTTCTGATCAAAGTATTTGTATCCACAGTATATTGAAATTATAAATATGAATATTGGATATATTCTTAAGAAATAAATAACATACAAATTGCGAGAGAAACGTCTATTGGCGGAGTTATAGATTTTTAGATTGCGTGAATAAACGTCAGCGGTAACGAAAGTGTTAGTATTATATAATATTTACTAAGAATTTTATCTTTTGTGTTATTTCTATCCTTCTTTTAACATTTTCGTAATTTTTTTCAAGAAATACAGTAAAAGACTCCCTCTCTCTCTCTCTCCCAGGAGCTCTATCTATCAGCTTCAGAAAAGCAATAATGAGTTTCAATCCTCAGAGGTGCTATTTGTGAGCTCCGAGATAGCTCTCGTAAGGGACACAAGCGACGTTAGCTGTAATAAGCTGCGTCACATTTTCTCCTTATTAATGATAGCTTATGATAAAAGACTATCAACCAAATATTTAACGCATTTATTGGATTTTTGGATATATTTTTAGATGTAATTTTGCAGATATTTAATGAATCAGTCAATTATTACTTTCCGAACACTATAGTGAGGAAAGTATTGTAATCATGTCAAAAATCCGAATTCGAGATTTTGATGTTTCTATACGTTTTGAGGCCCCCTGAGTCCGTTTTCACTATTTTTACAATGATGTATGTATATGTGTGTGTGTGTGTATGTGTGTATGTATGTGTCTGTGTATGTCTGTGAGTGAACACGCTAGCGTCTAAACGCTTCGTTCGATTAACCTGAAAGTTGGTACGCATATTGTAAGTCACCATAGTACGAACCTTATAGATTTTGGTGAATCTAGCACTTATAGTTTTTTTACAGGGATACAAAGAAAAATTCTTTATCATTATGGCCTATGGGAGCAAAATCTTAAAAGTGCGATAGCATCTAAACGCCTTATTCAATTGGGCAAAAATTTTATACACATATTATAGATCACAAATACTCAATCTGTATAGATTTTGGAGAATCTAGCACTTATAGTTTTTTTACAGGGATACAAAGAAAAATTCTTTATCATTATGGCCTATGGGAGCAAAATCTTAAAAGTGCGATAGCATCTAAACGCCTTATTCAATTGGGCAAAAATTTTATACACATATTATAGATCACAAATACTCAATCTTTATAGATTTTGGAGAATCTAGCACTTATAGTTTTTTTACAGGGACACAAAGAAATATTCTTTATCATTATGCCTATGGGGCCAAATTTTTAAAAATGTGATAGCGTCTAAACGCCTTATTAATCCGAGCAAAAAATTTGTACACATGTTATAGATCACAGTTGAACTAACTGTATAGATTTTGGTGAATCTAGCACTTACAGTTTTTTTACAGGGACACAAAGAAAAATTCTTTATCATTATGGCCTATGGGACTAAATTTTTAAAAGTACGATAGCATCTAAACGCCTTATTGAATTCAGCTGAAAATTTATATGAGTATTATAAATCACTGTTGCACTAACTATAAGCATTTTGGTGAATCTAGCATTTATAGGTTTTTACAGGGACACAACGAAAATTTCTTTATCATTATGATCTATGGGCTCAAAGTTCAGTAGCGTTCAATAAAACAACGTGTAATAGATGGAGAAAAATACTCAAACACTCTATTATGGTTTTCTCTCATTTGTTTGTTTAACAACTACTCTTTCTTTACTTTATATACAAAACTGTTAATTACTCAATGTTCGGAAAGTCGAGTGGAGTCACTCCAGATTATTTTTTTTCTCCTAACCCTCTCTCCTTTTTTTCTCTCCTCTTTTTCTTTTCCCTTTCTCTGTTTCTTTTAAAAGGTCCAAAAGTATTTTACCATGTTTTCATTAACTTCTATTCTTGTGGGTCGGGCACAAATCTTGCAATCGATTTGTAACTTACTTCCCTACTAGCTAGACATTTGAAACTTTCACAGTAGCTCAGAACCTAGTGACAACACTTCGAAGCCCGATTTTCGAATTTTTTATTAGTTTTCTTTTATTTAATTAAAATATGAAAATAATAACCTCCTAATAGCTTTAAAAACAGCCATTAAAATATTAGCTATCACTTAATTGCTCCCTCCCCCCAAAAAAAAATAAAAAAATAAAAAAATAAAAAATAAAAAATAAAAAATAAAAATAAAAATAAATAAATAAATAAATAAATAAAAAATAAATAAATAAATAAAATTGACGAGTTTATTTTTTGTCGAACACTTCAAAATTACATTTATGATATTTGTTTGAACGTGATTGACTACAAACATTCTAATAGGAAAATTTCGTGAATTATTCGTAATTTACGATTTTACCAACATAGCGAAATTGTAAACTTTTCATATAAATCTGAATTTTTAGGATTATTGCATTGGAAATAGTAGCATGAAAACTAAACAACGGAATTGACGCTGATAAAATAAATTAGTAGATTAGAATAAGATAAATATATCGAAGTGAACGGTGGATAGCCTATTAGGCGGGGATTTCATTCTGTCACTGTATCAAGCTTTGGTCATATTCATTTCTTTTAACATGATTATAATATGTCTCGCACTAGAAATTTCTGAGAACATAAATAGGATGGGGAACTGAGCAGAGTCCACCTATGCCAACTAGTTTTTTTCTTATTTATCTTACTTTTTGATACAAAAGGACTTTCAACCACTTTTTGTGCAAAGTAGTTCAGGACGTATATTCTGGGTTTCACTGACTTCTTTCAGCAGATCTGTAGTATTCTCAGTAGTGTGGAAATTGTTGGAGAACAAATTATAATAAGCTTTCTTTAGATACCGGGTGATCCAAAAGTCAGGACAAACTTTAAAAATGAATAATTCGAAAACGAATCAAGATACAAAGATGCGCTTTGTACCAAACGGATGAAAAAGAAGCCGGGTTTTGTGTGGCTACGAAAAAAAATATAGTTCTGTTGGCGACCAACAGATGGCGCTGTCGGATTTCTGATGTAGGATTATGCAAAGCAACAAACGATATAAAAATGAACAACCACAGCAGGTAATGGTAGTCGAAGCTTATAGGCCTCGAAATATCGCATTCTCAGTCGCTACTTTAATCACGCATGCCCTCCAAGATCTCCCGATCTGACACCCTGTGACTTTTACCTGTGGGGATTCTTAAAGTCAAAAGTGTACCGCGACCAACCGGCATCACTAGCAGCACTGAAAGATGCCATCCGCCAAAATGTGTCTGCCATAATGCAAGATATGCTACTAAATGCTGTGAACGATGTGGTGAATCGTCTCACATCTGTACTTCTGAATGATGGACATTGAACAGTTACTGTAGTATTACTAATTAACTGTAATTAAGCTGACTTGTAAGTTGGCAAAATTTTTTTTTCATTTGTAAATCAACTTTTGGTGAAATAAAACACTATAGCGCCGTCTGTTGGTCGTCAACAGAGCTAATTTTTTTCTTTGCCACACAAAACCCGGTTTCTTTTTCATCCGTTTGGTGCAAACCGTATCTTTGTATCTTGATTCGTTTTCGAATTATTTATTTTTAAAGTTTGTCCTGACTTTTGGATCACCCGGTATTTAAGCCGGAATTTTAAAATTTACTCTTATAACTTTAATTTGCGTATTTATTTGCTAAGTTACCCATGTGTCGCAAGGTTTCCCAACATCTAGGCCGCCTTGAGAACATGCATGAGGTCGCCATTGGCATGGCATTAACCCATTTTATCCCATCTATTTAAAGGACAGCTGAAAAATAGCATATAGAAATCAGAATTTGCTTGGTGCGAATATTGTGTCAGCTGGAATGTATAATGGTATGTATAAGCCTCTGCTAGCGTGTTATGTGTCTCACCTCCTCTTCCTCCTCCATCTGGAATCTTTGTTTAATCATTGCATTAGGGGGCGTGGTCTATCTTCTCTTTGCGGTTGAAAATTCTTTCTGGAGAACTATCATGTAAATAAGAAAGTATTATACAGATAAAGCAAAACTTTACACGCGGGAAGCACTTTTTACTATTGAAGAGAACACTAAAACATATAAATGCAAATTTCATCCTCTTTATTTCAGTGTCCTGCGTACAAGGTGGATAAGATTTTTTATACAGAATATAATTTTTTATTTTCTTCTATATGTAATATAGAGAAAGTATTGGATTCGTGAAAATTTTCGACCTCCGTTTTTTTGATGGATTTACACGTTTTGGGATGTCCAGAACACGTATTGATAGTTTTTAGAAAATGTCTGTCTGTCTGTATCACTTTTTTGTGGACGCTGTATCTCACTAACCAATGAATGAAATTTAACCAAACTTGGTATTTAGTTGCAGCCTGACATAAACTGGTGCTGATTAGATTTGGGGATCAATCGCTGTACAGGTGGCAGTGTGATCGCATTTTATGCAAATTTTTAAGATGGCAGTATAGGACAAAATTTCGTATAAATGTGTATAATGAGAGTTATTTTAAACTTGTGATTGAAAATTAATATGAATTATTAATAATAGTAGTAGTTAACTAGGAAAAAAATTTTGTGCATGTGGGGGCATCTTTCCCCCCCCCCTGGGGGGAAGTACCCCCCGGGATGGTAAAGTTTCAAGATGGGTATCTTTCGAAAGATCTCGTCAATACCTTCAAAACAAATGGTTGAACTATAAATCTGTGATAATTTAAAACAAAGTTATCGATTTTTTTTTACTTTTAATAATAATAATAACAATAAAAAAAAAATAAGTATTGTTACTGAGTGAATTTGTATAGGAAAAGATAGAAGGAAGTCTTGTGGTTTCCACAACATACCAGTTTTTTTTTTTTTTTTTTTTTTTTGTATTCAGTTCATTTAGGTTTAATTAACCTTAAAAAATATTTTTTTTTTTTCAAATTTGAGCAAAATAAATAAATTGGGATAAAATGGGTTAAACTTTTAATCTCATAAATTTATTAAAAATGAAGTTAATGCGGTTCAAAGAGAAAGAAAGAAATTTTCAGAAAATATATTACAGATAAAAGTTTTAAGAACATGTAAATTAAAATATCGTCTAACCTGGAAATTAGAACGACTACGCCTCTAAAGTGAAATTACTGCATACAGTGGTGGTCGATCAAGTTAATCTCTTCGAATTCAGTCGCATAACCTGAGGATACATGATTTACAATGCGGTAGCTCCATTTTGTGATTAAAAATTAAATTAAATCTTTTTTAGGGGAGTGGGCTACCTTAGGAACACTGCCCACCTTTGGTTTACCTATCTTAAATGAAGATTCATAAGCTTGCCGCCTCTAAAAACATACTACCATTGCCACTACTGCAGTTGTGCTAACAACACCAAACATATTACATACTTCATGCTGTTAAAGTGTAAGCTAAATTATAATTAATCGTACATGCAAATATATTAAGTAAATATATAAAAAATAAAATAAAATAAATCATTAAAAAAATAAAAAATCAATTGAGGTAGTGAATCAACGCATGCTTTGCCAGCTTCGCTGGTCACTGTATTTAAAGGGGACTAATGTGCAAGTTGTACCTGACGGGACTAATATGCAAGTTGTACCTGACGGGACTAAAGTGAAAGTTGTAGTACCTCACGGGACTAATGTGCAAGTTGCACCGAACGAACAAACTATTTCTTTCAACGAAAATGCCTACTAACCCTGGACGATAGGTCTAATATATCGTATCCTATTATATATCGTATTTATCGTAATATAACTCAATACTTATTTCGCTTCCTTCTTCGACTCGTTTTAATACGCATTTTTTATATGCATGAGCAGCCCCCGAAAAACAAAAACATTAAATCATTAAATTCATTTTTTTACTTATTTTTATTTCATACTAATTTCACGCGCACTTTTTATTTCCTAATTCAAAATTATTAAAAAAATAAACTTTTTTGATATCGCTTGTAACGATACTGATTATTATTAATTTTCTTTTCTTTTTCTTTCAATAATAATAATAATAAAAAAAAAAAAAAAAAAAAAAAAAAAAAAAGATTTTGATGAAATTCTGGCAAAAGCAGAATTTAGTTTAGGACGGAGGACTATTAGTTTTTTTTTTTTTTTTTTTTCAAATTGTAACATCGCTTTCAAATTATTCAATTATATTTTCGATAAATTTTAGATTTCGACAAATGTCCAACTATCGAAATCGACAACGCGAAAATCTCAGATTAAGACTAATAGGCCCTCAGTCCTAAAAAATAAATAAATAAATAAATAAAAATAAAAGCAAGCTATCTTACTTGAATTTAATGATAAAAGATTTATTTTAAGAATCAAGCATAGCTTAAATTTAACAGTATTTTTCATGAAACAAAGATTAGTATAATTCAATTTTTCATATCTAATATTTTTTTCTTTCCTTTTTTTCTTGGTTTTTTTCTCACTCAATAGAAGAAAGCATTAGATTCGTAAAAATTTTCTAGTTCTCGTAATTTTTTTTTCATTAATTTACGCGTTTTGAGGGTATACGATTTGACTACTTTTAAAACACTGTCTGTTTGTGTAGCTGTAACTTTGTGGCGCTCTAACTCAAGAACTAATACACGAAATTTCTTTAGAATTTACATATAATTGCATCTACATATAATTGCATTTACATATAATTGACGTAAATTAGCGCCTATAAACTTTTGGTGAAAATTCCTTTATATATATATATATATATATATAACAGGTCACAACACCATTCTCCTTTTTCATAAATTTTAATATGAATGTGTATAGGAGATATATAATACAGGACATAATTTCGTAAAAATATACACAATAACAATTATTTTAAGCCAATCATTGTAAAATTGAAAAACCATTTATTGTAGTAATAACTAACCAGAAAAAAAACCTTCTGTATATGTAGGAGCATTGCTCTTTCCCTCCTTGGAGGAGTACCCCTCCCTCCCCCTCAACTGCCGTGAAATATTTTTTCAACATAATTATTTTTTCCAAATAGCTGATCAATAACTTCAAAATGAATTGTTGTATCATCGATCTGTGCAAATATGAAACAAAGTTATTTTTTTCTCCATTTTTAATAAGGAAAAAATAAAAGAAGAAGAAAAGGAAAAACTTTATTTTTTTTTAGATATTGCCTGTATGGCACAAAATTTATTATTATTATTATCATCACTAGTTCATATTTAGTGCTATCATTCCTCAGATGAAAATCATCTGCACTTGCTACGGAAAATAATTTTTATAAATAATTTGCTTTGCGGTATTTTGTATAGGAAAATATAGAAGACAGTTTTGTGATGGTCACAACACACTATTATATTTTATGTAAATTACTGTAGAGCAGTACTGCACTTTTTCAGTTTATCTAAATAATAGAGTGAAAGAGAGAGAGAGAGAGAGAATAAATTAAAAGAGAAATAACAGAAAGGTAGGTAGGTTATTGCAAGTGGATCATTTTTCAGTGCGGGGCGGGGGGATGCAAACATGTTATTAAACCAATCAATTAATGATTTTATTATAACAATTGCTCTATAAACTTTATTATCATTATTATTTTTTTAAACGAACATATCATTGAAAGAAAAAATATGTTAATTACTTTCGCATTTTTGCTGTACGTGAGTGAATCCATTCGAGGAAATCTGAAATGTTTACTTTCTATACCTTTAAAGTGGCTCATTAACTTAACGACCAACAATACAATCCATAATGATCTCCAGGATTCCGCTTATTAAAGAGTTATTAACGCTGCTTCTAAGAGGGGAACGTTATAATTTTCCCAAGAAAGAGGCAAGAAGAATGGATTCGCGTTATAATTACTTTCGGAGAGTGCAGATAAGAAAGTTGAATTTTCCTTTTTTTGTTACTTTTAAAAATATGCTCTTACTTATGATTCTATTTCATAGTTAGTATTTTAAGCGTTAAAATAATTCCAATTGAGCCAAAAATAAAAAGACAAAGGATATTTTTTAATTACCGTTGAAAATAGTTGGAAAGAAATATGAAATTAATAAGGTGATTTCAAAATTTCTTGCCCTATTTCTTGGATGGCTTTATGAATGATACATATATAAATATACATAAATATAAATATATATCTATATTAAGTGTACAACTTTGTTTTCGCCTCCCCCCCCCCGACATTTGAGGCTTTACTGTAAAAAAGAAAAAAAAAAATGGTTATAAATTTACGTTTCTAAATATTATCAATCGATGACCACGACTTTCTCTCATCTTAAGGTCAGTATTTCAATGCCTTCGAAAAAACAACTCATCTTTTGTAGTGATTTACGTATCGATTCAATTTTTAATTTAACTTCTTCATAAAAACGCAAATGCTGGTCAACAGGACATGCACCATTGATCAGTGCTATTAATAATAATAAAAAAAAAATGGTAGTCAAAGAAAGCAATGTCTAGAGAATACAGCGGGTGGAATAGAACTTTCTTCCTATTTCAACGTTTAAAAGTATATTTTGGCCGACGTTGCGACATGGGGGACTGGCATTGCTATGCTGAAAAATCTCTATATCGCGTCTCTTGTATTGCAGCCGTTTATCTTTCAATGCTCGACTTAAATGCATTAATTGCTTTCAATACAGATCGGCTGTGATTGTTTCAGTCAGTTTTAGCAGATTATAATACAAAACAGAATACAGCTTCTGCAGGTCACCCACCTTTCGGCTTGAGTGTGGTCCTGCAAGCAGGGCCTCCAGGGCAAAACATAAAAAAGGGTCGAACAAGTCGAACCCCTATCATCAAACGATTCCACAACCCCGGCAGCAGCCCGGGTTTCAGCAGGGAAAGACCCCACCTTTTATGAAATTTCTTTTATATACATGCTGATATATTTATATTTTTTATACATATTTTGAGTTTAGTCTTCATCTTTAAAATTTTCTTAGGTTGTCCATAAACATAGGGTGATATAAGTATGTTATAAAAGAAGAATATTTATAAATAAGTATAAACAAGATTATATACGACGCCGAGCTGGTAACACCAAATGCAGAGTACGACCTTGCAGCTGTTAATATTTTGTTTGGCCGTGTATGTGGAAGAATGGTCGGCAAGTCCCTATAATTTTCTGCGCTTGGGTTATCGAAATGAACCCATTTTTTGTTACCAATGACAATGCGATCCAGAAATCCCTTCCTTTTTTGCCTTTCAAGCATCTGTTCACAAGCAAACAAATGCTGTTCAACTTCTTTCGGTTTCAACTGGTACGGTACAAGATTTCCTAATTTCTGAATCATTTCCATGGCTTTAAGGCATTTTGAAATGGCTTGTTGAGTCACTCCTACTGACCCTGACAATTCTTTTTGCGTTTGACATGAATTTTCATACAGTAATACCTTCAGTTTTTGAATCTTTGAAAATCTTCTCTCTTCAACTGCCATGCCAGTCTTCGATACCAAAATCACCATTTTTGACGTGATAAAACGATTCTTTTAATTTCGAGGATGAGCTTCAGTCGCATATTTCTTCATACTGAAGCAGATAATTAAAACCTACCGCAAATGACGAGAATTTTATTCGTAAATTGACGCTTTCAAGGGAAAATAACTTTACGATACTGACACAGTCTAGTATTTTAGAAAGAGTTATTTTGATAAATTCTTAAGCTTACTGTACGACGCCTACATTTGCTTATTTTCAACCCCACTGATCGCTACAGCCACATCTATTGGAAAAAAGGCAGAAGCAAAGCTGTACACCTAATAGATTGTAACAATGAAAATGAGTATAGAATTCCAAAATAACAGATTATCATATACCAGAATTTGCTACAAGAACCAACGAGCGCGATTAATTTCATGTTAGGCCCGGGTACGCACACATTTTTGGGCCCAAGCCACCCACCTACTAAAATTTAAACTAAATTTTCTGTTGCAAGACTTATGTATTAAAAGCAGAATTTGTTGAACAAGAAATGAGTTTTAGGGCTCCTTGATATTCAGGACCCTGGACACGTACCCATGTATCCCTGCAATAAGCAGGCGCTGAGAGCCAAAATTAGATTAAACCGGTAACCATTTAATTAAAGGTATGGAAAAATCCCCATACTCATTTGAAGGTTATACATAAAAAACCTCTATTCAAAGAAACAGAAAGTGACAAAAATACAGGGATAAATTACAAAATACCAAAAAGGATGCATGCAAAACTCATCAAAATGTTGAAAGAAAAAAAATATGTATATATACAAAAGAATTTCATCATCAGGATCGGGCAACACTTCAGAGAGCATAAATATTGCAAGATTTCAGACATTAGCGGCACTATTTAGCCAAAACACTATAGAGTACGATCTATCTTAGAAAGGAATAATGGAATAGATTTGAAATATGAGAAGCACAGATTAACCCTTTGAGGCACAGTGAGGAGTGTCCTCGATGCGAGGACGCAATTACTTATGCTCCTATTACACACAACGATGTTTGACGCAACTTTCAATTGAACCAATTTTTGGAAGCCGAAATCCTAAAAGGGTTGCAATAATTGAGTCAAAAATTGTTCGAAAAACTGGTTTGTAGGTGTATAGTATATGTCAAGGCGCACTTACCTGTTTTATTGCTCTTTTAACGGGGACAACGTGAGAGAGCGAAGGAACAACGGTGAATGAATTCCCGCCGGTGCTGTCTTTTCTCGGCGCGTATGGAGCTTTCTTCTCATTGGTTTATCACAGTAGGAGAAGTTGCTCGTACAAACAACCTTTTATGACTAGCCAGAAAAAATTCTTCGTATTGCCAATTCTTATTACACTGGGCGTTGAGGTGATTTGAGCCAACAAAATTAGCTCAAATTAGCAATTGGCACAAAAGTTGTGAGAAAACTCGTTGTGTGTAATAGGATCAAAACAAAAAAAGTCTCCTTAAAACGCATATTCAAAATATTCTAAAAAAAATTCTATTGATATTACTTGCTTTCCTAATAATATCAGTCAAATTTATCGATGGAATTCCTGTAGATAACCTGTAAAATAATAATAATAATAATAATAAATAAATAAATAAATAAAAATACTTTCGCGTATTTGGCAAGAAGAATTAAAAAAAAACATATGATTTGGCGAACAACGTACTTTCTCTCCAACTGCATTTAATTTTAGTTAATTTGAAAATTGTTTGCTAAACAAATCTTTACCGAATACCGTTCGAATAAAAGTGTTTAAAAGTTTAGTTCATATTTTTCGCCTGTTTTCCTTCCTAATTCTGATGTTAGAACGGATAATGTTTTCACGTCTTTTATATAGGAGCTTTCCTTATTCCATACCTGATAATGTTGGCAGTGGGAGGAATCCCGTTGTTCTTCATGGAACTAGCATTAGGCCAGTATAACAAGAAAGGGGCCATCACTTGCTGGGGAAGGATAGTGCCGCTTCTGAAAGGTAAATTTCTGTTTATATAGTTTTTTCTATCTTAAAAATTCCGAGTTGTGTATTATTCTAATGAATAATTGGTTTTTACTTAAATACTTTGATGTAAATGTTTATTTAGTAATGTAATATTTATTTAAGAATATTGCCGTTTAAGTCATACAAATATAAATCCTATGTATATTTCTAGTATTATATGGGGAATTCAGTACCAACTATGCCTAAAATAATTAGTGATTTTTCACCGTAACTCACATGTGTATGCACTAGGACCCTTTAGAAACACGCCTCCGCTAAGGATGGCATTTTACCCGGGCATAGGTACATTTCCCTAGTAATAGGCGGGTCAAGGTCAGAAATGCGGGCAAAGGATTTGATTGTCTTGTTTTTCTACCCTTTCTTTCCCACTGGACCTAGACAGTGATGTTGCAGTATTTGCTGGTAATAAATGAACCATTCCTTATACAAAGTATAAGGAAGTATTGTAATCCGTATTTGCGGAATGGATTTTATATCTCGCATATCTCAAAAAGAAACCATTGTAGAATGTTGCAAATTTATATGTGTGACTATCATGATGTTTAGTTGTACACCTGCAAGTTTCGTCTTAATACGAGCTCTCATTTTAGAGATATCAGCGACTTTACACAATTTTTCGTGACGTATGTGTGTGTGTGTGTGTGTGTGACAAATCTGGGGCGTTTTTCAACTTTCTGTCAATGTTGGTAACGTAATGATTTATCCCTATGACTAGAGACTTTCAATAGCTTTATTGTTATTTGGGGATTTTTTTCAAAAATTGCCTTCATTTGGGGAAAAATCTGAGCTTAAATCCACTTAAATCTGCTTGATATTTTTTTTTTTTTTTTTTTTTTTTTGAAAAAAATTTTATTTTCCCTTTTTAGTAGAAATCAAGTTGGGGATTTTTTCGAAAAAAAAAAAACCCTGATTTGGGGAAATTTGAAGACCTGTTTCGGGAAATAATTTTCGACCATCTGGCATCACTAACTACGACATGCTTTATAAATGTATGCAAGTCTTGGAATGAAATGAACGATAATGTGAGATTGCCTGTTAACTATATCATGCTTCAACCCACGCGAGTTTTCTAAAGTAGGCAGACGAAGTTTCGCATTAAAGCGAATAATTTCTGCAATTAGAATTAAGATTAATGGTTTTGAAATTAGCTGATTTAATGAAGATATTTCTTTACACTAATTTCTTTCTCTCTCAAGTGGCTTTTTAACATTCCATGAGTGCTGTTTGTTCGATTTGGTAACACAGGGAAATAAAAAGAAGTTTCTTAAAGCTTGTTTTTACTTATAAAAGCTTCAAAATACAAAATAAATTTTATCGCGTACAGTAATAACTGTAATAACGATTTGAAATATTAATTTATATTACTTTTGGATTCGTGAAAAATCTCGATCTTTGGTTTTCGATGGATTTACACCCTTTGAAATGTCCTGTCCATGATTTGACTATTTTTCAGGAAATGTCTGTCTGCTTATATGTCACAAATTTTCTGGACGCTTTACCTCACGAATTAATGAACGAAAAAAAAAAACTTGTTATTCAGTTGGACCTTGACCTAAAATGATGCTGATTACATTCGGGGATCAATTGTTCAATAGGTGGCGCTGGCATCTCATTCCCCCCCCCCCCTCCCCCTAAATTTTTAATTTGGCGGTGTTGGACAAAATTTCGTATAAATGTGCAAAAGGAGAGTTTTTTTAACGCATGATTGTAAAATTAATATAAATTATTGATAGTAGCAGAAGTAAACTAGGAAAAAAAAGCATGTGTATGTAGGAGCGTCGTTTCCCCTTCCCTGGGGATGGGGAGGGGGGAATGACACCCCGAGGTGGGTAAATTTCGAATATGGGTATCTTCCGAAAGAACACGTCAATCGTAAAAATGGATGGTTGAACCATAGATCTATAATAATTTAAAACAAAGTTATCAATTGTTTGTATTTTTAACGGAAATCTATATAAATAAAGAGAAGTGTCTGTGTGTGTATCTGCGCTCTGGCGCTCACACTACTGATCACAGAGCTTCCAAATTTGGCATATAGGTACCTGGGGCCCTGCAGGTGTGCCCCTCATCGAGATTTTTTCGAATTTCGAATTTGAATTTTTTAAATTAATGTTTTTTCGATTTTAAATATTGGTTTTAATGTTTCATTTTTCATGAATTTATTCTTCGATTGTTATCGTCTGCGTATCTTAGCAACGGCTATTATGCAATTCATTTTTTATTTAATACATTCATTTGAAGGAGATTTTTTTTCTTTTTTTTTTTTAATTATTATTATATTTATTGAAAATCAAATGGTAATGCAATCCGCGATTGTAATGAAATGCTCGCCCTCTGGTGGGCTAAGGTGAAATTACAATAAACATGGTTTAATTCGAATTCCATACAGCCGCCATTGCTTGCCGATATTTAGTTTCACATATATTTATTGAATAAAAATGAATAAATACGGTAAAAAAGATAACACATACTTTTGTGTGCCACAGTGTAACTCCAAAGGATCAAGAAATCCAGAATTGAGCTTCCATTTATTTCCAAATGACAAATTTAAAATTTCAGTTGCTTCGGCTAATGGAAGTAAAGAATTAATCAGATGATTTAAAATTAATATTTGTTCAACTTCAGTTAAAAATCTACTTCCGATCGAACTTTGAATAAACTGAAGTATTTTTTCCAAAAGCAATCAATTTTCCATAATGTAATGGCGGAGAAATTATAGTACGAATATTAAGTAGAATAACAGAATACTAATGGAACACACGTGGCTGTAATGTTTACTAACAACTGCAGTGTTCACAAAGCGCCGTCTATCGATCATTACAAACGCGGATAGAAATAAATTGTTACGTTTATGTATAAATTTCATAACATAGCAACTTTTTGTTTTTAATTTTTTTCTAATTAATTCCTTTAAAAGAAAAATCTTTTTTTTTTATTATTATTATTATTATTATTATTATTATTATTATTAGTTATAATATTTATTGGGTGAAAAAAATGATAGTTTATAGTGGAAAGGATAAACTTATTAAAATTCGTTTTTCATGTATTTAATTCCTTTTAAAAGAAAATCTACTTTTTTATTTTATTTTATTGCACTGGTCGGAATCAAATCGTAATATAGTGTAAATAACTGGGGCTATAAAACACATGGTTCAAAAACTAAAATATATAATAGATGCTGAGATACAGTCATCTTTAAAATCGTAGTTCTTAAATAACAGAAAATCTACATGTCGTCGATAAATACCCAGATTGAAGTGCCCGGGAAAGACCTTTCTATAGACAGTGGGGAACTGTACCCGATTCAGTACAGGTAGAAAAAAGAGCTGCCTTAGGCAACGGGTACCCGAAGAAGCGAGATCTAAAGCGATTTCAGTGTTTATTTTATTTATTTATTTTAAGTTTTTATTTGTAATGTGATGTAAAAAATAAATACTGATCCAATTCTTTTGAAAATTCATTTAAATATAGTGACCAGCGAAGCGGGCGTAGCCTGCTAGTAAATAAATAAATAAATAAATAAAATAAATAAATAAATAAATATATATATAAATTTATACATATATCATTCCCTCTGATGTTGGAACAAAATTGACTTTATTTCGGTATTTAGTGTTGAACTTCTCTGAGATAAAAATCGTCTGTATTCACCATGGGAAACATTTTCAATGAATAGTAATTAATATTATTTATTAATTTATTAATAATAATTAATATTAATATTTTGCACTGTTCGAATTTGAATAAGATTATACAGAAGAAAGTCTTGTGGTATGGTACTACAGCATACTAATATTTTATATAGTTTTTAAGTTCGTTATGTAAATACGCATGTTTCTCTCTCTAGTGTTACGAATTTGTAAATAATTCGTAGTTATTTTTATGTAATTCATTCAGAATCTTAATAGATATAAAAAGTTCTTTTTCTGCGTTTGTTTTCGCATTAAAATAGATTAAAAACACGTTAAAAAGCCTCATTAAGGCCGGTAATGGGTTTGGTGCCAAATTTGGGGACTTTTTATCTCCTTGGCGATTTTTTTTTTTGGCGACCTTGACGAGAAAATCTCTATAATAAATATGGAAGCTGTAACTTGATTAACTGACGAATTTCTAGCATTTTCTAGATTTTTCTACGCGGGTATTTAAAGAGTTACTTTACTCCAAATCAGTCAGTCCCAGTTTGTTTCTCGGCAACTGCCTTACGGTGCCTGGTGTGTTAATGCTCTGATACAGTTTGTACTGTGAATTTGCTGTTGTCAGCTGTTATTTAAGCTGAGTTTGCTGGTGAAAGTGAAGTTGATACTTGGTTTATAGACCTGTATTCTTCTAGAATTTTCTGTAAATAAAGATTCCAGCCTCTGCAAAATTCGCCTTTCATTCTCGGACAACTTACGAACCCCCAATTATGCAACACTATCTATCTAATTAAACGGTTGTGTTGAAAATCGTTTAGAGATAAAGTAGCGATTTTTTTTTTCTTTAATACTTTTTGCTACAACATATTTAAAATAATTTATATATAATATTTCGCTAACGTGGATCAGTTTCAATTAATTTTTGTTGAAACGATACGATACTGGTGAAATTAATAAAATAAGCGAGGATAAAAAATAATATTTAAAAATGAACAATATTTAAGCATGCGGACTCAGCTCAATAATCAAATAAGAAAACATGACGACATTTGTATGATGACATTATTTTATGGATCCTATGAAGTATGATCTTCATTATTTTATGGAAAATGCATTTTTAAAAGTTATTTCAATATTAATGTGTAGCGGCGCCATAAACGCCATTCAAATGTAGATAATCCTAACTTACCGATGGACAATGTGTTAACCTTTTGTCCAGAGGTACGAGGCTGGATTACTACCAAAACGACCTCGGTTCGAATACAGCCTACCGCAACACGCACCTTTCTTCATTGGTGACCACGGACGCTTCGAGTTATTAACTTCACTCTATGGCAATAGATGGCAGCACCACAAAAACCCTCCGAGCAACAAAGCCTGTGAATCGCTGTTCTCACAGCACAAAAAGCCTATCACGCCCCACGCCTTCAACTCGCCGCATCAACAAACACAACTGCTCCTTCAACTTGGCAAAACAGGGCAACTGACAGCACAATCTGGTCATCGCTACCGTCTACAGCAGTAATATCGCTTGTACGACGGTGTACTCTCTAGGAGGGGGAGTACTGTAGCGACGCCATCAATGCCATTCAAATATAGATAATCCCAACTTACCGATGGACAATGGGTTAACCTTTTGTCCAGAGGTACGGCGCTGGATTACTACCAAAACGACCTCGGTTCGAATACAACCTATCGCAACACGCACTTTCCTTCAAATTATTATCATAAATTTACTAAAAAACACAATCATAAAAAGTATAATCAAAATAAGATTTTATTTTTTTATACAAAAAATTACGCCAAAGTAACAAAAAATGTCATTGCATTCTTGGCGATAAAATTTTAAATGCGTCATGGAGTCCTTTACTAAAGCTGTACTGCCTGTAAAAGTATGAAAACTGAGTCGTTAACCATGAATTTTATTTTGAAATTTTTTATTGAATGATTCTGGTTTCAGTACTATGAACAATATTTTAGTTATAATAATAATTTTGCTTCTGGTAATTAAAATTTTAAGTAGGTGGTGAAATTGGTATAATATTCAACTTTTAAAGGGAAATAAGAAAAGAAAAAGTGCGAAAATTTCGCACAGGTTTGCTACTACTAATAATAATTAGATCAGTGATAATTTTTGACTTCCAATTTTTGATTGAGTTATATATTTTAAGATACCCTATAGATAATTTGACCTATTTAAAAAAAAAAAAAAAAAAAATCTAATATCTGTCTGTGTGCCTTTATGAATGCTGTATGTCAGAAATCAATAGATAGAATTCAATATAAGTTTTAATTTGGTTTGACCTTGATCTAATTTGTGCCGATAACTATTGGAATATGTCGCCCAACAGGTGGCACTGCTATGCTGCAATTTCTTCGATTAAGTGGAAGGTTATATCTCACTTTTTGTATGTAAAAGTGTATAAAACATGATATGAGTGTTATGATGAAAAGTATATTGGTTCAGTTTGGGTGCATATCGTATGACAGGTTGCGCTGTTATACAACAATTTAACCCCGTTTACGGGAAAACGGTAGATTAACTTGTATAATATAAAAATACACCAAATTTAGGTTGCTAGATAGATATTATGAAAACCTGTGTCAATTCAATTTGTGAGTATATTGAAAGATAGATGACGCTGCTGTTGTTATTGACTTTCTGCAGTTTCTTACATGACTATATCTCAGGATCTACTACTTAAAATCGCATCAATTTTATTTTTCGATGATAAGTTGTTTAAATATTTGTGCATGTTAACCGATAGATGGCGTTGTAAGATAGAATGATTATAGAAGAAAATTTTGTGATAGTTACAGTATACTAGCTTATTATGTTTCTAGTTAACATTTAAAGCTTAAGATTTTTTTTTTTTTCTCATTGATGATTATCTGCTACTGTTTCGTTTTGATTAAAATGTTGAATAAAAGAATTATTTTGATAGTTAGAAAGATGAGAAAGGATACATTTAAGATAGGGGTAAGTGGGATTAATTTAACCACAAGGTAAGTGCAACCTCGGCTTATATAATTGAACTGATATTTGGACCTAATAATAATCATATCTATTTGTTCGAATCTTTATTTGTTATATTTAGGCTTAAGAAACCATATTAAACGTAAAATAGTGATAGTTTTAGAAGTTTCTTTCTTTCTTTTTTTTTAAAAATAAATTTGCTTTTACTACACCCCAATATTAATTTGGTTCTAATAATAACTTAGCTTCTGATGAATTAAGCTTTAAATTGGGTGGGGAAACTGGTATAATATTTATGAGTTTCTAATTTTAAAGTTAAATAAGAAAATAAATAAAGTCACTGTTAAAAAAACGCAACTTTGCTGCCAGAAATTCTCTGTAATTTGAGAAAATAGTCGTAAATTACGGAAAAATTACGTTGAAAAAACGTATTCCTCTGTCATTACAGAGAATTTCTGGCAGCAAAGTTGCACTTTTTTAACAGTGTGTGAAATTTTTGGGAAGGTTTTCTAGTTTATTTAATTTAAATTAAGGGGGTCCGGTACACCAAATTTTTGTTTTTATTATTTATTGATGAATTGCTGTAATTATTTTTTTTTTCTGAAATTGAAGCTTTTTTGACGATAAAGCTGAGCAAGAAAGAGTCGTAAAAATTAAAAAAAAATTTTTTTTTAATTAAAATTTTTTTGATAAATTTAAAATTTGTTATATCTTATGAACTAATGGTTCAATTTACAAAATTTTTTTACCTTTATATACAGAAAGGATTTATATTCAATTTTTCTTCAGGATTTCTGATTATATTAATAAATTTTTTAAACATTAATTTTAATGTGAAAAAAGTTCTTATTTCATGCATAACTTTTGGATTACCAAAAAAGTTTTCCTCCTAATTAAAAATCCCAAAGACAAATTGAAGATAAATCTTTTCTGTATATAAGAGTGAAAAAAGTTTCTAAATTGAACCATTAGTTCATAAGATATAACAAATTTTAATTTATCAAAAATTTAAAATTTTTTTAATTTTATTTAATTTTTTTTAAGATTCTTTCTTGCTCAACTTCATCGTCAAAAAAGCTCCAATTTCAGAAAAAAAAAAAAAAAATAATTATAGCAATTCATCAATAAATAATAAAAACAAAAATTTGGTGTCCCAGACCCCCTTAACAATTCTTTTTTTCAAATGTTAGTTTTTTCTCAGTTTTGTTAATAAAGAATGAAAGATTAATTTATGATTTCGTGATATTACAGGTATAGGCTATGCTGTAGTTTTGATTGCTTTCTATGTTGATTTTTATTACAACGTCATCATAGCATGGTCGGTGTACTATTTCGTGGCTTCATTCAGTACTGTTCTGCCCTGGACTACTTGTGGTAACCCTTGGAACACTCCACAGTGCCGTGAGCCGACCGGTGTTGAAACCAATTTCAGCACTGTTTTTGGCTTAAATGAAACCAATGAAACTTCGATCGCAACGACATCTCCAGCTGCTGAATATTTTAAGTAAGTTATTTAAAGCATAACTTTTTAAGCGATGTAGTTTTTTGACTTACTTTTTAGGAATATAATAACTTTTGAGGAACTATTTCAGAGGTCGATTCAAGTTTTATAATCCACAGTTCTTAGTTTTCCGAACATATTTATTAATTAACATAAAAAAGAAAGAATTAGTTACACATATACAACTTAAAACTATGACAATTTCGCACACAGCTACATCGCGTAGAACATTTCAAACAAAACTGACCAACAGCAAGTCAAAAGAATCTCATTCTAACAACTGGCTAAATAGCTCTTTGTTATTTTACCAGAATTCTGCAACCGGCTAAATAGCTTTAAGTTGCTCAGAAAGGAAGGTAGTTAACCTTTGTTACTTTGTTACAGTTTTAATTTTAAGGACTTATTTTTGTAAAAAAAAAAAAAAAAAAAAAAAAAAATGTATAATGTGGTCATCACAAAATTTTCTTCTACATTATTCTATATAAAATCGTCACTTTATGTTTAACATACAAAAAGGTTTAATCATATCTTCATACTATAAAGATTTTATATGTGGAGTTTGATTCAATTTTCAACAACAGGTACTGAGACGTAGCAACATGGAAAATCACAGAAGGTGAGTGATAACAAGCCTATTTTTGTTTTCTGAGTAATATATATAAAATTCTGCACAAAACAGAATTTAATTTAGTACGACAGGGCATATTTTAATCTATTTTTTCACATAAAGGCAGGAAGTAACTATGTTTCATTCCCTAGTTACTATGTACAATTCTTAAATAGCTTTAGCACATGAACCCCTTGTGACTTTAAATTTTTGTTGTCATTTTTACGATGAATTAAAATGGCTATCGCAATTGCGTAAGTAAAGATCTTGGCGAGAAACGTCCGAGCTGCACTGGTGCCAAATTTCAAACTTTGCCAAGGGATTCTATACTGAAGCTATTCCCCTCCTTTGGAACGATTTGTCTCAATTTAATTTATTTTTTTTTTTAATGTTTCCTATCAACCTTTTTATTTTTTATTCAGTAGTTTTGAAGTTATGCAAGTAAATCATAGAAGTATTTGATATATAGTTTTTATAACTTTAGAAATTTTTTAACAGTCAAATTTATGTCACAAAGTTTGCTTACTTTCAGAAATTTCTATTTCTTTTGTTAAATTGAGCCTTTTCCAGTTTTTTTCATTTATTTTCATTTATTAAATTTTAAGCGTTTGTGTTCCTTTAATCTAATTTCGCCTGTTCTGCCAGCGTCACTGCAGATATAAAACATTTGCTCATTTTGCTCATATAAAACAGGAGGTTTAAGATCGAAACTTGTAACCCATTCTCTCAATAGTGATCATATTCCTGATTTTGAAAACTTTAAAATTTTAGCTTCTAATGTAAATATATATGAATCCCGTATTTTTCTAGAGGGCGCTTTTACTAAAATGCAACATTCTGCCTCGAACGAGGCTAAAGCTATTCCTCCTGAATATTTAATCCTGTTATGATGTATTATGAATTTTTGTAAATGTTGTACTTGTATGTTTGATGCTGAGGAAGTCTAGTGTTCTAGCCGAAACGTCTGT
Source organism: Salticus scenicus (assembly GCA_963930645.1). Taxonomy (NCBI): domain Eukaryota; kingdom Metazoa; phylum Arthropoda; class Arachnida; order Araneae; family Salticidae; genus Salticus; species Salticus scenicus. Next base: position 220,039,013 of record OZ005661.1, read on the forward strand.
CGTGTATTTTAATGTTTTTAATTAAAATGTATTTTTAAAGTTTTAAATATTTGTATTCTTTATCTCATTTCAAATGTTACATTGCTTTTTTATATAAAAAAAACTCTTAAATATGAAGACTCAACGAAACAAATGAAACTAAAAAAAAAAAAAACTAGTATGTTGTGGCCACCACAAACTTTCTTCTATATTTTCCTATACAAATTCACTCAGTAACAATATTGAAAAAAAAGAAGAAAAAAAATTTCTTTTATATTAAAAGTTTTTTCTTTTATATTAAAAGTAAAAAAAAAAAAAATCGATAACTTTGTTTTAAATTATCACATATTTATAGTTCAACCATTCGTTTTAAAGGTATTGACGAGACCTTTCGAAAGATACCCATCTTGAAAATTTACCCCCCCCCCCCCTTCCGGGGGTACCTCCCCCCAGGGGGGAACCGATGCCCTCACATGCACGATTTTCCCCCCTAGTTAATTAATGCTATTATCAATAATTCATATTAATTTTACGATCACAAGTTAAAAATAACTCTCATTATGCACATTTATACGAAATTTCGTCCTATACTGCCATGTTAAAAATTTACAAAAAATGCGATCACAGCGCCACCTGTTGAGCGATTGATTCCCAACTCTAATCAGCACCAGTTCATGTTAGTGTGCAACTCAATGCCAAGTTTGTTTAAATTTCATTCATTGGTTCGTGAGATAGAGCGTCCACAAAAAAGTGATACAGACAGACAGACATTTTCTAAAAACTATTAATTCGTGTTCTGGACATCCCAAAACGTGTAAATCCATCAAAACACGGAGGTCGAAAATTTTCACGAATCCAATATTTTCTGTATATTACATATAGAAGAAAGTAAAAAAAAAAAAAAAAAAGAGAGAGAGAGAGACAGTTATTAGCCACTTTGGCTAATAACCAGCTCGACATTTCTCACTTAATAACAGTTGGCAAGGTCAACGTATCTGGCAACGCAGGTGTAACTGTTATTATGTGAGAAATGACGAGCTGGTTATCAGCCAGGGTAACTCAGAGAAGGAGCATTCGTACGTTAAACAGAGGGCCTGTGTTCAACGCTCCGCTCTGGCATTTTTCACATAGTTGCTATTAAAAAAAAAAAAATTCTATCTTATATTCTAAACTACTTAAAATGAATTTTCACGATTGATGAGCTTATCAATAAATTGTGTACATATTTTAAGATAGTTTAAGAAATTAAATGGTAAATTTGGATATTGGCAGGCATCCTGGTATATTGGAAGTGTGACAAAACAAAATCGCTGTCGGAAAGAAATAGTTCTGTCGTACTAAAAAAAATATCATTTTTGAAAAATACCTTTCTAAAATATTTTAAATTAAACGTAGAGGAGAGTGGGGATGAATGGGACATATCTCATGTTTTTATTAATAATTTTCACCATATGCAATTCAGAATTTTATAACATTGCTCACAAGCACACTTCAGTAATCAGTTACATATTAACATACTAACTTTAATAAAAAGTTATCATTTTTAATTAATATTTTTTTTTTTTTTTTTACATGCATGTGCATTGTCCTATTCATCCCCACAGGTGGGGATGAATGTGACACTACTGAAGTTAACAAAGAAAAGAAAACAAAATGGAAAGTAAATAAATTTTTAAAGTTAAATTGGTTTATTTGATTTTATTACACACTATGGATTTACTGAAATTAACAAAACCTGATGTATTGACTCAAATTAACATCGAAAGGCAAAAGTAGTTTGGTTCGCACAGTTCCTAGTGCTCTAGGCTTCTGTAATTTAATCTAATAAGATTTAATCTAAAAATAAATAAATAAATAAGACACTATAAAGAGATTGTGAATTATAATAAGAGTACAAATTATCCAGATAAATTTTTGTTTCTGACTGATCAGGAGAAATAAGCATTCTATTCTGTATTACATTAATAATCATCAGGATTTATTTAATTAGCTTGATTGAAATTGTGATTTTAATCCAATTATTAATTAATTAATTAATTAATTATTTTAATTATTGATATTATTGATATTATTGATTTAAGTTGCATTGAATATTCTAACTTATAATTTTTGTAATCATAAATATTATAAACAAAAATCGGAACAATTAATTTCAATCTATTTTTCTCTAAATCCATGCTATTTTTATAATTCCATGTTATAACTACTGAACTACAAGTTATAAAAATATTGAAAATCTACTTACGATTTGTTTTAATATAATTCTTGTGTACAGTTTTAAATTAGCTCATAGTGGGGAACGTCCCATTCATCCCCATTCAAACTGTCCCACTCATCCCCACCACCACATGATCATATAAAATAGGAAATATGTTTAATGAACAATTGTCAATATTCTTCTTGAATATCCTAAACACAGTTAAAGATTATGCCTTTTCACTATATAAGAGTTATATTAACTTTAAGCAAATAGTTAATTTCTTAACTACTACCTAATTGGATCAGTAAAAGTTACTTTGGCAGCAGAAAAAGACACTTTAATTTTTTTCTGCCCTTCTATAGATAGCACAACTCTGAAACTACACCTGAGGAATGACTTCAGTACTGCCCTATATCAGAAAAACTGTCAAGTTTCTGGTGCAGGCAAAACATAAAAATTTTGCTACTGTCCCATTCATCCCCACTCTCCTCTACTGCATAATTTTACATGCTTTAATGTAAAAGCATTCCTAAAATGTTAATATAAATATAAATTTTCTAATATCGATGTATCGTTAAATCTTTAAATTGCACTATAAAGCTGGCAGTAAGTTGCGCTGCAAGATTTTCATAATCGTCCAGTCCTATCTAAGTAGCTGTGAACGTAGGAAAATTTGCCTGTAAATGTCGTTTCTTTACAATTATACTGTACCCGCGCGAAAACTAAATATATGTCTTAATCATTTTCGGACGAATAAAAGTTACATTTACGGATTAGTAATGCATTTTTCTTGTGAAATGCATATTGTTTGTCTTATGAGAGGTCTCGGCATATCCTAAAATTTTTTTTATTTAAATAATAAAAAGATAATAATAACACTAGTCGAAAAAAAAAAAAAAAAAACAAGTCCTTCCGGCTTATTCGGAAGGGTAGGTTGATTTCTTTTTCCTTATCAAGTAGCCGTCATTTTGTTTCAAAATGGCGGCTACAAATTATTAATGCACTTTGTAGAAATATTGATGTAGGCTATGCACATATGGATTTTTAAGCAAATCGGTTCATAAATACCTTTTTATGTGCATTTAAAATTTTCAAGTGGCCGGCGCTTAAAAACAAAATGGTGAGTTAAGTTGACAAATATATGAAATGTATTTGTGAGATAAGTATACACATATAGTTCGAATTAATTCAAAATCTCAAAAGTCATCGTGTTAAAAAATTAAGTGGCTGGCACTTCGATCAAAATGGCTGACAAAGTTCCTCATCTAAAATATCGTTTCAAATTTGAAAATAATTTTTTTTTTTTGGTAGAAATTCTTTCAAAGATGCTTAGTAAGTTGATAAAATGTTAGTTTTCTGCATTTCTAGCTTGTTTTAGCATTAAAATAGAATAATTTATCCTTAAAAACGCATTAAAAAGATCCAGCAACGCAGGTAATGGATTTGGCGCCAAATTTGGCGACTTTTCCCCTATGGCGACTTTTTTGGCGACTTTTGGCAAGAAAATACTTATTATCGATATACCAAAGATGGACGCAATAACGTGATTGGTTCACGAGTTACGTGAATTTTCTAGATTTCTGTTGTTTGAATGATAAATCCATTTTTCAACTTTGATTTGAATTGATTAAGTATTTCTAAAGTTACCGTGATAACAAATTTTCCAGTGGCCAGTTGGAAACAATACAGTGGAACAAGTTGCCCAGCAAACATATCCAAGATATTTGAAGCATAGGTTCACTGTCCAACTGTGGTTTAAATCAGTGCCGTGTTTCAAAAGTTAATTTTATGGCAAATTTTCAAGTGGCAGTCTAAGTGGTTGCAACTTGGAAACAAAATGGCAAAACAACTTACCCAGCGAAATCATCCAGTATATTTCTATAAGTTCCTTGTCCAGTTCTAGTTTAAATGAAATCAGTATTTCAAAAATTATCGTCATAAGAAATTTTCAGGTGGCACCACTTGGAAAAAAAAGCGGAGTGAGATGCCCAGCGAACTTATTGAGATATTTGAAGGATAAATCCACTACCCAAATTTGATGCGAATTGATTCTGTATTACTAAAGTTACCATATTGGCAAATTTTCAAATGGCAGCCACTTGGACATAAAATTGCGGATCAAGTCACCAAGTGAACTTATCCTAGATATTTGAACCATAAGTTCACTATCCAACTTTTATTTGAATCAGTTTGGTATTTTAAAAGTTATCGTGATGGCGTATTTTCAAGTGGCTGGAACTTAGAAACAATATGTCGGGACAAGTTGCCCAGTGAAAACATTCAAGATAATTATATGATAATATCACTGTCCAAATTTGGTTCGATTTGGAGTATTATTTCAGAAGTTATCGTAATTTTAAATTTTCAAGTGGGAGCCTGATTTCAAGTGGTCCCGTTTAACTTAAGATATCTGCCATTTTATTAAAAATGGTGGATATAGTTTACTAATAAACTTCATTGAGATCCTTATGTGGTCTGTATTTACATCAAAATTCAAACAATTTCGGAATACGCTTTTTACAATTTAAATTTGAAATTTTCAAGTGGTCTCCACTTGAAAAAAAAAAGGTGGAGCAACTTGGTTAACAAACTCATCTAAGATATTTATAAGATAAGTTAAGACACTGTTCAAATTTGGTTGCATTTGGAGTATTATTTCGGAAGTTATCATGGTTTTAAATTTTCAAGTGGTAGCCTGATTTCAAGTGGTCCCGCTTAACTTAAGATATCCGCCACTTCGTTAAAAATGGCGGATAAAGTTCATTAATAAAGTTATTTGAGACACTTGTATAATCTATGTATGCATCAAAATTAAAAAAAATTCGGAATATGCTTTTCACAATTTGAATTTGAAATTTTCAAGTGGTCTCCACTTGAAAAAAAAATGGCGGAGCAACTTGGTTAACAAATTCGTCTAAGTTATTTATAAGATAAGTTAAGACACTATCCAAATTTGGTTCGATTTGGAGTATTATTTCAGAAAATATTGTGATTTTAAATTTTCAAGTGGTAGAGTGATTTCAAGTGGCCCAGCTGAATCTAAGATATCTACCACTTTATTAAAAATGACGGATAAATTTCATTAATAAACTTCATTGAGACCTTTATGTGGTCTATATTTACATCAAATTTCAAACAAATTCGGAATACGCTTTTTACAATTTGAATTTGAAATTTTCAAGTGGTCTCCACTTGAAAACAAAATGGCGGAGCAACTTGGTTAATAAACTCATCTAAGATATTTATAAGATAAGTTAAGACACTGTCTAAATTTGGTTCGATTTGGAGTATTATTTCGGAAGTTATAGGGATTTTAAATTTTCAAGTGGTAGCCTGATTTCAAGTGGTCCCACTTAACTTAAAATATCTGACACTTTATTAAAAATGGCGGATAAACTTCATTAATAAGCATCATTGAGACTCTTATGTGGCCTGTATTTACAACAAAATTCAAGCAAATCTTGCTTTAAATATGCTTTTTACAATGTCGGTTTGAAATTTTCAAGTGGCTGCCACTTGAAAACAAAAAGTCGGAGCAACTTGGTTAACGAACTCATCCAAGATATTTATAAGATCAGTTCACTGTCCAAATTTGGTTCCATTTCGAGTATTATTTCGGGAGTTATCGTGATGACAAAATTTTCATTATAGATAGATAGATATATATATATATAGATAAACGAAGTGATTGCAATAGGTCGATTTCTAAAGAAATCAACCTAAAACATTTTTGGAGGGTAACAAAAATAAAATTAGCTATTTTCAACTAATTTTGTAGTGCAGAATTAAAAAATAATAGCGAAAAATCTGTAACACGTAGAGATTTTTTGTTACGATTATTTAATCTGTACTGGAAGCAGTAATCCCTGTCTAAAAAAAGTACACTTAATACTGCTTTTTTAAATAAATCCTTGTCGAGTCATGTTCTTAGTTAGTCTAAGAAAATGATTCGATAAGGATTTATTTAACAAAATAGTATTAAATGTACTTTTTTAATGTCGGAATTATTTGCTAGTGCGCGGATACTTTTGCTGTCGACTGTATTGTTAAAAAAAAAAAAAAAACTAGTTGGCATAGGACTCTGCTCAGTTCCCCATCATATTTATGTTCTCATAAATTTCTAGTGCGAGGCATATTATAATCATGTTAAAAGAAATGAATTTGACCAAAGCTTGATACAGTGACAGAATGAAATCCCCGCCTAATAGGCTATCCACCGTTCACTTCGATATATTTACCTCATTCTAATCTATTAATTTATTTTATCAGGGTCGATTCCGTTGTTTAGTTTTTATGCTACTGTTTCCAATGCAATAATCCTCAAAATTCATATTTATATGAAAAATTTTCAATTTCGATATGTTGATAAAATCGCAGGTGTGCAACTAGACATCATGACAGTCACACGTATAAATTGGCAACATTCAGCGATCATTCGTTTTCGAGCAATGTGAAATACAAAATCCATTTCGCAAATCGGGATTACTATACTTCCTTATACTTTGTATAAGGAAGTAAAAATCATAGTCTATGATATTCATGCCAGTATCCTAAATAATATTTCGAAAGTGGTTTGACATCTTTACGATGAAAATATCCCTCAAGATTGACGTTTATGTGAGATTTTGCTCTATTCTGCCATGTTAAGAAAATCGTAAATTTCCAATAACTTACGAAATTTTAATATTCGAAAATTCATAGTCATTAATATTAATGCCAGTGTCCTAAATAATATTTCGAAAGTGGTTTGACATCTTTACGATGAAAATATCTCTCAAAATTGACGTTTATGTGAAATTTTGCCCTATACTGCCATGTTAAGAAATTCGTAAATTTCCAATAACTTGCGAAATTTTCAAAGTAGCATAGTTATAGTAAATAATGTTCATTCCGGCGTCAAAACCGATATTTTTAAACTGGTCCGACATTTTTACAGTAAAAAGTTTCCATTTAATGCACGTTTAAGTGAATTTTTGTCCTATTCTCCCATGTTAAGAAAATCGTAAATTTCTCATAAGTTACGAAGTTTTTTAGTTCGAATGTTGCAAATGAATAGGGTTCTTGCCAGTATCGAAAGTAATATTTTGAAAATGATCTGACCTCTCTGCGATCATTTGTTCGTGAGATATCGTGTTACCAGACTAACAAACTAACGGACTAACACACTGACCCACTAACGGACTGACCCACTGACCCACTAACAGACACCCTACAGACAGACACCATACAAATTTTGTCATTTTCGGATTCCTCACACCTGAATACGTATAAAAAAGTAAAAAAACCGAGGTCGAAATTTTTCACCATTACCTAAGTTCCCCACAACTATAGTATGATGGGGAACTAATAATAATAATGAAATTTGCCATTTTCTGATATTTTAACAAAGAAATGGAACAAACATGGTTGCCGGATTCTGATTTGCCAGGACTCTGGGTTGCCAGCAGGAAGGGTTACAACCTGTGATACTGTGAAAATGATACAAAATCGTGAAAATTGCCATTTTCTGATACTCTAACAGAAAAATGTGACGTGGTGGGACTTTTTTGCTTGCAGATATTTAAATAAAAATTGGAATTAATAATAAAAATAATAATTTGAACGTTGTTATTGAACAACTGTAGACCAGTGTAATCTAAACAATATTTCTCTAACGTGGACCAATTTCAATATATTTTTGTCGAAACGATACGATAGTTGTGAAATTAATAAAATACGCGAGGATAAAAAATAATACTTAACAATGAACAATATTTAAGCATGCGGACTCAGCTCAATGATTTAATAAGAAAACATGACGACATTTGTATGGTGTCGTTATTTTATGGAAAATATATTTTTAAAAGTTACTTCTTCAGAATCTTTGCAAGCGTCATTTTAAACCTAGCAATATTTTAACGATATATATATATATATATATATATATATATATATATATATATATATATATGAAATATTATCATAAATTGACTAAAAAACGCAATCATAAAAAAGTATAATCAAAATAGGATTTTTTTTTTTTTTTAACAAAAATTTACGCCAAATTTAATAAAATGTCATTGCATACTTGGCGATAAAAATTTAAAAGGCGTTATAGGGGTCCTTTACTAAAACATAAATTAGTGCCTATCAACTTTTGGGAAAAAATTTCCAACAGTTTCATTGCCATCCCGCTTTTTATAAATTTTTAAAATGGTAGTATACGACAAAATACTGTATAAATGTGCATAAAGGAAATTATTTTTTAATAATCATTATGAAATTTAAAATAATTATTTGCAATAGAGATAGTCAACTGGGAAAAAAAATTATGCAGGAGCCTAGCCTACCCTCCTGGGGGGAAGTACTCCCTCGAGGGGAGTAAATTTTCATGATGGGTATCTTTCAAAAGAGCTCGCCAATACCTTTAAAACGAATGGTTGAACCATGGATCTGCGATAATTTAAAATAAAGTTATAGATTTTTTCCCTTTTTAACAAAAATAAATAAATAAATAATATATATATATATATATATTTTTTTTAATATAATATTGAGAATAAAATGTATTTATTTATTTATTTATTATTTTATTTGTTTATTTATTAATTTATGTTATTTTACTTTTTACATTTAGTGTTAAACTACTTCTCTAATATGGAAATCATCTGCATTATAATGGAAGATAATTTTCTTTTAAATAATAATTTTAATATATTATTTGCCCTCAGTGAATTTGTATAGGAAAATATAAAAGAAAGTCATGTGGTGGCCACATAACATACTACTTTATTACAGTTATTATTATTGATGATATTATTGATTGTTTATCACAGCATTTCACTATTATTTTTGATTTGGTTAATATGGCTTTTCTGGATCATATGCAAGTACCGAATTCGAAAATGAGTTAATTTGAAAATATCGACAGCTAGCTGAGCGAAGGTCAACTGGAAGTAATAATAATAATACAGAGTTAAATGGTAAGGTAAATCTAGGAGAGATTGCGCACATAGTGGATCGGCGGGAAGGAGTAGGGTGGATATGCTGAGACTCCAGGTAACTGTGCAACCTCAATAGTGAAGTGCCGATTTGAATGAGCATGCTAATTGCTTCAAGTGATTTTGTAATACTACTATTCTATAGAAATTCCTAAGAAGACAATTTCTATAGAATAGTAGTAGGGTAGCGTGGGTTGGGTTGTAACAGTTTTTAGAAAATTAAATATATTGTGAAATGTAATTACGTTTTCCTGTTTATAATAGCTGTTTTTAATCCGCGATTGTAATGAAATGCTCGCCCTCTCGTGGGCTAAGGTGAAATTACAATTAACAGAAATAGCTTTCGGCTTTCGTCGAGACGCCATTGCTTGCCGATGTTTAGTTTCACATATATTTATTGAATAAAAATGAATAAATCCGGTGAAAAAGGTAATACATACTGTTGTGTGCTACAGTGTAATTCCAAAGGATCAAGGAATCCAGAATGAAGCTTCCATTTATTTCCAAATGACAAATTTAAAATTTCAGTTGCTTCGGCTAATGGAAGTAAAGAATTAATAAGATGATTTGAAACTAATTTTTTTCCAGCTTCAGTTAAAAATCTACTTCCGATCGAACTTATAATAAACTTAAATATTTTTTCCAAAAGCAATCGATTTCCCATGATGTAATGGCGGAGAAATTTTAGCACGAATATTAAGTAGTAACACAAATAAAACAATAATAAATACACGTGGCTATTATATTTACGACAACACAAGCTGAAAAAGCGCCATCTATCGATCATTACAAACGCTGATAGCATACATAATCATCTATCATATTCATTAAAAAAAAAAAAAAAACTTTCGTTAATGTTGCTAGTTTTAGGACACAAAATATTTTATTTATTTATTTTTTATCTAATTTTTTTTTTTTTTTTTTTTAATTATTTGCCTGTTACAATTTGTCCCGGACTTGGGGCTAATTGTAACACACGTGGAGCAAATTGTAACGGATACAAAGGGAAACCTAACAATAAAAACGAAAATATTTCAAAATGTTTTTTGTTATCAACCATTTATTAATTTAATAAAAAGGTCAATTAATAACTAATATTAAATTATAAACTTCTTGGTATAGTAACACTAAATTATATCAAATGGATTTTAGTAAAATAAAGATAAAATTAAAGATAAAATCAACATAGAAGCCAACCTTAGTCAGAGTTGAAATTAATTCAACTAAATGGTAATTTGTTCCTGTCATGCATTTAACGTGTCTTCACATTTTGCAAATTAAGCATTATACCCATTCATCTGCCACATAGAGGGTTTAACAGAGCTCAAATTCTCCGCCCTTTTTTCAGGACACTCTCGTTGATGAGAAATTTTTGCTTGTTTTTCCTACCACTATTTTTATGCAATATTCTCTAATTCGTGATTAAATAATCACGGCACTATAATATAAAAACACATAAAATATTTCTGTATAAATATAGTAATGGCAAAAAGCCAAAATATTTTCACTTCGGAAAGTTTCCTGAATATGGACGGAGACCTCGAGCTCTGGCTGTAAGCATCTCCACAAGCCACTCCTCTAACATGTTACAAATTGCCCCATCGTATGATTTTGGACATTTTTTTTTATTTATAATATATATATAACGATTTATACGAAATATTAAACATGCATTTGATAACTCAACACACAGACTAAATAAATAGCTATAAACATTTCGTTAATGTATAAATTAACACACCTTTAATCAAAATTTATGAAACTAGTTGGCACAGGTGGACTCTGCTCAGTTCCCCATCATATTTATGTTCTCATAAATTTCTAGTGCGAGACATATTATAATCATGTTAAAAGAAATTAATTTGACCAAAGCTTGATATTATGACAGAATGAAATCCCCGCCTAATAGGCTATCCACCGTTCACTTGGATACATATATATCTTATTCTAATCTATTAATTTATTTTATCAGGGTCAATTCCGTTGTTTAGTTTTCATCCTACTATTTTCAATGCAATAATCCTCAAAATTCATATTTATATGAAAAATTTACAATTTCGCTATGTTGATAAAATCGTAAATTACGAATAATTTACGAAATTTTCCTATTAGAATATTTGTATTCAATCATGTTCAAACAAATATCATAAATGTAATTTTGAAGTTGTTAAATGTATTTACGATCCTCAAAATTGAAATTTATGCTCAATTTTGCCTTATTCTGACATGTTAAGTAAATCGTAAATTCCAAATAACTTACGAAATTTTTAAATTGGAAAAATCGTAGTCTATGATATCCATGCCAGTATCCTAAATAATATTTCGAAAGTGGTTTGACATCTTTACGATGAAAATATCCCTCAAGATTGACGTTTATGTGAAATTTTGCTCTATTCAGCCATGTTAAGAAATTCCTAAATTTCCAATAACTTACGAAATCTTTATATTGGAAAATTCATAGTCATTAATAATCATGCCAGTGTCCTAAATAATATTTCAAAAGTAGTCTGACATCTTTACGATGAAAATATCTCTCAAAATTGACGTTTATGTGAAATTTTGCTCTATACTGCCATGTTAAAAAATTCGTAAATTTCCAATAACTTGCGAAATTTCCAAAGTAGCCTATTTATAGTTACTGGTGTTCATTCCGGCATCAAAACTGATATTTTAAAACTGGTCTGACATTTTTACAGTAAATGGTTTCCATTAAATGCACGTTTAAGTAAATTTTTGTCCTATTCTCCCATGTTAAGAAAATCGTAAATTTCTAATAACTTACGAAGTTTTTAAATTCGAATGTTGCAAATGAATAGGGTTCTTGCCAGCGTCGAAAGTAATATTTTAAAACTGATCTGACCTCTCTGCGATCATTTGTTCGTGAGATATCGTGTTAACAGACTAACAAACTAACGGACTAACACACTAACGGACTGACACACTGACACACTAACAGACACCCTACAGACAGACACCATAGAAATTTTGTCATTTTCGTATTCCTCACACCTGAAAACGTGTAAAAAAGTTGAAAAAACCGAGGTCGAAAATTTTCACGATTACCTAAGTTCCCCATACCTATAGTATGATGGGGAACTAATATATTTTTCCCCACTAACTAGCTAAAATGAAGCACGTGTACAGAACCTCTCATTAACTATTTTTATGGAGCACCGATTGTGCTTACAAATTATAAAACGCGTCATAAAAATTATGTTATAAAAATATTTAACCACAAATGTTACAAACTATTTCGTAAATTGTGTGTTACTTCTTACCATTGTGACAACTAGACCCATGCTCCCCTATTACAAAAAACATTTTTTTTATTATTATTATTATTAAAGTGTTTCTTATAGACTATTATTTGTGGCATTTGGTTGCTCGAAAGCTGCACCACTTTGGGAAGAAAATCATATTTATTGAAATTTTATTTTTTCGCCAGATGTTTTTGCCTAAAGGTTGTCTGAGTGAGTAATGCTGACCGGTTTTCGGCCTGGATAGCTCAATTGGTAGAGCCTTGATCTTTTAAGTCAAAGATCCGGGGTTCGACTCCCGGTCCAGGCATTATTTTCACTCATTCGGAAAAATAAAATTTCAATAAATGCAATTATTATGATTAATGATTTAATTGTAGTTATAATTAAGCGCAATCTCTCCTACCCTGTAAAGAGAGGTTGCACAAAATAGCTCTCTCGGTTTTATTACAGTTGTTGCTTTAATTTATAACATAACAAAACAAATAATAACGGGAATGCACAGAATACGAATAAATTCAAATTTATTTAGCAAAGCATTAAGTTTTGCATTTTTTTTTTCTTAATTCCATTCTGCTGAATTGTGCACAAATATTTCTAACTTTACCTTATGTTTTATTTCAAGCGTTGTTTCAATTTCTCTTTGCAGTCGAGCAGTTTTAGAAATCAATGAGAGTACAGGAATCGACGATCTCGGCTACGTGAAATGGGACATGTGTCTTTGTCTTTTAACAGTGTACATTATTTGCTACTTCAGCCTTTGGAAAGGGATACATACATCCGGAAAAGTAAGTATATATATTCACCTTTTTTTCTTTCATTTGTATTATTATCGGCATATACAGTTACCCTCATCCGTGGCTGATTCTGTCACACTTTAGGCTTAAGAGAGAGAAACCCTGGACTCTGCTCCTAATTTTTATACTTTAGTCAATTTAAAAAAATGTAATTGTCTGATCGATAAGCTGTTTAAACAGACGTATTCAGAAAAATTGCGCCTTTCATTGGGTACCTTATTTGTAACGAATGTATAATTACATTTTTTTTTTTTTTTTTTTAATTAATTAAAATATGAAAATAAAATCTTTAAAATACATTTTAAAATTTGAATTGCTGCCCTTTTTTTTTTTTTTTTAGCATAAAATGAAATATGCTTTCCCGTAAAAAATAAATATAAAAATAAATTAAAAATAAAAATAAATTTTCTCATGCATATGAAAAAAATGACGTCTATAAAATAATAATTTTAAAGATAACGAAGAGATGAACAAAGTGAGAAAATTTCGCACGGGCTTGCTAGCAAATGAATTATTTAAAGTGAGAGTGAGAAATAAATAAAATAAAACGATTATTTTTCAACGGGCGCCTTAGTCGCCTTACAACAAACTAGTAAATTATATTTTACTATTAATTTTTTAATTGAACTCTGACAGTAAAAACTTTTTTCTTTATCTTTCTGTATAACAGCGCCAATATACACAAAAATTTAATCAACGTAGCCTCACATAATAAAGATTTTGGAAATACAGTTTCGTGCAATTTTAACCAATAGTGCTCAGATGTAATGATACAGAAAATCGCGACTCGATTATCAGCGGCGTTATACTCGATTATCAGCGATTATTATATTTCAGTACACTCTCGATTATCAGCGGCGTTGAGTAATAAATTTTCTTAGATATTTTTAATTAAGTTTTTATTTTCTATAAAATGTAATTGTGTATCTAATTATATAAATTACTGTTTTTTAAATTCATTGGAATTTGTAGCAGCAAAAAAGGCCAGAGAAAAAAGAACCCTTTACTGCAGTTGCGCCACCTGCCGTCCGATACCCTCTCAAACTAAGTCAGCATTCTGTTTAATAATGAACATCACACTTATCAAAGTTCGCTCCAATTATACTGCATAGAAGCTGAGATATAGCTTTCCTGTAAATGGGAGAAATCACAGCATAGCAGTATCACCTTTTGGGTGATAAGTACCAAAAGTTGATCGACACTAATTTGTGTTCAAGATGCAACTTAATACAATTTTTTGTGAAATTTTGTGCATAAGTTTTTGATCTACACCTGCTGCAAAATTTTGTCATTTTCAAACAGACGAACGGACATTTTAAAGAAATGGTTAAGTCGTGTCCAGCGCGTTGTAAAATTTATAAATTCATTGAAAACCAGAAGTCGAAAAATTTTACGAGTCTAATACTTTCTTGTATGAATATAGACGAGAATAAACACACTTACAAAAGCTAACAGGAAAAAAAAAAAAAAAAAAAAAAACTTAGAATGTGATGGGAAAAATTAAGAAATCTGATTCCTAGTTATAACTTAACTTCTAATGATTACAAGCGAATAACTGCCCTGTTTTAAAGGGTGGGAAAATGTTCCCATTGTAATTCGAGAAAACCCCCGAGAAATGATTTTGCAACTCTGAAAATTTATATACATGTTATAGGTCACCGTCGAAATATATTTATAGATTTTGGTGAATCTAGTAGCACTTATAGATTTTTACAAGGACACAGCGGAAATTTCTTTATCATTATGATGTATGGGCTCAAATTATATGACGCGCAATAGCTTTAAATTAAACAACACACAATATGGGGAAAATACTGAAACACAATATTATGATTTTCTCTTTTGTTTATTCAACGCTTTCTATTACTTTATTTATACAACTATCAATTATTTAATGTATGAAAAGTCGAGTGGAGTCACTTCAGATTTTTTTTTTTTTTTTTCTTTTTCAACTGTTACTTAATATTTATTCACTTCCCAGTGATATCAGATTGGGGATTTTGTCCCCATTTTGGGGATTTTTGATACTTCTTGGGACAATTTTGGGGACCAAATGTTTATGGGGACTTTTTTGTTGAATTCTAAAATTTGGAGTTCTTCAACTTTCTGTCAATGTTGGCAACCACGGACTTAGAAGAAGGACCCGTTTCTCCAACGGTGGCCGTCCCTCAAAAATGGACCCGAAATGGTCGCTATTATTCATTCGCCGCTAGGGGTCGTATGTGTTCTCTGACTGTCCACTTACGCCGTAGAATAGCATTGTGAGCAGACGAAATTTTAGTTTTATTTTCAATTTATTTTTAATATTAGATTTTTTTATAATGTCACACTGTTACGCACCGGGTTGCACCTCTGGATATCGAAGTGTTCGAAAAAAAAAAAAACAAGGAAATAGGTGAAAAGAACCCAAGTTTATTTCGTCCACCTAATGTAAGCTATTGATTTTAATGTTTTATTGAATGATAAAATTGTTGTCTTATAAATATTCTATTACTATACAAAAAAAAAAAAAAAAAAAAAAAAAAAAGGCTGATTTAATTGGGATGGTTCTTAGTAAAATTCTGTTTGATAGATTTTTTTTTTTTTATTTAATTAAAATGTAATTTTTCAGGTCACTTTGCATTAAGATTTTAAAATTTGAGTGCTAGCAGTATTCCTTTTTTTTTTTTTTATATTATTCGGCTAAGACATGCGAGCTTGCAATCTTCCGAATTTAAATCATGTTAATTATAAATCACGTATTTTTTTTTTTTTATTGGAGCTTAAAAACAAGTATGTTTAAAAATCTTGAATTGTAAACCGATTTTGGCAAGAGTTAAAAATTGGTTAAAAATGATATGAGTTCACAGTCATACTTTTTTCAATTCATTTCAAAATTACTGAGTTTTAAGATATTTTAAAAATAATTTAAAATGTGATTTCAGGCCACTTTGCATTGACATTTTAAATTAATTTTACAAATTGCCAATCTTTTAACTTCTAATTCATGTTAGATGATAAATCACGTTATATTATTATCATTATTATAACCATATTATACAAATGTATTGTTTTTAACAAAAAAGAAATTTTTAATTGGTTTTGTCAAAAATTAAAAATAATGATTATGATTTCACAGTAAAAAACTCCTAAATTCAATTGAAAATTGGAGATTTTAAAGAAAAGTTATATTTAATTAAATTCATCACCAGTGCCACATTCATATTTCATAATTTATAAGCTAGTGTTCTTCCAGCTGAAAATTAGAGATTTTATGTAAAAATTAGAGTATTAAATTCAAGGTTTTTTTAATTGCATGTAACTCTATGTAACTTTTTTTTCATTCCTTTTTTAAGTTAATTTTCTTATATAATAAAGGGTTTTTTACATGATTCCTTGTCTTTTCTTTTGAAAACAGAGTAAAAGAAAATCATCGTTTGCATTTACTTCAAAAAAAAAAAAAAAAAAAAAAATATATATATATATATATATATATATATATATATATATATTCTACACTTTTTTAAAAAATTTCAACTGATACAGATAACATATATATCTTAAAATTTATGTATAATCACTGGTTATTTCGCTATGCAAAATGGAAAAGAACTATAATAATGTGTAAATGGTTATATATATATATATACAATTGAACTTTGTTAACGAGAATCTCAAGGAGGATAAAAAATTTGTTCATGGTATCAGTAGTTCATGCTATCAGTAACTAATATTCATATTGCTAAAGTAATCTTCATTTTTACGGGGATCGTGGAAACAGTTCATGTTAAAAGTAATTCATGGATTGGATTGGATTTCGGAATAAGGCTGATTGACTGCTGTAGGTCCAAGGCCTGAGGGGAGTGCCCTCCATGGGGTTTTTCTAAGGGGTCCCAGCCTGTATTTACGCAAGTATCGGAGAAAAACACGGCAAACTCTGAACGGCGAGGCCGACGAGCATGACCTGGAATTGAACCCGGTACCTCACGTCTACCAGCTTTGAGCGCAGAACCGCTCTTCCGCTGGTGGGCAAAAAGTAATTCATGTTAACAGTGTTCACATTAACGAGGTTCGACTGTATTATATTACTTCTTATTCCACTGAGATTCAAATAAATATTTTAAGAATTTAATTAGCTTTAATTTCCACAGAATTTGTAAACTGAAGTTTCACATTTTTTTTTTCACATTTTTATCAACATGCTATTTTTATTGCCATCTTTTTTTATTTCTTAGAAATAATTCTAATAAATATTACATGCATTTTTCTTGAGCAAGCTTGTGATATTGATAAATTTTTCTTGATATTGATAAATTTTAATAACATCTTATTTTTAACACACTTGAGTCACATTGCCCATTTATCTATCAAAATTAAGGATTAAAGCATATATCATTCTTCTTGGGTCACATTGTATAATACATAGTGGCAAACCTTATATTTCAAAAATTAAGAAATGAAAGAAGAAAGAAATCTCCTAAACAATTTATAAATTGAATCAATTTTTTCTAAAAGTAATTTTTATTACCTTTTAGAAATGTCAGGTTCGATTATAGGTCGTGCTCATCGACCAATACGTTAGGAGTTTTCCGTGTTTTTCTCAGAAACTTGCGTAAATGTGGGCTAGAACCCCTTAGAAAGACCCCCACGGAGGGCATTCCACCAATTGGCCTAGGAACTTAGCGTAGGCAATCAGCCAATCATTACTTTTTAATTATGTTATTATAACAGTTTTTTTTCCTTCTTTTTTTTTTTTCCCCAATTCTTGTTGCACAAGTAGAAAAAAAAAAAAAAAAAAAAAAGCATTCTAGAAAGAGAAAAATGTTCTCTAAGCTTCAGTATAATAGTTTTTAATTAAAAATCTTACTATAGGAACTTGTATTAAAAAACTGAGAGAATACTTTAGAAATTATGAGTACCAGGCAGCTATAATGTTGTTAAGGAACAGAGTATTATTTTACATGCAAGAAACAGTGGTATCATACTGTTTGTTGCAAAGATGGATGTTCATAGAATTACATTATCCAGTATATTTTTCATAATTCCATTTGCACATTCAGAAATTTCTAGACCATTAAATCTGTTCTAGTTCTTCAAAAACTGACTTCTTGATGCTGGTGGACGTGAAGTGTCGGGTTCGATCCCAAATCGCGCTTATCGGTCTAGCTGTTTGGAGTTTTGCGCGTTTTTTTTTTTCTTTTTCATGAAACTTGCGTAATTGTGGACAAAGGCCCTTTAGGAGGACCGCCACGGTGGGCAGACCCAGGCCTTGGACCCTAATGCTTAATGGCTTTAATCTCCAACACCAACATTGATTTTAAGCTATAAAGTCAGATGAATGACCTAAAAGCAGTTTTCGAATCCTTTAGAAGAAAATATTCAGAATTAAAAAAATTTCCCCATACAGTATTATTGGCTTTGGTTCCAAAAATAAATAAATAAAATAATTAATAAAAAAATGCTCCTTTAGCTTTTTGAAGGGGAATGCTCAAATTATTATGATTGACTCTACTTTTCATTACATTGATTTTTATATCGCGCATATTTAAATATATATATAAGTTAATTTTATTTTTTTGAATAAATTATTTGCTTTAAATGAGTAGCAAATAATACAGATTGAAAATCTCTTTAAAGTGCAAATTTTAAAATGAAAAATATTGATAAAAATGAAAAAGTACTGTATTTCGGTTTATGGATTTATTGGATTTGGGAATAACGTCGATTGACTACTGTAGGTCCTACGTCTGAAGGGGAGTGCTCTCCGTGGGAGATCTTTCGAAGGAATTCTAGTCCGTATGCACACAATTTTCGGAGAAAAACACGGAAAACTCTGAATGACTAAGTAGACAAGCGCGACCTGGAATCGAACCCAGGCACTTCCCGTCACTCAGCTTTGAGCGCAGAACCGCTCGACCACCATTGGAGTCTCGGAAGAGGGAAAGAGCGGCCTTTGTAAAAAATCATAATAAATTTTTAAAATTTTTCTTTTTTACATACTTTGTATTTTTTTTATTGGAAATGCTGGCATAAATTGTGATTTTTGAAATACATTCATTGTTTTAAATTATGAAAATTCATATTTTCATATTTATTTTTTAAATATCATATGTTTTCATTATACTATTTCGTCTTTTTTTTTTTTTTTTTCCCGGGGTGGGGGGTGGGGGGGGTGGGGAGCGAATTCTTTATATTTATAGATATGTTTACATAGTAGCAGGCGACGCCCGCTTCGCTGGTCCCTATTTTTAAATGAATCACTATAATTACTGATTTCTCATAATTGCATTAATTTTTATCACGTGAAAAAAAAAAAGAGAAACAAAATCTGATTAGGAAAAATGTCGCAGCGGGTTCTCAATGTCTTCGGAAAAAATTCCCAAAATGCTCTAACTCTTATTTCTATTATTTTCCCCCTTCACCCCCCCCTCCCGTCTATCCTAATAATTTTACAAATTCGAAAATATCCGCAATCGATTTGTAAGTATCAAAAACCTCTATGCACTAGTTTTGAACGATCTATGTCGATTTTATTTTTTTGCCCCTCCCAATAATTTAAAAAATTCAAAAATATCCGCAATCGATTTGTAGGTATCGAAAACCTCTATGTACCAATTTTGAATGATCTAACTCTATTTTTTTTTTGCCCCTCCGCCCCCCTTCCCGGCCCTTCTAATAACTTTACACTTTCGAAAATATCCCCATTCGACTTGCAGGCCTCTTAAACCTATCTGTACCAATTTTGAACGACCTAACTGTATTTCTATTTGTTTTTGCCCCATAGCCCCTCCTTACCGGCCCCCCTAATAATTTTACAAATTTAAAAATATCCGCAATCGATTTGTAAGTATCGAAAACCTCTATGTACCAATTTTGAACGATCTGACACTATTTTTATTTTTTGCCACCGCCCCTCCTAATAATTTTACAAATTAAAAAATATCCGCAATCGATTTGTAAGTATCGAAAACCTCTATGTACCAATTTTGAACGATCTGACACTATTTTTATTTTTTTGCCCCCCCCTCCCCTACCCCCTTCTTGCCCCTCCTAATAACTTTACACAATCGAAAATATCCCCATTCGTCTTGCAGGCCTTTAAAACCTATCTGTACCAATTTTGAACGGCCTAACTGTATTTCTATTTGTTTTTGCTCCATAGCCCCCCCCCCCTTGCTGCTCCACCTGGGGGCTGAATTTCTAAAATTCCAGAAATTGGTTTTTAGGTAGTTGCATTAGCTATATTTTAGCGCAAAAATTTCACGCATATCTACTTTTTTTTTTGAGATATATAGGATTATGCGAAATCACGTTTTACGCATATGAAATCACGTTTTGCCCTCCCCCCCTTGGGGACCGAATTTCAAAAATTCCAGAAACCGATTTTTAGACATTTGTATTAGCTATATTTTAAAGCAAAAATTTCACGTATATCTGTTTTTTTGTTTGAGATATATAGGATTATGTGAAATCACGTTTAACGCATGTGAAATCACGTTTCGTACCCTCCTCCCCCCCCTTGGGGACCGAATTTTAAAAATTCCAGAAATCGATTTTTAGACATTTGTATTAGCTATATTTTAAAGCAAAAATTTTACGGATATATGTTTTTTTGTTCGAGATATTTAACATTATTACATTTAATTCTCGCGTTAAAGCGCTCTTTCAAGTCTGAAGTGGAAAGGCAGTCGATGCGAGCGCCATCTTCTAAAAGCGACCAAAATGGGGCCATTCTGATAACACAGCGTCGGCGATCCATAGTGTACGTCCATGTTGGCAACGTAATGATTTATCCCTACGAACAGGGATTTTCAATAGCTTTATCATTATTTGGGGATTTTTTTCAAAAGTTGCCTTCATTTGGGAAAAAATATGAGCTTAAATCCACTTAATTCTGCTTGATTTTTTTTTCTTTTTCTGAAACAATTTTTATTTTTCCTTTTTTGTATAAATCAAGTTGGAACCCTTATTTGGGGGAAATTTGAAGACCTGTTTGGGGAAATAATTTTCGACCATCTGGCATCACTGTCACTTCCTGAGCAGTCCCATTTCTAAAGCGTTCATACACTGCAAGAATTCTACAATAATAAATGGCTGGTTTTTACACACGAAAAAAAAAAAAAAAAAAAAAAAAAAAAAAAACTGTTAATTAAAATAATAATGATGTCCATATTTCGGCAATGAAAATGGTATAAAAGAAAAAGAAAGTATTGGTTTTGTAAAAATATTCTACTTCGAGCTTTCGATGGATTTACACTTTTTGGGAGGTCCAGCACACGATTTGATCATTTTTCGAAAATGTTTGTATGTGTGTGATAAAAATTTTACGACGATTGTATCTCAAGAACTACTACGCAGAATTTTATACAAATTGATAAGACGTTACACCTATAGACCTATTATAACTGTGGACGGGACAATGGCAACCTCTTTGTGGGGCAAGGATGACGCATAAAAAAGTCACATGACACCATGAACCAAACTGTAAACCAAACTGGTCAATATTGAATTGAAATTTTCTTGCCAAGCTCTAAACTCTGTTTTCTCTTACAAAGACGATATCCTTCTTCGTCTTTTCTTTTTTTTTTTTTTTTTTGAAAATTCTTTTGAAAATTTGTATTTTCCTTTAAAAGTTAGGTTGTTTTCAATCTAAAAGAAATTTTATAGCAAGCAATAGTGATTAGACATTCTGTAAAAAGCCCTAAAAGTCCTGTAAAATGAGGATTATATTTCATAGGTAAGATTTTTTTTTATATTTTATTATTTCGTACTTTTTAAGTAATTATTTTTGTAAAATGCTTTATAACCATTAAATTTAGTTCTTTAAATTAAATCAGTTTAAATACATTATAATTATACCATATATTAATTTCAAGTAATTCCATGATTATTTTCGGGAGTTAAAGCGAGTACAGACAGACAGACAAACCGAACTCATAAACACTTTTGAACTTTGTTGGAAAGAGTTAATAACAAGGTAAAGATAAATTTCAGCAGCTGTAGTATTTTACAGATGTTTTGCTTGATGTATCTTCTTCTTCTAATAATAATAATAAATATTTATATTCAAAACAAAAATTCGCTACTAATACGATAAATGCCGAAAAAGGTAACCTTTACCCAGTAGTCAGCTGTTTCATCTTTGCCACACTTTCTTATATTTCCTTAATAATGGAATACTACGTCCACTTTTATAATTGGTTTATGGATACACCTTATGTCGATCACTGTCGACCAATGAATGTTACGAAGCCTCACCTGTCCTGTCGGTCAATATTCACCCAAATTGAATCAAATTAATTTTTCAGCAGTGCCCTGATATATATCAAGTTTTGTTATTTCTTAAATTGGAGATTAGAGTCCCTAGGGGCTCCATTGGAGATCATAGATATACTAATAAGACATAGATTTATCATTGGGGGGGGGGGGATTATTCCTTTTTACTCGGAGAAAAGTACACAATATGGCCGTCTTTCTCCGAGTGAATACACATAGATAATTTAGAGAGTAAAATTTATGAATAATTTATGTACTAAAGGTGAATAAAAAACTACAGATACAATTTCAAATTCATTTTTTTTTTTTTTTCTTTTATATATTTATTAATTTAGTTAATATTTAAAGTTAAACTCTTTTTATATACTAAAACTAACGTTCTTTACCTACGCCGCTGCTAACTTTATTTAAAAGAATTCTGAAAATTCTATAATACTTACTAATATAAAATCTTAAAAAATATCAAACTTTAAAAAACGTATTCCATTAAAAAGCAGACCAGTTTTTATTTCATAATAATAACAAAGCAACTGATTATAAAAATTATATTTTTCATAATTTAGTCAAATATAATTTAATTTTATGGTAACGGTATTACCATAAAATTAATACATACTTTATAACATAACGGTATTACCATAAAATTACGGTACATTTCTTTAATTTATGAAAAGAAATGGATAACATTTCTTTTCATAAATTTATTAGAAGAATTAAAAGACGCAATATTTCGACATTTTGAAAATTCATCAGCATTCTATTCTATTCTATAATAATTGCCGAGTTTCAATGGTTTCAATACCACTTATGGCTGATGCCAAAAAAAATTTTTCCGCATAAAAAATTTTCGCATGATAACAATTGGTTGATAGATCTATATAAATTACTATATCTATATTGGAGATAGCATAACAGCGCCACCTATTAATCGATATATCTCAAAATTAATCAGCATCATTTGAAAGTGAACAAATATAAAGTTTTGTTGAATTCCATCCATAGGTAGTGAGACGCAGTGTTCGATAACACACAGAAAGACAGACATTTCACGTATCTAATACTTTCTACTTATGTATATAGAAGAAAGTAAGTAAAAATACATCACTAATAGAAGCTAAGGTCAGCCTTTTTTTATTCAAAAATTTTTTTGACGGGGTGCATGTATAAGCATATATTATTTTGTCCTTGCTTGTTTGTAAATGCATGTTAAAATTCTTATTCAATTTGAAGAATTGGGGTCGATCTATATTCAAGGTTTCTCTGTTGTTGTATCAGTAATCGTCTTTAGAAAACGGTGAGTTCTTTTTAGTATTATTACATAACTATTTATTAAATTTCGTAATATCGGCTTCTTTTATGTGAAAAAGAAAAAAAAAAAATGTTTTTTATAAGAAGAGGAAAAATAATTGATGGCATAATTTTTTTAAAAATATTTTTTTGGAACAACAAAATTTTTTTCTGATTCAGGCATTTTATGTACTATTATGTTGATTGGTGGTTAAAAAGAACTTTGTTAACATGAAAAGTACACTGCAGTAAAAGGGGAGATATAAGTAACATTTTACTAAAGAATAAGAATTTTGTAAATAAATTCAGTAAAAAAAAAAAAAAAAAAAAAAGTTATTTCGAGTCGAACTATTTAAGCACGACTTTCAGGCAAAAAAAAAAAAAAAAAAAAAAGTAAGCATGAGTGCAACCTAAAAGCAGAAACGCCCAAAACCTATGAATGGGGGTTCTGCGCTCAAAGCTGGTAGATGGGAGGTGCCGGGTTCGATCCCAGGTCGCGCTCATCGACCTAGCCGTTCGGAGTTTTCCGTGGTTTCCTCCGAAACTTGCGTAAATACGGGCTAGGACCCCTTAGAAAGACCCCCAATTAGGGCATTCCCCCCCTAGGCCTAGGACACATCAGGAGTCAATCGGCCTTAAAATCCTACAACCAACCTATGAATGGGGCGAGATGAAATAGGGTAACGCGGGTTATTTAAAAATACTGGTGTGGATTAAATAATAGTAGTAATAAAACAGATAAAAAATACAGGGTGGTTATAATGAAACTTTCCCTCCGTAAACAGCATCCTGCAGCGCAAACGGGTGAACGGAATGCAACGAAATTTGGTATATATGTTACCGTTAAAACGCGAAATCCGTTAATCTGCAGATTACCTAGCTAATCTGCAGAATAACTAAAATGACCCGTTAAAGTGCGGAATAAAGAGTTTTCCGCATTTTAACTAGGTAATCTGCAGATTAACGGTTTCAGTATCGTTAAAGTTCAAATGTTTGTTTCGAGCCTTAGTTTTTTTTACATTCACTATGACGTCAAACAGCCATGTGATTCAGATACGCGAATGACCTTCAAACATAACTAAAACTTTTACCCTTTCCCTTCCGCACTTCCGCTACGCTATGATGATAAACCGACAAACGGCAAACGCAAAACAAAATGTGGAGGATGGAAGCCATGATTAGGTTTATTATTATGACTAATACAAAATTTAAAGTAACAAGTAAGTTATAATTGTTTTAATTTTGATTTTATTTCTATCTTTTATAATTCTGTCAATATAAGTTTGATAAGGGTCTGCATTTTATTAATGAAATGTAATCTGAATTAAAAGCTTTCTCTCGTGAAACTCCATTTTGAATTATGAATATTAGATTTACATTACAGTAATTATTTCCTTCCGAACTAAAACTATTAAACCATAACTTTTTAAAACTAATTTATTTTAAAATTGATTTAAATTACTATTACTTACTGAAAAAAAAAAAAAAAAGATATATTAATTATTAACTTTGAAAAATATTATGGTGTTTAATAAATACTCAATACGAAATTTTTGTACATTTTTTAGCATTTCATTTTTTTTTTTTTTCTTTCAGTTTCAAGTTTCCTGTACATATTTTATATGTCATGATTATTTATTTTTATTTATTTTATTTTATTTTATTTTTTAATTTTGTTCGCTTTTTCAGATAATTTCGTTGTAGTTTATCACATAAAAAGTGTTAATAAAGGTTTTTTTTTTTTTTTTTTTTTTTGTAAAATTAATATATTTGCTAAACTTGTACAGATATATGTATGCTGCAAAATATAGTTTAATAAAGCTTTGAAAACTGTCATTTTAATTTTCATGCATTCTAAAAAATGTTAAAGCAGTTTTAATTGTTTGAAGTACTTCTTAAATAATGCTTCTGATTTGTCTAATTTAATATTTCTAGTAATATTTTATGTAATTTAATGCTTCTAGTATTTAAATAGTAATAGCAATATAAGTTGTTAATAAAACTTTTTTTTTTTTTTTTATTTGTTAAATATTTTTATTTTGAAAAGAAATCGTTATTGTATTACAATTCTAACATTCATTTATAAAATAGAATTTATTGAAAGCTATCAAAGCTATTATATTTCATATTAAAAATGCATAACATCTTCAAACTTATATTGACAGAATAAAAAAGATGAATAAATAAAAAATAAAACAAATATAACTTTAAAAGATATAAAACTTAAAACACATACAGATTAAAATAAGTAAAGAAAGAAATAAAAAAGAAAAGAAAACTATTTTTTTTCCGAATGAAAAAACAAATACAACACAGCGTGCTGTAAAATTACAACACCAGATATCTTATTTTCACTTTAACTAGTGCATAGTAGGTAATGTGCAGATTATCTAGGTAATTCACAGATTACCTAGGTAACTTGAGAAATAAAACAATTTTCCTCACTTTAACGGATCACCCTAGTTAATGTGCAGATTACCTAGCTAATCTGCAGATTAACTGATTTCTACACTTTAGCGGTAACATATAGACTACACACGCGATGCGCTCACGGAATTTCGAAAAAAAAAAAAAAAAAAAAAAAAGTACTTCGAAAATGTCCACCAGAGGTCGCCTTTTACGGAAAAAACATTAAATTTAACACAATAAACGACCAAAAACGGAATACAGAAAAAATATTAACATTTATTGACTAGTTTCTGATCATTTTGTCATCGAACCGCATTAAGTAAAGGTAAGGAAAAAATACCTAACCTGTTTCGCATAAAGCTTCCTCTCTTCTTCACAAGTATTCAAATCTCGACATTTCTTTCCTAGAACTGACAGCTTTTCCCGGTTTTGCATTTTATTACTCATAATCCTTGTTCTGGATTGTTTCTGTATTCCGTTTTGGTCGTTTATTGTGTTAAATTTAATGTTTTTCCGAAAAAGGTGCCCTCTGGTGGACATTTTGGAACTAATTTTTTTTTTTTTTTTCGAAATTCCGTGAGCGCATCTTGTGTATAGTCTATATACCAAATTTCGTTTCATTCCGTTCACCCGTTTGCGATATAGAATGCTGTTTATAGGGGACGTTTAATTATAACCACCCGGGGATTAGCAAGAAATAAGTTGCCCAGTTCAGAGGGCTCTAGAATCCGTCCTATTGGTCCAAATGTGGTAAAATTTTAAGTACAGATAATTCAAATGATGCGCTCGACATTTATTAAATAAAAAATATTAATACAAAATTCCGCCGATGGATGGCGCCCCCGTGGCAGAAACACGGCGACACGGCGACAATGTCGCAGAAACAGAAATGTTCTTGCAGAAAGACTTTACTTAAGTTAAATAAATTTCGCCACCGTGTTTATTAAAAAAAGAGAGAGAGAGAGAGAAAGAAACTCAAAGAATGGTTTATAAACTGTTCTGCAGAACAAATTTTCGTTTCTGCAGATATGATCGCTTCAATCAATTATGAATAAGGAGAGGAGATAAAGCGGATGTAACTCACTTGGGTTAGCTTTGATACAGTATGCATTAGCGATTCGTGATGCGGTGATATGATTCGGTGTATCGACAATTTTCACTGGTAACCTCTTTACATCGGAACTTCATTTTCGTGTCTCCAAACTTTGTTTTCGCTCTCGCCTGCAGCTCGTGTCGTGTGTATTTATTGTATTGCAAAAAGATGTTTTTTCGAAAGAATGTGGCTTTGCGACCATTTTCCTAACTTCATATTTCATGCATTTTCAGATTCATGCATCACAAAATAGCTGCATCCAGTGAATTTATTTTATTTTTATTTTATCTTATTTATTTTTATTTATTTTTATTTTATTTTTTTAAGTGCGTGATTCCTGCTGTACCGATTTTCATACATTTTCTGATTTACGCACGACAAATTAGTTGCATCTAGAGATTTTTTTTCTTTAATGTATGCGAAGCGTGCATACGTGCGTGGTAGTAAATACGCGTAAATTTTTTAAAGCTGCATTAATTTTAATGTTTGATTCGAACTATGCAATACATTTCAGAAATATATACAGAAATAAGACTATGGGGAAATTTGTAACGTCTATAGTTATACGCAAAATAAAAAATGAAGCTTCAAACTTTGCTTCAAAAAATAGAAAATTAAGAAATTAATCTTAAAAATACTTTATTGATATTTAGCATTTTATATGTAGTAAAAGATCTTAGCAATAAATATTAATGGGTATCTTAAGTTATAAATTTTGTAACTTTTCTAATTTTTTTCTTTACTAATCATTAATTATTTTAATTGTGATTAAAATTCTTAGCTTTAAATTTTGTTGTTTAAGCATATGAAGTCGTTAAGAAAATTATTAATTTAGTTTACAAAAATACTCTTATCATTAGATTCTACAGCTTCTTCATTTCATTTTTTAAACATTTGAATTTTTTAAAAAATGTTTATTTTTTTAATTGAAATATTGCAAATTAAACAGTTATTTTGAATAAAAATCAAACCAAAAGTTTTGTTGAATATTTTTTTTCTTTTCCTTTTTTGTAAGCAAAAGGAATTTTATCTAATAGTAGTTGTTTTGAATAACTACTAATTAAACAGCAAATGCTTTTATTTATTTATTTTTATTTACTTATTCGTATAGATATCAATATCAAATATTACTTTTAATTGACTTCTATTTATTTCATTCATGTATAATCATTATTTTCTATTATAGATTTTATCCATGAAATCTGTTACATTTCAGATTTCAACATTTCCTTAAAAATTAAATATTCTCAATCTTTATGAAAATATTTCGACTATGCTTTGTCTATAATTGTGTTACTTAGATCTTGTATTTTGTTTTACTTTATGTATTTAAATGATGATATAATTATACATTCTGAATTCTTTAATGTCAAATCACATTTTTTAGATTTCAAAGACACATCTTTATGCTATTTGTATATAATAGAAAAAATGAATCTTGCGTATTAGAATGTTATCGTGCATCTTCCTAATAATCTCAAAAACTATAAATGTTGTAAATTATTTATATTTCATTATGATATTCAGTATCCTATATTAATTTTTACTTTTAATTTGTTGTATTTTAATTTTGAGTTCTGTATTATATTTTATGTTGTTTAGTTTGCACCTCATGAAATAAGTTCATTTGTGTATTTAAATATATATATTTAATATAAAAAAACAGTAATGAAATTTTAAAAGTATTTGTAGCATTTAATTTAGACATTTCATGATTTAAATGCCTGAAAAAATTTGCAGATTGTTTTTTATTTGTTACTGCATTTTATAGTTTAAATTAATTGAATATTTTATAAACAATATTGTATAGTAATGTGAAAAAAAAAAAAAAAAAAAATCTGAAGCAATTAAGATCAATAGATTTTTTTTCACCTTCCTTAAAAAATAAATAAATAAATAAAGAGTATTTTATTGCAATAGTGCAGATATATGCATTTGTGCCTAGCTAAAATTTAAATACATTGGTTATACTGAATATTATTTACTATTTAAAAGTAATTTATTTTGAATTCGTAAATGTTAACTTCACAAACTATTCCTGGAGAAAGATTTTGGTGTTGATGAAGCTTGTCGCAGAATGCATAATAAATTTCTGCCACAGGGGATGGCGCTATAACACAAATGCTACTTATTTGCATATATTCAAAATCAGAAACAGCATTTGTGTTTCAGCGCATGCCTTTTTGCATTATTCTTTTATAAAGGACAATATCTACCGTCAAAGGCCATCAACTCTGCTTGATCTGAAAGAAAGACAGCATTCGGCGCCATGTTTTAGATATTCCGGCAGAATTAATCCGGTCAGCTGTTGAAAATATGATTATGCGATTACATTGTTGAACACGAAGAGTATCATATTGAGCAGTTTTATTAATCTTACTTTATTTTTCACACATATTTTTAAAGCATATTAAATATGGCTATATGTATTACAGCGCCACCTACCGGTGAGATTTTGTACTATTTTTTTTTCTATTTAATAATTGCCAAGCGCATCATTTGAATTATCTCTAGTAAAAATTTTATGTCATTTGGACCAATAGGATCGATTCTAGAGACCTCTGAAGTGGGCAACTTATTTCTTGCTAACCCTGTATATAAGGGAGAAAGTATCGAATTTGTGAAAATTTTCGAACTCTAGTTTTCAATCGATTTACACGGTTTGAGACATCCTGAACACGATTTGACTGTTTTTAGAAAATGTCTGTGTGTTTGTGTGTGTATCACATATTTTTTGGACGCCGTATATCACTAACCAATCAACAAAATTTAGCCAAACTTGGTATTTAGTTGGACTCTGACATAAACTGGTGCTGATCAGATTTGAGGATCGCTCAGCAGGTTGCGCTGCGATCCCATTTTTTTTTTTTTTTTTTTCTAAATTTTCAACATGGCAGTATAGGACAAAAGTACGTATAAATGTACATACATAATGAGCGTTATTTTCAATGAATGGTTGTGAAATTGATAATGAATTATTCATAATAGTTGTAGTAAACTAGAAAAAAAGTTTATGCGTGTGGGAGCGTCGCTTCCCCTCCCTCCCTGGGGAAAAGTACCCCTCCGGGGGGTGTAAATTTTCTATATGGGTCTCTTTCGAAAGGTCTCGTCAATACCTTTAAAACGAATGATAGAACCATAGATCTGCGATAATGTAAAACAAAGTTATCGATTTTTTTTTTTTTAAATTTTTAACGGGAAAAAAAAAAAAAAAAAAAAAAAAAAAAACTGATATTGGCACAAAATTGACTTTCTTTCGACATTTAGTGTTATAATTCTGATAGATAAAAATCATCTGCATTTATCGTGGAAAATAATTTAATGATTTAATAAATAATTTGTACTGCATGTGAATTTGTGTAAAATTATACAGAAGAAAATGTCGTGGTGGCCACATGATACTGGTTTTCTGTAATGTCTTATTTCTCATTGAAAATAGATTATCACTGAAAATTAATATACCTGAAGATAATAATCAGCGAAGTCATTTCCACACACAGAAAACCCTTCTTTCCCGGTTTTCATCAAAAT
This sequence comes from Salticus scenicus, assembly GCA_963930645.1. Lineage (NCBI taxonomy): Eukaryota > Metazoa > Arthropoda > Arachnida > Araneae > Salticidae > Salticus > Salticus scenicus. The sequence continues at coordinate 220,069,801 of OZ005661.1, forward strand.
AGTAAAGCCACTTTATTGCTGTAAATAACCCCCGGTGAATAGAGTGATATTTGTGAAAATTAATTTTTCCGACAGTATAATGTGTTCTTCAAAATAATGCTTAAAAGTTGGCAAATATGCGATAAGATTGTCTTGTCAGATCAATTCTTATGCACAAAAAAAAAAAAACTTCTTTTTTTTTTTTTTTTTTACCGAAGTGATCAAAGGATTTTATTTTTTATTTTTCTCGGTTGACTGCAAAACATAGAAAGGTTTTATTGAAAATTGACTAATAGCTCTGTAGTGTTAATAAATTATTCGGATTTTTCAATATTTTTTTTTGTGAATTAAACTGAAATGTTCTTCATTCCTACTGCATTATACTTCTTTTAGAATACCGTACATGCATGAATCAGCCTTTAAAAGTAAAAATATAATCTTTCTATCTAAAGTTAAAGAAAAAAAAGAAAGACTTATTTAAAATTTATAAAATAAATATAAAACCTATTCTGCTTTTATAAACGTAATCTTTTTATAGATATATTTTGAACATATATAAAATACATTAAGTCACTTCCATGATTCCCCCCCCCCCTTCATAAAGCGCTTTATAGTTATTTTATTCTCTTTTTAACGCAAGTCTGAAAACTATTGTCGCAGACGATATGCATCATGGCCGCGAGGTTTTACAAAAGCTTCCTGCTACATCCCTAATTGAGGGAAAGAGTAGGGAAAAAGCAGGAAGTGCAACGAGAAAGCATTTTCTTGTAAGAAAATGATGTGAAATCTTCGATAAGAGCAAATTTATTCGTAATTTTAAGACTCTGACATTCTTTTTTTCATAAGAAGAAATAAAGTAGTCATATTCCAAAAGAATAAAATAATAAAATAATAATAAATAATAATAACGCAGTGCAAACGTCTAGCAAAGAAATAATATTCTGATGATTATTGAAATTATCAAATAACACTGCTCTGCAAAAAAAAAAAAAAAAATCGAGTTCTAATACCACTTTTGCTGGCCTTTTTTTTTTTTAATTATTATTATTATTTATGTAAAATGACCTCCTGAATCCGAATACGACTCCAGTTTTGCCGAGTCACCCACCGTTATCTAAAAAAATCACCACCTTTCTCATTTTTGAAGTGAAAACTTCTTTAGGCGCGTTGAGCACTTTTGGGTGAACAAAAATCTTTGAATTCCCGTCATCGTCAGCTGACGCTTTCCATTTGAAGTGAAAACTTTTGGGTGAACAAAAATCATTGAATTCGCATCATCGTTAGCAAACGCTTTCCATCCTTGTATGATACAAATAATGTATCATACAATTAACTTGCTAATGTGAAGTGTTAATAATTATGTACTGTATATTGTTTAAAAATCTGGTGCGGCTCTACACGACTTCTCTCATCTCCGGGCACTGTCTCTATTGCAGTTAGACCTCACAAAACCGTGAGAAAGGCCAAAGACATAATTTCTCTCACGTTTTTAAAATCTGGTGCGGCTCTACACGACTTCTCTCATCTCCGGACACTGTCTCTTAAGAATTGCAGCCGGAAACGTTCCAGTTAGACCTCACAAAACCGTGATAAAGGCCAAAGCCGCAATTTTTCTCACGTTTTTACAATCTGGTGCGGCTTTACACGACTTCTCTCATCTCCGGCCACTGTCTCTATTCCAGTTAGACCTCACAAAACCGTGAGAAAGGCCAAAGCCGCCATTTTTCTCACGTTTTTACAATCTGGTGCGGCTCTACGCGACTTCTCTCATCTCCGGACACTGTCTTTATTGCAGTTAACGTATTAAATAAAATTGTAATATAATTTTTGTAGTAGTAGTTTATATTAATGAATAAAAAAACACTTCTTTTAAAAGTATTTCCTACACAATAAAATATTTCCTGACGATTCAAGAAATACACTTGTAATTGTTCACGTTTTCACTTCTGTCGGCACTCCCGAAGTGCAACTGTTTTTTTTTTTTTTTTTTTTTTTTTTTTTTCCCTGTTCGATAATTTTATGACCATGAATATGATTCGAAAAATGAAAAATAATTAATTTAACACCTAAAAACAAAAAAGTGTAAAGTTTAAAAAATAACATTAAAAGCAGATTAAAAAAATATAAGATATGTAACACGTAATTTCAGTGGCAAATCCCCCCCCCCCCCCAAATTTTTTCACTTGTCGCAAATGTCCATGTTTTACAATTTTCAACTCTATAGCCCCTCAGAAGGTATTTAACGGTTAAAATAATCCTCCCTTAAAAATCAAATTTATAGCCATAAAATCACTGAAAATGAAAAAAATAGGAGGCCGTTACTAAAAAATGGTGGGTGATAGGGCAAAATGGGCGTCCTATTCGGATTCAGGAGGTCATTTTACATAAGAAATTGCTGAAATGGTGTCAGACGCAATTTTCATGCCGAGCAGTGTAATTAATTTCAACTTCTAATTAAATTACACAGGCCTGCGATGAAAAAAATCTGGAGTGACTCCACTCGACTTTCAGGACATTGAGTAATTAACAGTTTTGTAGATAAAGTAAAGAAAGAGGAGTTGTTAAACAAACAAAAGAAAGAAAAACATAATAGAGTGTTTTTTTTCCATATATTACACGATGTTTTATTTAACGCTACTGAACTTTGAGCCCATAGATCATAATGATAAAGAATATTTCGTTGTGTCCCTGTAAAAACCTATAAATGCTAGATTCACCAAAATGCTTACAGTTAGTGCAACAGTGATTTATAATATTCATATAAATTTTCAGCTCAATTGAATAAGCGTTTAGATGCTATCGCAATTTTAAAAATTGGGTCCCATAGGCCATAACGATAAAGAATTTTTCTTTGTGTCCCTGTAAAAAAGCTGTAAGTGCTAAATTCACCAAAATCTATACAGGTGGTGTAACTGTGACCTATAACGTGTGTACAAATTTTTTGCTCAGATTAATAAGGCGTTTAGACGCTATCACGCTTTTAAAAATTTGGCCCCATAGGCCATAATAATAAATAATTTTTCCTTGTGTCCCTGTAAAAAAAGCATAACTGCTTGAGTCACCAAAATCTATAGGGTTCGTGCTACGGTGACTTACAACATACGTACCAACTTTCAACTTATTCGAACAAAGCGTTTAGACGCTAGCGTGTTCACTCACAGACATACGCACATACATACACACGTACATACATACACACACACATACATACATCATCGCAAAAATAGTGAGGACGGACTCAGGGGACCTCGAAACGTATAGAAACATCAAAATCTCAAATTCGGATTTTTGACATGATTGCAATACTTTCCTCACTATAGTGTTCGGAAAGTAAAAAGTACGAGAGAATTGATAGCTGAACTTTATGTACTTTCTGGTGGTGATTTCAAAGAAGATATCGAAAATTTTTTATCACGTCACGTTTTCTTGAAAAATTCAATTTTGCTTCGATTTTTAACGCACACATAATATTTGCTCTTCTTGGTCAATCGTCTGTCTGTATTATGTAAGTTATCTTAATAAAATAAAATAAAATAGTATGTTGGGGATTTTCTTTTAGAAACATCACCCTATTTTGATGTAAAAGTACCCAAGGGAACTTTTCTTTGTATTTCGACCAGAGGCGGTTGGTGGATCGAGCGACAGTGCTTTTCATCCATTTAAACCTACAAAAAACTAGTATGTTGTTGCCACCACATGACTTTCTTCTATATTTTCCTATACAAATTCACTAAGTAAAAATAATTTATTAAAATTATTATTTAAAAAAATTATCTTCCTTGATAATGCAGACGATTTCCATATTAGAGAAGTAGTATAACACTAAATATCCAAAAAAAGTCAATTTTATTCTCAATATTACATTAAAAAAAATAATCGATAACTTTATTTTAAATTATCGCAGATCGATGGTTCAACCATTCGTTTTAAAGGTATTGGCGTGCTCTTTTGAAAGATACCCATCATGAAAATTTACTCACTTGAGGGGGGACTTTCCCCCCCCCCCAGGGGGTTGGCAAAACTCCTACACATAGAAAAAAAAATTCCCGGTAAACTATCTCTATTATAAATAATTCTTGTAACTTTCATCAGTACAAAAAACCGTTAACGGCTTAAAAGTTTGTGACGCAGCTACTTTGTGGCTATAAGAATTTGAAATATGAGTCTTAAAAATAATGATATTAAATTTTAAGTGACGCTTTGCAATTAGTTAAAATATACATAAATTTTCTTATTTGATCATTCACTTTTATCCTTTATTTATATTTATAATGCAAACGTAATATTTTTAACTTCAAGATCAGACAGATATATAAAATACACTCACTGATGCTTTTTCATTCGCATTTCAAATTCAAAATAACAGTTTTAATAGGAATGATATAAAAATTCCAGTGGCGCCTCGGTGTTATTTTAAAAGGTTTGTTTTTAGATTCCATTAAAATTACTTTTGTTTTGTCTAATAAAGTATATTTACACATTTAAACAGTGCTTTTAATTTTCAAATATACTGTCAAATACTTATACTTTCACTGAGTTAGCATTATAAAGTAAAATTATTTATTTCAATAAATTGATTTATCTTTTGCATCATGCTATCCAAAACATAGTATCATAGTGTCCAACTAAGTGAAAATTTGCTCAAGGAGGTAGTGTGACGTAAAGAAAACATTTACACAAATTTTTCTTGCAGTTTTGGATAGCGTGACGCAAAAGATAAATCAATTTATTGAAATAAATAATTTTACTTTATAATGCTAACTCAGTAAAAGTATAATTATTTGACAGTATATTTGAAAATTAAAAGCACTGTTTCACTATGTAAATATACTTTATTAGACAAAACAAAAGTAATTTTAATGGAATCTAAAAACAAATCTTTTAAAATAACACCGAGGCGCCACTGGAATTTTAATATCATTCCTATTAAAACTGTTATTTTGAATTTGAAATGCGAATGAAAAAGCATCAGTGAGTGTATTTTATATATCTGTCTGATCTTGAAGTTAAAAATATTACGTTTGCATTATAAATATAAATAAAGGATAAAAGTGAATGATCAAATAAGAAAATTTATGTATATTTTAACTAATTGCAAAGCGTCACTTAAAATTTAATATCATTATTTTTAAGACTCATATTTCAAATTCTTATAGCCACAAAGTAGCTGCGTCACAAACTTTTAAGCCGTTAACGGTTTTTTGTACTGATATCATTACTTTTTAGTGGTTATTGATCAAAAAATTAAAACAAGTCCTTCTGGCTCCTAGGAAGGGTAAACTAATTTAATTTTTCTTATGAAGTTGTCAGCATTTTTTTTTCAAAATGGCAGCTACAATTTATTAATGTACTTAGTGGATTTATAAATGAAGGCTATGTATATATGGAGTTTTAAGCAAATCGGTTCATAAAACCTTTCTAATGTGAATTCGAAATTTTCAGTGTGCTGGCACAGGGAAACAAGAGGGTGGATTAAGTTGGAGAATGAACATATCAAATACATTTCTGAGATAAATCTACACTACAAATTTAGTGTGAATTAATTCAGTATTTCAAACGTTATCATACTGACAAATTTTCAAGTAGCCTGCCACTTGGAAACAAAATGGAGAAGCTTCGCACTAGAAAAATTTATTGACTGAGATTCAAAAAAAAAAAAAAAAAAAAAAAAGAAAGAAAAAAAAGAAAGAAGGAAAGAAAAATAAGTGAAAATTTTCAAATTTAAGTTAGAATTACGTAATTTAGATTTTGCAAATTTCTTTTTAGAGAATTACAAATTAACAACAACAACAACAAAAAAAAAAAAAATCAAGTAAATGTTAAAAATAGAATTTTATATATATTTTTTCCCCTTTTGAGGCTAAGTATACTGCTCCAATATTCATAATTTAAATTTTCACCAAAAGTGCAGGTAAAAATTACTTCCTATATATTTTCATATAAAACGTTTGGGGGGAAAAATAGACAAAATATAAATTAAGCTTTACATTTCTATAATTTTAAAAATAAGATAAAATCACCTGGAGAAAAATTTTATGGAAAATATAAGTTGAGCTTTTTAAAAAAAAAAAAAAAAAAAAAAAAAAAAAAAAAATGAAATTTCTGCGTAAAAATACTATTTTATAAATATCACATTTTATAAATATTTACAAAGACAATAAACAAAAAACCCTCCTTTAATTTTAAATAATTATTTCTACATGTTTCGAAGCTATTAAAAAATTTTTCTTTCTTTCTTTAAGAAAAATAAATTAAATGTAGTGGCGCCATCTAGTAGTTTATATTAAAATCATATACATTCAGATTTAACTTTTTTTTTTTTTTTTTTTTTTTTTTTTTTTTTTCGTAAAAAAAAAAAAAAAAAAAAAAAAACTTGTTTAGAAACAGGTAGAAATAGTTATTTAAAATTAAAGGAGGATTTTTTGTTTACTGTAATTGTAAATATATTTATGAAATAGAATTTTTCATGCACAAATTAATTAATTAAAAAAAGAAAAGAAATAATAATTTTTTTAAATAAATTATTATGAGTTTCAAAGTAAAGATGTTATTTATTTATTTTGACGTGTTTTTTAATAATTGCTATTTGACACATTTTTCATGAATTTTAATAAAATTCATGAAAAAGGAATTTTATTAAAACACTGCTTAAACACTGTTTATTAAAACACTGTTTTTTCTAATAAACAGTGTAAACACTGTTTCATCCCCTAGTAATTATTGCTTTGAATAATAATAAAAAAAATTTGATTATGTTAATATTTAAAATATGTATCATTTTAAAGTCTGAAAAATAAATAAATGAATAAACTCTAACTGTATTTTCAAATGAGCTTTTTAATTTTTAAAAAGAAAAAATATATATATATGTATTTACGAAAGAGTATATTTTAAATAAAAACGATAAATGGCGCCAAAACTCTATTTGCTGTTTTTTTTTTTTTTTGGTATTCCCGGAGCGTAAGGATACATGAATAGGAATCGCAAATCATTTAGTTATTATAAAATCGATGTTTATGAATGATTAAAAATTTTTTTCGCTTTAAAAAATTGTAAATTCATCATTATTATGATAAAAGGGAATATCTAAAACTACAAAATACTTCCTTATTTAAAATATTATCTAAATATTTTTTTGACTAAATATGAAATTTTGAAATCAAAAATATTTTTTTCATAACACAAGAGAAAATACACTAAGCGACAAAAAAAAAAAAAAAAAAAAAAAAAAAAAAAAAGCCGCACTGCAGAAAAAATGACTTATACCTTTTTTATTTGTAATAACTTTAAAATTAATGTTTGAAACAAATAAAACTGTCTTCTTTGCATAATACCAAAGGTATGAAATGATACCTATGTATATTTTCGATTTAAAAATTCGCTTTATTGCACTTTACGAAGTACTTTTTAAAAATCTGCATAAAACTTTCTTTTTGAACATAATGCAATAACTATACACTTTGCATTCTATTATGATTTATTATATGAAATAAACAAATTATATTTTAATATATGAAATAAAACTATTTATTTGTTAGATCTAAGCAATTTTTGGTAAAAATGTGTATTCTGCATTGGGTTAATTCCATCTTTATATGGAATTACTGCATTAATGCTCAATGGCATAGTTTTATACAGTGTTTTAATATAAATCTCAGAAATTTCAATGTGCCAAATATCACAAATAAATTTTTCTAGTTCTGGCAGTGTTATAGGCTGCAAATTTCGAATCCTCTCCCTTCTCGCCCGCCTTTTTGTAGACGAAACATTTTCGAGCGGATCGCGATTTTGACCATTTCCATGTCTGGTAAAGACGAAATTCTACTATATCCTTTGCGGTATTTAACTTAAAGTGAAAAAAAGTATGATTACTTACAGGATTATAGGTTCTCATGGGAATGTATAAGAAATTTTGACAATTTGAAGTGAATAAACTTACCACAGACGCCGTGTAGTAAGGTGCCTTATTATCTTCAAATGCTGTTTACGGAAATGTCTAAGATACCTCCAAAATAGTCGGTCAGGCACCACTTTTATGCAGATTGTGTTTTATTTCGAGTTAATTGATCCCTTGAGCATAAAAATTTCCCCGAGTGTTTGAAAAGTTATGCACCTCCGTACCATAATGTACGGAGAATGTGTCACTGTTTTAAAAGTGCGATTTTCATTAAGTCGGTCACATTTTCGTCTTCATTCTAGCTTTTTTCAACAGCAGGAAATAAAGAAAACTTGATTCATCAGAGAAAACCAGTTCAGCCTAATAATTAACTGATAATGTTTTTAAATTTTGGTCAACTAAAGTATTGTTTTTTTCTAATTCTTTTCCTTAATAATGGCTTTTTTCGCAGATCTTCCGTTCTTTAACCCGCTTTGTTTAATTGTTCCCGCATTGTTTTTGAAGAAAGTAATTTACTATACACTTTTTAAAAATCTTTTTTAAGTTCTGAACATGATACAAATCGATTTTTTAAACATTCGCATTTTAACTTGCGGTTATCTTGCTTGGATGAGCAACATGACCGCCTAAAGCCAAATTCCCAGTTTAAACGGCCAAAAATATTTATATTTTGCTAAAATTCATTTTACCAATATTTCGTTAGAATTTAATTATTTTGCCATCTCACGTATTAAAATATTTTTTGATTTTCATTTAAAAATTAATACTTTTTGTGGCACCGTTAACTGCCTTATTCTTACCATTTTTGAAATAAATTCTAAAATTATAATTTTCCTGACAATTGCATTTTGTTTTTAACACTAGAATCAAAGCTAAAGTGTATGTGGAGGACAACACAGTAAAATCTGTTCGAAAATTTGCTTTTTAAACGATAAAATTGGCGGTTGTAGAAGGCGAAAAGGAAAACATCCAAGTGCGGCTTTTTTTTTTTGTCGCTTAGTGTATATTTAAGTGAATTTGACTTAGTATACATACAATAAATATTTTAAACATGTAATAAAGTACTTTTGCGTAAAAAAAAAAAATTCTAAATAATTCATTGGCTGCATTCAAGTCGGTCAACAAACCAACCCACATACCTTAGAAGTAAGAACCGCATAACAGAGTTTTCACCCGTAGAAACACATGTAATTGGCGGAGTAATATAGTTCCATATTTAAAGCGATTTATATAAAAAAAACAAGAGTTTTCCTGAAAAAAACGAAAACGTTACTAGATTCAGAAAGATCCTATTAACAACATATATTAATTATATGAAAATCCTTCGAGCCGTTTTAGAGATATTTTTCAGAATTTCAATCTATTACACCAACCTTTTTCCCTTTTTGGCTTTAAATTGAGATTCAGATCTCAAAACATACTGCATGTAGAAATGTAAAATTTTCAGGATAGATTAAGACCGAAGATAAAAGACTATTTTGAAAAGATGAGAACAAAATATGGCATATTTGCTGAGATATTAAGTGTCGGCTTTTACAAATCTCTTTGATGTCAAACTAGCCGTATATATGAGTTCGCAGCGTCCCGTTTGCCCCTCCGCTTGCGTCACTCAAAAAACTGCCGTTTTTCATGATAATGATTACTAAAAAATAATTCTCTTTATGCACATTTATACAAAATTTTGTCCTATATCACCATGTTAAAAATTTAGAAAAAGCGGAATGGCAACGCAGCCGGCAAGACAATTTTTACCAAAAGTTGATAGGCACTCATTTATGTCGCTGTGCAGTAGTTCTTGAGATACAGTTGCCACAAAATTTTGTCACACACAGGCAGACATTTTCTAAAAATAGTCAAATCGTGTTCTACAGCTCTCAAAACGTGTAAATCCATCGAAAACCCGAGGTCGAAACTTTTTACGAATCCAATACTTTTTTCTATTGAATATAGAAGAAAGTAATAAACCGACTTTTGAAAAATCAATTTGCCACTCCAAGAATCGATAATTTTACATAGATTTAAGTGGATAAAAACCACTGTTGCCAGATAGTACATGAAATATTGTTAGAGAGGAAAAAAAAATATATATATATCGATATCGATTTTACAAGAAATCCTGACGTGATGAAACAAAAAAAAAAAAAAAAAAATGGAGGTCATTTTCGAAATTAGCACATCAAATAACATAAAAATCATAAAAAATTTCTGTTGTATTTTTCAAAAACTTCAATTTCACAGACCTGTGTCATCAAAAATTATAGAAATTACAGATATATTTCAACATCGTATTATAGACAGCACATCGACTCCCCAGGATATCTTCAAGATGTCTTCTGGAGGAAAAGACATCCCAGAAACGTCCTTAAGGTGTACTGTGGATACGTTAAGCCTAACTGTGCTGTTAGGGTTACCATTTTTAATTATAAGGAATTATCGCAGGGATTAAAAAATACCAGTCTTCAGATTGCTACGGCAAGTAAAAATGTAGAGCATTTCAGACCATTCTTTTTGTTTTAATTAAAAATAAATGCTTTAATTTCTTGAGGATTGTTTCACAAGTGGATTGGTGTAAAACAAACAGTTCAACTAAAAAATAATGAAATGATGAAATAAAAAACTACTACGAGAAAAGTTTTGATTTATACAAAACATATTTGCTCAGTTAATATTATTTATTCAAATAATTACACAGCGCTCCAAAAAAAAAAAAAAAAAAAAAAAAAAAGAAATCGTGCCCTAGTACCATTTCTGCTGATTCTTATGTAAAACGACCTCTTGAATCCAAATATGACCCCCATTTTGCTCTATCACCCACCGTTTTCTCGGGACGCCATCCCTTCCCAAATTTTTATCTCTGTTCAGTAAATTTATGACCATGAATTTGAGTTGGAGGATTAAAAATAATTATTTTAACGCTCAAAAACAAAAAATATAATGTATAATAAATAATAATAATAATTGATTAATAAAATATAATAAATGTAATTTATAATTTCAATGCACCCCCCCCCCCCCTAAATTTCTCCCTTGCTACAAATGTTCATATTTTGGAGTTTTTCACCTCTGTATCTCCTCAGAAGATATTTAACAGTTAAAATAATACCACATCCCTCCAAATCAAATTCATAACCATAATATTACCAAACTGGGATAAAAATAGGAGAGGGGGGGCCTCCTAAAAAATGGTGGGTGACGGGGCAAACTGGGCGTCCTATTCGGATTTAGGAGGTCATTTTGCATGAGAATTTTCCAAAATGGTATTGGGGCCTATTTTTATGCAGAGCGGTGTTTTTAGAGAAGTATAAAACTAAATCTCGAAAGAAAGTCAATTTTGTGTCTTGCATGCTTTCTTTTCTTCCAGGTTTTTATTTTAAAAATGAAATAATTACAAGATAAAAAGAACTTTTTATGTACCACGTTTTTAAATTTGCTGTTGAATCCTATAAACTTGACAATTCTATGTATTACTAAATACTTTTTTTTTTTTTGGTGAAGGTGTCCTAATTAGATTTTCTTTTGTATCTCAGCTACTAATTAAAATAATTTCATAAATAATACATCATTTGAAAGCTTTGTTGAGATGGAATCGAACAGTAGATTACAGAAATTTCTACCGCCAGATGGCGATGTAATATTTTTAAATTTCAATATTACAAATTCTAATTATGATTAAATTATTTTTAATACGTCATTCGAAAGATATTTTAAAGTTCTTTTAAATTATCGAAAGCTTTCACCAGATTTACACGTTTTGAGGTGTCCTGAATCGGTTTTCTTTTGTATCTCAGCTACTAATTAAAATAATTTCATAAGTAATCAATATTTTTACCTAATATAAGGCTTAGTTGATTTAATATGGGTAGCTACAAATATTGTGCCGAATCATACAATACAGATCATAAACACTTCTTTACAAACCAGAAATAATTCGAAATTAATAATCTAATAGCTCGACGATACAATTCACAAGTTACTTAGTTTTCACTTCTATCCGCTGTCTCAAAGACTGCTTTGATATATATATATATATATATATATTGGTTAATTATCCCATCCACTTGAAAGAAAACGATCAAATGCGTAATAAAGAGAGCAATTATAAGAAATTTTCAAACATTTATTGATTGAATAAAAGTATTAAAAGGATGCATTGTCATCGTGTTCTGAGCTGTTCTAAAAGTTTCAAATGTCTAGCTAGTCGGAAGTTATAGCTATAGAACTATATTAGCACTTTATCAATATGTATAAAATTTTTAAAGTAACAATAATGTCAATTTTTGTGAGATGCATAATTTAATTTTTTACAATTTTTTATTGTTCACGTTTAAGAGGCTTCTTCACTTATCGTCCCCAGAAGCCAGAGCCAATGTTATTCTATGGAGAATTTCACCCCATTAAAACTTATTAACTAATATATATTTTTAAATTCCGTTTTCACATTCAGAAACTTCTCAACTATTAAAAAAGTTATCACTTTTTAAAAATTATTTTTTTAAATTTTTAACATTTTATTTTGAGGTTGTAAAATGCAAATTTTCACAATGTGAATTTTTCATTTTTGAGTTTAAAAATGGAATCTTAAAAAAAAAAAAAAAAAAAAAAAAAAAAATTTTAGAAAGCTATAAATTGTTTAATACACTGAGAAAAAATTCTGTAACTGACATCTAGAATCTAAGTTGTGGCTCTAGAAAAAATAGTTCCGTGTCATCCTTATAAATTCTAGTCCCCTTGGAAAGCGAGTTCTAGAAGCCCCTATTAGAATTCTAGAGCGTTTGCCTATATTCTCGAGGGCAAAGTTACTTAAAAATCTCTGCAAATAAATGAGACTACAAGAAGCGGGTTTCAGCAACTATAAAATTGGTTTATTACCAAATTCTAGAAAATCAAGCAAGAATTTTTCGCAATATAAATGAATCAGAATATTTAGAGTATTCAGAATATTGTTTCACCATCTAGAAATGTGTACACTAGAAATTCTCGATTATTTCGTCTATTCAGTTTATTGCCGTGCCTTATGCGCATAGCTCGGAAATCTATATTTCTAGTAAAGGGATTTAGGAAATGGCCACTTATTCATTCTAGAGGAAGGCGGTATATTTTTTTTTCTCAGTGTAGTTATGAATTTTTGGAAAGTGAAAACGGAATTTAAAAATAGATATTAGTTAATGAATTATAATGGGGCAAAATTTCCCATAGAATAACATTGGCTTTGGCTTTGGCTTTCGGAGACGATAGGTAGAGGGTCCCCTTAAGTAAATGCATTTATTTTCTTGTCGAAAAATGTATGTTATCAGTATATCTCAAGAACAAACAACAACAGGATGTCCAGATTCGCCATTTTAAATTTGTATCATATAGAGATGCTACGCTAAACTTTTCGTTGAGATTAAACAGATGGATCGTGTACAGGGACACCCAAGAGGATTGAAATACATTACGCCTATGGTGGAAATTGCACACAAGTAGAGTTTAATATTTATAGGCTGCACTAAACCAAATGAAAAGAATCTATATTTTTTATAGGCATAAAAGCATGCATCATATAGAATATGGCAGGGAAATTATTCACTGTTCATTTACAGGGGTACACAAAAGAATTAGAATATAGTGGGACAATACTTGGAAATTCATGGAAGATTATTTCAGGTTGTGCTATATATTATATTTCAGTGCAAAATGTGGTATATACATAATTTTTAAAAGATGTACAGGGCTTCCAATCTTTCAGCGAAAGCTTTCTTTTTTATTGAATGTAATTAGTGGAAGTGCTTCATCTATCTATATATTAATAGGCAAGCATAAAATTTGTTGTTCCTTTTTAACATATTAATTATGGGAGTAGAGGGTTGAAAATGGTATCATTCGAAAGGTATGGTTAGCCGGAAGGTGCGAATACAAATATTATTTTCTTACGATGTCAAGAAGGTATTTAAAAATACATTTATTTTTTATGCATTTTCCCCCATTTTTCCCTTTTATACACGTATTCCTTCACATTAAAAAATACCTAAAAGTAGAAAGTTGTTAAATCTGGCAATTTCATAAAGCTCAAATAAAACCATAGACACAGTAATTTGTATAATGTAGCATCACTATACGCAAGCGAAGTGATGACGTCACTGTCTGTCCATGGAGCCATGTAAAAGATTTTCTATGTTAATCGTCCATTGGATTTTTTGTAAAAAATTATAAAAAAAAAAAAAAAAATAACGGAAATTATCTGACGATTTTAATTCTGATATTTGGGTATAGTTATATATAAGTTACTGTCTACATGTGTTTGATTGAGTTGTTTTTTCTGTAAAATTGATAAAATTTTAATTTTAAATCACAAAACTCCAGAAAAAAAAATGGTAAACTTCCAGTTTCGAATGTAAACATAAACATTTCATTTCAAAGGATGATATTTAAACAATAAATATTCAACTAATATACTAAATAAAAGGAAAATGGATTTGTTACTAACTGCTGCATGTATGAGTAAACGATACGGAAAAAATTCCGATTTCTGTTTTTTTCTGAATTTACATTTTTTGAGCTTTCTTTACGTTTCAAGTAACTGAAATTGGCTACTTATTTTTTAAAAAAGTGTCTTTATTGCTAGCTTTTGTGGGTAGAAGAAGCGAGTAGAAGATACATAAAAACTTTTGATTTCCGGTTTTCAATGAATTTACACGTTTTGAGATTTCCTTGCATTTTAATTAAGTGAAATTGACTACTTATTTTTATTTGTTTAAAAGTGGATTTATCATTCTTTCCTCTGCATATATAAGTAGAAAATATAGGATTCAGAAAAGTTTTAGATTTTCGGTTTTCGATAAAGTTACACGTTTTGAAATTTCCCGAACTCAATTCGACCATTTTTGAAAAATATCTTTTTTTTTTTTTTTTTTTTTTTTTTGTACACGCACTGTACTTTATGAACCAATCGAATTAATTTAACAGAATTTGATACTTGGTTGAGCCTTGGTTTGACATGGTACCTATTAGCTTCTGGGCATTATCACACAACAAGGGGCGTTTTCACGTTGCAATTTTCTCTCATTTCAGGAAAGGCTAACATCTACAGAGAGCATAGGCGTAGCGTGAACAAAAATTTTGGGGGGGCACACATATATGAAAAACCAATAAATTTTTTTTTTTTAAGTTTCCTCTATGCTATAAGTATGGAAATATTAGATATTTATGAAAACTTTAGATCTCAATTCTTAAACAATTTTTAAGGTATGAGAAATCCAAAAATCATAAATTGGTGTGGTGTCAGTGTCTGTGTAGACATCAACTTAGAAATGATTAATCGTGAAAACATCTAATTTTACGTGACGAATTTTAGTTTTCATGAATTCAGAAATTAGGACAAAAATTTTACAATTCAAATGTTATTTTACGGCATCTAGACCTGAAAAATCCCTGTCATTACTCATTAAATAACACATAATTTTAAATTTTATTTTCACATTCAGAAAATTCATGAATTTTCTAAATTTCGTCAATATTCCAACTTTTGAATTCGAAAAATGTAAGAAGAAACTAGTTGGCATAGGTGGACTCTGCTCAGTTCCCCATCCTATTTATGTTCTCATAAATTTCTTGAATCACCAAAGCTTGATACAGTGACAGAATTAAATCCCCGCCTATAAGGCTATCCACCGTTCACTTCGATATATTCATCTTATTTTAACGCATTAATTTATTTTATCAGGGTCAATTCCGTTGTTGATGTTTCATGCTACTATTTCCAATGCAATAATCCTCAAAATTCATACTTATATGAAAAATTTACCATTTCGCTATGTTGATAAAATCGTAAATTACGAATAATTTACGAAATTTTCCTATTAGAAAATTTGTATTCAATCATGTTCAAACAAATATCATAAATGTAATTTTGAAGTTGTCTAATGTATTTTGATCTTCAAAATAGAAGTTTATGCTTAATTTTGCCTTATTCTGATATGTTAAGTAAATCGTAAATTCCAAATTACTTACGAATTTTTTAAATTGGAAAAATCATAGTCTATGATATTCATGCCAGTATCCTAAATAATATTTTGAAAGTGGTTTGACATATTTACGATGAAAATATCCCTCAAGATTGACGTTTATGTGAA
The DNA here is from genome assembly GCA_963930645.1 of Salticus scenicus. Lineage (NCBI taxonomy): Eukaryota > Metazoa > Arthropoda > Arachnida > Araneae > Salticidae > Salticus > Salticus scenicus. Next base: position 220,085,788 of record OZ005661.1, read on the forward strand.
ATTTTACTCTATTCTGCCATGTTAAGAAATTCGTAAATTTCCAATAACTTACGAATTTTTTATATTGAAAAATTCATAGTCGTTAATATTCATGGCAGTGTCCTAAATAATATTTCAAAAGTAGTCTGACATCTTTACGAAGAAAATATCTCTCAAAATTGACGTTTATGTGAAATTTTGCCCTATACTGCCATGTTAAGAAATTCGTAAATTTCCAATAACTTGCGAAATTTTCAAAGTAGCATATTTATAGTTTTTGATGTTCATTCCGGCATCAAAACGGATATTTTAAAACTGGTCTGACATTTTTTACAGTAAAACGTTTCCATTTAATGCACGTTCAAGTGAATTTTTGTCCTATTCTCTCATGTTAAGAAAATCGTAAATTTCTAATAACTTACGAAGTTTTTTAATTCGAATGTTGCAAATGAGTAGGGTTCTTGCCAGTATCGAAAGTAATATTTTAAAACTGATCTGAGCTCTCTGCGATAGAGAGATATCGTGTAAACAGACTAACAAACTAACACACTAACAGACACCATACAAATTTTGCCATTTTCGGATTCCTCACACCTGAAAACGTATAAAAAAGTCAAAAAACCGAGGTCGAAATTTTTCATAATTATCTAAGTTCCCCATACGTATAGTATGATGGGGAAGTAAAAACGGCAATGAGAAAAATTTAATTTTTCAGGATATTTCAGACACAGAAAATAATGATAGTAACGATGCAGAATATTTAAAATTTTAGTGTTATTTCCCATCAAAATCGAAAAACGATTGGGTAAAGGTGAAAAATTTACAATTTCGGAAATAATTTACGTCTTTAAATGCCAAAAAATATTTTGAGTAAAGTAAAAAATCAATGAAATTCTGACTATTTTAATATTTTATACGGCTTTGGGATCAGTAGACTCTTATTTTATTTTATTTTTTTCTCTTTCTCTTATTACTTTCCGAACACTATAGTGAGGAAAGTATTGTAATCATGTCAAAAATCCGAATTTGAGATTTTGATGTTTCTATACGTTTCGAGGTCCCCTGAGTCCGTTTTCACTATTTTTACAATGACTTATGTGTGAGAGTGAACATGCTAGTGTCTAAACGCTTTGTTCGAATGAGCTGAAAGTTGGTGCGTATATTGTAAGTTACCCTAGTACGAACCCTATTGATTTTGGTGAATCTAGCACTTATAGTTTTTTTACAGGGACACAAAGAAAAATTACACAATTCAAAAATGCAGTATTTGGAAAAAAAAAAAAAAATGTAAAGATGACTATAAATCATTGATTAGCCTACAATAATGCTGATACAACTGCCTCTTAGGTCGATAAGTTACGCAATAGAGAAGAGAAGTGACGCTTTTCGTGCACATTGGGGTACTTCATATACATTTTTTTAATTACATAAACTCATAATTGCTATTTCTTTTTTATTTGGGTCTTTTTTTTTTTTTTTTTGTTTCACGGTGTGTGATAAGACAATTTTTTAATTGACTTTATCATATATCCTAGTCTAAAAATTTTTTAGGTTCTGAAAGATTGAGGGGGCACGTGCCCCCTCGTGCCCCCCCGACGCTACGCCTATGACAGAGAGAAATAGTTATATTAAGTAAAACTCTGCTGATTCAGTTAGAGTGAATATCGGCAAACAATTGCCGCAGCTGTGTTGCAATTGCATTCCGTTTAGGACAAGACAATAACTTTGCTTTGCCTCGCTTTGTAAAAAAAATGGTCGAGTTTCGACCACTGGGCGATACTAGTATATATAAAAGAGTAAACTCACTGATTCACTGATTCACTTACTCAACACGGTTGTGGTGATCCTATGGGAGATAGAGTCACAATTTTTGGTGAGCAGGTTGATTTTAGGACCCTGACGCTTACTAAGACGGGATTTTGCGAAATACCCCCCCGTCCCCCCCCCGGGTGGCATTAGGCAAAAACCACCTTTATAAGCATAACTCGGCTCCAAATTGCTTCATGGTGAAGAAATTGCAGATGGGGAGACTAGATTTGAATACGAAAAAATTACTTCTGCGATTTTGGAATTTTTGATTTTTAAGGGGTGAAGGGGGTGAAAATGATTTTCGGAGGTGCAGAAGGCAAAAACACCTTTATAAGCATAACTCGGCTCCAAATTGCTTCACGCGGAAGAAATTGCAGATGGGGAGACTAGACTTGAATACAAAAAAATCCTTTTCTGCGATTTTGAAATTTTGGATTTTTAAGGGGCAAAAGGGGTGAAAATGATTTTCGGATGCGCAAGAGGCAAAAACACCTTTATAAGCATAACTCGGCTCCAAATTACTTCACGATGAAAAAATTGAAGATGGGGAGACTGGGCTTAAGTACAAAAAAATAATTTTCTGCGATTTTGGAATTTTGGATTTTTAAGGGGGGTAGGGGGTAAAAATGAGATTTTCGGGGGCGCATAAGGCAAAATCACATTTATAAGTATAACTCGGCACCAAATTACTTCGCAGTGAAGAAATTGCAGATGGGGAGACTAGATTTGAATACGAAAAAATTACTTCTGCGATTTTGGAATTTTTGATTTTTAAGGGGTGAAGGGGGTGAAAATGATTTTCGGAGGTGCAGAAGGCAAAAACACCTTTATAAGCATAACTCGGCTCCAAATTGCTTCACGAGGAAGAAATTGCAGATGGGGAGACTAGACTTGAATACAAAAAAATCCTTTTCTGCGATTTTGAAATTTTGGATTTTTAAGGGGCAAAAGGGGTGAAAATGATTTTCGGATGCGCAAGAGGCAAAAACACCTTTATAAGCATAACTCGGCTCCAAATTACTTCACGATGAAAAAATTGAAGATGGGGAGACTGGGCTTAAGTACAAAAAAATAATTTTCTGCGATTTTGGAATTTTGGATTTTTAAGGGGGGAAAGGGGGAAAAAGGATTTTCGGGGGGGGGGAATTAGCAATAAATGGATTTTCGAGTAAAATTCTAGCAGTAATAGCTCAAAGATATATATAAAAAAAAAAGCCAAACGTCTTCTTGAAGGTATTTCCAAAAACTCATTTTTGATTTTTTCCGATTTTCGATTTTGGGGTGGGAGTTACGAAGGGGCAAATTCGACCCCCCTCCTTCCTTTTAGCACTAAATTCGTCCGTGGAAATCTATAGGAGCTGAGGTCACAAATTTTAGTGTGTGGCTTATTTACGTGTGTCCAAAACCCATTGTAACGGGATTTTGTGAAAGCTCCCCCTTTACCCCTTTGGGGGCGTGTTGAGGAATAAAAGAGTAAAATCACTGATTCACAGATTCAACACAGCCGTGGCAATTCTATGGGAGATAGACTCGCAAATTTTGGTGAGCACGTTGGTTTTAGGACCCTGACGCCCATTAAGGCGGGATTTTGCAAAATATCCCCCGCTCCCTCTTGGGGGGGGGGCAGAAGGCAAAACCTCCCTTATAAGCATAATTCGGCTCCAAATTGCTTCATGTTGAAGAAATTGCAGATGGGGAGACTAGACTTGAATACAAAAAAATCATTTTCTGCGATTTTGGAATTTTGGTTTTTTAAGGGGCAAAAGGGGTGAAAATGATTTTCGGATGCGCAAGAGGCAAAAACACCTTTATAAGCATAACTCGGCTCCAAATTACTTCACGATGAAAAAATTGAAGATGGGGAGACTGGACTTAAGTACAAAAAAAATATTTTCTGCGATTTTGGAATTTTGGATTTTTAAGGGAGGAGAGGGGGAAAAAGGATTTTCGGGGGGAAAATTAGCAATATATGGATTTTCGAGTAAAATTCTAGCAGTAATAGCTCAAAGATATTTAAAAAAAAAAAAAAAAAGCCAAACGTCTTCTTGGAGGTATTTCCAAAAACTCATTTTTGATTTTTTCCGATTTTCGATTTGGGGGGGGGGGGGGAGTTACGAAGGGACAAATTCAACCCCCCCCCCTCCTTTTAGCACTAAATTCGTCCGTGGAAATCTATAGGAGCTGATGTCACAAATTCTAGTGTGTGGTTTATTTACGTGTGTCCAAAACCCATTGTAACGGGATTTTGTGAAAGCCCCCCCTTTACCTCTTTGGGGGCGTGTTGGGAAATAAAAGAGTAAAATCACTGATTCACAGATTCAACACAGCCGTGGCAATTCTATGGGAGATAGACTCGCAAATTTTGGTGAGCACGTTGGTTTTAGGACCCTGACGCCCATTAAGGCGGGATTTTGTAAAATATCCCCCCGCTCCCTCTGGGGAGGCAGAAGGCAAAAATAATTATAAGGATAATTCGGTTCCAAATAGCTTCACGGTGAAGAAATTGCAAAGAGAGAGACTAGAATTGAGTGCAAAAAAAAAGCATTTTCTGCGATTTGAGTTTTGGATTTTTAAGAGGGGGGGGGGGAGGGGGTAAAAACTATCTTCGGAGGCAAATTTAGCAAAATACGGGTTTTCGAGTAAAACTTTTCCAATAACAGCACAAAGATATAGAAAATCGCCAAGAGTCTTCTTGAGGATATTTCCAAAACATCATGTTTGGTTTTTTGTGATATTCGATTTTTTTTTTTTTTTTTTTTTTTTGGGGGGGGGGGAGGGGGAGTTACGAGGGGGCAAATTCGAGCCCCTCTTTTAGCGCTAAATTCATCCGGGGAAATCTATAGGACCTGAGGTTACAAATTTTAGTGAGTGGCTTACTTACGTGTGTCTGACACCCACTGTAATGGGGTTTTGCGAAAGTCCCCCCTTTTCCCCTTGGGAGGGGCAATATAAACCCGTTTCCAAGTATAACTTTGCTTCAAATTATCTCAGTAAGATTAATTTGCATATGTGGGTTGTTTATGCTTTTCCAATACGCACAGTAATGGGATTTTACAAATTTCACCCTTCCCCCCCTTTAAAGGCGAGGGGGGGCGAAAACACGCTTATAAGAGTAACTGTGTCTCAGGATAACGATTTTTTGATATGTCAATTGGTCATGCGTACTCAAGACACATACTACAAAGAGATTTTGTAAAATTCCGTCCTATCCCCCTTGGGGTGGGGGTGGGGGGCAAAAAGCATGTTTCCAAGCATAACTTTGATTCAAATTATCTCAGTAAAAAATATTTTTTCATGTGAGTTGCTTATGCATTCCCAACACGCATTATAAAGGGATCTTACGAAAATTCCTCCTCCCCTCCTTCAAAGGCGGGGAGAGAGGCAAAAAACGCTTTTAAGAGTAACTCTGCTCCAAATTATCTCATAATAACGAGTTTTGATATGTCGATTGGTTATGCGTACTCAAGACACACACTACTAAGGAATTTTGTAAAATTCCACCTTATCCCCCTTGGGGGGTGGGGTGAAGCAAAATCATGTTTTCATGCGTAACTCTGCTCCAAACTATCTTAGATGATTTTTTATGTGCGGGCTGGTTATGCGTTCCCAACACGCACTATAAGGGGATTTTTGTGAACTTTTCTTTTTCCTACCTTTAAAAGCGTGATGGGTGGGGGGGGGGCAAAAACACGTTTTAAAGAGTAACTCTGCTCCAAATTATCTCAGGAAAGCGATTTTTTAATAGATTGATTGATTATGCGTACTCAACACAAACTACAAAGGGGTTATTTGGAATTCCGTGCTATCACCCCCCTTGAGGGTTGGTGGTGATTTAAAACATGTTTTCATGCGTAACTCTCTTCCAAACTATCTTAGAATGGGAATTTTTGATGCGTGGACCATAACTTTGCTTCAAACAATCTTAGAATCCCTATTTTTTAATATGTGGGCTAGGTATGTGTATGCAACATGCATTATAAAGGGATTTTGTGAAGTGTGGTGAGTGGGAAAACTGCTATCGAAAGTATCGAGAACTTTAACTTAGATTTTGACTGATTTCAATGATTTTATTATTATTATTATTATTATTAAGGATATGGTATTTTGAGACTTCATTTCAATATAATGACCAGCGAAGCGGGCAAAGCCTGCTAGTACTATAATATTTTACCATGTTCAGAAAAAGAGCTCAGAAATTAAAATTAATTCCTCATACCCCTGTGGTAAATAGAGTATATGTAATTAAATATTTAGCGTTTATTTCTTGTATATTGACAAGTTTTGAGGTTCCCTGAATGTTGAAGTCACGTTTTTAAATTTTAATCTTTGTCTATGTCTTTTATCAGAATAAATCAAAAACAAATAATTTCAAGGTATTCAAATGTTGTATTTTGAAGTTAATATAAGGTTGTTACTTGAAAAAAAAAAAAAAAAAAAAATTATCAGAATTGATGAGTCTCAAGGAATGATGCGTGTGAAAGTTGTCTGAATAATTTGAAATTAACTTTTAAATTTAATAACAGCTTTTGAATTTTTTTTAAATGTAAGTACAATAATGAAACGGGGTATTCAGGGGGTGGTAGTACCCCCTCATACAGAATTACTTGTCAAATGAAGCTTTTCCGAAGCCAACTTAAAATTGTTTTTAACGAAGGTTTATATAACAGTATTCGTTATTACCATGTTTTTATTAACTTCGATTTTTGTTTGTCCGGTACATATCTTGCAATCGATTTTTAACAAACTTCCCTACCAGCTAGACATTTGGCAGTATCAGAATAGCTCATAACCCGATGACAACACAATACTTCGAAGCCCGATTTTCGAATTTTTGATAAGTTTTATTTTAATTAATTAAAATATGAAAGTAATAATCTCTTAATAACTTTTAAAAGAGCCATTAAAATATTAGCTATAATTTAATTGCTGCCTGAAAAAAACTTTACGAGTTCATTTTCTTTCGACCTAAAAATAAATACAATTTAATTAAACGTGAACGTTAAAAAATTGGAAAAAGTTAAATTACGTATCTCACAAAAATTCATGTCGTTATCACTTTAAAATTTTTATACACATTGATAAAGTGCTAATGCAGTTTTCTATAGCTACGATTCAACAGAAAATTTTAAAACATGGTTTAAAAATTTTTTTTTTAATCTTATAATTATTTTTTATTACCATTCGTTATTGATCCTTAATATCCAATCTGTCTTTATAGTATTGAATTTCAGGGTAAGAGAAAGCCAAGTGACACCAGATTATTTTGCTTCTACACCAGATTATTTTGCTTCAATGCCTTTAAATTTGGATTAATCATTTTTTTTTTTTTTTTTTTAAAGGCTTTTTGATTATACGTCTTTTCTTTACACTTTCTTTTACGTCAATTCCATGGAAGGCATATAAAAAAAAAGCTTTACTGTACTTATGCAAACGCGCCAACATCTTCCTTTTTTTTTTTTTTTTTAATAAAATTTCATAAAAAGAGAAAAATATTTTTTTCTTTTGTTTATCTATTTATTTTTTTAACTGAGAATCATACCGAAAAAGAAAATGAGAATTTTTATTTATTGTTTGATTCATAAAAAGCAAGCTAGTTTCAAAAGTTTAAATAAGAAGTAAAAAAGTTATAACAACAAAAGTATCGACTATAAATTTCTTTGAAATAATTTCATTTTTTAGCTACTTAAAAAAAAAAAAAAAAAAAAAAAAAATGTATATAAGTTTCGAACAAAGCCTAACGTAAGATTCCAAAAACAGGTATAAATAAAATTGCAAACAGGAAAAATCGTGATCCACGAACAATGAAAGTATAATCATTGAAGCAAAAACAACTTCTAAACAATTTCATTGCAAAAAATACCTTTTAAATTTTCATTATTAGCTTTCGAATAGTAAAAAAAGATTATTTTTCCTTTATAGTTAAAACTTTTAACTATAAAGTTTTAAAATCCGGTTTCTTTACCATTTCATAAGTAACACTCAACTACGAAATTTTTAGCAATTTTCTTCTTATTTTAATAAATCCGGGTGTTTTTTTTTTTTTTCTTTAAAGTAGATTTGATATCAATTCAAATAGAAAATATTTCTTTTTTCTGCAATAAAAAAATACTCAAAAATTTCTGTTGAATGTCGTAGAATAAAAAGTTTATAAATAAATATTATAAAGTTTAAACTCTTGCATCAGTTGTCTCGGCAATGCTCTGACAACAATTCAACAATACTTAACACATCTTTAGGCAAGAAAATAATTATAAGAAAATTATACAGACACGACATTATTTCATTATTTAAAACATGAAAATCTGACATTGACAGATTTTAATTTAGTGCCAGAGGCCTACTGCTAAACTTGTTAATATCGACAAATTCTTCTTTAGTTAATTCGTGACGATCTAAATTCCATGATAAAGTTTTCATTAAATCAAACCAATGTGTTTCAGCTGCAGATACTGTAACAAATAACGTTGGAAGTCCAAACTGTCTTATAGCCGCAAAACAACGCTTTTTCTCTTTTTCCCAATGAGGGGGAGGTGTGCCTTGGGGGGAACTCATGTCAAAGGTGTGCCGTGGGAGGGGGGGCTCATGTCAAAGTTGTACCTTGGGGGGGGACTCATGTCAAAGTTGGGCCTTGGGAGGACTCATGTCAAAGTTGGGCCTGGGGGGGGGGACTCATGTCAAAGTTGTGTCTTGGGGGGACTTCATTCAATAAATCCCCATTCAATAAACCGACTGAAATATGCCCTTAGCACTATTAAGAGTGACGTATAAAAATTCGACAACGCTGTGCCGACTGAAATAGAGGTACCTTGGGGGGGACTCATGTCAAAGTTGGGCCTGGGGGGGACTTCATTCAATAAATCCCCATTCAATAAACCGACTGAAATAGGCCCTTAGCACTATTAAGAGTGACGCATAAAAATTCGACAACGCTGTACCGACTGAAATAGGGGTACCTTGGGGGGGGGGGACTCATGTCAAAGTTGGGCCTTGGGGGGATTTCATTCAATAAATCCTCATTCAATAAACCGACTGAAATAGGCCCTTAGCACTATTAAGAGTGACGCATAAAAATTCGACAACGCTGTACCGACTGAAATAGGGGTACCTTGAGGGGGGGACTCATGTCAAAGTTGGGCCTTGGGGGGATTTCATTCAATAAATCCTCATTCAATAAACCGACTGAAATAGGCCCTTAGCACTATTAAGAGTGACGTATAAAAATTCGACAACTGTACCGACTGAAATAGGCCTCTAGCACTAATAAAAAAAAAATAATAAAAAAAACTTTTTATATGCCATGTTTTAAATTTTCTGATGAATCATAGAGCTCTTATCGATGTGCAAAAAATTTTTAAAGTGATAATGACGTCCATTTTTGTGAGATGCATCATTTAACTTTTTATAGTTTTTTAACACTCACGTTCAATTAAATGTATTTATTTTTATGTAGAAAGAAAATGCAGTCGCAATTTTTTTTTTTTTTTTGGCAACAATTAAATTATAGCTAATATTTTAATGGCTATTTTAACGCTATTAGGAGGTTATTATTTTCATATTTTAATTAATTATAAGAAAACTAATCAAAAATTCGAAAATCGGACTTCGAAGTATTGTGTTGTCACCGTGTTCTGAGCAGTACTGAAAGTTGCAGATTTCTAGCTAGTCGGGAAGTTAGTTAAACTTCGATTGCAAGATTTGTACCAGACGAACAAACAAACAAACAAGAATAGAAGTTATTAGAAACATGGTAAAATAGGCACGCGTGAGTTCAAAAAGACTATTAGAGCAAATGATTTAATGCTTGTTCTTACGTGTTTACGTTTTGTGTTCTTAAACACTAGAACTTAACGGCCCTCTTCACTTACCGTCACCGGAAGCCCGAGCCAGTGTTATTTTATGGGGAAATTTTCTTTACAAATAACTTATTAACTAATTCATATTTTTAAATTCTGTTTTCACATTCAGAAAATTCCCAACTGTTAAATGGACGGACCTTTTTTGAAAGTGCATTTTTTTAATTTTTAATATTTTATTTTGAAATTGCAAAATGAACAAAATTTCACATATTGAAAATTCGTATCTTGCAGCTTCAAAATAAAATGTAAAAAAATTTAATAAATTTTTAAAAAAGGCGCGTCTATTTAACAGCTGGGAATTTTCAGAATGTGAAAACAGAATTTAAAAATATGTATTAGTTAATAAGTTATTTGTAAAGAAAAATTTTCCATAGAATAACATTAGCTTTGGCTTCCGGCGACTGTGAGTGAAGTGGGCCCTTAAGGGATGACTCTTAGACCATAGTCAGTAAGTCCACTGTGTAATTCTATTCCAATGTTGATCTACATCTTAACATAATAGTAAATGATATCACTACAGATTCTATAATCACGCTGCAACATTCACGATAATGTGTCTGCAATGTCACTATCCCATATTATCTATATAATATTTCTCTAACGTGGACCAGTTTCAATAAATTTTTGTCGAAACGATACGATAGTGGTGAAATTAATAAAATACGCAAGGATAAAAAATAATATCTAAAAATGAACAATATTTAAGCACAGGGACTCGGCTCAATGATCTAATAAGAAAACATGACGGCATTTGTATGATTACATTATTTTATGGAAAATGCATTTTTAAAAGTTATTTCTTCAGAATCTTTGCAAACGTCATTTTAAACCTAGCAATATTTTAACGATATAAACAGAATATGAATTATTATTATAAATTAACTAAAAAACACAATCATAAAAAATATGATCAAATAGGATATATATATATATACATATTATTATTATTATTATTATCATTATTTTAACAAAAAGTTACGTCAAAATAAATAAAATGTCATTGTATTTTTGGCTATAAAAATTTAAAAGACGTCATGGGGGTCCTTTGCTAAAACTGTACTGCCTGTGGAAGTATGAAAACTGAGTCGTTAATTATGAATTTTATTTTGAAACTTTTCTTTGAATGATTCTGGTTTCACTACTGCACAATATTTATTTGGTTATGATAATAATTTGGCTTCTGGTAAATTAAAATTTTAATTAGATGGTGAAGTTGGTATAATATTAAAATTTTAAAGATAAATAAGAAAGGAAAAAGTGTGAAAATTTCACACGGGTTTGCTAGTTGTAAAATAATTATCTTTTCATGCAAAAAAAAAAAAAAAAAAAAAAAAAAAAGTTTGTAGCATATTTTATCAAAATACGTTCAACAGTTTGATTTTACAATTGAGGACGAAAGAAATTAAAAGAGGTAATATTTAAATAAATAATAATAATAATAAAAACTTGTATAAACACCTTAAATTTCAGAAACACGCGACATTTGTATTTGGCCAAAACAAAACCACGATCCTTCGTCAGGAGAACATAATAGGCCAGTGGTAGCTCATGCACCGAAAATAGGTGAAGACACTGTATTTTACACTGTATTCATTTATAGAATATAAATTTACATTTAAATAAGTATTTTTAGTTAATTTTAGATAAGACCATGCTTAATAAAATTTATGCATTAAAAATACTTCAATATTATTTTTGAGCTCTTCACCTATTTTCGGTTCACGAGCCGCCACTGTAGTAGGCACGAATGCTGCAAACAAAGCGATAATGCGAGTTTCTGCAATTTATGGTGTTTATACAAAATTTTTTATTTATTACTTTTGAACACAATTCCTCCGCTACATATTTTACTATTTATTTATGTACTTTTTAAGTGTAAATCTGCTTCTGTTTCACGCATTACAGGTTGTCTGGTTTACGGCTTTGTTTCCGTATGTTGTGTTGCTGGTGCTTCTGGTGCGTGGATGTACATTGCCTGGTGCTGGAGAAGGCATCAAGTTCTATCTCACTCCAGATTTTTCTGCACTCGCTAATGCTAATGTACGTAAGTTTATTATAAGATATAAAATTCCTCATAACATCTGAACTGAATCTGAACTATAATTCAGTATTAAGAGGGGACAATATCTAATCCCTCAGACAGCCGTGTCCAATGTTATTCTATGGGAAAAATTTGTTTCCACTATTACTCATTACCTAATGTATATTTTTTAATTCTGTCAGAAAATTCATAACCATTAAATAAGTACTCGTTTTCGAAAAATTTATTTTTTAAAGTTTTTAAATTCTAATTTTTAGTTCAAAAATGAGATTTTTCACAAAGTGCATTTTTCTCATTTTGTAGTCGCAAAATTAAATACTAAAAATTTAAAAAATCAATTTTTGGAATATAAGTACTAATTTAACATTTAGGAATTTTCTAAATGTGAAAACAGAATTGAAATATATTCATTAGGTAACGAGTAATTATGGAAACAAAATTTCCCATAGAATAACATGGGCCACGGCTGTCGGCAAAATTAGGTATTGTCCGCTCTTAACAACCCCCCACACTCTCCTAAGAGTATAAAATAAATAATCTAATTTCTCATTGGCAAAACAAAAAATAAATAAACTTTGTGCTTATTTATTCATTATTATAGAGAGCGGTGATCTCCAAATGGCCACGGGGTCGCGGTAGCCCAGTCGGTAGAGCGCCCGGCTGTTAAATTACAATAAATGTTAAATTACAATACTTTCACTATATCCAAACCGAAAGAGAAGTACGTTGACTCATATTTTTACATACAGCATAAGCCTGTTATAACCACTTTACTCAACAGTTATCACAATAAGAACTCACTCAAGAACAATTAACTGAAAACAAGGCGTCTCTAGACGCTGTACTATTACTACAGAAAACTATCTGCGGTGCCATTTACAGCGAAATTTGTAGCTAATCTTAACAAACGTATTTTTCAAACATTATTGCTCTTCTAATAACAATGCCGTAAACAGCGTATTTTTACTTTCCGAACACTATAGTGAGGAAAGTATTGTAATCATGTCAAAAATCCGAATTCGAGATTTTGATGTTTCTATACGTTTTGAGGTCCCCTGAGTCCGTTTTCACTATTTTTACGATGATGTATGTATGTGTGTGTGTATGTGTGTATGTATGTGTGTATGTGTGTATGTCTGTGGGTGAACACGCTAGCGTCTAAACGCTTCGTTCGATTAACCTGAAAGTTGGTACGCATATTGTAAGTCACCATAGTACGAACCCTATAGATTTTGGTGAATCTAGCACTTATAGTTTTTTTACAGGGACACAAAGAAAAATTCTTTATCATTATGGCCTATGGGAGCAAAATCTTAAAAGTGCGATAGCATCTAAACGCCTTATTCAATTGAGCAAAAATTTTATACACATATTATAGATCACAAATACTCAATCTGTATAGATTTTGGAGAATCTAGCCCTTATAGTTTTTTTACAGGGACACAAAGAAAAATTCTTTATCATTATGCCTATGGGGCCAAATTTTTAAAAATGTGATAGTGTCTAAACGCCTTATTAATCCGAGCAAAAAAATTGTACACATGTTATAGATCACAGTTGAACTAACTGTATAGATTTTGGTGAATCTAGCACTTACAGTTTTTTTACAGGGACACAAAGAAAAATTCTTTATCATTATGGCCTATGGGACTAAATTTTTAAAAGTACGATAGCATCTAAACGCCTTATTGAATTCAGCTGAAAATTTATATGAGTATTATAAATCACTGTTGCACTAACTATAAGCATTTTGGTGAATCTAACATTTCTAGGTTTTTACAGGGACACAAAGAAAAATTCTTTATCATTATGGCCTATGGGACTAAATTTTTAAAAGTACGATAGCATCTAAACGCCTTATTGAATTCAGCTGAAAATTTATATGAGTATTATAAATCACTGTTGCACTAACTATAAGCATTTTGGTGAATCTAACATTTATAGGTTTTTACAGGGACACAACGAAAATTTCTTTGTCATTATGATCGATGGGCTCAAAGTTCAGTAGCGTTAAATAAAACAACGTGTAATAGATGGAGAAAAATACTCAAACACTCTATTATGGTTTTCTCTCTTTTGTTTGTTTAACAACTACTCTTTCTTTACTTTATCTACAAAACTGTTAATTACTCAATGTTCGGAAAGTCGAGTGGAGTCACTCCAGATTTTTTATTTTATCCCCCCCCCCCCCCCTCTCTAACCATGTTTTTATTATTTACGTTCAAAATGGATAGAAAAGCAGGTTGATAATCATCTGAAATTATATTCTATTGTTGTCATTTTGAAACTGTAAAATACGAAATTTAATTTAGGGTCATGAATTTTCTTGATGATGGGTCAATTTTTTAAAACGGTTAATAGGGTGTTTAGCTGCCGTTGACCATCTCTGGTAGGGAAAGAAATAATAGTTGTTCTACACACACTATAATATTCTCCAAGCTTTATCTTCTTAATTTCTTTATGAACAAATCTATGCAATGTAATATTATATTTGTTCTCTTGTAAGAACACTGAAAATCTAAATCGGGAATTTGATTTAAATTATTAATTATATTTTATATAATTTCATATATATTTCTATATAAATCCATATTTGTAAATTATTGTTTCAGGTGTGGGTAGATGCTGCCACACAAGTATTTTTCTCCTTGGGACCTGGATTTGGCGTACTCTTAGCTTTCGCCAGTTACAACAAGTTTCACAATAATGTTTACAGGTAATCTTTTAATTGATAAATTAATAAATAATATATATATATAAATCTTCATATATGTGCCGTTTTATTGACAAATGTTTAGTGATTGCATATCTGCAGAGCTAAGCATTTACTTCAAATTTGATAACAGATAGCGGAGTTTAGATAAACACACAAAGCATTCGAAAATTATCCAAATTACTATAGGGTAAGTGCACCAGTGATTGACACTTTTAAAGCAATCTCTGATGTTTTTAATGTTCTAGTCATCAGAAAATATTTTTAGAATGGCATATGGCATGAAAGACATTCAGAACCACATATATGTTTAAATATATACATATGATAACAATTATTTCTTTTTTTTTATGAACTTTTATTTGACACCAACTCAGTGTTCCACTAATTGACACTGCCAGTTTTTCATTTTATTAGTAATTGGCCCCCTATGTTCCAGTATTTGACGCTGATAGTTATTCATTTAACTAGTTATTAGCACCCTATGCTCCAGTGTTTGACATAAAATGTTAAAATTCTTATATGTAAAATATATGATTTTATTATTTTTCTTATTTATTAATTATTTCGAGATAAATGTCAATTACTGGAGCACCTACCCTATATATATATATATATATAACTAGCATGTTGTGGCCTTTACAAGACTTTCTTCTATATTCTCTTATACAAGTTCACGCAGTACCAAATTATTTATAAAATTATTATTCATTAAAATTATTTCCCATGATAAATGCAGACGATTTGCATCTCAGAGCAGTGTTATATTGGGGCCGTGCCCTTAGCGACATTATCAAAAAATTTTAAAGTTATTTGTAACCCATTGTTTTTAAGAGAATTTCATAAATGATATTATTCATGAAAAGCAGCAGCTATGAGTATGTACTTATTTAAGCGACTGGTATTGGCTGATACAGCAGTAAACAAAAATTTCGAGCTCAACAATTGGTTTATCCAGAGACTTTTACATATATGTAATGATGTGCGGTGAATGAAAGCTCTATTGTCCATTGATGTCACATAAAGTTTAAGTGCAGTTTCCACTGCGGTTGGTTGGAAGTTGTTTCGAGCAGCGCTATTCAGAATCCTTTGATGTGGTCAAGCGGTTGGAGGTGGTTCGACGGGAGAAAGTCCCTGGCTCTAACCCCCAGCTGAGATAATTGAGGGGCCAAAGGCAGATATCTTTGTCAATTTTGCATGCTTTCCTTTGAAGTAACTGCGCAATCTGGTTACAACTGATGACAAGACATTTGGCTCTTTGTTTCGGAAGCGTGATTAATGGTTTTTTGAATCTCGAAGTTCCAACCGCAATGGAAACCGACCTTAAGACTCTAAACAAACTCTAGTGCGATTTCCAAACATCCTACATATGGATTGCTAAAAGAAAGCAGTGGTGGTGCGTGTGGGTGTGTGTAAGGAGGGGTGGGGGATGATTGTGTTTAAGATTAAGAGTCGAAGTTCAGGCTAGTAAAGAACGCAGAGAATATTTAAATGTGTTTTGAGAAGGGAGAGCAAAATATTTTAAGCCTTCATCACGAGGGTGGGGGATGCAATATTTTTCAGCTGCAGATATGAGTCACAATATAGTCACGGAGGTACATAATCTGGCAAACTCTTATGCCACTGAAGTGCCCCCCCCCCCCCCTCCTAGAATAGGTTTACCCGGGACTCCAGGTAGTCTAAATCAGGCTCTGAGAAGGATTGGCCAGTGGTATAAGGGTAGTAAAAGGAGTCTATCTTTAACCCTTTTATGCGACAGAAAATTTCGTTCTAGCATCTCACGCCTTGTCAGCGACCAACTGAAATATCTTTCATTTTCTAAGTGTAAGAAAACCTACCCTCTTTGCCCAAAATCCCACAAACACTAGGTTTCCCCATACAGCACAGAATGTTTCAGTTTCAGTTATGTTGCAAAAAGCTTACAACCTTTCATTATTCTAACACATTTTAGAATGCTCTCTTGATATTTTTCTTTAAATGTTTAGTTTTTCTTTTCACTATTCTATCTGTTAAGTGTTTGAAACCATTGTGTTACGTTTCTGTTTTTTTGTTTTGATCGCTGACATTTCTACGTTTATAAAACGAATCTGAGGAAAAAAAAAACTGAATATTTCGAAACGTTTCTGCAATATTCATAATACTTCGAAGTTATTGTTACGTTTCTGGAACATTTTGTGCTGTTAGGCTTTTGCGGAACACATCTTGGACTGTTTAGATCTTTTTCGGGAGGAAATTTATTCATTTTCCCTTCTCGTCATCGGATTTTTAGATCTGCTTTGACTCTGCCAGAGAAGAGCCAGTGTTAGGCATAATTGATTAAAAGGTAATTAAATT
Organism: Salticus scenicus; assembly: GCA_963930645.1. Taxonomy (NCBI): domain Eukaryota; kingdom Metazoa; phylum Arthropoda; class Arachnida; order Araneae; family Salticidae; genus Salticus; species Salticus scenicus. Next base: position 220,102,520 of record OZ005661.1, read on the forward strand.
ATTGGGTTGTTCGGAAAATAATTTCGTTTTTTCCTTCGAAAATGAAAGACGATTTTCTTATATTGTATAAATATTTTAATGAATTATATATTCTCCACTTTGATCGGTTTCTTAGCGATCTCACGAGTTGTTATTTGGCAGTTTTTCATAAATCAATGCTTTATTTTGTCTTCATTAGCACAAACTGGTTTTCTGGAACGTTATGCATCTTCAACTCAAAATTGCCAGAACAAAATGTGGTAAACCAGTTTTGAGAATAGCGTTCTTTAAATAAATTTTCTGTGCACACATCGTATACTTTTTTTTCCTTGTTTGAATAGTATTTTCGCATTTTTGATAGCAAAAACAAAATATGCCGAAAATGTCGCTTCTGATTTTCTTTATTTGATAGGGCACCCATCAAAAACTATTGATCAGAATGAAACGACCTTTTTCACAAGCAAGCCTTGCTATATCAGCTGTTACAATATGTAAGGGCAATGCAACTTAAATGTGAAGAAGGTGTGAAAAAAATACAATTAAGTCCTCTGCTGAAAAAAAACGAAATGACTTTCCGAACAACCCAATACAATTATTTTGCTGTCAATCGATTGACAGTAAGATAATTATAATTGTAATTTAATTATAATTCAGTTGTAATTCAATTACTTTTTAATCAATTATGCCCAAAACTGGTAGGAAAATGCAAACAACAACAATTGTATTTCCAAGGAAAGAAATCGCCTTTGAATGTGAAAGTATGAAAATATGTAAAAGACAGATTTTTATTTTTATTTATTTATTTATTCTTTGTATAATTAAAGTATGATAAAAAATAAAGCGTTTTAAAAATTTTAAACTGGTTCTTTTTTCTTTTTTATTGCATTAAATATTTATTTTTGATAGATCTGGTTTTTCCTAACACTCAGATTTAGTTAGCAAAATGTGTTCATATTTTCTTTCCCGTTACACACGAGTTTCACTGCATTTTATCCTTCTATTTTTTACTTTACAGAGATGCGTTACTTACCAGCGCTGTGAATAGTGCAACTAGTTTTCTGTCAGGTTTCGTCATTTTTTCAGTTCTTGGATACATGGCTCATAGGTCGAATGTCGAAGTCAAAGATGTAGCTACGGAAGGTAAAAAATTTTGAGATTTTTCCAGCAGCTTTTAATGAATAATATCAGTTCTGTTTAACGTTAATTTAATGCAAGCAAATTTAGATTTACAATTTTTTTTTATTACACACAGTTATGTATTATACAGTTTTGAAATTTTAATTATAAAAACATTTGCAATGCACAAGCTATAAAAAATAGTGCTGTAATATGTTTAAAGAAAAAGTGTAATTACGTAATCTTTATATTAATCTTTTTTAAAAATTCCATAGCATCATGGATGTGAACATTTTAATTTATTCTGGAGCATTTTTAGCCCCGCCTCTATTTCGTACCACTTTATTTTTAGAGTATTTTCCCCCAATATATAACTACCAAAAAACAAAAACAAATATATATATATATATATGTACTCTAAAAAAAAAAAAAAAAAAAAGTGTGGTATGAAGGCGGGGCTAAAAATACTCCGGAATAAATAAAAATTTTGGCAACTCTGTAACATGCATATTAAATAAAAGAAAAACATATTTTAATGTGAAACCTGATAATCCACGTATTCTCCGAATTGATTGTATTCTACTCTGTTTTTTGTAAATAGATTGTGTGGCCTACTGTACCGCCCCTAGTCTACCTTTCGGTTGTTCTGTTGCCTCATGTCACTTTTATGCTAATTTCTTCATTTTGTCCTTAATTTTTACTCACCAATATAGGTACCACGTGGTCTACAACCATAGATACCAATATTTTAATTTATTCCGGAGTATTTTTAGTCGCACCTTTTTTTCATACCACTTATTTTTTTTTAAGATTTTTTTTTCTTATTTTATCAAAATTTTATATCGGAGAAAAATTTGCTATAAATAAAGTGGCGTGAAATAAAGGCGGAGGTGAAAATACCGAGGAATAAATTAAAATACTGGCATCTATGTGCAACACATGCGGTTGAAAATTTAACACTGTACAATGTCTCAAAATTTGTTACTTAGATTTCTTAACATCAAAGTATTATTATTATTTCTTTTAAATTACTCATTTAAAGTTGTATATTTTAATAACGTTTTACTACAGGTCCAGGACTGGTATTTGTCGTCTATCCTGAAGCCTTAGCGACGATGCCAGGGTCATCTTTTTGGTCGGTTATGTTTTTTCTCATGCTTCTGACACTTGGACTGGACAGTTCCGTAAGTTAAAAATTTTGTAAACGTATATTTCTTTGATCCTTTGTGAAAGGACAGTCAAAACTCTAGCTTTTGAAAGTAATTATGCAGGTTGAGCTAAAAATTACTGACACATTTTAAGTTTTAATATACATTCATAAAATCAAGTAACTTATATAAGAAAGTGGTTTGTTCTAACCCTAGTAGCAAAATTTAATCGGCCATTGAACGGCCTCTCATCGACGACCAATGAACTTGGGAACAGCCGATACTTGAAATCTCATCAAGAGCGATAAATCTCATCGGGAGTCCATCTAAAATGTCTCATTGGGAATAGTTGAATCCGATGATCGGAACCCGATGAATTTTAAAAGCTGTTCCGATGAAAATTCGATGGAAAGACACGATTAGACGACACGATTTCTATCGAGACATAATACACGATTATAAAGACATGATTAGACAGACACGATTATAAGACACGATTCTATAAAGACACGATTTCTATTGAGTTTTCACGTGATTTGTCATCCATTCGATATCTTTTTTCGGTGAATTTTTCTTCATCGAAAACTAATCTCAGATACTACTCGAAATGATATATCCTTGTTATTACTCGAGCAAATTTCGAGGAATCGGTGAAAGGCCGACCAAAATACGATGGATCAATGCTGCTAAGGAAAATGCTTCTTACACTGAAAAGCTTTGTTTAAGAAAATAAAAATGTTGATTTCAAGTATATAACATAGATGGCGCTGCACATAAACGGCAACAAAAACATCGAAAATACAAGGCAAACAGTTAACGACTATTTGTTTTGTTAAACTGACTGCAGTGTTTCAACATGGGCGTAATTTATAGATCGAACGACCTTCAAACGGTAATCAAATTCAATCTGTGGGCTCTGTAACATTGATTGTGGAAAACTCTGGATTATGCGTTATTCATGTTTTAATATTTTATTGCCAGCCACAGGGGAAATCATACACTTATTTGTCTTTCACATACTCCCACAATAAGAAATTTATAGGGTTTTTAAATCTAGAGATCTATGAAACCATAGCAAAACTATAAAAAAAAAAAAAAAAATGCTATATAAACAAAATATAGATACAAGTAATGCCATCTGAAGAAAAATTTTGGAAGCGATTCTTCCATTTGCTTAAACCAAACAGCCTACCACAAGAAGCTTTGTAGTACAAACCGAACTTTCGTACACCACACATATGATTTTATATTAAAATTTAAAATATTGGGAACTATGTACATATAAGGTAATTGCACTGAAAAAAAATTCTGTGATTGACATTTAAAACTAAATCGTAGCTCTAGTAAAAATAGTTCCGTATTTAAAAATTCTAGTCATACTTAAAAATTCTAGTTCCCTTTTCTAGCGAGTTCTAAAAACCCTTACTAGAATTCTAGAGCGTTTTCCTATATTATCGTGGCCAATCTCATTTAAAAATCTATGCAAATAAATGTGAACTCAAGAAGGCACTTTTAGTAACTATAGTTTTGCTTTATGACCCAATTCTAAGAAATCACGCGAGAAATTCTCGCAGTACGAAGGATCCATAATATTCCTAATACTGTTTCACCATCTAGAAAAAGATAGACTAGAAATTCTCGATCATTTCTTCTATCCAGGTTATTTGTTTACCTTATACACGAAACTCGGAAATCTATATTTCTAGCATAGGGATTCAGAAAATGATTACTTATTCGTTCTAGATGTAAGCAGTATATATAAATTTTTTCTCAGTATGGGTTAACATTTTAGTCTTATCGGCCCTACCTCTTAAGTTTCCATTTATTGTCAGTAACTGATGCAAAACCTTTTTTCTTTGTCTCAGTTTGGAGGATCAGAAGCTATAATAACTGCTCTGAGTGACGAATATCCAATTTTGAAGAGAAACAGGGAGATATTTGTCGCCGTTTTGTTCGCATTTTACTTCCTTATTGGCCTGCCTAGCTGCACGCAAGTAAGTACTATCACGAATTTGTAAACATTATTTTTATTATAGCAAAGGAAATATGAAGGTATGCTTAACCATAGCCTCCTAAACTAAATGCCTTCCGCGTGGCTCGGAAACTGGGCAACAGTTCAAGCGGTTCGGTAGACAGCGCGACCTAGTACAGATTGAGTGACTTTTTTATTCAACTGTCACCAATAATTTTAAGAAGTGATATACGATATATATAATCGACGTTTCTTCGATTCTATTCACCTTTTATGTATATCAAATTCCACTTTTAAAAGTCGCGCAATCTGTACCAGGTGGCGCTGTCTACCGCTAAGTTTCCGAGCCACGCGTAAGGCATCTAGTATAGGAGGTTATGGTTTAACGCTACCGAAAACACAAATTTTATATTTTTTATACTGGCATTTTGAACATTGATAGGAAATTTAATTTTCTGTATTAATTCTATGCTAAGCCAGATTTTTACATTGTTAGGACGGAGGACTATTAGTATCAATCTGGATTTTTTTTTAGACAGTTTTATGTAACACCAAAATAAATTACAAATATCAGTCCTATCGTTACAAATTCGGTATCCAATGAAAGGGGCGATTTTTCTGAAACCAGGGGTGCAAACAGTTTTTCGACACGACCATTAAAATTTTTAAAATTAACTAAGGTATGAAATTTAGGTGGAAACACTTCATTTAAATTCATTTGAGCCATTTTAAAAAATACGCGGTCAAAAGACGAGATACGGTCAAACGGTTTTACGGTCAAAAGACGAGATAAAAAATAAATTAAAATTAAAAATTAAAAATTTTACAGATTGAAATTAATAGTCGTTCGTACTAAACTAAATTCTTTCTTTGACAAAATTTTTATTTTATTTATTTATTTATTATCCAGTAAAAATGCTCAAACATTATCCAGTAAAAATGCTCATATTTAATCAGATATTTGATATTTTTTGTATTCTGATTGCATCATGTTGTGTCTAATGTAGTGTGTCAAGATTTTTAAAAGTGGCATGTCTTTGGTTTTAAAACTCTGCATGTTATAAACAAAAAATGTACAAAAAATTGTCAACGTTATTAGAAAAATCTTTATATCTCCGTTAATGCACATGCAATTCTCATACAAATTTATATCTATAATTAAAAGAAGACTCATGATCATATACTCTAGTTACAATTCATATCAAGCATTATTTTTTGCAGTTTGATCCCAAAGATTAATTAGGGTTAATTTGTGACTCATCCCCTTTTAGCCTTCTGGACAAACTTTCAGTAGAATATAAGTGGTATAACATGTTCTTTTCTGTTCTAAAATTTATAAAAATCCATGAAATACATTTTTAGATATTTAACAAAACTTCTAAATTCAAAAGTGTCCTTCACTAATGTCTGTTACTGTATATGAAAAGTATACAATTCTAAAACACATATAATTATTTTCTTCCCTTTCAGGGCGGAGCTTACGTTGTCCAGTTATTAGATCGTTACTCAGCCGGGTACTCAATACTGTTCGCTGTATTTTTCGAAGCAGTCGCTGTTTCCTGGATTTATGGTAAGATGGCTGTTTCTAAAATTAAATAATTGTTCATTAATCAATGCTGATAAAGTACACCGCCATATTTGTCCCCAAATTCAATGAAAAAAATATGGTCACTCTAGACTATAAGAGAGTATTCCCAGATTGGGAATTATAGGCATTTAGGAGAATAAGACTTTTCGAGGATATCTGTTTGAGAATCCTAGTATTTTACGGAGAAATCTTGTGTATTTATTATTATTATTATTATTATTATTATTATTATTATTATCTTTCATTGTAAATGATATGGGTTTAAGTTACTATTCCTCATTAGTCATAGGAGAATTTTTTTGCAACTGTAACTTAATGACCACTCAGATATTAGACGTCAAATTTACTTTTATGCATCTGGCCACACAGCATTGGTCCTATTTTCAGGGATGGAACACGGGCGCAGAATTCATACCACTATCAATGTAAGAAAATATTCTACCTCTTAAATCGACGATATTATAGGTAGAGAAATTTCTTAAACACATTCCGGTATGAATTCTGCGCCCGTGTTCCATCCCTGTATTTCCGTTGTCCACTTGCCAATAGACAAATTACCTTGGAGGAATGATATAATAGGAATTGACATGTCCGGAAAACACAGGATATCAAACTCGTAACCGCATAAACTATTAATTAATACAGCAACACCTAATATTCTGGTACACTCAATATGGCTCCTGCTGTATCCTTGGGCAGCTACTGCGGCAGCCATATTGAGTAGGCAACATTTAACTTCATTTGCCCTGCCATGCTGATACGCTGTAGACCAACTCCTCGTATATCTTTCCTCCGAGAAAATTCTAATATTCTGCGAAGTGGTCAATGTAAATGTGCTTGACCAGGAGTGGCCAACCCGCGGTCCTCAGGCCAAATGCGGCCAGTGTTGCCAGATTTGGGTACTTTTTTTTATTTAATATCCACCACTAAATTTGAATTATTATAATGATTGCCTAGTCACATCGAAAATTTATCGTCTATTGCATAGCTGCCAAGTTTTTTAATTTATTCCGGAATGTTGTTAGCCCCGCTCTTTCTTCACACCGTAATATTTGTAGAAAAATTTTCTTCAATATACAATTATGTTTAAATATGAAGAAAAGTACTTTAAAAATATTACGGTATGAAAAAAGGGCGGGGATGCCAGAATAAATTAAAAAACTTGACAGCTGTGGTCTATTGTGTATATAGCTGCCAAGTTTTTTAATTTATTCCTGAATGTTCTTAGCCCGCCCTTTTCTCACACCCTAATATTTGTAGAAAGATTTTCTTCAATATACAATTACTCTTAAATATTAAGAAAATTACTCTAAAAATATTACGGTGTGAAAAAGAGGCGGGACTAACAACATTCCGGAATAAATTAAAAAAAACTTGGCAGCTATGATTGTGTATATAAAATATCACTTCTGAAAATTATTGGTGGCTATAGAATAAAAATGACCCCATGTCTGGTAACGCTGCATACGGCACGCCGTGTAATGTTCTGTGGTCCTGGAAAGAATTCAAGAAATTTATAAATTGACATCTTTGGTTAACAAATCAAAAATTAAGAAATTGGTTCTGACTTTTCGAAGATAAAACTCCAGTTATGTCAGCTAGATAAACAAATATTGTAGTGATTGCTGTCATTGAAATAGAATAAATTCAATAATGAAATGAAAGAAGAAAATAAATAAGTGAATATTTTCTTCTTTTACTTCATTACTCTGCTTACACCAGGTATTTATCATAGATATAGTAATATATATTGATCTATCATCCCCACCCCATGTTACTGAGCAAAAAATTTTGATGCCGTGAAAAAGTTCTAAAAACAGCCATTAGAGAGTATTAATAAAAAGAAAAATGAATTTGAAACTGTATCTGGAGTTTTTTATTCACCTTTAGTAAATAAATTATTCATAAATTTTATTTACTAAATTATCCGTGTGTATTCCTTAGTGTGATTTACTAGGGGAAAGGCAGCCATTAGAGTGACTTTTCCCGAAAAAAAAGGTATCACATTTCCCTCTCGCTGATCAATCTATGTCTTATTATTATATCTATAGTATTTATATTTACATCCGTCTTTATATATTTTTGCTCTTCTCTTAAAATGGCGTTTGTGCGTTGCAGCTTTGACTGCAACACTCGAACTTACTTTGTTCGCCTGACTAAGGGTCGTGTGTTTTTTCGACCCGAAACAATTGTTGCGAGTTTATTGCATTTTATGGTGTTTATTCAAAGTTTTGTAATTATTACTTTAAAATGCCAGTTCTGTGGTACTTTCGTATATTTGTGAACTAATGTAATTGGCTGGATTTTTCTCCATACTTGAAATCCAATAGGGTTTGTAAAAAAACACCCAGTCACCAAACTATGCATTTTTATAAGGAAATTTCCTATATAACTCTATGAGAAATTTCTTTACAGAATTACTCGTCATTACAAAATGTACACTAAGCGACAAAAAAAAAAAAAAAAGCCGCACTGCATTAAAATTGTCTTATATACCTTTTTCATTTGTAATAACTTCAAAACTAATGGTTGACAGAAATGAAACTGTCATGTTTGCATAATATCAAAGAGATGAAATGATACCTATGTACATTTTTGATTTAATAATTCACTTTATTACACTTTGCGAAGTAATTATTAAAAATCTACATAAAACATTCTTTTTAAACGTAATATAATAAACATATAATTTGTACTGTATTATGATTTATTATATGTTATAAACAAGTTATATTTTAATACATGAAATAAAACTATTTGTTTGTTAGACCTAAGCAATTTTTAATAAAAATATGTATTCTGCATTGAGTTATTCCACCTTTATATGGAATTACTGCATTAATGCGCAATGACATAGTATTATGCAGTGTTTTAGTATAAATATAAAAAATTTCTCTTTGCCAGATATCATAAATAATTTTTTCTAGTCCTTGCAGAGTTGTAGGCTGCAACTTTTTAATCCTCACTCCTTTTCCGCGCTTTTTTATAGACTAAACATTTTCGAGCGGATTGAGATAAAGGGCTATTTCTAAGTCTGATGAAAAAGAAATTCTACGATATATTTTGTGGGATTTAACTTAAAGTTACAAAAGATATGATTGCTTACATAATTATAGGTGCTCATGGGATAGGATAGGTAGTTTTACCAATTTGAATCGAATAAACGCACCACAGACGCCCTTTAGTATGGTGCAATATCATCTTGAAATTCTATTTGCAGGAATGTCTGAGATACCTTCAAAATAGTCGGTCAGGAACCGTTTTTATAATGGCCGCGTTTTATTTCGAGTTAATTGATCTCTTGAGCATAAAAATTTGCCCGACTCATTGAAAATTTATGCACCTCCGTACCATAATGTACGAAGAATGTGTCACTGTTTTATGAATGCAATTTTCAATAATTCAGTCACATTTTTATCATCTTACTAGTTTTTTTTTTTTTTTTTTTTTTTTTTTTTTATCAGCCTGAAATAAAATAAACTTGACTCATCAGAGAAAACCAGTTCGGCCCAATAATTAACTGATATATTTTTTTTAATTTTTGGTCAACTGAAGTCTTTTTTTTTTTTTTTTTTTATTCTTTTCCATAGTAATGACTTTTTTTTGCAGATCTTCTGGTTTTTAACATACTTTTTTCAATTGTTCCCGCACTGTTTTTAAAGAAATTACTTTGCTATGCACTTTTTAAAATCTTTTTTAAGTTATGAGCATGTACAAATCGATTTTTTTAAACTTTTGTTTCTTAACTTGCCATCATCTCGCTTGGATGGGCAACATGGTCGCCTAAAGACACATTTTCCGTTTAAACAGCCAAAAAATTTTAAATGTGCCTAAAAATCATCTCAAGATTATTTCGTTAACATGTACAGTCCGTAACAAAAGTGTCCAAACACTAGCAAAAATTCCTATGTAAAAAAAGTACATTTCATACGCTTTTGTTAAATAAATCCTTATCGAATCTTGTTCTTAGTCAGTGTAAGAACATGATTCGATAAGGATTTATTTAACAAAACCGTATGAAGTGTACTTTTTTTACATAGGAGTTTTTGCTAGTGTTCGGATACTTTTGTTACCGACTGTAATTAATTTGTCATCTCACGTATTAAAGTATTTTTTGACTTTCATTTTAAAATTAATACTTTTTGTGGCATCGTTAAATGCGTTATACTTGCCATTTTTGAAATACTTTCTAAAATTGCAATTTTCCTGACAGTTGCATTTTATTTTTAACATTGGGCTCAATCCTAAAGTGTACGTGGAGGGCGACGTAATAAAATCTGTTCGAAAATTTGCTTTTTAAATGATAAAATTGGCGGTTGCAAAAAGGGAAAATGAAAATATCCAAGTGCGGCTTTTTTTTTTTTTTTTTTTTTTTTTTTTTTTTTGTCGTTTAGTGTATTTTATTTTTAATTCTATTTTCACATTCGGAAAATTCACAGTCGTTAAATTAGTAGTACTATAGTTTTCTAAAAGTTGAATTTTTTTTTTTTTTTTAATTTAAATTTTGAATTTGCGAAAAATTAATTGATGAACATTTTTCTTATCTTTCAGCTGTGAAATAAATAAAAATAAATAAATAAATAAAAAGAATTAATTAAACAATAATATTTTTAGAAAACTAATTTAACGGTTTCGAATTTTCCGAATAGGAAAATGGAATTTAGAAAATATACATTAGATCATAGCCTCTTAAACTAGATGCCTGTCGCGTAGCTCGGAAACTTGACAACAGTTGAAGCGATAGACAGCGCCATCTGGTACAGATATCGCGACTTTTTTATTCAACAGCCACCAAAAATTTTTAAAAGTGGGATATGATATATATAAAAGGCAAATAGAATCGAAGAAACATCGATTGTATCTATCATATATCACTTCTTAAAATTATTGGTAACAGTTGAAAAAAAAAGTCGCGCAATCTGTACAGGTGGCGCTGTCTACAGCTTCAACTGTTGCCAAGTTTCCGAGCAACGCGACAGGCATCTAGTTTAGGAGGCTATGATTAGATAATGATTAATTTTATAAACAAATTTCTCCATAGAATTACATGGGATTTAGTGACTGGAGAAAGATTGGGAAATTGTAACAGGGAGAGAGAAAGCTTAAAAGCAAGGAATATAGATTTTTTTTCTTTGCTTTCAGGAATTGGTCGATTTTCCGACGACATCCGAGAAATGTTGGGTTTCGAAGTTGGACGCTGGTGGAAATTTTGTTGGTTGTATATAGCTCCATTTTTCATCATGGTATGATATTTCAAATAATATTTCTATAACTGTCTTTATTATTATTGTCCATTTATTGTCTATTTTGTCATCATTTTATCTATTTTTTGCTTCTTTAACAACAACAACAACAAAGTAAATAAATACCATTTTTGAAATGTAAAATATAGTCGCATTAAAGCTGCCTTCAAACTCTCGCAACTTGCAAAGCGGCAAGTGCGGCTCTATTGATATTTCTTTGATGTGGTATTTGAGTCGTCGCTCGCTGGAGGAGTGCTCACAAACCTCCTAGTGTGACAATTCCATCTGGACCTCTTTTGTAAAAGAGCAATAAAAAGTAATGTAATTCATTGTAAATGTGTGCAAAATTCCAAGGGTCACTTTCGGACAATGGATAATTTATGACTTTTGAAGCTCTGTATCGTCGCCAGAGTTTGAAAGCAACTTAATGGTCATCGGAAATTAAACTGAATAAGTTTTTTTTTTTTTTTTTTTTTTTTTTTTTAATATTACAAAAAAGTTCATTTTATTTTATTATCTTTATTGATTTTTTATTTCATTTATTAATTTCATTTTATTTTGTTTAGTTTTTGTTCTTTATATATGGTATTATATCTATCCTTTTGCACATTAATTTCAAATTATTCTGCGTAAATACAATTCTTTAAAAGCGTTTTTAAGTACTCTGTTTAATAAATAATTCTAGCTCTTTATGTTCGTACGGTCTTGACGGACCATCTAATAATACAAAATTCTCAGAAAGTAAACAGTTTCTTCGTATTCTCTCAGATGATAATAGTGTCTGGCCTTATCAGCTACGAACCTCTGAGCTACGAAGACTATCAGTATCCCACGTGGGCGAATATTTTCGGGATGCTCTTGGCAGCTTCTTCAGTACTTTGCATTCCCATAGTCGCAGCATGGAAACTTGCTACAGCAACTGGAACATTCCCTCAGGTAAAGCAGTTTAGTTCATAAAATTGTTTATTTATTTATTTTTGTTTTAATTATCAAATAAAATAGAAAAAAAAAAATCACAGGAACAGCGTTGCGAGATTTTGTGAATTTTTATTCAATATCCATCATTAAATTTTAAATGTAACGGTTGACTAATAACTTCGAAGATTAACCGTCTATTACGTACATTATCTATCACTTCTCAATCAGAATTATTGATGACTATTGAATAAAAAAGTAGCAAAAACTAGCAACACTGTATAGGAATCTTTGTTACATGATTCTGCAGTAGTTGACTAGTTATGTTCTGTTACTTCAGAACCATAGATATAGCAATTTATATAGATCTATCATCCCATTGTTATCATGCAAAAATTTTTGATGCCGAAAATTTTCTTTTGGCATCAGCCATATAGTGGTATTGAAACCATTGAAACTCGGCAATTGTAACAGAATAGAATAGAATGTTGATGAATTTTCAAAATGTCGAAAGATTGCGTCTTTTAATTCTTCTAATAAATTTATGAAAAGAAATGGATAAGTTATCATAAAAAGAAATTACATTTGACTAAATTATGAAAAATATAATTTTTATAATCAGTTGCTTTGTTATTATTAGGAAATAAAAACTGGTTTGATTTTTAATACAGTGCGTTGCATGAATATAAACGCACCTTTTCCAATAACCAGAAATAGAATTTTTTTAATTTTAAAAGAAGGAATATGACTAACAATTATTGCATATGACTAACAACTGAATAAGGTGCTTTGAGCACGTATATTTAGGCTTATGCAAGCTTATGTAAATGAGTGTTTAAGCATTTTCTTATTTTTCCTGTTTTTTGTTTGTTGCGCGAAATTAAACGCACTCAGTATTTTGTGTTTAAAATTCAACAGAGCCACCGGAATTAAACTAAAACACAGATAGTCGTGTTGATAAAGTTCTCTAAAAACAGTTTTAATGCTTGAGTGCAAAATTTACGGAGTTTGTTCGGGATGGCAAGGGGGAAAATTTTGACAGTGGACGAGAGGATAAAAATCGACTTTATGCGTGGTAAAAGCTTTAGCATTCATGAAATTGGGCACCGAATCGGAAGAAGTGAGAGTGTTGTGCGAAATTATATAAAGAAAAGAACAAATTATGGGGAAAAATCGTATAAGAAGCGAACAGGAAAGCTCACCAGTTACGACAAACGTCGAATATGCAACGCTGCAAAGACCAAGAATATTTCCTGTGCGAAGATAAAGGCTCAATACAAGCTGGGTGTTCATCGGGCAATCATATGGAGAACTATCAAAGCTGCAACATCCATTAAATTTAAGAAAATGAAGGCGAAACCACCCCTCACTCAAAAGCACAAAGATATGCTGTCAGAATGGGAAAGGAAATGGATTCTAGATCGACTAAATTGGGAAAAAGTCATCTTCTCAGATGAAAAAAAGTTTAATCTCTATGGCCCGGACGGATTTTATAGCTACTGACACGATTTGAGAACCGAAGAAATGTACTGTTCAAAACGTCAATCTGGAAGTGCGACTGTCATGGTGTGGGCAGCCATGGGTTTTAAAGGGACTTTCGAATTAGAGTTCATGGACAACACTATTAACTCTGTAGATTATGTCCAGATGCTCACGAGGAACCTCCGCCGTCAAGCAGTCAAGAAAGCTGGAAGAAATTATATTTTTCAGCAAGATTGTGCATATGTACATGCAGGACATATCGTAAAAAAAGGGTTCCGTGACAATAAAATTAAAGTTCTGGATTGGCCCTCAAAAAGCCCCGATTTAAACATAATGGAGAACTTATGGGGTATTCTTGTTTCGCCGTGTTTACGTAAACGGAAGGCGGTTTAACACGAAAGATGAGCTAAAATCGGCCATTCTATTAGCTTGAAAGACAATAAGCTTAGATTACCTCATGCCACTATATCAGTCAATGCCAAGGCGTTTACTGGCTGTTCTAGAAGCCCATGGTGGCTTTACAAAGTATCAGATACAGTATTTGTTACTCAGTTATTTATTTTTTACATGTGCGTTTAAATTCATGCAACATTTATTTTTGTCATAAATTCAATAAAATTATTTTCTAAAAAATCATATTGGTTTTTCGTTGTTTTGACTCGTATTTTCATTTCTTGAATCATACACATACAGTTTGAATCAAGTGTCACCTATTCATATTTTTTTATTACCTTTTTATACCATTCTAATTCTTAAAGCTAAGGTGCGTTTATATTCGTGCAACGCACTGTAGAATATGTTTTTTAAAGTTTGATATTTTTTAAGATTTTGTATTAGTAAGTAATATAGAATTTTCTAAATTCTTTTAAATATAGTTAGCAGCGGCGTAGGTAAAGAATGTTAGTTTTAGTATATAAAAAGAATTTAACTTTAAATATTAACTAAATTAATAAATATATAAAACAAAGAAATAAAAAGAAAAATGAATTTGAAATTGTGTCTGCAGTTTTTCATTCACTTTTAGTACATAAATTATTCATAAATTTTATTTTCTAATTTATCTGTGAGTGTATTCATTCGGAGAAAGACGGCCATATTGTGGACTTTTCTCCGAGTAAAAAGGAATCATTCCCCCCCCCCCCAATGATCAATCTATGTCTTATTACTATATCTATGGTTAGAACATTGAATGTCAAGCTGCACTAACTTACAACCAGTAATTAGGAAGGTTGTGCCTCTAGCGAGCTAGTGGGTCCAGATTGAGGACTTTCTTTATTCAATAGTCACCAATAAATTTGATAAGTGATATTTGATATATATTGCAGACCATTAATCTTCGAAGTAATTAGCAACCGCCACAATTAACATTTAGTGGTGGATATTGAATAAAAAAAAAGTTCCTAATCTGGCAACAGTGCAAGTGAGGGAAAAATGTAACCGGCCAGCGTACTTTTGAATTTGTAGAAATTGATTATCTGCTCGCTATTCTAGGCACCCATGTGTAGTTACGCGTAAGGTACTGGGACTTAAAAACACTCTCACTATACGCAGATGGCCATAGTGTGTTTGGTGCCGACTCGACCTGTTATGTGGTTAGTTAGCAATTTTTTTTTTGACTTGGGAAAATTTACATAAAATTATTGATGGCTAATAATTGTGCATTATGACTTCATACATAACCAACATAATCGCTTAAAAACACACACAAAATTCAATTAACTCTATCGAAATCTTTCGGAAAGTACCTCATTAGTACCTGTTAGTACTTGTTCCAGGTACTAGTACCTACCCAAAAATTACACTTGCTCGAAACAAATTGACATTAAGTTGTATTTAACGTAAGAAATATAAAAAATGAAGGAGGAAATGTAGAAAGGCTATTTCATATATATATTTTTTAAAATTATGTTAAAGTTATTAAGTAAAGTTATTGTGAAGTACTATAATGCAGAATGGCACCTGAACTTTGTGTTTACGATTATGAAACAAAATGAAAACAATGAAATATTTAGGTAGAAGTGAGCATTTTTAATTTTTATTTAATGTGATTTAGTTATAAGCTGCAAATTCCATCAACAATGTGCAGCTGAACTCAGTTATAATAACTTCAGTTATCCCATCAACTTGCTTATAACATCAAAAATATCTGTCCAGCTCGATAATTCATAGACTTGAATATTAACAGAAATTACTTATATCGCAGTTGAACCTCGGTTCGAATATCAAAATTAAACGCACATTTGATTGTTTCCCCCCCTTTAGAATAGAAAACAGAAAAACAAATACATTAATCAAGATTTGCATTCCCCACCTTTTTTTTTTATTTTTTATTTTTTTTAAAGGCACTTCTTACGAAAATGAGATATTTCACCCTTTTACACTGCAACTACTTTTATAGAAAAATCTCTATCTTGTTTAATCATGACACATTAGTATGAAAATGCCTTAAAAATCTCTCTATAAAATTAGTGGTAGCAAAAAATGTCGGAAAATGTTCATCCCTGACCGTGCCCTAAAACAAAGTCGGAAAATGAACTCTCTCCCTTTTTTTCAAGAGACTTTTAGAATTAAAAAATTTAAGCCTTTTTTTTTAAATTATTTCTAACACTTTTTTTTATACAGAGATATTTAGCAAACTTTGATAGTGAAGCGTCATGATTATATAGGGTAGAGATAATTTTCAAAAATAGTGGTCATGAAAAAGATTTTTTTTTTCTTCTGCTGTAATTTAAAACCACAACTGCAATAAAACCAGAAGAACTAATTTGCGCAATCTCTCCTTATAGATTAGGAGTGATTGCGCACATGGGTAGGAGAGATTAATGGGTAGGGAAATTAGTTAAATAAATTTTTTGTTGAATCATATAAACGCTGCAGAAGGCAGTAGGGACCTAAATCAGTTGACAAAAAGTGTTAAATAATGTAGTATCACCGTGTTCTGAGCTATCCTGAAAGTTTCAAATGTCTAGCTAGTCGGGAAGTTAGTCAAAAATCGATTGCAAGATTTGTACTGGACAAACAAACAAACTAAAATCGAAGTTAATAAAAACATGGTAAAAGAAAACATTTTTCTAAAATCTGGGATTTCGTTATTATTATTGTTATGATTATATAATAATATGTAATGTTTAAGGTAAAGCTAGGAAAGTTTGAGCACAATTCAACAGAACAATATAAAAAATCCAAATATTAATTTTTTGGTAAACTATTGGTGCATACTTTTGAATTGATGTGCATTTCCAATTACTTTTTTTTTTTTTTTTTTTGTTCTGCTGCAATATAAAACCACAACTACAATAAAACCAAGAGTGCTATTTTGCGCAATCTCTCCTTACAGGGTAGGAGCGATTGCGCACATGGGTAATAGAGACTGCACTTGATTACAACTACAATTACATTGTTAATAGTAATAATTGTACTTAAATGACATTATTGTAAGGTATTTGTAAACAAATATTTTTGTATTGGGAGTGGACATTTCAATTCAATAACTAAAAAATCAGAAAAATAAATAATTTAAGAAGAATTGCTAAAATTTATTCAATGGAAATATATTTATGAAACAGGAAAAAGAACAGACCAGATAAAGATAAAGAATTGCGAAATAACATTAATTTACTAGATAACACGTTTAACTTAAAGTCAGCACATTTTCATTTTAGTTTAAATGGTTTCTTGTTTGCTGACCGAATCTCTCGTTGTCCACGATCGTTGCACTTGTTGTTGTAAATGGTGAAGCTATAATGCAGTCACCTTCCACAAGTGAACTTGCTTGAGACGGGTGTGTCCGAACCAAAAAACGGGAAGGACACCGTGTATGCAATGATAATGGCTACTCCCGTCCACTTTTAAGCCCAGAATCCGCCCACCGTTTAACATTTATTATTATTATTATTACCCCCCCCCCCCACAAAATCTTCAAAACACAAAACCTAAATTTTACTTGGTTTGAAATCTTTTTTTTTTTTTTTTTTTTTTTTTAACTTGAAAATCTTTTATGCAGGGATGGAACATGGACGCAAATTTCATATCAGTATTTGCGTTGATTTAAGAAGTAGAAAATCGTCTTGCATTGATAGTGGCATGAATTCTGCGCTCGTGTTCCATCCCTGTTTATGTTTAGTTATTTTATTTTACAGTGCAGCCACATATCCGAAAACTAGCAGTCCAAAATGTTGGAGGGATGCCAGCTTATCCGACAGTTTGAAATTTGGAAAACATCCAGTAATTCCACGCTCATTTTCCCTGAGTCAGATGACTGTCACCCCTATTTTAGCATTAGACTCGTTGAGTTAGCACTTGCGCAGATGCTTCCATGGTTTCATCAAATGTGGTCAAAGAATATTGAAATTTAGACGATTACAGTCCTTAAAAAGAAATTTGAGTAGGCTGATATTTTTTGCTTGCATTTAGTTTTATCGCTTCCATTTAAGCAGCCGACAGCTGCACAAAACTTTAGAATCATGCTTGAAAATATTGAAAAACTAAACAGATATATAATAACATTTAAATATTTGCGATAAATTTCTTATAGGCTAATATTCGCATTCGAAAGGTAAATCCCATCAGAGTTGTGCCTTTGACGATCGTGCCACACCTGAATAATGTCCAATTTCAAATTCTGGGGACAGTCTCCAAAATGATGCACCGTCTCAAATGGGTTGAACTAGTTCAGCCATTTTTCGAAGTTATTTTCTGGTGCAGTTCTATACATTCAACAAACTCAACCTCATTGTCTTGCCATTACGAATAAGCTGCGAAATCTCTGTTAGCATAGAATTTTATAAAAATCAACGTGCAATCCTCCTAAATAGCAAAAGCGCAAACTCTCCCATTTTGGCAGGAGAGATTGCGCAGCCTTTTATTAAATAATTATTCGCTTTTAGAAAAAAAAAAAAAAAAATATCTATATATATGGCGCTCGTACCATTAGTCTAGATTAGTAATTTATGAAAAATAGTTCATTATAAAAATATTTTGTACTATTACCATTCTAATGTACTTCCTAGGAAGGATTATGAAAATTCAAACATTTATTTTTGAAATCGAGACAAAATAACCGCATTTTATCCTATACTATTGAAGTAATGAACATGCACATTCAGGTAGGCCCTTCACTATCCATGTTGTACAATCACCTGAAATCGCAACTCTCCAATTCTACTCTTTCCCGCTGATCCCCTATGTGCGGAACCTCTCCTGGCTTTATCTTATATTGTTGATTTTTTAGTGATGATATTTGTATAGTATTTCTATTTTTTTATTTTTTATTGATGTATTTTACATTTTTTATATATATTTTTTTTTTCAGAGAATGCGTTATCTGTTAACACCCTATCGCGACAGCCATTGGGAACCATCAAAACCAAGTTCGCTAAATACAGACGGACCGACAGCTTTATAATGAGGCTTGATATGAGAACTTTATGCTTGTATACTACAATGTATATAATAAAATGTAATATTGATGTTCCAGTTTGATAGGTTTATTCACTGTTAAATTCACTGCCACAAATGAATAAAATTTCGAAAATAATGTCTTTTCGTAAAAAAAAAAAAAAAAAAAAAAAAAAAAAAAAAATAGAACCGACTTCAAAAAGGAACTATTATTCAAACAATTAATAATTATAAAATAAAAAACTTTTTATAAACCATGTTTTTAAATTTTCTGTTGAATCATAGCTATAGAACTAACTACATTAGCACTTTATCAATGCGTATGAAATCTTTAAACCGATAGTGACGTCCATTTTTGTGAGATAATTCATTTAACTTTTTACAATTTTTTAACGCTCACGTTTAATTAAATTATTTATTTAATCACGTTTATTTATTTTTATGTCGAAAGAAAATGAACTCGTAAATTTTTCTTGGCAACAATTAAATTATAGCTAATATTTTAATATGGCTATTTATAAGGTATTAGGAGGTTATTATTTTCATATTTTAATTAATTATAAGAAAACTATTCGAAAATCAGACTTCGAAGTATTATTTTGTCACCGGATTGTGAGCTACTGTGAAAGTTTCAAATGTCTAGGTGGTAGGGAAGTTCGTTAAAATTCGATTGCAAGATTTGTACCGGACAAACAAACAAACAAACAAGAATAGAAGTTAATAAAAACATGGTAAAATTAAATGAAATTGTAAATTGCGCCTAAACGTATGAAATAAATTCCTTAGCCAAAGAACATAAACACTACAATTAATGATAACTTTTTAATTGGCGCAAAATTAAATAAAATTTGATTATTTTTTTAGACCGATAGCTACAAATGCTGTTGCCTCGAATGATCCATGCTCATAGTTTCCTTTATTATTTTATCACTGTATACAGTTGGTCCATTAGTAAAATCTACGTAGAACAGTGAATATCCTTCGTTATTCAGTATTTATTTTTCTACAAAGTTACTAGTGTTTTATTTGCAAACTTCGTATACCTTTCCTGTCTGTCGTATTTGGTGATTTTTGGATTTAACGATGAAATCGTAATACAAAAATATACAGGCGAGCTGTATTTTTTCGTAATAAGGTAAACGCACCAGTAGTGGATACTTTTAATTTTAAACTCGGAAAATAAGCTACCTAAAACTTCTGAAGATTCGAGCAATGTTCAGGATGGGAGTTATAGTCCTTTACTGTTAAACCCTTTAACTAAAAATAATTCCGGCCATTAGTTTTAAAACAATGTTAGTTTAACTGAAAAAAAATTGCACTTTTTGTGATTTTGCCGTTTTCTTCTTATCACTTTGAAGGAAATGGAATTAAGGAAATGGAATTTTATTTTAAGGAAATGGAATTTTATTTGCTCGCTCTCTGCTTATTTTTAACCAATTTCTTCTACCTTTTGCTTTCATAGGACTAAAATAAGTATGCAGAATTCATTTATTGCACTATTTTTTAAATCTTGTATTAACACATAGTATTTTTATGGGTGTCCACTACTGGTGCCAAAAAATGTCATCATGACAAATAGTGGACAGCCCTGTCCACTACTGACTCATGTGATTTTTAATGCCAGATTCAGTAGTGGACACAATTCTGTAATCTAACAATTTTAGAGTTGAATTTTAAAGCAAAAATTCAAAGGGGTCCACTACTGGAACAAAGAAGGGTCCACTACTGGCTCATTTTAAGTTCTTCAGATTTTTGATTTTTTGCATATATAAATGTTACAATTAGCAAATTTCCTAATACAGTCGTGTTAAGAAAGAGTTAGTAAATGGCTGAAATATTAATTATTTTTTGAAACTCTAAAATTTAGGAAATTACACAAAAAAAAGCCGGAAAATGTTCTTAAAGTGTCCACTACTGGTGCGTTTACCTTATATTGTATGAAGCATTTTTTCATATTTTGCATTGCTCTCTTAATATACCGTATTTTAAAAAAAAAAAAAAAACTATGATTTTCGGAAGGAATTAAATATATGTTTACTAGATAATTTGGTGATTCTTTTTTTTTTCCGCCAAGGACGACAGGTACCAAAACAAACACTCCGCATACTTTTGCAGCTTACGAAATTTTAATTTTTTATTTGAATCAAAATAGTTTTCGGCTGTGTTTTGCAGATGCCAAAGTGAAATGCATATTTTGAATAGAATTCGATTTTTATATTGAATAAAACTATCAATTTTTATTTAATTTTGAGCCGACTTCAAAAGTTATGATTAATTGTAGTGTTTATGTTGTTTGGCAAGGAAATTTATTTTATACGTTTAGGCGCAATTTACAATTTCATTTTATTTTTAGTTATTTGAATAATAGTTCCTTTTTGGAGTCGGTTCTATTTTTTTTAGAAAAAGATTTTATTTCTTTCCTTTCATTGAAAATGTATTCATAGCAGAACATGAGAAGACATTCAACGGCAGTTTCACATATCGCAATCCGCCAGAAAAGTGACATAACTCAAAAAGTGGTCATTTCGAGATTATGTCACTGAAAAATATATGAAGTACCCCAATGTGTACAAAAAGCGCTACACCCCTGTCTAGAAAAATATCCACTCGAGAGGCAATTTCGCCAGTTTTATTCTAGTCAATGCCTTATCTTTAAGTTGATTTTTCTCAAATACTGCATTTTTAATTTGTACCACTTTTCTTGCTTTTAAGCGGTATGAGAAAAAAAACTGTCTATTGAATTGAAATAAATTAAATTAAAAAGGTTTCAGAAATGTAAAGAACGGATGCTCTACATTCGTAACCAAAAATCCTGTTAGGCATGTAGTATAAAAATACCTAATGTCAGTAAATATAAGAAATATAAATATTCAAAAGAGAAACAGCTTGAAAATAATCGATGACTGTCTGTTATTCATATTAGGTTACCAAATGAGGCTCTAGAGGAAAATTTTCATCGTATAAAAGTAACATAGAAACCCACACAGCCACTTTTACATCCATAAGACATCTATTAACACGTATAAAAGTTAAAAAATGATCCATTAAACTTCCATAAATATCCTACACATATCTATTAGCACGACCCATGTCACTCTTTTTGACATCCATTAGATGTCTGTTACATATCCGATCAATCTCCAAATATCCAATCATTGGACTTGTTACACCTAATAGATATTGAAAATATCTAAATCTTGTTTTGATCTAACATGCTACATCTATTAGACATCGATAAAGGCACGTTAAAGTTTCGTCTACATTTAAACATTGAATAGATATCTATAATTAGTACTGGATATCCATGACTTTTAGTGGACATTTTTTAGATATTTTGCACGTTTTATGGTCATTTGGATGCAATTTAGATGTTTAATGGATATCAGTGGGTGTATGGGAACGATATCACGATAACCTCAACTGCAATGCACATCTGGATTCTGATTAAATTTTACAGAGCATATGTGTCATACGCTACGCTGGAATGTGCACAGCGTAAAGTTCAAATAAGAATCCAAACATCCATTGCAGCTGGCAGTGGCGGATTTAAGGGGGGGGGCTAGGGGGCTGAAGCCCCCCCCCCCAAAACACTGACATTCACAATTGAATATTGCAATTGTAAATTTTTTGTTGGTCTAAAATAACACTTTGAAAAATCTTAGCCCCCCCCCCCCAAAAGTCAAGTTCTGGATCCGCCACTGAGCTGACGGATAGAAGTTTAAACATCTAAATGAAGGTCTTTATGATTTTCACGATCGCTTTGGCACATTATAGAGCAGGAAACTGTAAACAAACAGATGCCCGTTTAAATGTTCTGTGTTTTTAACATTCATATTTATAAGGCTGTACTAAGTAGATGATGCTCTACAGCCTTGTAATTTACTTTTTTCACCTACCTCGTACTGTTTTCAAGATAGAAATTCTATCTCTGCTATTTTCCACAATGTGGCGCTGTAAGCGCTTGCATCTCGTAGCGCATGGCCACTTCACTATACTTACATACTACTTTTACCGGTGTAGTGGCAGCCGTTCAGCGGTTAGAAAACGAATTTTTCTAAGCACCCTGTAATTTGTTTACATGTTAAGGAAATCATAATGGAAGCTATTTCAGGCAAAGAGCTTTACAACAGCAAAAAAAAAAAAAAAAAAAAAAAAAAAGTATTGAAATCGAAGCATCTTTACGAAGTTATAAGCTTACAAACAACAAAAACAAAAACATGGTTTGTATTAAAAAAAAAAAAAAAAAAAAAAAAAACCTCCTTTGTGAAGTCGGCTAAAACCGATTATGCGCATTCGATGTGACCGCTTGCAGTGACCGTACTTTGAACTGCATAGCATACGTGCCATCCGCTGCTACGCGGCAACGTGTGTAACGTAGTTCAAGTGTGCACAGTGTAGGATATTTCGAACAAACAAATGCACGTCTCAAGCATTCTATTTTTAGCATTAATGTCTACAAACTGTTTTTTTTTTTTTTTTTTTTTACTAAATCGATGATGCTCTACAACTTTGTATCGCACTTTTTCGCTTATCTTGAACCGTTTTCAATATAGGAACACACTAACTCCGCTGTTTTTCACCAGGTGGCGCTATAAGCGGTTGAATCTTGTAGTGCATGGCCACTTTACCTACATATCACTTTTATTACTATAGCTGCAACCGTTCAGCGATTAAAAAAGTTGGGACTGACTTTTTTGGGAACCCTGTATTTTCTTTAGGTCGTTTAGATATTGCAATGGGACGGATTTCTGGCCAAGACCTTTACAACAAAACAAAAAGTATCAAAATGGGAACATCCGTTCAGAAGTTATAAGCTAACAAACATAAAAAAAGAAAAAAGAAAAGAAAGAAAAAAATTCACAATGGTTTTCGAAAACAAATAAATAATAAAATAAAATAAAATAAACTGTGTTGTGAGCATCAATAAACTTATTTAAATGTCATCGATATATAAATGCATGAATACGAAATTTGCCTTATGTGTTTAGCATATTTTCAACAAGAGGGAGACCTTAGAAGTAGTATATCGTTCCAGGGCCAGGGGTATAGTTAATGTGAGTTGCAGAAAAAATAAAATAAAATAAAATAAAATTATTATTATATAATAACAAAAAGGCATTTTCATTTCAAAACAGCAAAGTTTATATATAAGTGATATACAATTCAATAGGAATAATAATAATAAAAAAAAAAATCATTATCATATGAAATGGATAAAATAAAAGTAGCACGTTTATTTTATTCGATACATAAACAGAATTGGAAATAAAAAAAAAGGAAAATAGTTATGTACTAAATAACTATAATTACCGAAACGCCAGTGGAAGCCCTCTGTTGAGACTCAAAAAGATTTTGGGTTCCGTTTGTTTGTCTGTGTGCTTGTTTATCGCGTGATAGCGATTGCAAAAATCACGCTATTGACTTGAAATTTGGTACATATGTTCACGATCCCCACGAAATCAGCTGTATAGTTTTGCGTGTGCATTCCATTTGCAGTTCGCGTACGGGGCACGCCAAAGTTTTTCCTAGATTACGGCCTATTGGGAAGAATTTGTATGTACCACGATAGCGGCCGCAAAAAACACATTATTCACTTGCAATTTGGTACACATGTTCATGAGCTCAACATAAATAGCTGTATAGTGTTAGGTGTGTATTACATTTGTCGTTCGCGTACAGGGACAAGCCAAAGTATTTCTTATCATTACGACCTATGGGAAGAATTTGTATGTATCACGATAGCGGCCGCAAAAAACACATTATTCACTTGCAATTTGGTACATATGTTCATGAGCTGAACAGAAATAACTGTATAGTGTTAGGTGTGTATTCCATTTGTCGTTCGCGTACAGGGACACGCTAAAGTATTTCTCTTCATTACGAAATTGAGAAGAATTTGTATGTACGCAAAAATCTTTCGACTGCCTTGCAAATTAGCACACACGTTCAAGTTTTGCATAGAAATATTTGTATAATTTTTTATAGCTATATTGTTTATAAACTGTGTACGCGGACACGCCAAAATTCTTAACATTACGGCGTATGGGGTGAATTTCGTTTAAACGCATTTTGGCATCATTACTTTGCAATCAACAAAATGAAATTAGCGTACGTGAGTAAGATGCTAAAACTTATGTTTTCTGCAGAAAATATGTAGTCTTAGGCTTCCTAATTAATGTACAGGACCTTAGAAAAGTACTATGACAATGTCACGTAATCATCCGAACTATGTTAAATTTAGAACAATTATTCATGAAAAACGCAGAATAAGCGGAATAGTTTTTACTGGTGCATACAATGTTTATGGTTCGTTTACAGAGACAAAGAAAAGAATTTCGTTGCATTAGAGCTTATGAACAATTTTTTATTTAAGCGTCTTTTAATGTGTTTGTGCTTCATTGAACAGAATGGAATTAACATACATTGCAAAGATGCTTAAAAGCATGTTTACTCTTAAAAAAGGATATGTATAGACTAAATAATTTATTTATGGGACCACACAAAATAATTTCGATGATGTACTGTAATCGTCCAAATGATGTCAATTTAGTTTGAAAAATTAATTAGGTGTATTCTTAACTTTGGCGTATATCATAACAGTGGCTACTTTTCCGGGATACATAAAATAATTTCGTACTATTACGGTCTATAGTTGGTATTTCTTAAAAATGTATTTTAACATGGTTACACCCAATTAAATATATTGGAATTTAACTAGAATTTTAAAAGCATGTTGTTCTGTGGAAAAGTGTGGGCATAGAATTGATAATTAGTTTACAGGGTTACACAAAATAATTCTGATATGCTATGTAGTCCTTTTGTATGAAATTTGTTACAAATATTTAGGAATTTCAGGGAAATAATACAAGATTGTCAATTATTAAAAAAATATATATATGATATACAGATAGGTATAGAAAGAGCGATACAGCGGGGGGTTGACGGGGGCGGCAACCCCCCTCAGGAACGTATCTGTTTATGTAGCAAGTCAATCGAATCTATCTATAAATATATATTAAATAAGGGGGAATAAATAAAAATTACGTGTTGACTAATGTGTTATGCAAATAGGACGTTGAGGCTCTTGATCTGCAGATCCACTAGTTGCCGAAACGTCAGTGAAGGACTCCTTGGGGAGACTCAAAAAGATTTTGGGTTCCGTCTGTGTGTCTGTCCGTCTTGCGATAGAGGCCGCAAAAATCACGCTATTGTCTTGCAATTTGGTATACATGTTTATGAGCCACACGGAATGAGCTGTATAGTTTTCGGTGTGTATTCCATTTGTAGTTCGTGTACAGGGACACACCAAAATTTTTCTAAATATTATTGCCTGTGGGTAGAATTTTTATGTACCGCAATAGCGGCCGCAAAATTCCTTCAATTGACTTGCAAATTGTCACACACGTTCCTGCGCTGTATAAAATCAGCTGTATATTTTCTTATGTCTATATTGTTTATGGATTGTGTACAGGGACACGCTAAATTCTTATCATTACGGCATATGGAGTGAATTTCGTTTACACGTTTTTTAACATCATTAATTTGCAATCAACAAAAGAAATTAGCGTTCATTACTCAGATGCTTAAACTTACGTTTTCTGCAGAAAATATGTCCTCTTAGGCTTCCTAATTAATGTACAGGACCTTACAAAAGTGTTCTGACAATGTCACGCAATCATCCAAATTATGTCAAATTTCGAATAATTATTCATGAAAAACATAGAATAAACTGAATAGTTTTACTGGTGTATAATAATGTTTATGGTTCGTTTACAGGGAAACACAAAAGAATTTCGTGACATTAGAGCCTGTGGACACATTTTTATTTGAGTGCAATTTAATACGTTTATGTTGCATTGAACATAATGGAATTAAGATACATTTTAAAGATGCTTAAAAGCATGTTTACTCTAAAAAAAAAAAAAAAAAAAAAAAGGATATGTATAGACTAAATAATTTATTTACGGGACCACACACAAGAATTCCGATGATGTACTGTAATCATTCAAATGATGTCAAATTAGGTTGAAATATTAATGAGTTATAATTAATTAAATAGATATGTATTCTTTTATAGTGTGTATAATAACTGTGGCTCCTTTTCCGGGATACATAAAAGCATTTCGTACTATTACGGTCAACAGTCGCTATTTCTTAAAAGTGTATTTTAACTAGGGATGCACCGATAACCATTCGGCCGAATACCGAATGTCCTTCAAAATAGTAATTATTCGGCTGGCTGTTTTACTCTTATATTCGGGTGATTTTTTAAAAGTCTTAGAATTTTCTTTGTTAAAATTATTGCCTAGAGTGCGGCAAATTGGATGTCTCCCCCTCACCCCCCTCCTCCCTTTTAAAAATATAGATCAGATACTGGACATTGGCGAAAAGAAGCCGAACTACTTTTGCGCCAAATTACAAAAGTTGCCAAGGGTTTGTCCCATATTAAATCTGCTCCGTATTGGAAAGTTTCATGTTTTAAATGATGCATAAATCTTAGGCAACAATGTGAAAAATAAGCAAATGATTAATTTCATTGTTGTCTGTTATAACTAATATTTTTGGTTTTTCTTTAACAATGATTTAATTTTTAAACAATGTTTCCAACAATGGTCTGTGAATGACATTTATTGTTACACGAAGAAATTCTGTGAATCTTTCATCGATTTCAGTTTTTGTATGTGAATTATTTTGAGCATCAAAAATTTGATTTAGTTAAAAGTGTATTAAAGCGAACTTTCTCGTGGATAAGAAATGTTTTCCAACGAGGTAATTCAAATAAAGTTTACTAATATTAATTTTAAGTTAATATTTACATCGGTTCACATCTTTGATGTCTAGATGATCAAGATCTTCGTTATTGTGATAATGTCTCATATAAATTAATTAGAATATTCTCGATTAATTAATATGAAGATTAAACTACTGGATACAGAGTTACTAAAGGATCCTCAAGACAATTTTTAAATTTTTGTTGTTATTTTGGTGATAAATAAAAATGGCTATCCTATTGCAATCGCGTAAATAGACATTGACGAGAAACGTCCGAGCTACTTCGCGGTGACAAATTTCAAATTTCGACAAGGGGATCCTATACAAAAGCTGTTCCATAAACATAGTACTTATTGGTTATATTTTAAATTCTTAATAATTTGTATCCTGATCTGTTTTATAGTTTTTTTTTTTGGTGTGTGTGTACAATGAATACATTATTTTCATTCAAAGTACTAAGGTGCCTGCTTAATGTCGGAGGTGACTTTTTTTAATAATTGAAAAAATTGCTTATTTATGTGATGCATTATATAATAGAATATAGTAGAAAACAGTGAATAAAATGAAAAAAATATGCAAATTTTAAAATATTTTGATATTTAGAGGCTCAAAATATGCATAAAATTTGCGAAAAAAAAAAGCACTTTTACAAAACATCATAAGTCAAATTTAAATAAAAATATTTTTATTATGTAAATTTTATTTAGATTATTATAAGGTCCTTAAGGGTGTGAATTATTCTCAAAACTATGACCATGTTATTTAATATTTTAGAGAAGATAACGTTTTTTCATGCTGAAAAAATTATGAATATACATGTCAGTTCAAAACTTCTATCGACAAAAAAAAAATATAAATAAATAAATAAATAAATATTAATTTAGCTAGATTCATTGTCATAGTTCAATCCCTAAAACATTTCCTCTAGAGCATTTTGTCAAAGTTTCATAACGCTTCAATTATAACTTTTGGAGTTATGATGTTTTGGGATAAAGCAAAATGCTAAAAATCTCATTTTGAGAAAAAGCAGATAAAAGATTTAAAAACAAGATTTTACCTATTAAACAAAAATAATTTTAATAAGTTCCTGATTTATTTCAAAACTTTTTCTTTTCTTTTTTTAATTCATTTTATATTCAGTAACAAATTTCGATGCGTATATTGAGTAAAACATTTATGTAAACAAACATTTAGGACGGGTCACTTCCGGTTCCAAAAACTGGCGAGTGACTAATATTAAAATGCCTGTAACTCAAGTTCTAAGCAAGATAGAAACAAAATTCAAACTGATTTAGAAAGCTAAAATGTCAGGCTTTAATACTAACCCAAAAATAGAAAATCGGAGTTTTGACCGAAAATTGCGTTTTAAAGGTAGGCAGGCATCTTAACTCTCCAAGTGCTGATCGTTTCACTCTTAAGGGCCCTCTTCACTCACCGCCGCCGGAAGCCGAAGCTAATGTTATTCTATGGAAAATTTTTCTTTACAAATAACTTATTAACTAATGCATATTTTTTAATTCTGTTTTCACATTCTGAAAATTCCCAGCTGTTAAAGTGACGCTTTTTTTCTAAAATATTATTTTTTTTAATTTTTTATATTTTATTTTAAAGCTGCAAAATACGAATTTTCAATGTGTGGAATTTTTTCATTTTGCAATTTCGAAAAAAATATTAAAAATTAAAAAAAAATTACATTTCTAAAATAGGTCCGTCCATTTAACAGCTGGGAATTTTCTGAATGTGAAAACAGAATTTAAAAATATGTATTAGTTAATAAGTTATTTGTAAAGAAAATTTCCCCATAGAATAACATTGGCTCGAGCTTCCGGTGACGGTAAGTGAAGAGGGCCGTTAAGTGTTCTTTTAACCCTTTGCGGCGCAAGACAATTCGGATCATTTAAATAATACTGCCACCGGAATTCATGAGCTAAATTAAACTAAAAGAAATTTTAAATTTTAAGGTTAAAAAAAACGGCCTTTTTTTTATATGTTATAAACGTATATTTTTGCTAAAAAATTTCCGGGATGAATTTTTGCAGCTGGATCTTAAATTTTGCGTCCTTGCAGCGAGGACACCGCGCGTTAAGGGGTTAAGTTATTCTTTTAGTTGTTTAAGTCTTCTTTTTAAGGAACCGTGCATTTCGAGTGAGACTATTTGTAAAACCGATTGATGTCTCGATTTTACGAATCGTCTCGCAGCGAGACGATATCACTTCGAGGGTTAAGCATATAAAATAGCAACATTTAAAAGATATTTTACAAAGTTTTCATTGAAATATTTGGAAAATTCAGCCCGTGAGTCTTGATTCTCGGAGACCCTTTGAGAGAGTGGTGGGCACGATTTCTTAAAAACCAATGCATCGACCTTATTGAAAAATTTCACACTTCTCAAAATAAAAACAAAAGCGAACAATCATGCGGCACGCACTTATTATTAACATTTATTATGTACATATTGTACCGAATAATTTTGAATATTCTTTGCCTAAGTCATCACACAGTGGACAGACAGAAGGATGGAAAGGCATACAAACAGACTAATTTAATTCATAATTACTCTTACAGATTGTTGGGAAATTTTTAAAATGCTTAGCGCAAAAGAAAATGCATTTTAATATATGTAAAAGACCTTTAATATATCTGAATATTTTACACTGAGAAAAAATTCTGTAAACTGACATCTAGAATCTAAATTGTGGCTCTAGAAAAAATAGTTCCATGTCATCCTTATAAATTCTAGACCCCCTTGGAAAGCGAGTTCTAGAAACCCCTAATAGATTTCTAGAGAGTTTGTCTATATTATCGAGGTCAAACCTATTTGAAAATATCTCCAAATAAATGCGAACATAAAAGGCGGGTTTCAGCAAATGTAATCTTGGTTTATGACCCAGTTCTAGATAATCAAGCGATAATTTTTCGCCATACAAAGGATTCAGAATATTCAGAATATTGTTTCACAATCTAGAAATGTGTAGACTAGAAATTCTCAATCATTTCGTCTAATCATTTTATTAGCGTGCCTTATGCGCATAGCTCGGAAATCTACATTTCTAGTAAGGGATTTAGAAAATGTCCACTCATTCATTCTAGAGGAAGGCGGCATATATTTTTTCTCAGTGTAGTGTAGCCCTGTAAATCTAAAGGTTAACCATATCATACTGCATACAAAACATTATTTTAGAATAGTAACAATAAATGTCAATTTCTTTATAATTTTTACAGTAGAAAGTTATTTATTAATGTGATCTATTAAAATGTCTGTCCTAAATCGCAATTCATTGAATTATTTTGTGTATCTTTGTACCCAAAACAGTTCTACAGGACCTGTAAATGTCATTTTATGTAAAGAACATTCCATAGTACCTTTATCATTTAAAAAAAATTCTGAAAATATTTACGAACACTGTGAGGAAGGAAGGGTGATAGACAGACAGAAAAACAGATGGACAGTCGGACACACAGACAGAGACACACAAATTTAAATCATATTCATGCTTATAAATTGTTAGAAAGTGTTAAAAATTCTTAATGTAAACGAAAATCCAATTCCACTAAATTTCCAATGATATCTCTTAATGTAACTGAATACTTTTTTTTTTTGGCCCTGTAAATCTAATACTAATCATACTATATTCTACATAGAAAGCATACTTTTGTGCACATGAATAACATATTTCATTTCATTAAGATTTGTTCAAAGTAAAGTTATGAAAAATTTGGTCTACACAAATACCTCTCGTAGAATGCAATGCTTTGGAATACTTCTGGATTTCTCTGTTCACAAACCAGTGGTAGAATTTGGTACATTTTTTAATAGAAAACATCCGATAGTGAACTTGTATAACATATTTCAATTTCATTGAGATTCGTGTAAAGTAACGGTATTAAAATATGGTTTACAGAAACACCTATCACAGAACACAATGCTTACGGGTGTCCCTGTAATCAAACAGGCAGAGGTATAAATTACGTTTTCATTAGGGGACATCCGATAGTGAACTTGAATAACATATATCAGTTTCAAGAAATTCCATGAATATTTACGGGAGTTAAAGCGCGGACAGACAGACAGACAAAACGAAGTCATTAATACTTTTCAACCTTGATGGAAAATGTTAATATGGGGTTGAACGAAGGGTTAAAAAAAAAAAAAAAAGAATTTTTGGTAGAGTTGTAGCAAAAAACAGAACAATTTTCGCTACATTTTATCCCATCTATAGCCTCGTAAAATCAGTTGTCATTGAAAACAAGAACGAAAATTCACGCAGTACGTACTGATTATTAACACTTTTCCAACTGTACGTAATCGAGGTATCGTATGACCTTCAAAATACTTTGCGTACGTTATCACACAACAGGCAGACAGAACAGAATAGAAGGCAAATAGAATAGTTGAAGTCCCAATCCCTTCTAAAATATTCCAGGAAAGTGTTAAAAATACTTATCACAAACGGAAATGCAGCCCATAATGAATCTGTATAGTTTAGTGTAACCCTGTAAATCAGGATGCTAAATATATTCTGTTCTATACAAAATATTATTTTAGCATAGTAACAATTAATATCAAGTTTATTATGATTTTTACAGTAGAAAGTAATGATTTATTAATATTAAAAGTATTCCACTTAACCCTTTGTATCCCACCGGGACTTTAAAGTCCCATCAAAAAAATTCCTCAATATAGCCTAAATTTACTACAGGATTTCATTGGAACTTCAAAGTCCCTAAAGTTTAAGCTTTCCCTATAGTTAAGCTGTAGTTTAAGATAAATTTAATACGAGATGTCTCTCATGCAGCAAAGAAATATGATAAAAAAAATTTCAAACTATATTTTTCCAAAAATAAGGTAATTTGGTATATAAAGGGTTAAGTACATTAATTGTTTGAAATATTTTTTATTTTTTATTTTTTAATGTTTATAAATTGTATTTTAATTAATTGCAATATGTTTTTCTTCAAACTTTTGATATTTTTATTTATTGAAAAGTTATGATTTTTAATGGCATCAGTGGTTATATTAAACATAAATAAACACCTGTCAGTTGCTTTGTTAGCAACTTCCCTTTAATATCTTTAAATGTAACTGAAAATTTTTGTGTGACCCTGTAAATTTTATTAATAATCATATTACAATTTATATAATACCTTTTTTTTTTTAAATGCATATAAATAACATATTTCAATTTCATTAAGCTTTGTGCAAAGTAAAGTTATTAAAATATGCTTTATAGAAATACTTCTCATGGAACGTAATGCTTCGAAATACTTTCAGTTGTCCTTATACATGAACTAGTGGTAATATTTAGTCCAATTTCATTAGAAAACATCCGATATTGAACTCGAAAAATATATTCCAATTTTATTAAGATTTGTGTAAGTAAAGGTATTAAAATATGGCTTATAGAATACCTCTCATAGAATCATCTTGCAGTGCTTTGGAATACTTTTGGGTGCTCCTGTACAATTTACTTGTTACAAAAAAAAAAAAAAAAAAAAAAAAAAAAAAAAAAGAGTTCATTTTCTTTTGACATAAAAATAAATGCATTAATTAAACGG
The DNA here is from genome assembly GCA_963930645.1 of Salticus scenicus. Lineage (NCBI taxonomy): Eukaryota > Metazoa > Arthropoda > Arachnida > Araneae > Salticidae > Salticus > Salticus scenicus. The sequence goes on from OZ005661.1 coordinate 220,135,688, forward strand.
GAACGTTAAAAAATTGTAAATAGTTAAATTATGCATCTCACAAAAATCGACGTCATTATGACTTTAAAAATTTTATACGCATTGATAAAGCGCTAATGTAGTTCCACAGCTATGATTCAACAGAAAATTTAAAAACGTGGTACGTATTTTTTTTTTTTTTTAATCTTATAATTATTTTTCAAAATTTGTAATGAAAATTTCAAAAAGTATTCTGTAATTGTTGCTTTTTATATGCTGAAAATTTTGAAATAAAAATATGATTTATTATATTGGAAAAGGTAAAACAGAGAGAGAGAGAGAGAGAGAGAGAGAGAAAGAGATTTTTTTTTTTTTTTTTTACTTTCGAAACTTCTGTAACATTTTAAAGCTATACATCAGTCATAGTCCCCCTTTCTTTCTTCTCATGCTATCCTGCGGCATTTTTGTTGCTTCATTTTATTAAGATTTCTCTTTCAAAAAATGAAGTTTTTCGAATTCTGTTTATTGAATATTGAGGGTGGCAAACTTTAGAACTTTTTGAAATTCCCTGACTTTACCACGACTTCTTTTCATCATTTTGCCTGAGTTTTCCATGACTTGCGCTGTTTATTATCCAAAATATTTCACAAAGCCAGCGAACAATTTAGTAATTTAAAACAATGAGCATTCAAATATGGCTCATTTCCACAAAATTTGTCAAAATTTCCTGACTCCACATAAAATTTCCTGACTAATCCATGACTTTTCCAGACTTCCTTAAATTCCCTGCACTAAAAAAAATTCTGTCACTGACATCTAGAATCTAAATTGTGGCCCTAGAAAAAATTGTTCCATGTCATCCTTATAAATTCTAGTCCCCACTGAAAGCGAGTTCTAGAAACCCCTATTAGAATTCTAGAGCGTTTGCCTATCGAGGGCAAAGTTATTTAAAAATCTGTGCAAATAAATGAGAATACAAGAGGCGGGTATCAGCAACTATAATCTTGGTTTATAACTCAATTCTTGAAAATCAAGCGAGAATTTCTCGCGATACAAAGATTCAGAATATTTAGAATATTCAGAATATTGTTTCACCATCTAGAAATGCACACTGCAAAAAAAAAAAAAAAAAAAAAAAAAAAAAACGAAAAGAAAAAAGAAACGTTAAAAGTACAGGAAAAATCTGGCAGCTGGGGTGCCAGTATTTCTCCGTCAAATATACATAACAAAACCGTAAAATTGTATCACTGACATATATTTTACACAGGAATCCTGTAAATCAAACAGGTTTTTTGTTAAAAGTACAGTTTTGTCCTGTATGTTTGACGGAGAAATACTGGCACCCCAGCTGCCAGATTTTTCCTGTACTTTTAACAGTTTTTTTTACAGTGATGTAACTGACATCTAGAATCTAAATTGTGGCTCTAGAAAAAATAGTTAAATGGCAGCCTTGTTTAGTCTAGATCCCCATGAAAAGCGAGTTCTAGAAACCCGTATTGGAATTCTAGAGCGTTTGCCTATATTATCGAGAGCAAAGTTATTTAAAAATCTCTGCAAATAAATGAGAATACAAGAGGCGGGTATCAGCAACTGTAATTTTGGTTTATTAACCAATTCTTGAAAATCAAGCGAGAATTTCTGGCGATACAAAGGATTCAGAATATTGTTTCACCATCTAGAAATGCATATACTACTCTGCAAAAAAAAGAAAAGAAAAGTTAAAAGTACAGGAAAAATCTGGCAGCTAGGGTGCCAGTATTTATCCGTCAAATATACACTTTAAAACCGTAAAATTGTATCACTGACGTATATTTAACACAGGAATCCTGTAAATCAAACAGGTTTTTTGTTAAAAGTACAGTTTTGTTCTATATATTTCACGGAGAAATACTGGCACCCCAACTGCCAGATTTTTCCTTTACTTTTAACAGTTTTTTTTTTTTTTTTTTTTTTTTTTTTTTTCTTTTTAACAGTGTAAAAATTCTCAATCATTATTCAGCTTATTGGTGTGCCTTATACGCATAGCTCGGAAATCTACATTTCTAATTTCGGGATTTAGAAACTGACCACTTATTCGTTCTAGATGAAAGAAGTATATTTCTTTCTCTCACTGAAACGGGAAAACAACCTGTTGCTTAACTTTTAAAATCGAACATAATTTTGAAATGAGACCAAGCACACTGCATTTCCGCAGTGTTTCTTCAATAAACGAAACTCACAATGTGTTTAAACTTTCATCATAGATAAAATATACTGCCAGTTTGTATTCCTTTAAGAAATTAGAAATTAAATATAGAAATTTCTAATCTTGACCCGAAGATCATAGAAATGTACATTTTATCTTTATTTGGTTAGTGAAAAAAAAAAAAAAAAAAAAAAAAAAGCAATTATTCCTATACTGCCACTAATATCCCTTAGACATATAAATTACATCCAAGGATCCATAAAAGGCGCAAAATATCTAAACAATATCCATTAAAAGTTCTGGATATCATATACTATACACTGAGAAAAAAAATATATACCGCCTTTCTCTAGAATGAATAAGCGGCCATTTTCTAAATCCCTTAACTAGAAATATAGATTTCCGAGCTATGCGCATAAGGCACGCCAATAAACTGAATAGAAGAAATGATCGAGAATTTCTAGTGTACACATTTCTAAAAGGTGAAACAATATTCTGAATCATTTGCAGCATTGCGAGAAATTCTCGCTTGATTTTCTAGAATTTGGTTATGAACCAAGATTATAGTTGCAGAAACCCGCCTCTTGTAGTCTCATTTATTTGCAGAGATTTTTAAATAGCTTTGCCCTCGAGAATATAGGGAAACTCTCTAGAATTCTAATAGGGGCTTCTAGAACTCGCTTTTTAAGGGGACTAGAATTTATAAGGATGCCATGGAACTATTTTTCCTAGAGCCGCAATTTAGATTCTAGATGTCAGTTAAAGATTTTTTTTCTCAGTGTAGATATCTATTAGATGTTTAAATATAGACGAAATTTAGACGTGCTATTTTCAATGTCTTATATAGATGTAACATGTTAGATCAAAACAAGATTTAGATATTTTCAATATCGATTAGATCTAACAAGTCCCATTATTGGATATTTGGAGATTAATCGGATATGTAACAGCCATCTAATGGATGTAAAAAAAAAAAGTGACCTTTGTCGTGCTAATAGATATAGGTGGGATATTTATAGAAGTTTAATGGATCATTTTTTAACTTTTATACTAGTTTACAGATGTAAGATGTCTTATGGATAAGTGGCTGTGTGGGAGTGCTATATTAAATATACTGTACTTTATTTGAAACAAATATCTTTATCTTTAAAATTATCACTCATAATATACAAAAGTACAAATGCTGAACTTAAAAAAGTGCATCATTATCCTAATTATAATTATAATTACTATTATTATTTGAAATTATTTGTTACAAAATTATTTGTCAAATAAAATTGTTCCGAAGCCTAGTTTGAATTGTTTTTAAGCTAGGTTTATATAACAGTACTTGTTATCTTAAACTTTAATCGCCAATCTCTCTTCATTAACACGCCTTTATTAGCTTCACCTGTATGCATGTTTGTAACCGCTCTGGGAGCAAACAAAAAATCTATATTGTAAAAAAAGACTTTCCCTAGGGGAACGCTGGGGCTGTGAGGTAAAAATCCGGGCTACGAACCTAAAGGTCTGACGTTCGAGCCCAGTCAGGGGAGATTTTTTAAAAATGGTTTTTGTTTAATTCTAAATTATCTCCTATATTATTAAAATCTGTACGCGCGCGCGTGTGTGTGTGTGTGTGTGTGAGTGAGAAACGGCTTGACGCAGCTAAGGCTCCGCCGCTAAAGGTCGCACGGACTTCGAACAGGTACCGATGGACAGAGAATTTATCGCAGATCAGGGTTATCTAATTTGCTAAACGATGCGACCCTAATTAGCGGAGATATTAATTAAAATGTCGACCATTGTCTAACGAAAAATGACCCAGAATTCATGATTAAATGCTTAAAAAGCGACATTTTTACGGAAAAGGTGGAAAATAAATTAGAAATATCAGTCGTATTGTTACAAACAAGATACCGTTGGAAAGGGCTTTTTTTTATTAAACCGATGGTTTAAACGGCTTATCGATCGGACAATTAGATTTTTTAAAATTAACTAAACTATAAAAAAATATTGGCAACAAATCACAAGAATCTTAGCTTTGCAGACTTTTCGTCTACAGCAGTCTTCAACGGAAACACATCTGGTATTTAATGAAGTCACGTGTTTTGTACTGCGATTAAAAATTGCAATTTTCTATTTTCTTAAATTATCGAAAGTTTTCACCAGATTTACACGTTTTGAAGTATCCTGATTACGTTTTCTTTTGCAACTCAGCCAAATGAGTTAGATCGTTCAAAATTGGTATACGTAGGTTAATTAAGAGGGCCTGAAATGGTGGAGAAGAAATAGGCGTGCACCGCGCGCGTATCCCTTAACTTGTGCGCGCTCAGCGCGCACGCGACTGCGCTGCCGAAGGCAGTGGGGACCCGGTGCGAGTTTTTTCCCGATCAGAAATGATTTTTTTTTAGGGGGCACGAAGGCTCAGGGAAGGAATACGGGCGCGCAGCGCGTGTATCCCTGAAGTTGTGCGCGCGCAGCGCGCACGGGACTGCGCTGCCGAAGGCAGTGGGGACCCGGTGCGAGTTTTTACCCGATCAGAAATGATTTTTTTTTTAGGGGGCACGAAGGGTCAGGGAAGGAATACGCGCGCGCAGCGCACACGGGACTGCGCTGCCGAAGGCAGTGGGGACCCGGTGCGAGTTTTTACCCGATCAGAAATGATTTTTTTTTAGGGGACACGAAGGGTCAGGGAAGGAATACGCGCGCGCAGCGCGTGTATCCCTACAGTTGTGCGCGTGCAGCGCACACGGTACTGCGCTGCCGAAGGCAGTGGGGACCCGGTGCGAGTTTTTACCCGATCAGAAATGATTTTTTTTAGGGGGCACGTAGGGTCAGGGAAGGAATACGCGCGCGCAGCGCGTGGGGACCCGGCCCGACTTTTTACCCAATCAGAAATGATTTTTTTTTTTTTTTTTAACACGCTTATATTAGCTTCACCTGTATGTATGTATGTTTGTAACTTCTCTGGGAGCAAAACGTGATTGCACAAAATCCTTCATATCTCAAACAAAAAACCATTGTGTATGGTTTCCAGAGCTTTTTAAGAAAACGGCTGATGGCTGAGCTACAAAAATTTGCATGGTGGTTCGTAATGACCTCTCCTGATGCACCTCGAAGCCCGATTTTCGAATTTTGTTTTAGTTTTCTTTTAATTAATTAAAATGTTAAAATAAAAACCTTCTAATTACTGATAAATTGGCCATTTAATTTTAATCCTTAATTTAATTGTTGCCAAAAAAAATTATCATTATTTTTTGGACAGAAAAAAAAAAAAAAAAATGTGAACAATAAAAATTACATTTATTTAAAATATTATGAAAATATTTAATATTATTCCTTAATTTAATTGTTGCCAAAAAAATTATCATTATTTTTTCCGACAGAAAAAAAAAAAAAAAAAAAAAAAAAAACGTGAACAATAAAAATTACATTTATTTAAAATAAGGAAAGTAAATTAAAGCGTGTTCTTTAATTTTTTAAAACTATAATATTATTTAATTTCTTTTCTTAACACTAAAAGTTTCTGTTAGTGATTCATTATTTTTAGTGATTCATTTGAAAATACTGACCCGCTAGCGGGCGAAGCCAGCTAGTTATTATTATTATTAAATACTAGCAGGCTTTGCACGCTTCGCTGGACATTAAACTTAAATGAGTTATCAAAATCCCATATCTTTAATAATAACCTAAGTTCTCGCTGTGCTTGGTAGAGGTTTTCTCGCTCCCAGTGTGAGGAGTCTGGGTCCCCACTGTCTTTGGCACAACTTACCCACTTCTTTCTTCCCCACTCTCAGCGGGTGAGTTCGAAGTTTTGCAAAATCCCACTAATGTACATAATGCGTACACTTAATCGATATCCACACACCAAAATTCGCCATTCTACGATAATTCAAAGCGAAGGAACAACTTCAGTATAACCCCACAGCGATATTTGGCGATTTTTTTGTTGGCGATTATGGCTAAATCATAAATCTAAAAATCATAAATGATAAATGATAAAATCATAATCTAAATCATAAATCATAAAACATAAAATCATAAATCCAAAATAAACAATATATAGGCTGCTATATTATATCGCAAACAGTCCAGAACGACATCGTTATCGTTCAAAACGGCGCGAAAGAAAAATCGCCAAATTCCGTTGTGGGGTTAAACTGAAGTTTTACCAAAGCGAATTCAAACGGGAAAACATGTTTTTACACATGTTTATTGCATTCCGACTCCGAAAAGGTGGGGGAGGGATTTCGAATTTCGTGAAATCTAGTTACAATAAGTACCGGATGCATACAAATAATTTACGCACCAAATTTCGTGACCACAGAAGTCTTTAATAGAAAATATTATAAATAAATAAATGCAAAAAGCACAGCTTTAGTATGGGACCCCTTTGGTGACTTTAAATATTTTAAGCCATTTTTGCGATGAACTGAATTGGCTATCTCAATTGTGCAATTAAAGAACTTGGCGAGAAACGTCCGAGCTACTTCGGTGCCGAATTTCAAATTTTGCCAAAGGGATCCGATACTAAAGCTGTTCCATACACAAAATAAATAAATAAATAAATAAATAAATAAAATAAAATAAAATAAAAACTCTTTTCCGATATTTACAAAATAAAAATAAAAAATCTTAATAAAATCCAAATTATAGTCATTTACAATTAAGAAGAGAGCATAAAAGAACCTCATAAGGTACATAATAACAACAAAAAATTTTGTTTTACTGCAGGAAAGAAAAGTACTGCTTAATTAAATAAAAATATTAAACTAATGCCAAATATCTCTATGAAAATATTTATCCGCGTGCAAATTCCTGATAAAAAAAAAAAAAAAATAAATAAATAAAAAAATCACCAACTTTTGTAGGTATTTTTCTCTCTAATTTATATTATGTTTCACGTGAAATTAAAAAGATTTGATTTTGTTTCTGGAAAATAAACAAATATATAAATGCGTATACATAAATATAAAACCTTCTACCGAATCTGGGTTATAAACAGAAAAAGGGTAAAATAAATCAGAAACATCAGACCTATATTTATAAATTTGATACCAAATGAAAGGGGCGATTTTTCTGAATACAGGGGTGCAAACAGTTTTTCGATGCGACAATTAGATTTTTAAAAAATAACTAAAGTATGAAATTTAAGAGGCAACGGAAAAGGGAAAAATAAATTAGAAATATCAGACCTATCGTTACAAATTCAGTACCAAATGAAAGGGGTGATTTTTCTGAATCCTGGGGTGTAAACAGTTTTTCGATACGACAATTAGATTTTTAAAATTAACTAAAGTATGAAACTTAGATAGCAACACTTCATTTCAATCTTTTCATAATTTGTAGTGCGAATCAATAAAAAAGTCTTTAACTTAAAATTTATTTTTATATTTTATCTTTCCATTCAAAGCGTTTTAGTGAAAAAATATTTATGGCGCATGCGCAGGCGTTTTTTACCCACAATTTAAACACTAATCATAATTTTGAAAATTTCTACAGATATAATTTTAAGTTGGGTGAAGACCTAAGTTTCTGCCAAGCGCCATTGAATTCCGTCCAGCCGTTCTCGGGTGATGCCCGGACAAACGTGTCTTAGTCTTTTACCCCCCCCCCCAGGCGGGAACGGGGGGGGGAATTTCTGAAAAGTTGATAGATATAATTTTAAGTTGGGTGAAGACCTAAATTCCTGCCAAGCGCCGTTGAATTCCGCCCAGCCGTTCTCAAGTGATGCCCGGACAAAAAAAGCGACATACAGACACGATGACAAACACACCACACACACACACACACACACACACAGGCAAAATTTTCTGAAGTCATTTTCGGCTTTCATGGGGTGTGAAACGTGAAGATATCGCAAAATTTTTTGATTCGGACAAATTTACAGACAAAAGTCTAATTTTATTAATATAGATGTAAATATTAAGGTGTATCACTCACACGATTTTTTCTTACCCTGCATTTTAATACTATAAAGATAAGTATTTTGTGCTTTTAAGTTCACATTTCAATAAAAGCGTGTTCTTTAATTTTTTAAAAGTATAATTTTTTATAATATCGAATTTCACGGTAAGAGAAAGTCGTGTGAATGACATATCGTATTATTTTAATTATTTTTAAACAATATTAATTTATTTTTATTAATTAACGCTAATTAAATTAACTCAAAATCATTTCACTCATGCGTAATTTACTTTAATTTTGATGAAATGACTTTTTAAGCAACTATTAATTGTAATAATGTTTTTAGTATTCAAGTTAATAGTACAGTCCACATATATATATATAACAAGTTCTGGAGACAGTAATTCGCAGTTACGGCTAAAGATGTGTTTGGTGTTTTGGGAATACGGCCGATTGACAACTCTAGGGTTCTAGGCCTGAGAGGGAGTGCCTTCCATGGAGGTCTTTCTAAAGGGGGTCCTAGCCTGTATTTACGCAAGTTTCAGAGAAAACCGTGAAAAACTCTGATGGCTAGGTTGACGAGCGCAACCAGGGATCGAACCCGGCATCTCACATCTACCAGCTTTGACAGCAGAACCGCTCGGCAGCTGCCATGGCTATAGGAAAACAAGAACACCTTCGGGAACATCACTTTATTTCAATCGAATTCGTGGCTTGCTGCATGGAAAGCAATGGAAGAGTAATTGTCTGGACAGTGGCGGGTTTCGGAATTTGTCAGCCCCGAGCGCAGGTACCGGAATTGACCGTAGAATCACATCAAGATTTTAGACGAACTCGCTGTTAATTAATTTTCAGATAAGGCGACCGGCGTAACCTTGTTAGGCAACTATTAGTAGTGGAGAGCTCTGGAAAACTCCACATTCATAAAAAAATATATACCGCCTTTCTCTAGAATGAATATGTGACCATTTTCTAAATCCCTTAACTAGAAATATAGATTTCCGAGCTATGCGCATAAGGAACACCAATAAACTGAATAGACGAAATGATCGAGAATTTATAGTGTACACATGGTGGAAACAATAATTGATGGTGAAACAATATTCTGAATACTCTAAAAATTCTGAATCATTTATAGTTCGAGAAATTCTCGCTTGATTTTCTAGAATTGTGTCATAAACCAAGATTATAGTTGCTAAAACCCGCCTCCTGTAGTCTCATTTATTTGCAGAGATTTTTAAATAACTTTGCCCTCGAGAATATACGTAAACGCTCTAGAATTCTAATAGGGGCTTCTAGAACTCGCTTTCCAAGGGGACTAGAATTTATAAGGATGACATGGGAACTATTTTTTCTAGAGCCTCAATTTAGATTCTAGATGTCAGTTACAGAATTTTTTCTCAGTGCACATAGCCATTTACATCCATAAGACATCTTTAAAAATGTATAAAAGTTAAAAAAAAATATCCATCAAATTTCTATAAATATCTTACAGGCACGACAAAGGTCACTCTTTTTTTACATCCATTAACAGGGTCTGATTAACTCATGGTTTTGCGGGTCCCAGGACTTGGTCACCAAAATAGTCCTGCTTAGTAACAAATTTGTATTAAATTGTTATTGCTTAATAAAATGAAGACGTTTTAAAAAACTTCAACTTTTTAGAAAGCTTGTAATGAATTATTTTCTAAATTTTACTTTTTTTAGAAGCAATATACATAGTATAGCAAAGTTTTTTGAATTAGATAGATTCCTTATAGGAGCTATTGCAATGGTTCTCATGACACGACTTCTGGAAAATTTCTTTATAACTTCACCGATCCTGACCCCTAGAATCCGAAACCACCCGCCATTCAAAAGTTTATATATATATATATATATATATATATACTAGCTGACCCGACAAACGTTGTTTTGTCATATAAATTATTTCTACAGAATATTTTGCTAGAAAAAAATAACTATCTTATTGTAACTGCGTAAGGATGTGGTATATAAGTGGAAGATGTATGGAGCGCTGTGAACGGTGAAAGAATATAAAAATAACAAAACACTAATCATTTATTTTTTTAATTTATTAAAATTGATTCTTTAAAATTATATACATATCGCTACTTATAATAATATTACTAAAAAACAATATCAAACCCTTAATGCAACAGAGTGTACAATATTTTTTGTTATCCCATCTTTCGCCAATACAAACAAACTGGATGGTTTGCCCGCTCGAGGGCCACGTATATTTGTCCGTGTGAAAAACATGATGTGCTAAAATCTAAGCCACTGACAGACATCGTTTGGCCCTGAGACTTATTGATAGTCATTGCAAATGCCAATCTAATTGGAAATTGAGGGCGTTTAAATTGAATTGGCACATCTGTGGGTATAATAGGAATTCGCAGTAGTAATATATTTTCACCTAGGAATTTGTCATTTAAAATGATGGCTTCGATAACATTTTTCATTAATTTTTTTATGACTAATCGCGTGCCGTTGCATAACCGTTGTGGGTTCAAATTACGAAGCAAAATAACCGGAGATCCAACCTTCAGTTGTAAAATATGCGGTGGCATGCCTGGTAAATCCAATGAGTTTAAAAACTTTGTTGGATAATTTACAGCTTCGGTGGCATCGCAAACTGTATCATTAGATTTGTATGACACCAAGTCTCCTGGTAACAAATGTTGTATCTTGAGATTCAATTCGTTGACGTCCACATTTTTTGCTGCTAAAATTGCTCTTTCTGCCAGCCACTCATGATTTGTGTATCGTCTGTGTATATCGGGAAATATCTGGTCAATAAGAGCATCTTGAGAATCAATGATTGTGCAGAAATCGGTCGGTAATTTTATGCATCCAGTTTCATCTGTAGTAACTTTTCCATCGCCGATATCTAACAATTGTTTTGAGAATGTTTCAGCGGATGGATCTTGAAGCTTTTGAACGCAGAAATTTACTTTCAGTTGTAGTTTTTCAACATTACGCCACAATGACGATGATTTTAAGCAGGCGTTGATCTCATCAGCGTATGTTGAACGCGGAATAACGGGAAGTGCTTGTCTGAAATCACCTGAAAAGAGTAACAGAGTGCCGCCAAATAGTTTGTCGTTGTTTTTTATATCTTTCAATGTCCTGTTCGACGCCTCAATCGAATGTTTGTGTGACATAATGCATTCATCCCAGATAAGAATTTTACACTATTTCAGCACTGTGGCCATGGACGATTGTTTTTTAATGTTGCACACCGCGTCTGGGTTATTTTGAATATTTAGTGGCAGTTTAAATAATGAATGAGCTGTTCTGCCTCCATCCAATAAAGTTGCCGCAATGCCAGATGATGCAACAGACAATGCGATGCCATTACTTGATCGTATTTCGGCGAGAATTAGCGAAATAAGGAATGTTTTGCCAGTTCCACCTGGTGCACCCAAAAAAAAAAAAAAAAGAATCCACCTTGTACTGCCAAAAGTGTGAGCATGATGCGGTCGTAAATGGTTCTTTGTTCTTCATTCATTAGTGGGACATTGCAAGCAACAATCGCTGCCATTTATACAGTATTGTATTGTAGTTCACGATTCAATTCAGTGCTTAATAAATCAGATGCATTTCGATTTGTTGAATGCATACCGAAATGACTGATTGGTAAGTTGCCAATGATAATGCAAAGATCTTCAATAGCAATCAATGCTTCATTGTACATAGCGTCACTGAATACTATCGTTAGATCGTTGCACCGTGAACGATGTTGATGCAATATATCATCAGCCATTGAATCTTTGTGATTATCCCATAATGTCTCTGCTCGGGCCGGGAAACATGTAGTCAACACTATAGCGAATAGTAGACGAATTTGTTTTGCTGTACAGTTCAATCCTACTTCAGCAAGCATACACTCCCACTGGTTGTCGTCTTCCAGCAAGCCGAGTGCAAGGCATGCATCTTTATACGTTGGATACTGTTGTCCATTCACTTTACGTAAATCTTGAAATGACAAAGGGCCGATGACATTAACCAATAACAGTCGAATATAAAAGCACTCAGTCTGCCTTGGATTGACTGTAAATACTCGTCCCAAGGTGTTTGATTTGAATAAACCGGGACATGCATCAATCGGCGTGCCTTGCTTGCGGGGCACCCATTTTTTTGTTGGAGCCCATGTGAAATAGCGTGGTACTTCTGAATAGAGTAATGTCCGTGCAAAAGCACCAAAAGCATCCGCACGATTACACAATTCAAAAAATTCGGTGAGTGTAGTTTTTGGTGGATTTATAGCACGATCAATCGCTGTCTCACTCGTGAAATATACGCGCTGGCCATATTCAAGATGGACGGCTAAATGAAGAACTGCTGGATCCCGTTCATGAATTGGGAAACCAAAGATACGCCAAAGAGCTTCATTGGAGCTCACGTACCGGCCAGTTTGGTAAAGTGTTATTTCATCGTTGTTATTCACCGGAGGAGCATTCACATTGGTATTTTCAACTCGAAATACAGCCATATCACTGCCTTTATTCACATACTTGCAAATGTATTTGATGCTCTTCACTGAACTGCAGAACTGAACATTAATATGAGCACCAAAAATTAATTAAAAAAACTGGCGTACAGACAATAGCAAGAAATTCAAACTTCTTCACACACCATAAATTTTATAAATTCCAATTCCCTTCAACCAAATCCCCTGTTCCTGAGCTTCAAAAATGGGGTATCTATAATGTATCTTGTAATAACTGTGATTTATCTTATATTGGTCAAACTAAAAGAAATCTTGAATGTCGTTTACGTGAACATTCTCGGTATGTTGTTAATCAAGAAATTTCTAAATCTTCTATTGCGAAGCACGGTTGGGAATTTGATCATAGTTTTAATTTTAAGAGTGCCAAAATTATCTTTCATGCCAAACACGTTTCCGAACTGGATTTTTTAGAAAATTTAGCTATTTACCTTAATCGTGATAAAATTGTCAATGAAAAATCTGATTCCACTTTGCTGTCTACAGCCTGGAAAAATTTGTTTAATTCAATTAAATAATTTCCTTCATTATGTTTATAACTTCATATTAGTTATAATAAAATAATTCTAATTTAAATAAAAATAATAATAATTAATGGATAAATTTTATTAAATTTACTTATCAGTTTAATATTATTGAAAATAAAATAATAATAATAATTGTTTACTCCTTTCCTCCCTCCTCATTTTGTGGTGTGTGTGTACGTGTGTTCCTCTCTGATTGGCCCTGTCCTGCATGTTGCTTCCTATTGGTTGTTTGTGTTGCTCCTCCCCCTCTGGATTTTGTCCTGCTTTCAGTCTTGCTTTTGCCTCCAAGGCAGTTGCGCGTGTTTGCACCTGATGAAGAAACGCTACGTCCTTTCGAAACCGGTTGTGCTGATTTAAAATTTATGGTGTGTGAAGAAGTTTGAATTTCTTGCTATTAATATGAGCATTGAATGTTTTGCTCAGCAGAGGCGAATATGGGACCACCCAACGGTTATCAATGTCAATATCTATGTTGTTGACATAGATGACCGCCATAGATGATAAGATTGTCCGCCATTATCGGGATTTCTTCGACGATATATTGGATATCCGTCAACATTTGTGATCGTGAAATTTTTCGGAAAACTTTTAGTACATTTTCCATCTGCACAAATGATAATGGCCTAAAAATTCATTTTTCATTTTAACATAAAATAACTCCGTCGGATATTGACGAATTTTTTAAAAGAATATACCATTTTAACTAATTTTAACATTTTAACAATATTAACGTTGAAAAAATATTTTAAACACTTACGGTTAAAAATTCATTTTTCATTTCAACATTAAATAAATTCTGACATCGTGTTTACGATTCTAAAATATTAACTTTGAAAAAATATTTTAAACACTTCGTAAGATACGGTTAAAAATTCATTTTTCATTTCAACATTAAATAAATTCTGACATCGTGTTTACGACAACTCACGCCATCTAGGTGGAAAAGTTGTTGAAAGAGTTGGTTAAAAATTAATTAAAAAAGAACTAATTAAGTTACAACTTTCATTTGTAAATCTAAACCATTCTCGAAACCACCTGAAGACACACAAAAAATTTCATTAAACTCAGTCCAGCCGTTTAGGAGGAGTTCAGTGACATACACACGCACAAAAGAAATATATATATAAAGATATGACGCTTTTTCCCATGTTAAGTTGTGAACACGATAACAGCAGTAATTTTTATTTAAATTTAACCAGCTCGGGATATGATGTCAGGACAGTAAAAATCTCGGTCGAGTTCGTAGATGGGGTGTCCAGCTCAAAGGGGGTGGAAATGGTGGGGTGGTGGAAATTTTCATAATTTCATTTGCCCATAATTTCTTTAATATTGAAAATAGGAAAATGATTCAAATCAGGCGAATTGCCGCCTTACCCTAAAGAACAATTTTTATATTTAAACTTTTTCAATAACTTCTACTGCTTAAAAGTTACAAGTTAAAAAGTGATTTTTCGTCAATTGTGATGAAGCCGACTTTTTCGATAGCTTTAATTGCTTAAATTTATAATCTGATGCTTACGTCACGTGCAAACGATAATAAAAAAGATTGCTGAAAATATAAAAACCATGGTAACAGCTTTATTTAATCATTTAAAAATATAAAATTAATATAATACGCTAGTCTTGGTAAAAATATCGTTTGTGGTGAATAGTTTAGAATGCTGGTTTACGCAAGAACTTAAAATTTACGATTGAAATTCAGAGTAATACGTTACAGCTTCCTTTGACTTTTTATCTTGTGGAAGCAAGACATTGGTCTGTGAAGAGATATGAGGTTTTTGCGTGGGAAGAAAATATAATGACGCCAAAGATGCAACTTTTCATCTCCCAGCTCGCCAAATTTTGTCATCAAATAACTAATATCGTCGCCAAGTCAAACATTTCGTCGTCAACTATCAAGTTTTGCCGCCGAATCACAAATTTCATTGTTAAGTCGCAAATTTTGTCACCAAATTGTATATCTTTATGGATTCTATTTGTTGAATGATTATGAGCTTGGATTAAAAAAAAAAAAAAAAATTAAACGTTTACTGACCGATAAATCTAGTGTAAAATTTTAAGTAGAATGGATAGTAGTCAGGGCCCGACTTAGCCTAATTGGGGCCCGGGGCAAAAACTTCTTTGGGCCCCCCCCCTCTGCTTCACTACTTGGGCAAAAGCTTCTTTGCCTCCCTCACCCCCTCTGCTTCACTATTTCAGTAATGAAGAATCGAACTTTATGGAGGTATTTCAATTTTTCACCTCATTATAGATATATAACACGAAAATTGACTAGAACCTAAATTAGCTATAAAGTCCCCCTCACCCCCCTCCAATGGTCAGACAAAATATCGTTCTGTCCATTTTATTTCTAATTGTTAACTTTGTCATCTAGCTACGAAAAATTCATACCCTTGCTGACATTAGTTTGGAATTAAACTAAATTTTCGTAATTACGATGGAATACGATAAGCCGGATTTTACACTATACTGATATTTTGTTTTAAAAAAAGTTCATTAAAGAAGGAAACGTAAAATAAACTTTCTATTCGGGAGCCCCCTCTAATGTGAGGGCCTGGGGATTCCCCCTCTAGATTTTAGTGCTAGATTTCCTTTTTTTTCCCTTAAAGTTTAATTTTAGAAGATAAATTAAGATTCAGAGATCAAATTTTGCTAATGTAAATAAGATTGCCAATAGTCAATAGAGCAAGCCTGAGCAACCTAGGACCCGTAAAAAAAAAAAAAAAGTAAAACGAAATATTAAAGATTTCAAGAACTAGTACGACGTGGCCACCACATGACTTTCTTCTATATAATTTTATACAAAATTTATTCAGTGCAAATTATTTATTATTAATCAAATTATTTTCCATTATAAATGCAGACGATTTTTATCTAACAAAATTATATTATCACTAAATGCCGAAAGATGTCATTTTTTTTGCAAATCAGAAGAAATGAGATTAAAAAAAATTTTTTTTTTCATTAAAAGATAAAAAATCTATAACTTTGTTTTAAATTATCACCTATCTATAGTTCAACCATTCGTTTTAAAGGTATTGACGAGATCTATCGAAAGATAACCATATTGAAAATTTACTTCCCCCCCCCCTCCCCAGGGGGGGGGGAAGCAATGCTTCCACATGCACAATTTCTTTTTTCTAGTTAACTACTACTATTATCAGTAATTCATATTAATTTCACAATCATCACGATTAACATAACTCTCATTATGTACATTTATACGAAATTTTGTCCTATACTGCCATGTTAAAAATTGAGAAAAATTGCGATCACAGCGTCACCTGTTGAGCAATTGTTCCACAAATCTAATCAACCCCAGTTTATGTCAGGGCCCAACTAAATACCAAATTTGGTTAAATTTCGTTCATTAGTTCGTGAGATGCACTGTCCACAAAATTTGTGATACACTCACACAGACACACTGACAGACAGACAGATATTTCTAAAAACAGTAAAATCGTGTTCAGAATATCCCAAAACGGGTAAATCCATCTAAAACTGGAGTTCGAAAAATTTCACGAATCCAATACTTTCTCTATATATACATATAGAAGAAAGTAAAAATATTTGCTTACTAGCAGGCTTTACCTGTTCGCTGACATTATATTAAAAAAAATTCAAAAAACTTTAATAACTACACTTTAAATCTCTTTATAAATAAAAACTTAAAAAAAAATAATAAGTAAATAAATAAATAAAATCTCTTAAAATTCTCCTTTGGTTCCCCGCTGCCTTCGGTATCGACGACTTCTTCGCTTTCGCTACATCGGTTCCGCGTCCTCATTGCGCCTTAACGGAATATTTCAATTTAGGTGTTAATTGGCCGATATGTGGCGCTGTTGTTATTCAATACGTGTGATAATATCGGTATGTTGATAATACCTGATTATCGGCGTGTGTGTGCATGTGTTTCTTTTTTTATGTCTGCAACACTATATTTGTCTAACGAAATTAAAATAAATTTGACAGGAATTTAGGTCTATACTCAACTTTACGTCCTTCAATTTTTGAGAACCCCCCCCCCCTCCCACACACACACATACAAACACACACATCCCCTTTCCTGGGGTGACAGGGGGCAAAAATACGTTTGTAAGAATAACTAGGCTCCAAATTATTTCACGGTGTAGAAACTGCATATAGTGAGACTAGGCTTGAGTAAAAAAAAAAAAAAAGATTTTGGAATTTTTGATTTTTAAGGGGAGAGGAAAATCGTTTGTCGGGGACAAATGTCTGAACTTATGGATTTTTGTGTAGAACTCAACCAAAAATGATACAGAGATGCTGCAACTCATTCTTCTTTAGAATATTTTGAAAAACACATTTTTGGTTATTTTGTGATTTTCGATTTTGAGAGGCACTACGAGGGGGCAAATTAGAGACCCCCCACCTCCTCGCTGTAAATTTGCCGTGGGAAATCTGTGGGAGTTGCAGTCATGAATTTTAGTGCAGCGGTATTGTTTATTATTGTCAGACACCCACTGTAGCATGATTTTATAAAATTTTCCCTTTCTCCCTTGGGGTGGGGAAAATAAACACTTATCTAACCTTGCCATAAATTATCCCAATAAGTTTAATTTTTATGTGTGGGTAAGTAATCCGTACCTAACACGCACTATAAAGGGCTTTTACACAATTTCTCTCTTCCCCACTTTAAAGTTCGGGGACAGAACACATTTTCAAAAATATTTCTGACATAAAATATCTCAGGAAAGAGATTTTTTGATGTGTCGATAGGTTATACGTACCCAATACACACATCACAAAGGGATTTTACAAAATTACTTTCTACAATCCAAATTTTCTTAGAAGGGCGATTTTTGATGTGTAAATCGGTTATATGTATTCAACGCGTGGTATAAAGAGATTTATCGAAATTCTTCCCCTTTCTGACCCTTTAAGAGCGGAAAAACAAACACACGTTTTCAAGCATAACTCTGCTCCAAATTATCTCAGAAAGGCGATTTTTTGATGTGTCGATTGGTTATGTGCATATAACATGCACAATAATTGGGATTTTGCGAAATTACTGCCCGCCCTTGAGGTGGGAGGACCAAAAAAACTTTTCAAACTTAAATCTGTTTCAAATTACCTTAGAATGGCGAATTTTTGTGCATGATGTTAGTTAAATGTACGCAACATGCACTTTAGTGGGATTTCGCGAAAATTTTAACTTACCCGCGGGAGAGAGGGAGTAAGCAGTGGTAAGTCGTGGTAAGTCGTTGCCGGTGGCAGTGGGAACGTTGTGAGAGGAAAAACCACTAAACGCAGTGAGAACTCTAACTTATGTTTCAACTTATTTCAGTGTTTTTTTTTTTTTTTTTTTTTTAAATCTTTTGCGATTATACTTATAATGACATGAAATTTTGAGAAATACTTAAATAGTATAGTGGCCAGTCAAGCGGGCAAAGCCTCTAGTGTTTTAAATAAAGAATAAATAAGTGGCAACACTGGGGGGGAAAATTTGTTGGTTAATTTCATTGTGATTATAATCAAGATTTTTCTGTTTTCTCTAACAATGATTTAATTTTAAACAATGTTTCCAACAATGGTCTGTAATTTAAAATTTATTGTTGCGTGAAAAAATTCTGTGAATCTTTCACCGATTTCAATCTTTGTATGTGAGTTATTTTCAACGTCAAAGTTTTAATTATATATTAATTGCTGAAAATATATCGAAGTGTGTTATTTTGAGATTCTAAAATGTTTCCTGACGAGGTAAATCACATCAAGTTTATTAGTATCAGTTTTAAGCTAATATTTCCATCGGTTCATATCTTTGATGTATGTTAGATATCATCATAATCTCTCTCACTGATTAATTAGAATATTCTCGATTAATCAATATACAGTTTAAACTAGAGGGTACAGAGTTAGTTTAGATTCCCCATGACAACTTTTAAATTTTTGTTGCTGTTTTAGAGATGAATTAAAATAATTGTCGCTATTGCATAAATAAAAATTTTGGCGAGAAACATCCTAGCTACTTTAGAGCCAAATTTTAAATATCGCAGAGAGGATCTTATACTACTTTTTTTTTCAATATTCATAATATGTACATATATATACATATATGTGTGTGTGTGTATTCAGAGAGAGAAAGAGAGAGAGGAATATCTGTGTGTATTTATTATATTTTATATTCTTAATAATTTTTATCCTGATCTGTTTCCTCTGGTTCCATTGCCTTGTCATGATGAAGTAATACATAGATAAAATATAAGAACTGGAATCTATGAGTACCAAGGTTAAGGAATCAAACACAAAAATCACAAATAGCATGAAATGAAAATTAGTCACATGTAAATTTATAATTAAGAGTGTATGATAAATACAAAAATAGTAATATAAATAACTATATCCAAGTACAACACAGTTACATCAGTATTATCTTTTGTTTTATACCACAAAAATTCATACTGATGTAATTATGATGTAAATCTAAAAGACCGTTTCGAAAAATGGACTTTAAAAAAATAGTACACATTGAGAAAGAACAACTGCAGCTGAATTTAGAGTATACAATACATTAAAAGGTTGATCTAGCTAATTAACAGCTAATTCAATGAATGTAGAAATGACCGAGCAAATAAATATAATACCAGTACATATAGGATGTAATAAAGAATAATTCAATATAGAAGTAATAAAGGGTACAAATTTAAGGCACAGAGGTAGCCTATTGAACACGATGTATATATAATATATAATATCTATTTCTATATAAAATTGTTTTGTATACATATGTTCTGTATATATATAAATTTTGAGGGTCCCCGAAAAGTGTCTCGCTGCCATTTTAGCTGTAAATTTTATTTAAAAAAATGAAGTTGATTAGAATCGAATCACCACTTCCGAGCTCTTAACATCATATCATTGATGCATTCTCTCTTCACATCGTAGAAACGTATAAATATCGAATTAACGTAAACGCACCAGTAGTGGACACTTTTAATTTTAAACTCGGAAAATAAGCTACCTAAAAATTCTGAAGATTCGAGCAATGTTCAGGAAGGGAGTTATAGTCCTTTACTGTTAAACCCTTTCACAAAAAATAATTCTGGCCATTAGTTTTAAAATAATGTTAGTTTAACTGAAAAAAATTGCACTTTTTGTGATTTTGCCATTTACTTCTTATCACTTTGAATAAAGAAATGAAATTTTATTTGCTCGCTCTCTGCTTATTTTAAACCGATTTCTTCTACCTTTTGCTTTTATATGACTAAAATAAGTATGCAGAATTCATTTATTGTGCTATTTTTAAATCTTGTATTAACACATAGTATTTTTATGGGTGTCCACTACTGGTGCCAAAAAATGTCATCATGACAAATAGTGGACAGCCCTGTTCACTACTGGCTCGTGTGACTTTTAATGCCTATCCAGTAGTGGACACAATTCCGTAATCTAGCAATTTTAGAGTTGAATTTTAAAGCAAAAATTCAAAGCGGTCCACTACTGGAACAAAAAGATTCCACTACTGGGTTTTTAGTGTGTCCACTACTGGCTTCTTTTAAGCTCTTCAGATTTTTGATTTTTTTACATATATAAATGCTACACTACAATTAGCAATTTTCATAATGCAGTCGTGTTAAGAAAGAGTTAGTAAATGTCTGAAATATTAATTATTTTTTGAAACTCTAAAATTTAGGAAATTACACAAAAAATAGCCGGAAAATTTCCTTAAAGTGTCCACTACTTGTGTGTTTACTTTATATCTGGTATATTGATTACAAAATAAAATTAGTGAACATTACCTAATCCTAAAAAGTTGTTTAATTTTATTAAGGTTACATTTCATATTTCAATTTTCATGCAGTTACATGGTCTTTCCGTTGCAATAGTCCACGCAATGCATGTTTATGCAAGTTTATATGAAATGGGCCTTATTCCGCCATACTACGAAAATTGAAAATTTCGAATAACTTGCGAAATTATCAAAATAGAATGTTTATAGTCAATGCCAGTATCATATATGATATTTTAAAGCGTGTGAATATATTCAGGATGAAAATAATCCTCACAATACACGTTTATGTAAGATTTTGCCCTATTACCCGTCTTGAGAAGAACGTAAATTTTCTAGTAAATCGCAAAGTTTTTAAATTTGGAAACAAACTGGGTTTTCGCCAGTGTCATAAATGATATTTTAGACTAACAAACACGTACACTAACAAACTAACTTGCTGACTGACTGACAAACCTACGAATGGCTACCACATCAGTTTTGTGATTTTCAGTTCCCTCAAACCACAAAATGCGTAAAAATGCCAAAAAGCTGGGGGGGGGGGGGGGTCGAAAATTTTCATAAATACCTAAGTACTTCATACCTATAGAATGATAGGGATCGAAAAACAGAGTAATAGTTAATATCAGCTTACAAGTTATTACCGAGAATATTTCGTTTAATACATTGTTGGCCATTTTTATTATTATTATTATTAATATTATTATTATTATTATTATTACTTTCTCTTACCCATAGCGTAGAGAAAGTGCTGTTTTTCGGCCAAATTTTCAAAATTCAGCTTTTGTTATCTTTACACGATCTGGGATCCCCTGAATCCTAAAATCCTGTTTTTAGAGATTGGTCTGTGTGCCTATGTGTTATCAGCATATCTCAAAAAGAAATTGTAGCAGAAAGTTCAAACTTGGTATTATAAATGTGTATCATATAGAGATGCTACACTAAACTTTTTGTTGCGGTAAAGCGAAAGGTTTGTGTATAGGGACACCCAAGAGAATTCAAATACATTACGTCTATGGGGGGAATTGCAGGTAAGTAGAGTTTAGCAGCTATAGATTGCACGACACCAAATGAAACGAATATACTATATTTTTTAAATGAGGAAAAACATGTTCTACTACGTCAACATAGAAAAAAAAAATACTAAAAGCAGTGTTTGGGGACTGCCGAATAGAAATGACTTGTACGTCAACATAGAAAAAAAAAAATCAAACCATCAAGGAAACCAAAGAGAAATACATACATACATATATATATATATATATATATATATATATATAGATATATATATATATTACATATTACAAAGGAAATTTTTCATTAAAAATTTTGAGAACACAGAAGAGAAGCATTTAAACATTTTATAACGGTGCGTCTTGGTTTTGAGACACTTGAGAAAAATGGTGGACAAGATTACTTAAAAACAAATGCACCGATCTTATTAAAATTTCGCCAGAATAGAAATGACTTGTACGTCAACATAGAAAAAAAAAAAAAAAAAGAACAAAAAAAAAAGAACAAAAAGCAGTCTTTGGTGACTGCCAATAGAAGTGAAAACTAAGTAACTGGTGAATTGTATCGTCGAGCTATTAGATTATTATTTTCGAATTATTTTTGGTTTGTAAAGAAGTGTTAATATTGTAATATGACTAAAATAATTTTCTTTTTTTTTAATTATTTATTTGAAAATTTATATTGAAAGCAAAAAGAAGAATATAACATTCTGTATAAAAACACGTGCTTGTACTTTGTGAACTATGTATATACTGTGGAAAAAGTACATACATACATAGAGTATAGAACTAGAAAGAGACAGATGCTAGTAGCCACTATACTACTCGTACTCGTATACATTTTATACATATAAATATATATATATGTATATGAGGCATGCCGCGCCATGCGCTACATATATGGATATATATGTAGAGAGATATACTCTTTGTATATATATATATATATATATATATATAATGTATACTAATAACGCAAGGAGGTATATCTATGTACATATATATACACAGTATACATATAGCTCATGGAAAGCGTTTGGTGACGATGACGCGAGTTCCATGATTTTTGTTCACCCAAAAAGTGCTCAACGCGTCTAAACCAGTTTTCACTTCCAAAAGTAAAAAAAAAAAAAAAAAATGAAGTTTGAATTTTTGGCAGAGTTGTATGGAAAAACAGTACAGTTTTCGGCAACGAGATAAATAAAGTAGAATGATAAATAGTAACCCTGACATGGTCCAAGGTCCAACATGAGTCATGTGACATGAGCCCTCTATGCGTTGGTTCCCTTGGTAACAGCTTATTTTCAGTAAATTTCTATGGCATCGGTTTCGAGATTGTTCTTTGCAAAGTCATCACCGCCAATGTTTTTGTTTACTTACGTAATTTAATATTCTTTTGTTCTAAATCATTTTGATTTTGATTTTACTTCTTGTAGTTGAAATTTAACTGACAAAATGCTTAAAAATAGTTGAAAAATTATTATTTACTGTTAAATTTAGCTCTTTAAAAGTTTAACTTTTCTTTTATAAACTCTTTTAAACTTTGTTGGGAAACGATGAGAAAAAAGGTATTTTATTATTTATTAAAATGTGAAATATGTGCAAAATTATTTTAAAAACAATTTATTTCGATCATAGGACTGCCATGTTACCTAATAATAATGATAATTTGTCGAACTGATATTTTAAATGCCAAAATAGCGATAAAGGGCCGAACACAGCTACCTATTGGAGGATGTCACGTGATTCATCTTGAATCACGGAAAGCTAATCCTTCATCCATTGAATCAGCACTCTAATTTATATATATCGTTGGTTTTCGATACATTTTATTCCAGGCATTGTCCTGTAAAATTAATTGCAATCGAAAAAAAAAAAAAAAAAAAAAAAAAAGAAATATCCCTTCGTTGAAGCAACAAGTCAATTCAATTGCACTTTATAGAAGTGGGCAAAGATTCGATGAGATCGGTGCTTTAGTTTTTCAGAAATTGTGTCCACTGCTTTCCTGAAAGGTCTCCGGTAAACAAGATCCAAGTTTTTTAATGAAAATTAAAAAAAAAAAAAAAAAAAGTTAAAATGTTGTTGTTTTATATGCTTAAATTTTAATCAAAAAGTTTTATCAGCATATATAGTTACGCTCATCCGTGCCTGATTCTGTCATACTTTAGGCTTAAGAGATCCACCTAATTTTCATATTTTAGTTAATTTAAAAAAATCTAACTGTCCGATCGATAAGCTGTTTAAACAGACAAATTCAGAAAAATCGCTCCTTTCATTGGGTACCTTATTTGTAACGATTTTTTTTTATTAGAATTTTTAAAATTAATTAAAATATGAAAATAAAAAATTAAAATATACATTTAAATTTTTAATTGTTGCCAATATTTTTTTATTTTTCAACATAAAGTGAAATATGCTTTCAGGTGAAATATATATATATATATATATATATATATATATGTGTGTGTGTGTGTGTGTGTGTGTGTATGTGTGTGTAATATTAATTTTGCGTCTATATGATGTCGTGATGATTTAAAAAATGACGTCTATAAAATAATAATAATAATTTTGAATTTTAAAGGTAAGGAAAAGGTAAATAAACTGCCAAAAGATCGCATGGGCTTGCTAGCAAATGATTTATTCAAAGTGAAAAATAACGAAAATAAAATGATTATTTTTCAAGGGGCGCCCTAGTCGCCCTACAACAAACTAGTTTACTATACTAAAAAAGCAAGAGAGATTAAAATCCAACAGAACTTTCTAATCTTGATAAGAAATCATCATACAAATCTATATTTTTTCGTTATTTGGATAATAATAATAATAATAATAATAATAATGCAATTATAATCAGTGTTATGTTAAATATACTAAAATTTATTTGAAATAAATATCTTTAACATGATCCTTCATAATATACAAAAGTAAAAATTACTGTAATTAAAAAAAAAGTTTATTACTAATATTTATTTATTTTTCAGGAAGCTCTTGTCGACGAATGTCATCACGTCGAAGGTGGTTTCAGGTAAGCAATACTTTCCGCTATAGCATTTCTAATTTTATTATTTACTTTAGAATGCTTATTTAACTGAAAACGATCTTACCTATGTTTGATGATAATCTACTCGGTAGTTGTATATTTAATTATTTAAAATGTGATTTTGTTTTAGCCATTTTGGAATGCTATTTTAAAATTTGGGGGCTGTCAATCTTTGAAAATCCACCTTATGCCAAATAAGTCACGTAAATTAGTGCATATATGTTACGGTTAAAATAATAAGTCCGGTTATTATTAGTAATAGCTGGGGATTATTAATAAATACCGCCTCTTTAGGTGAATGTGACTAATTCATGGACACTAATCTCTTTAACAGGTCATTATTAATAATTACCAAAAAATTTAGCGAAAGTGATTAAACGATAGACATCAATCACATTAACCGGTTATTTTTAATAATTACATAAAGTAATTGTGACCAATTAGTCTTAACTCATTAAAACTTCAACTCTAACTCAATTTTTATGCATCTATCTACTGTGGTAATTAATTTGTCGTTACAGACATTAGTAGAGTTTCAAAAACTCGTGTATTAAATAAATGCTTCGATTGGTTAAATACTTTCATCAATGCCTTTCTAGGTCATCGAAACACACATTGCATTCGGTAAAAAATTTCGATATCGAGTTTTCAGTTGACATACATGTAGGTCTCCTGAGTCCAAAAAAGTATTTTTGGCAATTGTTTAGTGTTTGAATGGGAAATCTAATGACTCTTCTACATCCAAAATGATTAAAAATAGAACAGTGGGGCTTCAGAATTAAGACAGGTCTAGTGTATAGGTAATTTTACTTGCAAACTTTGAATAAACACCATAAAATGCAACAAACTCGCAACAACTGTTTCAGGTCGAAAAACACACGACCCTTCATCAGGCGAATAAAGTAAGCACGAGTGCTGCAGTCATGCGAGTTTGTTGCATTTTATGGTTTTTATTCAAAGTTTGCAAGTAATACTTTTTACAACGCCAGTTTTGTGGTGCTTTTTTATTAAATATAGGTAATTTTGCCAATTTTTGGTGAAAATTGGCAGCTGGACGTAGGGCTGTAAACTGTACTACAAACACGACTCTAATAAGTTCAAAGTTATCTTTTTAGATGTAGTTTCTTATGCATTAGTTGGCTATTTCGAGAAATTTATAAATAGTATAAATAGGTAAAATATATATAAATAGGCCAATAAATAGTATAAATAGGCCAATTCCAGGTCTCGCAAATGCATTTCTACAAAAAGGGTCTACAATAAACTCCCTTTCAGGTACCGTTTACTTTGTAATTGTTTGCTTCTGGTAATCAGATGAATTTGCCAAATTTTGGGGTAAATCGACAGTGTTAAAGTCGGTATTTCAAAAGGAATTCTAAAGGTTTTCTTCGAATTTGTTACATAAACCCCTTTATAGATAATTTTTTCCATGTATTACTCAGTTACCACAAGAAAATTAACTTTCGTCTTGATTAGGCAGGTCAATTTTAAATCGGGTGTTTCAAAACACGACTCTACCGATTTTTTTTTTTTAACCTACATATATAGTAGAGAAAGTGTTCTTGCGCATTTGTAAATAATAGTAGTTACTTTTATGCAATTTCATTCAAAGAGATTTACTCGGGCTAGAAAAATGTTAAATTTCTGCATTTTCAGCTTCTTTTGGCGTTACAATAGCGAATTTTCCTTCAAAAACCCATTATAAAGCTTCTCTAGCTAAACACGTAGAAAAGCATTGCACTGAATAAAATTTCTTTAAAAAATATTAATAATAACCGGACAATGTTATAAATTCTCTTAAATTAATCCCTTTGATCGTTTTTTTTCGAATATTATTAATAATTACCGATTATTTAGATTAAAAACATTTAAAAATTTAATTAAAAACATTTAAAAATTATTCGAAGCTTTGCAAAATCAAAACATCATCAGGGATTTAATAGATGTCTTCATTGAGCGTTTTTATATATTTTTTACATTTAATGGTTCACAGTTAAGTCCTTTAGTAAATTGAGGTGTGATGAACAAAAGCAAAGGCAAGTTGTGAAGTCTGGTGAAGATTGGATCTAGGGGCGAAGAAAAGGCAATTGTGGAACTCTTGTTGTTACTAAGGCACTGCTTGTAACAGGAGATTAACTATTGTAGGATCGACAAAAATGCTGCAAGCAGAAGCTGTAACTATTTTTAAACAAATTTATTTTTTAGAGATAACTTAAATTTCCGATTAATCACATTGACCGTAACACAAACACACTCATATATATATATATATATTGAATTAAAAACCCTTTCAAACATTGCATTATGAAACCAAGCATCACATGAAGTACTATAAAAAAAAGTAAGCAACCCGATATTGAAGCATGCAAATTCACCCCTTTTTCAAGGGCATAGAATGAATGTTATATGCAAATTAGGTGACTTTTCTGTCATGCTGTATGCAAACTGCTAAAAATTTACAGCATGCAATGCCCGAAGCCACCTACAAGATTTGAAAATAACTTGAAGCAATGTGTGGAAAAAAAAACAAGTTAGAAACAAACATATGAAGCTGAAAAAAAAAAAAAAAAAACAAGAAAGAAATAAACATATTAAACTTCAAACACCAATTTTTTCAAAATAAATTTATGAACAGGGTGTTCCGAAATTCCCCCACACCGCACCTAAATCCAAAATGAGTCGGAATTGTGAAAAATGGCGTAACACATGTTTAATGAATTTGAGAAAGACCTCTTTTGTTGAAAAAAATGTGGACCTAGTGGGACTAGGGGGGTTCCTAGGACGGCAACTTTAAAATTTCGAATAGGAAGGTATGTCTTGTGATACATCCCTGGAAACGTCTCTTCAAAATAATGAAATTAATATAAATAGTTTTGCCCCTACGATGATTATTAAAGAAGATACATTAGTTTTTAGACTTTTGAAATGTGGGTTTTATATTTATTTATGCCCTTTAATAATCATTGCAGGACAAAACTATTTAAAACATATTCATTGTCTTCAAGAAACTTTCCCTGGGATGTATCACAAGACATACTTTCCTGTTTGAAATTTTAAAGCTGCTCTCCCTAGCGAAACTCCTATCACCCCCTTGCCTGGGCCCAAACTTTTTTGGATAAATTATGTCTTGTGATAATCCCTAGAAACGTCTCTTCAAGGCAATGAATTTGATATAAATAGTTTTGGCCTGCAATGAATATTAAAGGGGATACATAAGTATAAAATCCACATTTCAAAAGTCTAAGAACTAATGTATCTCCTTTAATAATCATCGCAGGGCGAAACTATTCATTTCAAATTCATTGTTTTCAAGAGACGTTTCCAGGAACAAATAACAAGACATATCTTCCTATTTGAAATTTTAAAGTTGCCCTCCCTAGCAGCCCTCTACCCCCCTAGGTCCAAACTTTTTCCACCAAAAGAGATCCTGTTTAATTACCAAATTACTCTCAACAGTAATACCAAATTACTCTTTTATTTAACTATAACCAATAATTTCTGCTCTTTTATTTTTTTTTTCTTCTCGTGCTATTTCAAACCCATATTTAACCTCTAGTTATAATCTGATTCATAAAGCATTTGTTTTGCTGTTAAATAAGGACACAAAACATTGTATGTACAGTGTTGGGCATGTTACGTTCTCTCGAAACGTGCAGAACCCATGTATCAGGTACCTAGTGGCTATTTAAATGGCTAAACAAAACAGATTTATCAATGTTTACTCTCTCAGTAATCTTTTAAATGGTAATCCAAGGATTATAAAGAAAAAAATCATGGATAAATTCACATATGAAGTCGGTCACGTTTCTTTGCAATCACCCTGTACATACCCATACATATAATAATTTTCAAGAGCATCGTTCCATCTCATTCCCGTACCTTCCCTTTGTGCTTTGAAAAATACATCCCGACGTTACCTGCAGGAGGTCATAGATATAGTAACATATATAGATCTATCATATATATTACTATATCTATATTATCAAGCAAAAAATTTTCATGCCGAGAAAAAATTCTAAAATCAGCCATTTGAGAGTATTGAAAAAAAGAATAAAAAGAAAAATGAATTTCAAACTGTATCTGGAGTTTTTAATTCACCTTAAGTAAATACATTATTCATACATTTTATTTATTAAATTATCCGTGTGTATTCCTGTGTGTGATTTACTCGGGAAAAGGCAGCTATCAGAGTTACTTTTCCCGAAAAAAAGGCATCACTTTTTCCCTCTCGCTGATCAATCTATGTCTTATTACTATATCTATGCAGGAGGTTTGCGGGGAAATGAGACCAAGTTATTAATTTGTTTGAATAGTGAAAAAATGAAAATGTATTTAATCTCAAAATAGATGGGTAGGCTCGAACCCACTTACCTTCTTTCCCTTGGTTCTCATGCTTTATAGAATGCCATGATTAAGGAATTAAAATTGCTGTCGAGTTTTATTAAACATTTTGTATTATGTAATAATATAACGAAAATGAAATGATGGTTATAGTATTTTCAATGTAAAACAAATACTTTTGTTTATAATATGTTTTATCTTTTAGCAACTTGCTGTCTGGTGTTGTTGGTGAAGAAAAACTTATCTTAATCGTTGATGAGGACGAATTTTTTTTATTGTATCCTGCCAAAAAGCCAAAAAAATTTACAGCTCTTAGAAAGTTTTTCGCAAGATTGTTTTGTTGCTCCAAAAAAGCACTTTAAGAACATCACGCCTCATCTGAAATAGATCTCTTATAAAAAATATAAATTAAATAAGAAATATAATAGAAGAAATGCAATAGAAATAAGAAATATAATAGAAGAAATATAAATATAATAGAAGAAATATAATAGATAAAATAAAATATAATAGAAGAAATATAATAGAAATAAGAAAATACATCTTAAAAATATATTTAATGGAAGTTCATGAGGAAGGGTTTTCCTCGGATATGTAAATTTGCCAGACTGACGAGGAAGGATTTCCCTCGTCAGTCTTTGTGTCATTCGTATCGACGAGGAAGGATTTCCCTCGTCGATACGAATCTATCAAGCATTGGCGAGGATGGATTTCCCTCGCCAATACGAATCTGTCAAGCAGATGCAAGGAAGGATTTCCCTTGCCGATAAGAATCTGTCAAGCATAGGTGAGGAAGGATTTCCCTCGTCGATACGAATCTATCAAGCATAGGTGAGGAAGGATTTCCCTCGCCGATAAGAATCTGTCAAGCATCGTGAGGAAGGATTTCCCTCACTGATTTGAATCTACCAACCATGAGTGAGGAACGATATCCCTCGCTGATAAGATTCTGCCAAACACAGACGAGGAAGGATTTCCCTCGCTAATATGAATCTACCAAAGATTGAAGCACTTTATGAAATGTATGCGAAATACTCAATATGCGTTTCTTGACTTTCAGATATTAAAGAAAACAAACCTTCAGCTAAAATATATTTTCTAAACCTCAAAGAACTTGAAAACAATAAAAAGTTGTATTTATAAAATGAAACATTTTCTACAATAATTTTGCAATATTCCTCAAGATATAGAAAATAAAAGAAACAATAGTGATTTATGTTCTCTTTTTTTGGTCTTATATTTTTAACATAGTTTATTTATTTTTATTTATTTATTTATTTTTAAAATTGTACTGCGAAGCCTCTCTATATCCAACCTCCATGTAACGGAAATATTTTTACATAAAATTTTTATTAATTCCTATCATCATTAAAAAAAAAAAAAAAAAAAAAAAAAGTTTCTATATATGCAAAAATTTTTCTAAATATCAAATATTTTTCGAGTTTCATGACAAGTAAGGAGTCTTATCTTCCTTGAGATCAATAGAGGGATAATAAATAGAGGGGCAATGATTTATTTATATTACTTGTTGACAAAAGTTGAATAATCCAAATTTTTTGTTTAATGCTTAGTTGCTTTTTTTTTTTTTTTTTTTACAATATATTGAGCATTGGTTGTGTTGAGGACAAAACAATTATGATACTATCTGAAAAGATAAAAAATGCCTATGATAAATGTTACATATGGTGATAGCATCTGTCGCTTATATGCGAGATAAGAAATTTCTTTACTAAGCGGAAAAAAGAGATGGAGTGTTTAAAAAAAATGGTAAAAGCTAAGGAAAAAAAACAGAAAAATGACCTTTACATTGGAAGAAAAATTGTTTTCTTCTTTAACAATCATCGTGTGAAATTCCCTGACTTTTCCAGATTCAGTCTAAAATATTCTATTTCCCTGAATTTTACAGTCATTTTTCGAATTCCCTGTCTATTCCAGGTTCTCCAGGTAGTGTGGCAACCCTGTCTTATGTAAAATAACTTTCCGAATGCAATTACCCCCATTTCACCCAATCGCCCACCTTTTTCTCGAGATGCCACCCCCTTCCCCCAATTTTAATCACTGTTCCGCAATTTTATAGCCATGAATTTGATTTCGAGGCAAAAAAGGATTATTTTAACATTTAGTATGGATAAATAATATATAATAATTAATAAAATATAATAAACATAATTCATAATTTCAGTGGCATATCCCTCTAAAAAACTTTCCAGAAGATATGTAACAGTTAAGTTAATTTTTCCCCCTTCTACTGTCGACAGCAAATGTATCAGAGAACTAGCAATAATCCCTGTCTAAATAAAAGTACACTTAATACTGCTTTGTTAAATAAATCCTTGTCGAGTCGTGTTCTTCGTCAGTCTAAAGAGCATAATTCGACAAAGATTTATCGACCAAAACAGTATTAAGTGAACATTTTTGACATCGGAATTATTATCTAGTGCTCGGATACTTTTGCTGCCGACTGTAAAAATCTAATTTATAAGCAATAAAATTACCGACAAGTAATAAAAATAGAAAGGCGCATTTAAAAAAAAAAAGGGTAGGTGATAGAGCAAAATGAGTGTCCTATTTGGATTCAGGAGGTCATTTTACATAAGAATTTACAAAAAATGATGTTGGGTCAATTTTCATGTAGAGCAGTGTAATCAGCAACTTAAAAATTATGTTCCAAATATGTTTTTCATTTATTTCATAATGTGATGTTAAGGCTCTCTATCAGTGCGCATGAATGCCATCCATTTCCCATGCAGTGTTGCCAGATTATTTTATTTAATAGTCAGGCGGATCTTTTTATTCAACAGTCACCAATAATTTAAAAATGTGTTATTTAATATACATAATAGATTTATCTCCAATGTGATTAGGCAAACGTTACCATGGACTCTTCCCAGTTTCGTCTGCTGAATCACGTGATAGAGAAAAACGAATAATCGAATTCTGAGAATCGAATTCAATTAAATATTGTTCTTAAGAACAAAAATGTTAATATTTAATATAAAATAAAATAAAAGTAATATTGTGCATTTGTAAACAGTAGAATAGTTGTATTTGTAAATTTAATAATTTTTAAAAAATACTTTATGTGTTTATTTATTTTCAACTGCAAGAAACGATTTTTGTATGTTCTACTGTAACTGTTACATTAACTGATCTAGTTTGTTCTTGTGGAATGTTTATGGATTATAATTCGAAAATTTTAAATGTTTCATTTAATTTAATTGCATAAAGGTGTTATAACAAGTTAATTAACTTAGTTACCTGTCTAAATGGATTTACGCAGTACGATATTGCACTGTCACTGATTTAAGTACAAAAAATCAGAGTATTTAACATGTTCTTCATGAAAATCAATAACAAATATAAACTAAATGATGATTGTAAATGAGGATTGATATACAGTAAACAAAACATGATGAATAATGATATAAAATGGATTAAAAATGATTCTGTATAAAAAAATTAACACATATTAAATACGATTGATCAAAAATAAGAATAGAAAATACGTTATTTCAGCAATCGCTATAGATCAACAAGACTTCGTCTGCTATTTGTTTTTCCTCTATAATGTGACCTCTGACGTCAGGTGGGAAGAGCCCATTGAAAATTATTGGTGATTATTAAATTAAAAAAAATCTGCAAAATCTGGCTACGATGTTCCCATGTTAACCTAAGGAGAAAATTATTCCTATCCTTAAATGTTTATTATTAAAGAATGCATATTTTTCAATTTCGTTTTCACATTTAGAGAAATTCTTGAATATTAATATTTCGTCTTACAAAAGATGTATTTTGGTTAGTTTTCCAAATTTATTTTTAAGTCGTAAAATGCAAAATTTTGCTTTTTACAGCTTTAGAATAAAACATTTAATTTTTTTAAATCGTGACATATTTTAACAGTCATAAATTTTCTAAATGTCAAAATGGAATTGAAAAAGATGTTTTATTTAATGAATAATAGGGATTATTTTTTAGATTCACATGAGACTTGGATGACCTGGATATTTATTCTTCATAACTAGCCATTGAAGGTTTTTTTTTTTTTTTTTTTTTAATCAATGTATTGATGAAAATACAAAAATTTAGTGAGGATTATTCAAATGTTAGGTCAGGGACAAAAAAAAAAAAAAAAAAAAAACCGAAAATATTGGAGAAATTTTTTTCTCCCAAAAATTATTGTAGGAACTCTGAAATACTTAATTAATACAACATACATACAAGAATTTTGTGTATGTGCATCTATACATATTTGTAGGAATTTAAATGCATCCCATCTTAAAAAAGTTAAAAACCACTGATCTAGAGCAACATTTAATGTTTTAAAAGGAATACAGGAGACTCTATGAAATCTACAATAGTTGGGTCCATAGCTTTTCTTGATTATAGATGATTTGCTTGGTTTACAGTACATTTCTCTTCATATTAAAGTATAAATTTGCAACGTTATTGCAAGAATTAAACTGCAACTTATATTAAGTAATTTTAATTATTCATATTTAAAACAAAATTATGCATATAGATCAATAAACAGAATAAGGAAAAATACAGATCAACCAGCAATTACAATCGGTAACAAAAGTGTCCGAACACTAGCGAAAATTCCTATGCATAAAAAGTACACTTTATACGGTTTTGTTAAATAAATCCTTATCGAATCATGTTTTTAGACTGACTAAGAACAGGATTCGACAAGGATTTATTTAACAAAATCGTATGAAGTGTACTTTTTTAACATAAGAATTTTTGCTAGTGTTCGGACACTTTTGTTACCGACTGTACATCTTTTAATTATTTTTAACAGTGTAAGTAAGTCATATAAAATAACGCTATATGCATACATATATATTAACAGAAAAGATAAGAAGAGAGTCACAAATGCAAATTTTTCTCATTTTCAAATTTTGGAGTATTCAAATTTTGAGTCTGATGTTAAAAACGACGCTTTACTGCGATAGAATGCAATTCAATTTTCAACTTAATGAAAGACAAAGCGAAAAATATCTACAAGATAAAAATCACTTTTTATACACCCTGTTTTTAAATTTTCAATTGAATCCTATAAACGCTACCAAAAGCAGCAGGGACCCGAAACAGTTGGCTAAAAGTATTAAAAAATGCATTGTCACCGTGTTTTGAGCTATTCTGGAAGTTTCAAATGTCTAGCTAATCGGGAAATTACATGATTGTTGAACCATATAATAAATGGTATCGAAGGCAGCGGGGACCCGAAACAGTTGGCTAAACGTATTTTAAAAATGCATTGTCAGCTTGTTCTCAGCTAGTCTAAAAGTTTCAAATGTCTAACTAGCCGGGAAGTTACATGATTGCTGAATCATATAATAAACGCTGTCGAAGGAAGCGGGGACCCGAGACAGTTGGCTAACAGCATTTAAAAAATGCATTGTCACCGTATTCAGAGATATTCTATAAGTTTGAAATGTCTAGCTAGTCGGGAAGTTACATGATTAATAAGCCACATAAACGCTACCGAAGACAGCGGAGACCCGAAACAGTCGGCTAAAACTAATAGTATTAAAAAAATGCATTGGGTATCGTGTTCTGGGCTATTCTGAAAGTTTCAAATGTCGAGCTAATCAGGAAGTTAGTAACATAAATTCTCTGATGAGTCATGTAAACGCTGCCGAGGGCAGCGGGGACCCGAACCAGTTGACTAAAAGTATTTAAAAATTGCATTATCACCGTGTTCTGAGCTGTTCTGAAAGTTTCAAATGTCTACCTAGTCGGGTGTTAGTTAAAAATCGATTACAAGAATTGTGCTGGACAAACAAACAAACAAACAAGAATCGAAGTTAATAAAAACGTGGTAATAATGATCGACATTCAGTAAGAATTTTTTCGATGTGAGTGATGTTTCCACAAAGCCACTTAAGCAATTCAGAAGCTTGGAGTTGTTCGTTGGATAGAGGGGGGAACACAAACCTAAATAGCAGAAACCATTCGAATTTCATAAAGTGTGATTTCGAGGATATGGAACCATTTTTTGGAGACTGGAAACGAAGGTGTAAGACCAAGGCAAGCTCCTAAACATGTAAAAATGCCCAATGATGATCGATATTTAACACTAACGACTCAGAAATACCGAAATGTGGATGCCCCTCATTTTCAACAACACCTTTGCTCTTCTATTGGCACTACAGTTTCGACTCAAACTGTCCGAAACCAGCTCCATGTTGTATGCTCCCTTAGAGGTCTGCACGGGCCGGGCTTTCGGACCGAGCCCGAGTGCGGCCCGAATTTTTCAATTTGCTCTTGGGCCGGGCTTAAAAAAATTTTTAGGCTCTTGAATGAAATTTTCTCCGGGCCGTATCGGCCCGAATCTTTTTCTGCTTTCCTCGTTAATGAACGAAACAGGAGTATGATAAAATATTTCTTCAGTCATTTATTTTACATAATTGTACAGGCTGGTATGTCACATAAAGTTTTATTTTGTTACAAAATGTCTGTAACTTGAATATAATTGTCTATCAGTTTGTCTGTTCGAAATCTGATTTTTCGCAAATATTTTTACCATGTTTTGAAATTAATATATTTTATTTTAAGTAGTATTAGTTGGTTTCCTATTCAAAATAGTATTCATGTCACTACCAGTTTGCACACATGTACGTAACAAAAGGAATTAGATACGTCACTGTGTATAAGGTTTTGTTTCCTATGATCTGTTGAGTTTATGTGGTATGAAGGCTATAAAAATCCTTCCGCTGTAACTTTTTCTCTAAGGCTCCTTTTTCTTTTCTCCAGTGGATGAAAGTAGCATCATTTTTATCAAGGGCAAAAACAACTTTTCTATTGAATGTGTCTGGATTAGCTTTAAAGTTCTGTTTACCGGATCACATGAAAGGTTCAGATACATTACGGTATATAAGAGGAAATGGTTGAAAGTGCATTTTTAGTAGTATTAACCATTTTAAATACCTTCATATGTTGTTTGATGAATGCTAATATTTTCGATTTGACTTTCTGTTTGTCTTTGTGCCTTGTCTATAATAATGCATTTTTGTTTTTGTATACATGTCTTGTAAAAGTTCAACAGTTTTCTTAAAGAACGTACTATTGTTTGGTTATATAAAACCTCTGCAAAACACATACTAAAAATCTTTTTCATAGAAAGGCATGCATTTTTTTTTTCTTTCGGGTAACATATTTTTGAAACGGGCGGGCCGGGACGGGTCTGACTTTATCGTGTTTTGTCCAGGACGGATCCGGGTCAATTTTTTCGATTTCATACCGGGCCGGGCCCAGACCTCTATGCTCGCCAAGCAATGGTTTGTTATGCTAACAGCAAAGCACCATTGCGCCTGCAGGGGGTATGCAACAGAGCATGTGAACAGGTGGTGAAAAGTACAATATTCTTTAATCTGGTGAGTCCCATTTTTCTGTTAATAATAATAGGCATATTTTCATTTGGAAGGAACATAGCACGAAAAACAATCCTGCGTTCCTACACATAAGTGTCCTACTTGGTTGTGAGGAATGATGGTCTATGCTGACATTTCTAATGTCGCGCGCACCAATCGCGACATTATTCGAAATGGAGCTGTGAACGATCGCCGATATAGTGATCAGATCCTCATACCTAAATCTACAGTGTGGGGCTGGTTTCCGACAGTTTGAGGGAAAATTGTGGTACCAGTAGCCCTAAGAAGGTGTTGTTGAAGAAGACAGTGTGATTCATATTTTGGTGTCTCCTCGTCGGTAGCGTTAACTATCGATCTTCATTGGACGTTGATTTGTTTCACACCCATGACCTTACCCTGGTCTTAAGCCTGCATTTCCAGTCTCCGACAAAAGTTTCCAGATCCTGGAAATTACCTTTTGTGAAACTCCAGTGGCTTGTCCTGCTACTTCGGCTTATGTTTGCCCCCCCCCCCCCCCTCTTTTCTAACCAACCCACAACTCTTCAAGTTTCTGAATTGGTTAAATGATTTTGTTGAGACGTCGCACTCATCGAAACAATAGACTTACAGAATGTTGATTATTCTTTTCCGCATTGTCTCTCAATAAGTTGAAAGACAAATTTCATTTGCTGCCGCTAAAACATCGTTTTTGATGTCAAACTCAAAATCTGAAAATGTGAAAAATTTGCATTTGTGACTCTCTTCTTACCTTTTCTGCAAAAAAATTTCACTTATACTGTCATTTTATATAAAACTTATACTTCTCAAAACAATTAAAAGATATTGTATTTTATATGCAACTAAAGAAAAATATAAAAATCAGAAATTAAATGGTAAAAGAAATTATTATGTGAAAGGCAATTTAGAATGAATATACATTATTAGTTTACTGATCAGGAAGTTTGTAAACTTCAAAGGATAAATATCCAGCGATATTTTGTAATTATAAAAAAGTGTATTTTTTCAAAATATTTACTAAAATTAGATGTTCTTCGATCCAATTTCAAAAAGTTTAATTTATTTTCTGCCAAAAATTCTCCAGTTACATTTTCTTTTTTTCAAGAAAAATTATCGAAATTTGTTTCTCTGTTAATTGTGACTTTTATACTTTACATTCGGATAAAAAGCGTGCATTATAGAACCACAAATTTCACAGAGTCAACAATATAAATTAAAAATAATTGCAAGATAAAAAGAACTTTTTATATACAATGTTTTTAAAATTTCTGTTGAATCATATAAATGCTACCGAAGGCAGCGGGAACCGGAACAATTGGCTAAAAGCATTTAAAAAACCCATTGCTATTGTGTTTTGAGCTAATCTAAAAGTTTCAAATGGCTAGCTAGTCGGGAAGTTAGTGAAAAATAGCAAGCTTTGTACTGGTAACGCTGTCGAAGGCAGCAGGAACTCGAAACAGTTGGCTAAAAGTATTTAAAAAATGCATTTTCACCGTCTTTTGAACTATTCTAAAAGTTTCAAATGCCTAGATAGTCGTGCAGTTAGTTAAATAAATTTTCGGTCGAATCATATAAACGCTGCCAAAGGCAGTAGGGACCTGGAACAGTTGACTAAAAGTATTAAATAAATGTATTTTCACCGTGTTCTGAGCTGTCCTGAAAGTTTCAAATGTCTAGCTAGTCGGGAAGTTAGTTAAAACTCGATTGCAAGATTTGTACTGGACAAACAAACAAACAAGAATCGATGTTAATAAAAACAGGGCAAAATATCACATCACCTCATTTAAAGATGCATAAGCTTTTAATCATAATAGTCAATTTTCTATATTATACAAAATTATATAAATACATTGATATTAATTGAGTTGTTCGACAATAAATTCTAGGAATCTGAATCTGAATGTTTCTCTGCATCTATTGAATCCGATTCTTCTTCATCCGATATGTACTCTCTTTTATCAAAGCTATCTACTTCATCACAAGTCATTTCAGTTGTATTGGCTGATGGGCGTTTCAAAAACAGAAACTTGCTTCATAACTCTGCACAGTTTTATCAGGATTTATTAAAATTGTCTCGGGATATTTTTTTTTTTAAGAAATCCAAAAAATTTTCAGCAGGATAATTATTTCTTATATAAGGATAGAGCCTTAAATGACCTGGAGCTTCTTTTACTAACTTTCGAAGTTTCATATAATCCATTGGTACTTCAAGATATTTTGTATGTATTTAAATAATTATCCTCTTTAATTTTTTCATCGCTTGTTTCGAGTAAAGATACGCTATAGAAATAGTAAAATTACAGTACTTAATCAAATGTACAAATATCAAACAATAGAAAGTTAGTTTATATTATATAGCTTAACATTACAGTATATAATTATTAAAACTTCAAGAAAAAATATGTATTCTGCTGATCAGTTGCGAAAATATATTTCTATAATGAAACATTAAAAAAAAAAAAAAAAAATTATATAAATAGTCTTGTAGTGAAGATAATATAGGTGAATACCTCCTGTTATGGGTATTCTCCGGTTATGGGCACCCCACCATATCTTTTAACAAAAAATAAATATGTTGGATTTGAGCAATGTCAAACATGTATTGTGACAGTACGCAGTTTTTGTGCTAACACCGAAGTGAATAGATGCATTTTCTAAGTATGTGTAAGAAGCATGGAAAAGAAAAATCTGAGAAAAAGCGACACAAAAGTTATTTGTGAACATTTTCAGAAAGCGATAAATCGAAATGAATTAATTCAAAAATGTAAATGCAAGGTATATTCTTTATGCAGTATATTCTTTATATTTTGTTATGCAATATCGAATTCAGTCAAAATGTGGACCAAAAATTGTCAGACATTACAAAAGTGGCCGCCATTCCCGGTTGTGCGCACCTTTATGTACCCAGTTGTAGGCACACTTTTTTTTTTATTTATTTAAACATGTGTTTGACTTACAAACTGACAAATATAACCGTTTATATCAAAATAACATATTATTAGTGTTTACATGTATGTTTAGGCTTCTTGTAGCAAAGTCATCAAAAGTCCACCTATCCAAGATAAATGGATTTAAATACGCTGGTCAAAGCCATTTACGATTACTTAGTGGATAAGAAATCCATAACATCAACTGACTGAGAATATGGACTTCCATGAAGCATCTGAGTTCCTCCAGAAAAAACCTAGAGAAAGTAAGGCAACTTCTATAAATTATCTCCAAAAAAAGAGTTAAATTGAACGCGTGTCGTTTATTAATTATATTAAAAACACTTTAAACACACGTAAAATTATATTTTATTTAAAATATGTTATAAAAAAAATTATCCGAAGCTTTTCGCTTTAATAGTAAAGCATCATCAGGGATCTATATATTAATAGGCAATCATAAAATTTGTAGTCCCTTTTTAACATATTAATTATGGGAGTAGAGTGTTGAAAAGGGTATCATTCGAAAGGTATGATTAGCCGGAAGGTGCGAATACAAATATTATTTTCTTACGATGTCAAGAAGGTATTTAAAAATACATTTATTTTTTATGCATTTTTCCCTTTTATACACGTATTCCTTTACATTAAAAAATACCTAAAAGTAGAAAGTTGTTAAATCTGGCAATTTCATAAAGCTCAAATAAAACCATAGACACAGTAATTTGTATAATGTAGCATCACCATACTCAAGCGAAGTGATGACGTCACTGTCTGTCCATGGAGCCATGAAAAAGATTTTCTATGTTAATCGTCCATTGGATTTTTTGTAAAAAAATATTAAAAAATAATGGAAATTATCTGCCGATTTTAATTCCGATATTTGGGTATAGTTATATATAAGTTACTGTCTACATGTGTTTGATTGAATTATTTTTTCTGTAAAATTGATAAAATTTTAATTTAAAATCACAAAACTCCAGGAAAAAAAAAAAAAAAAAAAAAAAAAAATGGCAAACTTCCAGTTTTGAATGTAAACATAAATATTTCATTTCAAAGGGTGCTATTTAAACAATAAATATTCAACTAATATACTAAATAAAAGGAAAATGGATTTGTTACTAACTGCTGCATGTATAAGTAGACGATACGGAAAAAATTCCGATTTCCTTTTTTTGCTGAATTTGATTTTGCTGAATACATGTTTTGAGCTTTCTTTACGTTTCAATTAACTGAAATTGGCTACTTATTTTTTAAAAAAGTGTCTTTATTGCTAGCTTTTGTGGGTAGAAGAAGCAAGTAGAAGATACATAAAAACTTTTGATTTCCGGTTTTCGATGAATTTACACGTTTTGAGATTTCCTTGCATTTTAATTAAGTGAAATTGACTACTTATTTTTATTTTTTAAAAAGTGGATTTATTATTTTTTCCTCTGCATATATAAGTAGAAAATATAAGATTCAGAAGTTTTAGATTTTCGGTTTTCGATAAAGTTACACGTTTTGAAATTTCCCGAACTCAATTCGACCATTTTTGAAAAATATCTTTTTTTTTTTTTTTTTTTTTTTTTTGTTTCTTTATGAACCAATCGAATTAATTTAACAGAATTTGATACTTGATTGGACATGGTACCTATTAGCTTCTGGGCTGTATCGCACAACAAGGGGCGTTTTCACGTTGCGATTTTCTCTCATTTCAGGAAAGGCTAACATCTACAGAGAGAAATAGTTATATTAAGTAAAACTCTGCTGATTCAGTTAGAGTGAATATCGGCAAACAATTGCCGCAGGTGTGTTGCAATTGCATTCCGTTTAGGACAAGGCAATAACTTTGCTTTGCCTCGCTTTGCAAAAAAAAAAATGGTCCAGTTTAGACCTATGGGCGATACTAGTTTTTATTATTCGTTGTTGTTGTAGGGGGTATGCATTGAGACCAATAGCTGCTGGGGCTGTTGTCTCAACTGTTCCATAGCTTATTATTCGTTTCCAATGAACAGTTTTTAATTTTTTTTTTTTTTTTTTTTTTTTTTTCACAGTCAACAGTTAAGTCCTTTAATAACGTGAATATCAGCGAAGTCAATTTGAAGTCCGGTAAAAGTTTTATCAAGGAGCTAAGAAAAATAAGAGATGCTGGAACTATTGAAATATCACACGAGGCTATTGTAGAAGAGAATCCATCATGAATTAGCAGAAATAAACTATTAGCTATTTTATAATATTGTGCCAAATTATTGGCAAAATTGCAGCATCTTTGGAATTTATTGTATTTTTGCCTTTAATTATATTAATAGCTTCGGAAATGTACAGTTCTTGGATAGTAGATGGTGCTGTAATAATTTTGGCTTTATCCCATATAGGGTTAGAGTTTGCATTGGCATAAATGAAGTCGACTAGAACAATTTCTTTGATATTTCGTATATGTTCTTGTATTCTTTTATTTAAAGTCCTCTTTGTCTGTCCAATATAATAGAAAAGTTATTTATCTTTAGTTTCTGCTCTAGTCGACTTCATTTATGCCAACGCAAACGTTAACCCTATATGGGATAAAGCCAAAATTATTACAGCACCATCTACTATCCAAGAACTGTACATTTCC
The DNA here is from genome assembly GCA_963930645.1 of Salticus scenicus. NCBI lineage: Eukaryota > Metazoa > Arthropoda > Arachnida > Araneae > Salticidae > Salticus > Salticus scenicus. The sequence goes on from OZ005661.1 coordinate 220,177,800, forward strand.
GAAGCTATTAATATAATTAAATGCAAAAATACAATAAATTCCAAAGATGCTGCAATTTTGCCAATAATTTGGCACAATATTATAAAATAGCCAATAGTTTATTTCTGCTAATTCATGATGGTTTTTCTCCTACAATAGCCTCGTGTGATATTTCTATAGTTCCAGCTTCTCTTATTTTTCTTAGCTCCTTGATCCAACATTTACCGGACTTCAAATTGACTTTGGTGCTATTCGCATTATTAAAAGACTTAACTGTTGACTGTGAAAAGAAAAAATATTTAAAAACTGCTCATTGGAAACGAGTAATAAAAATCCCTGACGATGCTTTACTATTAAAGCGAAAAGCTTCGGATAATTTTTTGTAAACATCTTTTAAATAAAATTTAATTTTACGTGTGTTTAAAGTGTTTTTAATATAAATAAGGCAACTTCACATTTCAAAGTGTAGGACAAACACACTGAAAATTGGAGTCTCAACAATCTGACGATGTCGATTTCTGTATTATCTCTTTGAAGTACCTGCCACTATGCCTTACAAGAGCCCTTTCAATCAAATGCAACGCGTGTGATCGTCTGATGCATTTGAAGTGTTCTATTATACATGCAAATTATTTTACTTGCAAGCATTGAACTTCTGATTTACAGGACAAAGAAGAAGACGGATAAAACTGAAAAAAAAAAAAAAAAAAAATTCTATTATTATTTCGGCCTCTGAATCCTTACAAAATGAAAAAAATTTTGTTGTTTTCTGTATTTATAGAGGTTTTTCTTATTAGTTTACCATTTTTAGCAGATTTTTCAAGTGTGCCCACAACCGGATACAAAAAAGTATTTGGACAAAAATGACCACTTCACAAAATTGGTAGTATTTTTTTTCTGGTTGACGGCATCAATACAGTTACTTTATCAAACGTTTGGTAAGGTTTCTAACTTTCCATTGGTATTCATATGTTTGCATAATATCTACTCTATCAAAAGTTTTAAGCCAAAATCAAAACTGTGTCCACAATCGGAGACATTCCCTTATATATATATCTATATTAATAAAATGAGAGTTTTGTCTGTAAATTTGTCGGAATCAAAAAATTTTGCGATATCTTCACGTTTTAGAGCCCATGAAAGCCGAAAATGACTTCAGAAAATTTTGCCTGTGTGTGTGTGTGTGTGTATGTGTGTGTGTGAGTGTCATCGTGTCCGAATGTCGCTTTTTTTGTCCGGGCATCACTTGAGAAGGGCTGGACGGAATTCAACGGCGCTTGGCAGGAATTTAGGTCTTCACCCAACTTAAAATTATATCTATCAACTTTTCAGAAATTCCCCCCCGTTCCCCCCTAGGGGGTAAAAGACTAAAACACGTTTGTCCGGGCATCACTCGAGAACGGCTGGTCGGAATTCAACGGCGCTTGGCAGAAACTTAGGTCTTTACCCAACTTGAAATTATATCTATATAATTTTTCAAAATTATGATTAGTGTTTAAATTGTGGGTATAATAAGCCTGCGCATGCGCCATAAATATTTTTTCAATAAAATGCTTTGAATGGAAAAATAAAATATAAAAATAATTTTTTAAGTTAAAGATTTTTGTATTCGCGTAATTCGCACTACAAATTATGAAAAGATTGAAATGAAGTGTTGCCATCTAAGTTTCATACTTTAGTTAATTTTATAAAATCTAATTGTCGTATCGAAAAACTGTTTACACCCCAGGATTCAGAAAAATCACCTCTTTCATTTGGTACTGAATTTGTAACAATAAGTCTGATATTTCTAATTTATTTTTCATTTTATCTGTTTTTTCGTTTCCACTTAAATTTCATACTTTAGTTATTTTTTAAAAATCTAATTGTCGCATCGAAAAACTGTTTGAACCCCTGGATTCAGCAAAATCGCCCCTTTCATTCGGTATCAAATTTATAAATATAGGTCTGATATTTCTAATTTATTTTACCCTTTTTCCGTTTTCAACCGAGATTCGATATGGAACAGCTTTAGTATTGGATCCCTTTGGCAAAATTTGAAATTCGGAACCGAAGTAGCTCGGACGTTTCTCGCCAAGATCTTTAATTGCACAATTGAGATAGCCAATTCAGTTCATCGCAGAAATGGCTTAAAATATTTAAAGTCACCAAAGGGTTCCCATACTAAAGCTGTGCGTTTTGTATTTATTTTTTTATAATATTTTCTATTAAAGACTTCTGTGGTCACGAAATTTGGTGCGTAAATTGTTTGTTTGCATCCGGCACTTATTGTAACTGGATTTCATGAAATTCGAAATCCCCCCCCCCCCACACACACACACACCTTCTCGGAGTCGGAGGGCAATAAACGGTATAACTTTAGTATAACCCCACAGCTGAATTTGCCGATTTTTCTTTGGCGCCGTTTTGAAGGATAACGATGTCGTTCTGGACTGTTTGCGATATAATATGCAGCCTAATATGTTGTTTATTTTGGATTTTTGATCTTATGATTTAGATTATGATTTTATCATTTATCATATATGATTTATGATTTAGCCATAAGCGCCAACAAAAAAAAATCGCCAAATATCGTTGTGGGGTTATACTGAAGTTGTTTCCAATAAACACGTGTAAAAACATGTTTTTCCGTTTGAATTCGCTTTGAATTATCTTAGAATAGCGAATTTTTGTGCGCGGATATTGATTAAGTGTACGCATTATGTACATTAGTGGGATTTTGCAAAACTTTGAACTCATCCGCTGAGGAAGGGGAAGTAAGAAGTGTGTTCCGAAGGCAGTGGGGACCGACTGGATATTGATTAAGTGTACGCATTATGTATATTAGTGTGATTTTGCAAAACTTCGAACTCACCGCTGAGGAAGGGGAAGTAAAAAGTGAGTAAGTTGTGCCGAAGACAGTGGTGTTGGGAAACTAGAGCAGCTGTAATAGTTCCTTCCCCAAGGCCAGCAATAACTGCAGAACTCAGCAGTACAACTCAACTCCTCTCCAGTTGAAGCGGGATATACCGGAATGAAGAAAGAATGTTCTCTGTTCTGTTTTGATCAATATGTCGCTATGGTGCGAATATTATTCGAATTTATTTTAATTTACGGGCCCTCTGTATATAATTGTTGTATAATAGTTTGTAAATAGTAATGTTTGTGTTCAACAATATCTGGCGTCCCCGGGTGGGCCTGGCGTCTTTTAAAATAGAATGATTAATAATTAAGAGGTAAGATTAGATTTTTTCCATTTTGAAGTTTTTCATTGATGATCTAAAAAAAAAGAAATATTAAAACGAAACTTACGAAGAATATTTCATAAATGAATGCATTTTATTAATGAATATATTATATCATTTAGATAGTATTAGATAGTAATACAAAGTGTATTATTTATTGATATAATGAAAATAGAAATATTTTGAAGTTTATGATTGTCAATTGAAAGTTTGTAAAACGAAAATATTTTGGTTTTGAAGTTTATCTTGTGGTGATTTCAAATTTATGAAAACGAAATTTACTAAAAATAATTTAGTAAAATAAATATTGAGTGAATATTGTATTATATTATTTGATAGTAAAAATGGAAATAATCAAAAGAAATAAAACTGCACACAGAGCTTCCTTTACGAGGGCCTATAATAAGCTAGAAAATATACTAGCAGACGAAAATTCTTCGTTCGAAGAAGTAGAGATCAGTTTAGTTTTATTTAAACAAAAATCTAATACATTAGAACTGACACATAATACATATTTAGATACTTTAAAAGAACAAGAATTTGAAACAGAATTTGATTCTGTAGAAGAATATAGGGAAAAATCACTGAGAATTCAAGTAAGAGCTCAACGCTTTTTAGAAAATCACAAAAAATTAAATGTAAAAGAAAGTAATATTGTTGATTATGATAATCAATTAGAGATTAACAAATTGGGTAAAACATTATGTCAGCGTCTCCCTGAAGTTGAACTTTACACGTTCGGGGGAGATTTAAAAGATTGGCTCACATTTTGGAATCAATTTAAGAATATTCATGAGAATAAAAATTTAAGTAAAGCAGATAAATTTCACTATTTGATTCAGTCAACTAAAATTAAATCAGAAGCAAGAGAAATTGTTCAGTCATATCCCGTAACTGAAGAAAATTATGATTTGGCTATACAGAGCTTAAAAGAAAGGTATGGTCGAGAAGACCATTATGATCGATTTTTATGTTAGGGAGTTATTAAAACTCGTTCTTAATTCTAATAATAAGAAAAATGGTTCTTTGAGCGGTTTATATAATAAATTATCTACTCAGTTACGAGCGCTAGGCACTTTGGGTGTTACTAGTGAAATGTGTGGCCTAATTTTATATCCCTTAGTTGAAAGTTCATTACCCATAAATATATTACGTTTATTTGAACGACAGAGAAAAATTCTAGAAACTGAAAATAAAATATCGAGTCTTGATGCCGCCATACTTCTGTTTTTAAGAAATGAAGTACAGTCCGAAGAAAAGATTAAATTGAGCAGAACCGATCTTTGTAATACGCTTCCTGAGCGCGAACATAAAGGTTTAACAACTTATAAAAATGTAAAAGATAATTATCCATCCGCAATGGAACTAATTACACATGATTCAAAAAGTAATTTATGTTCATTTTGTTCAAAAGATCATGAAATGCGATTTTGTAAGAAAGCATTTTATATTCCTTTAAGCGAGAAACTTTCAGTTATTAAAAATAAGGGATTATGTCGAATCTGTTTAGTTAAGGGCAGTTTAGTTAAGGGAAGTAGCCAATTCATGCAAATCAAACATTAGGTGTCAGATTTGTAGTAAGAAACATTTAAAATTTATGTGTTCCTCGTTGGAATCTAATAAAAATAATGAAGGTTCTAGGTCACTTTCGAATCACGATGAAATAAAAGAAAAGTGTGTTGACACACTGTTTACACAAAAAGAAACTAAATCAAAATCGCATGCCACTAATAATGTATTTTTACAAACTTTAGTTGTAATGCTGCATGGAAAAAATGCGAAGCGCAAAGCGAGAGTTGTCCTAGATACAGGGTCTCAAAAGTCATATATATTGAAATCCACTGCAGAAGAATTAAATTTCGATTTTGTAAGAGAAGAAGAATTTTGTCATTCATTATTCGGTGGAGAGAAAACAGATATAAATAAACACATATGTTACAAAATTTATTTGAGCAATCTTCATAATGATTATATTTGTAGCTTAGATGCTCTAGATCAAAATGTTATTTGTAATGATATTTCTGCGATAACTCAAGGAAATTGGATACGTGAGTTAAAAAATAAAGGAATCAATTTAACTGACATTGACAATTCTGGGCCTATCGAAGTTCTTTTGGGAGCAGACTTCGTGGGTAAATTATTTACTGGTAGACGAGAACAACTTAAGTCAGGCTTATTCGCCATGGAATCGAAATTAGGATGGACTTTGATGGGAAAAGTCCCTCAGTCCAGTAGTTGTAGAGATATAAATATGTCTGTCATTAGTATGCTTTCACAAGAAGACATATCGGTTTCGAAATTGTGGGATTTAGAACTCCTTGGCATTAGAGATCCTATAGAACAAAGTAATAGGGAAGATATTGAAAAGGCTGTTATAATACATTTTAAAGAAACAGTCAAACAAAAGCAAGATGGTAGATATGAGGTCCATTTACCGTGGAAAAAGGATCATGCTTGCTTACCGAGCAATTACGAAGTTGCAGTACAAAGATTAGAATCTACTGTTAAAAAGTTAGAAAAAACTAGATATCGTAAAAAATACCATGAAGTTTTTAAAGAGTGGATTGATGATAGAATTATTGAAGCAGTTCCCGTTGAAGAATTGGCACTTGCTAATTCTTATTACCTTCCCCATCGTCCAGTAATTAAGGAAACATCATCAATGACCTTTATGAAAATTAGGCCCGTTTTTGACGCCTCAGCTAAGAAGCTTGGTTATCCATCCCTAAATGATTGCTTAGAGACTGGTATTAACTTTATTGAAACCATTCTTTCGATTTTAACAAGATTTCGCTTATACAAAATTGGGGTTATTTCTGGCATTAAAAGAGCGTTTTTACAGATAGCTCTGCACGAAAAAGATCGAGATTTCTTAAGATTCCTCTGGTATGATGACAAAGATGACATAAAGGTTTTCCGTCATACACGTTGTGTTTTTGGGGTAACCAGCAGCCCTTTTTTACTCATGGCAGTTATTCATCACCATTTGTCAGCTGAATCGTTGAAAATAAAGTATTCTGAAAAATTGCTGGAAAGATTGCGTGACAGTTTTTACGTGGATAATTGTGTGGCCAGTGTACATAACATTTCAGAGTTAGATAACTTTGTGAAGTATGCCACAGATATTATGAAAGAAGGAAAATTTGATCTTAGGGGCTGGGAAAGTACAGCTTGTCCTGAAATCCCTTCTCAAGATTCTAAAACACAAGTGTTAGGCTTAATATGGGACAAATACTCTGATACCTTAGAAATAGATTATGAAGTATTAAAATTTGATAAGACAGAAAAACTAACGAAACGAAAAATTTTGTCATTTATCAGTAAAATTTTCGATCCGACAGGTTATATTGCCCCAGCTTTAATACAACCCAAAATTTTGCTTCAAGCCATATGGAAAGCTAAAGAACATTGGGATGCGGAAGTTAGTGATGAAATTAAAAAGAAGTTTCTTGGTTGGGTCAAAAAATTGCATTTTTTAAAAGACATAAAAATACCTAGATGGACTGGTGTGACTGAATCGTCACTTCTAAGTTTGCATACATTTGTAGATGCGAGCAAAGATGCCTATGCCGCATGCGTTTTTCTAAGATCTGAGTCCACTAATGGTGTAGTGAACATTCACTTATTGCAAGCTAAATCTCGAATAACTCCACTGAAAAAGATAACAATTCCACGTTTAGAGCTCATGGGAGCTACAATAGGAGCAAGATTGTTCAAATCAGTTAAAGATGCTCTGAAAATGGAAAAAATAGAATCCTATTTTTGGACTGATTCATCTACAGTACTCAGTTGGATTAAGCGGCAAGAACAGTGGTCAGTTTTTGTGAATAATCGCATAAATGAAATTAGGAAACTTACTGATGCTGAGAATTGGTTCCATGTTTCCGGTGAATTGAACCCTGCTGATCTTGCATCCAGAGGATGTGGAGCTAAACAGTTGTTAAAATCTCAGTGGTGGCTGGGACCAGTCTGGTTGAAGAATCCAAGAGAGCAATGGCCTAAGTCAGTCATAAATATCAATGAAGAAGAGATTGCTCAAGAAAAAAGAAGAACTGTAGTTTCTGCAAATAATATTGAGTTTGAATCTGTTGTATCCCGATTAGCGAACAGAGTTTCAAAATTTTCCAAGATTGTTAAAATCATAGCTTGGATATTACGTTTTCAACCGAAATCTAAAGACTTAAGAAAATATCCAAATGTTACATCTGAAGAAACTGAAAATGCTCAAAAGACACTTTTTCGTTGTGTACAGACTGAATGCTTTACAGATAAAGAAGGCAAATGATCTCTCGTAAATTTCCAAACTTATAAAGATGATGAGGGAATACTAAAACTGAAATCAAGATTTACAAACGAAAATGAAAATTCTGATTTTATTTTTCCTTTGGTTCTTCCGTCCAAACATCCAGTAGTGAAAAGACCTATCGAGCAAGAGCACATTGTCAACAAGCATGCTGGAGCGTCTGCTCTACTTGTTATTTTGAGAGAACGATTTTGGATTTTAAAGGGAAAAAGAATTATTCGAAGTGTCATACATGAGTGTAATATCTGTAAGAAGCAAAAGGTTAAACATCTAGAAGTACCATTTCCTCCTCTTCCAGAAGATCGCACGAAATTAACAGCAGTTTTCCAAGTCTCAGAAGTTGATTTAGCAGGTCCTCTGCTCACCAAGTCCAAAGAAAAAGTTTGGATCGTACTATTTTCTTGTGCGGTGTTTAGGGCTGTACATTTAGAATTGATTCCATCACTTAGTACGAATGCTTTCATTCAGGCTTTACGAAGATTTATAGCGAGAAGAGGACGGATTTCTGTGTTATACTCCGACAACGGTACAAACTTCACTGGATTAAATAATGCATTGAAGAGTTTGGATTGGACTGAGATTCAACGAACGTTTGAAGTAAAGGAAATTAGATGGAAATTTAACCCACCATCAGCCCCATGGTGGGGAGAGTTCTGGGAAAGACTTATAAGAATTCTCAAAGATTTGCTTCGAAAAAACTTAGGTAGAGCCTCTCTGACACAAGAAGAACTACATACGCTTGTATGTGAATGCGAATCTATTATGAACACTAGACCGTTAACGTACATATCTGAAGATCAAGAACTAAATGTTCTAACGCCTTCACTGTTCCTTCAAGAATTACGAACAAGTGATGTACCTGACTTGGATCAAATTGAGAAAACTGACGTTGTTGAAAGATACAGATATATTCAGAGAGTAAGAGAATCTTTAAAGCAAAGATTCAGAAGAGAATATCTTGGTTTTCTACGTTCGTCGATCCCCAAAAGTCACGACACAGTTCAATTGGGTGATATAGTCTTGATTGGCAGCGACGATAAGAAACGCTTATGTTGGCCCTTGGCAAAGGTCATCGAACTCTTTCCTAGTAAAGATGGAATTATTAGGCTGGTTAAGCTTAGAACATCGAAAGGAGTTTTACTACGACCAATCCAGAGACTCTATCCTCTTGAAATCACACAAAGACTTGAACAGCATGTGCCAAATCCTGCACCAAAAACAAATAACAGTAGTGAGAAGCCTAATGATGGAGAGCTACTTAAGACACGTTTTGGCAGGGTAGTGAGGCCAGTAAAAAGACTTGATGTGTAATTTTAACATAAGACTGCTCAAAAACTATAAAAACATTTTTTTTTCTTTAAAAAGTGAACTCTAAATATTTTTTTTTGGTATTTTTCTTTTTTTTTATTATTAGATGTTTAATGTAATTCATATATATATTGTCATTTGTTAACCTTTCTATTAGTATTTTTCAGTGTCATATTTCTGTTGAGCATTTTTGCAGAACGCTCAAGTGGGGAGGATGTTGGGAAACTAGAGCAGCTGTAATAGTTCCTTCCCCAAGGCCAGCAATAACTGCAGAACTCAGCAGTACAACTCAACTCCTCTCCAGTTGAAGCGGGATATACCGGAATGCTTCTGTTTATCGCTAAGAAAGAATGTTCTCTGTTCTGTTTTGATCAATATGTCGCTATGGTGCGAATATTATTCGAATATAATATTACTTTAATTTCCGGGCCCTCTGTATATAATTGTTGTATAATAGTTTGTAAATAGTAATGTTTGTGTTCAACAATATCTGTTTATGGAAGTGTGTGCAGTTTGATTAAAAGAAAATATTGAAATTATTCTATGTTCTATTTCAAGACTCCAGCCTGCTTTATTCTTTAAAAATTGATTGTGAAACCAATATCCTTAAGTGGCAGATAAGTGGATACCCAGAGTCCTTAATTTGCGAGCGAGAAAACCTCTACTAATCACAGCGAGAACTTAGGTTATTAATAAAGATATGGTATTTTGAGACTTCATTTAAGTTTAATGTCCAGCGAAGCGGGCAAAGCCTGCTAGTATACTATTATATATAGAGCAAAAAATTGTATGTTTGTGGAGGGTAATCTCTGAAACTACTGAACCGATTTAAAAACTTCTTTCACTGACCAAAAGCTACACTATCCTTGATTGTTATAGGTTATATTTAATTTTGATAAAATAAATTTTAGTTTAAAATCAGAGCATTTTAATTAAAATCCCCATTAAAGCCATAATAGAAATGGAAATAATGAAATATTAAAAAAAATTAGCTGCTGCCAACATAAAAGGAACATTTGCATGTTCATTTTGTTTTTAAAATATTTTGACATGAAAAGAAAAGAAATATATTTGCACGTGAATTAAATTTAAATTCATATAAAGCTTTGTGAAATGTTAAACTTACACGTTAAATCTGACATCATTATAGATTTAAAAGTATTTATTTTTCTAATAATATAATTTGATATGATATAATATAATATAATGATCTAAGCATTAATGTTTAAACTGATGTGTGTAAACGAAATTAGAATTTAAAAATAAGTAAACAAATAAAAAAAAAATTAGAAATTCTAACTTCTAACTTCTAAACCTTTATGATTAAATTATTTATTTTAATTTATAATTGTTGCCAAAAAAATTTACGAGTTAAATTAATTTTCGACTTTTAATAAAATATATTTTCACGCGAATAATAATATAAAAAGTAAATAAAAAAAATATATATATACATATCATGTGCATTTCATTATGCATTTTTAAAAAGAATAATTGAGAAGTTTAAATTTATTTGGCGACTATTTTTAGCAACTAAATGTAACTTCATGATGGTTTTTCTCCTACAATAGCCTCGTGTGATATTTCTATAGTTCCAGCTTCTCTTATTTTTCTTAGCTCCTTGATCCAACCTTTACCGGACTTCAAATTGACTTTGGTGCTATCATAGAATAATAATAGAGGAAGAAGGAGCACGCCAATAGTCTTAATGCTTACAAACCCCTTCTAGTGAAATGCCAACGAAAGCTACTTTTGCTCCTCTCAATATTGAAGTTTGTTAATAAAGGCTTGTTAATAATCGCTGTTTTTTGTGGCAACACAACAGCTTATGTAGAAACCTTATGCTCCTTCCACGGAGTAAAAAGACAGGAGAAGAAGGTAACGCTGAAATTTTGTGATGTTGTTTTCTAATGTTTACAGATGGCGCCAGCGTGCAATCCTTCCTTCTCTCCAGCTTCCGCAATGTTATTCAATGGGGAAATGTCTCGTTTTAATTATTTTTTTAAAAATAATATCAAGCTGAAAAAATTTCGATTGAAAGCAAATTTCATTAAATAGAGTATTCTAACCAACATGTTTTTTTTAAGAGCCATTTTATACTAATTTTACTTTGCAAGAAAGCCTTTAAAAAATGACGATCTTTATCAACCGAAGCTAGCTAAAACAGACAATTGGCAGGAAGGAGAATGGATGAAATTTTGTAAAGAAGAAAAATAAACTTACTTTAGGTGCAGAAAACACGAACTCGGACTTTATTTTTCTCCTAGGGCTTTTTTTTTTGTTTTTCTTATCACTATCATAGCCTGTTTTACAACTAGGAACGAAGCATTTATTTGAAACATCTGAATTATACAGTTTTAAGAACTTACAAAGAAATTAAATTGCTTAAAATAAAAAAATTTAAATGTACTTCAGCAAAATTCTATTGAAAACAACAGTATATCCGCGCCGAAGTAGGGAGGAATGACAAGTGGCGCCCTCAATATTTACCAAAAATTTAGATCACAGTTTCGTAGCTTTCTCCCATTGGACCTTCAACTCCTATTAATATTACTCCGTGGCTCCTTCTTATTCTATGGGTGCTATTCACATTATTAAAAGACTTAACTGTTGACTGTGAAAAGAAAAAATATTTAAAAACTGCTCATTGGAAACGAGTAATAAAAATCCCTGACGATGCTTTACTATTAAAGCGAAAAGCTTCGGATAATTTTTTGTAAACATCTTTTAAATAAAATTTAATTTTACGTGTGTTTAAAGTGTTTTTAATATAAATAAGGCAACTTCACATTTCAAAGTGTAGGACAAACACACTGAAAATTGGAGTCTCAACAATCTGACGATGTCGATTTCTGTATTATCTGTTTGAAGTACCTGCCACTATGCCTTACAAGAGCCCTTTCAATCAAATGCAACGCGTGTGATCGTCTGATGCATTTGAAGTGTTCTATTATACATGCAAATTATTTTACTTGCAAGCATTGAACTTCTGATTTAAAGGATAAAGAAGATGACATATAAAATTGGAAAAATACCATTTTCTCTTATTATTTCGGCCACGGAATCCTTACAAAATGAATAAATTTTGTTGTTTTCTGTATTTATAGAGGTTTTTCTTATTATTTTTCCATTTTTAGCCGATTTTAGGTAGATTCCTTATAGGAGATCTACCTATTGCAATGGTTCTCATGACACGACTTCTAGAAAATTTCTTCATATTTTCACCGGTCATGACCCCTATAACTCAAAACCACCCTCCGTTCAAAAGTTTATATATATATATATATATATATATATATATATATATATATATATATATATATATATATATATATATACCGGGTGATTCAAAATAGATGTTACAGCAATTATATCGTAAACTAAGAAAGATAGAAACATACTTCCAATTACAAAATTAGAGCAAATTAAGAGTAGATTTCAGATATGGCATTTTTTTGTCAAAGGGGCTGTATACATATTAAATACGAAATTTAATTTTTATACGGTCCCTCCTATCATATGACTTATATTTAGAAAAATATTCTCCTCGCTCTAACAAGCAAAATAAAAAAATACGTGTGGCACTCGGGGACTGCCGCGGTAAAGCTATTGCATAGCATTTTTTATCAACTTATGCAATTATAATTATTTATTTATTTTATTTATGCAGTATTTTTTTTTCTTTGATATTAATTCAAGTTCTGGGGGGGGGGGACTCATGTCAAAATTGTGCCTTGGGGGGGACTCATGTCAAAGTTGTGCCTTGGGGGGAATCACGTCTAAGTTGTGCCTTGGGGGGGACTCACGTCTAAGTTGTGCCTTGGGGGGGACTCATGTCAAAGTTGTGCCTTTTGGGAGACTCATGTGCCTTGGGGGCGACTCATGTCAAAGTTGTGCCTTGGGGGGGACTCATGTCAAAGTTGTGCCTTGGGGAGGGGACTCATGTCAAAGTTGTGCCTTGGGGAGGGGACTCGTGTCAAAGTTGTGCCTTGGGGGGACTCATGTCAGAGTTGTGCCTTGGGGAGACTCATGTCAAAGTTGTGCCTTGGTTGGGACTCATGTCAAAGTTGTGCCTTGGGGGGACTCATGTTAAAGTTGTGCCTTGGGGGGGACTCATGTCAAAGTTGTGCCTTGGGGAGGGGACTCATGTCAAAGTTGTGCCTTGGGGAGGAGACTCATGTCAAAGTTGTGCCTTGGTGGGGACTCATGTCAAAAATGTGCCTTGGGGGAGACTCATGTTAAAGTTGTGCCTTGGGGGGGACTCATGTCAAAGTTGTGCCTTGAGGGAACTCATGTCAAAGTTGTGCCTTGGAGAGGGGACTCATGTCAAAGTTGTGCCTTGGAGAGGGGACTCACGTCAAAGTTGTGCCTTGGGGAGGGGACTCATGTCAAAGTTGTGCCTTGGAGGGGACTCATGTCAAAGTTGTGCCTTGGGGGAACTCATGTCAAAGTTGTGCCTTGGTGAGGACTCATGTCAAAGTTGTACCTTGGAGAGGGGACTCATGTCAAAGTTGTGCCTTGGAGAGGGGACTCACGTCAAAGTTGTGCCTTGGGGAGGGGACCCATGTCAAAGTTGTGCCTTGGGGGGGACCCATGTCAAAGTTGTGCCTTGGGGGGGATTTTAATAAATGCACTTTGTTTATTCATATTTAAAACACTTTATACACAAATTTTACGCGTACAGCTAATCACTGTTGTACATAGATGATAGATACCTATACACCTATATACTTTCTCACAAACAGCTGCTTACGTATTCGTCCGATTTCGGAGCAGCTCGTCTCGATCCGTGCGAGCTTCGTACAGTCGTACCATATACATACACGTTAAGGTTCAACTAGTCGCAGGCTCGAACTCACTCGTGGACGCGGCCAAAAAGCACGCTGTCTCACCTAGCATTGTGTCTAAAAGAGATAGAATCAGTTATGAGCAGTTAGCAGCTAGTCTACACGCATACGTCTAATCGCACGCACACAAACACCGTGCCGAAGTCTGCCGAACTGACTGTCTGCCGAAGTCTGCCGAACTGTGTTAGGTTTATTTTCGTTACGGAATTTCTTGATTCGGTCACCACTCTCAAAGCCCGCGATAAAAGCTATGCAATAGCTTAAAAATATGTATATATATATATATATATATATATTATAGTTTTAAAAAATTAAAGAACACGCTTTTATAGAAATGTGAACTAAAAAGCACAAAATATCTATCTTAGTATTAAGATTCAGGGTAAGAGAAAATCGTGTGAGTGATACACCGTAATATTTACATACATTTAAATCTTTAATTAAAATAACTTAGAATTAACAAAAACCATTTTTAAAAAATTTCCCCTGACGGGGATCGAACACTGGACCTTTAGGTTCGTAGCGCGGCGCCTTACCTCTACGCCATATCGTTCACGAAGGGGAAGTATTTTTTTTAACCGACTTAAAAAAATTGTATGAAATGAAACTAAATTGCGCCAAAAAGTATAAAATAATTTCCTTCGCCAAACAACCTATAACACTACAATTAATCATAACTTTTGAAGTCGGCGCAAAATTAAATAAAAATTGATACCTTTATTCAATACAAAAATCGAATCCTATTCAAACTACACATCTCACATTGTCGCCTGCAAAACGCAGCCGAAAACTATTTGGATTCAAGAAAACAAATAAGATTTCGTAAGCAGCCAAAGTTGGCGAAGATGCTGGTATCTGACGTCCTTGGTGAAAGAAAAATCGCAAAATTATCTGGCAAACATATTTAATTTCTTTGGGATATCATGATTAATTTGATAAGGTATATTAAGAGAGTAATCAAGAATATGAAACAATACTTCGTACAAAATGTATTATGAAAATATACATCTTGCGTGTATATTTTTGCAATACGTTTTCAACGCCAAATCTAAAAGCCACCAAGGATGATAGTTATCAAAGTTATACCAAATTTGCAAAGAAAACTCTAACTTCGTAGAAACATAAATTCTGCATTGTGAAAAATGTCCACTGTTCTGTGTAGATGCTACCAATGGACCAATTGTATACAGTGAATACAATAATAAAGGAAACATGAAAATGGATCATTCGAGACGACAGCATTTGTTGCTACCGATCTAAAAACAAACCTTTAAAAACTAATTAAATTTTATTTAATTTTGCGCCGACTTCAAAAGTTATGATTAATTGTAGTGTTATAGGTTGTTTGGCGAAGGAAATTATTTTATACTTTTTGGCGCAATTTAGTTTCATTTCATACAATTTTTTTTTAATAGTAGTTGCTTTTTGGAGTCGGTTCTATTTTTTTACAAAAAGATTTTATTTCACAATATAATTTTTTTGTTTGCTCCCAGAGAAGTTACAAACAAACAAACAAACAAACATACATACATATATACATACATACATACATACAGGTGAAGCTAATAAAAGCGTGTTAAAAAATACTGCATTTGTGATAATAATAAAATGTATGTATATAGAGTAGAGTACTCACTCATTTTCTTTCACTATTTTTTCATCACTTTCTTCATTAATAAATGCACTTTGTTTATTCATATTAAAAACACTTTATACACAAATAAATGCACTTTGTTTATTCATATTAAAGACACTTTATACACAAATTGTACGCGTACAGCTATTCACTGTTGCACATAAATGATAGATACCTATACACCTATATACTTTCTCACAAACAGCTGTTTACGTATTCGTCCGATTTCGGAGCACCTCGTCTCGATTCGTGCGAGTTTCGTACAGCCGAAGTC
This sequence comes from Salticus scenicus, assembly GCA_963930645.1. Classification (NCBI taxonomy): domain Eukaryota; kingdom Metazoa; phylum Arthropoda; class Arachnida; order Araneae; family Salticidae; genus Salticus; species Salticus scenicus. The sequence continues at coordinate 220,193,371 of OZ005661.1, forward strand.
TACCGAAGTTTGCCGAACTGTGTTAGGTTTTTTTTTTTCGTTACGGAATTTTCTGATTCGGTCGCCGCGCTCAAAGCCCGCGATAAAAGCTATACAATAGCTTAAAAAAAAATCATATCTCTAAGTCAAAATCTCGCTGAGTTATTGCAATTTGAAAATGATGACTTACACCACTTTTTTTTCAATTTTGGCATCTATTTTTCGACGCCAACGGGCTAACTTTAGGGGGTTATCTATGAGTTGAGAAAAATTAAAAAAAGATCCTTTATTTTAAAATAGCAACTAAAATCGTTCAAACGCGTGAAATCAACAATTTTAAGAATTTAATGCAAATTTACATTATTTCGTATTGTTAAAAAATTTAATAGTTAAATTTCTGAGGGGTCACCTGCAAATTAAAACACGTAAAGAGAGGGAAAAAACTAAAAGACTAGCAAAACCGTGTGAAATTTTCGCGCTTTATTTTTACCACTTTCCATCATGGTTGATAAATTTAATGACTTCGGCTCTTTAACAATTCCAGCAAGATTGAAAAGTGTTAATGACTTCGATTTGTGTGTCTGTCCATTCGTCTTTCTGTGTGTCTGCACTCTAACTCCCGTGAATATTCATAGAATTTTCTGAAACTGATATATGTTATTTGAGGTCACTATCGGATGTTCCTTATTGAAAATGGAGTGAATACATCTGCTAGCTTGTGCACAGGGACACCCGAAAGTATTCCAAAGCATTGTGTTCTATGAGAGGTATTTTTATAAACCATATTTTAATACCTTTAATTTATGCATATATTAATAAAATTGAAATACGTTATTATAGTTTTCTATCAGATATTTTCTATAGAAAATGGAGTAAACACCATCACTGGTTTGTATACAGGGACACCCGAAAGTATTCCAAAGCATTGCATTCTATGTGAAGATATTTCTATAAACCAAAATTTAATTACTTTGCATAAATCTTAATGAAATTGAAATATGTTATTCATATGCACAAAAGAATGTTTTCTATACTGTACAGTACGACTAACATTAGATTTACAGGGCACTCAAAAACATTCAGTTACGTTAAGGGTTATTATTGGACATTTGCTGGAATTGTATTTTCGTTTACATTAAACATTTTCTAACAATTTTTAACTGTGAATAAGATTTCAATTTGCATTTTTTTTTTTTTTTTTTCGTGTCTGACTGTCCATCTGCCCGTCTGCCCGCCCCCAGCGTCTGTAAATATTTTCAGAAATTTTCAGAAATGATATATGTTATTCAGGTTTACTATATGATATTCCCTATTTAAAATGGCATTAATTAATTCTTTACAAATAATTTATGTACAGGAACGCACAAAAGATGTCAATGTATTGCGTTTTGGGACAGATATTCTTATGAATTACATTTAAATAACTTTATACTGTAAAAATCATAAGGAAATTCATATTTATTATTAATATTCTAAAATAATGATTTGTATAGAATATGATATGGTATAGATGTATAATTCTATGCCAGGGGGTTACCGCCCTTCTCAACCCCCGTTTAATTATAGTGCCTATACTTATCAAAACAAAAATCAGGTCTGTTATCAATTTCCTTGAAACTCGCAAACCTTCATCAACTTTTCAAGTGGCAACTAGATATGGAATCCAAAGTACCAAATTCGCATTTCCTGTACTTAATACTTTCTCATACCCATAAGGTAGAGAAAGTATTGTTTTGGGGCCAAATTTTCGAAAGTAAGTTTTTGTTATATTTAGACGTTTTGAGGTGTCCTGAATATGAAAATCGTGTTTTTAGCGGTTGGTCTGTGTGTGTGTCTGTCTGTTATCAGTTTATCTCAAGAACAAATCGCAGCAGACATTCCAAACTTGGTATTTTAAATATGTATCATATAGGGATGCTACACTAAGCTTTTCATTGAGATGAAGCAAATAGTTCGTGTACAGAGACACTCAAGAATATTCAAATACATTACGTCTATGGGGAAAATTGCAGGTAAGTAGAGTTTAACACCTATAGACTGCACTAAACCAAATGAAATGAATATATATTTTTTATATGCATAAAAACATGCCTCATGTAGAATATGGCAGGGAAATCATTCACTGTTCATTTACAGGGCTACACAAAATAACTAGATTATAATGCGACAATAGCTGAAAATTGATGGAAGTGCATTTTAGGTTGTGCCGTATATTATTACTATAGGTTTATATTTAGGTGCACTTTGTGGTTTGTACATATTCTTCAAAAGATATACAGGGTTGCAAATATTTAAACTATAATATTCTTTTTTATTGTTAGTGAAAGTGCTTTACTATAATATTTTACCATGTCCAGGAAAGCTGCTCAGGAATGGAAATGAATTCCTCATAGACATATGATAAATAATGTATGTTTTTAAGCTAAATATGCATCGCTTGTGTTTTGTGTATTTACACGTTTTAAGGCTTCCTTATTACCAAAGCCATATTTTTTAATGTTTGATTATTGCCTGCGTCGAATAATTTCAGGAAACGAATAACTTCCGGAGATCCCCCTCACACAGAACTAATTATCATTAAAACTCTTCCGAAGCCTAATTTGAATTATTTTAACGTAGGTTTACAAAACAGTACTCTTTATGTTACCTCTTAATTTCCAACCTGTATTTATGGTATTAAATTTCAGGGTAATAGAAAGTCGTGTGAGTGGCACACCAGATTATTTGTTGTTAAATTATGCTGATAATTCATATATATACAGATCAACGAATAAAAATTTACCTTCCGTACTCAGGAGGCCTCAAAATGTCATATTATACAGAAAAAAATCGCTCTCCAAAAGCTACTTTGTTTACAGTATGGGTATGAGAAATTAATTTTGCGTTCTGTGTCAGCAGTGTTCTTCGAAAAAAAAAAATGCAGCAAACACTTACACCAATTACATTTAATAATAATAATAATAAAATGTTTACCTTAATTTTGGGTAGCCCTGTATATTGTCTATAATTTATATACACATGACTTTGTGTACGTAAATTTAAGTAATATTATATGTAAAACAAGTAGCACAAAATGAAATACACTTCCAGCAATTCCCAAGTATAGCTCCAATATATCGAAATACTCTGGGTAACCCTGTAAATGAATGATGAATGGTTGCTATACCACAATCTACATAAAACATGCTTTTATGCGTATAAAAAATTTGTTCTTTTCATTTTGTTTAAGGCAGTCTGTACATGTCACACTGTACATATGAGAAATTTCGCTCACAGACGTAATGTATTTGAATTCTTTTGGATGACCCTGTAAACAAACAATTGTCTGATCATAACGAATACTTTAGTGTAGCACCGCAATATGATACTGATTTAGAATGTCGAATTGGATTTTCTGCTACTATTTGTTCTTGAGATATTCTAATAACACACAGACACACACACACACACACAGAGAGAGAGAGAGACCAACCACTAAAAACATGATTTTTGAATTCAGAGGGCAAATATAACAAAAGCTAATTTTCGGAAATTTGACTCAAAAACAATTCTTTCTCTACACCGTGTATATGAGTAAGAGAATGTATAAAGAAAGAAAAATGAATTTGAAAATTCCCTTTCAGTACATAAATTATTCATAAATTTTATTTGTAAATTATCAATGAGTATTCTCTTGTGTATTCACTAGGGAAAAGGAGACATAACAGGTTAAAATAGCCGTCTTTCCCTGAATGATTTCTTTTTCTTCCCCCCCCCCCCAAACGCTGATCAACGTGTGCCTTATTACAAAAGCAATAGTAATTCACTTTTGATACAACCCCTTAAGACTTGGCGAAAAATGCTAGAGTTTTCAAATTGCAATAACTCAGCGAGATTTTGACTTAGAGAGATGATTTTTTTTTATTTTGATTGTTAGAGCGAGGAGAATATTTTTCTAAATATAAGTCATATGATAGGAGGGGCCGTATAAAAATTAAATTTCGTATTTAATATGTATACAGCCCCTTGTACAAAAGAATGCCATATCTTAAATCTACTCTTAATTTGCATCAATTTTGTAATTGGAAGTTTGTTTCTATCTTTCTTAGTTTACGAGATAATAGCTGTAACATCTATTTTGAATCACCCGGTATATATACATATATACTAGCTGACCCGACAAACGTTGTTTTGTCATATAAATTATTTCTAGAGAATATTTTGCTAGAAAAAAATAACTAACTTATTGTAAGTGTGTAAGGATGTGGTATATAAGTGGAAGATGTATGGAGCGCTGTGAACGGTGAAAGAATATAAAAATAACAAAACACCAATCATTTATTTTTTTTTAATTTATTAAAATTGATTCTTTAAAATTATATACATATCGCTACTTATAACAATATTACTAAAAAACAATATCAATCCCTTAATGCAACAGAGTGTACAATATTTTTTGTTATCCCATCTTTCGCCAATACAAACAAACTGGATGGTTTGCCCACTCGAGAGCCACGTATAATTGTCCGTGTGAAAAACATGATGTGCTCAAATCTAAGCCACAGACAGACATCGTTTGGCCCTGAGACTTATTGATAGTCATTGCAAATAGCAATAATCTAATTGGAAATTGAGGGCGTTTAAATTGAATTGGCACATCTGTGGGTATAATAGGGATTTGCAGTAGTAATATATTTTCACCTCGGAATTTGTCATTTAAAATGATGGCTTCGATAACATTTTTCATTAATTTTTTTATGACTAATCGCGTGCCGTTGCACAACCGTGGTGGGTTCAAACTACGAAGCAAAATAACCGGAGATCCAACCTTCAGTTGTAAAATATTCGGTGGCATGCCTGGTAAATCCAATGAGTTTAAAAACTTTGTTGGATAATTTACAGCTTCGGTGGCATCGCAAACTGTATCATTAGATTTGTATGACACCAAGTCTCCTGGGAACAAATGTTGTATCTTGAGATTCAATTCGTTGACGTCCACATTTTTTGCTGCTAAAATTGCTCTTTCTGCCAGCCATTCATGATTTGTGTATCGTCTGTGTACATCGGGAAATATCTGGTCAATAAGAGCATCTTGAGAATCAATGATTGTGCAGAAATCGGTCGGTAATTTTATGCATCCAGTTTCATCTGTAGTAACTTTTCCATCGCCGATATCTAACAATTGTTTTGAGAATGTTTCAGCGGATGGATCTTGAAGCTTTTGAACGCACAAATTTACTTTCAGTTGTACTTTTTCAACATTAAGCCACAATGACGATGATTTTAAGCATGCGTTGATCTCATCAGCGTATGTTGAACGCGGAATAATGGGAAGTGCTTCTCTGAAATCACCTGAAAAGAGTAACAGAATGCCGCCAAATAGTTTGTCGTTGTTTTTTATACCTTTCAATGTCCTGTTCGACGCCTCAATCGAATGTTTGTGTGCCATAGTGCATTCATCCCAGATAAGAATTTTACACTATTTCAGCACTGTGGCCATGGACGATTGTTTTTTTATGTTGCACACTGCGTCTGGGTTATTTTGAATATTTAGTGGCAGTTTAAATAATGAATGAGCTGTTCTGCCTCCATCCAATGAATTTGCCGTAATGCCAGATGATGCAACAGCCAATGCGATGCCATTATTTGATCGTATTTGGCCAGAATTAGCGAAATAAGGAATGTTTTGCCAGTTCCACCTGGTGCACCCCAAAAAAAAAAAAGAATCCACCTTGTCCTACCAAAACTGCGAGCATGATGCGGTCGTAAACGGTTCTTTGTTCTTCATTCATTAGTGGGACATTGCGAGCAACAATCGGTGCCATTTCTACAGTATTGTATTGTAGTTCACGATTCAATTCCGTGCTTATTAAATCAGATGCATTCCGATTTGTTGAATGCATACCGAAATGACTGAGTGGTAAGTTGGCAATGATAATGCAAAGATCTTCAGTAGTAATCAATGCTTCATTGTACATAGCGTCACTGAATACTATCGTTAGATCGTTGCACCGTGAACGATGTTGATGCAATATATCATCAGTCATTGAATCTTTGTGATTTTCCCATAATGTCTCTGCTCGGGCCGGAAAACATGTAGTCAACACTATAGCGAATAGTAGACGAATTTGTTTTGCTGTACAGTTCAGTCCTACTTCAGCAAGCATACACTCCCACTGGTTGTCGTCTTCCAGCAATCCAAGTGCAAGGCATGCATCTTTATACGTTTGATACTGTTGTCCATTCACTTCACGTAAATCTTGAAATGACAAAGGGCCGATGACATTAACCAATAACAGTCGAAGATAAAAGCACTCAGTCTGCCTTGGATTGACTCTAAATACTCGTCCCAAGGTGTTTGATTTAAATAAACCGGGTCATGAATCTATCGGTGTGCCTTGCTTGCGGGGCATCCATTTTTTTGTTGGAGCCCATATGAAATAGCGTGGTACTTCTGAATAGAGTAATGTCCGTGCAAAAGCACCAAAAGCATCCGCACGATTACACAATTCAAAAAATTCGGTGAGTGTAGTTTTTGGTGGATTTATAGCACGATCAATCGCTGTCTCGCTCGTGAAATATACGCGCTGGCCATTTTCAAGATGGACGGCTAAATGAAGAACTGCTGGATCCCGTTCATGAATTGGGAAACCAAAGATACGCCAAACAGCTTCATTGGAGCTGACGTACCGGCCAATTTGGTAAAGTGTTATTTCATCGTTGTTATTCACCGGAAGAGCATTCACATTGGTATTTTCAACTCGAAATACAGCCATATCACTGCCTTTATTCACATACTTGCAAATGTATTTGATGCTCTTCACTGAACTGCAGAACTGAACATCAATATGAGCATTGAAGTTTTTGCTCAGCAGAGGCGAATATGGGACCACCCAACGGTTATCAATGTCAATATCTATGTTGTTGACATAGATGACCGCCATAGATGATAAGATTGTCCGCCATTATCGGGATTTCTTCGACGATATATTGGATATCCTTCAACATTTATGATCGTAAAATTTTTCTGAAAACTTTTAGTACATTTTCCATCTGCACAAATAATAATGGCCTAAAAATTCATTTTTCATTTTAACATAAAAAAACTCCGTCGGATATTGACGAATTTTTTAAAAGAATATACCATTTTAACTAATTTTAACATTTTAACAATATTAACGTTGGAAAAATATTTTAAACACTTACGGTTAAAAATTAATTTTTCATTTCGACATTAAATAAATTCTGACATCGTGTTTACGATTCTAAAATATTAACTTTGAAAAAATATTTTAAACACTTCGTAAGATGCGGTTACGATTCTAAAAATATTAATTTTGAAAAAATATTTTAAACACTTCTTAAGATACGGTTAAAAATTCATTTTTCATTTCAACATTAAATAAATTCTGACATCGTGTTTACGACAACTCACGCCATCTAGGTGGAAAAGTTGTTGAAAGAGTTGGTTAAAAATTAATTAAGAAAGAACTAATTAAGTTACAACTTTCATTTGTAAATCTAAACCATTCTCGAATCCACCTGAAGACACACAAAAAATTTCATTAAACTCAGTCCAGCCGTTTAGGAGGAGTTCAGTGACATACACACGCACAAAAGAAATATATATATAAAAATATATATATGTGTGTATAACGCTTCTTCCCATGTTAAGTTGTGAACACGATAACTGGAGTAATTTTTATTTAAATTTAACCAGCTCGGGATATGTTGTCAGGACAGTAAAAATCTCGGTCGAGTTCGTAGATGGGGTATCCAGCTCAAGGGGGGGTGGAAGTGGTGGGGGTGGAAATTTTCATTTGCCCATAATTTCTTTAATATTAAAAATAGGAAAATACTTCAGATCAGGCGAATTATCGCCTTACCCTAAAGAACAACTTTTGTATTTAAACTTTTTCGATAACTTCAATTGCTTAAAAGTTACAAGTTAAAAAGTGATTTTTCGTCACTTGTGATGAAGCCGACATTTTCTATAGCTTTCATTGCAAAAAAATTATAATCTGATGCTTATGTCACGTGCAAACGATAATATAAAAGATCACTGAAAATATAATAAAATTTAAATTTTTTTTTAATTTTAATTTTAATTTAACAGAAAATATGACGTCACAATTACAACAATGTACTGAGAAAAATGAAATAAAATTTTATCCGTGATTTTAAACAAATAAAATAAGAGTTAATAAAAAAAATAAATAAGTGAATAAAATTAACATATCTTAGTGCTAAGCAGATTTAGACTTAGCATTATGACATAGTTGCAAAGATGTAAAAATTAAATGTTATTATTAAAAAAAAAAAAAAAAATCGTGTAAATCGATGCTAAACAAATTAAACTGGCATGGTAGAAAAAGTAATAAATTTGGGGACATTTAGGTATTATCCCTTTAACAAATGAACTAGGGACGATTTTAATGAATTTTCCGTTGAAGTTTATTTTCATGAAAACTTAAATTTAAATTAAAGTATTTCATTACTCTAATTTCCTTATTTTGATAAATAAAATTATACCATTTTAAAACGAACAAAGAACACTCTTTTATTGAAAAATGAACTAATAAATGTTTTAGAAAACTATTACATACTTTTAAATATTTATTAAAAAAAATTAATTGTTGCCACTCGACATTATACAAATACATCCAAATCCTGTGCACATGCGATAGTTTTGTATAAGTATAGCTTTTTTGTTTGCCCCTGGAACCTGCCCCTGATGGGGAAAGTGCCTAGAAACACTTGTATCTAGTATTGTCATTGATTATGAAGTCGTGTGCAAAATTTCAGGTACTTCGGACAACAAAAAGTTGCCGAAAATTGAATATCAAAATTCTGTTACATACATTAATTGTTGCATCATCTCAAGTTAATAAAAGTGTGTTAATTAAAAGCCATGTTAAACGCTTTAATTAATCTTTTAAAACTATAAATTAAAATAATACGTCAATCTTAATACAAATATCGTTTGTGGTGAAGAGTTTAGAATGTCAGTTTAGGCAAGAATTTAAAATTTACGATTGAGAGTAATACGTTACAGCTTCCTTTGACTTTTTATCTTGTCGAAACAAGATATTGGTCTGTGAAGAGATATGAGGTTTTCGCGTGGAAAGAAAATATAATGACGCCAAAGCTGCCTTTCTCCATCGCCAAGCTCGCAAAACTTTGTCGCCAGACAACGAATTTTGTCGCCAAGTCAAAAATTTCGTCATCAACTATAAACTTTTGCCGCCAAATTACCAATTCCATTGCTAAGACGTACGTTTTGTCACCAAAATATCTCCAAATCATACAATTTACTAAATTCATAACAATTAACATTGAAATTCAGCGGTGCCAAATGGCCCAATGTCAACTAATGTTAATGTTAATGTTCCACCTTATGTGAACCAAAACAGTTTCAATTTACAATTTTTACTCATCTGACAATAAGAATCACAAAAACACAATGCAAAACTTTCAATAATTCAATAAAAATTACAATGAAATAACTATCCAAAAACCGCTACCACTTATCTGTATTTGACTTGATCATAGCAACGCCAGGCTTACCAGAGCTTGACCATAGTAAGATCACAAGTGCATTTTCACGTTACTATTATTTTTCTTTTAAAAGAAATATATTGAACAACAGTTATATGGATTTTAAATAAAAATTATAATTTTGATTAAGCTTGGGTGGGGAGGGGGGTGTAGCCCAATAGCCCCCTCCGAGATTCACCATTGCTGGGATTGTATATCTTTAAGACTTCTATGTGTTGAATGATTATGAGCTTGAATTAAAAAAAAAAAATTGAAACATTTACAAACCAATAAACCTAGCCTAAAATTTTAAGTTGAATGAATAAAAACCCTTTTGTAGTTGAAAATTAAATTTCTTGAAAACAGAAGAGCGACGTAAATAATGCAATGTGTGGGAACAAAGCCATTGGCTAAGTATTAATGCATATGTAAAATTTCTTTAGAATTGTAACATGAACATAAAGGATTCTTTGCCTTTAAGCCTGCCGAAAAGGGATTTTTTCAAGTGTGACAACAATCGGATACAAAAAAAATATTTGGACAAAAATGACCACTTCACAAAATTGGTAGTATTTTTTTATCTGGTTGACGGCATCAATACGGTTACTTTATCAAACATTAGCTAAGGGTTCTAACTTTCCATTGATATTCACATGTTTGCATCTATTCTATCAAAAGTTATAAGCCAAAATCAAAACTGTGCCCACAACCGGAGACATTCCCCTATATATATATATGTAATGAATGTAAAAGAGAGTCATCTTATAAAAGGAAATGCAGTAGTCCGTTTAGTTAATCTAATATCCTTTATTAAGTTCTAGGGTGCAGTCATGATGATACAGTCATAGGCTGGGTGTTTGGACATCCTGAACGGATCCTTCCGGAAAAACAATGCCGATGGTCGGCAATTATCCAGCTGCGGGACCCCGAAGGGCCGCGAATCTATTTCGTAAGCTTTTACATGATGGAGTATGAATTTGACGTGGATTTATTAAGCAAGTGATTATCGTAAAAAGCCACGGTTTCTCGTGTGTTCCCGCTTAAATGTCGTATATCTGGGCGGGAACCGAAACTATTCTAATGAATTCTTATTGGATAGTTAGTTAATCTAAATCCCGCCTAATATATATATACATATATATATAGTATAACTAAACAATTTTCCTCAATTAGCAGTGCAATACCTGCCTATTTTAAAGATTAGCAGTGAAACACAAATCAGCATCTTTAACACGTTCAGCCCCACGCAAATTCTTAAAATTCATTAAAATTCCATAATGATTCCTCCTGTAATAAATTAAAATTAAGCAAATTTTTAATAAATTTCCAATCATTAAGTGTAATATTTTTAGTTTTATATCCTATTTTATATCTGCCACCGATGGTTGACGCGGTTTTATATCCTATTTGACACTGTCAGCTACCGATGGCTGACAAGGCGCTCAACGTTTTAATTTTTTATTGGTACTGCTTTCACTTTCGGGGTAAAACTTTCACTGAAATGTTTGAAGTATAACATGTTTTGCACACTCCTAAAGTTTCAAGATGATTCCTTCAGTACTTAGAGATATATGACAAAATGTCTAGAATCTAGAATGGCTGATATGGCGCTCAACGTGTTAAGCAATTAAGTGCGATTAAACTCAAATTATACCAATGAGCTGTGAAATTAGACATCATTATCAATTTACATTAATGCAGAATTGTTTTAAAAGTACTTTTCTATTTTCACATTCTTTTAAAAAATATCATTTTGATTCTGAGTAAGGGTCAGAATTCTCATCCAATTTTTACCTTTGATAACAACCTTGAAAACCTTATTAACTTTAATAGAATCTTAGGATTCTACTTCTATCAGGGATGGAACACGGGCGCAGAATTCATACCACTATCAATGTAAGAAAATTTTCTACTTCTTAAATCAACGATATTATAGGTAGAGAAATTTCATAAACGGATTCCGGTATGAATTCTGCGCCCGTGTTCCATCCCTGTTCTATGAATCATAGGGAGACTACGGGAGCTCAGCCTTCCTCTCTCGCTAACAAATACTTTAAATTCAGAATTAATTAAATTTTCCTTTTTGACTATTGAAACTAGTAAGTCAGTCTCAGCACTTCTTAGGCCCCTTTAACCCTCTGCAGATAATGTCTCCAGTTACTAGTTACACCCCTGTGCATGACCCTTTCTTTTTGAGAAAGCGTTTGATGATTTGCATCTAGTGTATAAAAACAAATTTTATTTGAAAATATGAATCTATATAGACCAAATGCAATATAATGCTCAAAATACAACAGTTTGTTAGAACTTTGCATGGATCAGACTCTGAGGCATAACCAGAGACATTATCTGCAGGGAACTTCCAAGGGAAGTATGAATCAGTAACATTGCTATTGAAACCAAACCAAGCTTAAATTTAAAGAATATGGTCGAAAACATAGGATAGAATGGAAATTTGCTTCTTATTTAATCTTAATTACATTTGGAGAGAATTACTCTAAAAATTAAGTGCTGTGGAAAAGGGGCGGGTACTAATAATACTACAGAATATTAATTCATACCTGGTAACATTTATAATTTATTCTGGAGTACTGTTAGCCCTGGCCTTTTCTCAAACCAGTATCATTTTAGAGAAATTTTCTCCAATATGGACTTGCGATGAAATTAGAAGGAAAAGGCTTTTAAAATATATTGGTGTGGAAAAAAGGGCGGAACTAACAGGACTCCGGAATAAATTATAAATGTTACCAGGTATGTAATTAGGATGTTGGAAGCTATGCAGTGATTTAATTCCATTATATAAAAGGATGATCTTGAAATCCTAAATTGACGGGCAGAAGAGATATAGTAAACTTTATGATATACTGGATCTTTAATTATCAACTAGGGGAAACTAGTGTGGTTTGACCCATAGGGAGACTTGACCCATGAGGGTTTTTCCCATGAAAGGGAAACTTTAGGAAAATGTTAGTCATTATACTGATTGACTAATCATACAACAGCATTTTGCAGGGAACAACCATTGCAGAATCATCAGTGGTTTTCCAGCAATTTAGTGTTGATTTATATTGCAGCTTTCAAGTAAATTTTGGTGACCTTGGACTTTGTTAAATTTGAATTTCGAGTTTTGAGGCAAGTCAATTTTTAAAATATAGTTTTTTCAGTCACTGGCTTAGCTACATATCGGCATATAGTAGCTTCATATAACTGTAATGCAAGTTGCTAAAAAATTAGGATTAACAAAGCAACGCAACTTAAGAAGACTTGACCCAAGCAAACTGGGGAGACTTGACCCAATGATTAACACTTTCGCGACCGCATGCGTTTGTCTTGCTGACAATAAGGCCCGCCTGTGGGCGTTATTCTCCCAAGTTACAAAATTTTCTGTATTCACATTTATATCGCAAATGGATATACATTATAAATATATTCTTTCTAACCAAAAAGATTGTATCCATAGTATATTGATTGTATAAATATGAATATTGGGTAAATTCTTAAGAAATAAATGTCATACAAGCTGCGGAAGAAACGCCCACTGGCGGAGTTACAGATTTAATAAAAGTGGTTATTTAATGCTCTTTGTTTGATTTAATGGCTTTTTATCCTATGTATGATTAAAATATTGTGACTAAGGCCTTTTTTTTTTTTTTTTTTTTTTTAAGAAATAAGTAAAACATTGTGAATATTTAGGCATAATGATTTTTTTTTTTTTTTTTAAAGAAATAATTAAAATATTTTTTAACATTGACATACTTGCCAACCATCTCATTATGATCCGTACAATTTTTAGTACCCGCCTTTTTTTTTTCACACCAGTCATTTTTTAGAGCAATTTTATTTTTATTTAATCGTAACAACACTTGGAGAGAAGTATTCTAAAAGTAAAGTGGGGTGAAAAAAGGGGCGTTTTTTTCAATGAACGTTAACAATTGTACGGTTATTAATGAGATGGTTGGCAAGTATGCATTGAGCCCAATGAATTATTACATAATAAAAAACTGAAAAGAAGAAGAAGAAGAAGAATATATTAGCTACTGTCACACTAAACAGAAGAGAAATAGAAAAAAAAAAAAAGGAATAGACGAGACGTGTAACTAGCGATCCAAGCGTAGAGGAGAGTAACTATGCCTAATTATAAATAATAAAAGTATTACTTTTAGTTTTGATACAGAAATTTTTTTTAAGAGAATTGTTATTCGAGAGTTGAAGACAAATTTATTTTATCAGCGCAAACAAAAACTGTCCAGTCCAAAAAAAAAGGAATAGAAAAGAAAACAATAATTTTTTTTTTGTATTCAGGGATGAGGGTGTGTGTGTGTGGGGGGTGATGTCTCCCTAAGTGGGGAGTCAAATCTCCCTAGACTTAGGGACACTTGACCCATGTGCTGACTTAAGGAATTTATTAATTAATTAATTAATTAATTAATTTTTTTAACCATTTCTAGTGCTATCATTTTTAGCTACAGTATGTACAAAATAACAGACTTTTTGCTCATATTTTTTATTCAGCTCCAACTGTTTTACAAAAAATATGAAAAATTAAAAACCAAAAACTGGGTCAAGTCTTCCTAGTTTCCCCTATATTAAATCGCTCCCAAATCTCAGGCTTTTTACATACCACTATTACTTTATATATTTATATATACATACATACATTTATTTACTGTAAACTCAATTTTTGCGTTAAATAACATCAAGGTAAATGTTTAAGAAAAATGTGGTATTTCAAAAACAGGAGACTTGGTAGCTATGGTATTACTACGTGTTTACTGAATTAACTCGAGAAGCGCAATCCTGATCGCATCATTTTGAAATCGTTTTAATGCCGCGAGTTTAAATATAGCATTAATTGTCAAAGGAAACTTAAAATTATGTAAAAATTTGAATAATACGAAATCACTAAAGCCTTCATAAATTCAACAAAAAACGTTTAAAGATTACTTGAAAATAAATAGAATTCTGACAATTTAAATACGCTTTTATAAATGCATAGTTGCCAACATCCTAATTAATATTCCGTAATACTGTTAGTACGTTTTTTTTTTTTTTTTTTTTTTTTTTAAAGAGTATTTTTCTTCTTATATAATCGTAATTACATTTCGAGAAAATTGTTCTAAAAATTAAGTGATATAAAAAAAGGGGGCGGTTAATCACAGTACTACTGAATATAGACCTGTCAATTATGCTGATTTATCCATAAGAGGAGAAGGCCCAGAGTTCCCAACTTTTATAATTTATTCACGAGCATTTTTAGCTCCGCCTCTTTTTCACACCGGAAATTTTGAAAAATGATTTTCTTCTTATTTAATAGTTGTCACATATTAAAGAGAAATAATCTACAAAATTTCTGGTGCGAGAAGAAGGCGGGGCTGAAAATGCTCGTGAATAAATTATAAGAGTTGGGAACTCTGGGTAGGCCCCACCTTTTTTTTCGCACCCGTATATTTGTAGAGTAACAGTCTTCTTACTTAATCGCGAGTTTATATTGCTGAATATTGCTCTATAAGTTTATTGGTGTGAAAAAAGGCGGGGCCTAACGCTATTATGGATAAATTAGCATAATTATCAGGTCTAAGAATATTAATTAGAATGTTGGCAGCTATGTAAATGACAATTCAAAGTGAACTATGTGGGTCAAAGAAAGCTTTGCCTCAGAATGAATCACATTTTAAAAATTATCTGAAAATATTTGTTAATTAAGTGGGATTATTAAATATAGCTTAAATGTATCATCATGTGCATGTGAAGCATGAAATGTTGCTATCAATTTAAATTATTTTTCAGTTACTGTGAACCGGTTTTACTATATTTTTACTTTCAATACTGAATTTTTCTTTAGAAGTCGTAGCTAATGTATCACTTATTCCATAATAATCAAAATCAAAAGTCCATTCAACATACAACAAAACAAAATTTTATAAGAGATCTTCTCTGAGGAACGCAGTAGACTCGTAATTATTATTATTATTATTATTATTATCATTTTCATTACCGACAAAAATTATTCCACAAAACAATTGCGTGCATATTGAGATAATCGATATATACATTAAGCTGTTTATTATCTGCAAAATTGGGAGAATCGGCAGATGATGTTACTATTCATTTTAATAGTTTTTTTTTTTTTTTTTTTTCTGGTCTTAGAACACTATTTTTTTTAATAGATTTTATGCCTTTTCTTTTCCCCATGGCTTGCAATTACTGACCAATCAATCATCTTACAAAAAGAAATTAGGCTACCATAGTCTTTTACAGAAATTTTAGACTTGACTAACAACTGATAACCGTTGACAACTATTTAATAAAATTGCGATATAAAAATTGTGGTATCCAAATTTTTCTTTGTGAGAATTATAGACCTGATTGTACAATTTTTTAAATTAGTATACATCGCAATTTATCGTCTCAAAAGGCCAAGGAAAATCATGGACAATCTTCGAAACAGATAACCCATTGGAAGTTTATCGAGAGTTTATTATACTTATGTGTATGCTCAGGGTTCATACAAAGGCAAATTCGCTATTTTTATATAGTGATTTTAGATTTGGCTGTTCGTTGATATGCATTGATATCCTTCTAAAAATATAACTATATAAAAATTCCGGTATTCAAATTTCCCTTCATGTTTGTTTTTTCTTCTTCTACTTAGCCTGGTTACGCTAAGTAGAAGGAGATGTAAATTGTGCTCTTTCTTTTAGTTCTGTATCTCAAATTTGTAATTTTCTTCTTCTTCATTCCTTCTATTCTCGTTGTCACTTTCTATTGATTGGAATATGTTTACAAAAAAAGCCTCTTGTTAATAAGATTTAGATAGATATAGACCGTCTAATTATGCCAATTTATCCGCCGTAGCGTTAGGCCCCCGCCTTTTTTCACACCAGTAAATTTGTAGATATTCAGCAATACAAAATCACGATTAAATAAGAAGCTTATTACCCTAACAGCACAGTTAGGCTTAACTTATCCACAGTACATCTTAAGGACGTTTCTGGGATGTCTTTTCATCCAGAAGACATCTTGAAGATATCCTGGAGAGGCGATGTGCTGTCTGGGTACTCTGCCATAGTCTCCTTAAAGAGATGCTGGTCGCGTGGCTCGGAAACTTGGCGATAGTTCAAACTGTAGACAGCGCCACCTGGTACAAATTGCGCGACTTTTTTCATTCAACATTCACCAATAATTTTAATAAGTAATATATGATATATATAATCGACGTTTCTTCGGTTCTATTCGCCTTTTATGTATATCAAATCGCACTTTTAAAAATTTTTAGTGGCTGTTGAATAAAAAAGTCGCACAATATGTACCAGGTGGCGCTGTCTACCTCTTGAACTGTTACCAAGTTTCCGAGCTATGCGACAGGCATCTAGTTTAGAAGGTTATGACTCTGCAAATATACTGGTGTGAAGAAAAGGCGGGGAATAGCACTATTACAGATAAATTAGCAAAATTTGCAGGTACATATATATTAGTACTTGGTAGAAGAAAAATGAATTTCTAAAACATTTTTACGGGAAATAAATCAGAATGTTTCTTGTCTTGAAGCAGTAGGACAAATATAGAATAATAGGATATAGATAAATACAGGAACACAGGATATAGACAAATGTAAGGTAAAATCAAAGGCTTTTTATACTTCATTTTCTTATTTCTTCGAAATTATGCATTGAAGAAATCAACAATAAATTTGATACATTTATTAATTAATTTTATTGGGTCCCGTCTTGTAATTAAGTTTTCAGGCAATTCTAAAATATTTCCAATGCAATGATTTCCCCAATGCAAGTTTAGATGAAATATTGCTCTAATTTGCTCTGTTAAGAAAAATCTTAAATTTCCAATAACTTACGAAATTTTCAAATTAGAATTTTCGCAGACAATGGTGTTCAAGCCATTATCATATTTTAAAAGTGGTCTGATATCTTTACGATGAAAAATTTTTAGGCGTCCTGCAGTGGCGGATCTAGGGAGATAACCCTCCCCCCCTCCCCCTCAAAAAAAAAAAAAAGTACTGACATTCATAACTGAATATTACAATTTAAACTTTTCATTGATCTGGAATAACATCTTGGAAAATCTTAGCCCCCCCCCCCCCCCAAAAAAAAAAAAAAAAAAAAAAAAAAAAAAAAAAAAAGTTAAGTTCTGGATTCGCCACTGGCGTTCTGTATAAGTAGACCAATTTGAGTCCTCGCACGTACGTTTCTTTAAAACGGCTGTACTTTTTTTTCTTTTTTCAAACTCGTCATCTTAACTTTCTTTAGATACACTTTCGTATGTAATTGTTGTTTTTTCGTCAATAATTCATTTTGTCAAGTTTTTGTGAAAGTCAGTATCTCAAAATGTGAATGGTTAAGCAAACCTTTGCCCTATTCTGCCATGTTAAGAAAATCGTAAATTTCGAATAACCTACGAATTTTTTTAATATTAGAAAATTCCTAGTTAATGATGTTTATGTCAGTTTCCCAAATGATATTTTAAAAGTGATCTGACATCTTTACAATGAAAACATCCCTCAAAATAGACGTTTATGCAAAATTTTACCCTATTTTTGAATGTTAAGAAATTCGTAACTGTTAAATAACTTACGAAGCGTTCAAAACCGAAATTTTCGTAGTTAGTTACGTTCATGTCAGCATGAAAACTGATATTTTAAAGATAATCTGACATCTTTACAGTAAAAAACATTTCTTTTAATGTACGTTTTTGTGACTATTTGCCTTATTCTCCCATGTTAAGAAATTCATAAATTTCGAATAACTTATGACGTTTTTAAATTAGAATGTTGAAAATCATTATGGTTCTTGCCAACGTCATAAGTAACATTTTGAAATTGTCCCGCCATCTTTGCAATAATTCGTTCTTGAGATATCGTGTTGTTGCGTACTTGGGGGTTCGTGAGTTGTCCGAGAATGAAAGGCCAAACGTACAAAAATTCAGTAGTTTATTCACAGAAAGTTCCAGAAAAATACAGGTCTATAAACCAAGTATCAGCTTCTATTCGACCAGTAAACACAGCTTAAACAACAGCTGTGAATAGCAAATCCACAGTACAAACTGTATAGCAATAACACTTAAAGCAAGTCTCTTTCGAAGAGGCTCAATGCAAGCTGACCGACTCTGATCACAGACTGAACTGAACTAACTGCCTTGGCGAGAAAGCGCTTCTTATATACTGTTCCATGGAATCCAGATTTTTCGAGAAAACTCTAGAAAGTGGTCAATTAATCAACTTACAGCTTCCATATTTGGTATACCCCTTATAAGGATTTTCTCGCCAAGGTCGCCAAAAAAATCGCCAAGGTGGGAAAAATTCGCCAAATTTGGCGCCAAATCCATTACCTGCCTTATTGGGCTTTTTAATGCGTTTTTAAGGGGAAATAAGGCTATTTCAACGCTAAAATGACTAGAAATGGACAAAATTAGCACTTTATCAACTTACTAAGCCTCTTTGAAAGAATTTATACGAAAATAAACACAATTATTTACAATTTTGTAACACTGTCCCCCTCCCAAGGACTGCGCGTCCCGGGCAGTGCAACCCTTGGTTAAGAGGCGAAACTAACCAAATTTACACAATCTCAAATACAAAAACTAAGTTGCATATAACGACAAAATAGAAACAAAAATCAAGTGAGAAATATTTACAAAATTCACAAATATGTACAAGTATTTATATACAAATATTTACATTACGCATGCGCAAATTTTACCAGTATTTACATTTTTAATTTTAATATTACCGATACTTGTGGTACTTGGCTAGCCTATTATAGTGCACCACCTTCGGTTTTGATGAAGGTGTTTTAGTGATCCGCACCACTACATCATTCAGCCTTTTTAAGACTGTGTATGGTCCGTCCCAGTTGCACTGTAACTTGGGAGAGAGCCCTTTGCGTCGAACAGGATTCCACAACCAGACCTTCTCTCCTTCCTGGAACTCATGTTGCGTAGCCTTTAGATCGTATTGCAGAACCGCGATAACTTGGCACGCGAATCACGTGTTTTCAGATGATTCCATTAATGAAATAAGGTGAGAGGTTGTGTTTCCATGGTAACACAGAGTAGAGTGGCTTCCAGATTTGGCGTTGTTAGCCCGTTTCTTAGTGTGAAATTATAATTTGAAGTTGTTGATAAACTTAATGTTTGGAGGTATTTTTAATTACTATTTAAAAGAAGTGTTCGGAGGTACTATTGTTTACAAATTTTAAAGTTTCGGCGATCAAATAAATTTCAAAAAGAAATTTTGATTTTTTAAAATAAAGTAATCTTAATGGCTTCCGAGAAGTAATTTTTAAGTACAATCATTATCAGCAGAAAGGTATGAAAGAAGTAACTTAATTAAACTTTTAAAAAGTTTATTCCTACAATGTATGAAATAAAAGAAACCATGATTAATACCATTACAGTTTTGATAAAATAAACATTAAATTATTGTAATTGTCATTAAATAACATGACATAATCATATAATGGTTATAATAAAAGTAGAAAGGAAGAAATTTAATTAATCACGATAGTTAATATTTACAAAACATTCAATTATGATATATATTTAGATTTAAATAATTGAACTAATCATAATAGTGAATATCTAAAAAAAAAAAAAAAAAAAAAAAAAAAAAGAACTGTTTTACGTATACTTTAAGAAGTTAAAAGGCTAAACGAATAAATTTTAGGGATTTAATTAATTTAAATAATAGAAATAAACATACATGTGAACACAAATTATAAGCAATGTTTAAAGCTATTTTGTTTTATCGATTTTCTGCATATCTGATAAAAAAAAATTATAAGAAATAATTCAAACAATATTTAAATTTACAAAATTTAGCATTTTCTATTTAATTAGCAACAATAGACACTTTGACTGCTCGTATAGGTGCCAAAGAAGCTGGTAAGTCAAAGAATTGTTTGGCGAAAAGAACTGCCGCTAAGCATCATTTGCATGTCATTCGGCCGCCCCTTCTTCAAAATGAACTATCCCAAGGTCGTATGCCATCTTTTCGCGGTTGCACAGTACCTTGTCTTCATTTTCTCCGTTGCAATGTGAATCCACTCCCGAGGAAAGTTGTGTACGTCCTCAAATCGTGCCTGGAGATCTTGGATGTACTCCTCGGGCGATGAAGGCGCATCGGGTGGACAACCAAACAGGAGATCACATGGGAGACGAAGTTCACGTCCAAAGAGCATCTGGGCTGGAGTATAGCCGGTGGTTTCATGGACAGCACTTCGATAAGCCAGCAGGAACAATGGCAACTTCAAGTCCCAATCTTGCTGGTTCCTTGATACTAGAAGAGAGAGGTTATTCAGGATGGTACGATTGAACCTCTCGACCATGCCGTCCGACTGGGGATGTAAAGGTGTTGTCCGGATTTTGTTTAGACCGAGTAGTTGGGACAGTCCTTTGAAAACATCAGAGGTAAAGTTCCTACCTTGGTCGGTATGAAGTTGTAGGGGCGTGCCGTAACTTGACACCCATTGCTGCACTAGGACCTCTGCGACTGTGCATGCCTCTTGATTGGGAATGGGATATGCCTCAGGCCACTTGGTGAAATAGTCCATCATGACGAGGATGTATATATTTCCACTGGAGGTCCGTTGCAAAGGACCCAAGTTGTCGATTGCAATCCGTTTAAATGGTGCTCCCACGTTATACCGTTGCAGTCTTCCTCGACTTCGTTTCCGCGGGCCTTTACGTGCCGCACAAGCATCACAGGATTTACACCATTTCTCCACATCCTCCTTTGCCTTGCACCAGTAGAAGCGTTCCCGAACTTTCTGAAGAGTCTTCATTACCCCAAAATGGCCTCCGGTAGAGCTACTATGCAGTTGTTCTAAAACAGCTGGAATTCTTGATCTTGGTAATACAATCTGCCATCGGAAGCTTTTCCCATCCTCAGATTCCCACTTTCTGTATAATACGCCGTTTCTGATATGAAGAGAGTCCCAAAATGCCCAATAACTTTTAGTAATGGGACTAAATCTGGAAATGTCCTGCCAGGTAGGTCTGTTGCTGGTCGTCTCCTTCAGCTGTAATATTGGATTTATGTCAGGATCTTCCAACTGGGCTTGTCTAAGTTCTTTGTCACTCCATGGATCGGGATCTTGTTCTGATGGTGTTGAGACAGTGACTTGGCCGGCAACCGGATTTATCGGCAGGTATTTCTGTTCGGCTCTAGAGCAGTACTTGCAGCTTTCCGAGCAGGGCTTCCGTGACAAGGCATCTGCATTACCATGTAGAGTCCCTTTACGATGGCGTATCTCAAAGTCATATTCCTGGAGACGTTGTATCCACCTGGCAATCTGTCCTTCCGGGTTCTTGAACTGGAGCAACCACGTCAAAGATGCATGGTCAGTCCGGAGCAGGAATCTTCTGCATAGAGGTAATGATGGAAATATTCTATGGCTTTTACGATGGCGAGTAGCTCTTTCCTGGTGGTACAGTAATTTCGCTCTGGTTTAGACAGGCATTTACTCCAATAGGCAATGACACGTTCTTGACCATCAATTTCTTGCGACTGAACAGCACCGACACTCTCATGGCTGGCATCTGTATCAAGTATGAACTGTCTGTCGGGCTGTGGATACGTCAAGACAGGCGATGATGTTAAGGCCTCTTTAAGTCGCTTGAACGCATTTTCACATTTATCTGTCCACAGGAACTTCTGTTTGGCTTCCGTCAGCTTGTGGAGTGGTCTGGCAATATTTGAGAAACCCTTGACAAACTTCCTGTAGTAAGTGCATAACCCCAGGAAACTTCGTAGTTGGTGTATATTTTCAGGGCGACTCCAGTTCTCGACTGCAGAGATCTTCTCAGGATCAGTTCTCACACCTTCGGCAGAGATGATATGGCCGAGGTAGCTCACTTCACGACGAAACAAGTTACACTTGCCTGGATTCAATTTGAGGTTAGCCATTCTGAGTTTCTCCAGCACCTTTCGGATGTTTCGTAGATGGTCTTCAAAAGTGCACCCCACAATGATAATATCATCCAAATACACCAAATAAGCCCCATAGGAAAGTCCTTTTAGCGCGGTCTCCATCAGGCGTTCGAAGGTGGCAGGAGCATTACATAATCCGAACGGCATAACTTTAAATTGCCACAGTCCTTGTCCCGTGGTGAATGCAGTCTTTTCACGATCATCAGGATGTAATTCTACTTACCAGTAACCGCTCTTCAGATCCAACGTCGAGAATCATTTATTGCCAGCAAGTGTGTCTAATGTGTCGTCAATTCTGGGAAGAGGGTAACTGTCTTTCTTCGTGATGTCATTCAAACGACGATAATCCACGCAAAATCTTGTTGAACCATCCTTTTTCCGCACCAGTACTATGGGAGAGGCCCAAGAACTCGTTGATGGCTCGATGACATCATTGTGCTGCATTTCACTTAGAAGTTCAGTGACCTCTTCCTGTTTAGCAAATGGAAGTCTTCTTGGATGTTGTTTGATTGGAGGATGATTTCCTGTATCAATTCTGTGCTGTGTGATGTTCGTTCTCCCGACGTCTTCAGGTGTTCGAGAAAAAGGTCTTTAAATTCTTGGAGTAGCTTCTCCGCAGCACATCTCTGTTTACTTCCTAATTCTGCATTCTTGAGTAGTTCCGTTGTTAATTGCTCAGAAGACCTGGATTCGGTTGATTGAGTGGGGCGGTTTATGCATGTTACAGGAGTGCAGGCTGCTAACACCTCATCCTTCTTCACTGTTCGGACCTTATCGCTGATGTTTGCGACTCTCACAGGAATAGTACTCTTTGAGAGATCAACTAGAGATTAAGCTACCAGAACTCCTCTTTGGCTATTGTCTGTATTCGGGTATTCAATCAGTCCATAGCGGAAGTATTGCTTTGTAGGTGGTGTTCCTGAAACTATTGTCTCTGTGTGTGGAGGGATGGAAATTTCAGACTTGGCTGTTATCTGGCAAATTGTCTGAATGTCTTGATTTTCAGTGTTCAACACAGCGATGTCTTCCGAACTCGAATGCAGTTCATTATTCTTGAAGTCCAATTTAAAGTTAAATTTTCTCAGGAAATCAATTCCAATGATTACAAGATCTCTTATATCTGCCACATACGCCATATGATGGTAACTGGCATTCCCAAAAGTGATGATCAAGTTCATTTTTCCATATATTTTGATTTCGTCTCCGGTCACAGTCTGGAGCTTAACGCAGGGCGGCGTCCAGATGACCTTCCCTTTTAATTTTTGAGCCAAATCCGTTCTAATGATGGTCACGTTGGCTCCCGTGTCCAGAATCATCCGGCAGGTGGTGTTGTTAACTTGGCCATAGACATAAAGTCCATTATCGCCGCCACTCATTGATGAAACATGAAATACTGTAAATTGAGGCTCTTAGTTTCCCTGCTGTGATGGTGAAGCCGGGTGATTTCCTATAGTTGGTCGTACAGGGCAGTTCCTCTTTACATGACCATCCCCTCCACAGCCCCAGCACTTTATCTTCCGATCCTTTATTTCCTTATTATTCTCCAGGCTGCGCAATCTCTTTAAGATCTCTTCGATACTTCTCTTAATTTCATTTTCACCAGCAGGCGTATCGTTTAAAGAGACTGCTCTTACGGTATGGCGGTCTTTACAGGAGGCTTGTTGGGCTGCCTCTATCCTAAGTGCATAGCCTAAAGCTGATTCTACGTCTCTGATGTTGGAGAGTCTCAGCGCTTTTTGAATTTCTGGATCACGACAAGCATCGATAAAGTACTGAAGAGCTAAGTCGTTTCGAGTGTCAGCATGACAGTCTGATAATGCTAGGTGTGACAGTCTTTGAATGTCCGCTGCCAGCTCCTGCAAACTTTCGCCCGTTTTCTGGTAACGAGATTTTAGCTGAAAGCCAATATAGTCCTTAGAACACTTCTCTCCAAACCGTAGCTCCAGTGCTCTAGTCAGGGACTCGAAGTCGTTCCTTTCTTCTTTAGAAACATTTCTCAGGATCTCGGCTGCATCTCCCCGTAATGCTGCTGCTAAGTGGACTGACTTGGCGGTAGAGTCCCAGCCGTTAGCTTCAGCAACGATGGAAAACTGCGTCTTATATAAATGCCAGGAGGAACTGCCGTCGTAGGTGGATAGCTTAATAAATTCCTGATTCTGGATTCTTTTATCTCTCTATTTAGTTTCCTGAGGCATGGATTCTAACTTTTCTTCGAGATTCCGAATCTTGCTCTGCAGTTCATTCCCTATTACTTCTCCGTTCCACTCTTCTTTCATTTTTCTCTCAAGATCTTCCTCCATTCTCTTAAACTTGCTTTCTATCTCTAAAACCCTTCCTTTCAGCTCTTGATCAAAGTTTTCTTTAAATTTCCCCTCAAAATTCTCTTCTATTTTCATAAATCTCTCTTCAAAATTCTTTTCTACTTTCATAACATTTTCCTCTATCTTCATTGCTTTCTCTTCAAAACTCTCTTCTATTTTCAAACTTTCTCTTCAAAGTTTTCTTCTATCTTTATAACTTTCTCTTCTATTCCATCCATTCTATTTTCCATCACCGTTAATTTACCCTCGATTGATTCTTTCACCGTTGAAAGCTCTCTCTTCATCTCATCTTGATTAGATTTAATTTCTTCGGTCAAACTGGCTTCCATCTTTTCCTGAACTGCTTTCATTTCCCTCTGTCCTGTTTCTATTTTCTCTATCAATCCGGTGTTCATCTCTCTCTGTCCTTCTGTCATTTCATTCATCTGCGTAGCTAAGCTTTCTAGAAGTTTCTTCATCTCTTGCTCCATAGATGTAGTTATCACCATTCACAGACAACCCCACTCCTGACACCAGAAATGTTGCGTGCTTGGGGGTTCGTGAGTTGTCCGAGAATGAAAGGCCAAACTTACAAAAATTCAGTAATTTATTCACAGAAAGTTCCAGAAAAATACAGGTCTATAAACCAAGTATCAGCTTCAATTCAAGCAGTAAACACAGCTTAAACAACAGCTGTCAATAGCAAATCCACGTACAAACTGTATAGCAATAACACATAAAGCAAGTCTCTTTCGAAGAGGCTCAAACAATGCGACATTGACAGAAGCTGATCTCAGACTGAGACTGAACTGACTGCCTTGGCGAGAAAGCGCTTCTTATATACTGTTCCATGGAACCCAGATTTTTCGAGAAAACTCTAGAAAGTGGTCAACCAATCAACTAACAGCTTCCATATTTGGTATATCCCTTATAAGGATTTTCTCGCCAAGGTCGCCAAAAAAATCGCCAAGGTGGGAAAAAGTCGCCAAATTTGGCGCCAAATCCATTACCTGCCTTATTGGGGCTTTTTAATGCGTTTTTAAGGGAAAATAAGGTTATTTTAATGCTAAAACGACTAGAAATGCACAAAATTAGCACTTTATCAATTTACTAAGCCTCTTTGAAAGAATTTATACAAAAATAAACACAATTATTTACAATTTTGTAACAATATATTTCTTTTGTGCGTGTGTATGTCACTGAACTCCTCCTAAACGGCTGGACCGAGTTTAATGAAATTTTTTGTGTGTCTTCAGGTGGATTCGAGAATGGTTTAGATTTACAATTCAGTTCAATCGGATAATTGGATCAAAATATATTTTAAAAAAACTCCATTTTAACTTTAAAATGATTAAAAAGAAAAATATATTTGATGCCAAAATATACAAAATTCACGTTTATTTATTTTTTTCCGGAAATAAAATATTTTTAATTTCGCGTGATAAACAATAAAAATTAGAAGAAAAAAATTAGTATACTATGAAAATATTCACGTGTAAATAAATATTTTCATAGGTAGTACTTTTCTTTTCTACAGTAAAACAAAATTTTTCGTTTTAATTGATACTTTATATGTAACGTATAAAGGTTATTTTATGTTTTCACCTTAATTGTAAATAGTAATAATTTCGAATTTATTAGAATTTTTTATTTTTATTTTGTATATATGATAAAACAGTTTTTCTTTTTTCTTTTTTTTTTTTTTTAGTGCTAGAGGCCTATTTCAGTCGGTACAGCGTTGTCGAATTTTTATGCGTCACTCTTAATAGTACTAAGGGCCTATTTCAATCGGTTTATTGAATGGGGATTTATTGAATGAAGGTTTTGTAGATAATTTGATTACTCTTAATAGTGCTAGGGGCCTATTTCAAGCGGTTTATTGAATGGGGATTTATTGAATGAAGGTTTTGTAGATAATTTGATTACTCTTAATAGTGCTAGGGGCCTATTTCAGTCGGTTTATTGAATGGGGATTTATTGAATGAAGGTTTTGTAGATAATTTGATTACTCTTAATAGTGCTAGGGGCCTATTTCAGTCGGTTTATTGCGAAGCAGGACACTTTGGTCCCGCCGTTTTGGTCCCGCCACTTTGGTCCCGCCATTTTGGTCCTGCCGTTTTGGTCCCGAGGAAATTTTGGTCCCTGGCCATTTTGGTCCCGAGACATTTTGGTCCCACCAATTTTTTGCAATTTTTTAAATATGTATCAGTTTTTTAATATGACAACATATTTATTGATACGGGAAAATTGAAGTGCTCTTAGAATATTTTTAATTAAGGAATATCTTACACACAAATATATAAATTTTCGACATTACGATTGCTGCCTAACTATTGAGATTCGGAGAATTTTTTACTAATTTTTTTACGAACATTTTATTTATTTCTTTTATGCAATTGCACTTTTTTTTTAATTGATATTTTTTTCATTTGATCTCGATTTAACTTACTTCAATTGTAATTTGAATTTAAATTTACTATCAGTGACAACATTTTGTGATTTTAAAAGTATTGTTAACAATAACAACAGTAGATAAAGTTTGAATTATTTTAAAAATATTAAAATACAGAAAATTTTTGCTTAAATAAAGGGAAAAAGAAAGAAAGAAAATCTTACGATATTAAATATAATTTTCTTTTAGTGGCAGAATGCTATTTCTTTCAAAGAATTAATTATTGACCTGCTTCCATCATAGACTCTTCTTCATAAGCATAATCTTGGGATCATTTATGATGTTCTTGAATTTATATAAGAATTTATTCATATATATATATATATATGTGTGTGTGAGAGAGAGAGAGAGAGAGAGAGAGAGAGAGAGAGATACGTTTCATTCGATTTGATTGTGATTTAATTTTTATCATTAATCTAAGAGGAATTTATTTCAAATCTGTGTTATATTGATAATAATGATAATAAAATGCATGTTTGTTTGTCCGTGATACTTAATTACGTTAACCGTGTATATATGTGTAAATTACTTTTATTTCAATTACAATGGTTTTATTTTAAAAATGAAAAAAATGTAAGCAGTCCAATATTTAATTAACTGTGCGCATTGCAAGTATAAATGTTCAGAAAATGTTGATGTACAATTTTTATCTTTTTAGTTTAATATTATGTTAAAAAAAAAAAAAAAAAAAAAATCTGTCTGATATGTCTCTATGACTAAAACTAATGCCCGCATTGAAATCTCTGTAGCACATTGAGATTCGTTTCGCACATGTTTCTCCCACAGACGGCATTTCACTGTTTTGTTTCAGCGCATTTGAAAAAAAACTAGTATGTTGTGGCCACCACAAGACTTTCTTCTATATTTTCCTATACATATTCAATCAGTAACAATATTACAAAAAAGAAAAAAAAATACGATTTTTTTTTTTTTTTTTGTAAAAATTAATACATATTCAATCACTAACAATTAAAAAAAAAAAAAAAAAAATTCTTTTTTTTTTTTTTTTTTTTTTTGTTAAAAGTAAAAAAAAATCGATAACTTTGTTTTAAATTATCACAGATTTATAGTTCAACCATTCGTTTTAAAGGTATTGACGAGATCTTTCGAATGATACCCATCTTCAAAATTTAAGCGATGCCCCCATCATGCACAATTTTTTTTTCCTAGTTACGTACAACTATTATCAATAATTCATATTAATTTTACAATCACAAGTGTAAAATAACTCTTATTATGCACATTTATACGAATTTTTGTCCTATTCTGCCATGTTAAAAATTTAGATAAAATGCTATCACAGCGCCTCCTGTTGAGCTATTGATCCCCAAATATAATTAGCACCAGTTTATGTCGGGGACCAACTAAATACCAAGTTTGGTAAAATTTCGTTAAAAAAAAAAAATCGATAACTTTGTTTTAAATTATCACAGATTTATGGTTCAACCATTCGTTTTAAAAGTATTGACGAGATCTTTCGAATGATACCCATCTTCAAAATTTAACCCCCCCGGGGGGGGTACTTCCCCCCCAGGGGGGGAACCGATGCCCCCCATGCACAATTTTTTTCCTAATTAACTACTACTATTATCAATAATTCATATTAATTTTACAACCACAAGTTTAAAATAACTCTCATTATGCCCATTTATACAGAATTTTGTCCTATGCTGCCATGTTAAAAATTTGCATAAAATGCGATCACAGCGCCACCTGTTGAGCTATTCATCCCCAAATCTAATGGGCACCAGTTAATGTCAGGGTGCAACTCAATACCAAGTTTGGTTAAATTTCATTCATTGGTTCGTGAGATACAGCGTCCACAAAAAAATGATACAGACACACAGACAGACACACAGACACACAAACAGACATTTTTTAAAAACTATCAATTTGTGTTCAGGACATCCCAAAACGTGTAGATCCGTCAAAAAACGGAGGTCGAAAATTTTCGCGAATCCAATACTTTCTCTATATTACATATAGAAGAAAGTAAAAAGGGATGGGAGGGGCTTTTAATGGACATTTTCTTAAACAATATTGTAAGGGGTTATAATGGAATAAAAATGCTTTTCCAATTCTATGTGATATGTAACTATTTCCTGTGTTTGACAAATATATCCGGATTGACAGAGAAGAAAATGACTTAAGTTTAGCAGATCTGTACAAATTATTCCCGAGATCATTATTTAGGTTCCTCGCATCTTCTTTTACTATTAAACTCTAACATTTAGGAGATGCTTCGATAAAGCATTGATTTCCTACAAATTTTGTATTCGAGCACTCTAAATATGAATATGATAATTAAGAGCCGCATTACAGTGTTTTATATATATTAAAAACCTTGTATTTTATTTAAACTAAAATTTTGCAGGCTTAGATAAATTAACAATGCTTAGATCTGCGCTGATAACTAATACCTTTATGATTCAAAACTCGATCCGAAAAAATAAATTTTCTGTTCCATCTGTCCTTACAGTTACCTCATTTTCAACAAAGGTTGTAGATATTTAACTATCCAATTGAAAATATTCGTCTAAGTTCTCTTTTGCCCGAAGTTCTCTCATGTACGAGTAATTGCTGTCCTTTTACCTCTATCGTACAAAGAAAAAAATCTAAATCTCAAAATTTTAGACATTTTTTTCAGTTTTATTTGTTACTACAACTTTCTGTTGCAAAATAATAATAACAATAATAATAATAATAATAATAATTTTCCTACCCCCATGTTTCCAAGTCAAATGACAAAAATTCGAAATATGAAGAAGAATTTCGCTTTTTTTCTGTAATACTTTGATTATTCCTGATATCGGGACCAAAGTGGCGGGACCAAAATGGCAGGACCAAAACGGCGGGACCAAAATTTCCACGGGACCAAAGTGGCGGGACCAATTCGGCGGGACCAAAGTGGCGGGACCAAAACGGCGGGACCAAAGTGTCATGTACCCGGTTTATTGAATGGGGATTTATTGAATGAAGATTTTGTAGATAATTTGATTACTCATAACGAAGGTTACAAGTTTTTAAAAAATATAAAAAATTCTCCCCCTCATTGGGAAAAAGAGAAAAAACGTTGTTTTGCGGCTATAAGACAGTTTGGACTTCCAACGTTATTTGTTACAGTATCTGCAGCTGAAACACATTGGTTTGATTTAATGAAAACTTTATCATGGAATTTAGATCGTCACGAATTAACTAAAGAAGAATTTGTCGATATTAACAAGTTTAGCAGTAGGCCTCTGGCACTAAATTAAAATCTGTCAATGTCAGATTTTCATGTTTTAAATAATGAAATAATGTCGTGTCTGTATATATATTTTTTTTCGTATGGAACAGCTTTAGTTTGGAAAAATTTGAAATTTGGCACCGAAGTAGTACGGACGTTTCTCACCAAGATCGTCAGTTACGCAATTGAGATAGCCATGTTAATTCATCGCAAAAATGGCCAAAAATATTTAAAGTCGACAAGGGGGGGGGGGGGGAGGTCTATACTAAAGCTGTGCCTTTGTATTTATCTTTATATATATATATTTCTTTTGTGCGTGTGTATGTCACTGAACTTCTCCTAAACGGCTGGACCGAGTTTAATGAAATTTTTTGTGCGTCTTCAGGTGGATTCGAGATTGGTTTAGATTTACAAATCAGTCCAATTTAAATTGTTTATTTAATTAATTTATCACTTATAAATTGTTGTTGATTTTGGAATGTTTCACATTGGATCCGGCAGACTGCGATACGATCGTAATATCGAATATTCAATAATACACAAGCGAAGTGATGACGTCACTGGCCAACCGTGGATGCAAGAAAAATATTTCCAATGTTAATCGCCCATTGGATTTTTTGTAAAAAATTACTAAATATCGAGGAAAATTATTTCCCGATTTTAATCCCCATATTTGGGTATAGATATGTATTAGCATGCGTTAGATTGAGTTATTTTTGCTGTAAAATTGATAAAATTTGAATTTTTAATCTCAAAACTCTCTGATCCTTGGCGGAAAAAAAAATATCGCCATATCATCTGGCGAACATATTTAATTTCTTTCAAAAATAATGGTTATTTCAACAACTTATATTAAGAGAGTAATGAATAATATGAAACAATTTCGTACAATACATATTACGAAAATATACATCTGGCATGTATATTTTCGTATTTCCTTTTTGATCGCCAAATTCAAAAAACGCCAAGGAAGACAGAGTTTTGAAATTTAAAATTAAAATTTTGTCAATTTGAGAGCAAAATAACTCATTCTAATACATGCATACGATAACTAATACATATCTATACCCAAATACGGGGATTAAAATCGAGAAATAATTTTCCTCGATTTTTAATAATTTTTTATAAAAAATCCAATGGGAGATAAACATAGGAAATCTTTTTCTTGCATCCACTGACGGCCAGTGACGTCACACGTCGCTTGCGTATATTCTATTGTAATTCCAGTTTGTCCTTACAGTTGGCGCTGCGATCAAATTCAGGAAAATATTTTGTCACTTCGTGTTATCATTGTTATACAATTACCTTTGAAGGGTGGAATGCCAAGTCAAGACTAAAACGATCTTCACCCATGCAATATGATAGAGATATCAGAGCAAGTATTGGCCTTGAACACAACAAATGGGTTATTGTTCAAGAAACTATCTCTCGCAAAAGGCTTCCACTGAACACCAACATTCATACCGACCTTTTAGAGCCATGCAACAAAAATGAACAGAATGATATCATTAGGAAAAAGGGACTCGATACAATTGAAAACTTTCCAAAAGAGAAGTTTGTACATGCATATACAGATGGTTCCCTGACAAAACTATCACCAATGGGGGTTCAGGTGTGTTTTTAACTACTCCAGATGATACGTCTCACCAGGGCAAATTTGGTGCGGGAAATATAGCCTCTAACTTCACCTGCGAGCTACGTGGAATTCTGGAGACACTTAATATGTATAAGTCCCTTCCCACTACTAAGCAGGCAGAGGGCCTAGTTGTTTTCTACGACTCGAAGGCCGCCCTCCAGGCCATTTCAAAGGGGCACTCTTCTATCACCCATGAAATCATCTCAGGACTTCAAGATCTTCAAGCTATAAATAAAACCAGTACACTTCAGTGGATACCTGCACACGCTGAAATAGCAGGCAACGAAAATGCTGATAAACTAGCCAAGGAGTGCAGAAATCTCAACAATAACAGCAACAGTGTCTCTCTTCAACATGCAAATGCAATAACTAAATCTAAACTTAGAGAAAAAACAATCCAAACGAAACACCAGCTTTGTAAAATAAATGCAGATCGATTAATAACAAAAACTATAATAAGGCTAAGAACCGGTCATCACAGAGGCATGAAAATTAATAAAGAGGGTGGAAGGGTGTATAGAAACTGTAACAATTGCCCAGATACACAGCACACAGCTTACACCTTGCCATATCTTAGAGTATCCGGCAATAAGTGCGAACTTGAGAGAAATTGTAGTATTGACGTCACTGATAGACCTATATGACGACAACATCCAACAAATCGCAGATGCAGTTATAAAGATCCACGGTTTTATCTAATTCGACTACGTCATGGACACGACAAAAAAAAAAAAAAAAAAAAAAAAAAAAAGTTATACAAAAAAAATTGTGTCCTAATAGAAATATTACATCAAGATGTAATTAGTGTTTGAAGAGTTTTGAAGTGTGCATAAAAAACTATACATTTTGCAAATTTAGCGCGGAATTCGAGTGAGTATTTTATATAATTTTCTATCAAATTTACACGCACGTTGATTAACAACCACCCTAACCTACAAATTTATTTGTGTAGCTAATTTATTATATTTTATTAGTTCCCCATCATACTATAGGTATGGGGAACTTAGGTAATCGTGAAAAATTTGGACCTCGGTTTTTTTACTTTTCTACACGTTTTCAGGTGTGAGGAATCCGAAAATGACAAAATTTCTATGGTGTCTGTCTGTAGGGTGTCTGTTAGTCTGTTAGTCTGTTAGTCTGTTAGTCTGTTAGTCTGTTAGTGTGTTAGTCTGTTAGTGGGTCAGTCCGTTAGTTTGTTAGTCTGTGTACACGATATCTCAAGAACAAATTGTCGCAGAGAGGTCAGATCAGTTTTAAAATATTACTTTCAACACTGGCAAGAACCCTATTCATTTGCAACATTCGATTTTAAAAACTTCGTAAGTTAATCGAAATTTACGATTTTCTTAACATGGGAGAATAGGACAAAAAATCACTTAAACGTGCATTAAATGAAAACTTTTTATTGTAAAAATGTCAGACCAGTTTTAAAATATCAGTTTTGATGCCGGAATGAACATCAGTAACTATAAATATGCTACTTTGAAAATTTCGCAAGTTACTGGAAATTTACGAATTTCTTAACATGGCAGTATAGGGGAAAATTTCACATAAACGTCAATTTTGAGAGATATTTTCATCGTAAAGATGTCAGACTACTTTTGAAACATTATTTAGGACACTGGCATGAATATTAATGACTATGAATTTTCCAATATAAAGATTTCGTAAGTTATTGGAAATTTACGAATTTCTTAACATGGCTGAATAAGAGCAAAATTTCACATAAACGTCAATCTTGAGGGATATTTTCATCGTAAAGATGTCAAACCACTTTCGAAATAATATTTAGGATACTGGCATGGATATCATAGACTATGATTTTTCCAATTTAAAAAATTCGTAAGTTATTTGGAATTTACGATTTATTTAACATGTCAGAATAAAGCAAAATTGAGCATAAACTTCCATTTTGAGGATCCTAAATACGTTAGACAACTTCAAAATTACGTTTATGATATTTGTTTGAACATGATTGAATACAAATATTCTAATAGGAAAATTTCGTAAATTATTCATAATTTACGATTTTATCAACATAGCGAAATTGTAAATTTTTCATATAAATATGAATTTGAGGATTATTGCATTGGAAATAGTAGCATGAAAACTAAACAACGAAATTGACCCTGATAAAATAAATTAATAGATTAGAATAAGATAAATATATCGAAATGAACGGTGGATAGCCTATTAGGCGGGGATTTCATTCTGTCACTGTATGAAGCTTTGGTCAAATTGATTTCTTTTAACATTATTGCCGAAACGTCAGTGGAGGCCCTCTGTTGAGACTCAAAACGGTTTTGGGCTGTGTCTGTCTGTCTGTCTGTCGCGCGATTGCGGCCGCCAAAAAAGCGCTATTTACTTGAAATTTGGTACACATGTTCATGAGCCCCACGAAATCAGCTGTATAGTTTTTGGTATGTATTCCATTTGTAGTTCGTATACAGGGACACGCCAAAGTTTTTCTTATCATTACGGCCTATGGGAGAAATTTATATGTATCACGATAGCGGCCACAAAAATCACGCTATTGACTTGCAATTTGGTACACGTGTTCATGTGCCCCGCGAAATCTGCTGTATAGTTTTGGGTGTGTATTCCATTTGTAATTTGTGTACAGGGACACGCCAAAGTTTTTCTTATCATTACGGCCTATGGGAGGAATTTGTATGTACCGCGATAGCGGCCACAAAAATCACGCTATTGACTTGCAATTTGGTACACGTGTTCATGAGCCCAACGGAATCAGCTGTATAGTTTTAGGTGTGTATTCCATTTGTAGTTCGTGTACAGGGACACGCCAAAGATTTTTTATGATTAGGGCCTATGGGAAGAATCTGTATGTACCGCGATAGCCACCGCAAAAATCAAGCTATTGACTTCCAATTTTTGCCGAAATGTGAATGGAGGCCCTCTGTTGAGACTCAAAAGGATTTTGGATTCCGTCTGTCTGTCTGTCTGTCATGCGATAGCGGCCGCAAAAAACACGCTATTGACTTGAAATTTTGTACACATGTTCATGATGCCCACGAAATTAGCTGTATAGTTTTCGGTGTGCATTCCATTTGTAAGTTCGTGTACAGGGACACGCCAAAGTTTTTTTTACCATTATGGCCTATGGGAAGAATTTGTATGTACCGCGATAGCGGCCCCCAAAATAACGCTATTGACTTGCAATTTGGTACACATATTCATGAGTCCATTGAGCAAGCATTTGACGAAACTGATATAGATCTGAGACTGACCGCCTTGGCGAAAATAATGCTCCTTTTATACTTTTCTATCGAAAACAGACTGTTCTGGAAAATTCTCGTATCACATCAGCCAATGAGATTAGAGCTTCCATATTTGGTATATCCCTAATAAGGATTTTCTCGCCAAGATCGCTAAAAAAATCGCCAAGGAGGGAAATAGTCGCCAAATTTGGCGTCAAATTTATTTCTTCCCTTATAGGAGCTTTTTAATGCGTTTTTAAAGGAAAATTTGGCTATTTTAACGCTAAAACGACTATAAAGGCACAAAATTAGCATTTTATCAACTTACTAAACCTCTTTGAAAGAATTTATACAAAATTGATGCAATTATTTACAATTTCGTAACACTTTATATCATATACAAATAGGTATACAAAGAAAGATACAACGGGGGGTTGAGGGGGGCTGCCGCCCCCCTCAGGAATGTATTTGATTTTGGTAATAAGTCGATCGAATCAATATATACTATTATATAATAAGGAATAAATAAAAATGGCCTATTGAATAATGTCTGATGCTGCAAATAGGACGTTGAGGCTCCTGATCTGCAGATCCACTAGTAATATGTCTCGCACTAGAAATTTCTGAGAACATAAATATGATGGGGAACTGAACAGAGTCCACCTATGCCAACTAGTTTATTTATTTTTTGTACGGAACACTTTTAATATCGGATCCCTTTGGCAAAATTTGAAATTTGGCACCGAAGTAGCTCGGACGCTTCTCGCCAAGATCTTTAGTTCCACAATTGAGATAGCCATTTCAATTCATCGCAAAAATGGCTTAAAATATTTAAAGTCAGCAAAGGTGTCCCATACTTTTGTGCGTGTGTATGTCACTGATATTTTATTTATTTATTTATTGTATGGAAAATTTGGCACCAATGTAGCTCGGACGCTTCTCGCCAAGATCTTTAGTTCCACAATTGAGATAGCCATTTCAATTCATCGCAAAAATGGCTTAAAATATTTAAAGTCACCAATAGGGTCCCATACTTTTGTGCGTGTGTATGTTACTGATATTTTATTTATTTATTTTTTGTATGGAACACCTTTAGTATCGTATCCCTTTGGCAAAATTTGAAATTTGGCACCGAAGTAGCTCGGACGCTTCTCGCCAAGATCTTTAGTTCCACAATTGAGATAGCCATTTCAATTCATCGCAAAAATGGCTTAAAATATTTAAAGTCACCAAAGGGGTTTGTGGCTTAGATTTAGAAAATCCGTGCTTTTCTCACGGCCAATTATATGTTGCGTGTTCCAGAGTTGGAAAACCTTCGAATTTGTTTGTGTATACTCCTCAAGGATTAACCAAAAATATTGTACATCCAATGGCATTACGATAAATTAAGTTTTTGTAGATTAAAAAAATATACCTGTTATAAAATAAATTGAGTTTCAACTTTTTCACCTTTAATTAAAACAAGTTTAAGTTTTTATTTAATACGAACTCTACATTTCACTTCGCTCATACTATACACATACTCACATGCATCGATTGATTGAATTGTGATAAATGTACATGTAATGATGTTAGATATTGTAATAACTTTTTGATAAAAATTTTCGTCAAATCGGTCCAGATTGTTACATCTTATTCAAAAAAGACGGAATTTTTATGTGAAATTCGTTGCTATCAGAGATTCTCTCATAAATTGAAATATTTGCCGTATGAACTAAAATTTTGTGCTGTTCGACATTTAGTGGAGGTTTTAAATAACAAGTAGAAAGTACCAAGTACCAAGTACCAAGTAGCAAGAAGCAAGTAGCGAAAGTTTCGGTAATTATGTCTTTTACGTTATAATAGGAATTCACAGTCACCGTTCACAGCGCTCTATACCTGTTTCACTTATATACCGCATCCTTACATACTTACAATAAGTTAGTTATTTTTTTCTAGCAAAATATTCTCTAGAAATAATTTATATGACAAAACAACGTTTGTCGGGTCAGCTAGTATATATATATATATATATATATGTGTGTGTGTGTATGTATGTATGTGTATGTGTGTGTGTGTGTGTGTGTGTGTGTGTGTGTGTGTGTTTACTTACAAAAGTAATAACCAAGTAGTGTAAAAATTTTGTATGAATATGATCTAATTTTAGGAGTCCTATAATTGTCTCTAGGATATTCGTAATATTTTTATTTAATTTTCATTTTATTTATTTATTTACTAGCAGGCTTTGCCCGCTTCGCTGGTCACTATATTTAAAGGAAACTCTTTTCTATATAGTTTTATGAAAAAAGAGAAAATAATAATACTGAAATTGCTCAAAAGTTCGCTTTGGGTTCCAGCTACCTTCGGCAGCGCCTTGTTCGTCCTCGCATTCTGCGATACCTGTCCCTATTGCCTACGACAATGACTTACCCGTGGGCTTCCATTTAGGTGCTTATCATATATGACAATTTCGATACGGACAGTATCGAAAATTTTGAAGTAGCCCTTTATATTTGAATCCTAGTTATATATGAGCAACATTATACGTGATGTACATAATATTTGCTTTCAAGTTATTCTCTATATTTATTTGATTTAATCGATCAACCATAGAATGACAGCAATTTCAAGCCAAATATAATATTACAAAATGCTATGATCGGCTACTTCTATCGCATGAGACAATTATTATTATTTTGTAGTTATATATACTTCATGCTTAGTTAATAGTAGTTGGTATATAGAAAAACTAGTATGTTGTGGCCACCACAAGACTTTCTTCTATATTTTTCTATACAAATTCACGCAGTAAGAATATATATTTAAAAAAAAAAAAAAAAAAAATTTTTTTCAAAGTTTTTTTTTTCGTTAAAATCGATAACTTTGTTTTAAATTATCACATATTTATAGTTCAACCATTCGTATTAAAGGTATTGACGAGACCTTTCGAAAGATACCCATCTTGAAAATTTACCCCCAAGGGGGGAAGCGATGCCCCCACACGCACAATTTTTTTTCCCTAATTAACTATTACTATTATCAGTAATTCATATTAATTTCACAGTCACAGGTTAAGAATAACTCTCATTATGTACATTTATACGAAATTTTTTCCTATACTGCCATGTTAAAAATTTAAAGAAATACGATCACAGCGCCACCTGTTGAGCGATTGATCCCCAAATCTAATCAGCCTCAGTTTATGTCAGGGGCCAACTAAATACCAAGTCTGGTTAAATTTCGTTTTTTTTTAAAAAAAAAAAAAAAAAAAAAAAAAAAAAAACGATTTTTTTCTAAGTTTTTTTTTTTGTTAAAAGTAAAAACAATCGATAACTTTGTTTTAAATTATCACAGATTTATAGTTCAACCATTCGTTTTAAAGGTATTGACGAGACCTTTCGAAAGATACCCATCTTGAAAATTTACTCCCCTCGAGGGGGGACTTCCCCCCCAGGGGGGGTGGCGAGGTTCCTACACATGCAAAATTTTTTTCCCAGTTGACTATCTTTATTATGAATAATTCTTGTAAATTTCATAATGATTACTAAAAAATAATTCTCTTTATGCACATTTATACAAAATTTTGTACTATATCACCATGTTAAAAATTTAGAAAAAGCGGGATGGCAACGCAACCTGTAAGAGAATTTTTACCAAAAGTTGATAGGCACTAATTTATGTCAAGGTGCAACTACATACCAATTTGTATGAAATTCTGTTTAGTAGTTCTTGAGATACAGTTGCCACAAAATTTTGTCACACACACACACACAGACAGACAGACAGACAGACATTTTCTAAAAATGGTCAAATCGTGTTCTACAGCTCTCAAAACGTGTAAATCCATCAAAAACCCGAGGTCGAAAATTTTTACGAATCCAATACTTTCTCTATATTACATATAGAAGAAAGTAATAAATAAATTAATATGTAAACTTGATCATGGTACAGCCTTAATGCCCTTGGCGACTTTTAAATTTTTGTTGCCGTTTTAGACCAAAATATAATTTATGCGATTATTGTTCCTATACGCAAGCGAAGTGTGACGTCACTGACCGTCCGTGGATGCAAGAAAATGATTTCCTATGTTAATCGCCCATTGGATTTTTTGTAAAAAATTATTAAAAATCGAAGAAAATTATTTCTGGATTTTAATCCACATATTTGGGTACATATATGTATTAGTTATCATGTGCATGTGTTAGATTGAGTTATTTTGCTGTCAAATTCACAAAATTTTAATTTTAAATTTCAAAACTCTGTCGTTCTTGGCGCTTATTGTATTTGGTGATCAAAAACGTAATACGAAAATATACATGCCAGATGTATATTTTCGTAATATGCATTGTACGAAATATTGTTTCATATTATTCATTACTGTCTTAAAATAGGTTGTTAAAATAACCATGATTTTTGAAAGGAATTAAATTATGTTCGCCAAATAATTTGGCGATATTTTATTTTTCTACCAAGGATGACCGATATCAAATCTATTCCGCTACAACATATTAGTATCTTATATTAGATACTTTATTTAGACATTTGAAAACAAATTTGACTTCAAATTATGATAGAATATTTGTCATTTCCCTTTTAATCAGTATATTAGTTGGATATTGTGTAAATATCATCCTTTGAAATGAAATGTTTGTGGTTTCAATCGAATATGGAAGTTTGGCATTTTTTTTTTTCTAGAGTTTTGAAATTAAAAAATCAAATTTTGTCAATTTTACAACAAAAATAACTTAATCTAATGCATGGACATGATAACTATGATAACTAATAGATATCTATACCTAAATACGGGG
Source organism: Salticus scenicus (assembly GCA_963930645.1). NCBI lineage: Eukaryota > Metazoa > Arthropoda > Arachnida > Araneae > Salticidae > Salticus > Salticus scenicus. The sequence continues at coordinate 220,233,428 of OZ005661.1, forward strand.
ATTAAAATCGGGAAATATTTTTCCTCGATTTTTAATAATTTTTTACAAAAAATCCAATGGGCGTTTAACATAGGAAATATTTTTCTTGCATCCACGAACGGCCAGTTACGTCATCACTTAGCTTGCGTATTTCTTTCTATCTTTTCCTTGGCGAAAAATGTCCGATCTACTTCAGCATCAAAATTATAAAAAATTCTCAAGAATTATCAATAAGAAAATACCTTTAATATATTGCTGAATTAATGTTTATGCCAAGCGTGTTTCATCCGCCATACTAAAAAAACAATATATATGAAGTTGAGGTATATAAAAAAATGCTGTGATATAAAATTCAGAAGAAATATGTTAGATTTGTAATATTACTATTTCATTTTAAAATTATAAAGTGTCATTTTCTCATCGACCAATTTAACATTTAGTAATTTCTTACTTTTCGCGTAAAAGCATATTTCATTTTATGCTGAAAACAATAAATAAATACATCTCGTAAACTTTTTTTGGCAACAATTAAAAATTTAAATGGCTTATATTAAGTCAATATAAGTCAATAAGTTTATTATTTTCATATTTTAATTAATTTTAAAGATTTTTTCAATTTTTTTTTCCCTAAACCATCCCTGACCTATAAGGAAAAAAACAAAAAAAGAATGATCGAAATCGGTCAAGTCGTTTACGATTTTATAAAGCACATACAGACAAACATTCATTTATATATATATAGATTTATTCGAAAAAATTAACGAATGAAAATTAATTAATTGTTGTGGCACTCTTGGTACAAAGCCTATCCACCACGACAAGGTGGTGCCACATCGGATAGGAAAAATATGGTTTTTAATTGTCCCTCGGCCAAAAACCACATAAAAAGCAGACAGTACTTCGGTTTTTAATTGTCGCTAGGCCAAAAACCGCATAAAAAGCAGAGAGTAAATCGGTTTTTAATTGTCCTTAGGCCAAAAACCGCATAAAAAGCAATGAAAAAATCGGTTTTTAATTGTCCTTAGGCCAAAAACCGCATAAAAAGCAATGAGAAAATCGGTTTTTAATTGTCCTTAGGCCAAAAACCGCATAAAAAGCAAATAGTGATCCCGGTTTTTAATTGTCCTTAAGCCAAAAACCGTATAAAAAGCTATGAGTGGTTGGCATTTTTCCTCACTAAAAAAATAATAATAATAATAATTATATCTTAGCTCTAAAACACGCAAGAATATATTTTGCCCGTTGAATCCAAAAATATTCAAAGCGAAGTGAAAACGGAAAAATCATAACTATTTATTTTGAAGCGTCTAGAAGGAACTATAATATCTCCAATAGTGACAAAAACGTCATCAAACTGGAAAATAAAAAAGCGCATGCATAGAGTATTTCAATGCAGTTTGACACTGCTGCCGTGTACGACAATTATGTACGATTTATCGATACTATATCAATCAGTTGAGAAATGCTTACTAGTGGGCGAAAAATGGTCACAGAGCGACAACCTCAATCAAACCATCGTTTGCTTTCATCTACTCTACAATAATGATTACGAAAATGTCGATATTCTTACGGTTAGAAAATAAATCTAAAATAAACAGGTGTTTAACGACGAATCCCTTTATTTAACAAATATTCTGAAGATACTCTAATGCAACTGTTTCTCGGACCAGTTTAGTCAATAAACAGCATTATATGCACCACACAGCAGAAATTCACGTGTTTAGGAACAATAATCAGTGCATCGCAGTCTCTTGGCTCAGCACAAATCACACAAATCACATCTATCGCTCAGCACAAATGTTTAAGCACTAACTGACTTGTATCCGAGCATGGATCTCCTACATTGTCTTACCTATGGTTTAAACGAAACTTCGCGACGGTTAGGAAAAAAAAAAAAAAAAAAAAAACGCCTGGAAAAACTTTGGAACTTCGATCCGAATTGATATAGGGCTTCCCAATTTTGGCAATATAGATTATAATTTTTCAGCAAATTGGTTCGTCAAGAAGCCAAATTTATTCCCAACTCTCCAATTTTATTGACAAGGAAGACTTCCATCGAAATCAATACCAACCTTTTATTTCCCCTGTGCCTGTATATCTATTATTACTGGAACAAGAGTTCTAATACAGAGAAGGCGTCTAATTCCTTTCAAACAATACAATGAAAACTGGAGAGACCTGCTGATGTTTTCCAGCCAGCACAAGGCATTATTGCTTCGGATAAAATAAATTATTGAATGGTTTTGTTGCCAGTTCTCCTCCTCCGCATAAAAACTGGCCCGATTCCTCTCCACCGACACTCCTCCAAGAAATGGCATTCAGCGCCCTAAGAAACTAAACAGAAATCAAAAGAAATGGATCTCTCTCTGCCTCTTTGTATGTGTGCGTGTGTTTGTGAGTGAGTGTGTGTAATAGAGAGAGAGAGAGAGAAAGAATAAAATAAAGGGAATCGCTACCATAAGGGATGGAAACAGAAATCTATGGAACGTTGAAACGACAGCAATTTATGAAATGCAGAGCAAGCCCTTAACACGACCAGTCTCACAATATAGAGAAACGACAGAAGGAAACAAGAGTCATAAATGCCAACCACTCTTTAAGATCTCAACCACCTCAACCAGACAGATGCTTCCTGTGACTATTGCAAGATAACTATTTAATGGGTCTATTTCAGGGTTAAAAATCCATTGTACATTATTTTAAACTATTGAGAATTTTAAACTGTTTTAAACTATTGAATGTTTCAACTATTTACTATTTTTACCATTGAATATTTCAATTGTTCTATTTTAACTATGAAATAATTATGATTATTGATGGCTATTGTAAAAATTATTTGTTGTAAGCTATTGAATATCTCTAGTATTATTTTTAAGTATTGATCAATTTAAACTATTGCAAACAATATTTATATTAACTATTGTTATTGAAAGATAATTTTGATAAAAAAGCCAAAAGAGACGTATGACAGTTTTGTAAAATACTTTAACAAGAAATTTTAAATTCGAAATTTTGATAAGTATACTTTATGATAATTTACACTTATTTACAGAAAAAAGAAGCCGCCTTTTTTTTTCTAAATAAATATATATGCATATATTTATTTAGTAAAAACTAAATATATCTTTATAATTGTATTGCCAGTCTCCTCCATCCCCTTCAACAACTGGCCCGTTTCCTCTCCCGTAAATCAGAGAGAAACCATCCTGCTCTACTTAGAGGAGGATACAAAGGGTTTCTCACTGAAACGCGATCCGTCATCGTCCCGACTGTCCAAACGAAGAAAATGAAAAACAGAACTTCCATAAACTTTCTTTGAAAAAGAAAAGAACAAAGAAAACAAATTCAACCCCTTTTCTCTCTTTGTGCATGTTTGTGTGTGTAAGTGTGTTTCTATGTTTGTGTATGTGAGTGTGTGTATCAGAGAGAAAGAGAGGAAGAAAGAAAGAAAGAAAACTTCAAAGACCATGAAGCAGAAAATAAACCTGCACAGAAAACGGAAGTTTCTTATACAGATCTCTCTGATAAGGAGATAAGGATGACGATAGATTGTACGATGACGGAAAAACGCCTAACAGACAAAGAACAAAAAAGAAAAAAAGTGAAAGCTAATTTTATGGAATCGAAAAACATAAGATAGAATACGAATCGAAGAAGCAGAAAGTAGAAGAAAACCAGAAATGACACGCAATCTTTGGAGTCAGCACTCACATCCTGGGACACCTGAAATAATCTAAACATTTATAAATGAGTCTATTTCAGAAAAAAACTATTCTATTTATTACTTTATAACTATTGCAATGAAACTATTTAATTATTGACAATAAACTATTTTACTATTGTGTGTTAACTATTGTTATTGCATGGAAATTTTGAATATATATGTAGCCAAAATAATTATTTATTGTAACATATTAAAATGACATTTATAAGAATTTTGATTTTATGGCCGAAATATATATTTTTTAAATTATTTAATACATATTTATTAGAATTTTGAACTATATACAAAATGGCCGAAATATACATTTTTACTTTAATCAAAATGCAACGAAATTTCGATAACCTAAACTGCGTCTAAAAATTGCAAAACCAAACTCTGTAATCGATCTTCTCGCGAAAATTAGGCTCGAAGCAGATACAAGTTTCTTTAATTTAAAATAATTATCATTAAGTTTCAAAATTTAAATTTTAATTAAATAACGCAAGAATACGAACACATCTAATGAAAACACTTTTTAAAAACAGAAATGTGAGTTTAGATATCAAAGTTTCGTTGAATTAAGATATCAGACTTAGTTAATACACTTAAAACTATACTTAAACTACACTTAAAGAACTACACCTAAAACTAATATATACATAAGAATGAAGTAATCAAGATGCCAAGCACCTTCAGCTGCTTAACTTCCACCCACGCAAACTTTATTTATTTCGACTTTCTATTTCTTAATTCCCCTCCCGCTTAAAATGAAAACTGTTTTCTACCTAACTTTTTTGTTAGAGCTCCTTAACGCCAATTTATCTTACCACGAACTTTGTTTCCGAATTTCCCAAACACAATTAAGAAGTTTCCTAATAAATTAAATTCTATATCATATTTTTTAGATTTTTTTTTTTTTATCTTAGAAAAAACATCCCCCCCCCCCTTTAATGTAGCTCCAACATTCTTTTATAACCCTAATATTAACCTCTACGCGTAACCTTATCCTAAATTCGTTTAACTATATCCTTAAAAAGCTTTTACATCTCCCGTAGATATTTTAACTTAAGTGACCACCTACTTTATTATTAAGAACACATCCTACATTAAATGTTTGTCTTTAACAATACCCATAATATCTATTCCTATTTTCGTGAAAAATAATACCCTTTCTGGCCCATTTCCTCTTCTTCCTAAAAGACAGTAACCCCTCTTTTAACATATTCCCTTTTGCAACTACTGATACCCCTCCTTCTTCAAAATATTTTTCTGTTTTTCCCGCTACAACACCCTCTAAAAACGCGCCTCCTCGAAAACGAGCAGTATGGTCTCTAAGGTCCCAAAATACTGCTCGCTTCCAATCCTAACCATCGCGAAATCCCCACATATTGCGAAATCGCCCTTGCGTTTTTGCAGAATGGCGATCGGGTACTGCAAACCGACCTCATTACCCACCTGGGAACCCAACTCACTTCCTACGGGGGATCCCCTCTGACACCTCCCATTCCCTGGGATCCTAGGGCGTACACTAGGTCCATACCAGTGTACAACGCGAACCCTTGATGGAGCCCATTCCTCGGCCAATGCATTACGGACCATTCGGAAATGGTCCCGAATTTGTTCCCTCACTCCCAATTGACGCGACCCAAAACCCCCCTCTCCCTCCTGCCCTGAAGGGCCTACACTTCCCTCCTGTCCTGAAACCACCCATATTCCAAATTTACGCGGAACAATATCCCCCTCTCCCTCCTCAACAAGAACAACCCTTCTTCCATCCCGCCCCTCAACATCCCCCTCACGCGTGCCCAACCTACGCCTATGCTTACAACAACCGAATCCAAAACACCCAAAACCCTCCCGAACCACGACCCCAGCGTCAGGCTGTGGCACCTTGTTACCTGCAGGGCGCCTCCTGAAGAACCCCAACCTATATTAAAAAAGAAAAAAAAGGGTTTATTATTACACTTATAATTAAACAAAAAGTTAAAATTCACATACATAAAATAAAATAATAATCACAATATTATTTATTCCTTCCTTTCTCACGCGATTATATAATCACATGAGAAACAAAAATTCTGACGAAATGTAAGTATTTTTTCTTTATAATAAATACGCGAATATTTTAGCGATTGTCTTACGAAATATAATTTTAATATTTTTAATGTTAATATTAGGGGAAAGTTGTCCAAAACGGGGACGTTAACATATCTCTGTCCTCAAAAAAAAAAAAAATCTATAAATAAGAAAAATTCGGCAAAGCATTTCCTGATTAGAACATGTCTTGGACTATCAGATGGCAAGGTTATTTACAAAAAAATATCATTAGTATAGGCAGAAAACACACTTTTCTGAAAAATGTGCAATGTCCCCGTTTTCGACAACCGGTTGGGTAAAATGGGGTACTCATAAGAAATAACGTAAATTCAAGTCCTAATGCGAAATTTTATTATAAAACTTGGATTACAACGAAAAGGTGAAGTTAATGAAAAATCAAGATGCAGATAAAGTATTTTGTTATCTTTTTCAACAGTTACTAAAATGACACAAAAAATAATCAAACATAGACGTCACATATGAAATTGACATCGCTTTTCACTTGAACAGACTTCATGTGCCCAACTTCGACAGCAGTTACATACATTGAATCTATCTCTCTTTGTTTTTCGAGTCAATGTAAAGTTCATTACAAAAAATGCAAGCATCCTCGCTAGTTTACGACGTTTTTTTTTTTTTTTTTTTTTTTTTTTTTGCCATCGGAGCCCCTCTCTAAAGGTTAAAATCGCTCAAAACCGCTGCATAGTGGTGAGCGGCCACCTTCCGTCTTAGAATCTTAGAATCCTCGCTAGTTTGTTCTTCATCAGATGATAATTTTGGGTCTTGAATTTTTTTTTATTTTTTTCTCTTTTTTAGCTTTTGGATATCTAGGATTAGGTTCGGTGGGTTTCATGAACAATTTTCTTTTCTGTTTATTCTGCTTTGCATTTTTCTCCTGTTCTACAGCTTTCAATTCTGCTTTGTAAGGTGATCAAGTGAGTATAACAGTTTTACCTCTCCTCATGTCATTCACTTCTTTTTTTTTGCTAACGTTCAGTTTCTTGTGGTAGAGGCATTATTAGGCGAAGTGTTAAAAGCTGAACATTTCTGGGATTCTATATATGGAGATATACCAAATGATGAAGTGGAAGGTTGAGGTGTGACGTTTTCACACCTTGATGCTAACTGAGGCTCTAAAGAGTTGTAAGCAGGTTTTTTAGTTGTTTCTGAAGGCGAAAATAAATGTTAAGGGAACACATCTCTGCTAAAGGGATATATGCTTGTTTTTTACTTTCTTCTATATGTAATATAGAGAAAGTATTGGATTCGCGAAAATTTTCGACCTCCGTTTTTTGACGGATCTACACGTTTTGGGATGTCCTGAACACGAATTGATAGTTTTTAAAAAATGTCTGTCTGTCTGTCTGTGTGTCTGTATCATTTTTTTGTGGACGCTGTATCTCACGAACATATGAATGAAATTTAACCAAACTTGGTATTTAGTTGCACCCTGACATGAACTGGTGCCCATTAGATTTGGGGATCAATAGCTCAACAGGTGGCGCTGTAATCGCATTTTATGCAAATTTTTAACATGGCAGCATAGGACAAAATTCCGTATAAATGGGCATAATGAGAGTTATTTTAAACTTGTGATTGTAAAATTAATTTGAATTATTGATGATAGTAGTAGTTAACTAGGAAAAAAAAATTGTGCATGGGGGGGCATCGGTTCCCCCCCTGGGGGGTTAAATTTTGAAGATGGGTATCATTCGAAAGATCTCGTCAATACCTTTAAAACGAATGGTTGAACCATAAATCTGTGATAATTTAAAACAAAGTTATCGATTTTTTTTACTTTTACCAAAAAAAAAAAAAAAAAAAAAAAAACTTAGAAAAAAAATTCGATTTTTTTTTTTTTTTTTTTTTTTTATTGTTAGTGATTGAATATGTATTAATTTTCACAAAAAAAAAAAAAAAAAAAAAGAAAAAGAAAAAGAAAAAGAAAAAAAAATCTTTTTTTTTTTTTTTTTTTTTAATATTGTTACTGATTGAATATGTATAGGAAAATATAGAAGAAAGTCTTGTGGTGGCCACAACATACTAGTTTTTAATCAAATCATAGCATTTTGCACAGTAGCTGCTCTTGAAAATGCAGTTCCGAAAAGTTTTCCGACCTAGTAAATTGTCATGTAGCGTCCAGGGTGATGTATGAGCCATTTTCTTGTCTCTTATTCGTCCTCTCCACATATGTATTACACACATAAATAAGCACTTGTACTCATTTAAAACACATTGAAACGAAATAACAATTACAAATTTATCTTACTTCCATGGCGTCCAAAATGGGGACGACCCCGTTTTGGACTACCGTCAATGTCCCCGTTTGAGCCGACCATGACATATGCTAAAAACGTGGCGTCTCTTCGCATACGTGTCAGACAAAACTATAAAACAATATGTGAAAATGTAAATTAAACATAGACGAATCCATAACGTACTTACCCAAATCGTACGTTCAACGGTCACTTCTAAGATCCAATAAAGTGTACGGCCACAATCGAAATGAAAATCGCAAAAAATTGAAAACTTTGTAGAAAATAACAGAACCGGCTAAATATGTCAACAACTAGATTCAAACTTGCATATAGCCGAATTAGAATTATTGTAGACTATTGGATTCAAAGAAGACAACACTAATCAATGAGAAACTGAACGTCCCCATTTGACCCGCCGTCCCCGTTTTAGACAACTCTCCCCTATGTAAATTTTGCTTTAAATAACATACAATAGAATAATCGGTTTGAAAATTACTTATTTTTAAAATTTCTCTGAGAACAATACTCTTTCGAGATCTCATAACAAGAAAAACATATTGAGGTAGAATACGCAGATATTTGATAGATATATAGTTTAAAAAATATATAAATTACTTTTACGTTTGAAGACAGATAGCTGTATTTTTTAGCGATTCATACATAGTGAGACAAAACGATGATGTTGTCCGAAAACTAAAACACACGAAATTTTCTTCTGGTTCATAAATTAAAATTCTTCTTTAAAAAATTCAGTTTTGGACGGAAGGTCTATATATTTTAACCGGTTAGTAGTTGCTATAGACAGCGCCACCTATTACAGATTACGTACTTTTTATTTACCTCTCACCAATAATTTTAAGATGTAATGTGATCGGCGTTTCTTCGATTTTATTCGCGTTTTATATCTATCAAATGCCACTTTTAAACATTTTTGGTGGCTATTGAATATAAAAATCTGACAACACTGAAGGATGGGCGGCAAATCGACCAACTAGCGATTACTAACAGGATAACTGGATGTTTCAGGGCATGTTGCTTTAATCAATGTAGTCTAACGCAAAAGGGCACCTTTTTTATTTTTATTTTTTAACTCTACAGAGCTTTAGCGTGTGGTGTCTGTACATGTTGTCAGCATAAGAAAAGAAAAATTAAACCATACCCGGATGCCATTTTTTTTTTTTTTTTTTCTAAGTTTACTTAAATAGTACTATGAGTAAAAGTTACCTGAATATTTTAAAATATTTCTTTTTAATTTAATAACAGTCTCAAATGTTTTAGGAATGTAGGTATATGATAAAGGGGGCGGGGTGATGGAAACGGCAGCCCCACAAATAGAAAAATATGTTTAGCAGAGTAAATGGAAAGATTACTTAACACATTCGCGACCGCATGTTTTTGTGTTTTTGACAGTAAGCTCCGCCTGTTGACGTTATTATTGTATATCACATTATTTTAAATCATTGTTTCCTGCATCATACTTATAATATATATGAATATGTATTACAATAATACTCCTCCTAATCAAAGATAGATTTGGCATTTCATTTATGAAGCATTTCAAAGGTAAGAAATCTTCCTTAAAAGATATTCTCACTAAGCATCTGCGAGCAAAATTAGAAATATAGCATACGTTCCTCGTAAAAATAAATAAATAAATAAATAAATAAATAAAAAATAAATAAATAAATAAATAAAACACCATTATTTTTTTTTTCTAAGTAATACATATATAACTAGCAATCCCATGCGAAATCTTTGCAGTATATTTCTGTACTGATAAGTATAAAGGATTTAAGTCCATATTCTTGATTTTTCAGGAGACGAAAAATAAAGTTAAACTAAATAAAAACTAATGAGCAGAATCAATTAGGAACTAGTATGTTGTGGCCACCACAAGACTTTCTTCTATATTTTCCTATACAAACTCACGCAGTAACAATATTAAAAAAAAAAAAAAAAAAAAAAAAAATACGATTTTTTTCAGTTTTTTTTTTTTTTTTTTTTTTTTTTTGTTAAAAGTAAAAAAAATCGATAACTTTGTTTTAAATTACCTCATATTTATAGTTCAACCATTCGTTTTAAAGGTATTGACGAGACCTTTCGAAAGATATCGATCTTGAAAATTTACACACACACCCCAGGAGGCGGGGGTACCCAAATTTTTTTCCTAATAAACTACTACTATTATCAATAATTCATATTAATTTCACAATCACAGGTTAAGAATAACTCTCATTATGTGCATTTAAACGAAATTTTTTCCTATGCTGCCATGTTAAAAATTTAGAAAAAATACGATCACAGCGCCACCTTTTGAGCGATTGATCCCCAAATCTAATCAAGCTAAGTTTATGTCAGGGGCCAACCAAATACGAAGTCTGGTTAAATTTCGTTAAAAAAAATAAAAAATTAAAAAAAAAAAAAAAAAAAAGATTTTTTTCTAAGTTTTTTTTTTCGTTAAAAGTAAAAAAAAAAAAATCGATAACTTTGTTTTAAATTATCACAGATTTATAGTTCAACCATTCGTTTTAAAGGTATTGATGAGACCTTTCGAAAGATACCCATCTTGAAAATTTACTCCCCTCGAGGGGGGACTTCGCCCCCAGGGGGGGTGACGAGGCTCCTACGCATACAAAATTTTTTTCCCAGTTGACTATCTCTATTATAAATAATTCTTGTAAATTTCATAATGATTACTAAAAAATAATTCTCTTTATGCACATTTATACAAAATTTTGTCCTATATCACCATGTTAAAAATTTAGAAAAAGCGGGATGGCAACGCAACTTGTAAGACAATTTTTACCAAAAGTTGATAGGCACTAATTTATGTCAAGGTGCAACTACATACCAATTTGTATGAAATTCTGTGGAGTAGTTCTTGAGATACAGTTGCCACAAAATTTTGTCACACACACACACACAGACAGACAGACAGACAGACATTTTCTAAAAATGGTCAAATCGTGTTCTACAGCTCTCAAAACGTGTAAATTCATCAAAAACCCGAGGTCGAAAATTTTTACGAATCCAATACTTTCTCTATATTACATATAGAAGAAAGTAATAAATTAAGAAAGCGTATGTATATTAGGTTTCATGGAAAATTAAACTAGTATGTTGTGGCCGCCACAAGACTTTCTTCTATATTTACCTATACATATTCAATCAGTAGCAATATAAAAAAAAAAAAAAAAAAAAAAAAAAAAAGTACGATTTTTTTTTTTCTTTTTTTTTTTTTTTTTTTTTTTTTTTTTGTTAAAAGTGAAAAAAATCGATAACTTTGTTTTAAATTATCACAGATTTATAGTTCAACCATTCGTTTTAAAGGTATTGACGAGACCTTTCGAAAGATACCCATCTTGAAAATTTATCCCCCCCGGGGGGGTATTTCCCCCCAGGGGGGGAAGCGATGCCCCCCCATGCAGAAATTTTTTTTCCTAGTTACATACTACTATTATCAATAATTCATATTAATTTTACAATCACAAGTTTTAAACAACTCTAATTATGCACATTTATACGAATTTTTGTCCTATGCTGCCATGTTAAAAATTTAGATAAAATGCTATCACAGCGCCACCTGTTGAGCTATTGATCCCCAAACATAATCAGCACCAGTTTATGTCGGGGACCAACTAAATACCAAGTTTGGTTAAATTTCGTTAAAAAAAAAAAAAAAAAATTGCGATATTTTTCTCAGTTTTTTTTTGTTAAAAGTAAAAAAAATCGATAACTTTGGTTTAAATTATCACAGATTTATCGTTCAACCATTCGTTTTAAAGGTATTGACGAGATCTTTCGAAAGATACCCATCTTGAAATTTTGCCCCCCCGGTGGGGGGGCAACCGATGCCCCCACATGCACAAAATTTTTTTCCAAGTTAACTATTACTATTATCAACGAGACCTTTCGAAAGATACCCATCTTGAAAATTTACTTCCCCGGGGGGGGATTTTCCCCCCAGGGGGGGAACCGATGCCCCCCCCATGCACAAAATTTTTTTCCTAGCTAACTACTACTATTTTCAATAATTCCTATTAATTTTACAATCACAAGTGTAAAATAACTCTCTTTATGCCCATTTATACGGAATTTTGTCCTATGCTGCCATGTTAAAAATTTGCATAAAATGCGATCACAACGCCACCTATTGAGCGAGTGATCCCAAAATCTAATCAGCACCAGTTTATGTCAGGGTGCAACTAAATACCAAGTTTGGTTAAATTTCATTCATTGGTTCGTGAGATACAGCGTCCACAAAAAAATGATACAGACAGACAGACAGACAGACAGACAGACATTTTCTAAAAACTATTAATTCGTGTTCTCCATATCCCAAAACATGTAAATCCATCAAAAAGTGGACTTCGAAAATTTTCGCGAATCCAATACTTTCTCTATATTACATATAGAAGAAAGTAAAAAACAGAACCGAAAAGAAATAAATAATAGAGAAATACATGAATAATAATAAAAATATACATAATAATAATAATCTATACATATAATAAAAGAAGGTGTGTGTGTGTGTATGCATCTCCGGTGCTTTTTAAGAAAACGGCTGATCGCCGAACTACATAAATTGGCATTTGTATTGAACTCTTCGATGCGCCTCGAAGCCCGATTTCCGAATTTTGAATTAGTTTTTTTTTTTTTTTCTTATTAATTAAAATAGGAAAATGATAATTATATAATCCGCGATTGTAATGAAATGCTCGCCCTCTGGTGGGCTAAGGTGAAATTACAATAAACATGGTTTAATTCGAATTCCATACAGCGGCCATTGCTTGCCGATATTTAGTTTCACATATATTTATTGAATAAAAATGAATAAATACGGTAAAAAAGATAACACATACTTTTGTGTGCCACAGTGTAACTCCAAAGGATCAAGAAATCCAGAATTGAGCTTCCATTTATTTCCAAATGACAAATTTAAAATTTCAGTTGCTTCGGCTAATGGAAGTAAAGAATTAATCAGATGATTTGAAATTAATATTTGTTCAACTTCAGTTAAAAATCTACTTCCGATCGAACTTTGAATAAACTGAAGTATTTTTTCCAAAAGCAATCAATTTTCCATAATGTAATGGCGGAGAAATTATAGTACGAATATTAAGTAGAATAACTAATGGAACACACGTGGCTAATGTTTACTAACAACTGCAGTGTTCACAAAGCGCCGTCTATCGATCATTACAAACGCGGATAGCTTTAAAATTAACCATTTAAATATCAGCTTTAAATTTAATTATTGCCCAAAATGTTTACGATCTCTTTTTTTTTCGAAATAAAAAGAAATATATTTTCACGCGAATAATAAAAAATTACCAAAAATTAAATTTGTTTATGCATATGACAAAATCTACCTGAACTAACCCTTTTCTATTCCCTATTCTCTCTAATCATGATAAAGATCTTCGTTTTCGATCATTTCTGTGTTCCTCCATTTAAGATGCTTTCTAAAACTAGTATGTTGTGGCCACCACAAGACTTTCTTCTATATTTTTCTATACAAATTCACGCAGTAACAATATTAAAAAAAAAAAAAAAACGATTTTTTTTTTTCATTTTTTTTTTTTTCGTTAAAAGTAAAAAAAATCGATAACTTTGTTTTAAATTACCACATATTTATAGTTCAACCATTCGTTTTAAAGGTATTGACGAGGACTTTCGAAAGATACCGATCTTGAAAATTTACACCCCCGAAGGGGGGGGGGAAGCGATGCCCCAAATTTTTTCCCTAATTAACTACTACTATTATCAATAATTCATATTAATTTCACAATCACAGGTTAAGAATAACTCTCATTATGTACATTTATACGAAATTTTTTCCTATACTGCCATGTTAAAAATTTAGAAAAAATACGATCACAGCGCCACCTGTTGAGCGATTGATCCCCAAATCTAATCAGCCTCAGTTTATGTCAGGGGCCAACTAAATACCAAGTCTGTTAAATTTCGTTTAAAAAAAAAAAAAAAAAAAAAAACGATTTTTTTCTAAGTTTTTTTTCGTTAAAAGTAAAAAAAGTCGATAACTTTGTTTTAAATTATCACAGATTTACAGTTCAACCATTAGTTTTAAAGGTATTGACGAGACCTTTCGAAAGATACCCATCTTGAAAATTTACTCCCCTCGAGGGGGGACTTCCCCCCCACGGGGGGTGGCGAGGCTCCTACGCATACAAAATTTTTTTCCCAGTTGACTATCTCTATTTTAAATAATTCTTGTAAACTTCATAATGATTACTAAAAAATAATTCTCTTTTTGCACATTTATACAAAATTTTGTCCTATATCACCATGTTAAAAATTTAGAAAAAGCGGGATGGCAACGCAACCTGTAAGACAATTTTTACCAAAAGTTGATAGGCACTAATTTATGTCAAGGTACAACTACATACCAATTTGTATGAAATTCTGTGCAGTAGTTCTCGAGATACAGTTGCCACAAAATTTTGTCACACACACACACACACACACAGGTAGACAGACAGACAGACATTTTCTAAAAATGGTCAAATCGTGTTCTACAGCTCTCAAAACGTGTAAATTCATCAAAAACCCGAGGTCAAAAATTTTTACGAATCCAATACTTTCTCTATATTACATATAGAAGAAAGTAAAAAGGGATTATGTTGGTTTATACACTTTATACCATTCAGTGATTGTCAATCTTCATTTAATAAAGGGAAAAATTGAATTAACTATTTTATACCAAAAACTAATGCTAAATTTCTGACTTGAATCTTTTTTTACCAATGGATTTTCTCAAAGACTGAAGAAATGGATTTAAATGCTTTATACCAATCGATAGATAATTTTTTTCTGAGTCGGACTATGTACTTAACTCAAAATCGACATTTTTGGACTTAAATTATTTATACTTATCAGTACAGATTTAGTTTTTAACATGTTTTTATGAACTTGCTATTTTGTTTGTTTGTCCAGTATAAATCTTGTAATCGATTTTTAACTCACTTTTCAACTAGCGAGGCATTTAAATATTTCACAATAGCTCAGAATACGAAAAAGGCGTTCTTTTAATACTTTTATTCCTTAATAAATGTTTGAAAATTTCTTATAATTGCTCTCTTTATTACGCATTTGATCATTTTCAAGTTGATGCGATAATTCATCAAAAAAAAAAAAAAAAAAAAAAAAAAAAAAAATTAAAAAGTATATATATATATAAAAGTATATGTAAAGTATATAATATATTTAAAATACATAGAATTTTCAAGTTTATATGATTCAACAGAAAATTTAAAAGCGTGGTTTATAAAAAGTTTCTGTAATCATCTGTTCATCCTGTAATTATGTTATTTACCTTTAAAATTTGAAACTTGGCATAAGAGTGGGCGAAGTGGCTAATCGGACCGTCGGTGCGATTAGTGTACAGGCTATTCGGACCATCTTTTCCAAGGAGAATAAGTTAGCATTGATAAAAGAGTAAAATTTAGAAATAATATAATGTGCCTCGTTCCCGTTCAGGAAAAATTATCTTTTGTACTTTTTTTTGAGCGTGGAAGTGGGGTAGAGATTAATTATTTTCACAGAAATTTTGTACTCTAAATGATGCTAAAATTCTTCATAAAAGGGCAATAAATCAAAATAATCTTCATAAAGCAAAAATGAAAATAATAAAGATTTCGAAAATTGAATAATAAAAATAAAAAATGCAACATGAAAACAGATCATAGTAAATGAGTATTTTCAATCTTTGAAAAATACTTCGCAATATGTTTCTTTATGAATATATGTATAAATATATCTGCATATTCAACTACATACATGTTATTTGTTTTCCTTTCCTTTTTACTTTCTTCTATATTCAATAGAAGAAAGTATTGAATTCGTAAAAATTTTCGACCTCGTGTTTTAGATGGATTTACACGTTTTGAGAGCTGTAGAACACGATTTGACCATTTTTAGAAAATGTCTGTCTGTCAGTGCGTGTGTGACAAAATTTTGTGGCAACTGTACCTCTAGAACGACTGCACAGAATTTCATACAAATTGGTATCTCATAAAAAACAATACTATTGTAAAAGTCATCCCGCCCAGCAAAAACTCTTACCTTTCTTAAGCAGCCAAAAAAAAGGGATTTATATCAAATTTCGCCGCCGCTATGTAATCCCGGGTACTCAATGCCTAGCTTAATGAAGATCTGTCAATAACACTGCATGTATCTTTCTAATAAATCCTAATCCCTTTCAACATTCTTTGTTATCTGTGTTAGTTTTTTCGCTGCATTATAAAGTTATAATTTAAAGTATTTTTAGGGTGGGGTGCGTCCCCTATGTAGAAGTTTTAATTAATAAAAAATTTAGTTAGTAAAGATTAAAATATTATTACGCAAATATTATTATTATGCTTTTATAAATATAATACGTATGCATAAGAAAGGTAAGAGTTTTTGCTGGACGGGGTGACTTTTACAATAGTATTGTTTTTTTTTTTATGAGATATCAGTTCTTTTTGCAGGTTATGTATGTGCTTTTATAAATATAATACGTATGCATAATGAATATATTTGTGTAATAGATCAATAAAAATCGTGCGTGTTATGCATAGATGTAAATATAGCGTTACAGATTTCTAAATAGTACTAGTTATTTTTATGTGATTTCTTTCTAAGAGGTTTAGTCACATTATAAAATGTCAATTTTTCGCATTTCTAGCTTGTTTCCGCGTAAAAAAAAGACCCTTCTCCGTTAAAAACACACTTTATCAGGACAGGTAATGGACTTGGCGATGAATTTGGCGACTTTATCGCACCTTGACAACTATTTTGACGACCTTGGGGAAAAAACCTTTATTATCCATAGACCCATTGTCCAAGCTGTAACTCGATTATTACAGAAGTTACTGTAAAATTCACGATTAATGGCAGGCTATAAAAGGAGTCCCGTTCTGACCACTGAGATGAGTTTCTCGCTAAAGGCCGGTTTCCACTGGAGTTGGAGCTTCCAGGTCCAAAAACCCATTAATCACGCTCCGCACACAAAGAGCCAAATGTCTTGTCATCATTTGTAACCTTTTTTATTAGATTACGCAGTTACTTCAAAGGAAAGCATGCAAAATTGACAAAGATATCTGCCTCTGGCCCCTCAATTATCTCAGCTGGGGGTTAGAACCAGGGACTTCCAACTACGTTCGAGGGTTTTGAGCCCGGCTGACCACATCAAAGGATTCTGAATAGAAGCCGTCGAAAGAGCCGTCAGTGGAAACCGGACTTAAGACTGTACGGAATAGAAAGTTTTGCTTGACTAAGTCTCTACCATTGAATTGTAGTTTATTTCTGTATGTTATGACTATGGTATCGTTTGTGGTGTGATTTATATGTTGTCAGCTGTTATTGAAGCTGCGTTTTCTGCTGAAACTCAAGTTGATACTGGGTTTAACTAAGGCGACCAAATTTTTTAAACCCAATTTGAGGACAAATCATCGCAGCGTCCTCAAATTGAAAGGCCATTTGAGGACAGAGTTAAACTATGCTTTAATTTGAGGACTTTTGAGGACAAATTTATAAATTCGAGAACAATTGTCCTCAAATGGTTTTCAAACTGGTAAAAATGTATTGTCACCGTGTTCTGAGCTATCCTGAAAGTTTCAAAAAGCGATTGCAAGATGTGTACTGGTAACGCTGCCGATGACAGCAGAAACCCGAAACAGTTGACTAAAAGCATTAAAAATATATTGTCACCGTGTTCAGAACTATTCTGAAAGTTTCAAATGTCTAGGTAGTCGGGAAGTTAGTTAAATAAATTTTCTGTCGAATCGTATAAACGCTGCCGAAGGCAGTAGGGACATGAACCAGTTGACTAAAAGTGTTAAAAAATGTATTGTCACCGTGTTCTGAGCTATCCTGAAAGTTTCAAATGTATAGCTAGTCGGGAAGTTAGTTAAAAATCGATTGCAAGATTTGTACTGGAAAAGAAACAAACGAACAAGAATCGAAGTTAATAAAAACGTGGTGAAAAGAAAAACCTGAGTTCTACATCATTAAAATCATTAGTTGTAGGTCACCTCCAGCATACATATCAAATGCAGCGTTTAGATGCTATCGTATTCACTGATACACACACATGCATACCTCTTTATTATAAAAAATGAAAAATGAATTCAGAAGAACTTATAGAAACACAAAAAATGTCAAATTTGAATTTTTCCATGATAATATTTCTCGTATATAATATATGATCGGAATTTAATTATATGTATTCTTTCATCATCCGTAATTTTATAAAGTTAACGAATCGCTCTTTTATTTAATCAGCCACATTACTTTTGTTAAAAGTCTGTTTAGCGCGTTCTTTAAGCATTTATTTATTACGAAATCCAAATTTATCAATTATTATTTTTTTTTTTTTTATTAATATACATGTTTCTTGTAAAAATTTTAAGAAAAAGGTGTCTTTTAATTTATTTCAATCCATTTTTGTAAAGAAAGAAAGAAAAATAAAAACAGAATTTATTACTATGTAATGTCTTCTTAAATGACAAAATTAAATTCATTGAATGCGAGCGCCATTTCTTGACGAATTCGCGAAATTTTTGGGTTAAATATCACAAAATTGAAAATAACTACCCCGTATATTCACCAAAAATTTTTTTGATTGCAGAAGGCACTAGCACAGGTCAGAAGGAAAGTCCATGCAAACTTTCAGCTCAATAGCTGCAGAGCTCTAGGCTCAATCGCCGTCAACATTCTTTGTCTTAACAATTACTAGAAGAAGAAGAATCTAACCCGCAAATTTCGGGTTTTCAAAGTTATATAAATCAGGCATGTTTTGTCTTAAGGGTGTGCTTAAGGTCTGTGCAAAAAATCATAGGTCTTGGGGATCAGGGAGCTGAGATACAGGTAGTCGAAAAGTCCGAGATGCTATGCCGACATAATATACACTTGTTGCGTTCACTATTGACTTTCCTACTTTGTAAATTTCATTTGTTTTTCTCTTAATGTTTGTTTTAGCTTGGCGAGGCGGAACGCTACCGCGTTCCTTGATATAGTTGCACCTTGACATAAATTAGTGCCTATCAACTTTATTATTGACAATAGTAGTAGTTAATTATGAAAAAAATTTTGTGCATGTGGGGGCATCGCTTCCCTCCCCGGGGGGAAAGTACTCCCGGGGGGGGGGGGGGTAAATTTTCAAGATGGGTATCTTTCGAAAGGTCTCGTCAATACCTTTAAAACGAATGGTGTAACCATAAATATGTGATAATTTAAAACAAAGTTTCCAATTTTTTTTTTACTTTTAACAAAAAAAAAAAAAAAAAAAAAAAAAACTTGGGAAAAATTTTTTTTTTTTTTTTTTTTTTTTTTAAATATTGTTACTGTGTGAATTTGTATAGGAAAATATAGAAGAAAGTTTTGTGGTGGCCACAACATACTAGTTTTTAACTTGTGATTGTAAAATTAGTATGAATTATTGATAATTGTAGTAGTTAACTAATAAAAAAAAATTTGTGCATGTGGGGGCATCGCTTTTCCCTCTGGAGGTGAAGTACCCCCCCCCCCCGGAGGGAGTAAATTTTCAATATCGGTATCTTTCGAAAGATCTCGTCAATACTCTTAAAACGAATGGTTTTAGATCTGTGATAATTTAAAACAAAGTTATCAATTTTTTTTTACTTTTAACGAAAAAAATAAATAAATAAATAAATAAACAGAAAAAAAAAATTGCATTTCTTCTGATAATTGCAAAAAAATGACTTTCTTTCGGCATAAAGTGATATAATTCTGTCAGAAAAAAATCGTCTTTACTTATAATGAAAAATAATTTGATAATTTAATAAACAATTTGTATTGAATAAATTTTGTGCAAAATTATATAGAAGAAAGTCATGTGGTGGCCACTTCATACTAGTTTTGCTTTAGCAATAAGTTAAAAAAAAAAAAAAAATAATATCGAGATAAAACCTGCAATAAATAAATAAATTAAGAAATGAATTGGTAACCAATAACAGAACTTCATATGTAAGGTAAAAAATCAATCGATATATATATTATTTATTTATTAAGTTTTTTATGTATTTCGACCAATTAATGTTTTATTTTTCTTCCTCTCGCATTACGTTAAAAAGATATTCAAAATAAAATTGAGAAAAATCGTGTTAAATAAATGAAACAACTTTAGTATAAGATCCTATTGGTGAATTTTGAAATTTGGTACCGAAGTCTCTCGGACATTTCTCGCCAAGGTCTTTACTGACGCACTTGTGATAGCCATATCCATTCATCGCCAAAATGGTAATAAAAATATAAAACTCGTCAGGGGTGTCCTACTAAAGTTGTACAAAGAAATTTCAAGAAATGTATATAGTAACCATTAATAAAGGACACAAAACAGTTACTGTCTGCCTATATATACAGGAGAATATTTCATACAGCCTATTTTATACAGAATTTTATACTTATTACATAGAAAAAAAAAGTTCACATTTTATTAAATTGTAATTTCGTAAATGTATTAAATTGTCTTAAGTTAAAATGACACACACGGTTGCAAAAGGAAAGTCCTTGATGGAAAAGATCCCAAGTTAATTTGGTGACATACTTAAAAAAATCGCCAAGAAGATTCTATACTAAAGCTGTTTAAAAACTTTTTTTTTCTTCTTATAAAACATCAGTACATGCGTAAAATCTCTATCACCTTAAATATTGGCGTAATACTATACTGATACGAGAAGCTTGAAACCAAATACAAGAATTTTAGAAGTTATTAAATGTTAACTTTCTGTTTATTTCACATATTAATTTGGATGTAGTTTAATATTTATAAGTTATTATCTGTAAAACTTATTATAATGCATTTTATTCATCTGTTGTGATTGATTTCACGCTTTTTATTATTGGCAATACATCATATCTTATGGCGATATTTTTCTGATTTGGCGAAAACGATAGGTTATTTGATTTTACACATACGTCCACAAAGGACCTAGCCTTTTAAAATTAGGTGAAACATAAAAGTTTGAAAATTTTCTAAAATTTCAAACGATTTTGAAAAACATATTTGACTAAAAACACATTTTTAGTAAAAAGGAATTCATTTTGTAGATATCCTATCTGTAAGTGTGTGAGCAAAATTTTATAGCAAAAGTTAAAAAACTATGGCATGATGGCAAAATAGTCATTTTCGGAAAAGAAGCGTTAAAGTTTGGAAATGCAATGAAATCTGGCATCAGTTACAGTTTTGCTCATCACATTTGAAGCAAAGTACGTAGAATAATAAATGAAGCATCGACATGTTCAGATTTGTTCATGTTTCAAAATATGTTTTCTCCAAAAAGTCAGTGTTTTGAAGGTTAATCAAAACTCCATAGAACCCCTTAAGTAAAAAAAATTAAAAGTATAGTTTTGATTTCTGACGTCCTTAGCGATTTTCGGATTTGGCAATCAAGAACGTAACAGGAAAATATACACGGCAGATCTATATTTTCATGTTACATATTATAAGAAACATTGTTTTATATTCCTGACTGCTCTCTTAATATATCTTATTTAAAAAAAAAAAAAAAAAAAAAAAAAAACAATTTTTGAAAAAAAAATTAAATATGTTCACCAGATAACTCAAGAATAGTTTTTTCTACAAGGCGACACATACCAAATCAGATCCAATTGAAATAATAAACAATAGATCGCGCGTTATGAAGGCACGAAATTCGCCATCATGGCAGTTATTTCGCACGTTAATCGCCAACGGAAACGCAAAGTTATATTTTATACACTTTATTCCAACCAAAACACTTTTTATAGATACAATAGTTCACTTATTTTATTTATTATTATTATTATTTTTTTTTTTTTTAAGAAAACAAATGAAAATTATTTAAGCAATATACAAAAAAGAATTAGATAAATTTATAAATTTATACATTCTTTAACTTAGAAAAGCTAAAATGGTAGATATATACAGCTCATTACAAAATAACTTTCTCACATTTAAAATTAGGCTTAAAGCATTTTGTGACATATCGAAGAGCAGAATATTAGAAGAAATGTTTATTATTTAATGTATTGCGATGAAATTAGGTTAAGCCATATTTGTTGATAGTTTAAATAATATTTACAAAGAGCTTTCAAGCTAAAAAACGTGCTGTTTTAATTTTTTATCACTTTACGCAAATAGGTCCGCCATTTTGAAATTAGGCTTAACGTTTTAAATTGTGTAACATTTTAAATATGTATACAAAATACTTTAACAGAAAAAAAATTATTCAAAAATGTATGAAGAGAAATAATATAACTTACAGTCGAGCAAAAAACGGCATTCCTATAATATTATTTCAATAATATTATTTTAAAAAAATTATAAGATTTCAACGTAACAAAATATATAAAGTTGAAAGTTGAATAGACGTTGCCAGCGGACGTAGTCAAATTGTCACGTTGATTTACATATCGATATTAAGCAAATTGTTTGGACTGAAAGCAACAATGAGTCAATGATCTGAGACTAATAACAGTGAACGCCGATGAAAATTACGTATAACATATGGAGAATTTGAGTTTATTGTACTTTTAAAGATTGTTGGGAAGTATTAAAACTCTTAACGCAAACGAAAATATAATTGAAGAATTTCTAATTATAGACTTAAATGAATTTGAATATTTCTATGTGGCCCGGCAAACCTTAATGCTAATCATACCATAATATATATATATATATATATATATATATATATATATACTAGCAGGCAATGCCCGCTTCGCTGATCCCTATTTTTAAATGAATCACTCTAATTACTGAATTCTCAAAATTGCATTCATTTATATCACGTGAAAAAAAAAGAGAAACAAAATCTGATTAGGAAAAATGTCGCACCATGTTCTCACTGCCTTCGGAAAAAATTCCCAAAATACTCTAACTCTTATTTCTATTATTTTCCCCCTTCGCCCCCCCCCCATCCCGTCTATCCTAATAATTTTACAAATTCGAAAATATCCGCAATCGATTTGTAGGTATCAAAAACCTCTATGCACCAGTTTTGAACTATCTATCTCTATTTTTATTTTTTTGCTGCCTCCGTTCCCCCCTTCCCGCCCCTCCCAATAATTTTAAAAATTCGAAAATATCCGCAATCGATTTGTAGGTATCGAAAACCTCTATGTACCAATTTTGAATGATCTAACTCTATTTTACTTTTTTTGCCCCTCCGCCCCCCCACCTTCCCGACCCTCCTAATTTTACACTTTCGAAAATATCCCCATTCGACTTGCAGACCACTAAAACCTATCTGAACCAATTTTGAACGGCCTAACTGTATTTCTATTTGGTTTTGTCCATAGCCCCCCTTACCGCCACCCCCCTTCCCGCCCCTCCTAATAATTTTACAAATTCGAAAATTTCCGCAATCGATTTGAAAGTATCGAAAACCTCTGCATACCAATTTTGAACGTTCTAACTCTATTTTTATTTTTTTGCCCCCCCCCCCCCTCTCTCCCCTCCACCTTCTCGCCCCTCCTAATAACTTTACACTTTCGAAAATATTCCCATTCGACTTGCAGGCCATTAAAACCTATCTGTACCAATTTTGAACGGCCTAACTGTATTTCTATTTGTTTAGACCCCCCCTTGCTGCCCCACCTGGGGGCTGAATTTCTAAAATTCCAGAAATTGGTTTTTAGATATTTGTATTAGCTATATTTTAGAGCAAAAATTTCACGTATATCTATTTTTTTGTTTGAAATATATAGGATTATGCGAAATCACGTTTTACGCATGTGAAATCACGATTTGCTCCCCCCCCCCGCCCCCCTTGGGGACCGAATTTTGAAAATTCCAGAAATTGATGTTTAGACATTTGTATTAGCTATATTTTAAAGAAAAAATTTTACGGATATCTGTTTTTTTGTTTGAGATATGAAGGATTTTGTGAAATCACGTTTTGCCCCCCCCTCCCCCCTTGGGGGGCGAACTTTGTAAAATTGCTTCTTAGTGGATGCCTACGTCATAGAAAAAACATTGTCACAAAATTTCATTCTTCTAGGTCCAGAGGTTTGGTCTGGGCGATGATGAATCACCCCCTCACTCACTCAGTCAGGAAGTACTCTTTTATATACACTCATGTCCAGAATTATCTTTATATATCCAAAACTAATGATATTCAATGAAATATCCAATCAATGTGATCCATTTTTGCAGAAAATGTGTGAAAAACAAGCCTAATTAGCATTATCCAATCAAAAGTAATCAAACGATTCTGTGATATGCAAATCTAGGCTTACGTTATCCGACGCTGAATCAAGCGCTTTGCGCAAAGGGAATAACTTAGTGAATCTCTGCGATATAGCGTTTGATTTTAGTGTGTAAGGACTCAAATCGGTTTGCTATGGCTTCGAAGTATCATTTGGAAGAATCTACGAAGTGGCGGCTCATCGGCCGTTTAGAAGTAGGGCAGCTTATCTTGGAAGTAGCCAGATGTCTGAATATTTCAAGTGAGACAGTCTCTAAATTATGGAAACAGTTTCGAAACGATGGAATTATTGTAAGAAGGCCTGGACAAGGTCGTAAACGAATGACAACTGCTTCTGAAGATCGATATTTGGCACTAACTGCCCGTCGTAACAGGAAATCTACTGCTCGCCAGTTAATTTCAGAGCTTGTAGCCGCCATTGGAACTGCTGTATCACAGCAAACGATATACAGAAGGCTTAATGAAAGAGGCCTTTATGCTAGAAAGCCAAGGGTATGTGTTTCACTGTCTTCACAACAGAGGAGGGATCGCTTTAATTGGTGCAAAGAACATCAGAACTGGAGTTCACACCAATGGTCCCATGTTCTGCTTACTGATGAGTCAAGGTTTAGTTTTACAGGTGATTCTAAACGTGTTTACATATGGAGGGAGTCAGGAACACGAAATTATCCCTCAAACATAATGGAACATGACCGTAATACAGGTATGATGGTATGGGGGGGGGAATAATGATCAATGGACGTACGCCCCTACACGTTTTCGACAGTGGATCTGTGACCGGCGAGAGGTTTCGGGATGAGGTCTTAGAGCCTTATGTCAGACTTTTCAGAGGTGCATATGGATCTGACTTTTTATTTATGGACGATAATGCTCGTCCACATCGAGCAAAGCGTGTTGACGAATTCCTTGAAAGTGAAGGCATTGGGCGAATACCGTGGCCAGCAAAGTATCCTGATCTTAATCCAATACAGAACTTATGGGACTACCTAGGAAGAACAATTGCGCATAGATATCCTCCTCCTAGAAATGTAAATGCTCCGAAGATGGCATTACTTGAAGAGTGGAGCTTAATTCCCCAAACTGTGGTTAACAAAGTTATTGCCAGCATGAAAACACGTTGTGATATGTGTGTACAAGTCAGGGGAGATCATATTCCATATTAAATTCGTAAGGCTTAATTCTGTTCTGCGTTATTCCTTTTTTTCTGAGCTCTCTTTTCACATTTTATTACCATTTTTAATGTTTCATGCTACAATTTTTTATTATGTGCAATGCCCTTGATTTTTTTCCCTTTGTTATTTATGTGTCATACATAGTGTTATATAACATTCCAAAAAAAATCACCATAGTTTACTGTTTCTGAGAAATCCGTGAATTTATGCATGTAAAGATAATTTTGGACATGAGTGTATATAGATATATTGCAATTGAAAAATAAATAACTGTTTCATTATGAGTTATGCAGTGTAAAAGTATTCAAAATATGATTAATAAAATAATCCATGCAATGCATTAGCATTTTTAGGGTGTCCCTGTAGACAAAGCAGTCGTGATATTTATACCTTTTTAGCCGTGTTAAAGCAATAACGAATTTGAATAACTCATATGAATTTTTGAAGAAATTCTGAAGATATTTAAAAGCAGAGCAGACAGACAGACAAACTGAAGTCATAAATATTTTTTCTGTTAAAAACTACTGAAATGATTGATGTGTGATTTTTTACAAAATTATTCATATTGTCGGTGAAGGTTTACAGCTGTTGTGAAATCCTCAATATCAATATGGCCAGTAGAAAAAAAGTTACGGTATGTTTTTAATATAAGAATTTTTTCAGTCCACCATTTTGTTTCTTTCATCACCCGTGCATTTTCACTTTCTTCTATTAGTAATATAGAGAAAGTATTGGATTCACGAAAATTTTCGACCTCCGTTTTTTGACGGATCTACACATTTTGGGGCGTCCTGAACACGAATTGATAGTTTTTAAAAAATGTCTGTCTGTCTGTGTGTGTCTGTGGTTTCTTATTTTCACCGTATCTCACGAACCAATGAATGAAATTCAAACAAACTTGGTATATAGTTGGACCCTGGCGGGGAATTGTGCTGATTAGATTTGGGGATCAATAGCCCAGCAGGTGGCGCAGTGATCGCATTTTATGTAAATTTTTAACATGGCAGTATAGGACAAAATTTCGTATTTTTCACCGTATCTCACGAACCAATGAATGAAATTCAAACAAACTTGGTATATAGTTGGAACCTGACGGGTCATGTTGCTGATTAGATTTGGGGATCAATCGCCCAGCAGGTGGCGCTGTGATCGCAAAATTTCGTATTTTTCACCGTATCTCACGAACCAATGAATGAAATTGAACCAAACTTGGTATATAGTTGGACCCTGACATGGAATGGTGCTGATTAGATTCTCGGATCAATCGCCCAGCAGATGGCGCTGTGATCGCATTTTATGTAAACTTTTAACATGGCAGTATAGGACAAAATTTCGTATAAATGTGCATAATGAGCGTTATATTTATCTTGTGATTGTAAAATTAGTATGAATTATTGATAATAGTAGCAGTTAACTAATAAAAATAATTTGTGCATGTGGGGGCATCGCTTTCCCCTCTGGAGGTGAAGGACCCCCCCCCCCCCCGGAGGGAGTAAATTTTCAATATCGGTATCTTTCGAAAGATCTGGTCAATACCTTTTAATACGAATGGTAGAACTATAAATCTGTGAAAATTTAAAACAAAGTTATCGATTATTTTTACTTTTAACAAAAAAAAAAAAAATCTTTTTTTTTTTTTTTTTTTTTTTTTTTTTTTTTTTTTTTTAACGTAATTTAACCAAACTTGGTATTTATTTGGTCTCCGACATAAACTGGTGCTGATTACATTTGGGGATCAATAGCTCAACAGGTGGCGCTGTGATCGCATTTTTTCTAAATTTTTAACATGGCAGTATAGGACAAAATTTCGTATTTTTCACCGTATCTCACGAACCAATGAATGAAATTCAAACAAACTTGGTATATAGTTGGAACCTGACGGGTCATGTTGCTGATTAGATTTGGGGATCAATCGCCCAGCAGGTGGCGCTGTGATCGCAAAATTTCGTATTTTTCACCGTATCTCACGAACCAATGAATGAAATTGAACCAAACTTGGTATATAGTTGGACCCTGACATGGAATGGTGCTGATTAGATTCTCGGATCAATCGCCCAGCAGATGGCGCTGTGATCGCATTTTATGTAAACTTTTAACATGGCAGTATAGGACAAAATTTCGTATAAATGTGCATAATGAGCGTTATATTTATCTTGTGATTGTAAAATTAGTATGAATTATTGATAATAGTAGCAGTTAACTAATAAAAATAATTTGTGCATGTGGGGGCATCGCTTTCCCCTCTGGAGGTGAAGGACCCCCCCCCCCCCGGAGGGAGTAAATTTTCAATATCGGTATCTTTCGAAAGATCTGGTCAATACCTTTTAATACGAATGGTTGAACTATAAATCTGTGAAAATTTAAAACAAAGTTATCGATTATTTTTACTTTTAACAACAAAAAAAAAAAAAAAATCTTTTTTTTTTTTTTTTTTTTTTTTTTTTTTTTAACGTAATTTAACCAAACTTGGTATTTATTTGGTCTCCGACATAAACTGGTGCTGATTACATTTGGGGATCAATAGCTCAACAGGTGGCGCTGTGATCGCATTTTTTCTAAATTTTTAACATGGCAGTATAGGACAAAATTTCGTATAAATGCACATAATGAGAGTTATTTTTAACTCGCGATTGCTAAATTAATATGAATTTTTGATAATAGTAATAGTTAACTAGGAAAAAATTACTGTGCATGTGGGGACATCGCTTCCTCCCCTGGGAGGGGGGGGGGGATTTTCAAGATGGGTATCTTTCGAAAGATCTCGTCAATACGTTTTTAAACGAATGGTTGAACTATAAATCTGTGATAATTTATTCAAAGTTATCGTTTTTTTTTTTTTTTTTTTTTTTTTTTTACTTTTAACAAAAAAAAAAAAAAAAAAAAAAAAAACTTTGAAAAAAAAATCGTATATATTTTTTTTATTATTATTGTTACTGATTGAATAGGTATTACTTTTAACAAAAAAAGAACTTAGAAAAAAAATAGCATTTTTTTTTTTTTTTTTTTTTTTTTTTTTTTTTTAATATTGTTACTGATTGAATATGTATATAGGAAAATATAGAAGAAAGTCTTGTGGTGGCCACAACATACTAGTTTTAATCGCAACTGGCCATAACACTTTAAAATTTTGTTAAGCGGTTCCTTTTCCCTATTTATCATAATAATGGCATCTTTTTACCCCGGAGTTTGTTTATTTCATTTCTTGTGTCTATCTTTCATTCTACTGAACGTATCGCTTTCAGATTTTGTCCAAAGTTTACCCCTTTATCACAATAACGTCTTTAAGCCACTTTTTTTTTTTTTTTTTTTTTACTTACGTAAGCGGGATAGTGCAATCCAGAAATACGCTGTCGAAGGCAGTGGAGACCGCAATCGAGATTCATTCGTCATTGGTTTCTTTTTGCGTGGGCGCTGAGCACACTGCTAAAGCAGGCATTCTGAAGTTTAACCCGGCATGCAGGGGAAAAAAAACTGTCAAAGACAGCTGTGACACATACCGAGGATTAGACCGAATTCAGTGGAATTTCGTTTTAAAATTATAGTTTTTCAAATTTTATATTCAAAAGCGATTTATATGAACACAGTAACGGAGTTTTTGATGTACTGACACGGTTTAAGATGTCATGAACACGATTTCACCATTTTTAATGAAATGTACGGCTGTCTCTCTATCTGTATGCAACAAAATTTTGTGGCAGATTTAGTTGCCGAAACGTGAGTGGAGGCCTCCCTGTTGAGACTCAAATGATTTAGGGTTCCGTCGGTGTGTTTGCTTCTTTGTCAGTCTGTCTGTAGCGCGATAGCGGCCGCAAAAATCACGCTATTGGCTTGAAATTTGGTACACATGTTCATGTTCCCCACGGAATCAGCTGTACAGTTTTGGGTGTGCATTCCATTTGTAGTTCGTGTACAGGGACACGTCAAAGTTTTTCTTATCATTACGGCCTATGGGAAGAATTTGTATGTACCGCGATAGCGACTGCAAAAATCACGTTATTGACTTGCAATTTGGTACACATATATATGAGCTACACTCAATTTTAGCTGTATAGATTCGGGCGCGTATTTCCTTTGTAGTTCGTGTACAGGGACACACCAAAATATTTCTTATCATTACGGCCTATAGCAGAGTTCGTATGTACCGCAATAGCGGCTACAAAAGTCCTGCGATTAACTTGCAAATTGGCACACACGTTCAGGCTTTGTATAGGAATAGCTGTATAATATTTTATGTCTAAATTTTTTACTAGCAGGCTTTGCCTACTTCGCTGGTCACTATATTTAAATGAATTAAAAAAAGAATCAATATTTTTTATACCGTTCTGCAAATTAAAACTAAAAAGAAAATACATTGAAACTGCTTAAAAACTTTGCTTCGGGCCCTCGCTGACTTTGGCAGAGACTTCTTTACCGCAACGTCTTGGTACTGGATAATTTAATTTAATTTAATTTATAGAAATGTCAATAATAAAGGAAAAACTGTATTAGACATTTTCTTTTTGATAATAAACAGAACGGAACCGCATAATATGGTGATATTTTGTATAATTAGATCCAGTGGTGGTCCGTCATTAAGGGCCAGTTGGCACGGCCCCGCTTAAAACTTTTCTCGATTGAAATAATAATAATAATAATAATAATAATAATAATAATTCTTTTGTTTTTAGTAACTGTTTAAAAATATATACACGAAATAACAACGCCCATCTAACGTTTTCTTAATCTTCTTTCTTTTCTTAATCATTTATTTGTCTATATAGTCATTTCGGCTGTCATAAATCATTTAATGATTCACCGACCGACCGCTACTACCCTTTTCCTTGTCTAAGAGAATGGGCAGCAATAGCGGGCCGTTTTCAAGCGGTCCGAGATTGGCGTGTTTATTTCTACAGATTTATTCTATTACAACAGCGGGTTAAAAGATTTGGCGACGAACTGCGTTATAAGTGTTAGCAAGCTGTAATTTCTTCGTTGATGGGCAGATGAAAGCTGGCCCATTGAAACAAAACTATAAGGAAAAAACTGTCTTCTTTAAAATATGTTAACTACAGAAACTTGGCGGCTTCTGCATTACTTTTTTTTTTTCTCACTGATTTTTCGGAGCATTTTTTAGAGTATGACTCTATAATTTTGGTGCTTAAAAAAGAAATCTGGTAATACTCACAAATATTTTTCTAGATTAGCTTTTGAGATAAAAGCTCGTATAAGAATTTGAGACCTCTTTAACTGAAGTATTTTGAATGTAAATGAAGAACGAAAAAAATGAAAGAAAATGCGACCCCCCCCTCCCCCCCTTTAAAATAGTGTACTAAAACTTTTATGCAAATGGAATGTACAATTTTTAGATAAATAATTAATGGATTTACTTGGATATGGATTAAATATCTGCATAAAATTGTAATTTATTATTATTATTAAATGATTTTTCTTTTAAATACGGTTTAATAGAAGCATCTGCAATGCTTCTATTCTCTTTCTTTCCTTTCTTTTCTTTTTTTAAACGAGATAGGTGGTCTCATTTATTTATTGAAATTTAATTTAAATTATTTAAAATTGAGCTCTTAAAGGGAGAAACATGGTATTTTTCTAATATGTATCCAACTTACATTAATCATGACTTTCTAAATTTCAATATAACTTCTTACAAATTGGTTAAGGTTTACTTTATTTATTTTTTAAGATAAAAAACCTTACTGTAACATTTGAAATTCTATAATTAAAAGACTTACGGATATAATTCCCTCAAGTTAAATAATATTACACTCTGAGTGATTTTAGTTTAAATATTAATAATGTGTAATGTTAGGGTTAAAGCCAGTTGACTAAAAGAGGGTCCTAGACCTGAGTGGTGTACTCTCTGTAAAAAGTCTTTCTAAGTGTTACATAGTTTCCAAGTGTTACCATATTTATGAGAGATTCGGAGAAAACCATGGGAAACTCCAAAATATTATTTTAAAAAATTATCTTTCATGATAATGCAGACGATTTCCATATTAGAGAATTAGTATAACACTAAATATTTTTTAAAAAAGTCAATTTTATTCTCAATATTACATTAATTTTTTTTTTTTTTTTTTTTTAGTTGTTAAAAATGGAAAAAATCGATAACTTTATTTTAAATTATCGCAGATCGATGGTTCAACCACTCGTCTTAAAGATATTGGTGAGCTCAGCTGAAAGATACCCATCATGAAAATTTACTTCCCTCGAGGGGGGGGGGGGACTTACCCCCAGGGGGGGAGGTGAGGCTCCTATATACAAAAATTTTTTCCGCAGTTGACTATCTCTATTACAATTTTTAGTTCCCAATCATACTATAGGTATGGGGAACTTAGGTAATCGTGAAAAGTTTCGACCTCGGTTTTTTGACTTTTTTACACGTTTTCAGGTGTGAGGAATCCGAAAATGACAAAATTTGTATGGTGTCTGTCTGTAGGGTGTCTGTTAGTGTCAGTCCGTTAGTGTGTCAGTGTGTTAGTCCGTTAGTTTGTTAGTCTGTTAACACGATATCTCACGAACAAATTATCGCAGAGAGGTCAGATCAGTTTTAAAATATTACTTTCGATACTGGCATGAACCCTATTCATTTGCAACATTCGAATTAAAAAACTTCGTAAGTTATGAGAAATTTACGATTTTCTTAACATGGGAGAATAGGACAAAATTTCACTTAAACGTGCATTAAATGGAAACCTTTTACTGTGAAAATGTCGGACCAGTTTTAAAATATCAGTTTTGATGCCGTAATAAACATCAGTAACTATAAATATGCTACTTTGAAAATTTCGTAAGTTATTGGAAATTTACGAATTTCTTAACATGGCAGTATGGGGCAAAATTTCACATAAACGTCAATTTTGAGCGATATATTCATCGTAAAGATGTCAGACTACTTTTGAAATATTATTTAGGACACTGGCATGAATATTAATGACTATGAATTTTCAAATATAAAAATTTCGTAAGTTATTGGAAATTTACGAATTTCTTAACATGCCAGAATAAGGCAAAATTGAGCATAAACTTCCATTTTGAGGATCATAAATACATTAGACAACTTCAAAATTACATTTATGACATTTTTTTAACATGATTGAATACAAATATTCTAATAGGAAAATTTCGTAAATTATTCTTAATTTACGTTTTTATCAACATAGCGAAATTGTAATTTTTTCATATAAATATAAATTTTGAGGATTATTGCATTGGAAATAGTAGCATGAAACATAAACAACGGAATTGACCCTGATAAAATAAATTAATAGATTAGAATAAAATAAATATATCGAAGTGAACGATGGATAGCCTATTAGGCGGGGATTTCTTTCTGTCACTGTATCAAGCTTTGGTCAAATTCATTTTTTTAACATGATTATAATATGTCACGCACTAGAAATTTATGAGAACATAAATATGATGGGGAACTGAGCAGAGTCCACCTATGCCAACTAGTTTTTTTTTTTAAATTTCATATTGATTATTAAAAAATAATTATCTTTATGCACATTTATAGAAAGTTTTGTACTATACCACTATGTTAAAAATTTAGAAAAAGAGGGATGGCAACGCAAGCCATCAATTTTTACCAAAAGTTGATAGACACTAATTTATGTCAATGTGTAACTACATACCAATCTGTACTGTAGTACCTGAGATACAGTCGCCGCAAAATTTTGTCAAACAGACAGACAGACATTTTTTAAAAATGACCAAATCGTGTTCTACAGCTGTCAAAACGCGTAAATCCATCAAAACCCGAGGTCGAAAATGTTTACGAATCCAATACTTTCTTCTATTGAAAATAAAAGAAAGTAATATATATATATATATATATATATATATATATATATACATATATATATGATAGTTATTTTTTAAAACACCAATTTCCGAGATCTAAATCTGAACTATATAATCAGAATAACCGTTAATCTTTCTGTAATAACCACATAATACGTAAAAAAGGATATCTAAAATGGATTTATGTAACAATATTCAAGAAAATCATTAGAGCCGTTTTTGAGACATCAACTTTTATTAAAACTTGGCATACTCAATTATTGACTGGAAAACAATAATTACATCCAAAAAGGTATGTAAAAGGGAGTTAATATGGCAAGTTTGAAAAAGATCTGTACAGCCATTTTTAAAGGAACGCACTTGCGAGGCAGGAAATTGAGCTATTTATACAGGACGCCTATTAATTTTCCTGAACTAACCAGCTGTATTATTTGAAAGGACATCTAATAAAGTATTTATATAGCAATTTTGAAGAAAATCGTTAGAGCCGTTTTTGAGATAAGGACTTACGGTCCTACTTCCAGTTTCCGGTGACCCACTTCAGGTTTTCCAATGTTCACCAATATTTGGGAAATTCATCTGTACACCAGACCTGTTTCAATTCTGAAGTATCGTAGTTTCATCTTTATTAGTTTCGGAGATATGATAGGCAGAAGATTCCGCACATACATTCACACACACACACACACATACATACACAAACACTGATCAATTGCCAAAAACTACTTTTTTGGACTCAGGGGGGTCTTGAAACGTGTAAATCAGGTAAATCCTAAAATTTTAAAAATATGTAAATGTTTACCTGCCGCGACATTAAACCGGGCGCGCCTGCGCAAATTTTACGACTTACGGAATAATCTTTACACTGTTCTCCCTCTCAATATATTTTCTGTTGTCAACCATTATTAAAGTTGATATTTTTCCACTGATATGTAAAAATTATTTTCTAATCAATCTCATATTAGTATTGAGAAATGTATCGCATTTGTAGCAGCGCAAACCAGAAAAAAATATTCTGTCGTAAAAAATACGACACGCGCCTGCTCATGCAAAAAAATCTGCGTGACTGCTGGAAGATGAAAAACTGTAAGATCTAGTATGTTGTGGCCGCCACAAGATTTTCTTCTATATCTTCCTATACAAATTCACTAAGTGCAAATAATTTATTAAAATTATCTAACAGGATGGATGCAAATGTTTTTCATCTTAGAGGAAACTAACACTAAATATCCAAAGAAAGACAGTTTTATTGTTTATAAATAACATCTTAGAAAATGCGTTTTAATAATGGTTATCTCACATATCATGTTTTGTATAGTCATGTGCGAAAAAAGTTGTATTCCTGTTATCGAGGAAAATTTGCAGTATAACAGCGCTACCTATCGGCCGATAAGCCTCCAAACTGAATCAACATGACCTTCTTACACATCAAGTTTTGTTTGATGATACGCAGTAGAACCTGAGATATAGCCTACCCTTAAATTGCAAAAATCGCTAAGTAGCAGCGCCACCTGTTGAGCGGTTGACACCAAAAGTTGATAGACACTAATTTAGGTCAAGGAGCATCTACATATAAATTTATATGCAATTCTATGCAGTAGTTCCTGAGATATAGCCTTCCCTGAAATTGTGGAAATCGCTGTATAGCAGCGTCACCTGTTGGCCCATAAGCATTCAAATTGAATCAGCTTATTATCTCATAATGGCCTTCTCACATATGACGTTTCGTTTAATTTTATTAATAGAACCTGAGATATAGCCTCCTTGTAAATTGCGGAAATCGCTGTGTAGCAGTGCCACCTTTTGAGCGGTTGACACCAAAAGTTGATAGACACTAATTTAGATAAAGGTGCATCTACATGTATAAATTTATATGCAATTCTGAGCAGTAGTTCCGGAGATACAATCGCCACAAAATTTTTGTCACAGGCAGACATCTAAAAATGGTCAAATCATGTTCTAGAACTCTCAAAACGTGTAAATCTGTCAAAAACCGGAAGTCGAGAATTTTTACGAATCCAGTACTTTCTTCTATTGAATACAGAAGAAAGTAAAAAGGAGTTTATGGCACGTCACAGCTTCGTGTGTAACTAGTAAATCGCCAATTGGCGCTATTTTGACTTATCCTTGGAAGTTACACCACTTTAGGAGAAACTTTGAACCCATACCAATACAGCTTTAAGTTTTTTTTTTTTTTTTGAAAGATTTTGGATTCATGGAGATGGTCTAGTCTATGCTATATCATCTGAGATTAGAAGCAACAACAAATTTTGTATAGGATTCTCTTTGGCGAAATTTTAAATTCGGCCCGGAAGTAGCTGGGATGTTTCTCACCAAGCTCTTTATTTACATAACTGCGAATTCCATTTTAATTCATCTTCAAAATGACGAAGAAAATGTACAAGCCGAAAAAAGAGTTCTATACTAATGCTGTACCGATATCTTTTTGTTAAATTAACCTAATGACTTTTTTATGACCATAAAGTGATTGTATAAAATTATTTCATAAAATGAATTAAGAGTTTTGTGATATTTCAAAATTCACTATGTTAAAAAAGCACAGCTTTAGTCTGAGACCACTTTGCGACTTTAAATAATTTTTGCTCTTTTAACGATGAATTGAAAGGACTATCGGAATTGCGTAAGTAAAGACCTTGGCGAGAAATGTCCGAGCTACTTCGGTACCAAATTACAAATTTCACCAAAGGGGCTCCATACTAAAGCTCTACCTTTTAAAATTATGTAAAACATAGAAGTTTGAAAAATTTCTATAATTTCAAAAGTTTTTGAGGGTCTTGTTAAGAATGACCGACGGTCATCGAATGTACGTACGATAAGCACGTGAAATTTTGTGGTTTTTTTTCTCATCAAATCGCGCACGAGGAAAACAATACGACGTTCAGTTGGCATCATTTAAATTTCAAATAGCACCAAGGTTGTCGCTCATCCTTAACTATAAAAATATCCTTGTAATGCTATACACTTTATTTTACACTTTTTGGTACGTCATACCATAGCCTCCTTAACTAGATGCCTCTCGCGTAGCTCGAAAACTAGGCAACAGTTGAAACGGTAGACAGCGCCACCTGGTACAGATTGCGCGACTTTTTTATTCAACAGCCACCAAAAAATTTTAAAAGTGGGATATGATATACATAAAAGGCGAATAGAATCGAAGAAACGTCGATTTTATATAATATGTATCACTTCTTAAAATTATTGGTGACAGTTCAATAAAAAAGTCCCATAATCTGTACTAGGTGGCGCTGTCTATCACTTCAACTGTTGCCTAGCTTCCGAGCTACGCGACAGGCATCTAGTTAAGGAGGCTATGGTCATACTATGTGTTTTTATTTAAAATTAAATCAAAAGTTATTTTGCTTGAATAAATGCCTAGCGAGGATATATTATGCATCTACCAGCAGTTTAAAGAAAAACATTTTTTTTTTTTTTTTTTTTTTTTTTTTTGTACTTACTTAGTATCAAAGAATTTCAGCAATACTACTTAGAGTTATTAAAATTTTGCTTATCCAAATTAAAATATTTAAAGAAATTTTGTTCCATTGTTTATTTATTTGTTTGTTGAACATGACAAATCTCTCTCTTCATTCATTCATTTATTTTATTTTATTTATTTATTTATTTTGTAAGAAAGATTTTCCAGGAAATCAAATATTATTTTTAATATAAACTTAAAGCATACAAAAGAAGTTATTTTAAACTCCTAAGCTTTCTAAAAAACTAAATAAATTTTAACAACAAAATCTATTTGCTGCTTTTATTCTACTGAAAAATTTGAATACTCAGAAAAATAAAAATAAAAATAAAAAAAATTATACAGACACGACATTATTTCATTATTTAAAACATGAAAATCTGACATTGACAGATTTTAATTTAGTGCCAGAGGCCTACTGCTAAACTTGTTAATATCGACAAATTCTTTAGTTAATTCGTGACGATCTAAATTCCATGATAAAGTTTTCATTAAATCAAACCAATGTGTTTCAGCTGCAGATACTGTAACAAATAACGTTGGAAGTCCAAACTGTCTTATAGCCGCAAAACGTTTTTTCTCTTTTTCCCAATGAGGGGGAGGTGTGCCTTGGGGGGGACTCATGTCAAAGGTGTGCCTTGGGGGGGGAACTCATGTCAAAGTTGCACCTTGGGGGGACTCATGTCAAAGTTGGGCCTGGGGGGGGGGACTCATGTCAAAGTTGTGCCTTGGGAGGGACTCATGTCAAAGTTGGGCCTGGGGGGGACTCATGTCAAAGTTGTGCCTTGGGGGGACTTCATTCAATAAATCCCCATTCAATAAACCGACTGAAATAGGCCCTTAGCACTATTAAGAGTGACGTATAAAAATTCGACAACGCTGTACCGACTGAAATAGGGGTACCTTGGGGGGGACTCATGTCAAAGTTGGGCCTGGGGGGGGGACTCATGTCAAAGTTGTGCCTTGGGGGGGGGACTTCATTCAATAAATCCCCATTCAATAAACCGACTGAAATAGGCCCTTAGCACTATTAAGAGTGACGTATAAAAATTCGACAACTGTACCGACTGAAATAGGCCTCTAGCACTAAAAAAAATTCTGATTAAAATTAATAGTCTTTCGTACTAAATTGAATTCTGTCTTACACAGATTTTTTTTTTCTTTCTCTCTCACGCTAAAGGCGGTAGATATCAAATCAGCTTTGAAAATTAAATTTAACACAAATTCATCAAAGTCGTCGCTAAATAATTTGTCGACAAAATATTACGTAAATATCTGAAATTTACTATTGTTTTATTTTGTTTTACTTTACCCGTTTCTGATCCCGATAACTGTTAATTATTTTTTTTTTCTATTAGAATATTTCATTAGTTATATACTTTTCAGTATTATTAGTATGTTAATTTTTATAACTTATTATTAGCATGTTTCGCTCGCTTCGCTGGTCGCTATATTAAAATGATTTTTTTTTTTTTTTTTTTTTTTTTTTAAGAATCATTATAAATAAAATTATAAAAAAGAAAAGAAAGAATGAAGATTCTTTTTGCACTGAAGACGGCACGCTTAAGGCTACCGAAACAGCTGTATGCATCTCAAGTATTTTTCTTTGGTGTTTCTGACGTAGTAGTTTATTCGGGTTTTAATAGGTCTACGGTTAATGCTATACAGTTTGTACTGTGGATTTGCTATTGACAGCTGTTATTTTTTTTAGGACTGAGGACCTATTAGTCTCAATCTGTGGATTTTTACGATACCAGTTTTCGATAGTTGGACTGAAGGATTTCAATACATGTTTCCTCATATCATCTGTTAACTATAGCTCACACCTGTCATGACGTCAGATGTGACGTAACTATATTACGTAATCAACAGCGCATCTTCGCTTCTCTGAGAGAGAGTTTTATATGAGTCTGTACGAGAAAGCTTTGCTAAGCGTGCGGCGAGAAATGCCCGCATTATGTTATTCTACTTTTCTATATTATTAAATGTTGTGATTGTTTAAAAGACTCTGCTTTTCACTCTGTGGATCCATTTATACCAACAATGGTTATGGGCCCAGAGACACGCATCTTACTGCGGACTTTTTAAAAATTTAAATTAACATTCGCTAAAACGAAAGTGCGACTTACAGTTAAGCCTAAGGGCTGAAATCAAAAGTATTTTTGATTCTATTTTTATAAAGAAGCTACTATAGCTGATTAAATATGTCGCAAGTATTAA
Source organism: Salticus scenicus (assembly GCA_963930645.1). Lineage (NCBI taxonomy): Eukaryota > Metazoa > Arthropoda > Arachnida > Araneae > Salticidae > Salticus > Salticus scenicus. Next base: position 220,272,370 of record OZ005661.1, read on the forward strand.
ATATAGAAAAGTTATCCAAAAATAATTTTGACACCTGGAAGCTGCAGATAGAAGCTGTTTTAATCAAGAATGATCACTGGAGTTATGCTAACGGAACGAAAATTAAGCCCGATGAAGGCGCCGAAGGTGAAGAAAAATGGCTCGAAATTGACCGTAAAGCTAGAGCCGATTTAATCCTAGCAATGACCCCAAGTGAGTTGTGTCATATTAAACATTGTACCACCTCAAATGATGTATGGAATAAATTAAAAGAAGTTTACGAATCGAGAGGACCGGCAAAGAAAGCCACCCTGTTGAAGCAGCTACTCTTTAAGAAAATGACTGACAGTGAAAATATGTCCGATCACCTCAATATTTTCTTTGATATAGTGGACAAGCTAAAAGAAATGGACATTCAAGTAGCCGAAGATCTATTATCAATTTTGCTCTTATACAGTATTCCTGACAGCTATGAAAATTTCAGGTGCGCCATAGAAGCAAGAGATGAATTGCCGCAGCCTGAAGCTCTAAAAATTAAAATGATGGAAGAATATGAGTCAAGAAAAAATAAAAAGCATCAAGAATCATCAAATGTGTATTTTACAACTCACAAGAAAAATCTTCCTGAAAAGAACAAAAGAGAAATCTTAAAGCCTGTGCAGAACAAGAACACGTATGGCGAAAGAAATTATGCAATCTTCAAATGCAATTACTGTTCAAAAGTAGGGCATAAAGCCTCAGAATGCAGAAAGAAGATCTCAGACAGAAAATTCATTTCATCGAATAAATATAAAGATAGATCTTTTATGGTTGAAGATAGTACAGAGTTGACGATGGCAGCCAGTAACTCTTTCCAAGAACATTCCGAGTGGTGTCTCGATAGCGGTACGACATCACATATGGCTCATGACAAGAATTTGTTTATAGATTTCGAACCTAGAATTGGATCATTTATAAAATTAGCTGTAGATGAAACAGCGGAGATCACAGGTGTTGGAACAGTCAAATTAAAAGTTCCCGGTAATCACGGTGTAACCAATTTAAAGTTAACAAATGTTTTGTGCGTTCCAAAATTGAAATGAAATTTAATGTCTGTATCAAAAGCTACTGCAAACAACTGCCGAGTTGTATTTACCGAAAAATGTGCAAAAATTACGGAGCAGGACGGCTCTCTGATTATAAGTGCTACGAGAAAAGGTGATTTATATTTTTTTCAGCCGCAGGTGGATATCGCTGCAACAACTCAGGTAAGCAACTTTCATAAATGGCATTTAAAATTAGGACATTTAAATGAAAAAGATTTAAAATTATTAAAATCTGAAAATATGTTAAGAGATTTAAATTTTAATGAAAAAGATTCTTTAAAAGATTGTAAAGTATGCATTCAGTCTAAACAAACTGTGAAACCATTTTGTAAAGAAAACAAATTTCATAGTAAGGAATTATTAGAAGTAGTTTATTCTGATTTATGCGGCCCTATAAATGTTAAATCCCATGGCGGATCACGTTACTTTATTACTTTTTTGGATGATAAATCTCGTTACATTGAAGTAAATTTTCTAAAAACAAAAGATGAAGCTCAGTACGCGTTCCGGAAATATAAAGCAGCAGTCGAAAATCGATTAGGGAAAAAAATTAAAATACTGCATACTGATAATGGTTTGGAATATTGTGGCGAAGAATTCAATAAATATATTGAAGAATGCGGTATTAAACGCGAATTTTCATCGCCAATGACACCTCAGCAAAATTCTAGAATTGAAAGACAAATTATGCGAAATGGCGAGGTGTTTATTAATGCAATCAAACCTTCCAAATACATTCTGGGCTGAAGCAGTAAATTGCGCTGCATATATTAGAAACAGGTGCCCCACTAAAGGAATTAAAGAAAATAAAACCCCTTTCGAATTGTTTTTCGGTTATAAACCAACTGTTAACTATTTTAAAATTTTCGGACAGAAATGTTTTGTTCTAAATAAAAAATCAAAAGGAAAGTTTGAAGCTAGGTCACACGAACATATATTCGTTGGCTATTCAAATGAATCACGCGCTTACAGATTATGGAATAAGGATACCAGAAAAATTGTCATAAGTCGTGATGTTCGATTTATAGACGAATTTGAAACAAATGATTCAGCCACTACTGATCAATTAGAATTAATTTTTCCGTCTGAGAATAAATGCAATGATTGTAATATTAAAAATGAAACTCCTATCCCTACTCAAACCGCAGACATCCAAAGGGGGGAAAACAGCGGATCGATTTCCTATCCCCCTGAATTCAACGGAGAAAGTTTCTCTTTTTGGAAAGGGGGGAAGCGAGCCACTCGCTTTCTGAAGGGGGGAACGTAGAAGATGTGAGTGGAGGGGGAGGAGAGTGCTGGCGATATATGTAAACAAGAGGAAAGGATTAATAAAAACAATCCTATTTTTAAACGTGGTCCCGGAAGACCTAAAAAAAGTAAAAGTTGGAACTTTCAAAACTCTCATAAGGAGTGTATTACAGATACAAAATATAAAGATGAAACTTCTCAATTAGCTGATAACTCATTTAATGAAATTAATCCCAGCGTAATCGACGCGTTAAATGGAGATTATGCTAAAAATTGGGAGAACGCGATGAAATTAGAATATGATTCTTTAGTTAAGCAAAACGCTTGGGAAATTGTAGATAGACCAAAAGATAAAAAGGTAATTGGGTGTAAATGGGTTTTAAAAACAAAATTCAAACCAGATGGTCAAATTGAAAAATTTAAGGCCAGATTAGTTGCCAAAGGGTGTTCACAGAAACAAGGTATAGATTTTGAGGAAAATTTTTCACCAGTAGCCAGATTAAGTTCTATAAGAACTGCAATCGCGTATGCTATCCAGAATGGTTTCACAGCATACCAGTTAGATTTCATTATGGCATATGTTAACGGAACGTTACATGAAGAAATTTATATGGAGCTTCCTGAATTTTTTGAAAATGATATACACGAAAATAAAGTGTGTTTATTAAAAAAATCTTTGTATGGCCTTAAGCAGTCAGGAAGACAGTGGTTTAAGAAATTAGATGAGAAATTGAGAAAAATGAAATTTAACCCTTTGAATTCCGACAAATGTGTCTATTACTCAAAATATCCTTTTGATGCTATTATAATCGTCTATGTCGACGATTTAATTTGTCTCACTAAAAGTGAAGAGCACTATTTTGATATAAGAAATAAATTAGCAGAATCTTTCAAAATGAAAGATATGGGTCTTCTGCATTATTGCTTAGGCATTGAATTTAATCAAGATAGGGACAGCATCACTATAACACAAAAGAAATACATTGAAGATTTACTAAATAAATTTAATATGGAAGATTCTAGAGTGGTGAATACACCTTTAGATATCAGTGTAAAATTAACTAAACAAATGTGTCCAAATACAGAAGAAGAGAAATCATACATGTCAAAAATTCCTTATAGACAATTAATTGGTTCTCTTATGTATCTGTCGGTTGCTACCAGACCAGATATCACCCATGCTGTAAATTATTTAAGTCAGTTTAATAACAATCCAGGAAAACCTCACTGGATAGCAGCTAAAAGAATACTAAGGTATCTCAATGGCACTAGAAATTTAGGAATTGTGTATTACAGAGACGATAAACCATTGACAGCATTTGTTGATGCCGATTGGGCATGGGATATAAATGATAGAAAATCATATACAGGATACGTCTTTAAATATGCCGGTGGACCTATTTCTTGGGAATCTAGAAAGCAGCGAACCGTTGCTCTATCCACAACAGAATCTGAATATATGTCTCTGTCTGAATCCGCAAAAGAGACAATTCATGTTAGAAATTTCTTAAAAGAATTGGATCCTGAAATTGTATCAAGTCCGACTGCAATCATGTGCGACAATCAATCTGCACTGAGATTAGTAAAAAATCCTGTTTATCACAATCGCTCTAAGCACATTGACATTCGTCATCATTTTGTGCGAGAAGTTTACAATAATAAACTAATAGACATTAAATATATTTCATCAGATGAACAACCTGCAGATATTTTAACAAAAAGTTTAAATGCATATAAACATGAAAAATGTTGATATGATAGGACTTAATACTCAGGACTGACGAACTTAAAAATATATATATATATATTTAAACTGTGTTTTCATTAAGAAATTAACTGCTTATATTTTACGTATTTTATTTTATTATATTAACCATAATTATTTGCTTATAATTCTATTTCTTTACTAACACTTTTCTTATTTTAAGTTACTCTTGCATAAAAATAATTTTCTGTAATTTTTAATATGCTATTATAATGCATAAATATGTTTTATTTTCGAAATATTTATTGAATAAGGGGGAAATGAAGGATTTCAATGCATGTTTCCTCATATCATCTGTTAACTATAGCTCACACCTGTCATGACGTCAGATGTGACGTAACTATATTACGTAATCAACAGCGCATCTTCGCTTCTCTGAGAGAGAGTTTTATATGAGTCTGTACGAGAAAGCTTTGCTAAGCGTGCGGCGAGAAATGCCCGCATTATGTTATTCTACTTTTCTATATTATTAAATGTTGTGATTGTTTAAAAGACTCTGCTTTTCACTCTGTGGACCCATTTATACCAACATGGACAATCATCGAAATCTAAAATTTATCGAAAATATAATTGAATAAAAAAAAAAAAAAAAAAAAAAAGATTTTGATGAAATTATGGCAAAAGCAGAATTTAGTTTAGGACGGAGGACTATTAGCTTTTTTTTTTTTTTTTTTTTTTTTTTTTTCAAATTATAACATCGTTTTCAAATTATTCAATTATATTTTCGATAAATTTTAGATTTCGACAAATGTCCAACTATCGAAAACGACAACGCAAAAATCCCTGTCTGAGACTAATAGTCCTCAGTCCTAATAAAACTAAGATACTACATTATTCAGTGCAAATACTTAATTTAGTCCTTATAATTCTTTTAGACCCGTTTTTGAAAAACATGTTTCACAAAATAAAGTTAGTTTTGCTAATTTTAATTTATTTTGTAGATATCTTATATACACTGCTCGACATTGAAAATGCAACACCAAGAAGGAATGATAATAACGGAATGAAATTTGTTGGACACATACATTATAGTAGGAAGAACAACTGATTAAAATTTCAGGAAATTTGGAGTAATATGTACTGAGAAACAGTACATAAAGCAGCGACCACTGTGAGCAATAACAGCACATATCTGCCTAGGCAATGAATCGAACAGCGATTGGATGACATGTACGGGTAGAGCACTTCATGAAGTTTTAACACGATGCCACAATTCATCGATCGAAGTTACTGGTGAGTGTTGGGGGCCAGTCGCTTTTCAACGATTAAACAGTCATTTTCATTGGTACGAGATCAGGAGAACGCGCTGGCCAGAGCAGCAGTCGAACACATTCGGCATCAATGAAGGTCCAGACAATATGGACAACTTGCGGTCGTGCATTGTCCTGCTTAAATGTTGCGCTTCGGAGGCCTTGAACATAGGGCAGAGCTATGGACCTTAACTCGTCAGAAATTTAATGGCTGGTATTCAGAGTGGCAGGAATGAAAACAAGAGGTGACCGGGACGTGTATCCAATGGTACAACATACCATCAATCCAGGTGGTGATTCATTATGCGGCTACCAAAATTCTGATTACCCTCAAAACTGCATCACTGATATGGGCGCCATTAATGTGTGATCAACGATGAACCTGGACGCAGGAATGGCGTGGAGTCACTTTTCAGACAAATCACAATCCTGTTTACAGCATCAAGATTGCCTTATCCGTATTTAGCGGCATTATGTATAATGCACATTGCCAGCTGGGATTCGACATCATCATTCTGTCCATCATTTGCAATGATGTTATGGGTTCCCATTGGATACACGTCCCGATTACTTCATGTTCGTATTCCTGGCACTCTGAACAGCGGCCATTAAATTTCTGATGAGTTAAGGCCCTCCCCTCTGCCCTGTATTCGAGGCCTCCGTAACGCAAAATTTAAGCAAGATAATGCACGACCGCAAGTTGTTTGTATTGTCCGGACCTTCTTTGCTACAGAATGTGTTCGACTGTTACTCTGATCAGCGCGTTCTCCTGATCTCGCACCAATGAAAATGACTGTTTAATCATTGAAAACGAGTGCCCCCCACCACTCACCAGTAACTTCGATCGATGAATTGTGGCATTGTGTTGAAGCTTCATGAAGTGCTGTACCCGTACATGTCATCCAATCGCTGTTCGATTCAATGCCTAGGCAGATAAGTGCTGTTATTGCTCACAGAGGTCGCTGCTTTATGTACTGTTTCTCAGTACATATTACTCCAAATTTCTTGAAATTTTAATCAATTGTTCTTTCTGCTATAATGTATGTGTCCAACAAATTTCATTCCGTTATTAACATTCCTTCTTGGTGTTGCATTTTCAAGGTCGAGCAGTGTATAACTGTATGTGCATGTGCATGTTCAACACTTTATAGCAATAGGTGAAAAATTTTCAAAATCTTGCGAATGGTGGCAAAAAAGCTGTTTTTAGAAAATAAGTGTTAAAGTTTAGAAATGCAATGAAGTCTATGATATCAGTCACAATTTAGCGGCATAGGTTTGTTTTTTTTCCTCCTTACCGATTTTTGCATTTGGCGATCAAAATCCTAATACGGAAATTTGCATGCCGGCATAGATTTGATATCTATCTCTCTAAGCGATTTTTTTAATTGCCATTCAAGAACGTAATACGAAAATAAATATGCCTGATGTATATTTTAGTAGTATGTATTGTACGGAATATTGTTTCATATTATTGATTGCTCTCTTAATATACGTTATTAAAATAATCTAGATTTTTACAAAGAATTAAGTATCTTCGCCAGTTTACTTGGCGATTTTGGGAGTAATCAAGAATGAGCAACGGCCTTGGCGCAATTTCAAATTTCAACGACCCCAACAGGACGTTGTCTTGTTTTCCTTCAAAAGAAGTTTCTCCCACTGAACAAGATGGTGGTCTATTGAATTTTGATGGCGGGATATACTGACGTATTATTGAAGGCAATTTAAGAAACACAATTTGTGAGAGTACATGCGAAGTAGTCCAATAACTCAGGAACTTTTCAAAAAATTAGGCATTATTCAATCTGCAGATTACTTTATTTAAATATTTAATATATTGAGGGGGCACCCTCAAATATATTTTTACCTTAAAAAAGTATTGAGCATGTGTGGTGACCATATAGGTGAGCACAAAAATTAATAATTTTTCAAAGTTATTATGGAGTGGAGGGGCAGCCGGGAGCCCCAACAAAGTTGAGGTATTACATGACGGTGGTGAAATGAAGCTCCGATTTCTTCATTACTTTCGCCAAAGGTCTAATCGAAGCCAAATTTAGGTACAACTTCAGTTGTTCCCAAATTTAAAATAATAGAGAAAAAATAGTTGTAATTATGTTATGTATAAACACATACAATTTTTGAAAAGATTACCAGATAATTATAATTCAAACGGTGACGAAAGTTTTAAGGAAAATTAATGTACCATATTGTGAGACAAGGAATGCACATGGCGACTAATTGCATTCATTTTCCAAGATGAAAAGAAACAAATTTAGAAAAAGTAATAAAATGCTATTGTAGATCTGCATTACGTCAAAGAAAGAATAGTACATGATCAAATGTTTCGATAGAGTTGCAATTAGCAAAAACTTTGCGGGAAGAGGGGGAATATAAAAATTTAAAGAACACTCTGTACGTGAATTTAAGTTATAATTTAGAGGTCATAAAAATATGGTCGCTACATTAAAACTTTTTTTTATATAATAATATATTTTTTAGAATGTGTGATAATTGACATCGCAGATGACTTCTTGTTTTGAGAGGGATACAAGATGGCGCTATTCTTGTGAAAAGAAACAAATCAGTTAAATAAAAAAAAATCTGTAGAAAGAGGGTATGAAAGCTATTAAACAATGAAAAAATAATCGCCAAAATCACCCGCAAAACTAATCCAAAACGCGTCCGTAATCAACGGTGACGATCGCAACTTTGAATAAGCAAAGGGCGCGTGACGTCACTCGCAGTTAAGTAGAAGGGCAAAAATTGGTATTTTCACCAATACAGGTTGATCTTTTGCTACTGAGAGTGGCAAATATTGATTAACGGATTTTTTGTTTGTAAACATGCTCTTTTCTTATATGGCACAGTTACGAACGGGAAAGTTATAATAAATAAGTTGGCGATTTGGCGAGAAAAAGATCACCACATTTGCGAGCTTATCTGGCGAGCGTCGCTCATTCTTAACTAGACCCGCAATCATTTGATTTTTTGCCAAAGACAACAGACATAAAATCTGTTCCGTATGTTATTAAAATAACCATGATTTTTGAAAGGAATTAAATAAATTCGCCACATAATGTAGCGATTCTTTTTTTTCGTCAAGGACAACAGATATCCCATTTGGGCATGACTGAAGAACATGGTACGATTTGCCAAACTGGTCGAAAAATCGACAAATATGGGACTACAATAATTTTTCGAAATATCGCCAAACCTTGTTTACGTTTTGGCTTGAACGCAGCGTGTAAGGAAATTGGCGACAAAGAAACCTTGTTATGTAGGGCGCCATCTTGGATTCTGACAAAAACAACCTTTTGGCGTCGTGGCGACGAAATTTTGGGTTGGCGATGGGACTGTACCCTGTTCTTCAAGATTCTCCAAATTTGTTCCGTTGCAACTTTTTTTTTTTTTTTTTTCCAAAAAGTTTTTTTTAGTAAAAATATATTTGAGGGTGCCCCCTTGGCGAAATTATTTGGCGCAATTTTGTTAATAACCTATATCACTATATACATATAACCTATACACATATAACTATATACATATAACCTATACATATATAAATAAGCTAGACTTAATATATTTACCGCGATCACAACTTGGCGAGAATCAAGAGCACCCTCAAATGTAGTCTAACCGTTTTTTTAAAGGTTAAAATTCCTTAGAACAAATTAAATAAAAAAATTAAAGGTATAGCTTTGATATATGTTGTCCCTAGCGATTTTTGATTTGGCAATTAAAAAATGTAATAAGAAAATATAAATGCTAGATGTATATTTTCATGATATAAATTGTATGAAAGATTGTTTTATATTCTTCATTGCTCTCTTCATATACTTAATTTTATTTTATATTAATATATATATATTTGAAGAGAATTAAATATGTTTGCCAGATAAAACGATATGTATATTTTTTTCTCGCCAAAGCGATAGATAAATCATCGGCTCCAATTTAAATCATAACCAATATGATCGCACGATGTAAACGCACGAAATTCGGTGTCACAGCAGCATGTAAAAAAAAAAAAAAAAAAAAAAAAAAAGAAAGAAAGAAAGAAAGAAAAACGCGCGCCATGGTATACCGTACACTGCATTCCAACCAAAACGGTTTTTACGGATACAATAGTCCGAAATTTTTATTATTATTATTATTATTATTATTATTATTATTATTAAGGAGGAAAAATGGAAATTGTTTAAGCAATATACAAAAATAAATTAGGTAAATTTATACGTTCTTTAGCTAGAACAGCTGAAGTGGGTAGATATGCTCTTTACAAGATATCCTCTTCACATTTAAAATTAGGCTTAAAGAATCCTGTAATGTATGTAACAGCAGAATCTTCGAGAAAAGCTTTATTATGTAATTCATTGTGATGAAATTGGGTTAAAAGATATTTGATGATCGTTAAAATAATATTTACAAACAATGTTAAAACTAGAAAACTTATTGTTTTAATTTTTTTATCACCTTTTAAATATGTACGCCATTTTGAAATTAGGCTTAATGGTTTAAATTGTGCAGTCTTTTAAATATATAAACAGCACTTAAATCTAAAAAAAATGTTCAATATTGTATGAAGAGAAACAAAATAACTTACATTCGACGAAAGAAAGCCATTATTATAACCTTAATTTAAGAATTTCCTTCAAAAGTTTTTTTATAGAATTTCAATACAACTCTCTATAACGTTGAAAGTTGAAAAGAAGTTGTAGTGGAAGTAGTGAAATTGTCACGTTGATTTACAATCGATATTAAACAAATACTGTCGAATGAAAGAAACAATGAGTTAGTGATATGAGTGTAATAACAGATAAATCTCGATGAAAATTGCGTAAAAAAAAAATAAAAAAATAAATAAAAAATAAAAAAATATGAAAAAATACAGAATGAAGTTTTTTATGGAAGGTATATATTTTAATTCGTGATACAAGAGAGATCATATCCATGCATATGCAAAAAGCTTTTACTGATAGTGTAGTGTTTTAATTCTGCAGAAAATGTGAATTTCTCTGTATATAAATATATAAAATTTTACCAGTTTGTGTAAATATAATTCAATTTACAACATACTTTTTTATATATTTGAAAGACAAACGGGCTTCACCGATTTCCCTGGTCACTATATTTTAATGAAGTATCAAGTTTTTATATCAGGTATTAATATAAAATCTCATTAAAAAAATAATAATCTTATTTTTAAAATGAGACTCTAATTCAATTATATTTTCTAAGTTGTACTGTTACATGTACCCAAAATTCATGTTGTTTTGAATTATAAAATAGCACCAGAAATTTTAGTTTAAAAATACTTATATTTTACTAAATACCTTCTTAAAGCTTATTTAAATATCCGCGATTGTAATGAAATGCTCGCCCTCTGGTGGGCTAAGGTCAAATTATCACACCACTGATAGCTTTCACGCTGAAACAATGATAGAACAACAAGAAAGAACAATAATAAATGCACGTGGCTATTATAATTTACTAACAACTGCAGTTGAGAAAGTGCCATCTATCGATCATTACAAATGCGGATTGTCCAGGAAACTTTCCGTGGTCAGTTTCTTTAAATTCAAAAAGCAACAGCATTCTTCGCAAACCTAATATTTTTATTTTTTTATTTTTTTTTTTTTAAATATAATATTAAAATATTACCAACTCAAACTCAAACTTAATTATCTTGTTTTATTTTTTATTTCATTTTGCACGCGCGCTTTTTATTTCCTAATTCAAAATTATTTAAAAAAAAATTTTTCAATATTATCCGTTTTGAAAATGATTATTATTAATTTTCTTTTCTTTTCTTTTTCTTTCAAAAAAAAAAAAAAAAAAAAAAAAGATGAAATTCTGGCAAAAGCAGAATTTAGTTTAGGACGGAGGACTATTAGTTTTCTTTTTCTTTTTCTTTTTTTTTTTTTTTTTTTTTTCAAATTATAACATCGCTTTCAAATTATTCAATTACATTTTCGATAAATTTTAGATTTTGACAAATGTCCAACTATCGAAATCGACAACGCAAAAATCCCAGATTGAGACTAATAGGCCCTCAGTCCTAATAAAAAATAATAAAATACATAAATAAATAAAAATAAAATAAAGTAAAATAAATAAATAAAATAAAAACTAAAAAAGAATTTTATTGCAATAAGTCAAAAACCACAGTTTTTGTGCTGACTTCGGTAGTGTTTTTCTCGAACCAGGGTCGTGTTCCCAATGCCTTTCGCAGCGCTTCTCCTCCTGTACTATGTTGGAACGCGGTATCCACTGCGTGAGGCAGTACCGGACTCACGCACGCTTTTCTCAATCAATCCATTTTAATTTTACAGGCAATCAATTATCAGGCTCTAAAACCAACCCAGGTACCAAAAATCACCTTCCTGAGGTAATGTAGGACGGAGTTTAGCTTTGATTTATGTTTTTTTAAATCCCCCCCCCACACACACACACACCCATAGACCTTATATATACTAGACCACGCTACCAATACGGCTGACCATTACAGCGAATGTCTTCAACATGAGGGTGTAATCTGATACCTCCATCCTTTCTTCTGAGTCTCGGAAGTCACGTGATCTTGGCCTAGGGGTGATTCCTCTCTCTCTCTCTCTTTTTTCCCGGCCATCCCTTCCGTGGAGGATCAAAATTGTGATGGCATGTCTCCGGACCACCTCTAGGGGTGTGTCCCAGACCGTCGCCAATTGCCCATCTGCGCAGCATTAGTGCGACGTAAAACCCATTCACCATTCACCACTCTCTCTTTTTTCCCGTATGCAAGCATAATCTCATACTTCTCTGACTGAAGTAAGAATTCAAACGCAATTTTTTCGCTTGCAAAATGATTTATCATAATTTTTTTTTTCTATGTAATTAATCTATGAAAGTTTAGCTTTCCATCCATGTGTAAATCTAAATGCTAAAATAAAAAGTGCGTGCACAATAAAAATATTAAAAAACACAAAATTCGTTCCTACAGAAAAATAACATAGTGATCATTCTCCACTCTTCCTCTAGACCAACATCACGTGACAATTTTGCTGGGGAAGCTCGTTCATGATGCGGTCAAATAACAAGGGGGAATGCGTTGTCTAGTATATAAGGTCTATGCACACACCCAAACGGGGCCTGGTCGTTTCCCCTGGTTTAAAGGGGGTGTGAGAAATTTGGTTTTTCCCTTACAGGTCGATTGCGCCGGTGAGTTCCCCCCCCCCCCCCACATATCTTTCCCCATCTCTCCCCCTCCCCATTTCTTTTTCAAGATAACTATGCGCTAGAGAATGAAAAAAACCCGGATATAATTATTTTCCTAAATTTTTATAATGCTAAAATAATAAAAACAAAATAATTTTTTATACCCCACCCTGCACCCCATCAATAAAAAATATATGCCTATTTATAATGCAATATAATTGTAGAATGCAAGAGAAACAAATGAACAGTTGCCAAAATTATCTATAAATTTAAAAATATATATTTAGGATCCAAATGAAATATGAATTAATCCATAGTACTCATACTTTAGTCATTAAACAATTATACATGGAAATGAAACTTTATATAAAGCAATATATATTGAAAAGTTAATGAGCTTTTTAAGGAGCCTGATATATATATATAAGATCATACATAACAAATATGAAACAAGTATAACAGAAATAAATAAATGGTAACTAGAAGAAGAAGCAGAGGCCCCTACGGCTATATATATATATATATATATATATATATATATATATATATTATATATAAAGAAAGAAAAAGAAATACTGTACTTCAATTATTTCTTTATTTTTGATTCTATGCATTTCATACTGCAAAGTTATTTCGTTTGAAGTATATTGTAACAATTTTATTAAAAATTATTAACACTATTATATAACATTTAAGGATTTAAATAACTATTTTAGCTTTAATATGAGGGTTATAACTGTAATTAATGCATAACAAGTTTAAACTATCATCACAATAATTGTATTTTTAAAAAAGTAAAGTTATTGATGAAGGTGCGTAAGATAATAGTTAAATTATTAATCAAAAATCAAATTAAAATTCATTTTAACGAGTGTCTTTCAACAACATAATATTAAATGTTATTTAACACAATTGTTGATATCCTATAATTGTCTCTAATCTCATTAAAAAAAAAAAAAAAAAATCTACATTACGATCATAAAATTACTATGTTAATTAATTACATTTTTCAAAGATATCTCCTTAAGTTTTAATTTTCACTTGCTTATTATTGTTATTTTTTAAATTTACAGTAATTATTATCTTCATTTTAACTACAATAAGGTCTCCACTTGTCTGTGGTGGATTCTGCTCTTTATTCTTCTTCTAGTAATTATTATTATTATTTTTTTTTTTTCTGTTATAGTTTGTTTATATTTGTTACACATAACTCATCAGTAAATATAGCAGATACAACTCATTAACTTTTTCAATATCTTCTACCGTGTAAAAGGCTATATTTCTATAAGTAACTGTTTATTGATTAATTCAAGCCTTCTTTCCTTACACAGTAATATAAATTATATATATACATATATTTATTCAAACTTTCTCCCTTCTTTCACCACTAGTTGGTTATAAATAATTATTTATAGTGATAATTAAAAAACAAAAAGAAAGAAACACATTTGAAAGTTTTTTTTTTTTTCTCTTGAACCCAGCTTTCAAATTTTTATCGCAAATTATTACAAACAAAAATTTTATTTTAAAACTTAAAAATAAGAAAATCAAATATTCCCATTGCATTCCTTACGAAATCTATATAAAATATCTTATTAATATTGTTAATACAAAAATAATAAATTTATATTCTAATATCATGAACTGATAAATCAATACTTGAATTTTTGGTAAAATAAAAATAAAAGTACAGCACATACACACTTAAATAATTACGCTATACATGAAGATCAGTTGTGCAATATACACATACAAATGAAACTATTTTCTTCCGGGAGATTACTTATAAAAGCTATAAATGTGTCACAGATTTATTTATTTTGTATTTATTTTTTCTTTTTGCACGCGTGTGTGTGAGAGTGTGTACTATTTATGTCACCTGTAAGGAATGAAGGACACATCCCCCCCCCTTGCTTATCAGTACATGTCAGCCATAAACATGGACAATGGTCATAGTAAAGGGGGGTGTCAGGGCAAACGACCTGTGCCTGCGAAAAAAGGGTGAGGGGAAACGACCCATTTTTTCTGTCAAGATATCATACGTCAGGGGAATCGACCTCCACCCACACAAACACGGGTAAAGGGAAAATTTGCGCAAAATATCGTCTAAAAACCTGTTCGTTGCATATAAACAACATACTTGCTAAAAAAGCACCTTCTTGAGAAAATTAAGCAGAGCTATGGTTGGAAACGTTTTCACAGCCTCCGCCAACAAATGTGGAAAGGGAAATATTTTGCAAAATACCTTTATAGTGTGTGTTAAATAAATATAACCAACTCACCCATCAAAAATTCGCCTACTTGAGACAATTTGAAGCTCCCCTGCCCCCAAATTGGGCGAAGGTGGGACATTTCTCAAAATTTCTTTGCTGTGTCAAAATTTCTTTGCTGTTTTATAGGTTTGCACGGACTGGGCTGGAGGCCCGAGCCCGGCCCAGCCCAGCCCAGCCCCAGGGCCGGGTTCCGGCCGAATATCTCAAATTGGTCTCGGATCGGCCCGGTCCCGGGGTTAATATATAATATATATATATATATATATATATACTTGCCTCCCCGCACCGGGCAAAGCTCAGGCTTACTTTTTTTTTTTTTTTTTTTTTTTTTTTGTGTGTGTGTGTGTGTGTGTGTACACTCGGCCGGGCCTGGATTAAACTTTTTTCAGACTGTGTCGGCCCGGAATTTTTTTTCACATTTCTCGTTAATTAACAAAGAAGGTGAATGATAAAAGCCTTGGTTTAGCCATTTATTTTACAGAAATTTGTAGATTGATATGTCACTGAAAACTTTGTTTTGTTAGAAAGTGTTTATAACTTGATTGTCTGTGTCTGTACGCACTCTGATTTTCGCAAATATTTTTAGCATGTTTCGAAAGTGATATATGTTATTTAAGGTCACAACAGCAGGTTTCCTATCCAAAATGATATGTATATCGGTATTAGTTACAAGTACAAACGAAAGAAATTAGAGGTCCTATATCCTATGGTTTCCTATATCCTATGGTTTCCAGAGTCTAGGGCTGTAAAGGATACTATTTTTTAAGCACATTTCCGTTACTTTCCTGACTAGTTGTAATGAAATTAGCATCATATTTTAAATGATCAAAAGTATCTCTATAATGAAAATATTTGAATAAGCTTTAGTGTTTTGTTTACAGGATCACATAAAAGGATTCGGATACATCCTTTTATCAAATCTCATGTACTTATTTTTCGACTTTTAAATACGGGCCTGTAAGTGGAAATATATCAAAGTAAATTTTTAATAGTATTATCCATTTTAAAACTTTCCGTGTACATTGTTTAATGAATACTAATATATTGGTTTGACTTTCTGTCTGTTAATGATAATGAATTTCTGTTTAAATGTAATTGTCTTCTAAACGATTAGTAGTTTTGTTAATGGATAATTTATTGCTTGTCTATGCAAAAATCTCTCTGAAACCGATGAAAAAAAAAAAAAAAAAGCATAAAACTACATGCAGTTTTTTTTTTTTTTTTTTCCTTGAATCGGGCTCGGCCTTGTCGGACCTTATCAGGTCTGATTTTATCATTTTTTTGTCCGTTGTTCAAAAAATAAATGAGCCGGGCCAGGCCTGAACCGAACTTTTAGATGTTATACCGAGTTGGGCCGGGTAAGTAAGGATTTTGTATTGGCTGGGCGGCTGGGCCGTGCCCAGGCCTCAAAATTTCGGCCCGTGCAGACCTCTAGTGTGAGCTAAGTACACGAAAACAACCCATACACAGAACACCATACTTTTCTGAGATAATATAAGTAGAGTTACCCTTCGAAACGTATTTTTTGCTCATCCGCAACCCCCAAAAGCAGAAAAGAGCGGGAATTTTGTAAAATCCCTTTATAGTATGCATATATAATATTTTTTTTTATCACTCCAGTAATAAACAGGGAAAGAAAGTAATTTAGTAAAATTTATATATAGTGTTTCGGTTACACATATAACTAACAAACGCATAAGAATAACCTTTTTGTAATAATTTGGAAGAGAGTTACGTTTGAAAACTTTAATTCTGCTTCCCCCTTCCCGTTCCATAAATGGGAAGTGAGAAATTTCGTAAAACCTCGTCACAGAAGGCGTTGAATGCACATAGCCAATCCACACACGAAAATTTGTGATCGCAGCTTCCATAGATTCTTCCAAAACAAATTTACAGCAAAAAGGGGGTCTCGAATTTGCTCCGTCGTAATTCCTATCCCCCCTTTTTATAAGTTGATAATCGTAAAATACTTTTTTTTTTGGGGGGGGGGGGGAGATGGAGACTAAAACTACACAGGGAAACAATTTGGAGCTGATGTTATGATCACAAACGTGATTTTGCAATCTGTTCCTCAGGGAAAAGGTGATTGGGGGGGAGGGGAATTCTCAAAACCGCAACTTAGTGAGGGAATTTCACCAAGGCCGTGTTGTGTCAATTAGTCAGAGAAGGTATTCTGTCATATTTGTAGACTAGTCGTTGTACCGTTTCTTCGCTCGAGAAGTGCTACTATAGAATGTGATAGGAAAATTGGTATAAAAGCAGTGCACACAAATAAGTGTAAAGTGAAAGAAATATACGTATAAATAAATATGACTTAAAATTAATAAATTGTATTCATTAATTTTACTAATTCATTCTTTGCATTTATCAGTATAGTAAGCTACAAGTATCATAGAATGAATTTTTTACAGTATAGTTCTTATTTACAATGATTCATCATTCATTAAATAGAAAATCATTCAAATATTGAAATTTAAACTTTAAGCATTGTGAAACCGATTTGAGAAACGTATTTTGTATAATGAACCCAAAATCTTTTTGAGTCTCAACAGAGGGCCTCCACAGACGTTTCGGCAATAATTAATCAATCGTCTATATAAATTAAGAAATCTTAATCGTTCTACTTCCAAACTGAACGATCATGGTCTCAACCCAGTAGTTTACCTTTTTATTCGTCACTTTCTTTTAAAATTTCTAAAACTCTATCGCCATTTGGTTTTAAACTCATTAACAAACCTCTCAATAAATTTCAATTATCTTCTCTCAAAAATCCCATTCCTATTGAAAACCGATCTGGCATTTATTTAATCCCTTGTTTGTCGGGTAATTTAAGTTATATTGGTCAAAGTAGGAAGCGTTTGAAATATAGAATAAATGAGCATCGCCGAAATGCTCGTAATGAAGAGATTTTCACATCTTCTATTGCTGCCCACTGCTGGGCTCATGGTCATCGTTTTGATTCTTTAAAACTAACACAATTTCATATCCTATCGCCTCTTCCTATCTGGATATCCATGAAGCTTTTTACATATTTAAAAATTCGAAAAATCTCGTTAATGATTGTTAGGTCTCTCTTAGGTACTGGTGTGGTGTGGAGGCACAAATTAGATTCAGGTGGACTGTATACTCATTTTTATTTTAAACACAAACTCAAAGTGGGATCGCGCTCGAGGATCCCTGTTTACACTGTCGAGTCTACTCAAACACTGACTCGAACTCAGAGGGCGTAGCCTCTACACAGGTGCGTGCGCACCTTATTACATCATAATATAACAGATGCCCGTACATTCCCCCGGGCCTTGCAATGTTTTTTAAAACATTCAAGAAATCTAACAGTCATTTTTTTTTTTTTTTCAACATAAAAATTCTGATACACTTAATATTACACAATATTATACAGTAAATATTACATATGTTAAATAAAAAGTAATGCAAAAAAAATTTATCAAAATATTACATAACTTGCAACATTCATAATTAATAACAATGTTAATCATTTATTGGAAGCGGGCAAACTTTAGAAATGGAACTTTTAAATTTTCCAGAGGCAGTACTAATCTCCACTACCCTTACTTTTTTGTCCGCTCCGGGAAAAATTTTGCTTATTCTGGCCAGTGGCCACTCACATGGAGGTAAGTTATCCTCTTTTAGAATAACCATGTCTCCAACACATATGTTTTGTTTCTCAAATTTCCATCGCGATCTCTGTTGTAAGTGGCATAGATAATCTAAGTGCCACTTACGCCAAATGCTTTGAAATAACTTTGTTATTTTTTGCCATTGGCTAAGCCTGTTTTCTGTAATTTCTGATAAATCTGGCTCAGTTATAGACGTAATTGACCTTCCTAAGAGGAAGTGGGCAGGAGTCAACACATTTAAATCCTCTACGTTAGCAGTTAAGGGGACTAAAGGCCTAGAATTTAGCATCCCTTCAATTTGTATAATTAAAGTAAAAAATTCCTCATAGGTTAATTTTAAATTTCCCGCAGCTCTTTTCAAATAATATTTAAAGGATTTGGACTCCTGCTTCCCACAATCCTCCAAAGTTTGGCGCTCTAGGAGGTGAGTACTGACAATCAATGTTTTCTGAACTCATATACCCCGAAATTTGATCATCTGGTCCATTTACCATTTTATACAATTTTTTGAGCTCTGCATTTGCTCCTACAAAGTTCTTAGCATTATCTGTATACAGCTTACTGCATTTTCCTCTCCTCGATATGAATCTCTTAAGAGCAGCTATAAAGGCTGCGGACGTTAAATCCGTGACTAACTCTAAATGTATAGCCTTGGTCACAAAGCAAATAAAAATTGCAACATATATTTTATTATAAATACCTTTTCGTTGATTTTTATACTTAATATAAAAAGACCAGTGAAATCTACCCCAGTGATATTAAATGGATAGTTTTGAACAATTCTATCTTTTGGCAAATTACCTAATATTTGTTGTGCTGAATCTGGATTAACCCTAAAACATTTAACACATTTATGCACAACTTTTCTACATAAATTTCTACCATTTGTAACCCAAAATTTTTCCCTCAAATAATACAATAGAGAATTAGGCCCAGAATGCAAAAATTTTTTATGATAAGAGACAACAATTAACTCAGTTAATTTATGTTTAGATGGAAGAAGAATTGGAAATTTCTTATCATAATTTAAATCACTATTTCCAAGTCTTCCTCCTACTCTTAGCAGGCCTTCTTTGTCAATAAAAGGATGCAAATTGCTTACCTGACTTCTAGGACTTAATGTACCTGACTTTTTTAGAGACACTATTTCTTTTCTAAACTCCTCTTCCTGTAACATTTTTATTAAGATCCTTTCAGCGGTCTCTATCTCCTTATTATTCAAAGGACCTTTTTGTTTATCTTTATTTTTACAATTGTTTATGAACCTGTAAATAAAACTAAGAACACGGACAAGTTTAGGATAATTATTACTGATATCAAAGAAGTCAGATAAAAAGGTACTATTTGCACTAATAAATGTTCTTTCATTTAAATGTTCTACTTTAGATTTAAGTTCTTTCTCAAAGTCATTTACACTTACAGACACTGGAATGTCTCTATTGGGATATTCTGGCATAGTCAAAAACTTTGGGCCGTTGTACCATAAATCACAGTTTACTAATTTATTTGGGTCTATACCTCTGGATAACAAATCAGCTGGGTTGTTCTGGGATTGCACATGTCTCCATTGGTGCACATCGGACATCTCTTGAATAGTTGCAATTCTATTTGCTACGAAGGTTTTAAGCTGGTGAGCCTCTTTCCGTATCCAACATAAAACGATCATAGAGTCACTCCAGCAATAAAGGGATGTTACATTCAGCTTTAGTGCGATTTTTCCATTAGTTTCACTAGAAGAACTGCAGCACACAACTCTAAGCTCCGAATAGTAACCTTTTTTATGGGCGCAACTCTTGACTTACTGGCAATCATCTTTATTTTAAATTCTGGTTTCCTATTGGTTGATTTGGCATAAACAACTGCTCCATAAGCTAGTTCTGAGCTGTCAGCAAATCCATGTAATTCTACAGCTACCGAATCCTCTATAACTATGCATCTGTCTATCTTTATATCATTTATTACATGTAGACTTTCAGTTAAACGATTCCACTCGTTTTGAGTTTCAACTGGTAAGGGGTCATTCCATTCAATTTTTAATAACCATAATTTTTGCATAAAATTTTTTAAACTAGAAATGATGGGGCCTAATAAACCGAGTGGGTCGAAAATATGTGCTATAGTTGACAGTACGCTTCTCTTGGTTTGTACAGTTTGTGGTTCGAGTGCTACCTTAAAAGCAAAGTGATCGTATTTGGAATTCCAACGAACTCTTAATGTTTTCGTAACCTCACTTTTCATAAATGAATAACTTGACTCGTCACTATTTTTTAATTCATTTGAATTACTACACCATTTATGAAGGTGCATACCTCCCCTTTTGAAGATTTCGCATAATTCATGTTGTAACACTTTAGTATTAATGAGTGTGTCAGAACCCGACAACACGTCGTCCATATATGCATCGGACATTACTATTGGAGCAGTTAATGGGAAATTTTTTGATTCATCTATTGATAATTGGTGTAGTGTACGCATGGCTAAATATGGAGCACTTACTGTCCCGTATGTGACAGTAGCTAACTCATATATTTTTACTGGCTCATCAATTTCTGTTTTCCAAAGTATTCGCTGAAGTTTTCTCTGCTCTGGTGTTATCAAGATCATTCGAAACATTTTCTTTACATCGGCAGTAAAAGCAAATATGTGTTTTCTAAATCTCGTCATTAAGGTAAAAATATCATCTTGAATTACACCTCCATTGAATTGTAATGAATTCAGCGAATTCCCTTTTGTTGTGGGACTAGATGCGTTGAAAACAACTCTTAGTTTCGTCGAACTTCTTTCCGGTTTATATACCCCCAAGTGTGGTATAAAGTACGATCCTTTCTCATTTTCTTTCTGCGACACTTCGTACATATGTTCCATATCCTCATACTCCTTTAAAAAATCTTTGTATAAATTTAAATAATTGGAATCTAAACTCAACCTTCTCCATAAGGCATTTAATTTTCTTAGGGCTATATCTTTTGATTCTCCCAAACATAACGGATCTTGTTTTAAAGGCATACTGACTATATATTTTCCGGACTTATCTCTTCTATGCGTATTTTGAAAATGTTCATCGCATATACTAGCTTCTTTATTTTTTGCTGTTTCTTTTTCAATTGATTCAATTTCCCAGAATTTACGCATTGTTATTTCTAAATCATTTGTAGTGTTTATTACTCCACAGTGTTCAAATCTTTCTCTTTCACTAAAAATACTTCCTGACACTATAAACCCAAATACAGAATTCTGTAAAATTAAACCTGAATTTTCAATTTTCAACTGTCCTGGTCTTAATAACTCGTAAAAACTTCTGCTGGGAGAAGCATTTGCAATTTTTGTGGATAACTAAAGTTTACATCAGCTAGTTTTAAATTAGAAATTATGTTCATATCTAATTCGATTTTTTGTGCAGGGACTAAGTCTTGTGTTATTTTTGGTACAATAAAAAAATCTAAGATATTTATATAGCTTCTATCTTCGTTCGAAATGCATGCAGACACTTTTGATCTAATTGTAAATAACGCGTCGTTTAAACCTGAAATTACTATATTCACTTTTTCTTTTTTTAATTTTAACATATCAGCATACTCCTTTGTTAAGAAACACGAAGTGCTTCCTACATCTAATAATGCCCTAACCGGATGTGATATTTCAAATAAGTCATTAATATAACAAACAGCTGTGCTCAATAGAACAGTTTTTGTTTTATTTATGCTCGATGCTACTAATAAATTACTTTCTGTCGGGGCCAAAAATTCTTGTGCATTTGCGGACAGGGAGGGGGATATGACGCCAGTAAGAGAGTGATTCCCGTCTATTTGACGGTTCTCTTTTTTTGTTTAATAAAGGCCAGTATCCACTTTAGCTCAAGATCAACGCTCAAAACGTCATTAATCACGCTTCCGACACAAAGAGCCAAATGTCTTGTCATCAGTTGTAGCCCTTTCTTATCAGATCGCGCAGTTAACTCAAAGGAAAGTATGCAAAATTGACAAAGATATCTACCCCGGGCCCCTACAATCATCTCAGCAGGGGGTTAGAAACAGCCCGTTCGAAGGCTTTGAGCTCCGGTGAGCTCGGCTCACCACATCAAAGGATTCTGAATAGAAGCCGCCGAATGAGCGCAAATGGAAACCGGACTTAATGAATTGACAGATGGTGTCTTTTTTTACATATTGAGCAGGAAAATTTAGAAGTACAATTTTTCACTACATGTTTAGATGACAGGCAATTAAAACAATAATTATTCTTTTTAACTACTTCTATTCTTTCAGCTATAGATAAGTTTTTATACACAGCGCATAAGTGTAAGGGGTGATCTGTATTACACAAGACACATTTTAATCGCTTAACATCGGTTAAGAATACTTTTGACTCATGTTTTGGTTTAAAACTATAGTTAATCTTATGAGTTTTTCCTCGTGATGTGTCATACAGATCAATTTCTTTTGCTAATTCACAGGGACTAAACCAATTTTCTGCTTGTCGAACTGAAATGTGAGCCGCTACCTCTTTATCAAGAGTACTGATTATTTTATCGGATATAATTAAATCATTTAATGATTTAAAATCTGATACTTTTCTTAAATTCAAATAGTATTCCCAACTCGTGATTGAACGAGAAGTGAATTGAACATAAGTTTCGTTTTCCTGGCGTGTTGCCTTTTTAAACTGTTGTAAGCAAGCCTGTGGCGTTGGTTGATATTCTCTCAAAATAATCGATTTAACTTTTTCGTGATTATTTAATTCATCTTCTTTAATGTATGTAATAACATTACTTGCTTTTTCTCCTAACAAATTTAGTAGAATTTCTGACTTGTACTTTTCTGGAACATTTTTAGCTATAAATGCTCTTTCTAATGAAGAGAAGAAGAAGGCCCAGCCTTCCGGCCTAGTAGGCACTTTCACAGTCAGAATTCTTACACTTTTCACTAATGAATCTAAAGAATTGTGAATTTCATGATCATTTTCACTTTTGTTTTCAGTTTGTGTTTCAGCACGTAACCGTGCTAACTCTAGTTCTGTTTTCACTCGCTCTAACTTAATTTGTTCTAAGTTAATTGAATTAGCAGAATTAATTTCTTTACTTTTACGATCTTCAATCGTAGTATTTATAAACTCTTTTACAAAATCTATATCAGTTTTGTAATGTTTATTATTTTTAATTAGCTCAATTAAGTCAGCAACTAGTAAACTGTCAGTTACTGTTTCACCTAATTCGGAGGCTATTAGCCTCAGATCGTCTTTTTTACAGTTTTTAAACATAGTTTATTAATTAAAGTACATCTCTAATTACGTTTATTTTCTCAAAAATACAGTTAAAAAGTGTTATTCACTTACTCGATCTCGTTCGGTACTGTAACTCTCGTTCCGAACTGTAATTTCACAGTACCTCTTTTTTCCGGCTGCTCGGACCATTATGTTAGGTCTCTCTTAGGTACTGGTATGGTGTGGAGGCACAAATTAGATTCAGGTGGACTGTATACTCATTTTTATTTTAAACACAAACTCAAAGTGGGATCGCGCTCGAGGATCCCTGTTTACACTCTCGAGTCTACTCAAACACTGACTCGAACTCAGAGGGCGTAGCCTTTACACAGATGCGTGCGCACCTTATTACATCATAATATAACAGATGCACGTGCAAGTTTCAGAAATATAATAGTCAGAAGATTCCCCACACACATACATACATACACACACACATACTAACCAATTACCAAAAACCACTTTTTTGGACTCAGGGGTCCTTAAAACATGTAAACCAGGTAAAATCTTGATGTCGAATTTTTGTACCGAATACAATACGTCCATTACCTACAGTAGTCGGGTAATGGAAGTAAAATGCTGAAATATTATTGCTTTAGTAAACAAAAGTGTATCCCCTCCGTGGAAGATCAAAATTGTGATGGGATGTATCCAGACCATCCTTAGTGGGTGCGTCCTAGATCATCGCTAATTACCATAGGGCAGTACTAGTGCAATGTTAAAATCAACCAATCAATTAGTCTAAATAAAAGTGTCAAGTTTCACAATAATTCATAAAAAAGAATTCTTAAATATGAGAATTTAGGCGAAATTTTGTCCTAAACTGCTATCTTTTTTCTTTTCTTTTCTTTTTTTTTTTTTTTTTTTTTTTTTTTTTTTTTTTTAAGAAAGAAAAAATAAATAACTTTCAAAATTTTCAAGAAGTTATTTTTAGTTCCCCATCAGTCATACAATAGATATTAGGAGCTTGCGTATTCGAGAAAATTTTCGATGTGTTTTGAAGTGTGAAGAATCCGAAAATAACGCAATTAATGTATACATCTGTAGGGTTCTGGTATGCTAGTTTGTATGCAGGATAACTGAAAAACAAATGATTATAGAGATCAGACCAGTATTAAAATATTACTTATGACACTGATAAGAAAACTATTGATTTGCTACTGATTTAAGTTATTCGAAATTTATAATTTCCTTAACATAGGAGAATAATGCAAATTTTCATTTAAACGTGCATTAAAAAGAATAATTTCACAATAAATATGCCAGACCATCTTTAAAATATCACAGTTATGAAGCTGGCATGACATAATTAACTATGAAAAATCCACTTTAAAAACTTCGTAAGTTATTTAAAAATTATGAATTTCATAACATGGCAAAATAGGGCAAAATTTTGTATAAACTTCCATTTTGAAATTTATTTTAATTTTAAAGACATCAAACCCTCTTTTAAAATATCATTTAGAATATTGGCATGAACATTATTCACGATGAATTTCCTAATTTAAAAAATTCGTAAATTATTCGAAATTTATGATTTTCTTAGCAAGGCAAAATAGGGCAAAATTTCATATAAACATCCATTTTGAGAGATATTTTCATTGTAAAGAGGTCAGACCACTTCCAAAATATCATTTATGGTACTAGCTAGAACACCATTGACTATAAATATTCTACAAATCTTGGCAAACATTATTGGCAAAAGTTTTTAACCAGAAAACAACAATTCCATACAAAAGAACGTCTAAAAAAGAGTTAATATGACGATTTTGAAGAAAAAAAATCCATACAACATTTTTAAAAGAATGCACTTGCGAAATCTCAACCTATTTACACAGGTTGCCTATCAATTTTCCTGAACAAATCATCTTATCCATACGAAAGGACGTCTAATAGGGTGCTTATAAAGCAAACTTTGAAAAAAAAAATCGTTAAAGCCATTTTTGAGATACGGACTTTTGGTTATTTTATTTTCACCAAAAGCTGGAAAATTTATCTATACTCCAGACCTGTCTCAATTCTGAAGTTCCGATGTTCTATCCTTGTTAGTTTCGGATATATGGTAGTCAGAAAATTCCCCCACACATACACACTGACTAAATTCTGAAATTTTATTTATTTAATTATTGAACAGACCTTAAAACACGTAAATCAGGTGAAAATTTGATATGGAATGTTTTTTGACCGAAACCATTATTCCCATTACTTGTGGTAGTTCGGGTAATTGAAGTAGAAATTTAAGATAAATATAAAATATTTAGAAATGAAAAATTATTTTAATTAAAGATTTTAAGCAAGAAGAAGAAGAAAAAAGAAAGATTTTAGTGAATGTTTTATTTTAATTATTGGTTAAATTCGGGATTTTAATTAAGCTGATTTAAATCAATAAACTATTAATCTCAAATTAAATGCCTAAGATGAATTTTGATCCCATAGACTTTCACCCAATTCTTTTTAAATAGTTTTTTATCTTATGTATTTTTCCGTAATGACTACATCATTGTATTAGTAATATTCTAAGTAATAAAATAGGTTAAAATGAAACCTTGTTATTTTCTGGTAGTCTGTTTTACCTTTAATTGAAACTGAAATTCAAAAAGTTTTTTTCAAGTACTTCTAGTGCATAATTTGATTTAAAATATATATCCGAATTCTCATTTTCTCATTAAAAAAAAAAAAAAAATCCCCCGTTTTTTTATGTGCTATTTTTAATTTCCAACTGTGCAATGTTTGAAAAAGTTTTCATAATACATGTATGTATGCGTATGTGTATATTAACAATAAAACGAAACTATGGACAAATTAAATTTTAATCTCATTTTTCTGAAATTAATGGTTATGTCAATTAGAGGCTTGTTATTCTAAGAAAAGAAATAGAAATAGTAATACGTAAGTAAAAAAAAAAAGAAAGAAAGAAAAGAAGAAGAAGAAAAAAGTTAAGAAATTGCAAAATGCACAAACGAGGAGAAAGCGATTCATATCAGTACTTTGATTAATCTCACTTAAAAGTTAAATAATAAAACTGAGTTTTGCTAAAAACTTCCACTGTATGTGTGCAGTGACTGGGACTGAGTGGCACAGGTGGCACAATCTTTTCACTACATGGCAGTAGTGCCACCTACTTTGTATGTTAAAATATGCACTGCTTCTCCGCTTTCACTACATCGGTTCTCAATCCCCATTGCTCGCATTTGCACCTTAACCTGGCATTTCAGCTTAGGTGCTAATTGGACGATAAGTGGCGCTGCTATTATTCAAGAACTTCGTTTCTCAAATAAATATTTATGGGACATATTTGTGGTGATATCAGTATGTTGATTATATCTGAATATCGGTGTGTGTGTCGTTGACATTTTATGTCTGTAACGCTATATTTGTCTAACGGAATTAAAAAAAAAACAATGGCAGTAAATTAGGTCTATACTCAACTTAAAATTACGTCTTTCAATTTTTGCGAAATCCCCCCCCCCCATTACCTTTTGTGGGGTGACAGGAGGCAAAAACACGTTTGTAAGCATAACTTGACTCCGAATCACTTCACAGTGTAGACATTGCACATGGAGAGATTAGACTTGATTAAAAAAAAAGAAGTGCTATTTTGGAATTCTTGATTTTAAGGGGGAGATGAAAATCTTTTTGGGGCAAATTTCACAAATTATAAATTTTTGATAGAACTCAACCAAAAATCATACAGAAATGTTACAGCCATTTGCTTCTTCTTTAGGATATTTTCAAAAACCCTTTTTTTTTTTTTTTTTTTTTTGTGATTTTCGTTTTTGGTGGGCACTACGAGGGGGCAAATTAGACATCCCCACTTTTAAGCGCTAATTTGCCGTGAAAAATATCTGGGAGCTGCAATAACGAATTTCAGTGTGGGAATTGTGTCAGACACCTACTGTAGCATGATTTTATTAAATTTCCCTTTCCCTCTTTCCCAAGGGGGGCAATAAACACGTTTATGTTTATTGACCCATGTGTCCAACATGTAGTATAAAAAGATTCTGCAAAATTCTTCCCCTTTCTCACCCTTTAAGAGCGGAGGAACAAACACACATTTTAAAACCTATATCAGCCCCAAATTATCTCAGGAAGACAATTTTTTGATGTATCGATTGCTTATGTGTATATAGCACGCACTATAAAGGGGATTTTGCGAAATTACCCCCCCCTTTCCCTTAAGGTGGAAGGGACAAAAAAAAAACTTTTCAGACTTAAATCTGTTTCAAATCACATTAAAATGGCGAATTTTTGTGTATGGATGTTAATTAATTGTACGCAATATGCACTTTAGTGGGATTTCGCGAAAATTCTAACTCCCGCAGAAGAGAGGAAGTAAACAGTGGTAAGTTGCTGCCGTTGGCAGTGGGAATGTTGCGAGCGGAAAAACCACTAACAAACGCAGTGGGAACTCTAACTTATGTTTCAACTTATTTCAGTGTTTTTTTTTTTTTTTTTTTTTTTTTTTTTAATCTTTTCAGATTATACTTATAATGACATGAAATTTTAAGAATTACATAATTTTGAAAATTGTCTAAATAGTATAGTGGCCAGTCAAGCGGGCAAAGCCTGCTAGTGTTTTAAATAAAAAATAAACAACTGGCAACAGTGGGGGAAAAGGCGTTGGTTAATTTCATAGTGATTATAATCAAGATTTTTCTGTTTTCTCTAAGAATGATTTAATTTTAAACAATGTTTCCAACAATGGTCTATAATATGAAATCTATTGTTGCATGAAAATATTCTGTGAATCTTTCACCGATTTCAATCTTTGTATGTGAGTTATTTTCAACGTCAAAGTTTTAATCATTTATTAATTGCTGAAAATATACCGAAGTGTGTTATTTTGTGATTCTAAAATGTTTCCTGACGAGGTAATCCACATCAAGTTTATTAATATCAGTTTTAAGCTAATATTTCCATCGGTTCACATCTTTGATGTCTAGATGTTCAGTACTGTTAGATATCATTATAATCTCTCTCATTGATTCATTAGAATATTCTCGTTTAATGAATATACAGTTTAAACTAGAGGGTACAGAGTTAGTTTAAGTTTCCCAAAACAACATTTAAATTTTTGTTGCTGTTTTGGAGATGAATTAAAATAATTGTCGCTATTGCATAAATAAAAATCCTAGCTACTTTAGTGCCAAATTTTAAATATCGCAGAGAGGATCTTATACTACTTTTTTTCAATATTCATAATATGTACATATATATATATATATATATGTGTGTGTGTGTGTGTAAAAAAACAAAATCACAAATAGCATATGAAATTAAAATTAGTCAAATGTAAATTTATAATTTACAGTGTATGATAAATATAAAAATAGTAATATTAATAACTGTATCCAAGTACAACACAGTTACATCAGTATTATCTTTTGTTTTGTACCACAAAAATTCACACTGATGTAACTGTGATGTAACATCCAAAAGACTGTTTCGAAAAATAGGCTTAAAAAAAAAAAATAGTACACCTTGAGAAAGAACAACTGCAGCTGAATTTAGAGTATACAATACATTAAAAGGTTGATGTTGCCGCTCACCTTAGTTTGGCTATATGCGCAACCTTGGCGCGCATCTCTTGTTCACTTGCATTCCCGCTTTAGCGGAGTAGTTGTATTGTTTTTCGTTGTAAGAGTAACATCTCTCTTGTTTATCTTGTTCGGTGATATGGTTCACCTTTTTTATAGTTTGCGTTGATTATGGTGTCAACATACTTGGAATACGTTAATAATACGTTATCTATAAATTGTATATATGTAAATATGTACATACGATATGTTTAATAGTTTAATTAAATGTTTGTGAAGTAATAACTTCAGAATAGTAATTATTAAAATGATATACAGTCCACTCATAAAGTATCGTCAACATTTGGTCTAGTAGAACCGGAGGAAGATCAATCGTAATATAATGAAAAATAGTGGTGCTCATTGATGAAAATTAATTATGGATAAAAATAAATTAGTTATCCTTAATCGCCAACGCGGAACCTTGAAAGGCCAATTGACTAAGATAGTGACATATTTAGAGACTGTTAGTGACGACAATAAAGACATTATAACTCTAGAAATAAAGAAGGATAATCTGCAAAAAATAGTAACAAAACTGGATAATTTGAAAATCCAGTATTACGAAATAGCTGATGAATCGGAACTGGAAGTTCAATTGAACGCCTTCGCAGAATTGGAAGAAGAGACAGAAAAATTAGAGGTAAGGCTTCGAAAATTCTTACTCTCTAATAACATTAGTAAAAATGAAAGTGTTTTAAATGAATCTAAAGATAATTCTATTATCAATTTTCGATTGCCTGAAATTCCTTTACCCAAATTTAATGGACAATATAATGAATGGTATAGTTTTAAAGATCAATTTATAACCTTAATTGATCAGAATGATAAACTTTCAGATAACCAAAAGTTATATTATCTAAAATCTACACTTTGTGGAAGAGCACTAGATGTAATTACCGAAGACGATTCATATATTTCGCTTTTTAAAGCATTGGAAGATAGATTCCAAAACAAAAGAATGATTGTAAATTCTCACTTAAATGAGATATTGAACGTAGAGAATCTGTCTCAAGATTTAGTTAAAAATTTGCGAACAATAACAGATAGCTGTCAAAAAAATATTCGAGCACTCAAAGGTATAGGATTGGAATTGAATCCCTTTACGGAGGCCTTACTTATAAATTTAATTCTTAAACAGATCGATAAAGAAACTAAAAAACAATTTGAATTATCTTTAAGTTCTACAGAATTGCCAACATGGTGCTATTTCATTAACTTTTTACAAAAACGATGTCTGGTGTTAGAAAATTTACAATGCGTTTCGAATACGAAACCGAAAGTAATGAATGCGGAAAAGAGTACTACAATAAAAACCTTCTTTTCTAAAAATGATTCCTTTAATGATCAAAATTGTCCCCTTTGTAAAGGAAATCATTCTTTATCTAAATGTTGTGAATTCTTAAAATTAAATGAATACGAAAGATTTCTAACAGTAAAAAAATATTTGTTATGTATTAATTGCTTGAAATCCAATCATCAGGTATCAAATTGTAAAAATAATCAAATTTGTAATATCTGTTCTAAAAGACATAATTCACTTCTACATCGAACTTTGCCGGGAACAAAAAGTAATAATTTCCCACCAAAACAACAAAAACAAAATCCTGACTCCCAGACGGCGTCAGAAAAAGGCTTGCACCTGCTGCAATCAAATGATTCATATCCTGAATTGCAGAAAGAAAAAAATAATGTTTCGATGACATTATATAACGAGATTAATAATCCCATCTTAAAAAGTAAAAAACATGTATTGCTGTCAACTGCTATAGTTTATTTGGAAAGTAGCAATAAAAAAAAGATTCCGGTTCGTGTTATTATTGATAATGGTAGTCAATGTAACCTGTTAGACAGAGAACTCGCTCATTTATTGAATTTGCAAAAAAGGAAATGCGATATTCATATTTCAGGAATTAATGGTAAGATGACAAATGTGAAATCTTCAGTACGTACCATTATTTCCAATAAAGATGATTCATTTAGTGAACCAATTGAATTTTTAATTACACCTAAAATAACAGAATTCATTCCTTCACACAATATAAACATAAGAAGTTTAAATCTACCACATGACCTTGAATTAGCTGATAGTGAATTTTGGAAAAAATCTAAAATAAATGCTTTAGTTGGTGCTGAATTTTTCTATGAAATATTAAAAGCAGATAAATTTAAAATAGGACAATTCACCTTTCAGAGTAGCGTTTTTGGGTATATTGCTGCGGGAACCATAGACCGCAATGTATCTGAAAATACTTTTTGCGGTTTTACTGCATGCAATGATTATCTTAATGAAACCATTCAAAAATTCTGGAAAATAGAAGCTCCTGAAATTGACTTACGTCCAATTAGTCAGGAAGAAGAATTTTGTGAAAAGCATTTTTTAGAAACTTATCGGAGAGATAAATCAGGAAGATTTATGGTAGCCATGCCTTTGAAGGAAGATGCTAGTGTTCTTGGGGAGTCTAAATCTATCGCAGAAAAACGGCTCAAGCAGTTATGGAATCGTTTAGAAAAGAATCCAACCATGCGAAATCTTTATTGTGATTTTATTAAAGAATACACTAATTTGAATCATATGACAAAAATTGTTGATAATTTAAATGAATCTAGCTGTTATTATCTACCGCATCATGGCGTTTATAGGCCCGAAAAATCTACTACGAAGCTTCGCGTTGTATTTAATGCTTCGAGTCCGACAACTAGTGGAATATCATTAAACGACATAATTTATAAAGGTGTCGTTAATGAAGATTTATATGAAATCATGTTACGCTTTCGACAACACCGATTTGTGTTTTTGGCCGATATTGAAAAAATGTATCGCCAAATAATGATTACCGATGATCAGAGAAAATTATTAAGAATTTTATGGAAAGATAATGTGAACTCAGAACTTGAAACCTATGAACTTAATACCGTAACATACGGTACCGCTTGTGCCCCTTTTTAGCCATCAGAACGTTGAAGCAATTAGCCCTTGAAGAAGCCGAGAAATATCCGAAGGCATCCGATACCTTGCTACATGATTCGTATATGGACGATATAATAAGTGGGGAAGAATCGCTAGAATCCGCTAGGGAGCTTCAAAAACAACTTATACTCTTGTTAGAAAGCGCTGGAATGAATTTGCATAAATGGAATGCAAATCATATTTCCTTACTTGAATTTTCTAAAGAGACATACCCTGAGTACACATTCTCTGATAAGGAAACCAAAGCCCTAGGGGTTGTCTGGAAACCCAATTTAGATGCTTTCACATTTAAAATAAATTTGTGTCAGTTAAAGTCTATGACAAAGAGAAGCATTTTATCAGACATTGCTCGCATTTTCGACCCATTGGGTCTCATCGGTCCTGTTATTGTCAAAGCCAAGTTGTTTATGCAGGAACTATGGAAATTAAAATTGGACTGGAATGACCCTATTCCAAGCCCTATTGCTCAAAATTGGCTAGAATTCGCCACTTCGTTAAAAGCTCTTGAACAACTTAGAATAAATCGCTATATTTTAATTCCTGAAGCACAACAAATAAACTTACACGGATTCGCCGACGCATCGTCATTAGCTTTTGGAGCAGCCGTGTATATTCAGTCTATTCATAATTCTGAAATTGTCTCCAATTTGGTTAGCAGCAAATCTCAAGTTGCACCTCTAAAAACTGTTTCTATCCCTCGACTCGAGTTATCTGGTTGTCTTTTGTTATGCAAATTAATTGTGAAAATTTTGAAATATTTGAGGTTACAGATCAATAATATTTATCTCTATACAGACTCTCAAATAGCTCTTGCCTGGATCCAAACCGAGCCTTGGAAATTGAAAACATTTGTTGGCAACAGGGTTGCCAAAATTCAAGAACTGTCTAAAAACTTCACATGGAACCATGTGTCCTCTGCGGAAAATCCTGCAGATTTAATTTCACGAGGTCTAACTACCACCGATTTAATGGATAATCAGTTGTGGTGGCAGGGACCAGACTTTCTAAGTAAATCCAGTAGTATCATAAACAATGACTCTGACTATCTGTCCCCCAGTGATAATAGTATTGTGATTAGTGAGTTGAAAAATAATCACCAGGGTGACGCTAACCCTGCAGTGTTGTGTGGATTAATCCAATCCACGGATTCTTCCCAGAACTTTTATAATCATTTGTTTTCATTAACAAATAATTTTTGTAAATTAATTAGAATATGTAGTTTTATTTTTAGATTTATTAGGAATACAAGAGCAAAGGCAAATAAAGTAACTGGACCACTCCGAAGCACCGAATTAAACGAAACTGAAATGCATTTAATCAGACAGGTACAGTATACACAGTTTGCCGCAGAATTGATCTGCTTAGAGAAAAAGAAGCCCGTATCAGGTAAATTAAATTGTTTTAATCCAATTTTAGATTCTCAGGGACTCCTAAGAGTCGGTGGAAGGCTGGAAAATGCTAATTTAAATTTTGATAGTAAACATCCCCTTTTGTTGCCCCACGACCATAAATTATCTTCCATGATTATGGAACATTTCCATAAAAAATTCTTTCATGTAGGACCTCAAGCTTTGTTATACCACGTTAGGAAAAAATATTGGATAGTTAGTGGGAGATCTTTAGCTCGGAAAATATTTCGTAACTGCGTAACGTGTTACAAATTTAAACCTTTAACGGTCAATCAACTTATGGGAAATTTGCCAAAGGAACGAGTAAATGTGACTCATTCATTTTATTGTACCGGTATAGATTTCTGTGGCCCTTTTTTAATTAAATATCGGGGTCAAAGAAAAGGAATCTATAACAAAATTTTTGTTTGTATTTTTATTTGCATGCCTACTAAAGCCGTGCATCTAGAGGTAGTTAGCGATTTAACATCCGAAGCTTTTATCGCAACTTTAAAAAGATTTTTTGCTAGACGAGGCAAAGCCCAAACATTATTCAGTGACAATGCAACAAATTTTGTTAGTGCAAATAACGAATTAAAAAGGTTACATAGATTAGCTACTCAGCCTGATGAAAACCTTACTAATTTTTTAAATTCAGAGAATATTAAATGGAAATTTCTGCCACCCCGTGCCCCAAATTTTGGAGGGCTATGGGAGGCAGGCGTAAAATCGTTTAAGTATCATTTGAAACGCGCAGTAGGAAACGCTAAATTAACATATGAGGAATTCTTAACCGTTGTTTGTCAAATTGAGGGAATCCTCAATTCTCGACCCCTAACCCCCCTTTCAAACGATATCGAAGATTTGGACGTCTTGACTCCCGGCCATTTTTTAGTTGGTCGACCCATCACAGCGGTGATCGAACCCGAGTTCTCTGGCATTCCAGATAATCGATTAGATACCTGGCAAAAATTAACTAAAATAGTTCAAGGAATATGGAAAAAATGGCAATGCCATTATTTAAGTACATTACAACAAAGAAACAAATGGAAATTTGAAACAAATAACATTAAAAATGGGGATATGGTATTATTAAAGGAAGAAAATTTGCCCATATGTAGTTGGATTTTGGGTAGAATAGTAGAAATTATTCCAGGAAAGGATAACAAAATACGCGTAGTCTCAGTTAAAACAAGAAATGGGACATATAAACGACCTATTTCCAAAATTGCTCTTCTGCCTTTGGAAAAGTAAAAAAAAAAAAAAAAAATTGTTTGAAAATGAATAATGTATATAGTTAAGTGTAATTTGTTTATTGTATTTCATTTGTATTATTTTATTGTTTACAATGTTATTAATATTTCTCTTGTATAAGTTTTATTATTTAAATTGCATATATAATATTTTCGTATAATTAATTATAATTAGGCTATTACATATTAGAACTGTAATATTGAAACAATGTTTCAAGGTGGGCCGGTATGTTGCCGCTCACCTTAGTTTGGCTATATGCGCAACCTTGGCGCGCATCTCTTGTTCACTTGCATTCCCGCTTTAGCGGAGTAGTTGTATTGTTTTTCGTTGTAAGAGTAACATCTCTCTTGTTTATCTTGTTCGGTGATATGGTTCACCTTTTTTATAGTTTGCGTTGATTATGGTGTCAACATACTTGGAATACGTTAATAATACGTTATCTATAAATTGTATATATGTAAATATGTACATACGATATGTTTAATAGTTTAATTAAATGTTTGTGAAGTAATAACTTCAGAATAGTAATTATTAAAATGATATACAGTCCACTCATAAAGTATCGTCAACAGTTGATATAGCTAATTAACAGCTAATTCAATGAATGTAGAAATGAACGAGCAAATAAATATAATACCAGTACATATAGGATGTAATAATGAATAATTCAATATAAAAGTAATAAAAGATACAAATTTAAGGCACAGAGGTAGCCTATTGAACATGATGTATATAAAATATTTAATATATATTTCTGTATAAACTTGTTTTGTATATATATGTTCTGTATATATGTAAATTTTGAAGGTCCCAGAAAAGTGCCTCGCTGACATTTTAGCTGTAAATTTTATTTAAAAAAAATCTGGACTGACTCCACTCGACTTTCCGAAAATTGAGTAATTAACAGTTTTGTAGATAAAGTAAAGAAAGCGGAGTTGTTAAAAAAACAAAAGAGAGAAAACCATAATAGAGTGCTTGAGTATTTTTCTCCATATATTACACGATGTTTTTTTTAACGCTACTGAACTTTGAGCCCATAAGATCATAATGATAAAGAATTTTTCGTTGTGTCCGTGTAAAAACCTATAAATGCTAGATTCACCAAAATGCTTATAGTTAGTGCAACAGCGATTTATAATATTCATATAAATTTTCAGCTCAATTGAATGAGGCGTTTAGATGCTATGGCACTTTTAAAAATTTGGTCCCATAGGCCTTAATGATAAAGAATTTTTCTTTGTGTCCCTGTAAAAAAAACTGTAAATGCTATCTATGCAGTTTGTGCAACTGTGACCTATAACATGTGTACAAGTTTTTTGCTCTGATTAATAAGGCGTTTAGACGCTATCACACTTTTAAAAATTTGGCCCCATAGGCCGTAATGATAAAGAATTTTTCTTTGAGCCCCTGTAAAAAAACTGTAAGTGCTAAATTCACCAATATCTATACAACTCGTGCAACTGTGACCTATAACATGTGTACAAATTTTTTGCTCGGATTAATAAAGCGTTTAGACGCTATCGCACTTTTAAAAATTTGGCCCCATAGGCCATAATGATAAAAAAAAAAATTTCTGGTGTCCCTGTAAAAAAAACTATAAGTGATAGATTCACCAAAATCAATAGGGTTCGTACTATGGTGACTTACAATATACGTACCAACTTTCAGCTTATTCGAAGAAAGCGTTTAGTTAGTGTTCACTCACCGACATACACACACACATACATACATCATCGTAAAATTAGTGAAAACGGACTCAGGGGACCTCGTAACGTATAGAAACATCAAAATCTCAAATTCGGATTTTTGATATGATTACAATAGTGTCCTCATTATAGTGTTCGGAAAGTAAAAATGAAGTTGATTAGAATCGAATCACCATTTCCGAGTTCTTAACATCATATCACTGACGCCTTCTCCCTTCACATCGTAGAAACTTAAATATCGAATTATATCAAATATATTGATTACAAAATACAGTTAGTGAAGATTACCTAATCCTAAATAGTTGCTTAATTTTATTAAGATTACATTTCATATTTCAATTTTCATGCAATTCCATGGTCACGTAATGCATGTTTATGCAAGTTTATATGAAATTGGGCCTTATTCAGCAATATTAAGAAAATTGAAAATTTCGAATAACTTGCGAAATTATCAAAGTAGAATGTTTATAATCAATGCCAGTAACATATATGATATTTTAAAGCGGGTGAATATATTCAGGATGAAAATAATCCTCATAATACACGTTTATGTAAAATTTTGCCCTATTCCCCCATCTTGAGAAGAACGTAAATTTTCTAGTAAATCGCAAAGTTTCCAAATTTGAAAACAAACTGGGGTTTTCGCCAGTGTCTTAAATGATATTTTAGACTAACAAACACATACACTAACAAACTAACATGCTGACAAACTGACTAACCTACGAATGGATTCCACATCAGTTTTGTGATTTTCAGTTCCCTCAAACCACAAAATGTGTAAAAATGTCAAAAAGCGGGGGGGTCGAAAATTTTCATGAATACCTAAGTACTTCATACCTGTAGAATGATAGGGATCGAAAAACACAGATTAATATAGTTAATATCAGCTTACAAGTTATTACCGTGAATATTTCGTTTAATACAATGTGGGCCTTTTTTTATTATTATTATTATTACTTTCTCTTACCCATAAGGTAGAGAAAGTACTGTTTTTCGGTCAAATTTTCGAAATTGAGCTTTCGTTATCTTTACACGATCTGGGATCTTCTGAATCCAAAAATCCTGTTTTTAGCGATTGGCCTATGTGCCTGTCTTTTATCAGAATATCCCAAAAAAAATTGTAGCAGAAAGTTCAAACTTGGTATTCTAAATGTGCATCATACAGAGATGCTACACTAAGCTTTTTGTTGCGGTAAAGCGAATGGTTCGTGTACAGGGACACTCAAAAGTATTCAAATACATTACGTCTATGGGGGAAATTGCAAGTAAGTAGAGTTCAGCAGCTATAGATTGCACGACACCAAATGAAACGAATATACTATATTTTTTAAATGAGTAAAAACATGTTTCATGTAGAATATGGTACAGAAATCATTCACTGTTCGTTTATAGGGCTAGACAAAAAAAAAAACTGGATTATAATATGACAATACTTTAAAATTGATGGAAGTGTACTTTAGGTGGTGCCGTATGTTATTAATATAGGAATATATTTTATATGCACCATGTGATGTGTAATAACTTTCAGAAGATATGCAGAGCTGCCAACATTTAAGACATAACATTCTTTTTTATTTGTTAGTGAAAGTGCTTTACTATAATATTTTAGCATGTCCAGGAAAGCTACTTCAGGAATTGAAATTGTAGCCATACGGTAAATATGGCTATAGCCATACAGTAAATAATGTGTTAGCCAAATGGTCAATGATGTAATTTTTAAGCTAAATATTAATCGCTTGTTATATATATATATATATATATATATATGTGTGTGTGTGTACACGTTTTGAGGCTTCCTGAATACCGAAGTAAAGATTTTTAGTTTGATCTTTGTCTGCGTCTGTTAGAGTAAATTAAAAACAAATAATATCAAGTGATCCAAATGATGTATTTTGACGTTAATATGTTTATTACTAGAAAAGTTTGTTAAAGATTGATAAGTTTCAAGAAGAATTTTAAATTAACTTTTGAACGTATTAACAGATTTGAATTCTATATAAATGTAAATACAATAATAAAATGGGGGAGGGGAGTTTGAGGGGGGCAGCAGCCCCGTTCACATAGAATTATTTGTCAAATAAAGCTGTTTCGAAGCCTAATTTGAATTGTTTTCCTTAATCTTCAATCTGTACTTGTAGTGTTAAATTTCAGGGTGAGAGAAAGTCGTGTGAGTGACACACCGTATTATTTTTACGCTCTTTCTATTTTCTAAAAAAGAAAAAAAATCATGTGTGCCTAATTTTTTCATACCTATAGAATGACGCAGAGTGAAAATGTAATAATAATAATAATAATAATAATAATAATAACAAACTGCGCAATAGATATAAATAAATAAATAAAAATACTAAACGATTTCACTTTAAATTTCTGACAAACAAAAAAATTTTTAAACTTATATTATTATCCTCTATCGATTTAGTCCAAAGTGAAATTAGGGCAGCAAGAATAAATTGAATTAAAAGAGAAATACTTTGGATTATCCTGTATCCTAAAATGCTGCAAAGAACTTGAAACTTTAATACATAGTTGAATATTTGTATGCTTATTTGAGGGAATTGCATGATCATGTAGAGAGATATAATTTATTTATTAGAAAATCATTTTTTTTTTTTTTTTTTTTGTCTTTGTACGATTTATGCTTTATAAGAAGAATAGATTTCAACATATTTTTACAAAACTTGAGATGAAATATTAGAGAATCCTTATTCTGAAACATGAAATGCACACGTGTATAATTTTTGCTGGATTATGAATTATTCAAAGTGAGAATTAAATAAAATAAAATGATTATTTTTCAACGGGCGCCTTAGTCGCCCTACAACTAACACTAGTTTACTATACTAAAAAAGAAAGAGAGATTAAAAACTCCAACAGAACTTTCTAATCTTGATAAGAAATTATCATACAAATCTATATTTTTTCATTATTTGGTCAATAATAATAATAATAATAATAACGCAATTATAATCAGTGTTATGTTAAATATAATAAAATGTATTTGAAACAAATATCTTTAACATGATCCCTCATAATACACAAAAGTGAAAATTACTGTAAAAAAAAAAAAAGTTTATTACTAATATTTATTTATTTTTCAGGAAGCTATTGTCGACGAATGTCATCACGTCGAAGGTGGTTTCAGGTAAGCAATACTTTCCGCTACAGCATTTCTCATTTTATTACTTACTTTACAATGCTTATTTAACTGAAAACGATCTTACCTATGTTTGATGATAATCTGCTCGGTAGTTATATATTTAATTATTTAAAATGTGATTTTGTTTTAGGCAATTTTGGAATGCTATTTTAAAATTTGGGGGCTGTCAATCTTTGAAAAATCCACCTTATGCCAAATAAGTCACGTAAATTAGTGCATATATGTTAAGGCCGGTTTCCATTGCAGTTGGAAATTCGAGGTTCAAAAAACCATTAATCACGCTCCCGACACAAAGAGCTAAATGTCTTGTCATCAGTTGTAACCTTTTTTTTATCAGATTGCGCAGTTACTTCAAAGGAAAGCATGCAAAATTGACAAAGATATCTGCCTCTGGCCCCTCAATTATCTCAGCTGGGGGTTATAGCCAGGAACTTTCTCCCTGACCTCGTCTAACCACGTCCAACCACTTGACCACATCAAAGGATTCTGAATAGCGTCGCTCGAACCAACCTCCAACCAACCGCAGTGGAAACTGCACTTTACGGTTAAAATAATAAGTCCGGTTATTATTAGTAATAGCTGGGGATCATTAATAAATACCGCCTCTTTTGGTGAATGCGATTAATTCATGGACACTAATCACTTTAACAGGTCATTATTAATAATTACCAAGAAAGTTCAGCGAAAGTGATTAAACGATAGACACCAATCACATTAACCGGCTATTCTTAATAATTACAAAAAGAAATTATGATCAATTAGACTTAACTCATTAAAACTTCAACTGTAACACAATTTTTATTTATATGTCTACTGTGGTAATTAATTTGTCGTTACAGACATTAGTAGAGTTTAAATAACTCACGTATTAAATAAATGCTTCGATTAATTAAATACTTTCATTAATGCCTTTCTAGTTAATTGAAATACATATTGTATTCGGTAAAAAATTTCGATATCGAGTTTTCAGTTGATATACATGTAGGTCTCCTGAGTCCAAAAAAGGGTTTTTGGCAATTAGTTAGTGTGTATAGATGTGAATGGGAAATCTAATGACTATTCTACATCCAAAATGGTTAAAAATAGAACAATGGGGCTTCAGAATTAAGACAAGTCTAGTGTATCAGGTAATTTTGCCAATTTTTGGTGAAAATTGGAAACTGGACGTAGGGCTATAAACTGTACTACAAACAAGACTCTAATAAGTTCAAAGTTATCTTTTTAGATGTAGTTTCTTATGCATTAGTTGGCTATTTCGAGAAATTTATAGGCGTCTTGTATAAATAGGCCAATTCCAGGTCAAAATTTTGGGGAAATCGACAGTGTTAGTTAAAGTCGGTATTTCAAAAGGAATTCTAACGGTTTTCTTCGAATTTGTTGCATAAATTTGTTGCATAGATAATTTTTCCCATGTATTACTTAGTTACCACAAGAAAATTAACTTTCGTCTTGATTAGGTAGGCCAATTTTAAATCTGGTGTTTCAAAACACGACTCTACCGATTCTTTTTTTTTTTCTTTTTACCTACCGTATATAGTAGAGAAAGTGTTCTTGCGCATTTGTAAATAATAGTAGTTACTTTTATGCAATTTCCTTCAAAGAGATTTACTCGGGCTAGAAAAAGGTTAAATTTCTGCATTTTCAGCTTCTTTTGGCGTTACAATAGCGAATTTTCCTTCGAAAACCCATTATAAAGCTTCTCTGGCTAAACACGTAGAAAATCATTGCATTGAATAAAATTCTTTGAAAAATATTAATAACTAGCAGGCTCTGCCCGCCTCGCTGGTCGCTATATTTAAAGGAAACTCTTTTCTATATAACTTTATGAAAAAAAGAAAAAATAATACTGAAATCGCTCAAAGGCTTGCTTTGGGTTCCCGCTGCCTTCGGCATCGACTTGTTCGTCCTCGCAGTCTCCGGTACCTGTCCCTAATGCCTGTGACAGTGGCTTACCCGTGGTCTTCCATTTGGGTGCTTATCACGTATGACAGTTTCAATAAGGACACAGTATCGAAAAATATGAAGTAGCCCTTTTATATTTGAATCCCAGTTACTTATGAACAACATTACACGTGATATACATAATATTTTCTTTCAAGTTATTTCCTATATTTATTTGATTTAATAGATGACCATATTTATTTGATTTAATAGACGACCATTGATTTAATAGATGACCCTACAATTATTTGATTTAATAGACCATAGAATGACAGCAGTTTCAAGCCAAATATAATATTACAATATGTTTTCATCGGCTACGTCTATCGCATGAGACAATTATTATTATTATTATTATTGTTGTTGTTATTATTATTTGTGGTTATACATACTTTATGCCTAGTTAATAGTAGTTGGTACATATAAAAAAAAATTAATTAATATGTAAACTTGATCATGGTACAGCCTTAATATATCTTCCCTTGGCGATTTTTGAATTTTCGTCGCCGTTTTATATACAAAAATATAATATATGCAATTCCTATTTCTTTCTATTTTTTTTTTCTTGGCAAAATGTGTCCGATCTACTTCAGCATCAAAATTTGAAAAATTGTCCAGCGTGTTTCATCCGTGCTAAAAAAAAAAAAATCTAAAGTT
Source organism: Salticus scenicus (assembly GCA_963930645.1). Lineage (NCBI taxonomy): Eukaryota > Metazoa > Arthropoda > Arachnida > Araneae > Salticidae > Salticus > Salticus scenicus. The sequence goes on from OZ005661.1 coordinate 220,314,705, forward strand.
GGGGTATATAAAAAAAAAATGCTATGAAATAAAATTCAGAAGAAACATGCTAGATTTGTATTATTACTATTTTATTTTAAAGTTATGAAGACGTCAATCACCAATTTAACTTTTAGTAAATTTTTATTTTTCGCGTGAAAACATATTTAATTTTATGTTGAATTAATAAATAAAAACCTCGTAAACTTTTTTGGCAACAATTAGAAATTTAAATGACTTATATTAAGTCAATTACCAGTTTATTATTTTCATATTTTAATTAATTTTAAAAAATATAATCAAATTTCCGGTATAAATAGTAGCCTATGTTCTATTCCAGACTATTATCCATCTCTGTACCAAATTTCATTCAGATCGTTTAGCCGTTGTGGTGTGATTGAATAACAAACATCCATCCAAACTTTCGCATTTATAATATTAATATAGATTATTGTACGTGATTAGTTAACAGCTTTAACTTATTACTTTCAAAACTACACTAAAAAACCTAAAATCTTCAACTAAACCAACCTAGCAAATCTCCCCGGCATTGCCCAGGTTGAAATAGTGGCTATAGAATTTTGAAATCAATGAAAGAACTGAAGGTGTAAAATGGAAAAAGAAAAATGGCGTAACACGTGTTTAATGAATTTGAGAGAGACCTCTTTTGGAGAAGAAAATGTGGGCCTAGTGGGACTAGGGGGGTTTGCTAGGGAGGGCAACTTTAAAATTTCAAATAGGAAGGTATGTCTTGTGATACATCCCTGGAAAAGTCTCTTCAAAATAATGAAATTAATATAAATAATTTCGCCTTACGATGATTATTAAAAGAGATACTTTAGTTTTTAGATTTTTGAAATGTGGCGTTTATATTTATGCATACCCTTTAATAATCATTGCAGGACAAAACTATTTAAATCACATTCATTGTCTTGAAGAGACGTTCCCTGGGATGTACCACAAGACATACTTTCCTGTTTGAAATTTTAAAGCTGCTCTCCCTAGCAAACTCCTATCACCCCCTTGCCCGGGCCCAAACTTTTTTGGACAAAGTATGTCTTGTGATACATCTCAGGAAACATCTCTTGAAAACAATTAATTTAACACAAATAGTTTTGCCCTACGATGATTACTAAAGGAGATACATTAGTTTTTAGACTCTTGAAATATGGGGTTTATAGTTATTTATGCCCTTTAATAATCATTGCAAGACAAAACTATTTAAATCATATTCATTGTCTTGAAGAGACGTTCCCTGGGATGTATCACAAGACATACTTTCCTGCTTGAAATTTTAAAGCTGCTCTCCCTAGCGAAACTCCTATCACCCCCTTGCCCGCGCCCAAACTTTTTTGGACAAATTATGTCTTGTGATAGATCCCTAGAAACGTCTCTTCAAGACAATGAATTTGATACAAATAGTTTTGTCCTGTAATGAATATTAAAGGGAATACACAAGTATAAAATCCACATTTAAAAAGTCTATAAACTAAAGTATCTCCTTTAATAATCATCGCAGGGCGAAACTATTTATACCAAATTCATTGATTTGAAGAGACGTTTCCAGGAACATATCATAAGACGTATCTTCTATTTGAAATTTTAAAGTTGCTCTCCCTAGAAGCCCCCTACCCCCCTAGGTCCAAACTTTTTCCACGGATCATGGATAAATCATGGATAAATTCACATGTGAAGTCGGTCACGTTTCTTTGCAATCACCTTATACATGCCCATACATATAATAATTTCAAGAACATCGTCCCATCTCATTCACGTACCTTCCCCTTATGCTTTGAAAAATACATATCGACGTTACCTGCAGGAGGCTTGCGGGGAAAGGAGACCAAGTTATTAATTTGTTTAAATAGTGAAAAAATGAAAATTTATTTATCTCAAAATAGATGGGTAGGCTCGAACCCACTTACCTTCTTTCCCTTGCTTATCATGCTTTATAGAATGCCATGATTAAGGAATTGAAATTGCTATCGAGTTTTATTAAACATTTTGTATTATGTAATAATATGACGAAAATGATGGTTATAGTATTTTCAATGTAAAACAAATACTTTTGTTTATAATATGTTTTATCTTTTAGCAACTTGCTGTCTGGTGTTCTTGGTGAAGAAAAACTTATCTTAATTGTTGATGACGACGAATTCTTTTTATTATATCCTGCCAAAAAGCCAAAAAAATTTACAGCTCTTAGAAAGTTTTTTGCAAGATTGTTTTGTTGCTCGAAAAAAGCACTTTAAGAACCTCACGCCTCATCTGAAATAGATCTCTTATAAAAAAAATATAAATTAAATAAGAAATATATTAGAAGAAATGCAATAGAAATAAGAAATATAACAGAAGAAATATAATAGAAATAAGAAAATACAGCTTAAAAATATATTTAGTGGAAGTTAATGAGGAAGGATTTCCCTCAGATATGTAAATTTGTCAAAGACTGACGAGGAAGGATTTCCCTTGTCAGTCTTTGTGTCATTCGTATAGACGAGGAAGGATTTCCCCTGTCGATACGAATCTATCAAGCATTGGCGAGGATGGATTTCCCTCGCCAATACGAATCTGTCAAGCAGGAGCAAGGAAGGATTTCCCTTGCCGATAAGAATATACCAGCATGGGCGAGGAAGGATTTCCCTCGCCAATACTAATCTGCCAAACATATGTGAGGAAGGATTTCCCTCGCCGATAAGAATCTGTAAAGCATATGTGAGGAAGGATTTCCCTCGCTGCTTTGAATCTGCAAGCATGGTTGAGGAAGGATTTCCCTCGCCGATAAGAATCTGTTAAGCATGGGTGAGGAAGGATTTCCCTCACTGATTTCAATCTACCAACCATGAGTGAGGAAGGATATACCTCGCCGATATAAATCTGCCAAACACAGACGAGGAAGGATTTCCCTCGCTAATATGAATCTACCAAAGATTGAAGCCCTTTATGAAATGTATGTGAAATACTCAATATGCGTTTCTTGACTTTTAGATATTAAAGAAAACAAATCTTCAGTTAAAATATGTTTTCTAAACATCAAAGAACTTAAAAACAACAAAAAGTTGCATTTATAAAATGAAACATTTTCTACAATAATTTTGTAATATTCCTCAAGATATAGAAAATAAAAGAAACAATAATGAATTATGTTCTTTTTTTTGGGTCTTATATTTTTAATATAGTTTATTTATTTATTTATTTATTTTTATATTTTTAATTGTACTACGAAGCCCCTCTATATTCAACCTCCATGTAACGGAAATATTTTTACATAAAATTTTTATTACTTTCTATCATCGTTACATAAAAAAAAGTTTCTATATATGCAAATATTTTTCTAAATATCAAATATTTTTAACCGACTTCAAAAAAGAAGGAAGGTTCTCAATTCAAACCGTATGTTTTTATGTTCTTAGCTCATAACTTCTGAACGGATGCACCGATTTTGCTACTTTTTGTTTTGTTGAAAATGTCTTGGTCTGAAATAGGTCCCATTGTAATATCTTTAAGATCTAAAGAAAATACAGGGTGCCGAAAAAAATCAGTACCATCTCTTTTAACTGCTAAACGGCTGCAGCTATAGTGATAAAAATGGTATTTAAGTATAGCAAAGTGGCCATGCAGCACAAGGTTAAACCGCTTGCAGCACCACCTGGTGGAAAATAGCGGAGTTAGTGTTCCTATCTCGAAAACGGTTCTAGAGAAAAAAATAAATTACAGAATTGAAGAGTATCATCGATTTAGTAGAAAAAGATAGTTTAGACATTCATGCTAGCGTTCTTCTCTCGGAAATGGTTCAAGACAGGGGAAGAAGTGAATTCTAAAATTGCAGAGCATCATCGATTTTGTACGAAAAGATAGTTTAAACATTGATGCTAAAAATACGATGCTTAAAATGTGCATTCGTTTGTTCGCAATTTCTTACTTATGCACACTAGAGCTACATTACACAAGTTGTAGCGTAGCTGGGGAGACATACACTATATAGTTCAAAAGACGGTTACTTGATACTTTTTGTTTTGTTGTTAAGATTTTGGTCTGAAGTAGGTCCCATTGTAATATCTTTACAATCTAAAGAAAGTAAAGCGCCATCAGGTAAAAAACAGCGGAATTAGCGCTCCTGTCTTAAAAACGGTTCAAGATGGGAGAAAAGTTAATTACGAAGTTGCAGAGCATCATCGATTTTTTACGAAAAGACAGTTTTTAGACATTATTGCTAAAAATAGAACGCTTAAAACTTGCAGTTGTTTGTTCGCAATTTCCTACACTGTGCACACTTGAACTACGTTGTACACTTTGCAGCGTGCGGATGACACGTATACTCTTTGGTTCAAAGTACTGTTACTGTAAGCGATCACATCGATTAGTGCAAAGTTATTTTCAACCAACTTCAGAAATGAGGGTGTTCTTAATTTGAGCTATGTGTTGTTGTGGGTGTTTGTAAGCTTATAACTTCGTAAGAGATACTCTAATTAACCGACTTCAAAAAGGAGAAGGCTCTCAATTGAAAGCGTATGTTTTTTTAACCGACTTCAAAAAAGAAGGAAGGTTCTCAATTCAAACCGTATGTTTTTTTTTATGTTTGTTAGCACATAACTTCGGATGCTCGGATGCTCCGATTTTGACACTTTTTGTTTTGTTGAAAAGGTCTTGGTCTGCAATAGGTCCCATTGTAATATCTTTACAATCTAAAGGAAATACAGGGTGCCCAAAAAAATCAGTCCCAACTCTTTTAACTGCTAAACGGCTGCAGCTGAAGTACTAAAAATGGTATGTAAGTATAGCAAAGTGGCCATACAGTACAAGGTTATACCGCTTGCAGCGCCACCTGGTAGAAAATAGCGGAGTTAGTGTTACTATCTCGAAAACAGTTCTAGAGAAAAAAGTGAATTAAAAATTGAAAAGTATCATCGGCTTAGTACAAAAAGATTGTTTAGACATTCATGCTAGCGTTCCTATCTCGGAAACGGTTCAAGACAGGGGGGAAAAGTGAATTATAAAATTGCAGGGCATCATCGATTTTGTACGAAAAGATAGTTTTGACATTGGTGCTAAAAATACAATGCTAAAAACGTGCATTTGATTGTTCGCAATTTCTTACACTATGCACACTTGAGCTACATTGCACACATTGTAGCGTAGCTGGTGAGACATACGTTATATAGTTGAAAATAAGGTTACTTGATACTTTTTGATTTGTTGAAAAGATCTTGGTCTGAAGTAGGTCCCATTGTAATATCTTTACAATCTAAAGAAAATAAAAAGCCATCTGGTGAAAAACATCGGAATCAGCGCTCCTATCTCAAAAACGGTTCAAGATGGGAGAAAAGTTAATTACGAAGTTGTAGAGCATCATCGATTTACTACGAAAAGACAGTTTTTAGACATTATTGCTAAAAATAGAACGCTTTAAACGTGCAGTTGTTTCTTCGCAATTTCCTACAGTGTGCATACTTGAACTACGTTGCACACTTTGCAGCGTAGCGGATGACACGTATACTCTGTGGTACAAAGTAATGTTACTGTAAGCGGTCACATCGATTAGCGCAAAGTCGTTTTCAACCAACTTCAGAAAAGAAGGTGTTCTTAATTCGAGCTATGTGTTGTTGTTGGTGTTTGTAAGCTTATAACTTTGTAAGAGATGCTCTAATTAACCGACTTCAAAAATGAGGAGGTTCTCAATTCAAACAGTATGTTTTTTTTTTTTTTTTCTTTTCGTTTGTTAGCTCATAACTTCTGAAAAGATATTCCGATTTTGGTACTTTTTGTTTTATTGTAAAATTCTTGGTCTGAAATAGGTCCCATTGCAATATTTTTACGATAAAAAGAAAATACAGGGTGCCTAAAAAAGTCAGTACCGATTTTTTTAACTGCTGAACAGCTGCAGCTATAGTCATAAAAGTGGTATGTAGGTATAGTAAAATGGATATGTGCTGCGTGATTCAACCGCATACAGCGACACCTGGTGGGAAACAGTGGAGTTAGCATTCCTATCTCGGAAACAGTTCAAGATAGGGCAAAAAAGGGAATTATAAAATTGCAGAGCATCATCGATTTAGTACGAAAAGATAGTTTAGACGTTAATGCTAAAAAAAGAACGCTTAAAACGTGCATTTGTTTGTTCACAATCTCCTATTTTGTGCAAACTTGAACGACATTGCATATGTTGTAGCGTAGCGGATGACATTTATGCTATGTAAAATTCAGAGTATGGTTATTGTAAGCGATCACATCGATTAACGCACAAACATTTTAAACCGACTTCATAAAGGAAGGGGTTCTCAATACAATCCATGTTTCTCATTGTTGTTGTTGAAATTTGTTAGCTTATAATTTCGTAAGAGATGATTTAATTTTAATACTTTTTTTGTTGCCGTAATGATCTTGGCCTGAAATAGGCTTCATTATCATTTCATTAAGGTATAAACAATTTACAGGATACTCACAAAAGTCTGTTCTCACTCTAACTGCTGAACGCATGCAGCTACACTGGTAAAAGCAGTATGTAAGTATCCATGTTGAAACTTCTGTTCGTCAGCTGCAATGCATATTTTGCTCTTTGTTTAAACTTTACGCTGCGCAATTTCCAGCGCAGCGGATGACACTTATTCATTGTAGAGTTCAATATATATGCCTAACAGAATTTTTGGTTACGAAAACAGCGTAACCGTTCTTTACATTTCTAAAGACTTTTTAACTTAACTTATGTTCATTCAACATATAGTATTTTGGCTCATATCCGATAGAGGCAAGAAAAGTGACACAACTTAAAAATGCAGCATTTGAGAAAAATCAGTTTAAAAATAACTTGACTAGAATAAAACTGGCACAACTGTCTCTAGAGTGGATATCTTTCTAGATGGAGATGTAACTTTCTTGTTCACATTGGGTGCATTTCATGTATTTTTCAGTGACATAAACCCTTTTTCGAGTTATGTCACTTTCCTTAGAAGTTGTGATTTGTGAAACTGCCGTCGAACGTCTTTTGATGTTTTGCTATATGAATAAGTTTTCACTGAAAAGGGAAAAATAAAATCTTTTTGTAAAAAAATAGAACCGACTCCAAAAAGAAACTACTATTCAAACAAAAAAAAAAAAAAAAAAAAAAAAAAAAATTGGTATGAAATGAAATTGTAAATTGCGCCTAAAAGTATAAAATAATTTCTTTCGCCAAACAACCTATAACACTACAATTAATCATAACTTTTGAAGTCGGCGCAAAATTAAATAAAAATTCATACCTTTATTCAATACAAAAATCAAATCCTATTCAAAATAAACATCTCACATTGCCACCTGCTAAACGCAGCGGAAAACTACTTTGATTCAAGATAACAAATAAGATTTCGTAAGCAGCAAAAGTTGGTGAAGATGCTGGTATCTGACGTCCTTGGTGAAAGAAAAATCGCAAAATTATATGGCAAACATATTTAATTTCTTTGGGATATCATTATTAATTTGATAAGGTATATTAAGAGAGTAATCAAGAATATGAAACAGTACTTCGTACCAAATATATTATGAAAATGTACATCTTGCGTGTATATTTTTGCAATACGTTTTGAAAGCCAAATCCAAAAGTCACCAAGGATGATAGTTATCAAAGTTATACCAAATTTGCAAAGGAAACTCTAACTTCGTAGAAACATAAATACCGCACTGTGAAAAATGTTCACTGTTCTGTGTAGATGCTACCAATGGACCAACTGTACACAGTGATAAAATAATAAAGGAAACATGAAAATGGATCATTCGAGACGACAACATTTGTTGCCACCGATCTAAAAACAAATCTTTAAAAACTAATTAAATTTTATTTAATTTTGCGCCGACTTCAAAAGTTATGATTAATTGTAGTGTTATAGGTTGTTTGGCGAAAGAAATTATTGTTTTTCTTTTTGTTTGTTAGCTCACAACTTCTGAACGGATGATCCGATTTTGATACTTTTTCTTTTAGTGTAATGGTATTGATCTGAAATAGGTCCCATTGTAATATCTTTACGATAAAAAAAATATATATACAGGGTGCCCAAAAAAGTCACTCCCGACTCTTTTAACTGCTGAACAGCTGCAGCTATAGACATATAAGTGGTATGTAGGGATAGTAACTTGGACATGTGCTACGCGATTCACCCGCCTACACCGCCACCTGGTGGAAAACAGTGGAGTTCGGAAACGGTTCAAGACAGGGGAAAAAAGTGAATTATAAAATTGCAGTGCATCATCGATTTAGTACGAAAATATAGTTTAGACATTAATGCTAAAAACAGAACGCTTAAAACGTACATTTGTTTGTTCACAATTTCCTATTTTGTGCACACTTGACTGACATTGCATATGTTGTAGCGTAGCGGATGACATTTATGCTATGTAAAATTCAAAGTATGGTTATTGTAAGCGGTCACATCGATTAACGCATAGACGTTTTAAACCGACTTCATAAAGGAAGAGTTTCTCAATACAAACTATGTTTCTCATTGTTGTTGTTGTTGAAATTTGTTAGCTTATTACTTCGTAAGAGATGACTTAATTTTAATACTTTTTTTTGTTGTCGTAATGATCTTTGCCTGAAATAGGTTTTATTATGATTTCATTAAGATATAAACAAATTACAGGGTACACACAAAAGTCTGTTCTCACTCTAATTGCTGAACGCATGCAGCTACACTGGTAAAAGCAGTACGCAAGTATCGATGTTGAAACTTCTTTCCGTCAGCTGCAATGCATATTTTGCCCTTTGTTTGAACTTAACGCTGCAAAATTTCCAGCGCAGCGGGTGACACGTATTCACTGTAAAGTTCAATATATGCTCCTAACAGGATTTTTGTTTACGAATACAGCGTATCCGTTCTTTACATTTCTAAAGACTTTTTAATTTAACGTTTATTCATTCAATAGATAGTTTTTTGCTCATATCCGATAAAGGCAAGAAAAGTGATACAACTTAAAAATGTAGCATTTGAGAAAAATCAACTTAAAAATAACTTGACTAGAATAAAACTGGCACAACTGCCTCTAGAGTGGATAACTTTCTAGATGGAGATGTAACTTTTTTGTTCACATTGGGTGCATTTCATGTATTTTTCAGTGACATAAACCATTTTTTGAGTTATTTCACTTTTCTTGGAAGTTGTGATTTGTGAAACTGTCGTCGAACGTCTTCTGACTATCTGCTATATGAATAAGTTTTCACTGAAAAGAGAAAAATAAAATATTCTTGTAAAAAAATAGAACCGACTCCAAAAAGCAACTACTATTCAACAACTAAGGGAAAAAAATTGGTATTAAATGAAACTGTAAATTGCGCCTAAAAGTATAAAATAATTTCTTTCGCCAAACAACCTATAAAACTGCAATTAATCATAACTTTTGAAGTTGGCGCAAAATTAAATAAAAATTGATACCTTTTGTCAATACAAAAATCAAATCCTATTCAAAATACACATCTCACATTGTCACCTGCAAAATGCAGTCGAAAACTACTTTGATTCAAGAAAACAAATAAAATTTCAAAAACAGCAAAAGTTGGCGAAGATGCTAGTATCTGACGTCCTTGGTGAAAGAAAAATCGCAAAATTTTCTAGCAAACATATTTAACTTATTTGGGATATCATGATTGTTTTGATAAGGTATATTAAGAGAGTAATCAAGAATATGAAACAATGCTTCGTACAATATATATTATGAAAATATACATCTTGCGTGTATATTTTTGCCTTACGTTTTGATCGCCAAATCCAAAATCCACAAGGATGATAGTTATCAAAGTTATACCAAATTTGCAAAGGAAACTCTAACTTTGTAGAAGCATAAATACCGCATTGTGAAGAATGTTCACTGTTCTATGTAGATGCTACTACTGGACCAATTGTACCCAGTGATAAAATAATAAAGGAAACATGAAAATGGATCATTCGAGACAACTACATTTGTTGCTACTGATCTAAAAACAAACCTTTAAAAATTAATTAAATTTTATTTAATTTTGCGCCGACTTCAAAAGTTATGATTAATTCCATTGTTATAGGTTGTTTGGCGAAGGAAATTATTTTATACTTTTAGGCGCAATTTACAGTTTCATTTAACCCGTTAGTAGTCGCTAGTTGGTCGATTTGCCGCCCAACCTTAAGTGTTGTCAGAATTTTTTTATTCGATAGCCACCAAAAATTTTTAGAAGTGCCATTTGATGTACATAAAACGCGAATAAACGCAAAGAAACGTCGATCATATCACTTTTTAAAATTATTGGTGACATTTAAATAAAAAGTTCTCAATCTGTAATAGGTGGCGCTGTCTACAGCGACTACTAACGGATTAATACCATTTTTTTTTTTTTTTTTCCTTAATTGTTTGAATAGTAGTTGCTTTTTGGAGTCGGTTCTATTTTTTTACAAAAAGATTTTATTGGAGTTTAATGACAAATAAGGAGTCTTATCTTCCCTGAGATCAATAAAGGGATAATAAATAGAGGGATAATGATTTATATTACCTGTTGACAAAAGCTGAATAATCCAGATTCTTTTTTTTTTTTTTTTTTTTTTTTTAATGCTTAGTGGGTTTTTTTTTTTTTTTTTTTTTTCTTTTCTTCTTCTTCTTCTTTTTTACAATATATTGAACATTGGTTGTGTTGAGGACAAAACAATTATGATACTATCTGAAAAGATAAAGAAATGCCTATGACAAAATTTACATATGGTGATAGCATCTGTCGCTTATGAGCGAGATAAGAAATTTCTTTACTAAGCGGAAAAAGGGATGGAGTGTTTTAAAAAAAATGGTGAAAGCTAAGGGGAAAAACAGAAAAATGACCCTACATTGGAAGAAAAATTGTTTTTAGTTCCCCATCATACTATAGGTATGGGGTCGTGAAAATTTTCGACCTCGGTTTTTTGACTTTTTTACACGTTTTCAGGTGTCAGGAATCCGAAAATGACAAAATTTGTATGGTGTCTGTCTGTAGGGTGTCTATTAGTGTGTTAGTCCGTTAGTCCGTTAGTTTGTTAATCTATGTACACGATATCTCAAGAACAAATTGTCGCAGAGAGGTCAGATCAATTTTAAAATATTACTTTCGACACTGGCAAGAACCCTACTCATTCGCAACATTCGAATTTAAAAACTTCGTAAGTTATTAGAAATTTATGATTTCCTTAACATGGGAGAATAGGACAAAAATTCACTTAAACGTGCATTAAATGGAAACTTTTTACTGTAAAAATGTCAGACCAGTTTTAAAATATTAGTTTTGATGCCTTAATGAGCATCAGTAACTATAAATATGCTACTTTGAAAATTTCGCAAGTTATTGGAAATTTACGAATTTCTTAACACGGCAGTACAGGGCAAAATTTCACATAAACGTCAATTTTTAGAGGTATTTTCATCGTAAAGATGTCAGACTACTTTTGAAATATGATTTAGGACACTGGCATGAATATTAATGACTATGAATTTTCCAATATAAAAATTTCGTAAGTTATTGGAAATTTACGAATTTCTTAACATGACAGGATAGAGCAAAATTTCACATAAACGTCAATCTTGAGGGATATTTTCATCGTAAAGATGACAAACCACTTTCGAAATATTATTTAGGATACTGGCATGAATATCATAGACTATGAATTTTCCAATTTAAAAAATTCGTAAGTTATTTGGAATTTACGATTTACTTAACATGTCAGAATAAGGCAAAATTGAGCATAAACTTTCATTTTGAGGATCATAAATACATTAGACAACTTCAGAATTACATTTATGATATTTGTTTGAACATGATTGAATACAAATATTCTAATAGGAAAATTTCGTAAATTTTTCGTAATTTACGATTTTATCAACATAGCGAAATTGTAAATATTTCATAGAAATATGAATTTTGAGGATTATTGCATTGGAAATAGTAGCATGAAAACTAAACAACGGAATTGACCCTGATAAAATAAATTAATAGATTAGAATAAGATAAATATATCGAAGTGAACGGTGGATAGCCTATTAGGCGGGGATTTCATTCTGTCACTGTGTCAAGCTTTGGTCAAATTCATTTCTTTTAACATGATTATAATATGTCTCGCACTAGAAATTTATGAGAACATAAATAGGATGGGAACTGAGCAGAGTCCACCTATGCCAACTAGTTTTCTTTAGCAATCATTGTGTGTTAAAAAAAAGTGTGTGTTAAAAAAAAGTGTTTAAAAAAATGGTGAAAGCTAAGGGAAAAAATAGGAAAATGACCCTACATTGGAAGAAAAATTGTTTTTTTTTCTTTAGCAATCATTGTGTGAAATTCCCTGACTTTTCCAGATTCAGTGTAAAATCTTCAAATTCCCTGAATTTTACAGTCAGTTTTCGAATTCCCCGGCTATTCCAGGTTCTCCAGGTAGTGTGGCAACCTTGTCTTACGTAAAATAATTTTCCGAATGCGAATACCCCCATTTCACCCAATCGCCCACCGTTATCTCAAGATGCCACCCTCTTCCCTCAATTTTAAGGGGGAACAACACAGTAGAAGCTTTGTAAAATACATTTTTTTAAAATGAATTTTGCAATGATTGAGATAAATAAAACATTATATATTTTTTTTGTCTTATTCTACTTACCTTAATCTTCATTTTAAAATGTAAAAATTACAAAAATCAAAAAAGATATTTTTAATATAACACAATCTTTGAAACTGTGTTTTGCAATTATCGATAATTGGCTGTATGCATAACTTGAGTAAAAAGAATGCGAAACTGAATCTGTTTAGATTTTTTTAAACTATATAAATATAGTTTTCGTTGCACGTAGGTTTTTTTGAAAATTTGAATTTTTCACAAAATGGCGAAGTGTTTAAAAAAAACTCAAAAAATATTCAAAAAAAGGAGTACATATTCTTGGATTACTGAAAAACTATAAATCAAATCAAAAAACCCTTACGTGCAACGAAAACTAAACATACTGTGAACACGGTGTCAAAATTTGAAGCAAATCGGTAAAAAATTACAGTAGTTAGAGCGACAGCCGTTTTGAAAAACTTGGTTTCGAGTAAAACACGTTTAAAGTTTTATGAAAAATCATTCGTTTATAATTTATAAAATGCTTACAATACTTACAATGGAATACTTACAATGCTTACAATGGAATTATCAACTTTAACATTGCAATCAGATGCTTTTATCTTTTTTGCTGAAGTACTTGTATAATCTTTTTTTTAGTTTCATGGCGATTAAAAGGTCGTTTCCGTTTCTTCCCATCTCTATTTCGTCTTTTATAATCATGTTTTGTTGATTTTCTATCCATATGTGTGATTAATTATATTTTTTGTATATATATTTTTATATATTTAGTTATATACAAACTACTTATATAAAAAATCCTTTTTTAAAAATCAGAACTGTCAAATGAACACATCACTATGTATTAAAACACATCAACACTTTATTGTTTAAATAATTAACGAATTAATTTAGTTAAAACGTAAAACAGTTAAAATGATGTTACTCTACTATAACGTTTCGATAAAAGTGAGCAAATGTAACAATTAATCGCGCGAACAAGTTCACTCGCTCGTACATGTTGAAGCGCGTCACGAGTCGCATGACGCGCTTTACGTATTACGCTGTAACTTCTACATTTTAACGAAAATCAATTTAATATTTTGGCATTATAATCTTAAAAGTATAAGCTATCAAAAAATACAATAAATTTTTTTTTCATTTTTCGAAAATTTTACTGTGTTGTTCCCCCTTAATCACTGTTCCGTAATTTTATAGCCATGAATTTGATTTGAAAGGCAAAAAAGGATTATTTTAACATTTAAAATAAATAAGTAATATATAATAATTAATAAAAACAATTAATAAGATATCATAAATATAATTCATAACTTCAGTGGCATATTCCTCTACAAAACTTTCCAGAAGAGCACTAGCAATAATCTCTGTCTAAATAAAAGTTCACTTAATACAGCTTTGTTAAATAAATCCATGTCCAGTCGTGTTCTTCGTCAGTCTAAAGAGCATGACTGGACAAAGATTTATTGAGCAAAGCAGTATTAAGTGTACATTTTTGACATCGGAATTATTGGCTAGTGCTCGGATACTTTTGCTGCCGACTGTAAAAAACCTAATTTATGAGATTTACAAGCAATAAAATTACCGAAAAGTAATAAAAATAGGAAAGCGTATTAAAAAAAAAAAAAAAAAAAAAAAAAAAGTTGGGTGATAGAGCAAAATGAGTGTCCTATTTGAATTCAGGAGGTCATTTTACATAAGAATTTACAATAAATGGTGTTGGGTCGATTTTCATGTAGAACAGTGTAATCAGCAACTTATAAAATGTGTTCCAAATACGTTTTTTATTTATTTCATGATGTGTTGCTAAAGGTGTGTTTATTTCATAATGTGTTGATGCTGCTCTCTATCAGTGCGCATCAACGCCATCCATTTCCCATGCAGTGTTGCCAGATTTTTTTATTCAACAGTCAGGCGGGTCTTTTTATTCAATAGTCACCAATAACTTAAAAATGTGTTATTTGATATAAGGTAAACGTACCAGTAGTGGACCCTGTACCAGTAGTGGACACTTTTAATTTTAAACTCGGAAAATAAATTACCTAAATATTCTGAAGATTCGAGCAATATTCAGGAAGGGAGTTATAGTCCTTTACTGTTAAACCCTTTGACAAAAAGTAAATCCGGCCATTAGTTTTAAAATAATGTTAGTTTAACTAAAAAATTTGCACTTTTTGTGATTTTGCCGTTTTCTTCTTATCACTTTGAATAAGAAAATGAAATTTTACTTGCTCGCTCTCTGCTTATTTTTAACTGATTTCTTCTACCTTTTGCTTTCATATGACTAAAATAAGTATGTAGAATTCATTTATTGTGCTGTTTTTTAGTTCCCCATCATACTATAGGTATGGGGAACTTAGGTAACCGTGAAAATTTTCGACCTCGGTTTTTTGACTTTTTTACACGTTTTCAGGTGTGAGGAATCCGAAAAAGACAAAATTTGTATGGTGTCTGTCTGTAGGGTGTCTGTTAGTATGTCAGTCCGTTAGTGTGTCAGTTTGTTAGTCCGTTAGTTTGTTAGCCTGTTAACACGATATCTCACGAACAAATGATCGCAGAAAGGTCAGATCAGTTTTAAAATATTACTTTCGATACTGGCAAGAACCCTATTCTTTTTCAACATTCGAATTAAAAAACTTCGTAAGTTATGAGAAATTTACGATTTTCTTATCATGGGAGAATAGGACGAAAATTCACTTAAACGTCAATTTTGACAGATATTTTCAGCGTAAAGATGTCAGACTACCTTTGAAATATTATTTAGAACACTGGGGTGAATATCAATGACTATGAATTTTCCAATATAAAAATTTCGTAAGTTATTGGAAAATTACGAATTTCTTAACATGGCAGCATAGAGCCAAATTTCACATAAACGTCAATCTTGAGGGATATTTTCATCGTAAAGATGTCAAACCACTTTCGAAATATTATATAGGATACTGGCATGAATATCGTAGACTATGATTTTTCCAATTTAAAAAAATCGTAAGTTATTTGGAATTTACGATTTACTTAAAATGGCAGAATAAGGCAAAATTGAGCATAAACTTCTATTTTGAGGATCATAAATACATTAGACAACTTCAAAATTACATTTATGATATTTGTTTGAACATGATTGAATACAAATATTCTAATAGGAAAATTTCGTAAATCATTCGTAATTTACGATTTTATCAACATAGCGAAATTGTAAATTTTTCATATAAGTATGAATTTTGAGGATTATTGCATTGGAAATACAGTACCCGCCGCTTATTAAAATCACATTCTTTCTGAGACAAAGTGATTTTATAAAGCGGCTGATTTTTATATGCGGCGAAATTTCCTGCCCTCAAGAAAGAGATATTACTTCCCTGAATTTGGAAAGAAATTTCAAAAGGTACCAAATAATGGAATTAATAAACAATATTAATTAACGTTTGACAGATAATTAATTAATTATTACTTCAAAATAAGAAAATTAAACATATTCTAAATTTAGATATGCTTTCATTTGAGGAAAATTGTAGTTACTTTGCAGAAAGTTCACGCTTTTCTTTTAAATTTAAAATTTTCCCATTTAAATCTCTTGCTTCTTAGTTATTTAGGAACTAGAAATTCTCTTTTAATATTAAAAATTAAAAAATATACATATCACATGCGAACCCAATTATTTGTATCTTATCACCGCGCTTTGACGAGTACATTCTTTGAAATTATTACTAAAACAAGTGATAGGGCGTGTATAATTTGTAATTATGCTTTAAATGTAAATTTTTCGACAAAGAGAGATAACAGATTACTGAATTTTCTTTTCTTTTTTATTTCAAAAATAAAAATTCAGAGTGCAAATAAAAATTTACTTAGCGTTCATAAATGGCACTTTTGCTTCTGAAGAGATATTTTTGAGTTTATTAACCGGCGATGTTGATTTTATTAAGAGGCGGTTTTAAAATTGGTTTATACTGATCTGATTCCGGTCCTGGCAATTTGATCAGATTAAGCGGCTGATTTTCTTAACCAGTGAATTTATTAAGCGGCGGTTACTGTAGTAGTATGAAAACTAAACAACGGAATTGACCCTGATAAAATAAATTAATAGATTAGAATAAGATATATACATCGAAGTTAACGGTGGATAGCCTATTAGGCGGGGATTTCATTCTGTCACTGTGTCAAGCTTTGGTCAAATTCATTTCTTTTAACATGATTATAATATGTCTCGCACTAGAAATTTATGAGAACATAAATATGATGGGGAACTGAGCAGAGTCCACCTATGCCAACTAGTTAAATCTTGTATTAACACATAGTATTTTTATGGGTGTCCACTACTGGTACCAAAAAAATGTCATCATGACAAATAGTGGACAACCCTGTCCACCACTGGCCCATGTGACTTTTAATGCCAGATCCAGTTGTGGACACGATTCTGTAATCTAGCAATTTTAGAATTGAATTTTAAAGCAAAAATTCAAAGGGGTCCGCTACTGGAACAAAAAAGGGTCCACTACTGGCTCATTTTAAGCTCTTCGAATTTTTGATTTTTTAGATATATAAATGCTACAATTAGCAATTTTCATAATACAGTCGTATTAAGAAAGAGTTAGTAAAGGTGTGAAATATTAATTATTTTTTGAAACTCTAAAATTTAGGAAATTACACAAAAAATAGCCGGAAAATGTCCTTAAAGTGTCCACTACTGGTGCGTTTACCTTACATAATACATTTATCTTCAATGTGATTAGGCAAACGTTACAATTGAAAATTATTGGTGATTATTAAATAAAAAAAATCTGCAAAATCTGGCTACGATGTTCCCATGTTAACATATGGAGAAAATTGTCCCTATCCTTATGCCTATTATTAAATAGCGCATGTTTTTAAATTTCGTTTTCACATTTAGAGAAATTCCTGAATATTAATATTTCGTCTTACAAAAAAAGTATTTTTGTTAGTTTTCCAAATTTATTTTTAAGTCGTAAAATACTAAATTTTCCTTTTTACAGCTTCAAAATAAAACATTTATTTTTTTTTAAAGTGACATTTTATCAGTCATAAGGTTTCTAAATGTCAAAATGGAATAGAAAAAGATGCTTTATTTAATGAATAATAGGGATTAATTTTTAGATTAACATGAGACTTGGATGACCTGGACACTCATTCATAACTAGCCATTGAAGGTTTTTTTTATATATATATATATCAATGTATTGATGAAAATACAGACATTTAGTGATGAATATTCAAATGTTAAATCAGGGACAAAAAAACCTGGAAATATTAGAGATTTCTCCCCTTCGCCCCCCCCCCCAAAAAAAAAAAAAAAATTATGTAGGAGCTCTAAAATACTTAACTTATTACAACATACTTACAAGAAATTTGTGTGTGTGCATCTATACCTATTTGAAGGAATTTAAATGCGTCCCAACTTAAAAAGGTTAAGAACCACTGATCTAGACCAACATTTAATGTAAAAAATGTATACATGTGGCTCTATGAAATCCACAATAGTTGGGACCATAGCTTTTGTCGATTATAGATCATTTGATTGGTTTACAATACATTTCTCTTCTTATTAGAGTAAAAATTTGCAATGTTATTGTAAGATTTAAGATGTAATTTATATTAAGTAAATTTAATTATTCATATTTAAAGCAAAATTATACATATAGATTAATAAACAGAATAAGGAAAAATACAGATCAACCAGCAGTTACATCTTTTAATTGTTTTCAGCAGTGTAAGTAAGTCATATAAAATAACGACATAAGCATTTTTTTTTTTTTTTTTTTTTTTTTTTTTACAGAAAAGATAAGAAGAGAGTCACAAATGCAAATTTTTCTCATTTTCAAACATTGGAGTATTCAAATTTTGAGTCTGATGTCAAAAACGACGCTTTACTGTGAGAGAATGCAATTTAATTTTCAACTTAATGAAGGACAAAGCGAAAAATAACTACAAGATAAAAATAACTTTTTATATACCATGTTTTTAAATTTTCTAATGAATCATATAAACGCTGCCGAAAGCAGCGGGGACCCAAAACAGTTGGCTAAAAGTATTTTAAAAAATGCACTGTCACCGTGTTTTGAGCTATTCTGAAATTTTCAACTGTCTAGCTAGTCGGGAAGTTAATTAAATAAATTTTCTAATGAGCCATATAATAAACGTTACCGAAGGCAGTGGGGAACCGAACCAGTTGGCTAAAAGTATTAAAAAATTTCCACCGTATTCTGGGCTATTCTGGAAGTTTCAAATGTCGAGCTAGTCGGTCAGCTACATGATTGTTAAGCCACACAATAAACGCTACCGAAGGCAGCGGGGACCGGAAGCAGTTGGCTAAAAGTATAAAAAGAAAAAAAAAAATGCATTGGGTATCGTGTTCTGAGCTATTTTGAAAGTTTCAAATGTCGAGCTAGTCGGAAGTTAGTTAAATAAATTCTCTGATGAATCATATAAACGCTGCCGAGGGCAGCGGGGACCTGAACTAGCTGACTAAAAGTACTTAAAAAATGCCTTGTCACCGTTTTCTGAGCTATTCTGAAAGTTTCAAATGTCTACTTAGTCGGGTGTTGGTTAAAAATCGATTACAAGATATGTACTGGACAAACAAACAAACAAGAGTCCATAAAGTTTTATTTTGTCGAAAAATGTCTGTAACTTCAATATAATTGTCTATCAGTTTGTATGTTCGAAATCTGATTTTTCGCAAATATTTTTACCATGCTTTGAAATTAATATATTTTATTTTAAGTAATATTAAATGGTTTCCTATTCAATATAGTATTCATGTCACTACCAGTTTGCGCACATGTACGTAACAAAAGAAATTAGATACGTTACTGTGTATAAGACTTTGTTTCCTATGATCTGTTGAGTTTATGTGGTGTGAAAGTTATAAAAATCCTTCCGCTGTAACTTTTTCTCTAAGGCTCCTTTTTCTTTTCTCCATTGGATGAAAGTAGCATCATTTTTATCAAGGGTAAAAGCCTCTTTTCTGTTGAATATGGTTGGATTAACATTAAAGTTTTGTTTTCCGGATCACATGAAAGGTTCAGATACATTACGGTATATAAGAGGAAATGGTTGAAAGTGCATTTTTAGTAGTATTGACCATTTTAAATACCTTCATATGTTGTTTGATGTATGCTAGTATTTTCGATTTGACTTTCTGTTTGTCTTTGTGCCTTGTCTATAATAATGTATTTCTGTTTATATATACATAGGGGAGACTGCGGCACAGTGGACCACCCCTATTTAAATATTTTAATATTTAACTCTTATAGTTTATATTGAGACTCATAGGTGGAAGCACCGTACTACTTGTATACATCCAAAAAACCCCATGGTAAAAGCTAAGGTAGCCATTTTATGCTATTTTTATGTTATGAGCTGCTCAAAGTAATTTTTCAAGTTTGAAGTATTTTTTTTATTTTATCAGGACTGAACTATTGACTACAAGTATTGGATAGTTGTTAAGAAAATTTAAGATATTGTTGTTTTTAAATTTATAAAAATTATTAGTATACTTATAGTCTATATAGAATTTTAATATTATTATTCGTTTTGTTTGGACATGGGGCAAAGTGGACCACCTTCCAATGTGCCTAAAACTCCAAATTGTATTTGATACCTTATTTATTTTAGTTGAATTTACATATACAAATATAATGCGACTGAAAATAATTAGTAAAAAAATAATAATTTTAATGTTATAATAAAATAAATTTCTGAAAATGGAAAATAGTTGAATAGTAGTAAAATAATTATGAATATCTAAATTTAATAACTATTTGAATTGTTTAATATTAAAAAACTAGTATATAAGCCCGTCAAAAATGACGGAATGTGAACGATAAATCTTGAAAACAATGTTTAGATCATGAAGATTACCACGTGATCATTTAAATGTATTTTCAATTTTTGTTTATTAATCAAATGTGTTTCGATATTTTATAATTTTCGTTCTGAAATTAAAAAAATTCTACCCGATCAATAAATATGAATGACAATATAAAATATACAGACACGACATTATTTCATTATTAAAAACATGAAAATCTGACATTGACAGATTTTAATTTAGTGCCAGAGGCCTACTGCTAAACTTGTTAATATCGACAAATTCTTCTTTAGTTAATTCGTGTCGTGACGATCTAAATTCCATGATAAAGTTTTCATTAAATCAAACCAATGTGTTTCAGCTGCAGATACTGTAACAAATAACGTTGGAAGTCCAAACTGTCTTATCGCCGCAAAACACTGTTTTTTTTCTTTTTCCCAATGAGGGGGAGGTGTGCCTTGGGGGGGACTCATGTCAAAGGTGTGCCTTGGGGGGGGGACTCATGTGAAAGTTGGGCCTTGGGGGAACTCATGTCAAAGTTGGGGCTGGGGGGGACTCATGTCAAAGTTGGGCCTGGGGGGACTCATGTCAAAGTTGGGCCTGGGGGGGGACTCATGTCAAAGTTGTACCTTGGGGGGACTCATGTCAAAGTTGGGCCTGGGGGGGGAATCATGTCAAAGTTGGGCCTTGGGGGACTCATGTCAAAGTTGGGCCTGGGGGGGACTCATGTCAAAGTTGGGCCTTGGGGGGACTCATGTCAAAGTTGGGCCTGGAGGGGGACTCATGTCAAAGTTGGGCCTTGGGGGAGACTCATGTCAAAGTTGTGCCTTGGGGGGACTTCATTCAATAAATCCCCATTCAATAAACCGACTGAAATAGGACCTTAGCACTATTAAGATTGACGTATAAAAATTCGACAACGCTGTACCGACTGAAATAGGCCTCTAGCACTAAACAAAAACTGCTCGCTGACAAAAAATATAGGCCCGACAACACAACAGCAACAACACATCCCAGTGTTCCGTTAAGTGCTCTATTTAAAGTCCTCATAATAAGAATAATCTGGTGTGTCATTCACACGACTTTCTCTTACCCTGAAATTTAATACTATAAGTACAGGTTGGAGATTAAGAGGTAAGATACCGAGTACTGTTATGTAAACCTATGTTGAACAATTCAAATTAGGCTTCGGAAGAGTTTTATATGATAATTAGATCTGACCCCCCTCAACCCCCCATTTCATTAATGCACCTACATTTATACAGAATTTAATTCGGTTATTAAAAATAATTCTGTTTTTAAAAAATTATTTATTAAAATTATTATTTAAAAAAGTTATCTTGTATGATAATACAGACGATTTCCATATTAGAGAAGTAGTATAACACTAAATATCCAAAAAAAAAAGTTGAATTTATTCTCAATATTAAAGTAAAAAAAAAAAAAAAAAAAAAAAATTTTTTTTTTTTTTTTTTTTTTTTTGTTAAAAATGAAAAAAATCGATAACTTTATTTTAAATTATCGCAGATCGATGGTTCAACCATTCGTTTTAAACGTATTGTCGAGCTCTTTTGAAAGATACCCATCATGAAAATTTTCTCCCCTTGAGGGGGGGCGGCGAGGCTCCTACATACACAAAAAAAATTTCCCAGTTGACTATTACAAAAAATATATTTTCGTTTTATTTGGTTTAGTGTAGTCTATAGATGTTAAATTCTACTTACCTGCGATTTCCCCCGTAGACGTAATGTATTTAAATACTTTTGAATGTCCCTGTACACGAACCATCTTAACGAAAAGCTTACTGTAGCATCCCTATATGATACACATTTAGAATACCGAGTTTGGAATTTCTGCTACTATTTGTTCTTGAGATATGCTGATAACAGACACACAGACACACAGACATCCAGACAGACACACACACACACAGAGAGAGACCATTCGCTAAAAATATGGTTTTCGTATTCAGGGGACCTCAGAACATGTAAGTATAACAAAAACCCACGTTCGAAAATTTGACCCTAAAACAATACTTTCTCGACCCTATGGGTAAGAGAAAGTAAAAAACTATTCACTTCATTTTACCAAAATACTTTTTTTTTAAGACTATCGAAGATCGTGTTTTCAAATACGCAAGCGAAGTGTGACGTCACTGACCTTCCGTGGATGCAAGAAAAAGATTCCCTATGTTAATCGTCCATTGGATTTTTTGTAAAAAAATTTTAAAAATCGAGGAAAATTATTTCCCGATTTTAATACCTGCTGTATTTGTGTATAGATATGCTATCGTATCCATGTGTTAGATTGAGATATTTTGCTATCAAATTGACAAAATTTTAAATTTCAAAACTGTGTCATCTTTGTCGTTTTTTGTATTTGGCGATTAAAACCATAATACGAAAATATACATGACAGATGTTTATTTTCGTAATATGTATTGTACGAAATATTGTTTCATATAATTCATCGCTCTCTTAATATAAGTTGTTAAAATAACCATGATTTTTGAAAGGAATTAAATATGTTCGCCAAAATAATTTGGCGATATTTTTTTTTTTCCGCCAAGGATGACAGATATATTAAATCTATTCCGCTGCAACATATGAGTATCTTATATCAGACACTTTATTTAGACATTTGAAAACAAATTTGACTTCAAATTGTGATAGAATATTTATAATTTTCCTTTTAATTAGTATATTAGTTGGATATTTATTGTGTAAATATCATCCTTTGAAATGAAATGTTTATGTTTTGAATCGATTATGGAAGTTTGCCATTTTTTTTTCTAGAGTTTTGAAATTTAAAATTTAAATTTTATCAATTTTACAGCAAAAACAACTTAACCTAACACATGCAGACGATAACTAATACATATCTATACCGAAATATGGGGATTAAAATCGGGAAATAATTTGCCTCAATTTTTAATAATTTTTTACAAAAAATCCAATGGGCGATTAACATAGGAAATCTTTTTCTTGCATCCACTGACGGCCAGTGACGTCATCACTTTGCTTGCGTACTTTCTAACTAACTATTCAATAATTACAGACACTCCATCCTAACCCAAATTCAACTCTACTCGATTCTTCCAACCAGCTATCTCACCCGCAACATCGCCAAAATAATCGGGATCCAGCTAGGGTCTTTCTCATTCTCAACCGAACATTTTATCTTGACTCGACATTATCATCTTAGACTACTCTACTTTCAATACTCATTTCAACTGGTGACCTTTACTTGCCCAACCAAACATTCTATCCCAACTATAAATTTACACTAATTTCAAAACTAAAATCAACTGGCGACATTTACGCACTGAATTCAACGCCAATCATACCTTACAATGTAAACAAACAATGAAGCTTGATAAAAATATTTAAAGACTTTAATATGCTTTTACAAATATTTTAAGAGTTTTAAGGCTTTAATATGTTTTAGAAATACTTTAAGCGTTTTTTTTTTTTTTGTTTTTTTTTTAAGAAACAGTCAAAGAGTCGTTCATTCGGAATCCATTTGGAATTTGTATTTTCTGAATGGCAACAGTTTTGGTTTGTTTTTATTTGGTATTCCGTTGCTTACAATCATGAAGTTACATTATTCTAATTATAGGTTCATGTTTATAATAGCCAGTGATCCATTATATTTAATTCAGACCTTTAAACATTACAACTGAATAGTTTTTTAAGGTTTTAAGGAAAATAAATAAGAATGCGTGCGATACAAAACATATTATATGTATGTTTCTTGAAGTTGAACCACCTCAGTGAGTTGAACAAACGGAAAAAAAAAAAATGGCTGCCAAAAGTTTTTGTTTTGAAGCGGTACTAACCGGATTCGTTCATGACAGATGAGGATCATTATATATATTAATAATAATAAAATGATTATGTGATATAATAAATAGTAGGTTATATAAATTTATTGTTGTTGTTTTTAGAAATAACATGTAAAAGATAAAAGTAGAATAATTTTAGTTAAACTTATCGCAAAAATATAATGTAAAGTATTAATATCTCAAAATAGTTAATAAAAACGTTTGAATAGTAACATAATGTTTAATTATATATTTCATAATTTTTATAACTATGTAACTTTAATAAACAAATTAAAAATATATCTTATTGTTTTTTGTGATGGCACGTAAAAGACAAAGGAAATCTGATATAGAATCCTTACTCTAATTTGATTTCTTATTGATTTTGATTTCCTTTAAATTTTGGTATTTTTATTTCATGAAAATGTTCAAATTATGTTATTAAGACTAGAATTGCATAAGAAACTAATTTTAGGGGGGGAAAGAGTAATTTATATTAATTAAACATAAACAACGCTTAGGTTGAGACCTTAATATGGTCTGCATTTATATGAAAATTCAAGCATATCCAGTCTTAAATACGCTTTTTGCAATGTCGATTTGAGATTTTCAAGTTGCGGCCACTTGAAAACTGAAAATCGTAGCAACTTAGTTAACAAACTCATCCAGGATACTTAAGATAAATTCACTTTCCAAACTTGGTTCGATTTGGAATATTATTTCGGGAGTTATCGGGATGACAAAATTTTCATTATAGATAAATAGATAGACAGATAGATAGATAAATATTTCATTAGGTCAATTTCTAAAGAAATGAACCTTAAAAAGCTTTAACATGATGTAGAATATCAATAAATTAACACGGTTAAGGAGCGCAGAAAGAAAGAAATAGCAAAAAAATAAAACAAATATAAAATTTATTTTTAATCCAAGCATACAAAAGCGGTCCAGATGACTCGCATAATACAATATTCATAAAATATTACATCTGAAAATGATAAGTTTCCCGACAAAAATTAGGATTGTCAATGCATATTTATCTAATAAAATCTTGGTTCTTCAATTAACCCTGTTCACATTCTTCCAATTTCAAAAGGATACGTTTCTAGATGCTCCAAAAAAGGCAGTCATCTCACCTAAGATCTCTAGCAGTCCGTCGGATATTATTAAACACATGGAATCAATAATCGCTGTCTTCGTACGACTTGGTTCTCCGAAAGAGCTACTTGACTGCAGATTCTAGATGATATAATTAGCAAACAATGTGCATAAATGTAACGTAACGTTCTACGTATTGAGAATAAAAATCCGAGATATATGCATGAAATTCTGTCTTCACGTTAATTTAATATTCTGCATATAATTTTGAAAATTAGAGTAACCCACATTTGCTCTGATCTGCAAAGAGAACCTTTGAAAGGCCACTGGAAGAAATGTATGAATGTGAAGGGTGATTTTATAAATAAGTGTTTAGAATAATAAATAAAAATTATGGTGTTGTTTTGATTATTATTATCAGTATCATTATTATTTTGCAAAAATCAAAACTTTACTATAAAACCTGGTATGTAATTTTCATTGGACATTTTCGCATAGAAAAAATTAAAAACTAATTATATATTTATACTAGCAGGCGACGCCCGCTTCGCTGGTCCCTATTTTTAAATGAATCACTATAATTACTGAATTCTCAGAATTGCATTAATTTTTATCACGTGAAAAAAAAAGAGAAACAAAATCTGATTAGGAAAAATGTCGCACCGGGTTCTCACTGTCTTCGGAAAAAATTCCCAAAATGTTCTAACTCTTATTTCTATTATTTTCCCCCTTCGCCCTCCCATCCCGTCTATCCTAATAATTTTACAAATTCAAAAATATCCGCAATTGATTTGTAAGTATCAACAACCTCTATGCAGCAGTTTTGAACGATCTATCTCTATTTTATTTTTTTGCCCCTCCCAATAATTTAAAAAATTCAAAAATATCCGCAATCGATTTGTAGGTATCGAAAAAATCTGTGTACCAATTTTGAATGATCTAACTCTATTTTATTTTTTTTTTGCCCCTCCGCCCCCCCTTTCCGGCCCTTCTAATAACTTTACACTTTCGAAAATATCCCCATTCGACTTGCAGGCCTCTAAAACCTGTCTGCACCAATTTTGAACGGCCTAACTGTATTTCTATTTTTTTTTGCCCATAGCCCCCCTTCCCGCTCACCCCCTTCCCGCCCCTCCTAATAATTTTACAAATTCGAAAATATCCCCAATCGATTTGTAAGTATCGAAAACCTCTATATACCAATTTTGAACGATCTAACTCTATTTTTATTTTTTTTGCCCCCCCCCTCTCCCCTCCCCCTTCTCACCCCTCCTAATAGCTTTACACTTTCGAAAATATCCCCATTCGACTTGCAGGCCTTTAAAACCTGTCTGTACCAATTTTGAACGGCCTAACTGTATTTATATTTGTTTTTACCCATAGCCCCCCCTTACGCCCCTCCTAATAATTTTACAAATTCGAAAATATCCCCAATCGATTTGTAAGTATCGAAAACCTCTATGTACCAATTTTGAACGATCTAACTCTATTTTTATTTTTTTGCCCCCCTCCCCCCTCCCCCCTCCCCCCCTCCCCCCCTCCCCCTTCTCGCCCCTCCTAATAACTTTACACTTTCGAAAATATCCCCATTCGACTTGCAGGCCTCTAAAACCTACCTGTAACAATTTTGAACGGCCTAACTGTATTTCTACTTGTTTTCGCCCATAGCCCCCCTTACCACCCCACCCCCTTCCTTCCTCTCCTAATAATTTTACAAATTCGAAAATATCCCCAATCGATTTGTACGTATCGAAAACCTCTATATACCAATTTTGAACGATCTAACTCTATTTTTATTTTTTTTTGCCCCCCCCCCTTTCCCTTCCCCCTTCTCGCCCCTCCTAATAACTTTACACTTTCGAAAATATCCCCATTCGACTTGCAGGCCTTTAAAATCTATCTGTACCAATTCTGAACGGCCTAAAATTCCAGAAATTGGTTTTTAGATAGTTGAATTAGCTATATTTTAGAGCAAAAATTTCACGTATATCTATTTTTTTTAGTTTGAGATATATGTAGGATTATGCGAAATCACGTTTTACGCATGTGAAATCACGTTTTGACCCCCCCCCCCCCCCGCCAACCTTGGGGACCGAATTTCAAAAGTTCCAGAAACCGATTTTTGGACATTTGTAGCGGACACACACACACACAGACAGATTCTGCTCTTTTATATATATAGATTTGTATGTCTCCTCCATCCCCTTCAACAACTGGCCCGTTTCCTCACCAGTATGTTATAATAGACTATCCAACGTCATGAATTCAATTTTTTTTTACTTTTTTCTGTATTATAGAGGAAAGAATTAGATTCGAAAAAAAAAAAAATCGACTTACGGTTTTCGATGGATTTACATGTTTTGAGAGAACCAGAACATAATTTGACCATTTTTAGAAAATGTCTATCGGTGTGTGACAAAAATTTTGTTCCAGCTGTATCTCGGGAACTATTGCACTGCTCAGAATTATATGTGAATTTATATGAACCTGCACTATGACGTAAATTATTGCCTATTACTTTTAGGTGAAAATCGTCCAACAGGTGGCGTTGCCATTCGGATTTTTATGAGTTTTTAACTTGGCGGAATAGGACGAAATTTCTTATAAATGTACACAATAAGAATTATTTTTAACGAATCATTATAAAAATTAAAAAGAATTATTTATAATAGTGATAGTGATAATCAAGTAGGCAAAAAAATTTGGACACGCAGGAGCAACGCTTTTTGACTGGGGATGAAGTTTCCTCTCCTTAATGTCTTTAAAACAAATAGTTGAACTATTGATCTATGATAATTTGAATCAAAGTTTTCCATTTTTTTTTTTTTCCTTTTTAACAAAACAAAAAGAGAGAAAAAAAAAAGACATTTTTAAGATATCGTGAGTGAATATGAAATTGACTTTCTTTGGACGCAAGTGTCATATTTCTATTAGAAGCAAATCATCTGCATGCATCATGAAATTAATTTTAATAAATAAAAGTTTAATAAAATTATTTGTATTGAGTGAATTTGTATGGGAAAATGTAGAAGAAAGATATGTGTGCAAGGCATGTGACCTGAGTAGCAGGGGGCTATAAAACTCGCCCTGAAAATGCCATTTAGCCTTTTATGCCATAAAAATGGTACCATATAATGCAAACTGCCATATTTCTCCCATAAAAAGGTATGTATGTACCTGTGTTTATTGGTGCACAGTGTGAGGAGGAGATGGGCTCACGACACTATGTATACCAACGCCCGGGCCTCACATGAAGTTAACCAGAGTCTGGTTGTGTCAAGGTCAGATTAACTTCATGTGGGGCCCGGGACAAACATACTTTTGAGGGCCCCATACCCCACCATTCGTATAATGCATCAATCAGCAAAGGTACATATATACCTCTATAAGAGACTGAAATGACAGAATTTTGCATTTTGCCATACCATTTCTGTCGTTTTTAGAGGAAAAATGGCATTTTCAGGACCAGCTTTAGGGCCCTTTGTTACTCGGGGCCCGGTCCCCATGCGCCCCTGTGTTAATAAAGCCCTGGTTTGTGTGTGCGTGCTTTTTTTGTGTATGCGTGTGTACATTATTATATCATATTCGGTGACCTTGTATTAGAAATATGATGGGCACCCCCCGAAAAAAAATCCTGGCTACGGCCTTGCAATACATATTACTAAAATATACATCTGTCATGTATATTTTCGTATTACGTTTCTGATCGCCAAATATAAAAAACGCCAAGGATGACAGAGTTTTGAGATTTAAAATTAAAATTTTGTCAATTTGACAGCAAAATAACTCAATCTAATACATGCATACGATAACTAATACATATCTATACTCAAATAAGGGGATTTAAATCGAGAAATAATTTTCCTTGATTTTTAATAATTTTTCATAAAAGATCCAATGGGCGATTAACATCGGAAGTCTTTTTCTTGCATCCACGGACAGTCAATGACGTAACACTTCGCTTGCGTATTATAAAGTTACTCTGATCTGGTCAGCCTAGTTTACAGAAGCGTACATACTGCCCTACATGTTATAGTGACCATATTAGAATATCTTCATCATGTATTAGCATTAATAACTGGTACAAATACCCAATTACACAGGTATAATTTAAGTTAAATAAAGCCTTAAACGGTAACAATTATCTTATATATATTATAAATGTGAATGTCTGTGAATTTATTTGACTGAGTTTCACGCCAAAACTGCTCGACTGATTTCGATGAAATTTGTAATGGAGATAGCTTATACCCTAACTTACAAAGTTAGCTGCCTTTTATTCCGAAAAAAAAAAAACTTTTTTTTGTTGTTGTTGTTGTTTTTATGCATAAAATAGCAATTTTGTAAGCTAATAATAGCAAAAAATTAGCCATATTAATTTTATCTATAATTTAATTGTTGCCAAAAAAATACACGAGTTTATTGTTTTTTCCAACAGGAAAATGAATACATTTATCTAAACGTGAACAATAAAAAATAAATAAAATAAATAAATTATGCATCTCACAAAAATTGACGTCATTTTTAATTTAAAATTTCTTTTACACATTGATAAAGTGCTAATATAGTTTACGATGCTATAATATATGTTGTACTAAAATCAGTTTTATTTATAGATCCTCCTGGGTGATTTTTTAAATTGTTGCGTTGAAGTACACCGAACATTTTTCGCCAAGAGGTTTAATTTAGCAACAGCGATTTTAATCTAGGTAGTTCAAGAAAAATATAAGTTTAATTTAGCAACAGCGATTTTATTCTAGGTAGTTCAAGAAAAATGTAAAATTTATAAAATATTACAAAACGAAAAAAATAAACTGAAATAGTAGTCACATAAATGATCTATTTTTATCTGAGTAGATAATTTTATAGAAAAAAAAGTGCAGTTTAAAAAATAGAGAATTTATTTCATCAAGCACTATTTTAAACCTAAAAACCATTAATAAAATAAACAGAATATGAAGGGTTCTTATGTGTTAACGAAAAGGTGTCCGATAAAGCGTTTTCTATTTTTATGCAAGAAATTGTACGAAAAAAAAAAAAAAAAAATCGCTAATATGGCGACAAATATTCAAAAGCCGCCAAGGGAGAGATATAATAAAGTTGTGTGTAGCACGATAATGTTTAGTTATTTATTTATTTTTTTATATACCAATCACTACGCTAATTTAACATACAAATAAATGAGCTGCTGTGTGTGACTGCACTTGCACGCTGTCGGGCAGAAATATTTGATTAATTCAAATTAATATTTAAACAACTAAATAAAGATATGTTTAATAGAAAGCATAGTCATGGAGACAAACTTGACGAGTGGGCGACCAAATTTGGTGAAAAATGACAGTTTAGGGTTCCCGATGTTTCGAAGTTCTCCGACACACGGGAACATAGACTTTGAGCTTACCAAGGGATTCTCGATGGAGTGATCTCCAAGCCCCATCGCCAAAAGTTATAAGTAGGTGTGAGTTGATTTTTGCGAGAGAGTATGTAGTCACTGCGATCCAGAGTTATTCAGAGACCTATTCTGAGTCATTGCACTTTAAAGATTGAGCTC
Source organism: Salticus scenicus (assembly GCA_963930645.1). Taxonomy (NCBI): domain Eukaryota; kingdom Metazoa; phylum Arthropoda; class Arachnida; order Araneae; family Salticidae; genus Salticus; species Salticus scenicus. Next base: position 220,345,541 of record OZ005661.1, read on the forward strand.
TAAGCAACTGGACATTTTTCGTGAGTGAATGAAAATTTTTGCTCTGGTGTACTTGATGTTATTTGCTTTACTCCTGTGGAACAAGTGACTATTTTTTAGACTGTCCCAGAACATTCATCGAATAATGACTTATACTGTACGAGTAACAGCTTCAACTGTTTCCAGAATATTCGAAGAATTAACACTAGCTCTTGGACTATTTTCGAAAATATTTGTTTTAATAATAGTTTTTTGGTACAGATTCGAGAAGTTCAAAAAATGTTTGATATTGCTAAGGAGGTCCCATACTAAAGCTGTGACGAAATAGTCGCCAATCGAAATATATTCAGTTACAAAGAAATCATTTAAATATAGTGTCCAGCGAAGCGGGCAAAGCCTGCTAGTAATAAATAATTTCCATTCTACAATTTTTTAAAATTTAGGAAAACGATTTCAAAATATGAACTGTCCTCGAATTTCAAGGATTTATGGTCACCATACTATATACTATATACTAGCAGCCTTTACACCCGCTTTGCTGACCACTATATTTAAGGAAACTCTTTAGTGTAACACTGTCTTGTGCTCCTCGTGTAGTCTTTTTTTTTTTTTTTTTTTTTAAAAAAAAAGCTTGAAAGGAGATTTCTGAAGTAGTATATGGTAATTAATTATAACACCCTCGAAGATGCCAAGCTAAAACAGAAGTAGCACTTTAGACAAATCTTTTCTGAAACAAAATCAGCTATAGGTAGCATAGAGTGAGATCCGTTCTTTTTTAACACTTTCCAACAGGGTTGAAAAGTGTTAATGACGTCGGTTTGTCTGTCTGTCCGCGCTCTAACTTCCGTAAATATTAATAAAATTTCTTGAAACTGATATATGTTATTCAAGTTCACTATCGGATGTTCCCTATTGAAAATGGAGGTTATATCTCTACTGGTTTGTGTACAGGGACCCCCGAAAATATTTCAAATCATTGTGTTCTATGAGAGGCATTTCTATAAACCATATTTTCATACCCTTACTGTACAAAAATCTTAATGAAATTGAAATATGTTATACAAGTTCCCTATCGTATGTTCCCTGTTGAAAATGGAGTTTATACCTCAACTGGTTTGTGTACAGGGACCCCCGAAAATATTTCAAATAATTGTGTCCTATGAGAGGCATTTCTATAAACCACATTTTCATACTCTTACTTACAAAATCTGAATAAAATTGAAGTATGTTATTCAAATTCACTATCGGATGTTTCCTGTATAAAATGTAGTAAATACCACCACTGATTTGTGTACAGGGACACACAAAAGTATTCCAAAGCATCGCGTTTTATGAGAGGTATTTCTATAAAATAAATTTTAATAACTTTACTTTGCACGAAGGTTTATGAAATTGAAATATGTTATTTATAAGCACAAAAGAAAATGCTGTGCCTAGAATATAGCATAATTAGCCTTAGATTTACAGGGTGACACAAAAATATTCAGTTATATAAAGAGCTATTAATAAATATTTGCTAAAGTTATACTTTCGTTTACAACAATTGCGTACAGTTGGAAAGTGTTACTAATCAATGCGTACTGCAGGATTTTTCTTTCTTGTTTATAAATACATTCGACATTTCTTCCATAATTTTGATTTTATCAGTTTTTTTTTTTTTTTTTTCTTTTTTAACTAATTGCATTAAAAAGACCGTCGGTAAATAAAGGTTCAAACATGAGCAATAAAATACTAAAATTTATCAGCTCATTTCATTAAAAAGTTGCAAATAATAGTATTACTAGCTGGAACCCGTCGAATTCGACGGTCACATTTTTGACTGTAATGTTTCAAAAATCGTCGCATCATTATTTAAATGTATTTCAAGTTTTAAAAAAAATTCTAATATAATTTACGACATTTCACTTACAATCAGAAAAATGCTTATAAATAGAAATACTATATATGACATCACTTTCTACAAAGTAATGTTAGTGTGACGTCAAACTGACTCCAAATAAACAGTTGCTATCTTTTATTTTCTATTTCGTTTAATACTAAGACTACATGTTAGCTTGGGCCTATGATAATAACCTTAACTGAATCTTAAATTTCTATGATTTTATATCTTAAACTCGATTTTGTTTGAATTTCTATTTTTAAATAAAAGCATCGCGAAAAAAACAATCAGTTGTAACAACAACAACAAAAAAAAATTACCTCGAACCGAACGAAACTCTGCCTTGTGACCCCGGTGTCTGTGGCAGCGCATACGCTGGCTGCTAATAACATAAATAAATTCTCAAAAACTAACCTGGAACTGAACGAACCCGCCCGGCGTTTTCCGGGCCTATGATAATAACCTTAAATGAAGCTTAAAATTGTAGGATTTTATATGTTTAACTCGATTTTCTTTGAATTTCTATTTTTAAATAAAAGCATCGCAAAATAATAATAATAATAATAATAATAATAATCAGCTGTAACAAAAAAATTACCTCGAACCGAACGAAACTCTGCCTTGTGACCCCGGTGCCTGCGGAAGTGCATACGCGGTCCGCTAATAACATAAAAAAAATTCCCCAAAATTAACCTGGAACCGTACGAACCCGACCGGTGTTGCCCGGGTCCATGATAATAACCTTAAGTGAACCTTAAATTTGTATGATTTTATATCTTTAACTCTGTTTTGTTTGAATTTCTATTTTTAAATGAAAGCATCGCGAAAAAAATAATCATCTGTAACAAAAAAAAAAAAAAAAAAAATTACCTTAAACCGAACGGAACTCGGGTTCGTGATCCCGGTGTCTTATAACATGAAAAAAATTCTCAAAAATTAGCCTGAACCGAACGAACCTCTGACTCGTGTGCCCGCTGCCTGTGGCTGCGGCTCCGTATAGCAGGCATGCTACACATGCGCTGAAAAATCCACTTTCCTCCACCAAAGGGCGCAGTATGTTGTATACGAACATTACCAATCGCCTTGAATTTCCAAGACCTTTCAAATAAGGTGTCACATGGTGGTGTGAACTGAAAAATCGTTTAGTTGCACTTTCCACCGCCAGGGGGCACAGCGTGCTCTATACGAACATTACCAACGGTCAGGAAATACCAAGACCTTTAAAATAAGGATAGGGCCTACAGCAAAATCGCTTAGTTCCATTTTTCACCACCAGGGTGTGCCCTATCATGAAAAACGGCAGTTTTTCTAGTGACGCAAGCGCAAAAACAAACGAACGCCACGACACTCAGCGGAAACGGAAAAACGAACGAAAACTGCGACACTTATATATACAGGAATTTTAAGATCAAAGAAACCGCTGAAAGCCGACACTTAATATCTCAGGAAATATGGGAGGTTATGTTCTGATATTTTCAAAATTCTGATACTTTCACCTTCTGTCTGATCCTACCCTGAAATCGCTACATTTCTGCGTGCAATATATTTCGAGATATGAATTGGCTCATTTAAGTTATAAATGGACGGACTATATGTGTAAGAATTTTTTCTCGAATATGGCTCGAGCGAATTTAATTTAATTTATATATGATATTAATCGCTTTTATCTGATGTGCCTGACATCTCCCTTTTCCCTAGGAAAACTCTTGTTTTTTTTATAACTCAGTTTAAAAATCGAACTATTTTTTACTCCGAAAATACCGTGATGCGGCAGTTTCGCGGACGAATTTCTTCTCTTCCATCTGAAATACTGAATATCAAATAATCGTTTTGGCTCCATCTATCGGAAAGCGTCAAAAATAAACACAAAAAATAAAAAAAAAATATTTTTCTTTTTTTAATATATATAATAAATGAGTTTTTTTATTTAGGTACTTGTATTTTATATGACATTTGTTTATCAAAAATATTCTTTGTATTTACATTGTTTTCATGCTGATACGTTGTTAACTTTCAAAATTGGTTCTATTTTAAAAGGTGATTGCAACAACAAAAAAATTTTCCTTTATTTTCATAAAAATGACAAATAATATGATAATCATATGCAAATATTTGTAATTTTTTCAAAATTAGGTGATAAATCACTTAAACTACGGATTGAAAAAATTCATTTAAAAATAATTAATTTGCTCATTAAGTTTCTAGTATATATAATATATAAATTACAAAATGTTAAGCTATAATAAAATTTTGAATAGATTAAGATTTTTTTTTTTATTATTATTATTAAATTCATAACAAACTATACTACTTAAATATTTACCAGTATAAAATTTTCACTTTTTAAAGATTTTTCTATTATTATTTATTTTTCTCTTTTAAATCAAATCTATACCTAAAAAATATAATAAGAAATAAATATAAATAAGAAATTTTTGTCATTTTTAAAATGTACTATATTATGCCTTTGTAATGTTGCATGTTTCCATCTTTTTTATCACTTTTTATAAAATTTTGAAATTTTATTTAGTTTGTTATTTTGTTCGAGTATGACCTATAAAACAACACTTTTAATACAGTGTTATAACTCATTACCATGCTCCTTTAATTTTACGTTTTGATCATTAACCCCTAAAAAGTAATGATATCAATACAAAAAACCCTTAACGGCTTAAAAGTTTGTGACGCAGCACTGTACTTTATGGCTATAAGAATTAGAAATACGGGTCTTAAAAATAATGATATCAAATTTTCAGTGACGCTTTGATATTAATTAAATTATACATAGATTTTCTTATTTGAATTTGCTTTTTCCTTTTATTTATATTTACAGTGTAAACGTTATTTTCAACATAAAATAATATATAGCATTTACTCATTGATACCTTTCCATTCACATCTCTTATACTATGAAAGCATGTGTTTTAAAAGAAATTATATGAAATTCCAGTAACGCAGTGGTGTTACATTAAGTGATTTGTTTTTAAATTTCTCTGCAATTATTTTGTTTTGCATATTAAAGTATATGTGCACATTGAAATATTGCTTTTAATTTTCAAATACGCTGTTAAATATATCACTTTCATTAAGCTTATATTAAGTACTGAAATATATTTATTTCAATGAATTATTCTATCTTTTGCGTCACGCCATCCAAAACTGTAAGTAAAATATATGGAAATGTTTACTTTGTGTCATTTCATCCAAATAAATTGAAAATGCATGCAGATATCGTGATGCAAAGAAAAAAACTGTGAAATTTTTTTCAGTTTTGGATGGCGTGACGCAAAAGATAGAATAATTCATTGAAATAAATATATTTCAGTACATAATATAAGCTTAATGAAAGTGATATATTTGACTGCGTATTTGAAAATTAAAAGCAATATTTCAATGTGCACGTATACTTTAATATGCAAAACAAAATAATTGCAGAGAAATTTAAAAACAAATCACTTAATGTAACACCACTGCGTTACTGGAATTTCATATAATTTCTTTTAAAACACATGCTTTCATAGTATAAGAGATGTGAATGGAAAGGTATCAATGAGTAAATGCTATATATTATTTTATGTTGAAAATAACGTTTACACTGTAAATATAAATAACAGGAAAAAGCAAATTCAAATAAGAAAATCTATGTATAATTTAATTAATATCAAAGCGTCACTGAAAATTTGATATCATTATTTTTAAGACCCGTATTTCTAATTCTTATAGCCATAAAGTACAGTGCTGCGTCACAAACTTTTAAGCCGTTAAGGGTTTTTTGTATTGATACTGTATACAAACATCCCCAATCAACATGAAATTTCAAGACCTTCAAAATGAGATGCTACATGTGTGGATCTAGAACGGATTTCCCTCTCAAACTATTTTCCCCCCTTTCCTCCCCTCCAAATCTACTTTCCCCCTTTTCCCCCCTTTAAAATCGAAAATTCCAAAATAGCAATATTGATTTTTTAGTATTTGAGTCTAGTCCCCCCATGTACAATTTCTTCACCGTAAAGTAATTTGGAGCTGAGTTAAGCTCCCAAACGTGTTTTTAACCGCTGCCCCCCGGGGAGGGGAACCATTCGACTTTTTTAATTTTTCTCTTTTCATAACACATCTACAGACAAAGACCTTTTTTTAGACACCTCAACCAAATTTTTACACCTAGCCGTTCTCTCAATTTAGTAGAGACAGACAAAAACCACGTTTCAAAATAATATATAGATTTTTTTTTTCAAATAATTGATTTACACCAAACACCAAACGCAGGAAAATCTTGAAAAATTCTTGAAAAAATTGAATGTAAAGTTGATTGTGCACGCATAACTTTCCTCAAACTCAACGAATTTAAGCAGTTAATAGCTCAAAAGAAAGAGCTTGATCCACTGAGTGTTCTTAGACTTGTGTCAACAGCCTACGTTAATTAGAACTCTAGTTATAGAGGTTTGAGTGAAGGAAAATCTTGAAAAATCCTTGAAAAAACTGAATGTATTGATTGTGCACGCATAACTCTCCTCAAACTCAAAGAATTTGAGCAGTTAATAGCTCAAAAGAAAGAGCTTGATCCACTGAGTGTTCTGAGAGTGAAACGACCAAGATCCATTCATTAGAAGAGGAGCTATGAGAATTCGAATTGCTTGAGTGAATGTGTCCCATAAGAAATGTACAGGGAAGAATCGCGTTTGAGTATAACTTGAGTAAGGTGGAAGTTGAGTAAATTTCAATGATTGTTGACATATCTGTGTCTAAATACCTTTCATTTAAAAAAAAAATGAAGGAAATCGGCCGGATAGAACGGCCAGATGGACTGGTTGGTTGGTTGTAGGGTTTAAGGCCGATTGACTCCTGATGTGTCCTAGGCCTAGAGGGGGAATGCCCTCCGTGGGGGGCTTTCTAAGGGGTCCTAGCCCGTATTTACGCGAGTTTCGGAGGAAACCACGGAAAACTCCGAACGGCTAGGTCGATGAGCGCGACCTGGGATCGAACCCGGCACCTCCCATCTACCAGCTTTGAGCGCAGAACCGCTCGGCCGCTGGTGGGCCGCCAGACGGACTGACTTTAGTTTTCATAATTTTTTTTAATATATAAGATTACAACAGTAATAGGAAATAATAAACTTAGAATAAAAGTGCAGTGTCTTTTTTTTTTTTCTTTTTTTTTTTTTTTTTTTTGGCTTTTTTTGCCACAGGAAACAGGGAAATTTTCGGGGATTTTTACTTTCCGAACACTATAGTGAGGAAAGTATTGTAATCATGTCAAAAATCCGAATTTGAGATTTTGATGTTTCTATACGTTTCGAGGCCTCCTGAGTCCGTTTTCACTATTTTTACGATGATGTATGTATGCGTGTGTCATCGTGTCTGTATGTCGCTTTTGTTGTCAGGGCATCAGTTGAGAACGGCTGGACGGAATTTAACGGCGCTTGGCAGAAACTTAGATCTTTACCTAATTTAAAATTATATCTATCTATATTTCAGAAATTCCCCACGTTCTCCCCTGGGGGGCTAAAGACAAAAACACGTTTGTCCGGGTATCACTTGAGAATGGCTGGACATAATTCAACGGCGCTTCGCAGGAATTTAGGTCTTTACCCAACTTAAAATTATATCTATCAATTTTTCGGAACTTTCCCCACGTTCCCCCCTGGAGGGCAAAAGACAAAAACACGTTTGTCCGGGTATTATTTGAGAACGGCTGGACAGAATTCAACGGCGCTTCGCAGGAATTTAGGTCATAAATATTGTCCAAAGTGGTATGAATGTTTAATGCTCGACCATTTGATTTGATGCTTAAAATTAAAACTTATTTTTCTTTTACGAATATATTCTAGTTAAAGGAAAATATTGGTCAACAGTTTAGATGGAACCACCTTGCTGACTTTAAATATTTTTTGACATTTTGGTAATAAATTGAAAAAGCAGCCGTTTCAAGTGCATAAGTAAAGACCTTGCCGAGAAATGTCCCACCTAATTTGGGGCCATATTTTAAATTTCGCCTACAGCTGTGCCACATTTTTTACTACTGATATAAAAGCTAGCAGGTATGTTATACAGTTATCATTTATACGAATTTTAATGACTTATATACTTAGTTATGACGTATCGTTATTTTACAGGTACAAATAAATATTATGGAATCTAATTATGGAATCTATTATCTAATTATTTAAACTGCGATAGCGTCTATAAGCTTTAACCAATTGGGCTGAATATTTATTATTATTTTTTTAAATATTTTTTACAATATTTTTTATTTAAAAAATATTTTTGTATATTTTTATACATTAAAAAATAGAATGTTGTGGCCACCATATCACTTTCTTCTATATTTTCCTATACAAATTCACCCAGTAAAAATAATGTATTAAAATCATTATTTAATAAAACTATCTTCCATGATAATGCAGTACGATTTCCATATTAGAGAAGCGTCAGACACAGCTCATCACCAGAACACACTCCAGAGCCGTAAGTATATTCTAATGGAAATAATATAATATAATAATTTTCGGGGGTATAAATAACTCCACGCGCTAAATAAGCAATGTTTCCTTTCCTAGTAATGCAGTTTTTATGGAATAACGAATGTATTACGGTCGTTTTCACAAAGGCTCGGATTTGCCCCTCATATGCAATGACAAATCCCCCCCCCCCCCAAAAAAAAAAAGTATATATATATTTTTTTTCACACCACGATTCTTTGAACGATTGTGGTTGATTGATCATAGTTGATCGATCGAGTATTTGATTTCTGAAAAATTACCACTCCCCAAAAAATGCTACTTTACCTATGCATAAATCCAGACACAGTTTTCCGCCAACAAGGAGAATTGAGTTATTAAAAAGCATAAAATTAAAAATTATTACAAAGCGTAAAACAAACAAACTCTGTTTCTTTATATATCTGTAAAGATTTCTACTGTACAGTATACATTTTGTATTTATAGCCGCAGTAGCCCAGTCGGTAGAGCGCCGAGCTTATAATTGAAGATTGCAGATTCGGTACTCAAGCCGACCAAAGACCGTTGGGTACACTAATGGTGGCTGGTGCACGTAAAATCTGTCATGGCTGCAGTGTGCTCCCTGTTCCCATCAAAATTATACCTCTGGGGGTTACCGAAACGGGGGAGCCATCCTCTCCGTGTAGGATCAAAATTGTGAGGGCATGTCTCCGGACCACCTCTAGGGGTGAGTTCCAGACCATCGCCAATTACTGACTGCGCAGCACCGTAAAACTCAATCCATCAACCATTTTGTATTTACCTTTGAAAAATAACATAAGATGAGAATTTTCCTGTAGTTTTCTTAAAAGAAAAATTAACAATATTATTAGGCTAATAAAGCGAAATTGTTTTAAATCACGCGCTGAAACAATGAGATATTAATAAGTTATAATTTAATAAATAATTTGTATTGCGTAAATTTGTATAGGATTATATATAGAAGAGAGTCTTGTGGTAGCCACAACATACTAGTTATATATTAAAACTTCCGCGGCTGCTAGCTACATTTAAAAGAATTTTGAAAATTCCATATTACTTACTAATACAAAATCTTAAAAAAATATATTAAAATTTTAAAAAGTATTCTATTAAATATGAAAATAGTAATTATATCATAATAATAACAAAGCAACTGATTATAAAATTTATATTTTTCAAAAATTGCTTGAATATAACTTATTTATGAAAACTTATCCCATTTCTTTTCATATATTTATTAGAACACTTAAAAACCGCGTAATATTTCGGCATTTTCGAAATTCATTACCGTTCTATTTTATTACTATTTTCGAGTTTTAACTCTTTAATGGCTGTTGCCAAAAAACTTTTTCGGCATGAAAAATCTTTGCACGTTAACATGCGGATGATAGATCTATATAAATTACTATATCTATGCTTTATACTGCTTTGTTGTTAATACTACCTTTGTTAATACTTTCTTGTCGAGTCGTGTTTTCCGTCAGTCTAAAGAGCATGATTCGACAAAGATTTATCGAACAAAACAGTATTAAGTGTACTTTTTTGACATCGGAATTATTGGCTAGTGCTCGGATACTTTTGCTGCCGACTGTAAAAAATCTAATTTATAAGATTTATAAGCAATAAAATTACCGAAAAGTAATAAAAATAGGAAGGCGTATTAAGAAAAAAAAAAAAAGTTGGGTGATAGAGCAAAATGAGTGTCATATTTGGATTCAGGACATCATTTTACATAAGAATTTACAAAAAATGGTGTTGGGTCGATTTTCATGTAGGGCAGTGTAATCATCAGCTTAAAAAATACGTTCCAAATACGTTTTTTATTTATTTCATAATGTGTTGTTAAGGCTCTCTATCAGTGCACACCAACGCCATCCATTTCCCATGCAGTGTTGCCATATTTTTGTATTCAATAGTCAGGCGGATCTTTTAATTCAATAGTCACCAATAATTTAAAAATGTGTTAATTAATATAAGGTAAACGCACCAGTAGTGGACACTGGACATTTTCCAGCTATTTTTTTGTGTAATTTCCTAAATTTTAGAGTTTCAAAAAATAATTAATATTACAGACCTTTACTAACTCTTTCTTAACACGACTGTATTATGAAAATTGCTAATTGTAGCATTTTTATATGTAAAAAATAAAAAATCTGAAGAGCTTAAAATGAGCCAGTAGTAGACACACTAAAAAACCAGTAGTGGACACCTTTGAATTTTCGCTTTAAACTCAACTCTAAAATTGCTAGATTACAGAATTTCGTCCACTACTGGATCTGGCATTAAAAGTCACATGAGCCAGTAGTGGACAGGGCTGTCCATTATTGGTCCTGATGACATTTTTTGGCACCAGTAGTGGACACCCATAAAAATACTATGTGTTAATACAAGATATAAATAATAACACAATAAATGAATTCTGCATACTTATTTTAGTCATATGAAAGCAAAAGGTAGAAGAAATCAGTTAAAAATAAGCAGAGAGATAGAAAATAAAATTTCATTTCCTTATTCAAAGTGATAAGAAGAAAACGGCAAAATCCCAAAAAGTGCAATTTTTTTAGTTAAACTAACATTAATTTAAAACTAATGGCCGGAATTATTTTTTGTTAAAGGGTTTAACAATAGAGAACTATAACTCCCTTCCTGAACATTACTCGAATCTTTAGAATTTTTAGGTAGCTTATTTTCCGAGTTTAAAATTAAAAGTGTCCACTACTGGTACAGGGTTCACTACTGGTGCGTTTACCTTACATAATAGATTTATCTTCAATGTGATTAGGCAGACATTACAATTGAAAATTATTGGTGATTATTGAATAAAAAAATCCGCAAAATCTGGCTACAATGTTCCCATGTTAACCTATGGAGAAAATTATTCATATCCTTATGTTTATTATTAAATATTGCATGTTTTTAAATTTCGTTTTCACATTTAGAGAAATTCATGAATATTAATATTTCGTCTTACAGAAAAAGTATTTTTGTTGGTTTTCCAAATTTATTTTTAAGTCGTAAAATACTAAATTTTGCTTTTTACAGCTTCAGAATAAAACATTTAATTTTTTAAAATCGTGACATATTTTAACAGTCATAAATTTTCTCGAATGTCAAAATGGAATTGAAAAAGATGCTTTATTTAATGAATAATAGGGATTAATTTTTAGATTCACATGACAATTGGATGACCTGGATATTTATTCTTCATAACTAGCCATTGAAGTTTTTTTTTTTTTTTTAAGTGAAAACTTTTTTAGTGAAAACTCGCGTATTCGTCAGCGAAGGTTTTCTATTTGAAGTGAAAACTTCTTTGGGCGCGTTGAGCACTTTTGGGTGAACAAAAATCATGAAACTCGCGTCATCGCCAGCGAAGGCTTTCCATGAGAAGAAACATATTTTTTACCAATTTACATTATCGAAAGTGGAATTCGAGATTTCAGCTGATTTACACGTTTCGAGGTGTACTGAATGGGTTTTCTTTTATATCTCAACTACTAATTAAAATAATTTCAGAAGTAATACATCATTTGAAAGCTTTGTTGAGTTGGAATCGAACAGTAGCTTACAGAAATTTCTATCGCCAGATGGCGCTGTAATATTTTAAAATTTCAATATTTCAAATTCTAATTATGATTAAATTATTTTTAATACATCATTCGAAAGATATTTTAAAGTTCTTTTATATTATCGAAAGTGGAATTCGAGATTTCACCTGTTTTGAGGTTTCCTGAATCGGTTTTCTTTTGTATCTCAGCTACTAATTAAAATAATTTCATAAGTACTCAATATTCTTATCTAATATATGGCTTAGTTCATTTAATACGGGTAGCTACAAATATTGTGCCGAATCATATTGTAAAACTTTTGTTTTAAATTTTGTGAAACTTTATATTAAATCTGAACACTTTCCATTAGGATAAGAATTAAAAATAAATATTGCTACAATTGTAAAGATTAACACTGTAAATTCTCTAAAATAAAGTACTTTAAGATGTTGAATTTAAGTCTAATTGTGATCGTATCATATTAATCAAATTAAATTTAGGTAAGTGTAAGCCTTGGCACTCAGAGACTTCTTTAAAACTGAACATGCACTTTAAATAAATCTATATTTAAATGAGAAATTCTTAATGGCCGTAGCTTAAAAATAAAAGTGGTAGTACGAAATGTTGATGAATTGATTGATCCGATGACGATAAGCACATCTGAAACTTGAGCTATAATAGAAAAAGGAATAATGAAAAAATGGACTCACCCAACTTCATGAACACAAAGATAAGACAGGTACGTGATGAAAACACATTTTAATAGAAGACACCAAACATATAGAATACACTTTCTGCAACCTGGCCAGATACACACTTCACTGAATTAAACACATAAAGAGAGAAAATACTATTTTTTCACATATGAAATTTGGCACGGACATCATTTATTTTAGATATCAAGAAAATCATTTATTTTAGATATGCACAGATTATTTATCTCGCGAGAATTGCGAGTGGTAGATGTTGCACTGCCGTGAAGCTAAATATTGTACCAGACTGTGGTATGGGACGGAAATAAAATCGCACTAAAGTACTTCTGTTCCTATAAGTTCATTATATAAGTCACTACATCTACGTTCGTAAAGAAAAACCGTTGAGTTTACCGTTGTAACCTGGCTATTTGCTGAAGGAACTGAAGGTCCTTGGTAAAGCATGGATCTTAAGCGAGAATCCCAAAAAAAGTTATCTCATTTTTATTTACTGACGAAGATCAAATTGAGATAGCATCAAGTTGACGTTTTCATTTTTCTTGTTCCAATTCGTAATTTTCATATGCTCTTGTAATATTCTGTATTCAATCAAAGTACATTTTGCTATCTTATAATTTTGTCCTAATCCTCCTATTCCAGGCCGGAGGAAAGAACTCGTTGGCTTTCTCGGTGACTTATAGACAAATGGCGACTGGCTTCTAACGCAAAATGGCGAAGCAGCTATTCCATCTCCATAAAATTCTTTCGTTGCTAAGGAAATTTTCTGGTAATTTAGTATTGATGAACAAGAAACGTTCTATGCTCCAATGCACTGCGTTACTCCATGCATATTGCAGATATTCGATGAAATGGAAGTTGGAGATCGTAAAAAAAATCGTACGAGTACTGGTAATCAGTGGATGCCGGCTCCGAGACCGCGGCAAAATAATGCCCGGCTCTTCACCGACACGACCACCACCTTCGCTGCTCTCCCTGAATCTGCCTAACCGAACTTTTTGGCAGCCGAATTTTGAAGCCGCGCGCCGTAATCAGCCAATCAGCTTCGCGAACTTATGTTGTAAAATTTATACCCTTTCCGTGTTGATTCTCAAATTTAAATTTAAATTCATTTACTACTTAAATATAATTTAAACTCACTTTATAACCTTTAAAGTTTAAGTTATTAATTAAATGAATTATAGCGTTTAGTGCTATTTTCTCTTTTGATACTGCCATTTGGGTTAAAGATATATTAAAATTAAAAAGCTTAATGATAATTACTTTTAATTAAAAATTATATTCCTTATTAATAAATTTATGTTTAAGTCATTTGAAATAACTTTAATTACTTACCTCATATTTAAAAGCATATTTTATTAAAATTAACTTAAAGAAAAATATGTTTAAATCCTTTTACGGATTGTTCTTTTCGCTATTTAGCGAGGAGATGTAATATTTTTTCAACTGCAGAGTCTCTTTGCTAAGCCCATAGATGGCGGCTGACTCGCAGCGTCGTGTTGCTATAGTTATGGGAGGCGTTCCTATTCTACAGCATCTAGTAGCTGTTACTTTGAATCCGTTTCGTGACTATAAAAAGGAGGTAGGAAATATGTAATCAGTCTCTTAAGCTCTGAAGCCCTTAATCTTTTAAGCTTTTATGTTTTTTCAGTTTAGCTCAAAGTCATGAGCTGGTATTTCGATATAATTATAAACTGTTTAGTTTTATTATGATTGTAAATTACGTTTTTGTGACTTGTTCGTTTAGTGAAAAGTAGCTTTCTATTTGAACTCAGTATGGCAGTATTTTTAAGGGTATTTAACCATTCGTCAGCAACCTTTCTAAAATTGTTTCAGCTGATTTAATGTTATTCATCATTTTGTTTCAACTTTAATAAACTGTTTTAATTGAACTTTTGTCTTCAATGAATGCCACATATATTTATCTTCTTTATAGCTTTTTAGAGCTGAGCAACTATCATTTCACTGCACTGCTAACTCTGCTAACTTGATATATGTGGAAATTGTTTTTTTCACAATAAGCGGTTATGGGCGATTTGGCTCGTTGTCAGCTCATAGCATTAAAATTTTGATAATAGTTTTTATGGCATTCTAAGTGTTTGAAGATAAGAAATTGAAATGGCAGTAAGTTTAAACCCCACGATTGAAAAATTACGGATGAATAATTATACTACGTGGGTCAAGGACATTAAATTTATTTTAATTGAAAGAAACTGCTGGAATATAATATGTAAGAACGAAATACTGCCTGTTGAAGATGCTGAGGCCGGAATAACTTCAAAACAAGTGGAGGATTTTAAATCTCGTAGTCGAGTTGCATTATCAACAATATATTTGAATACATCGCCTGAAGTCAGAAGCATTATTGAAAATTGTGATTGTGCTATTGATGCCTGGGAGACTTTGAAGAAGACCTTTATATCAGACTCAAGAGCTCATCATATGGGACTGTTTACAGAGTTCATTAATTGTAGAATGTCTGAGAATGAAACGGTGAATTCTTTCGTAACCCGGTTATCAAGAATACTGGACCAGCTGCGTGAAATTGGTCATGCTATGGAGGATGTGTACTGCTGTTTTCAGCTCTTGCAACACCTACCATCCAAGTTTGAATCTGCAGTGCAATATTTGTTGCGTTGGAAGAACGACCAGTTCAAGTTCCAGAATATTGTGTCCGAGTTAACAGCGGAGGAATCGCGTCTACAGCTTCGTGAGGGTGATATTAAGAAAGATGCCAATAACAGTGTTCAGATACAGAACGTCCAGCACAAAGGTAAAAAACCTTTAACTTGTTTTAAGTGTGGCCGTATTGGCCACTTTAAGAAAAACTGTTTTTTGAATAGTAATGTTAAATTTAAACCTAGAAATTTAAAGTATAACTCCAACGGTCGTGACAAATGCAAATCTCCCCCCTCCTACTACATAGCTCAAGCTAACTTTAGTAATTTAAGTGATGATGACAGCTTTATTTTTGATACTGCTGCTTCAAATCATTTTCTAAGAAATTTAGATCTTTTTGAGCATTATACTCCTGTGGAGGGAGAGGAGCTTTTTGTCGCGATCGATGGTATTAGTTTTCCTATTACTGCTAAAGGAACTGTTAAGTTGGATTTTGGTAAAAATGTATTGTATTTAAAAGATGTGTTATATTCCCCAAAGTTACGGAAAAATTTAATATCAGGTCCTAAATTAGATGTGAACGGTGCCACATACACTGGCGGTAAGGGTCGAGTGTCGGTGTTCGGTAAAGATAAAAGACATATTTTTACTGCTAAAATTAAAGACGGTGTTTACTATTTATATCCTAATGTTTCTAAAGTTAAAAAGGGGAGTAAAGTGAATGGGGGGCACCCAGAAAATCCTTCAGTTTCTCTTGCAAAAGTTAATGAAATTGGGTATTGGCATGCTCGTTTTGGGCATGTAGGTCCTGATACTATTGTAAATACTAGCAAGAAGAACGGGGTGAGGGGCCTTCCTAAACTTAAGTTTAAGAAATTTTTTTGTGAACCTTGTAGGATTAGTAAACAAAACCGTGTGTCTTTTAAATCATCCGATGTTCATGGCGTTAAATCACCGTTAGAGAAAGTATTTATGGACGTCTGGGGCCCAATTAAGGTAACTGGTAAAAATGGGGAAAGGTTCTTTTTGTCCATTATTGATGGATTTTCTAAAAGGGTTGCTGTTTATGCTTTAGGGGATAAGTCTCAGGTTTTTGGTGTATTCGAAATGGCGAAAACGCAAAATGGCGAACGCAAAATGGCGAAGCAGCTATTCCATCTCCATAAAATTCTTTCGTTGCTAAGGAAATTTTCTGGTAATTTAGTATTGATGAACAAGAAACGTTCTATGCTCCAATGCACTGCGTTACTCCATGCATATTGCAGATATTCGATGAAATGGAAGTTGGAGATCGTAAAAAAATCGTACGAGTACTGGTAATCAGTGGATGCCGGCTCCGAGACCGCGGCAAAATAATGCCCGGCTCTTCACCGACACGACCACCACCTTCGCTGCTCTCCCTGAATCTGCCTAACCGAACTTTTTGGCAGCCGAATTTTGAAGCCGCGCGCCGTAATCAGCCAATCAGCTTCGCGAACTTACCGGAAGTGACGCGCATCGCCACTTCCCGATAAAAGTTCTGGAACATTCTTTCGGATTCTAGAAGGAATCCCCTAGCTGCCTCCCCTCTTTTCGAGCGGGAAACACGAAGAAACGATGAGGGAAAAATGGCTGCCCGGTGAAAATGAAAAAAACAGTGGCGCGTTTATTTAAAATGCGAAAAATCGCTGCATTAAAAATTTGAAGTTAAATCCCGATATTATTAACGTATATGGATGGGGAATATCTCATTTTAAAGGTAATGATTAATAGATTACTCCGGTATCGATGTCATTACCGAGATATCGACCAAAAGTATTTTATTTTTGAATCTTAAAAGGAAAGTAAAATGTTAGGAAATAGTTAAATTTGACTGTTTGCAACATCGTTTAATTAAATTTTGAGCGATGTAGTGTTTTCTCTAAATACGAAATTATTTTAGTACTCATTTTTACCGGAGTCACGATGTTTTATGATCGATTGTTATCCATAATAATGTAAATTGTCTATTTTCTTTATTTTTTAACGATGTTTACGTTATGAAATTTTAAGAAAAATGTTACTATTAAACCGGTGTGTAACATTTACCCCCCCCTTTTGGAAAAAAAATGCTAGGGCACCCATTGTAAACAATGAAAGGTACTATATACGGAAAGTGCAGCACCGTAAATTGTAAATTTTGGACGGAATATTGTAGACAGTTCCAGAGAGAGCTAAGCGAGGTAAATACAACAATCTTTGGTATGAACGAAATTAAAACAATAGTAAAATAAAAACAATTGTAAATATAAAATATGATAATAAATAGTGTTACTATTATGTTAAAATAATTGTATAAATGAGGTATATAAAAAATATATATAATGAGTAAATATGAAAACAATTGCACAACACAACATCAATGTATAATATAAGTATAATATGATTATTAAAATAATAAGAGATAAATATTAAACACAAACATTTCACTGAACCAGGAGTTGGTGAGCCAGATGTATTATTTAATAGCTCAAGTTGCCATCTCATTCATCCATGGATTAACACAATTGGGTCGGGAGAATTCAAAAAAAAAATGGGAAAGAAGCAAAGAAAAAATAATTTATTATTATGAAAAAAGTTATTTAATTATTGAACAGATCATCAGTGTTATGCAGCAATTTTTGATCAAGTAAGCTTACTATAAACAGGACTTTTACATGAGCTCATATTTATATAAGTTTTTTTTTTTTTTTTTTTTTTTTTTTGTAAATTTGAAGATATTAATTTGATTTTCTGATCTATCATCCCTAGGAATTCATAGTGGAGTTTCCGGACGTGCCGATGACACTGCAAAGAGGCTCGGCTTGAACAAGTCCTTAAAAAAAAATTCTCTTAACCATCCATAAGGGAGATTTTAAATGTGAATATCAAGATAAAACAAAGTTTGTATAGTATCTATTTTTAGACATTCATGTGAGTAACCTAGCCACAGATTTACGCCTATCTAAGATAGACCACAAGACTACAAATGTGTACGTCTCTATCGACTAATATGTACTGTTGGTGAAATGTCTAACTATACTTTATAAATATTCTTTCTATGCATAGAATAAAAATAATAATAAAATAAAACAAATGTTTCCTATGTTGTTGCCTGTACTTTACGTTGATGCTGCATTCTAGATTGTATGTTTCCAATACACCTGAAGTTATGGCAGGAAACAGGTAAGAACAAAATTATTATTATTATTAATAATTTTTTTTTTTTTTTTTTTTTTTTTTTAGTTATATTGTATAGTTTAATGAAATTTCAGTGGTTCCACTCCTCCGGACCAGCCTGCAAGAAGTAGAGATAGAAACTGTTCTGCAGTAACAGTGTCTTCCACCTAATCATCTGTATATTAATTTTGTGATGTGATTTAATAAAGTTGTTTGAATAGTCACCGAGTTAATTTATTTTTTCATTACACTGAGTACACCTGTCCATAAACCAAAATTCTCAAGTGAGTTGTTTGAGAAAAGAAATTTTAACCACTGATGATTTTACTGTTTAGTGTTATTACCTATATCATTGCACAAATACATCATATAATATATTGCACTTTGCCTTTTAATAGCTCCTTTATCTCCAGCATAGAGCATGTATATGTCTCCACCCGAACACCATGAAATGAACAAGAGATTTATATCTATATACAATTGCAAATTTGAGCCAAAAACATCCAAAAAAAATTGTAAAATACCTGCCCCACACGGAAACAAAAACGAGAAGAAAAATGTTATTTCCCTTTGTATAATTTACATACATTAATCTTAATCAATTTTGCACTATCATCGTTAGCATCCTGAATTAGATAATTATTATTCCTATATTTCCTGATGACCTTGAATGGACCTGAGTATTTAGGGCCAAAAGTAGATGGAGGAATGAATTGTTTGAGGTAGACTATGTCATCTAGCTGAAAAATACGATCCGGACCCCCCCTTAAAAATTTTTCATGTGTATCAAAATAATTTTGTTCATTCTGCTTGACCATTTTTTGCGTCTTTTGGAAATGCTCTCTTTGTCTTAGTAGATACTCTGAGGGTTGTTCCACAAAATTTGGTGGACTAAAAATTTGAATTGGAAGATTCAAATCTCTTCCGAAAAACAATTGTGCTGGTGTAAAATTTGTAACTGCATGTTTTGAATTGTTATAATGTAATACAAAAAATGGTAATCTCTCGGACCATTCTATAACTTGATCAGAGAGTGCAGCTACTGATTGTTTGAGACTACGGTGAATGCGTTCCAGAAGACCATTAGATCTGGGAAAATAGATAGATGTATTACGATGTTCTATATTTAGAGATTTTAAGTAGTCATCAAAGTCCTGTGATTGGAAATTTTTTGCATTATCTGACAAAATAATTTTAGGTATGCCATATCTAGAAAAATAATTATTTAAAGTTTTGATTATAGAATGAGAGGTTACATTGGGTAGTGGAACTGCCTCAAGAAAACGAGAATAATGGTCGACAATTGTCAAAATAAAAAATTTGCCATCAAGCGACCTGGGTAATTTTCCTACAACATCAATGGCTATCATTTCACCAGGAGCTAAGTTAGATTTCGATATCATTTTAGGTTTGGTGTCTGTGGGTTTTGATTTATTAATTAGACATTGATAACATTCATTGCAAAATTTCTGAACTTGTTGAAACATACTTTTCCAAAAATACATCCTCTTCAAAATATCGTAAGTTTTTACTGCACCAAAGTGTGGTTGATGTGCAATAGCTATGGCATCGTTTTGTAATGACGGTGGTAGTATTATTTTAGGAGGATTATCAGATTCATCTATTTTTGTTTTGTACATTAATAAATTGTTGTCTTTGTTAATGATGTAATTTGGAAGGATTGGTTTATTGTCTGTAATCTTTTTTCTAATTTCCATAAGTTTTTTGTCCTGCAATTGGTGTTTTAGGATATTTTGAAAAGAAAGCAACTGGTCCCCTGGAGCAAAAATATATTTAAAGCATTAACCCTCAGATTATCATCTGCATTGTCATAAACTCGGGAAAGAAAATCAGCTGGGTTATTCATGCCTGGAATATGTTCCATTGTGTAATTGAAAGATTGTAAATACATTAGCCATCTCGATATAATATCAGGTAGTTTACTTAAATTTAAGTGATATGTTAAAGCTTTAGCATCTGTCAAAATTTTAAAGTGCCTGCCATAGAGGTGTTCATGAAAATACTTGACTGAAGCATAAATAGCAAATAATTCTCTTTTAATTGAAGGATACTTTGATTCTGATGTTGAAAGAAGTTTTGAAAAAAATTGAATTGGGTAAAAGATATTATTATCCCTCTGCATTAGTATGCCACAGATTGCATGCTTTGATGCGTCTGTGACTAGGTAGAGATCCTTATTGTTGTCAATGTTTTTGATGGTGGGGTTAGAAAGAAGAATGTCTTGTATTTTCATGAAGGCATCTTGGCAGTCCTTGTTCCAGAAAAATTTTACATGTTTTTTGGTGAGATTAATAATTGGTTTCAAAATTTCAGCAAAGTTAAAAATAAGTGGGCGGAAATAATTAACCATCCCAAGAAATGATTGTACTTGCTTTACATTGGTAGGTATTGGAAAACTTTTTATTTTATGTACATTTTCGGGTGAAGGTGAATAACCATTTTGATTGATGTTAAAACCTAAATAAGTGATGTTTGTTTTACATAATTGTAATTTTGCTGGATCTAAAGTTAAATTAAATTCTCTGAGTTTATGAAATACTTTTTGAAGCCAAAAGAGCATTTCCTCCATATCGTTTGCAGCCACAATGATATCATCTAAAAAGTACTGAATGTTATTCCCTTTAATCCCCTCAAGACATTTATTAATTAAAGTGTGAAAGTATGAAGTACTGTTCACTAATCCAAAAGGCAAACGACATGGTTGAAAATTACCGAATTCTGTGGAAAAAGCCAGTAGATGTTTGTCCTGTTCTTTTAATTGTATCTGAAAAAATGCTGCTTTTAAATCAAGTACTGAATATAGTTTTTTTCCTGAAATGTTTTGAATTATGTCATTTATTTTAGGAAGGCAAATTTTATAGGATTCTGTAATGCTGTTTAAAAGACGGTAATCGATGCACATTCTGAATTTTAAATTATCTGTGGAATCGTTAGGGAGATATTTTTTTTTAACAAAAATAACAGGAAAACAATAGTTTGATGATGACTCTTCAATAATGCCAGCCTCAAGGAGTTGTGTAATTTCCTTTCTCGCGAATTCTTTAGCAATCTTTGGTATGGGATATGGTTTGGTTTGTAGAGCAAAATCGTGTAGAAGTTTAAATTGTGGTATCACCTTGTCAGTGCTACCTAAAGTTTTGTATGAGGTGGAAAAAACATGAAAATTGGACATTAACAAATTTAGTAGTCTAGTTTTATCGTTAGGAGGTAAGTGATCTAAATTAAAATTTTCTGGTGTAAGTTCATTTTTTCTGAGTTTTAAGATTTCATCTGTGTTTAAGGCATTTATTTGATAAGTGGGATCTTCGTAGTTATAGTTGATATCTTCGTCCTCAATGGTTTCAATTTTACCTAATTTAGTGTTTTTTCTGATGTATACGTTAGATTCTGAAGGATTGTGGGCATAAATAAAAATGAGTTTTTCGTTTAAATGGATACTTTCATTGATCTGTAAATTAAGTTTAGTTTTGATTGGAGTAAAGAGAAGATTTTTTGCTTGTGAATTGATTTCTGGAACTTTTAGAGCAACAATTTTAGATTGATGGGGATTGATTTTTACAACTTTAAGAGAATTAACAAATTTTTTGATAGAGTTTTTATTACTGTCTTGCATGCTTAAATTAGGGTTATTATGATGTGTGGTAGGAATTGAATTTGGCGTTTTGTTTTCATAAGGAAGAACAATGTTATCTACAATTAAACTTTTGTTGGCTGAGTCAAGTAATATTTTATTCCTGTTAAGGAAATCGTATCCCAAGACAAAATCATAATTGGAAGACCAATTTGAATTTGTGACAAAAAAAAAACGTTCGAAAACCATTTGTGTGAAATCTTAAATTTCAAATTGACAGTTGAGTAGTATGGTATTACAGTATTATCAATAGTTTTTATGTTGACTGAACGTGATAAAAAATTTAGCTTTATATGTTCCCTTAGACCCTCAATTACGTGTGGTTGAACTAAACTCAAATTTGCCCCTGTGTCGATTAATCCGTTAAAAGAAAAACCCCCTATGTTAATTGTGATTATCGGTAAACTAGCCTCTATATCGTTAACTGAAAAAACACTTCTATGATTTTGCTCTGTATTTCGATGTCATTGTTGGTTTCTCTTGTAGTATGGTCTTGTTCGATTTTTAAAGTTGTTTTGATGATTCCCCCTATGCCTATAGTTGTTTTGATTTGAAGCGTTGTTTTGTGGGATGTTTCTGGAGGTGCCTGGGAATTTATAACAGTCAGTCGTCAAATGTTCTCTTCCGCAAATGTGGCAAGAGACCTTTTTAAGCTTTTCAACCGTTTCCGTAAGTTCTTTGATTTTTTGTGCGTTTTCTATCTGTAGTTTTAATAGAAGTTGCATATCTGATTCTTGAGTGATGTTCGCTATTGACCCAGCCCCCTCTGAGCTATCTAGA
The DNA here is from genome assembly GCA_963930645.1 of Salticus scenicus. Lineage (NCBI taxonomy): Eukaryota > Metazoa > Arthropoda > Arachnida > Araneae > Salticidae > Salticus > Salticus scenicus. The sequence goes on from OZ005661.1 coordinate 220,368,360, forward strand.
GCTCTTTCAATATTTTTTGCAATCCTGACCGCTGACTCGAAGTCTGATGGACCCTGTTTGGTGAGTTCAAATTTAATGTCCGATCTCAAAGCCTCTAAAAATTTTGAAAAGATCATGCCATGTTGGATGTCGATGATCTGTGGGGCATTATCTGGGTTAGGGACGATTTTGTTAACTAATAATTTTATTTCATCTGCTAGATCTGTCACATTCTGGCCGGGTTTTTGCTTGATCGAGGAAAAACGAGTTTGCAATTCGTGGTGAGATATGGGTCTGTCAAATTTACTTCTCAATAAATGTATTAGAGTGTTGAAAGAATTTTCCTGTGCCGCTGAAGGGTCATTATTTAGGAAATCAAGGGCTTTTCCAGTACATTTTGATCGTAAAATAACCGTTCGCATATTGTTTCCCCAGTTAGCGTGATTAGCTATGTCTGAAATTTGGCGAATAAAATTATTCACACTTTCAGTCTTTTCCCCCCCAAACTTATCAATGGTGGCGATAAGATTGTTCATTTTAACTGAATATGGGGTTTTAAAATTAAATATCAATCAGAGAAATGGAGAGAAAAAAAAATTTTTGACGACCCTATGCTTAGAAAATTTTTTTCAAGAGAAACTTAAATATAGTCTTCAAATTATCAAATGCAAACAAAACAGACCAAAAAAAAAAATTGCGATGCTGCAATATCAAACTAAAATAATGCTTTTCCTTAACCCCCCAAATACTATGACAAATAGTAAATATCAAAAATTTTATATCTATAAGATACTCATTGAATCAGAATAATACCTCACAAAAAAATATATACCATAAATGTAAACAATAAATATAAAATCAAATGTAAAAGAACGATGTTTGTATTTAAATAAATAAAAGGATAAAGAGGAATTTTTTATATCTGTACCTTGATCTAGTACTAAAACCTAAATAACCAACAAATATACCCCTCAAAAGTGCAAATTTAGTATATAACTTAAAGAAACATTGAAAAGAAATCTCATTAAAATCAAAAATACATTCCCCAATATTTGCATAAATAGAGAAATCTGAGATTGTAGGTATATTTTAAATTGATTTTTACCGTACCAAAAAAAAAATATATATATATGTATAATACTGTTAAATTATTTGCACAATAAATAAATAAATAAATAAATAAATAAATAGATGAATAAATAAATAAATAGATAAATAAATAAATAAAAAAAATTGAATAAAACACTATCTCAATGATATGCAAGGAAATGTTATGTTTATATTTTATTTATTCAAACCCTTGCCAAAATAAATTATTTGTGAAATTATCACTCTCTTGGTCATCTGTGTCCGGATGGAGCTTAAAGTCACCAGAGATTTAAAAAGTGCCACATAAATATTGCAGAGCAATCTATATTACCCATTTAATGAAATTAAGTTCATTAGATTTTAAGTATTCCACATTAAGATATTGAACAATGTATGATCAAACACAACCCAAATGTTTTCATAAAATGTATTTTTCTTTGGATGGTGTTTGATAGATAAAATAAAGAAATATAACCATAGATGAAGGAGATGGTACTATATGAAAAGAGAAAAAAAAAATCTGTCATCGGATCATTAATGCGTTTTTTTTTTTTTTTTTTTTTTTTTTTTTGAAATTAAGCTAATAACCTCCGGTTCTGAACCTATTTAAATTTACTAAGTTTCGGAGTGGCACCATAATGTAAAACTTTTGTTTTAAATTTTGTGAAACTTTATATTAAATCTGAACACTTTCCATTAGGATAAGAATTAAAAATAAATATTGCTACAATTGTAAAGATTAACACTGTAAATTCTCTAAAATAAAGTACTTTAAGATGTTGAATTTAAGTCTAATTGTGATCGTATCATATTAATCAAATTAAATTTAGGTAAGTGTAAGCCTTGGCACTCAGAGACTTCTTTAAAACTGAACATGCACTTTAAATAAATCTATATTTAAATGAGCAATTCTTAATGGCCGTAGCTTAAAAATAAAAGTGGTAGTACGAAATGTTGATGAATTGATTGATCCGATGACGATAAGCACATCTGAAACTTGAGCTATAATAGAAAAAGGAATAATGAAAAAATGGACTCACCCAACTTCATGAACACAAAGATAAGACAGGTACGTGATGAAAACACATTTTAATAGAAGACACCAAACATATAGAATACACTTTCTGCAACCTGGCCAGATACACACTTCACTGAATTAAACACATAAAGAGAGAAAATACTATTTTTTCACATATGAAATTTGGCACGGACATCATTTATTTTAGATATCAAGAAAATCATTTATTTTAGATATGCACAGATTATTTATCTCGCGAGAATTGCGAGTGGTAGATGTTGCACTGCCGTGAAGCTAAATATTGTACCAGACTGTGGTATGGGACGGAAATAAAATCGCACTAAAGTACTTCTGTTCCTATAAGTTCATTATATAAGTCACTACATCTACGTTCGTAAAGAAAAACCGTTGAGTTTACCGTTGTAACCTGGCTATTTGCTGAAGGAACTGAAGGTCCTTGGTAAAGCATGGATCTTAAGCGAGAATCCCAAAAAAAGTTATCTCATTTTTATTTACTGACGAAGATCAAATTGAGATAGCATCAAGTTGACGTTTTCATTTTTCTTGTTCCAATTCGTAATTTTCATATGCTCTTGTAATATTCTGTATTCAATCAAAGTACATTTTGCTATCTTATAATTTTGTCCTAATCCTCCTATTCCAGGCCGGAGGAAAGAACTCGTTGGCTTTCTCGGTGACTTATAGACAAATGGCGACTGGCTTCTAACGCAAAATGGCGAAGCAGCTATTCCATCTCCATAAAATTCTTTCGTTGCTAAGGAAATTTTCTGGTAATTTAGTATTGATGAACAAGAAACGTTCTATGCTCCAATGCACTGCGTTACTCCATGCATATTGCAGATATTCGATGAAATGGAAGTTGGAGATCGTAAAAAAAATCGTACGAGTACTGGTAATCAGTGGATGCCGGCTCCGAGACCGCGGCAAAATAATGCCCGGCTCTTCACCGACACGACCACCACCTTCGCTGCTCTCCCTGAATCTGCCTAACCGAACTTTTTGGCAGCCGAATTTTGAAGCCGCGCGCCGTAATCAGCCAATCAGCTTCGCGAACTTATGTTGTAAAATTTATACCCTTTCCGTGTTGATTCTCAAATTTAAATTTAAATTCATTTACTACTTAAATATAATTTAAACTCACTTTATAACCTTTAAAGTTTAAGTTATTAATTAAATGAATTATAGCGTTTAGTGCTATTTTCTCTTTTGATACTGCCATTTGGGTTAAAGATATATTAAAATTAAAAAGCTTAATGATAATTACTTTTAATTAAAAATTATATTCCTTATTAATAAATTTATGTTTAAGTCATTTGAAATAACTTTAATTACTTACCTCATATTTAAAAGCATATTTTATTAAAATTAACTTAAAGAAAAATATGTTTAAATCCTTTTACGGATTGTTCTTTTCGCTATTTAGCGAGGAGATGTAATATTTTTTCAACTGCAGAGTCTCTTTGCTAAGCCCATAGATGGCGGCTGACTCGCAGCGTCGTGTTGCTATAGTTATGGGAGGCGTTCCTATTCTACAGCATCTAGTAGCTGTTACTTTGAATCCGTTTCGTGACTATAAAAAGGAGGTAGGAAATATGTAATCAGTCTCTTAAGCTCTGAAGCCCTTAATCTTTTAAGCTTTTATGTTTTTTCAGTTTAGCTCAAAGTCATGAGCTGGTATTTCGATATAATTATAAACTGTTTAGTTTTATTATGATTGTAAATTACGTTTTTGTGACTTGTTCGTTTAGTGAAAAGTAGCTTTCTATTTGAACTCAGTATGGCAGTATTTTTAAGGGTATTTAACCATTCGTCAGCAACCTTTCTAAAATTGTTTCAGCTGATTTAATGTTATTCATCATTTTGTTTCAACTTTAATAAACTGTTTTAATTGAACTTTTGTCTTCAATGAATGCCACATATATTTATCTTCTTTATAGCTTTTTAGAGCTGAGCAACTATCATTTCACTGCACTGCTAACTCTGCTAACTTGATATATGTGGAAATTGTTTTTTTCACAATAAGCGGTTATGGGCGATTTGGCTCGTTGTCAGCTCATAGCATTAAAATTTTGATAATAGTTTTTATGGCATTCTAAGTGTTTGAAGATAAGAAATTGAAATGGCAGTAAGTTTAAACCCCACGATTGAAAAATTACGGATGAATAATTATACTACGTGGGTCAAGGACATTAAATTTATTTTAATTGAAAGAAACTGCTGGAATATAATATGTAAGAACGAAATACTGCCTGTTGAAGATGCTGAGGCCGGAATAACTTCAAAACAAGTGGAGGATTTTAAATCTCGTAGTCGAGTTGCATTATCAACAATATATTTGAATACATCGCCTGAAGTCAGAAGCATTATTGAAAATTGTGATTGTGCTATTGATGCCTGGGAGACTTTGAAGAAGACCTTTATATCAGACTCAAGAGCTCATCATATGGGACTGTTTACAGAGTTCATTAATTGTAGAATGTCTGAGAATGAAACGGTGAATTCTTTCGTAACCCGGTTATCAAGAATACTGGACCAGCTGCGTGAAATTGGTCATGCTATGGAGGATGTGTACTGCTGTTTTCAGCTCTTGCAACACCTACCATCCAAGTTTGAATCTGCAGTGCAATATTTGTTGCGTTGGAAGAACGACCAGTTCAAGTTCCAGAATATTGTGTCCGAGTTAACAGCGGAGGAATCGCGTCTACAGCTTCGTGAGGGTGATATTAAGAAAGATGCCAATAACAGTGTTCAGATACAGAACGTCCAGCACAAAGGTAAAAAACCTTTAACTTGTTTTAAGTGTGGCCGTATTGGCCACTTTAAGAAAAACTGTTTTTTGAATAGTAATGTTAAATTTAAACCTAGAAATTTAAAGTATAACTCCAACGGTCGTGACAAATGCAAATCTCCCCCCTCCTACTACATAGCTCAAGCTAACTTTAGTAATTTAAGTGATGATGACAGCTTTATTTTTGATACTGCTGCTTCAAATCATTTTCTAAGAAATTTAGATCTTTTTGAGCATTATACTCCTGTGGAGGGAGAGGAGCTTTTTGTCGCGATCGATGGTATTAGTTTTCCTATTACTGCTAAAGGAACTGTTAAGTTGGATTTTGGTAAAAATGTATTGTATTTAAAAGATGTGTTATATTCCCCAAAGTTACGGAAAAATTTAATATCAGGTCCTAAATTAGATGTGAACGGTGCCACATACACTGGCGGTAAGGGTCGAGTGTCGGTGTTCGGTAAAGATAAAAGACATATTTTTACTGCTAAAATTAAAGACGGTGTTTACTATTTATATCCTAATGTTTCTAAAGTTAAAAAGGGGAGTAAAGTGAATGGGGGGCACCCAGAAAATCCTTCAGTTTCTCTTGCAAAAGTTAATGAAATTGGGTATTGGCATGCTCGTTTTGGGCATGTAGGTCCTGATACTATTGTAAATACTAGCAAGAAGAACGGGGTGAGGGGCCTTCCTAAACTTAAGTTTAAGAAATTTTTTTGTGAACCTTGTAGGATTAGTAAACAAAACCGTGTGTCTTTTAAATCATCCGATGTTCATGGCGTTAAATCACCGTTAGAGAAAGTATTTATGGACGTCTGGGGCCCAATTAAGGTAACTGGTAAAAATGGGGAAAGGTTCTTTTTGTCCATTATTGATGGATTTTCTAAAAGGGTTGCTGTTTATCCTTTAGGGGATAAGTCTCAGGTTTTTGGTGTATTCGAGAGACACATTGCACGGGCAGAACGTAGTTTGAATAAAAAATTGAAAGCTATTCGTACGGATAATGGTTCCGAATTTGTAAATGACAATTTCAAATCATTTTGTAGTAAAAATGGAGTTGTTCATGAGTTAACTAACACGTTCACACCTGAGCAAAATGGGTTAAGTGAGCGGTTTAATCAAACTTCTTTAAATTGTGTTAGAGCTATTATCACGGATAGTGGTTTGCCTTTTTCTTTCTGGCCCGATGCAATGTTGTATTTCGCGTACACTTGGAACCGTTTAATCCATAGGGGACAAACTAAGACTCCTTTTGAGTTATATACTGGGTTTAAACCATCCATAAGACACCTGAAGCCGTTTGGATTAATTTCGTATGTTGGGATCCCAAAACAGCATAGAGACCATAAGCTTGAACCTAAGGCTAAAAAGGGAGTACTAATAGGTTATTCATTAAAGACTAAGGGGTATAAAATTTGGTTGGAGGATGAGGATAAAATAGTTGAAACTATAAACGTAACGTTCTCTGATCAGCTATTTAGTAAATGCAGTGGAGCGGTGATGGGCACCTCACTGGAGGAATTGGACTTACTTCCGGAAAGTCCAGTTGATTGTCAAGTTTCCGATCCTGTTGACATTGTTTTCGGAGGTGAGCCCGATGATTCTAGTGACGAGCCCGTCGATGAAACTCCTGTAGATAAATCTTCTCTTAAACCTCTTTCTTCAATTACTTGGAATAGAAAACCCTTACCCAGAAAAATGAGTGACAGAGTTGACATCTTCTATTACCCGGACAACACTAAAACTAGATTGAGATCAATGAACGATGTCAAGCAATATTGTGATAAAAATAATTTAATTTTTGACTCTAATTTTTTTGATTTCTCTAGTAGTAATAAGTTCGAGGGGGTGGTTGATCAGGAAAACTCAGATAACCCAACTTCAAGTTTAACTCATAAAAAATCATGACTAGTTATCCCTATACCTAAAACATATAATCAGGCCGTTAAATCTTCAGAATGTATTGAATGGAAAAATGCCATGGATGATGAGATAAATAATATGAAAACTCGTAAAGTTTGGCATCTGGTTAATTTACCGGAGGGGAAAAAAGTCTTGGGAAATAGATGGGTATACGCCGTTAAAAGAGATGAGCTAGGAAACGTTGCCCGCTTTAAAGCGAGGCTCGTGGCCCAGGGCTTTCATCAGATAAAGGGGGACACTTATGACGAGACGTTTTCACCCGTCGTTAATTTCTCAGTAATACGTTTCTTTTTTTCATTATTGGTCTCATGTTATAAATGGCATAATGTTCAATGCGATATAAAATGTGCTTATCTTTATGCACCTTTAAAGGAAGAAATTTATATGTCTCAGCCAAAAGGATATGTTGTAAAGGGAGGGGAAAATCTTGTTTGTAAACTAGACAAAGCGTTATATGGCCTTCATCAAAGTGGTCGGCTCTGGTATTATGAGTTAAATAAAGTACTATTAGATTTAGGGTTTAATAAATTTAACTGGTGTAATTGTTCATATTATTTTGAAAATTATATTGTTTTATTAGTTTATGTAGATGATTTAGTTTTGTTTGGTAAAAATCAGTTTCAAATAGATAAAATTCTTAATTTATTAAAATGTAAATTTGATATAAAAATTTTAGGTAAAACCAAGAAATTACTTGGTGTAGAATTTAATTATGAAAATGATTCAGTACAAATTTTTCAGGAATTATATATTAATGAAGTGTATGACAGGTTTAAGTCGTTTAACATCCCTTTCTGCTCATTACCTATTGTAAAAGGCATTAAGTATTCGAAAAAAGATTGTCCTACTAATCAAAATGAAATTGATGAAATGTCTAAATTTCCATATCGGAATATCTTAGGATGTTTATCTTTCATTGCAAACAGGACACGACCTGATATTGCCTACGCAGTTAATATATTCAGTCAATTTCAAAATTCACCGGGGTTTAATCATTGGAATGGGTTAATTAAATTACTTGGGTATGTTTCGTGTACTCGAGATTTGAAATTAAATTTGAATTGTTTTAATCCATGTTTAACTGCTTTCTCTGACGCTGATTTCGCGATGAATAGAGATGACTTCGTATCAATGGGGGGACAAATTTTATTTTTGGATAATAGCCCTATTTCTTGGAAAACCTTTAAGCAAAAAAGTGTTTGCCTTTCAACCATGGAAAGTGAATTTGTATCCATGTGTGACGGGGTTAAAGAATTAATGTGGTTTGATAATATATTACGAGATTGTATTGATTTTAAATTAATTGCTATTTCATATGAACCACCAATACTTTTTGCTGATAACCAAGCAGCTATTAATTTTACGAGGTCTCCTATAGAGAATAACAAATCTAAACATATTAATGTAAAATTATTTTTCATCCGTGAATGGCTATTTGAGGAACGGTTTGATTTAAAATATGTAAATACTAAAAATAACTTTGCCGATCCCTTCACAAAGCCCCTTACTAAGGGTGATATGTCTAAGTTTGTAAATAAGGTATTTATTAAGTAAATGTATATAGAGTAAATTTAAATTTTTTTTGAACGTATAATATATATTTGAATTTTTTTTTAAACTGAAAAAATGGTTTTTTTAGAGGGATATGTATGCATTTTCTTGGTGGATTTTTCCTACGTTTTCCATTGTGTAGTGATGTATAGTTTAGTTTAACTTTTGTATGAGAGAAATTCGTAGCGCTACGTGTAATTGGTTATGTGTATGTTATGTAAATGTTTCATATATTTGTGAATATCATCGTTTTCTTTTTTTGACAATGGGGAATGGGGGAAAAAAAGGTTTCCTTGAAATGCTGTGCATATTTGCTCTGTATTAATATCTTGTTCTTTCTTTTAGTAGATATGTATAGAATATTGATAGTGCTACTTTTTTTTGAAAGTGTGAGTTGGACTTGTGGACTCTTGATCTTATGATTTACGAGATTGACAAACCTTGTAGCTTTGTGTGAAGTATATTCTGTAGAGGACATATGTGAATTTCTCATCAAGTCACTAAATATTCAAGGAATTTTTTTATTTCTTTTCTAATAAAGTTTATATTGTAATTGCTGACGTTTGTGTTTGTCGAATCAAAACGGTGGGGGGCCTTGTTGTAAAATTTATACCCTTTCCGTGTTGATTCTCAAATTTAAATTTAAATTCATTTACTACTTAAATATAATTTAAACTCACTTTATAACCTTTAAAGTTTAAGTTATTAATTAAATGAATTATAGCGTTTAGTGCTATTTTCTCTTTTGATACTGCCATTTGGGTTAAAGATATATTAAAATTAAAAAGCTTAATGATAATTACTTTTAATTAAAAATTATATTCCTTATTAATAAATTTATGTTTAAGTCATTTGAAATAACTTTAATTACTTACCTCATATTTAAAAGCATATTTTATTAAAATTAACTTAAAGAAAAATATGTTTAAATCCTTTTACGGATTGTTCTTTTCGCTATTTAGCGAGGAGATGTAATATTTTTTCAACTGCAGAGTCTCTTTGCTAAGCCCATAGATGGCGGCTGACTCGCAGCGTCGTGTTGCTATAGTTATGGGAGGCGTTCCTATTCTACAGCATCTAGTAGCTGTTACTTTGAATCCGTTTCGTGACTATAAAAAGGAGGTAGGAAATATGTAATCAGTCTCTTAAGCTCTGAAGCCCTTAATCTTTTAAGCTTTTATGTTTTTTCAGTTTAGCTCAAAGTCATGAGCTGGTATTTCGATATAATTATAAACTGTTTAGTTTTATTATGATTGTAAATTACGTTTTTGTGACTTGTTCGTTTAGTGAAAAGTAGCTTTCTATTTGAACTCAGTATGGCAGTATTTTTAAGGGTATTTAACCATTCGTCAGCAACCTTTCTAAAATTGTTTCAGCTGATTTAATGTTATTCATCATTTTGTTTCAACTTTAATAAACTGTTTTAATTGAACTTTTGTCTTCAATGAATGCCACATATATTTATCTTCTTTATAGCTTTTTAGAGCTGAGCAACTATCATTTCACTGCACTGCTAACTCTGCTAACTTGATATATGTGGAAATTGTTTTTTTCACAATAACTTACCGGAAGTGACGCGCATCGCCACTTCCCGATAAAAGTTCTGGAACATTCTTTCGGATTCTAGAAGGAATCCCCTAGCTGCCTCCCCTCTTTTCGAGCGGGAAACACGAAGAAACGATGAGGGAAAAATGGCTGCCCGGTGAAAATGAAAAAAACAGTGGCGCGTTTATTTAAAATGCGAAAAATCGCTGCATTAAAAATTTGAAGTTAAATCCCGATATTATTAACGTATATGGATGGGGAATATCTCATTTTAAAGGTAATGATTAATAGATTACTCCGGTATCGATGTCATTACCGAGATATCGACCAAAAGTATTTTATTTTTGAATCTAAAAAGGAAAGTAAAATGTTAGGAAATAGTTAAATTTGACTGTTTGCAACATCGTTTAATTAAATTTTGAGCGATGTAGTGTTTTCTCTAAATACGAAATTATTTTAGTACTCATTTTTACCGGAGTCACGATGTTTTATGATCGATTGTTATCCATAATAATGTAAATTGTCTATTTTCTTTATTTTTTAACGATGTTTACGTTATGAAATTTTAAGAAAAATGTTACTATTAAACCGATGTGTAACATTTACCCCCCCCTTTTGGAAAAAAAATGCTAGGGCACCCATTGTAAACAATGAAAGGTACTATATACGGAAAGTGCGGCACCGTAAATTGTAAATTTTGGACGGAATATTGTAGACAGTTCCAGAGAGAGCTAAGCGAGGTAAATACAACAATCTTTGGTATGAACGAAATTAAAACAATAGTAAAATAAAAACAATTGTAAATATAAAATATGATAATAAATAGTGTTACTATTATGTTAAAATAATTGTATAAATGAGGTATATAAAAAATATATATAATGAGTAAATATGAAAACAATTGCACAACACAACATCAATGTATAATATAAGTATAATATGATTATTAAAATAATAAGAGATAAATATTAAACACAAACATTTCACTGAACCAGGAGTTGGTGAGCCAGATGTATTATTTAATAGCTCAAGTTGCCATCTCATTCATCCATGGATTAACACAATTGGGTAGGGAGAATTCAAAAAAAAAAAAATGGGAAAGAAGCAAAGAAAAAATAATTTATTATTATGAAAAAAGTTATTTAATTATTGCACAGATCATCAGTGTTATGCAGCAATTTTTGATCAAGTAAGCTTACTATAAACAGGACTTTTACATGAGCTCATATTTATATAAGTTTTTTTTTTTTTTTTTTGTAAATTTGAAGATATTAATTTGATTTTCTGATCTATCATCCCTAGGAATTCATAGTGGAGTTTCCGGACGTGCCGATGACACTGCAAAGAGGCTCGGCTTGAACAAGTCCTTAAAAAAAAATTCTCTTAACCATCCATAAGGGAGATTTTAAATGTGAATATCAAGATAAAACAAAGTTTGTATAGTATCTATTTTTAGACATTCATGTGAGTAACCTAGCCACAGATTTACGCCTATCTAAGATAGACCACAAGACTACAAATGTGTACGTCTCTATCGACTAATATGTACTGTTGGTGAAATGTCTAACTATACTTTATAAATATTCTTTCTATGCATAGAATAAAAATAATAATAAAATAAAACAAATGTTTCCTATGTTGTTGCCTGTACTTTACGTTGATGCTGCATTCTAGATTGTATGTTTCCAATACACCTGAAGTTATGGCAGGAAACAGGTAAGAACAAAATTATTATTATTAATAATAATTTTTTTTTTTTTTTTTTTTTTTTTTTTTTTTAGTTATATTGTATAGTTTAATGAAATTTCACTGGTTCCACTCCTCCGGACCAGCCTGCAAGAAGTAGAGATAGAAACTGTTCTGCAGTAACAGTGTCTTCCACCTAATCATCTGTATATTAATTTTGTGATGTGATTTAATAAAGTTGTTTGAATAGTCATCGAGTTAATTTATTTTTTCATTACACTGAGTACACCTGTCCATAAACCAAAATTCTCAAGTGAGTTGTTTGAGAAAAGAAATTTTAACCACTGATGATTTTACTGTTTAGTGTTATTACCTATATCATTGCACAAATACATCATATAATATATTGCACTTTGCCTTTTAATAGCTCCTTTATCTCCAGCATAGAGCATGTATATGTCTCCACCCGAACACCATGAAATGAACAAGAGATTTATATCTATATACAATTGCAAATTTGAGCCAAAAACACCCAAAAAAAATTGTAAAATACCTGCCCCACACGGAAACAAAAACGAGAAGAAAAATGTTATTTCCCTTTGTATAATTTACATACATTAACCTTAATCAATTTTGCACTATCATCGTTAGCATCCTGAATTAGATAATTATTATTCCTATATTTCCTGATGACCTTGAATGGACCTGAGTATTTAGGGCCAAAAGTAGATGGAGGAATGAATTGTTTGAGGTAGACTATGTCATCTAGCTGAAAAATACGATCCGGACCCCCCTTAAAAATTTTTCATGTGTATCAAAATAATTTTGTTCATTCTGCTTGACCATTTTTTTGCGTCTTTTGGAAATGCTCTCTTTGTCTTAGTAGATACTCCGAGGGTTGTTCCACAAAATTTGGTGGACTAAAAATTTGAATTGGAAGATTCAAATCTCTTCCGAAAAACAATTGTGCTGGTGTAAAATTTGTAACTGCATGTTTTGAATTGTTATAAGGTAATACAAAAAATGGTAATCTCTCGGACCATTCTATAACTTGATCAGAGAGTGCAGCTACTGATTGTTTGAGACTACGGTGAATGCGTTCCAGAAGACCATTAGATCTGGGAAAATAGATAGATGTATTACGATGTTCTATATTTAGAGATTTTAAGTAGTCATCAAAGTCCTGTGATTGGAAATTTTTTGCATTATCTGACAAAATAATTTTAGGTATGCCATATCTAGAAAAATAATTATTTAAAGTTTTGATTATAGAATGAGAGGTTACATTGGGTAGTGGAACTGCCTCAAGAAAACGAGAATGATGGTCGACAATTGTCAAAATAAAAAATTTGCCATCAAGCGACCTGGGTAATTTTCCTACAACATCAATGGCTATCATTTCACCAGGAGCTAAGTTAGATTTCGATATCATTTTAGGTTTGGTGTCTGTGGGTTTTGATTTATTAATTAGACATTGATGACATTCATTGCAAAATTTCTGAACTTGTTGAAACATACTTTTCCAAAAATACATCCTCTTCAAAATATCGTAAGTTTTTACTGCACCAAAGTGTGGTTGATGTGCAATAGCTATGGCATCGTTTTGTAATGACGGTGGTAGTATTATTTTAGGAGGATTATCGGATTCATCTATTTTTGTTTTGTACATTAATAAATTGTTGTCTTTGTTAATGATGTAATTTGGAAGGATTGGTTTATTGTCTTAATCTTTTTTCTAATTTCCATAAGTTTTTTGTCCTGCAATTGGTGTTTTAGGATATTTTGAAAAGAAAGCAACTGGTCCCCTGGAGCAAAAATATATTTAAAGCATTAACCCTCAGATTATCATCTGCATTGTCATAAACTCGGGAAAGAAAATCAGCTGGGTTATTCATGCCTGGAATATGTTCCATTGTGTAATTGAAAGATTGTAAATACATTAGCCATCTCGATATAATATCAGGTAGTTTACTTAAATTTAAGTGATATGTTAAAGCTTTAGCATCTGTCAAAATTTTAAAGTGCCTGCCATAGAGGTGTTCATGAAAATACTTGACTGAAGCATAAATAGCAAATAATTCTCTTTTAATTGAAGGATACTTTGATTCTGATGTTGAAAGAAGTTTTGAAAAAAATTGAATTGGGTAAAAGATATTATTATCCCTCTGCATTAGTATGCCACAGATTGCATGCTTTGATGCGTCTGTGACTAGGTAGAGATCCTTATTGTTGTCAATGTTTTTGATGGTGGGGTTAGAAAGAAGAATGTCTTGTATTTTCATGAGGGCATCTTGGCAGTCCTTGTTCCAGAAAAATTTTACATGTTTTTTGGTGAGATTAATAATTGGTTTCAAAATTTCAGCAAAGTTAAAAATAAGTGGGCGGAAATAATTAACCATCCCAAGAAATGATTGTACTTGCTTTACATTGGTAGGTATTGGAAAACTTTTTATTTTATGTACATTTTCGGGTGAAGGTGAATAATCATTTTGATTGATGTTAAAACCTAAATAAGTGATGTTTGTTTTACATAATTGTAATTTTGCTGGATCTAAAGTTAAATTAAATTCTCTGAGTTTATGAAATACTTTTTGAAGCCAAAAGAGCATTTCCTCCATATCGTTTGCAGCCACAATGATATCATCTAAAAAGTACTGAATGTTATTCCCTTTAATCCCCTCAAGACATTTATTAATTAAAGTGTGAAAGTATGAAGTACTGTTCACTAATCCAAAAGGCAAACGACATGGTTGAAAATTACCGAATTCTGCGGAAAAAGCCAGTAGATGTTTGTCCTGTTCTTTTAATTGTATCTGAAAAAATGCTGCTTTTAAATCAAGTACTGAATATAGTTTTTTTCCTGAAATGTTTTGAATTATGTCATTTATTTTAGGAAGGCAAATTTTATAGGATTCTGTAATGCTGTTTAAAAGACGGTAATCGATGCACATTCTGAATTTTAAATTATCTGTGGAATCGTTAGGGAGAGATTTTTTTTTAACAAAAATAACAGGAAAACAATAGTTTGATGATGACTTTTCAATAATGCCAGCCTCAAGGAGTTGTGTAATTTCCTTTCTCGCGAATTCTTTAGCAATCTTTGGTATGGGATATGGTTTGGTTTGTAGAGCAAAATCGTGTAGAAGTTTAAATTGTGGTATCACCTTGTCAGTGCTACCTAAAGTTTTGTATGAGGTGGAAAAAACATGAAAATTGGACATTAACAAATTTAGTAGTCTAGTTTTATCGTTAGGAGGTAAGTGATCTAAATTAAAATTTTCTGGTGTAAGTTCATTTTTTCTGAGTTTTAAGATTTCATCTGTGTTTAAGGCATTTATTTGATAAGTGGGATCTTCGTAGTTATAGTTGATATCTTCGTCCTCAATGGTTTCAATTTTACCTAATTTAGTGTTTTTTCTGATGTATACGTTAGATTCTGAAGGATTGTGGGCATAAATAAAAATGAGTTTTTCGTTTAAATGGATACTTTCATTGATCTGTAAATTAAGTTTAGTTTTGATTGGAGTAAAGAGAAGATTTTTTGCTTGTGAATTGATTTCTGGAACTTTTAGAGCAACAATTTTAGATTGATGGGGATTGATTTTTACAACTTTAAGAGAATTAACAAATTTTTTGATAGAGTTTTTATTACTGTCTTGCATGCTTAAATTAGGGTTATTATGATGTGTGGTAGGAATTGAATTTGGCGTTTTGTTTTCATAAGGAAGAACAATGTTATCTACAATTAAACTTTTGTTGGCTGAGTCAAGTAATATTTTATTCCTGTTAAGGAAATCGTATCCCAAGACAAAATCATAATTGGAAGACCAATTTGAATTTGTGACAAAAAAAAACGTTCGAAAACCATTTGTGTGAAATCTTAAATTTCAAATTGACAGTTGAGTAGTATGGTATTACAGTATTATCAATAGTTTTTATGTTGACTGAACGTGATAAAAAATTTAGCTTTATATGTTCCCTTAGACCCTCAATTACGTGTGGTTGAACTAAACTCAAATTTGCCCCTGTGTCGATTAATCCGTTAAAAGAAAAACCCCCTATGTTAATTGTGATTATCGGTAAACTAGCCTCTATATCGTTAACTGAAAAAACACTTCTATGATTTTGCTCTGTATTTCGATGTCATTGTTGGTTTCTCTTGTAGTATGGTCTTGTTCGATTTTTAAAGTTGTTTTGATGATTCCCCCTATGCCTATAGTTGTTTTGATTTGAAGCGTTGTTTTGTGGGATGTTTCTGGAGGTGCCTGGGAATTTATAACAGTCAGTCGTCAAATGTTCTCTTCCGCAAATGTGGCAAGAGACCTTTTTAAGCTTTTCAACCGTTTCCGTAAGTTCTTTGATTTTTTGTGCGTTTTCTATCTGTAGTTTTAATAGAAGTTGCATATCTGATTCTTGAGTGATGTTCGCTATTGACCCAGCCCCCTCTGAGCTATCTAGAGCTCTTTCAATATTTTTTGCAATCCTGACCGCTGACTCGAAGTCTGATGGACCCTGTTTGGTGAGTTCAAATTTAATGTCCGATCTCAAAGCCTCTAAAAATTTTGAAAAGATCATGCCATGTTGGATGTCGATGATCTGTGGGGCATTATCTGGGTTAGGGACGATTTTGTTAACTAATAATTTTATTTCATCTGCTAGATCTGTCACATTCTGGCCGGGTTTTTGCTTGATCGAGGAAAAACGAGTTTGCAATTCGTGGTGAGATATGGGTCTGTCAAATTTACTTCTCAATAAATGTATTAGAGTGTTGAAAGAATTTTCCTGTGCCGCTGAAGGGTCATTATTTAGGAAATCAAGGGCTTTTCCAGTACATTTTGATCGTAAAATAACCGTTCGCATATTGTTTCCCCAGTTAGCGTGATTAGCTATGTCTGAAATTTGGCGAATAAAATTATTCACACTTTCAGTCTTTTCCCCCCCAAACTTATCAATGGTGGCGATAAGATTGTTCATTTTAACTGAATATGGGGTTTTAAAATTAAATATCAATCAGAGAAATGGAGAGAAAAAATAATTTTTGACGACCCTATGCTTAGAAAATTTTTTTCAAGAGAAACTTAAATATAGTCTTCAAATTATCAAATGCAAACAAAACAGACCAAAAAAAAAAATTGCGATGCTGCAATATCAAACTAAAATAATGCTTTTCCTTAACCCCCCAAATACTATGACAAATAGTAAATATCAAAAATTTTATATCTATAAGATACTCATTGAATCAGAATAATACCTCACAAAAAAATATATACCATAAATGTAAACAATAAATATAAAATCAAATGTAAAAGAACGATGTTTGTATTTAAATAAATAAAAGGATAAAGAGGAATTTTTTATATCTGTACCTTGATCTAGTACTAAAACCTAAATAACCAACAAATATACCCCTCAAAAGTGCAAATTTAGTATATAACTTAAAGAAACATTGAAAAGAAATCTCATTAAAATCAAAAATACATTCCCCAATATTTGCATAAATAGAGAAATCTGAGATTGTAGGTATATTTTAAATTGATTTTTACCGTACCAAAAAAAAAATATATATATATGTATAATACTGTTAAATTATTTGCACAATAAATAAATAAATAAATAAATAAATAAATAGATGAATAAATAAATAAATAGATAAATAAATAAATAAAAAAAATTGAATAAAACACTATCTCAATGATATGCAAGGAAATGTTATGTTTATATTTTATTTATTCAAACCCTTGCCAAAATAAATTATTTGTGAAATTATCACTCTCTTGGTCATCTGTGTCCGGATGGAGCTTAAAGTCACCAGAGATTTAAAAAGTGCCACATAAATATTGCAGAGCAATCTATATTACCCATTTAATGAAATTAAGTTCATTAGATTTTAAGTATTCCACATTAAGATATTGAACAATGTATGATCAAACACAACCCAAATGTTTTCATAAAATGTATTTTTCTTTGGATGGTGTTTGATAGATAAAATAAAGAAATATAACCATAGATGAAGGAGATGGTACTATATGAAAAGAGAAAAAAAAAATCTGTCATCGGATCATTAATGCGTTTTTTTTTTTTTTTTTTTTTTTTGAAATTAAGCTAATAACCTCCGGTTCTGAACCTATTTAAATTTACTAAGTTTCGGAGTGGCACCATAATGTAAAACTTTTGTTTTAAATTTTGTGAAACTTTATATTAAATCTGAACACTTTCCATTAGGATAAGAATTAAAAATAAATATTGCTACAATTGTAAAGATTAACACTGTAAATTCTCTAAAATAAAGTACTTTAAGATGTTGAATTTAAGTCTAATTGTGATCGTATCATATTAATCAAATTAAATTTAGGTAAGTGTAAGCCTTGGCACTCAGAGACTTCTTTAAAACTGAACATGCACTTTAAATAAATCTATATTTAAATGAGCAATTCTTAATGGCCGTAGCTTAAAAATAAAAGTGGTAGTACGAAATGTTGATGAATTGATTGATCCGATGACGATAAGCACATCTGAAACTTGAGCTATAATAGAAAAAGGAATAATGAAAAAATGGACTCACCCAACTTCATGAACACAAAGATAAGACAGGTACGTGATGAAAACACATTTTAATAGAAGACACCAAACATATAGAATACACTTTCTGCAACCTGGCCAGATACACACTTCACTGAATTAAACACATAAAGAGAGAAAATACTATTTTTTCACATATGAAATTTGGCACGGACATCATTTATTTTAGATATCAAGAAAATCATTTATTTTAGATATGCACAGATTATTTATCTCGCGAGAATTGCGAGTGGTAGATGTTGCACTGCCGTGAAGCTAAATATTGTACCAGACTGTGGTATGGGACGGAAATAAAATCGCACTAAAGTACTTCTGTTCCTATAAGTTCATTATATAAGTCACTACATCTACGTTCGTAAAGAAAAACCGTTGAGTTTACCGTTGTAACCTGGCTATTTGCTGAAGGAACTGAAGGTCCTTGGTAAAGCATGGATCTTAAGCGAGAATCCCAAAAAAAGTTATCTCATTTTTATTTACTGACGAAGATCAAATTGAGATAGCATCAAGTTGACGTTTTCATTTTTCTTGTTCCAATTCGTAATTTTCATATGCTCTTGTAATATTCTGTATTCAATCAAAGTACATTTTGCTATCTTATAATTTTGTCCTAATCCTCCTATTCCAGGCCGGAGGAAAGAACTCGTTGGCTTTCTCGGTGACTTATAGACAAATGGCGACTGGCTTCTAACGCAAAATGGCGAAGCAGCTATTCCATCTCCATAAAATTCTTTCGTTGCTAAGGAAATTTTCTGGTAATTTAGTATTGATGAACAAGAAACGTTCTATGCTCCAATGCACTGCGTTACTCCATGCATATTGCAGATATTCGATGAAATGGAAGTTGGAGATCGTAAAAAAAATCGTACGAGTACTGGTAATCAGTGGATGCCGGCTCCGAGACCGCGGCAAAATAATGCCCGGCTCTTCACCGACACGACCACCACCTTCGCTGCTCTCCCTGAATCTGCCTAACCGAACTTTTTGGCAGCCGAATTTTGAAGCCGCGCGCCGTAATCAGCCAATCAGCTTCGCGAACTTATGTTGTAAAATTTATACCCTTTCCGTGTTGATTCTCAAATTTAAATTTAAATTCATTTACTACTTAAATATAATTTAAACTCACTTTATAACCTTTAAAGTTTAAGTTATTAATTAAATGAATTATAGCGTTTAGTGCTATTTTCTCTTTTGATACTGCCATTTGGGTTAAAGATATATTAAAATTAAAAAGCTTAATGATAATTACTTTTAATTAAAAATTATATTCCTTATTAATAAATTTATGTTTAAGTCATTTGAAATAACTTTAATTACTTACCTCATATTTAAAAGCATATTTTATTAAAATTAACTTAAAGAAAAATATGTTTAAATCCTTTTACGGATTGTTCTTTTCGCTATTTAGCGAGGAGATGTAATATTTTTTCAACTGCAGAGTCTCTTTGCTAAGCCCATAGATGGCGGCTGACTCGCAGCGTCGTGTTGCTATAGTTATGGGAGGCGTTCCTATTCTACAGCATCTAGTAGCTGTTACTTTGAATCCGTTTCGTGACTATAAAAAGGAGGTAGGAAATATGTAATCAGTCTCTTAAGCTCTGAAGCCCTTAATCTTTTAAGCTTTTATGTTTTTTCAGTTTAGCTCAAAGTCATGAGCTGGTATTTCGATATAATTATAAACTGTTTAGTTTTATTATGATTGTAAATTACGTTTTTGTGACTTGTTCGTTTAGTGAAAAGTAGCTTTCTATTTGAACTCAGTATGGCAGTATTTTTAAGGGTATTTAACCATTCGTCAGCAACCTTTCTAAAATTGTTTCAGCTGATTTAATGTTATTCATCATTTTGTTTCAACTTTAATAAACTGTTTTAATTGAACTTTTGTCTTCAATGAATGCCACATATATTTATCTTCTTTATAGCTTTTTAGAGCTGAGCAACTATCATTTCACTGCACTGCTAACTCTGCTAACTTGATATATGTGGAAATTGTTTTTTTCACAATAAGCGGTTATGGGCGATTTGGCTCGTTGTCAGCTCATAGCATTAAAATTTTGATAATAGTTTTTATGGCATTCTAAGTGTTTGAAGATAAGAAATTGAAATGGCAGTAAGTTTAAACCCCACGATTGAAAAATTACGGATGAATAATTATACTACGTGGGTCAAGGACATTAAATTTATTTTAATTGAAAGAAACTGCTGGAATATAATATGTAAGAACGAAATACTGCCTGTTGAAGATGCTGAGGCCGGAATAACTTCAAAACAAGTGGAGGATTTTAAATCTCGTAGTCGAGTTGCATTATCAACAATATATTTGAATACATCGCCTGAAGTCAGAAGCATTATTGAAAATTGTGATTGTGCTATTGATGCCTGGGAGACTTTGAAGAAGACCTTTATATCAGACTCAAGAGCTCATCATATGGGACTGTTTACAGAGTTCATTAATTGTAGAATGTCTGAGAATGAAACGGTGAATTCTTTCGTAACCCGGTTATCAAGAATACTGGACCAGCTGCGTGAAATTGGTCATGCTATGGAGGATGTGTACTGCTGTTTTCAGCTCTTGCAACACCTACCATCCAAGTTTGAATCTGCAGTGCAATATTTGTTGCGTTGGAAGAACGACCAGTTCAAGTTCCAGAATATTGTGTCCGAGTTAACAGCGGAGGAATCGCGTCTACAGCTTCGTGAGGGTGATATTAAGAAAGATGCCAATAACAGTGTTCAGATACAGAACGTCCAGCACAAAGGTAAAAAACCTTTAACTTGTTTTAAGTGTGGCCGTATTGGCCACTTTAAGAAAAACTGTTTTTTGAATAGTAATGTTAAATTTAAACCTAGAAATTTAAAGTATAACTCCAACGGTCGTGACAAATGCAAATCTCCCCCCTCCTACTACATAGCTCAAGCTAACTTTAGTAATTTAAGTGATGATGACAGCTTTATTTTTGATACTGCTGCTTCAAATCATTTTCTAAGAAATTTAGATCTTTTTGAGCATTATACTCCTGTGGAGGGAGAGGAGCTTTTTGTCGCGATCGATGGTATTAGTTTTCCTATTACTGCTAAAGGAACTGTTAAGTTGGATTTTGGTAAAAATGTATTGTATTTAAAAGATGTGTTATATTCCCCAAAGTTACGGAAAAATTTAATATCAGGTCCTAAATTAGATGTGAACGGTGCCACATACACTGGCGGTAAGGGTCGAGTGTCGGTGTTCGGTAAAGATAAAAGACATATTTTTACTGCTAAAATTAAAGACGGTGTTTACTATTTATATCCTAATGTTTCTAAAGTTAAAAAGGGGAGTAAAGTGAATGGGGGGCACCCAGAAAATCCTTCAGTTTCTCTTGCAAAAGTTAATGAAATTGGGTATTGGCATGCTCGTTTTGGGCATGTAGGTCCTGATACTATTGTAAATACTAGCAAGAAGAACGGGGTGAGGGGCCTTCCTAAACTTAAGTTTAAGAAATTTTTTTGTGAACCTTGTAGGATTAGTAAACAAAACCGTGTGTCTTTTAAATCATCCGATGTTCATGGCGTTAAATCACCGTTAGAGAAAGTATTTATGGACGTCTGGGGCCCAATTAAGGTAACTGGTTAAAATGGGGAAAGGTTCTTTTTGTCCATTATTGATGGATTTTCTAAAAGGGTTGCTGTTTATCCTTTAGGGGATAAGTCTCAGGTTTTTGGTGTATTCGAGAGACACATTGCACGGGCAGAACGTAGTTTGAATAAAAAATTGAAAGCTATTCGTACGGATAATGATTCCGAATTTGTAAATGACAATTTCAAATCATTTTGTAGTAAAAATGGAGTTGTTCATGAGTTAACTAACACGTTCACACCTGAGCAAAATGGGTTAAGTGAGCGGTTTAATCAAACTTCTTTAAATTGTGTTAGAGCTATTATCACGGATAGTGGTTTGCCTTTTTCTTTCTGGCCCGATGCAATGTTGTATTTCGCGTACACTTGGAACCGTTTAATCCATAGGGGACAAACTAAGACTCCTTTTGAGTTATATACTGGGTTTAAACCATCCATAAGACACCTGAAGCCGTTTGGATTAATTTCGTATGTTGGGATCCCAAAACAGCATAGAGACCATAAGCTTGAACCTAAGGCTAAAAAGGGAGTACTAATAGGTTATTCATTAAAGACTAAGGGGTATAAAATTTGGTTGGAGGATGAGGATAAAATAGTTGAAACTATAAACGTAACGTTCTCTGATCAGCTATTTAGCAAATGCAGTGGAGCGGTGATGGGCACCTCACTGGAGGAATTGGACTTACTTCCGGAAAGTCCAGTTGATTGTCAAGTTTCCGATCCTGTTGACATTGTTTTCGGAGGTGAGCCCGATGATTCTAGTGACGAGCCCGTCGATGAAACTCCTGTAGATAAATCTTCTCTTAAACCTCTTTCTTCAATTACTTGGAATAGAAAACCCGTACCCAGAAAAATGAGTGACAGAGTTGACATCTTCTATTACCCGGACAACACTAAAACTAGATTGAGATCAATGAACGATGTCAAGCAATATTGTGATAAAAATAATTTAATTTTTGACTCTAATTTTTTTGATTTCTCTAGTAGTAATAAGTTCGAGGGGGTGGTTGATCAGGAAAACTCAGATAACCCAACTTCAAGTTTAACTCATAAAAAATCATGACTAGTTATCCCTATACCTAAAACATATAATCAGGCCGTTAAATCTTCAGAATGTATTGAATGGAAAAATGCCATGGATGATGAGATAAATAATATGAAAACTCGTAAAGTTTGGCATCTGGTTAATTTACCGGAGGGGAAAAAAGTCTTGGGAAATAGATGGGTATACGCCGTTAAAAGAGATGAGCTAGGAAACGTTGCCCGCTTTAAAGCGAGGCTCGTGGCCCAGGGCTTTCATCAGATAAAGGGGGACACTTATGACGAGACGTTTTCACCCGTCGTTAATTTCTCAGTAATACGTTTCTTTTTTTCATTATTGGTCTCATGTTATAAATGGCATAATGTTCAATGCGATATAAAATGTGCTTATCTTTATGCACCTTTAAAGGAAGAAATTTATATGTCTCAGCCAAAAGGATATGTTGTAAAGGGAGGGGAAAATCTTGTTTGTAAACTAGACAAAGCGTTATATGGCCTTCATCAAAGTGGTCGGCTCTGGTATTATGAGTTAAATAAAGTACTATTAGATTTAGGGTTTAATAAATTTAACTGGTGTAATTGTTCATATTATTTTGAAAATTATATTGTTTTATTAGTTTATGTAGATGATTTAGTTTTGTTTGGTAAAAATCAGTTTCAAATAGATAAAATTCTTAATTTATTAAAATGTAAATTTGATATAAAAATTTTAGGTAAAACCAAGAAATTACTTGGTGTAGAATTTAATTATGAAAATGATTCAGTACAAATTTTTCAGGAATTATATATTAATGAAGTGTATGACAGGTTTAAGTCGTTTAACATCCCTTTCTGCTCATTACCTATTGTAAAAGGCATTAAGTATTCGAAAAAAGATTGTCCTACTAATCAAAATGAAATTGATGAAATGTCTAAATTTCCATATCGGAATATCTTAGGATGTTTATCTTTCATTGCAAACAGGACACGACCTGATATTGCCTACGCAGTTAATATATTCAGTCAATTTCAAAATTCACCGGGGTTTAATCATTGGAATGGGTTAATTAAATTACTTGGGTATGTTTCGTGTACTCGAGATTTGAAATTAAATTTGAATTGTTTTAATCCATGTTTAACTGCTTTCTCTGACGCTGATTTCGCGATGAATAGAGATGACTTCGTATCAATGGGGGGACAAATTTTATTTTTGGATAATAGCCCTATTTCTTGGAAAACCTTTAAGCAAAAAAGTGTTTGCCTTTCAACCATGGAAAGTGAATTTGTATCCATGTGTGACGGGGTTAAAGAATTAATGTGGTTTGATAATATATTACGAGATTGTATTGATTTTAAATTAATTGCTATTTCATATGAACCACCAATACTTTTTGCTGATAACCAAGCAGCTATTAATTTTACGAGGTCTCCTATAGAGAATAACAAATCTAAACATATTAATGTAAAATTATTTTTCATCCGTGAATGGCTATTTGAGGAACGGTTTGATTTAAAATATGTAAATACTAAAAATAACTTTGCCGATCCCTTCACAAAGCCCCTTACTAAGGGTGATATGTCTAAGTTTGTAAATAAGGTATTTATTAAGTAAATGTATATAGAGTAAATTTAAATTTTTTTTGAACGTATAATATATATTTGAATTTTTTTTTAAACTGAAAAAATGGTTTTTTTAGAGGGATATGTATGCATTTTCTTGGTGGATTTTTCCTACGTTTTCCATTGTGTAGTGATGTATAGTTTAGTTTAACTTTTGTATGAGAGAAATTCGTAGCGCTACGTGTAATTGGTTATGTGTATGTTATGTAAATGTTTCATATATTTGTGAATATCATCGTTTTCTTTTTTTGACAATGGGGAATGGGGGAAAAAAAGGTTTCCTTGAAATGCTGTGCATATTTGCTCTGTATTAATATCTTGTTCTTTCTTTTAGTAGATATGTATAGAATATTGATAGTGCTACTTTTTTTTGAAAGTGTGAGTTGGACTTGTGGACTCTTGATCTTATGATTTACGAGATTGACAAACCTTGTAGCTTTGTGTGAAGTATATTCTGTAGAGGACATATGTGAATTTCTCATCAAGTCACTAAATATTCAAGGAATTTTTTTATTTCTTTTCTAATAAAGTTTATATTGTAATTGCTGACGTTTGTGTTTGTCGAATCAACACGGTGGGGGGCCTTGTTGTAAAATTTATACCCTTTCCGTGTTGATTCTCAAATTTAAATTTAAATTCATTTACTACTTAAATATAATTTAAACTCACTTTATAACCTTTAAAGTTTAAGTTATTAATTAAATGAATTATAGCGTTTAGTGCTATTTTCTCTTTTGATACTGCCATTTGGGTTAAAGATATATTAAAATTAAAAAGCTTAATGATAATTACTTTTAATTAAAAATTATATTCCTTATTAATAAATTTATGTTTAAGTCATTTGAAATAACTTTAATTACTTACCTCATATTTAAAAGCATATTTTATTAAAATTAACTTAAAGAAAAATATGTTTAAATCCTTTTACGGATTGTTCTTTTCGCTATTTAGCGAGGAGATGTAATATTTTTTCAACTGCAGAGTCTCTTTGCTAAGCCCATAGATGGCGGCTGACTCGCAGCGTCGTGTTGCTATAGTTATGGGAGGCGTTCCTATTCTACAGCATCTAGTAGCTGTTACTTTGAATCCGTTTCGTGACTATAAAAAGGAGGTAGGAAATATGTAATCAGTCTCTTAAGCTCTGAAGCCCTTAATCTTTTAAGCTTTTATGTTTTTTCAGTTTAGCTCAAAGTCATGAGCTGGTATTTCGATATAATTATAAACTGTTTAGTTTTATTATGATTGTAAATTACGTTTTTGTGACTTGTTCGTTTAGTGAAAAGTAGCTTTCTATTTGAACTCAGTATGGCAGTATTTTTAAGGGTATTTAACCATTCGTCAGCAACCTTTCTAAAATTGTTTCAGCTGATTTAATGCTATTCATCATTTTGTTTCAACTTTAATAAACTGTTTTAATTGAACTTTTGTCTTCAATGAATGCCACATATATTTATCTTCTTTATAGCTTTTTAGAGCTGAGCAACTATCATTTCACTGCACTGCTAACTCTGCTAACTTGATATATGTGGAAATTGTTTTTTTCACAATAACTTACCGGAAGTGACGCGCATCGCCACTTCCCGATAAAAGTTCTGGAACATTCTTTCGGATTCTAGAAGGAATCCCCTAGCTGCCTCCCCTCTTTTCGAGCGGGAAACACGAAGAAACGATGAGGGAAAAATGGCTGCCCGGTGAAAATGAAAAAAACAGTGGCGCGTTTATTTAAAATGCGAAAAATCGCTGCATTAAAAATTTGAAGTTAAATCCCGATATTATTAACGTATATGGATGGGGAATATCTCATTTTAAAGGTAATGATTAATAGATTACTCCGGTATCGATGTCATTACCGAGATATCGACCAAAAGTATTTTATTTTTGAATCTAAAAAGGAAAGTAAAATGTTAGGAAATAGTTAAATTTGACTGTTTGCAACATCGTTTAATTAAATTTTGAGCGATGTAGTGTTTTCTCTAAATACGAAATTATTTTAGTACTCATTTTTACCGGAGTCACGATGTTTTATGATCGATTGTTATCCATAATAATGTAAATTGTCTATTTTCTTTATTTTTTAACGATGTTTACGTTATGAAATTTTAAGAAAAATGTTACTATTAAACCGATGTGTAACATTTACCCCCCCCCTTTTGGAAAAAAAATGCTAGGGCACCCATTGTAAACAATGAAAGGTACTATATACGGAAAGTGCGGCACCGTAAATTGTAAATTTTGGACGGAATATTGTAGACAGTTCCAGAGAGAGCTAAGCGAGGTAAATACAACAATCTTTGGTATGAACGAAATTAAAACAATAGTAAAATAAAAACAATTGTAAATATAAAATATGATAATAAATAGTGTTACTATTATGTTAAAATAATTGTATAAATGAGGTATATAAAAAATATATATAATGAGTAAATATGAAAACAATTGCACAACACAACATCAATGTATAATATAAGTATAATATGATTATTAAAATAATAAGAGATAAATATTAAACACAAACATTTCACTGAACCAGGAGTTGGTGAGCCAGATGTATTATTTAATAGCTCAAGTTGCCATCTCATTCATCCATGGATTAACACAATTGGGTAGGGAGAATTCAAAAAAAAAAAAAAATGGGAAAGAAGCAAAGAAAAAATAATTTATTATTATGAAAAAAGTTATTTAATTATTGCACAGATCATCAGTGTTATGCAGCAATTTTTGATCAAGTAAGCTTACTATAAACAGGACTTTTACATGAGCTCATATTTATATAAGTTTTTTTTTTTTTTTTTGTAAATTTGAAGATATTAATTTGATTTTCTGATCTATCATCCCTAGGAATTCATAGTGGAGTTTCCGGACGTGCCGATGACACTGCAAAGAGGCTCGGCTTGAACAAGTCCTTAAAAAAAAATTCTCTTAACCATCCATAAGGGAGATTTTAAATGTGAATATCAAGATAAAACAAAGTTTGTATAGTATCTATTTTTAGACATTCATGTGAGTAACCTAGCCACAGATTTACGCCTATCTAAGATAGACCACAAGACTACAAATGTGTACGTCTCTATCGACTAATATGTACTGTTGGTGAAATGTCTAACTATACTTTATAAATATTCTTTCTATGCATAGAATAAAAATAATAATAAAATAAAACAAATGTTTCCTATGTTGTTGCCTGTACTTTACGTTGATGCTGCATTCTAGATTGTATGTTTCCAATACACCTGAAGTTATGGCAGGAAACAGGTAAGAACAAAATTATTATTATTAATAATAATTTTTTTTTTTTTTTTTTTTTTTTTTTTTTTTTTTTAAGTTATATTGTATAGTTTAATGAAATTTCACTGGTTCCACTCCTCCGGACCAGCCTGCAAGAAGTAGAGATAGAAACTGTTCTGCAGTAACAGTGTCTTCCACCTAATCATCTGTATATTAATTTTGTGATGTGATTTAATAAAGTTGTTTGAATAGTCATCGAGTTAATTTATTTTTTCATTACACTGAGTACACCTGTCCATAAACCAAAATTCTCAAGTGAGTTGTTTGAGAAAAGAAATTTTAACCACTGATGATTTTACTGTTTAGTGTTATTACCTATATCATTGCACAAATACATCATATAATATATTGCACTTTGCCTTTTAATAGCTCCTTTATCTCCAGCATAGAGCATGTATATGTCTCCACCCGAACACCATGAAATGAACAAGAGATTTATATCTATATACAATTGCAAATTTGAGCCAAAAACACCCAAAAAAAATTGTAAAATACCTGCCCCACACGGAAACAAAAACGAGAAGAAAAATGTTATTTCCCTTTGTATAATTTACATACATTAACCTTAATCAATTTTGCACTATCATCGTTAGCATCCTGAATTAGATAATTATTATTCCTATATTTCCTGATGACCTTGAATGGACCTGAGTATTTAGGGCCAAAAGTAGATGGAGGAATGAATTGTTTGAGGTAGACTATGTCATCTAGCTGAAAAATACGATCCGGACCCCCCTTAAAAATTTTTCATGTGTATCAAAATAATTTTGTTCATTCTGCTTGACCATTTTTTTGCGTCTTTTGGAAATGCTCTCTTTGTCTTAGTAGATACTCCGAGGGTTGTTCCACAAAATTTGGTGGACTAAAAATTTGAATTGGAAGATTCAAATCTCTTCCGAAAAACAATTGTGCTGGTGTAAAATTTGTAACTGCATGTTTTGAATTGTTATAAGGTAATACAAAAAATGGTAATCTCTCGGACCATTCTATAACTTGATCAGAGAGTGCAGCTACTGATTGTTTGAGACTACGGTGAATGCGTTCCAGAAGACCATTAGATCTGGGAAAATAGATAGATGTATTACGATGTTCTATATTTAGAGATTTTAAGTAGTCATCAAAGTCCTGTGATTGGAAATTTTTTGCATTATCTGACAAAATAATTTTAGGTATGCCATATCTAGAAAAATAATTATTTAAAGTTTTGATTATAGAATGAGAGGTTACATTGGGTAGTGGAACTGCCTCAAGAAAACGAGAATGATGGTCGACAATTGTCAAAATAAAAAATTTGCCATCAAGCGACCTGGGTAATTTTCCTACAACATCAATGGCTATCATTTCACCAGGAGCTAAGTTAGATTTCGATATCATTTTAGGTTTGGTGTCTGTGGGTTTTGATTTATTAATTAGACATTGATGACATTCATTGCAAAATTTCTGAACTTGTTGAAACATACTTTTCCAAAAATACATCCTCTTCAAAATATCGTAAGTTTTTACTGCACCAAAGTGTGGTTGATGTGCAATAGCTATGGCATCGTTTTGTAATGACGGTGGTAGTATTATTTTAGGAGGATTATCGGATTCATCTATTTTTGTTTTGTACATTAATAAATTGTTGTCTTTGTTAATGATGTAATTTGGAAGGATTGGTTTATTGTCTTAATCTTTTTTCTAATTTCCATAAGTTTTTTGTCCTGCAATTGGTGTTTTAGGATATTTTGAAAAGAAAGCAACTGGTCCCCTGGAGCAAAAATATATTTAAAGCATTAACCCTCAGATTATCATCTGCATTGTCATAAACTCGGGAAAGAAAATCAGCTGGGTTATTCATGCCTGGAATATGTTCCATTGTGTAATTGAAAGATTGTAAATACATTAGCCATCTCGATATAATATCAGGTAGTTTACTTAAATTTAAGTGATATGTTAAAGCTTTAGCATCTGTCAAAATTTTAAAGTGCCTGCCATAGAGGTGTTCATGAAAATACTTGACTGAAGCATAAATAGCAAATAATTCTCTTTTAATTGAAGGATACTTTGATTCTGATGTTGAAAGAAGTTTTGAAAAAAATTGAATTGGGTAAAAGATATTATTATCCCTCTGCATTAGTATGCCACAGATTGCATGCTTTGATGCGTCTGTGACTAGGTAGAGATCCTTATTGTTGTCAATGTTTTTGATGGTGGGGTTAGAAAGAAGAATGTCTTGTATTTTCATGAAGGCATCTTGGCAGTCCTTGTTCCAGAAAAATTTTACATGTTTTTTGGTGAGATTAATAATTGGTTTCAAAATTTCAGCAAAGTTAAAAATAAGTGGGCGGAAATAATTAACCATCCCAAGAAATGATTGTACTTGCTTTACATTGGTAGGTATTGGAAAACTTTTTATTTTATGTACATTTTCGGGTGAAGGTGAATAATCATTTTGATTGATGTTAAAACCTAAATAAGTGATGTTTGTTTTACATAATTGTAATTTTGCTGGATCTAAAGTTAAATTAAATTCTCTGAGTTTATGAAATACTTTTTGAAGCCAAAAGAGCATTTCCTCCATATCGTTTGCAGCCACAATGATATCATCTAAAAAGTACTGAATGTTATTCCCTTTAATCCCCTCAAGACATTTATTAATTAAAGTGTGAAAGTATGAAGTACTGTTCACTAATCCAAAAGGCAAACGACATGGTTGAAAATTACCGAATTCTGCGGAAAAAGCCAGTAGATGTTTGTCCTGTTCTTTTAATTGTATCTGAAAAAATGCTGCTTTTAAATCAAGTACTGAATATAGTTTTTTTCCTGAAATGTTTTGAATTATGTCATTTATTTTAGGAAGGCAAATTTTATAGGATTCTGTAATGCTGTTTAAAAGACGGTAATCGATGCACATTCTGAATTTTAAATTATCTGTGGAATCGTTAGGGAGAGATTTTTTTTTAACAAAAATAACAGGAAAACAATAGTTTGATGATGACTTTTCAATAATGCCAGCCTCAAGGAGTTGTGTAATTTCCTTTCTCGCGAATTCTTTAGCAATCTTTGGTATGGGATATGGTTTGGTTTGTAGAGCAAAATCGTGTAGAAGTTTAAATTGTGGTATCACCTTGTCAGTGCTACCTAAAGTTTTGTATGAGGTGGAAAAAACATGAAAATTGGACATTAACAAATTTAGTAGTCTAGTTTTATCGTTAGGAGGTAAGTGATCTAAATTAAAATTTTCTGGTGTAAGTTCATTTTTTCTGAGTTTTAAGATTTCATCTGTGTTTAAGGCATTTATTTGATAAGTGGGATCTTCGTAGTTATAGTTGATATCTTCGTCCTCAATGGTTTCAATTTTACCTAATTTAGTGTTTTTTCTGATGTATACGTTAGATTCTGAAGGATTGTGGGCATAAATAAAAATGAGTTTTTCGTTTAAATGGATACTTTCATTGATCTGTAAATTAAGTTTAGTTTTGATTGGAGTAAAGAGAAGATTTTTTGCTTGTGAATTGATTTCTGGAACTTTTAGAGCAACAATTTTAGATTGATGGGGATTGATTTTTACAACTTTAAGAGAATTAACAAATTTTTTGATAGAGTTTTTATTACTGTCTTGCATGCTTAAATTAGGGTTATTATGATGTGTGGTAGGAATTGAATTTGGCGTTTTGTTTTCATAAGGAAGAACAATGTTATCTACAATTAAACTTTTGTTGGCTGAGTCAAGTAATATTTTATTCCTGTTAAGGAAATCGTATCCCAAGATAAAATCATAATTGGAAGACCAATTTGAATTTGTGACAAAAAAAACGTTCGAAAACCATTTGTGTGAAATCTTAAATTTCAAATTGACAGTTGAGTAGTATGGTATTACAGTATTATCAATAGTTTTTATGTTGACTGAACGTGATAAAAAATTTAGCTTTATATGTTCCCTTAGACCCTCAATTACGTGTGGTTGAACTAAACTCAAATTTGCCCCTGTGCCAATAATCCGTTAAAAGAAAAACCCCCTATGTTAATTGTGATTATCGGTAAACTAGCCTCTATATCGTTAACTGAAAAAACACTTCTATGATTTTGCTCTGTATTTCGATGTCATTGTTGGTTTCTCTTGTAGTATGGTCTTGTTCGATTTTTAAAGTTGTTTTGATGATTCCCCCTATGCCTATAGTTGTTTTGATTTGAAGCGTTGTTTTGTGGGATGTTTCTGGAGGTGCCTGGGAATTTATAACAGTCAGTCGTCAAATGTTCTCTTCCGCAAATGTGGCAAGAGACCTTTTTAAGCTTTTCAACCGTTTCCGTAAGTTCTTTGATTTTTTGTGCGTTTTCTATCTGTAGTTTTAATAGAAGTTGCATATCTGATTCTTGAGTGATGTTCGCTATTGACCCAGCCCCCTCTGAGCTATCTAGAGCTCTTTCAATATTTTTTGCAATCCTGACCGCTGACTCGAAGTCTGATGGACCCTGTTTGGTGAGTTCAAATTTAATGTCCGATCTCAAAGCCTCTAAAAATTTTGAAAAGATCATGCCATGTTGGATGTCGATGATCTGTGGGGCATTATCTGTGTTAGGGACGATTTTGTTAACTAATAATTTTATTTCATCTGCTAGATCTGTCACATTCTGGCCGGGTTTTTGCTTGATCGAGGAAAAACGAGTTTGCAATTTGTGGTGAGATATGGGTCTGTCAAATTTACTTCTCAATAAATGTATTAGAGTGTTGAAAGAATTTTCCTGTGCCGCTGAAGGGTCATTATTTAGGAAATCAAGGGCTTTTCCAGTACATTTTGATCGTAAAATAACCGTTCGCATATTGTTTCCCCAGTTAGCGTGATTAGCTATGTCTGAAATTTGGCGAATAAAATTATTCACACTTTCAGTCTTTTCCCCCCCAAACTTATCAATGGTGGCGATAAGATTGTTCATTTTAACTGAATATGGGGTTTTAAAATTAAATATCAATCAGAGAAATGGAGAGAAAAAAAATTTTTTGACGACCCTATGCTTAGAAAATTTTTTTCAAGAGAAACTTAAATATAGTCTTCAAATTATCAAATGCAAACAAAACAGACCAAAAAAAAAATTGCGATGCTGCAATATCAAACTAAAATAATGCTTTTCCTTAACCCCCCAAATACTATGACAAATAGTAAATATCAAAAATTTTATATCTATAAGATACTCATTGAATCAGAATAATACCTCACAAAAAAATATATACCATAAATGTAAACAATAAATATAAAATCAAACGTAAAAGAACGATGTTTGTATTTAAATAAATAAAAGGATAAAAGAGGAATTTTTTATATCTGTACCTTGATCTAGTACTAAAACCTAAATAACCAACAAATATACCCCTCAAAAGTGCAAATTTAGTATATAACTTAAAGAAACATTGAAAAGAAATCTCATTAAAATCAAAAATACATTCCCCAATATTTGCATAAATAGAGAAATCTGAGATTGTAGGTATATTTTAAATTGATTTTTACCGTACCAAAAAAAAAATATATATATATGTATAATACTGTTAAATTATTTGCACAATAAATAAATAAATAAATAAATAAATAAATAGATGAATAAATAAATAAATAGATAAATAAATAAATAAAAATTGAATAAAACACTATCTCAATGATATGCAAGGAAATGTTATGTTTATATTTTATTTATTCAAACCCTTGCCAAAATAAATTATTTGTGAAATTATCACTCTTGGTCATCTGTGTCCGGATGGAGCTTAAAGTCACCAGAGATTTAAAAAGTGCCACATAAATATTGCAGAGCAATCTATATTACCCATTTAATGAAATTAAGTTCATTAGATTTTAAGTATTCCACATTAAGATATTGAACAATGTATGATCAAACACAACCCAAATGTTTTCATAAAATGTATTTTTCTTTGGATGGTGTTTGATAGATAAAATAAAGAAATATAACCATAGATGAAGGAGATGGTACTATATGAAAAGAGAAAAAAAAAAATCTGTCATCGGATCATTAATGCGTTTTTTTTTTTTTTTTTTTTTTTTTGAAATTAAGCTAATAACCTCCGGTTCTGAACCTATTTAAATTTACTAAGTTTCGGAGCGGCACCATAATGTAAAACTTTTGTTTTAAATTTTGTGAAACTTTATATTAAATCTGAACACTTTCCATTAGGATAAGAATTAAAAATAAATATTGCTACAATTGTAAAGATTAACACTGTAAATTCTCTAAAATAAAGTACTTTAAGATGTTGAATTTAAGTCTAATTGTGATCGTATCATATTAATCAAATTAAATTTAGGTAAGTGTAAGCCTCGGCACTCAGAGACTTCTTTAAAACTGAACATGCACTTTAAATAAATCTATATTTAAATGAGCAATTCTTAATGGCCGTAGCTTAAAAATAAAAGTGGTAGTACGAAATGTTGATGAATTGATTGATCCGATGACGATAAGCACATCTGAAACTTGAGCTATAATAGAAAAAGGAATAATGAAAAAATGGACTCACCCAACTTCATGAACACAAAGATAAGACAGGTACGTGATGAAAACACATTTTAATAGAAGACACCAAACATATAGAATACACTTTCTGCAACCTGGCCAGATACACACTTCACTGAATTAAACACATAAAGAGAGAAAATACTATTTTTTCACATATGAAATTTGGCACGGACATCATTTATTTTAGATATCAAGAAAATCATTTATTTTAGATATGCACAGATTATTTATCTCGCGAGAATTGCGAGTGGTAGATGTTGCACTGCCGTGAAGCTAAATATTGTACCAGACTGTGGTATGGGACGGAAATAAAATCGCACTAAAGTACTTCTGTTCCTATAAGTTCATTATATAAGTCACTACATCTACGTTCGTAAAGAAAAACCGTTGAGTTTACCGTTGTAACCTGGCTATTTGCTGAAGGAACTGAAGGTCCTTGGTAAAGCATGGATCTTAAGCGAGAATCCCAAAAAAAGTTATCTCATTTTTATTTACTGACGAAGATCAAATTGAGATAGCATCAAGTTGACGTTTTCATTTTTCTTGTTCCAATTCGTAATTTTCATATGCTCTTGTAATATTCTGTATTCAATCAAAGTACATTTTGCTATCTTATAATTTTGTCCTAATCCTCCTATTCCAGGCCGGAGGAAAGAACTCGTTGGCTTTCTCGGTGACTTATAGACAAATGGCGACTGGCTTCTAACGCAAAATGGCGAAGCAGCTATTCCATCTCCATAAAATTCTTTCGTTGCTAAGGAAATTTTCTGGTAATTTAGTATTGATGAACAAGAAACGTTCTATGCTCCAATGCACTGCGTTACTCCATGCATATTGCAGATATTCGATGAAATGGAAGTTGGAGATCGTAAAAAAAATCGTACGAGTACTGGTAATCAGTGGATGCCGGCTCCGAGACCGCGGCAAAATAATGCCCGGCTCTTCACCGACACGACCACCACCTTCGCTGCTCTCCCTGAATCTGCCTAACCGAACTTTTTGGCAGCCGAATTTTGAAGCCGCGCGCCGTAATCAGCCAATCAGCTTCGCGAACTTACCGGAAGTGACGCGCATCGCCACTTCCCGATAAAAGTTCTGGAACATTCTCTCGGATTCTAGAAGGAATCCCCTAGCTGCCTCCCCTCTTTTCGAGCGGGAAACACGAAGAAACGATGAGGGAAAAATGGCTGCCCGGTGAAAATGAAAAAAACAGTGGCGCGTTTATTTAAAATGCGAAAAATCGCTGCATTAAAAATTTGAAGTTAAATCCCGATATTATTAACGTATATGGATGGGGAATATCTCATTTTAAAGGTAATGATTAATAGATTACTCCGGTATCGATGTCATTACCGAGATATCGACCAAAAGTATTTTATTTTTGAATCTAAAAAGGAAAGTAAAATGTTAGGAAATAGTTAAATTTGACTGTTTGCAACATCGTTTAATTAAATTTTGAGCGATGTAGTGTTTTCTCTAAATACGAAATTATTTTAGTACTCATTTTTACCGGAGTCACGATGTTTTATGATCGATTGTTATCCATAATAATGTAAATTGTCTATTTTCTTTATTTTTTAACGATGTTTACGTTATGAAATTTTAAGAAAAATGTTACTATTAAACCGGTGTGTAACACATATAATACAGATCATAAACACTTCTTTACAAACCAAAAATAATTCGAAAATAATAATCTAATAGCTCGACGATACAATTCACAAGTTACTTAGTTTTCACTTCTATCGGCAGTCCCTAAAAACTGCTTTTAGTTATTTTATTTTATTTATTATTTTTTTTTTTTTTTTAATCAATGTATTGATGAAAATACAGAAATTTAGTGATGATTACTCAAATGTTAAGTCGGGGACAAAAAAAAAAAAAAAAAACGGAAATATTAGAAATTTCCCCCCCCCCCCCAAAAAAAAAAATTAATGTAGGAACTCTAAAGTACTTAACTTAATTATTACAACCTACTTACAAGAAATTTGTGTATGTGCATCTATACATATTTGTAGGAATTTAAATGCATCCCATCTTAAAAAAGTTAAGAACCGTCGATCTAGAGCAACATTTAATGTTTAAAAAGGAATACAGATGACTATATGAAATCCACAATAGTTGGGACCATAGCTTTTCCGGATTATAGATCATTTGCTTGGTTTACAATACATTTCTCTTCTTATTAGAGTAGAAATTTGCAACGTTATTGTAAGAATTAAAATGTAATTTATATTAAGTAAATTTAATTGTTCATATTTAAAACAAAATTATACATACAGATTAATAGAGAGAATAAGGAAAAATGCAGATCAACCAGCAAATACATCTTTTAATTGTTTTCAGAGTGTAAGTAAGTCATATAAAATAACGATAAAAGTTTTTTTTTTTTTTTTTTTTTTTTTTTTTTTTAACAGAAAAGATAAGAAGAGAGTGACAAATGCATATTTTTCTCATTTTAAAACTTTGGAGTATTCAAATTTTGAGTCTGATGTCAAAAACGACGCTTTATTGTGAGAGAATGCGATTTAATTTTCAACAATGAAAGACGAAGCGAAAAATAACTACAAAATAAAAATAAATTTTATATACCATGTTTTTAAATTTTCTATTGAATCATATAAACGCTACCGAAAGCAGCGGAGACCCGAAACAGTTGGCTAAAAGTATTAAAAAAATGCATTGTCACCGTGTTTTGAACTATTCTGAAATTTTCAAATGTCCAGCTAGTCGGGAAGTTAGTTAAATAAATTTTCAGTTGAGCCATATAATAAACGCTACCGAAGGCAGTGGGGAACCGAATCAGTTGGCTAAAAGTATTAAAAAATGCATTGTCACCGTGTTCTGGGCTATTCTGGAAGTTTCAAATGTATAGCTACTCGGGAAGTTACATGATTGTTAAACCATATAATAAACACTTCCGAAGGCAGCGGGGACCGGAAACAGTTGGATAAAAGTATAAAAAAAAATGCATTGGGTATCGTGTTCTGAGCTATTCAGAAAGGTTCAAATGTCGAGCTAGTCTGGAAGTTAGCTAAATAAATTCTCTGGTGGATCATATAAACGCTGCCGAGGGCAGCGGGGACCCGAACCTGTTGACTAAAAGTATTTAAAAAATGCATTGTCACCGTGTCCTGAGATATTCTGAAAGCTTCAAATGTCTACTTAGTCGGGTGTTAGATAAAAGTCGATTCCAAGATATGTACTGGACAAACAAACAAACAAGAGTCGAAATTAATAAAAGCATGATAATAATGATCGACATTCAGTAAGTGCATTTTTTCGATGGGAGTGATGTTTCAACAAAATTATTTAACCAATTCAAAAGCATGGAGTTTTTGGTTGGATAGAGGGGGGGGGGGGTCAGGGAGGGGTGAACACAAGCCTAAATAGCAGAAACCATTCGAATTTCATAAAGTGTGATTTCGAGGATCTGGAACCATTTTTTGGAGACTGGAAACGAAGGTTTAAGACCAAAGCTAGCTCCTAAACACGCAAAAACGCCCAATGAAGATCGATATTTAACACTAACGACTCAGAAATACCGAAATGTGAATGCCCCTCATTTTCAACAACACCTTTGCTCTTCTATTGGCACTACAGTTTCGACTCAAACTGTCCGAAACCAGCTCCCTGTTGTATGCTCGTTTAAAGGTCCTGAACGGGTCGGGCTTACGGCCCGAATTTTTCAATTTGCTCTTGGCCCGAGTCGGGCTTAAAAAATTTTTTTCAGGCTCTAGCTGGGCAGGGCCTGAATGAAATTTCCTCCGGGCCGTATCGGCCCGAATCTTTTTCTGCTTTCCTCGTTAATCAACGAAACAGGGTTTGATAAAATATTTCTTCAGTCATTTATTTTACATAATTGTACAGGCTGGTATGTCACATAGTTTTACTTTGTTACAAAATGTCTGTAACTTCAATAAAATTGTCTATCAGTTTGTGTGTTCGGAATCTGATATTTCGCAAATATTTTTTGCATGCTTCGAAATTAATATATTTTATTTTAAGTAATATTAGATGGTTTTTTATTCAAAATAGTATTCATGTCACTACCAGTTTGCGCACATGTACGTAGCAAAAGAAATTAGATACGTTACTGTGTATAAGGCTTTGTTTCCTATGATCTGTTGAGTTTAGGTGGTATGAAGGCTATAAAAATCCTTCCGCTGTAACTATTTCTCTAAGGCTCCTTTTTTTTTTTTCTCCAGTGGATGAAAGCAGCATCATTTTTATCAAGGGCAAAAGCAACTTTTCTATTGAATGTGTTTGGATTAGCATTAAAGTTTTGTTTACCGGATCACATGAAAGGTTCAGATACATTACGGTATGTAAGAGGAAAGGATTGAAAATGGATTTTTAGTAGTATTAACCATTTTAAATACCTTCATATGTTGTTTGATGAATGCTACAATTTTCGATTTGACTTTCTGTTTGTGCCTTGTCTATAATAATGCATTTCTGTTTATATATACATAGAGGAGTCTGGGGCACTGTACACCCCCCCCCCCTATTTAAATCTCTTAATATTTAACTCTTATAGTTTATATTGAGACTCATAGGTGGAAGCACGGTACTATTTGTATACATCCAAAAAACTAAATGGTAAAAGCTAAGGTAGCCATCTTATACTATTTTTATGTTTTGGGCTGCTCAAAGTAATTTTTCAAGTTTGAATTTTTTTTTAATTTTATTACGACTGAACTTTTGACTACAAGTATTGGATAGTTGTTAAGAAAAGGTAAGATATTGTTGTTTTTAAATTTATAAAAAAATATTAGTATATTTATAGTCTATATATAATTTTAATTTTATTATTTGTTTTGTTTGGACATGGGGCACAGTGGATCCCCTTCCAATGTGCCTATGACTCCAAATTGTATTTGATGCCTTATTTATTTTAGTTAAATTTACATATACAAATATAATGCGACTCCAAATAATTAATAAAAAAAATAATAATCTTAATGTTATTATAAAATAAATTTCTGAAAAGGGAAAATAGTTGATTAGTAGTATAATAATTATGAATATCTAAATTTAATAACTGATTATTATTAAGTTGATTTATATTGAAAAATAAATAAATATAATGATTATGTTATACAATAAATAGTAGGTTATATAAATTTATTGTTGTTTTTTTTAGAAATAACATGTAAAAGATAAAAGTAGAATAATTTTAGCTAAACTTATCTCAAAAATATAATGTAAAGTATTAATATCTCAAAATAGTTAATAAAAATATTTGAATAGTAACATAATGTTTAATTATAGATTTCATAACTTTTTATAACTATGTAACATTAATAAACAAATTAAAAATATGTCTTATTGTTTTTAGTGATGGCACGTAAAAGACAAAGAAAATTTGATATAGAATTCTTACTCTAATCTGATTTCTTATTTATTTTGATTTCCTTTCCAAATTTGGTTCGATTTGGAATATTATTTCGGGAGTTATCGGGATGACAAAATTTTCATTATAGATAAATAGATAGACAGATAGATAAATAAATATTTCATTAGGTCAATTTCTAAAGAAATGAACCTTAAAAAGCTTTAACATGATGTAGAATATCAATAAATTAACACGGTTAAGGAGCGCAGAAAGAAAGAAATAGCAAAAAAATAAAACAAAATATAAAATTTATTTTTAATCCAGGCATATACATAAGCGGTTCAAATGACTCGCATAATACAAAATTCATAAAATATTACATCTGAAAATTATAAGTTTCCCGACAAAAATTAGGATTGTCAACGCATATTTATCTAATAAAATCTTGGTTCTTCAATTGACCCTGTTCTCATTCTTCCAATTTCAAAAGGATACGTTTCTAGATGCTCCAAAAAAGGCAGTCATCTCACCTAAGACCTCTAGTCAGAAATGCACCTCTAGTCTAGTCCGTCAGATATTATTAAACGCATGGAATCAATAATCGCTGTCTTCGTACGACTTGGTTCTCCGAAAGAGCTACTTGACTGCAGATTCTAGATGATATAATTAGCAAACAATGTGCATAAATGTAACGTAACGTTCTAACTATTGAGAATAAAAATCCGAGATATATGCATGAAATTCAGTCTTCACTTTAATTTAATATTCTGCATACAATCTTGAAAATTGGAGTAACCCACATTTGCTCTAATCTGCAAAGAGAACCTTTGAAAGGCCACTGGAAGAAATGTATGAATGTGAATAGTGATTTTATAAATAAGTGTTAAGAATCTATATATATATAAATGAATTGCTGTTCGTTAGTCTCACTAAAACTCGAGAACGGCTGAACGGATTTATCTTATCTTAGTCTTGAAATGTTCGTGGAGGTCTAGGAAAGGTTTAAAAGGCGAGAAAAAATCGAATAATTTCCGGGAAAACCCTAAAAACAGCCCTTTTCTATTTCCCATACAAACGTTTTCTAGAGTCAATTTGAACTTTATTGCTATTCAATAAAGTTTAGGTGTGTTCCTAACGGCTGATGGCTGAGCTACAAAAATTTGCATGTTGATTCGTAATGACCTCCCCTGATGCACCTCGAAGCCGGATTTTCGAATTTTGTTTTAGTTTTCTTTTAATTAATTAAAATGTTAAAATAAAAACCTTCTAATAACTGATAAATTGGCCATTTAATTTTAATCCTTAATTTAATTGTTGCCAAAAAAATTATTCTTTTTTGGACAGAAAAAAAAAAAAAAAAAAAAAAAAAAAAAAAAACGTGAACAATAAAAATTACATTTATTTAAAATATTTAATTTTATTCCTTAATTTAATTGTTGCCAAAAAAATTATCATTATTTTTTCGACGGGAAAAAAAAAAAAAAAAAAACGTGAACAATAAAAATTACATGTATTTAAAATGAGGAAAGTAAATTAAAAAAATTAGAAATATCAGTCGTATCGTTACAAATAAGATACCAAATGAAAGATGCAATTTTTGTGAATCCAACGGATTAAACAGCTTATCGATCGGACAATTAGATTTTTTAAAATTAACTAATGTATGTATTTTATAAATTTTCTTTCACAAACACAAACGTGTAGTATACAGCCTGTACAACACTAGACCAAATTGAAGTTCAAATTTCATCAATATTTAAATAAATAAATGAAAATAAAAATATGCTTAATGGGAAATATATATAACCATTAAAAGTTTAGTTGTCTAAAATATGTCAGAAATAGCGCTCATAGCATATTGTTACAAGGTATTAAGTCTTATTTTTACAAGGGATAAAATCTAAAATGGTGACAAAAATTCAAAAGTCGCCAAAGAGAGCTATATTAAGGCGGTACTATGATCATGCTTACAAACCATGAATACTAATAATCACAAAAAATTAATTGTCTCATGCAACAGACGTAGCCGGTCATAGTATATTATAATATTTAGCGTGAAATTGTTATCATTTTTATGGTTGATCGGGGATAAACAAAATAAACATAGGAAATAACGTAAAAGTAAATATTATGTGCACCACGTATAGTGTTGTTCATATGTAACTGGGATTCAAATATAAAGGGGATACTTCATTTTTTTTTTTCGATACTATCTATTTCGAAACTGTTATCTAATAAGGACTTAATGCAAGCCTATAGGTAAACCATTGTCTCAGGTAATAGGGACAAGCGCCCGAGTTTTAGCGGATGACCAAATCGCTACCGAAGGCAGCAGGGATCCGAAGCGAGCTTTTGAGCAATTTTAGTATTTTATTTTATTTTTATAAAGCTATATAGAAAAGAGTTTCCTTTAAATTTAGTGACCAGCGAAGCGGTCAAAGCCTGCTAGTAATAAATAAAAATTATGGTGTTGATTTGATTATTATTATCAGTATCATTATTATTTTGCAAAAAATCAAAACTTTACTATAAAACCTGGTATGTAATTTTCATTGGACATTTTCGCCTAGAAAAAATTTAAAACTAATTATATATTTATATTTGAATTGCCAGTCTCCTCCATCCCCTTCAACAACTGGCCCGTTTCCTCACCAGTAACAGAGTGTAGTAGCGTAGCAAGAAAAACAGCTAAGAACAATTAAATAATTCACGATTGGGCAGGAATGAAAAGCCATTTGGACAATTGATCTAGTTTAATGTAGAAATATTTACAAAAATTTACAATATTTACAATTAAAGAAAAAAAACTAGGATTTATAGGCCTCATGCCTAATTGAAATATTAATAGTCCACATCAGGGTCCTGCCTCCTCGAGATCTCCAAGATCAATCTAACTCTCTTAATTCTCGAGGTCCTCTCTATCTCCTCCTCGTCTCCTGGGCTTGAGAGAGGGGGTTAGCCCCCTGATGCAATCAGGCTCCTCATAGGTGCTTCGAGATCCAAACCACACCTAGAAACATTCGCCGGCCAGTCGCTTGACCGTAAGCTGGGCGCCGCTCTGTCGCCTACTCCCATGGGATGTGCTAGAGTCGACGGAAAAATCAAAGAGAAGAGTGAAATCAGGATTGAATGGTGTCAGAAGAACTCAAAACCACGCTAGCCACCAACTCCTTTAT
The DNA here is from genome assembly GCA_963930645.1 of Salticus scenicus. Lineage (NCBI taxonomy): Eukaryota > Metazoa > Arthropoda > Arachnida > Araneae > Salticidae > Salticus > Salticus scenicus. The sequence continues at coordinate 220,411,085 of OZ005661.1, forward strand.
AAAGTCCAGACTTCCTGGCGCGGCCGTCAATCAAGTCCATGGAAACTCCCGCAAGATTCTGTGAGGGAAGAGGAGGGCATCACAAGAGAGAAACCATCCTGCTCCCTTCAGAGGAGGATACAAAAAGTTTCTCACTCAAACGCCATCCGTCATCGTTCGGATTGTCCAAACAAAGATATCGAAGAGCAAAAATTCCACAAACTTCTTTTGAAAAAGAACAGAGAAAACACTTTCAACCCTCTTTTCTCTATATATGCATGTTTGTGAGTGTAAGTGTGCTTTTATGTTTGTGTATGTGGGTGTGTGTATCAGAGAGAGAGAGGGGGGGAGAAAGAAAGAAAGAAAATCTTCAAAGACCAAAAAGCGGAAAATGAACTGGTACAGGAAAAAGGAAGTTTCTTTTACAGATCTCTCTAAATAAGAGATAAGGACCTGCGTCATTATAGATTGAACGATGACGGAAAACAAGTAATAGAGAAAGAAGGAAAAAGAAAGAAATTGAAGCTAATTTTGTCGAATCGAAAGCCAAAAGACAGAATAAGGAAAGAAAAAAACGAATGAAGTAGAAAACCAGAAACGCCACACTTCCTTCCTAGCCAGCACTCACATCCTGGGACACCTGAAAATATCTGAACATTTATAAATGAGGCTATTTCAGAAAAATCTATTCTATATATTACTTTATAACTATTGAAATGAAACTATTTAACTATTGACAATAAACTATTTTACTATTGTGACTTAAATATCTATTGACTAGTGACTTAATGAACTATTGCTATTGTTATTATATGGAAATTTTGATTATATATATATAGCCAAAATAATTATATATTTTTAAATATTTGAATAATATTTATAAGAATTTTGATTTAATGGCCGAAATACATTTTTTTTAATTATTAAATATATATTTATCAGAATTTTGAACTATATACAAAATGGCCGAAATAAGCATTTTTATTTTAATCAAAATGCAACGAAATTTCAATAATCTAAACTGCTCCTAGAAACTGCAAAAACATACTCTGTAATCGATCCTCTTGCGAAAATTAGGCTAGAAGCTGATGCAAGTTTCCTTAATTTAAACAAATGACCATTAAGTTTCAAAAATTAAATTTTATTAAATAACGCAAGAATACGAACACTTTTCGCCACTAAAAAATTTTAACAGTAATTTGAATTAAAAAGAAATTATAGGGACTGTGCACAAATTAAATAAGTTTTTAATTCGTTTTCATAGTGAACATAAAGTTTTAGTTTATAGTTGATTAATAATAAATTCTGGTACTACATCAGAATTGAACAAATTTCTATCAACATGTTTTTAAAACAGACGTGTCAATTTAAATTTCAAAGTTTCGTTGCATTAAAATATTATACTTAATTACTACACTTAAAACTATACTTAATTACTGCACTTAAAACTATACTTAAAAACTAAACTTAAAAAACTACTCATAAAAAACTACACTTAAAACTAAATATTTACATAAGAATAAAGTAAACAAGATGCCAAACGCCTTCAGCTGCCTAACTTCCTCCCACCCAAACTTTATTTATTTCGACTTTCTATTTCCTGAATTCCCCTTCTGCTTAAAACGAAAAATGTTTTCTACCTACCTTTCTTGTTACAGCTTCTTAACGCTTATTTCCCTATCTACGAACTATGTTTCCGAATTTCCCTAAGATAATTAAGCATTTTCCTAATAAGTTAAATTCTACATCTTATTTTTCAGATTTTTTTTAATATTAGGAAAGGTTCTTTTTCTCCCCGCTCAATATATCAAACCTTTTTTTATAACCCTCATTTTAAACTCTACGCGTAACTTTTTACTACCCCAAATTTATTTAGTTATTTCATTGAAACGACCTTATATCCTGCCAATATATTTGAACCAATGTTGCCAGCTATTTTATTACTAAGAACGCACCCTTCATTAAATGCTTGTCTTTAACAATATTCTTAATATTTATTCATATTTTTAAAGAAAATATTACTCATTCTGCCCTGTTCCCTCTTCTCCCTCAAAAAGAGTAACCTCTCTTCTAATATATTTCCTTTCGTAACTTCTGATATTCCCCGTTACAACGCCCTCAAACAAGCGCCTCCCCGAAAGCGAGGTGTATGGACTCTAAAGTCCCAAAATACTGCTCACCTCCAACCCTAACCATCGCGAAATACTCACAAATGGCAAAATCGCCCTTGCATTTTTGCAGAATGGCGATTGGATAAAGCAAACCGACATCATTACCCACGTGGGAACCCAACTCATTACCTACGGGGGATCCCATCTGACACCTCCCATTCCCTGGGATCCTAGGACGTACACTGGGCCCACAACACGAGCCTCTGATGGAACCCATTCCCCGGCCAATACACTACGGACCATTCGGAAATGGTCCCGAATCTGTTCCCTCACTCCCAATTGACGCGACCCAGAACCCCCCTCTCCCTCCTGCCCTGAGGGACCTAGACTTCCCACCTGACCTGTACCCACCCACCAGATCATGGACCATATTTCCACTATGGGTTCGAGGCTACAAGAATATCAGCTGGGTAGGGAAACAATCTTCAACTCTACCATAAGAAAGCATTGTGGCTTGCAAATTTTTATCTTGCAATATTATTTATAAGAGAAAGAGTTACAGATTATACGAAACTGAAGTAAGAGTGATATAGTGATACCTTTGTTTTGTTTTTAATCCAGTTTTAGTAATATACTTGAATATTAATCAACATATGTAATATTAAAAGTGTCCATGTGAACTGTAGCGATGTTAACAAATTTAAATGGATGTTCCATTTAATAAATTTCTTTATTGAAGTGATTGAAATTCTAATTATTTAAGCTGTGATGTCCATATATATATGTTTGGGTGTATAAAATGTTCTTATTAATCTTTTATTCATTATATATATGTGTGTGTGTGTATACATAAAATGTTCTGCAATTTTACGATATGGAATAGTATTAACTTTACCATTCGATTCAGTTGTTTAGATTTTTTTTTTGTTCTTTTTTGAACATTGTTATTAAGTTTCACTGCAGAAATATTTAGCAAAATGTTATGCGTAACAGTAAAACGACATCTTGAATCTAATTTGTTTACAAAATATCGGCCACGTGTTCGGCGATTTTACCTACGTTGATGTCACAGGAATATTGTCCATTCCCGACTTACGCGCCACCAACCCCCCTCTCCCTCCTCAACAGAAACACCCATACTTCCATCCCCCCGCTCAACAACCCCCTTACGCGAGCCCAGTACAATGGTCCATGACATGGGGTACTATGGACCACAGGTCAAATTTAAAAAGCATACTAATGTAGTATATTTTTTAATAGTATAAAATGTAGAATATATTATATTTGTTTATTTATGTCTTCGATTTATACAAATAATGTAAATTAATGAACATTATAATTAGAAAATGATACGCTAACAATTTTTGTGTCACTGAAAATCTGTTGTTTTCTTGTGAAGTTGTAGGGTCTGGAAAACTCATCATTACAATAGCTTGAAAATTTACAAGAGATATAGCAACACTCTCAAGAAAAAATGTAGAGATCTTTATTAAGCTTTCGTTGCGTGAATCTAACAAAAACAGATTCTTTATCTTTTATTTTTTTTGATTAAACTAACAAAATGTAAAACCGTCTTTTTCGTCAAATTTATTTGTATTATTATTTTTTTAATTGCATTATTTAATTTAGTTTGTTATAGATGTATGATATTTGTAAAAATATAAGAATACAAAAGTAACTGAATGGTTATTAAAAATAAATGAGAATAAATCTCAAAGTAAAATTCTTTCTAATTTATCTTTGAAGACATAATAGATCTAATTAAGGTTAACTCTGAAATTTTTATATATAATTTATAGCTAACATTTCAAAAATGCAAATTTCGTAAATCAGTTTATTATGACAGAGAACTGAGGTAAATGGACCATGGTCCATTGTACCTCGTTTCTTAGTGGTCCATTGTACCCCGTCTGGACCTCTGACAGCAAATGATTAAAAAAGAAATCCTCTTAAAAATATTTTAATGAGTTTAAATATAATGATAGATGACCTTAGCTCTTTATTGTGTTAAATAGCCTGTTTCAGATCATTATTCCTGAAAGACCAAAAGAAAAAAAGCTTAACTAAAAATATTTACTTTTGTCTACCGTAAACTAAACTTCACGAATAAAATGGCTAAATTGTTAGTTAGGCATGAAGTTGTTGGCTAAATTTCATCATTGCAGTGCTACTATCTATGTACCAAAATACGAACCATAAAAATAAATAAATAAATAAATTATAGGGTCGTATTAGTATAACGTCGAGTAGCAACAATTAGACACTTTTTTTTTTTTTTTTTTTTTTTTTTGTAATTAAAGCTTTAAAAGTATGTAAATATTATGGTGTGTCACTCATGATTTTCTATTACATTGTATTTTAATACTGTAAAGAAAGATAGTGTTCTTTAATTTGTTTAAAAGTACAATTACTTTCTCTTACCCATAGGGTCGAGAAAGTATTGTTTTAGGGTCAAATTTTCGAACGTGAGTTTTTGTTATATTTACATGTTCTGAGGTCCCCTGAATACGAAAATCATGTTTTTAGCGAATGGTCTGTGTGTTTGTTTGTTATCAGCATATCTCAAGAATAAATAGTTGCAGAAATTCCAAACTCGGTATTCTAAATGTGTATCATATAGGGATGCTACACTAAGCTTTTCCTTGAGATGAAGCAAATGGTTCGTGTACAGGTACACTCAAGAGAATTCTAATACATTACGTCTAAGGGGGAAATTGCAGGTAAGTAGAGTTTAACATCTAAAGATTGCACAAAACAAAATGAAACGAATATATATTTTTTGTAACAGAGATAGTCAACTGGGAAATTTTTTTCGTGTAAGTAGGAACCTCGCCTCTCCACCTGAGGGGGGGGGGGGAAGTCCCCCTCCAGGGGAGTAAATTTTCATAATGGGTATCTTTCAAAAGAGCTCGTCAATACCTTTAAAATGAATGGTTGAACCATCGATCTGCGATAATTTAAAATAAAGTTATCGATTTTTTTCATTTTTAACTTTTTTTTTTTTTTTTCAAATGTAATATTGAGAATAAATTCAACTCTTTTTGGATATTTAGCGTTATACAACTTCTCTAGTATGGAAATCGTCTGCATTATCATGGAAGATAATTTTTTTAAATAATAATTTTAATAAATTATTTTTACTGTGTGTATTTGTATAGAAAATATAGAAGTAAGTCGTGTGGTGGCCACATCACACTAGTTATTTGCTATTAGTGGATGTGCTTTACTAATAATATTTTACCATTTCCAGGAAAGCTGTTCGGGAATTGAAATGAATTCCTCATAGAGATATGGTAAATAATGTATGTTTTAAGCTAAATATTCATCGCTTGTTTTTTGTATATTTACACGTTTTGAGGCTTTCTGATTACCGTAGTCAAGTTTTTTAACGTTTGATCTTCGTCTGTGTCTTTTAGAGTAACTTAAAACGAATTAATTAATTAATTAATTAATTAAAATGAATAATTTTAGGAGATACAGATGTTGTATTTTGAAGCTAATATAAGTTTGTCGCTGGAAAAATTTAATCAAAATTGATAAGTTTGAATGAATGTTGCGTGTGAAAATAGTCTGCATAATTTTAAGTAAACTTTTAATTTTAAAAACAGAATGAAATTCTATATAAATGTAGGTGCATTAATGAAACGGGGGGTTGAGGGGACGGTAGCCCCCCCCCCCCTTCACATAGAACTAATTATCATATAAAACTCTTCCGAAGCCTAATTTGAATTGTTTAACATAGGTTTACATAACAGTACTCGCTATCTTACGTCTGAATCTTCAACCTGTATTTATAATATTAAATTTCAGGGCAAGAGAAAGTCGTGTGAGTGACACACCAGTTTATTTTATTATATTTTTGTGTAAGTTTGACTGCAATATAAAAACATTAATGTAACAATGAAGTTTTCTTATCGATAAACAATGAAAAAGTTGAATTCCTTGTTCAAGAAGCGGCAACAATGGAGTCTTACTGAACAATGCTACTTCCAAAAATTTTTCTCATTTACCCTTTCTAAATAACAGCAATATCACCTTCACTTAAAGTACGACCATAATATTTTACGTTAAAAAAAAGTTAATAGATTTCATTGGTATAAAATATTTTCCATTATGAAGTTTGTCAAAAAAATCAGAAATTTTTTCCATCCAAAAAAGTGAGTCTATCTTAGAGATGCATTTTATTTAATAGTGTTAACGTATTGGGTAAAAGACATTGGATCATTTTTTTATAGTTCATTGCTGTTAGGCAAATGAAGACACATAATTAAATTTCTTTAAATAAAGAGTTTGTTTTGAATAATCTGATATGGCACGTACATTACTTTTTAGTACACTGTATTTTAAAAAATGAAATTTTTATTAATAGCCTTACATTCCTATTAAACCTTTGCTGGCAGGGTTTATTGTATTTTTATATTTGCTTAACTTGGTATAATTTAGTATATTAATTTCATTAACTATAATAGAAAATTACATATGCAATTAAACTTACCATTATACTGGTTATAATTTGTATGCGAACAACAAAGGGCAATAAGCTCGGTAAAAATGCGTAACACAAAATTGACATTTACTTAGAGCAGATTCCAACTATATCCTCTAATGTATAAGAATTTTTTTATGAGGCTTTGTAAAAGAAATATAATGAGTTCTCCCATATGTTATTTAAAAAACATGTTTTTATGCATGGAAAAAATATATTTTAACTTCATTACGTTAGTGCAGTCTGTAAATGGTAAAAGGATTCAATAATTAAATCTGTTCATGCAACATAATATATTTTAATTGGTTGTTATGTAATGTTGCCTTCACCTCTAGAATTCTTTCTAAAGCATTTTCTGTTCATCTTCACTTTAAAACAAATTACTAATGTTAAAACCATACCCACACATCCTTTTAACAATAAAATGATCCTATCGTAATATATGAAAAGAATATGAGGAATATATGAAAAGAATTCAATCTAACATGCTACATTGATTGACAAACAAAAATAGGTCTCTACGCATGCATACGTAACAAGCATACAGTGCAAAGTACTACTGAGAAGCATGTCCTGACATGCACTCAAATGTCTTTTCACTTATATCCTCACCGCACTGTAAATAGTTTTGTAAATATTCGAGTTTTTACAACTGTACCCCGTTTAACCCGTTAGCTCCCATTATCCTCATTTGAGGATAAATATTTGCTCAATCAAGTTTTTTTATACATTTACTCATGAAGGAGACTTTTTGTTATCCAATTTAAATACTACTATACGTACCTATTTATCAATCATGTAAATACAGAATCATGTAAAGAAGAACTCTTTCATTAACCCGTTAGCGTCCAGCGTCCTCATTTGAGGACAGCTAATAAAATGGCTTTTTTTTTTTTTTTTTTTTTTTTTTTTTTTTTTTTTTTGTGGTTTCTTGGAATAATTTCTGCTTCTTAGTGACAGTTTATAGCGTCACTCTAAATGACCCCTGACAGTTTTATGTACCTACTATTAATTATTATTTCATAATTTGGATGGTCATTTTAAGATTTTCCATTCGTCGCACATATAGTTGCTTTTTGCGCAGATATACTAATTTCGATCAAGTAGAGTAATAATATATATTATAATGCTTTACTTTCGAGATCTTTGTCAACATATAATAAGAAATTAATCTCTGTTATCTCAAAGTTTTCTCGCTAGAACACTAGACGTCAATAAAGGGGGATAGGCTATAAATTTAAAACTATCAGAAGAATTGTTTAAGTTAATACATTTTACTGTCAGTTGCCTATATTAATTTAAAAGTGAAATAATCAGCTAATAATATTTTGCAAAATTAATTCGGGCGTTAACAGGTTAAATAATACTCAATCTACCCTACTCATGCATTAATTGTATTTTCATTAAACATGTCTATTTTTATTAACAAATTTTTAAAGAAATAATTTCATAAATATTACACGGGGAAGAAATGTGATTTTCAGATTTTACTGGTCCGTACACATTTTCCCAGGTCCGTTCACCCATTCTATTAGATTTAAAAAACACTTAAAAATTTTAAGACAAAATAAATTTACTTGATAAATATGATAGTTAAATACATTTCTAATTAATTTGAATATACAAATGAAGACTCACATAAATAAAAAAGTTTGTTTTAATAAGTAAATCAAATGTTACACATTTACCACATATAAAATACTATATATTAAGTATTAAAAAGAAAAAGAAAAGTTATTAAAAAAATAAAAAAAATAAAAAATAGAGAGAGAGAGAGAAATATGTGATATTGATAATTGTAATGAAGTAAACCTCTAATATTATAATATACTATATTCTGTGAAAGATTTATCGGCAGTTTTTGAAATATAAATATACATATATATATATAATAAACTAAAAATATTTATTGGTCTGGTGGACGATTATAACTTACACTTTGGTTGTCCATTGCATTTTTTTGTGGTCCCAGGTGAACGGAAAACTATTATTTCGAGCCCGATATATTATAATGAAACTTTAAGTGTATAAAACGATAATAGAAAATCTTCAAAAATCTTTGTCAGAAGCTGTGAAGATTTATTTTGTGCACAATATTTTGAAATATATTTAATAAATCAAGTGATTTAATAACAATAGAAAAATTGAAATAATTGACTGCTGACAATACTTTTTTCTAGCAATCAAGAACCAGAATTATAAAGTAGGCCTTCAAAAAGAAAAAAAAAAAAAAAAAAAAGAAAAGAAAAAACATATTTTTTGGGTGCTGTGGGTATAAAGATGTAAAGTAATTCAAACGTATTTCAAAACTTCTAGCCTGCCAAATTTGCTACCAATATTATCATGTCTTTTACAAATACATTTACAGACAGATTTTGCAGCTAACAAAATTTCACGCGATATTCTATAAAAACATGAACAGTAATTTTTAATTCGGGCTAAAACTTTAAAAGATTAAATTAACCAGTTGAACAAAAAATTATATTCCTGACATCTAATTAAATTAATAGTCATAACACACAATAAAATTCTTTCCCCAAGAAAAGTTTGTTTACTTTTAGCATGACTCCAGAGGTTCAAAATTACAGCTTATATTTATTTTTCGGTTTTGTTACTTTTTCTTACCCATTGTACAGTCGGTAACAAAAGTGTCCGAACACTAGCAAAAATTCCTATGTAAAAAAAGTACACTTCATACGGTTTTGTTAAATAAATCCTTGTCGAATCCTGTTCTTAGTCAGTGTAAGAACTAGAGATGGGCGTTATTTCACGTAACATAATAAAGAATATTATTATTGTATTGTAGCCTATTAGCACGTTAATATATTACTAAAATATCCTATTAAAAAAATAATATTTTAAACTTTATTTCTGCACGCGAAATAGACGAAGAAGTTCTGGCGACAAAACTGATATGATACACCATCATACAAGTAAAAAGCTTGAATTATTTCTTTTATATAATGAATTTATACAATACAAAAACAATATTATCAAAACTGGCTACTATCCAAATCCAAATCATTCGAAAACTAGTAGTCCAAATCGCGTCATACAGGTAACAAAAAAGTACCGAGTAAAGAATAAAACACCCATCTTTTCGCATCTAACAATTCCCGCACCCCGCACATTACGAAAAAGTAACAGTCCCGCACAAATGTTCCAACTCTAACTTTGCTCCGCGGCATGTGGGCAATAGAATGGTGCGACGCAGAATGGAATAAGCAAGTAACGAAAAATGAGACAAATTCCAAATTACAGATTCGTTACTTCAAGTCTGAAAGAATAATTGTACCTCTGTAACGAAATACATGCGGTTTGATACAGCTCTGCTTACTCAGTGACATTCTCGTTCAGTAATCTTTCCATATGTTCATAAAATTATCGTTAAAAAAATAATACAGCTGAGCTCTCGAATATTTTATAGAATATATTACAGAATATTCCTTGTAAAATATATTAATCAAAATAATTTTAATAAGCAAGATAATTTTAACGGCTAGGACAAATAACACCGCAGCTAGCATGAGGTAGGTAAGGGGTGATTATTACCTGAATTTTAATTATGATAGGAAAAAAATTGTATGGCCCCTTTTTTTTATTAATTGCGGGACTCTGATTATTATTAGCGGTTTCCTGTGCCCCTTTGGACGCCCTGCTCAACTCTTAATTCCTTTTCGCCGTCCAGACCGTCTCGTCAACGCACGTAACAGTTTCACTGTTACACTTAGGTTTTTTCAAGGAGTTATTTATTTATTATTTATTTTATTATTTATTTTATTATTTATTAATTTTTTTTTTTTTCTTTTAACTCCTAGTGCTTCACTCTGATTGGTCTCTGCTCACGCGGAGATTTATTCAGAGATCAAAATTCTAAATTCATCCCTTTGGCTTTTAATTATTTTATGGAAAATTATTTTTATGTTTTTCGCATTTTTCGTTGGAGGTAAGCATTGGTTGCGACCAAATGCAGGTACTCCGAAGCACATCGTTGACTTGACTGATTATTACATGTTGATTATTATTTCGTCATGAAAGTGAAGAATGAGAGTACACTTGCAAGGTTTGGATTCTCTTGCGTATTGGAAACAAATGTTTCGGGAGTGTGATAAGGGAAAGCAAGGAGTGTTTGTTTATATTTTAATTGCTTATAGCAGATGGAATTGAAAATGCTAATCGCATTTGGCATAGGGATAGTGTTCGGGAGCATTTATTTATTGTGGTTTTATCAAGAATATTGTTTGAGTTTAATTAAGAATAACTTGAGAAGAAAATTAAATATTTATTTATTTAATTTTTTACTGTTTTTTACTGTTTAAAATTCGGGATGCCTTAAAGATGTTTCTTAAAAATTTGTTATTATTATTTAATTGTTTCTTAATTACATATATGGCTTATAAGATGAGAATTCTCTCTCTCTTTTTTTTTTTTTTTTTTTTTTTTTTTTTTTTCAGAAAACGGCTCTCGTGTACGTGTTTCTTGATATTATTTGAAATATTCTGTTTCTTTGTTTAAAGGAATTGGTTTAATGAACCTTAAGCTTACACGATTGGGATGAACATTTGTGTAAAATTTTGACTCTACCACTATTTCATATTAGCTTTTTTTTTTTTTTTTTTTTTTGAAGAAATTTTAATGTTAAATAAAGTGAAGATTCGAAAGCATTGTGACTTAAAAACATGAACCGCATCCGCTATGCAGGACTCATGTATATATTGTATATCATCCCGAAAGGATTAGAAAGACATTATCCATATATAAACTAAAAAGTAATAGATTATAAAAATAATATGTTGCAAAAACTATTACTAAAGGTATAGTATGGAACGAAGTAACCTATTACTGAAAAGTAACTATTTATCCCATCTCTACAATGTAAAAAAAATAACAGTTATCTGCTGCAAGGAACGAGTAATTTACGAAAAAAATACGTTGTTTGAACTTATTTTCTCCGATTACAGAGAGTTTCTTGCAGCAGATAACTGTTATTTTTATACGTTGTAGTAAGAACATGATTCGATAAGGATTTATTTAATAAAACCGTATGAAGTGTACTTTTTTTACATAGGAATTTTTGCTAGTGTTCGGACACTTTTGTTACCGACTGTATATAGTGAAGAAAGTATTGTTTTGGGGTCAAATTTACGGAATTGAATTTTTGTTATATTTACACATTTTGTGATACGCTGAATCTGAAAAAAAAAAGTTTTTAGTGATTCGTTTGTGTGTCTCTCTCTGTGTGTGTCTGTTATCAGCATATCTCAGGAACAAATTGCAGCGAGAAGTCCAAGTTCGGTATTCTAAATGCGAGTCATATAGGGATGCTACACTAAATTTTCATTGATATCAAGCAAATGGTTCATATACAGGGATATCCAAGAGAATTCATATACATTATGTCTATGGAGGAAATTTCGGGTACAGTGGAAAACCTATAGGGAGTCCAAAACAAAATGAAATGAACTTTTTTTTTTTTTTTTTTTTTTTTTTAATGTATGCATAAAAACACGTTTTGTGTAGATTGTGGTATGAATACTATTCTCTATTCGTTTACAGGGCTACCCAAAGTATTTAGATATGTTAGCACTGTACCTGGAAATTTCTGAAAATGTATTTCATTTTGTGCTAGGTATAAGACTAGGCATAAGACTAAATTTATTTACATGATGTGATGTGAATATAGTTTATGGAAAATGTACAGAGGTACCCAAAATTATGCTAAACATTATTTTCTAATGAATATAATTGATGGAAGTGCTTTGATACATTTTACTATATCGACGATCACTACTCTGGTAGGAAAATTAATCTTTCATACCCTAATGTGAACAAAGTATTTTTTGAAGTTATATTTTCATCTCAGTTTTTTTTTTTTTATATATAATATCACATTTTGAGGTCTCCTGAATCTGAAAGTCCAATTTTTAGGTGTTGATATGTATGTAAATTTGTTATCTGCATAATGAATGATAATAATAATAATTACAGGAAATCCAAATTTGGTATTTTAAAATTTGTGTTAGGTTTTCACTGGAAAAATATGATCGTTATTGTCAGATTCGAATTAAAATTAATCACAGCCCTGTATTATTATTATTATTATTATTTAAATAAGTAAGTAAGTACTGTAACTGAAGGGAGGTTAGAGAGTGGGGGGGGGGAAGCCCCTACTCACACAGAACTATATGTCAAATAAAATTGTTCCTATACCTATTTTAGATTATTTTTTACAGCAAATTTAATATTATTATCTAACCTTACTGATATTTCGACTTTATGTGCAATCTATCTTTATAGCATTGAAATGCAAGGTAAGAGAAAGCTGTGTGAGTGACACATCAGATTATTTTGCATGCAAACAACTGTTTTCATTTGAAAATTTTTAGCTCTTTCTTTTAGAACTACAGATAGTGAATAATATGCTATGAGACACAAGGTCAGTTTCGTGACAGATACAATGAATAAAAACCTTTTAATCGTTTTACACGGTTATCATAATCTTTTTGAAAATTTAATGGATGTATGGGTGTGACGTTATCAAATAATTCTTAGGTGACCATTACAGAAAAAAACTACAGAATTCTCTTACTTAATGTTGGTATTCTTTGGGAAAGTTCATAGGATCAGAAAGAGTGAAACAGCTGTGGTAAAAAAAAAAAAAAAAAAAAAAAAAAATGATAACTTAGTATCGAATTTAAAAAAGTTAAAGGTCTATTGGCGGTAGTTAAAACATTTATAAATCATTTAAAAGTAATAAGAAAACCTTTTTTTTTTTTTTTTAAGTAATTTTTGAAAAAGTTGGGATATAAGCGTATTTAAACTTCCTCTCAGTTCTTTATTTATATTTATGATTTTTTTTTTTTTTTTTTTTTACTTTTAAATAAATCGTGTTTCCTTAGTTTTATTTATTCTATATTCGAAAAAATATCTCACTTATGAAGAACAAATTGTACATAATTTAACTAGAATATTGTTGCCACCACAATATTTTCTTCTGTATTTTCCTATACAAATTCACTCAGTACAAAACATCTATTAAAACTAATATTTATTAAAATTATCTATCATGATGAATGCAGACGATTTTCATCTTAGAGAAAAGTAACACTAAATATGCTAAGAAAATTAGTTTTATTCTCTATAAATATCATCTTAAAGAAGGCTTTTTCATAACGGTTGTTCTACACTTCAAATTTCATACAGCTATATTTCATAGATATTGATAAATAGCCTCCACATTCTCAGAGAAAATTGTAGTTTAGCAGCATTACCTATTGGCTGATATGCATCCAAACTCAAACAGCTTAAATTCTCATAATGGCTTTCTAACAAATCAACTTTTGTTTAATTATAAGCAATAGAATCTGAAATGTAGCTTTCTTATAAATTGTGGTAATCGCTGAATAGCAGCTACATCTGTTAAACGATCGACACCAAACGTTGATAGAAACTAATTTATGTCATGATGTAACTACATATCAATTTATATACAATTCTATGCAGTAGTTCTTGAGACAAAGCCTTACCTTAAATTGTGCAAATCACCGTTGAGCAGCGCCACCTGTCAGTCGATTGACAAAAAAAAAATTGATAGGCACTAATTTAGGTTAAGGTGCATCTACATAAAAATTTTATGCAATTTTGGATAGTAGTTCCTGAGATACAACAGCCACAAAAATTTTGTCGCACACATTTACACAGGCAGACATATTCTAAAAATAGTCAAACTGTGCTCTGGACCTCTTAAAACGTGCAAAAAAAAAAAAAAAATGAAAACTAGAAGTCGAAATTGTTTACGATCTTTCTTCTATTGAATATAGAACAAAGTATAAAAAATATTTTATATCGTACAGGATTCCACAAATTTCCTATTAATTTTTGTACAAGATAATGATCGGAATAAAATGAAAAAAAAAAAAAATTAACATTATCAAGGGAAAAAATATCTAACAGATATCCAGTAAATGGGACTAAATTTCGATAAATGACCCTCCATTCCTAAAGAATTCTGGAAATTCGTTTTTACTTTTAATACAAAATAATGGACACAATCTCTATCTTTAACACTTTCTAATAAGATTGAAAAGTGTCAATGACTTCGGTTTGTCTGTCTCTGTGTTTTTCCGTCCATCCGTGCTCTAACTCTAGTAAATATTCACATAATTTCTTGAAACTGATGTATGTTATTCAAGTTTTACATTTCAATACTTTTACACGAAAGTATTCCAAAGCATTGTGTTCTATGAGAGGTATTTCTATAAAATATATTTTACTGCCGTTACTTTACATAAATCTTAATGAAACTTAAATATGTTATTCAAGTCAGCTATCGGATGTTCCCCCACTGAAAATGGAGCAAAAACCATTACAGGTTTGTATGATATAGGTACACCTGAAAGTATTCCAAAGCATTACGTTCTATGAGAGGTATTTCTATAAACCAAAGTTTAACAACTTTACTTTGAACAGAGCATTGTGAAATTGAAATATACTGTAAAAACAAAATCCCGTAAGATTACGGGGAAAGCCCGGTAGCAGAGATTCCAGACAAAGCCCGTTAAAAGAAACGCTTAGTTCGTAAATTAAGTACATAATAACCTTAAATTACGTTACATGCCTGTAAAAAAACATTTTGCCCGTAAAACCAATGTTTTTTTTACGGGCTTTGTCTGGAATCTCTGCTGACGGGCTTTCCGCGTAATCTTACGGGATTTTTTTTTTTTTTTTTTTTTTTTTACAGTGACGTATATGAATAAGTGAATGTATGTGTGACATATATGTATAATTGACAGCATATGAATAACGTATATGTTATTCATATGCACAAAAGAGGGCTTTCTATAAAATATAGTATGATTAGCATAAGATTTACAAGGCCACACAAAAATATTCAGTTACATTAATAGGTATTATTGGAAATTTATTGGAATCGAATTTTCGCTTATATTAATCATTTTTATCACTTTCTAAATGTTTTTAACACTTTCCAACAAGGTGAAAAAGTGTTAATGACTTCAGTTTGTCTGTCTATCTATCCGTGCTCCAACTCCCGTAAAAATTCATGGAATTTCTTGAAATCCATATATGATATTCAAGTTTACTATCGGATGTTCCCTATTGAAAATGGAGTGAATACCTCTGACTTGTGTACAGGGACACCCAAAAGTATCCCAAAGCCTTCGTTCTATGAGAGGTATTTCTATAAACCAAATTTTAAGAACTTTACTTTGAACAAATATTAATAAAATTGAAATATGTTATTCATATGTACAAAAGAATGCTTTCTACAGAACGTAGTTTAATTTACATTAGAGTTACAGGGCTACACAAAAATGTTCAGTTACATTGAGGATTTTTATTGGAAACTTGCTGGAATTGCATTTTTGTTTACATTAAGTGATTGAACACTTTTTGATGTTTTTTAAGTGAGAATATGATTTCAATTTGTGTATCTATCTTTCCATCTGTCTATCTGTCCATCTGTCCGCCTCCAGCGTCCGTAAATATTTTCGAAATTTTTAAAAAAAAAGCATGTTATTCAAATTCACCATGGAGTGTTACCCTATTTTAAATGGTATTAACAGTTCTTGTGCAACTGGTTTGTGTACAGGGACACCCGAAAAAATGCCAATGCATCGCATTTTCGGACAGACATTTTTATAAATTACACTTAAAGAACTCTCTATATTGTAAAAATCATAAAGAAATTGACATTTACTGTTAATATGCTAAAATAAGATTTTGTATAGAATAAGATTTTCTTAATCTTCAGATTCACAGGGCTACACTAAAATATTCAGATATATCAAGGGCTGCAATTAGAATCTAAGGGTAACTACTAAACTTTCTTTTGTGTGGAGTATTTTTAACACTTTCTAACAATGTTTAAAAATGATTAGGAATTCAATTAGTTTATCTGTATGCCTCTCAGAACTACCTTATGTCCGTTGTGTGATTACGAAGAAAAAGACCACTGAAAGTTATACGATACAACAATTACGTACGTTTGGAAAGTGTTGATAAACAAAGCGTACTGCATGATTTTCCGTTATTGTTTTAAACTGAACAAAAAATTAATAATTAACGTACCTTGGCATAATATGCCTATACCATAATCATTGACTTGACATTCGTGACATGCCAGTGGTATAAAATTTTCGATTAAAAATTAGAAATTTTATCTGTTCCGTGAATAAAAACGCCCTTTTATAGATAATTATACAAGGATGGATTATAACAGGTTTTAAGTGTAAATAAAAGCAATATTCATTAACAACAGATAGCATATACAAAAAGTAAACTAATTAAGAGGATTATTTTCCCGATCACTTTTCTAAGTAACTATATCTGTTAACACAGATGCCACATTAAAAATAATAATAATAAAATAAAATAAAATAAAAAATCCGTAACGATGTTAGGACTCGCTTCTTTTCATTGAAGAGTAATTTTTGTCTTATTCAATCCTAACTAGGAGAAACTTACTGTACAAAGAATATGTTGGGAATAAAAGGCGGGTACTAACAGTCTTATGTAATAAATTTTAAAAAGTGACATAGATATGTTATGTGTATGTCTTACCGCAGAACAAAGTAGTTTAACCCGGCTTAGATGACGTCTTATATATACTTACTAAGCCAGACCTTGCAGTACCACAATTTCAGTAATCAGATCACTCGCTCTGTATGAGCCAGATAAGTATACCTTTACTTCCATAAAAAAGCACTGAGGAAAAAAAAAGTGCCGCCTTCATCTAAAATGAGTAAATGGTCATTTTTCTAAATCCTTAAACTACAAATATAGATTTCCGAGCTATGCGCATAAGGCACGTCATAAATTGAATAGACGAAATGGTCGAGAATTTCTAATCTACACATTTCTAGATGGTGAAACAATATTCTGAATATTCTGAATCTTGTATTACGAGAAATTGTCGCTTGATTTTCTAGAATTGGGTCATAAACCAAGATTATAGCTGCTGAAACCCGTATCTTGTAATCTCATTTATTTGCAGAGATTTTTAAATAAGTTTGTCCTCGAGAATATAAGCGAACGCTCTAGAATTCTAATAGGGGCTTCTAGAACTCGCTTTCGAAGGGGACTAAAATTTATAAGGATGACATGGAGCATTGTTTTCTAGAGCCGCAATTTAGATTCTAGATGTCAGTTATAAAATTTTGTCTCAGTGTATTGGCGTGCCTTATACTCATAGCTTCGAAATCTATATTTCTAGTTTAGGAATTTAGAAAAGGACCACCTATTCATTCTAGATGAAAGCGATATATCTTTTTTCGCAGCGAGGAAATGTTCATTAGATTCGAAATCTGGACAGTATGGAGAGTGGCATCAGACCAGCGGTGCTGTTTTTCAGGAGGATGGCACAATCGCTTAACATACGGACACATTTTTTACCGATAAATACGAATCATGTTGCATCTACATGCAAGCTCACTTTTCCAAACGTCTTGCCCCTTCAATCGTTTTAATTAGTGTCAGAAAGCAAAATTTCATTTATTGAGACTTTACAATATTTTTTTTTTCAAAATTTCAATAAAAACTTTCATTTTCCACGATATTTTCCTTTAGATTTGGAACGCAAATCTTAATCTCTTAAGCCTTTCAGCTAGTTTCTTCCCTAGGGCGTATGAATTCTCTGGTAACACGTTAAAATTAACCCTTTGTCAGTCCTATTTAATTTCCCTCCTGTAGTCAGTGCGCTAAATTTAGAGATTTTTTTTATTCAATATCCACCAGTAAAGTTAAACTGTAACGTTTGCCTAACCTCTTCGAACGTTATTCGTCTATTATACATGTCAGGGATGGAACACGGACGCAGAATTCATATCGGTATTTGCTAAGAAATTTCTCTACCTTTAATATCGTTGATTTAAGAAGTAGAAAGTTTTGTTATGTTGGTAGTGGTATGATTTCTTCGCTTGTGTTCCATCCCTGATATATATATATATATAAAATATTATTTCTCAGAAATATTGGTGATAGTTAAATAGAAGAGTTCCTAAATATGACAACACTGTTTAGAGTGTTTGGGTCAGCAAAGGGTTAAGCTTTCACTAATGGGGACATAATATGATTATTATGGGGACATAATGGTGCATAATATGATTAAACATAATATGTAGGCAATTTAGGAAACGTATTGAAGAAATGGAAAAAGAAATGAATTTTTTACTTAAAAAACTTCTACTAGGTAAAGTTTGCAACAGATAAATGGAGGTTTTAACATTTGGTTAACCCATGAAGATTCATAAACTATTTAATAAATATTTAAATTGTTTATACACTTTGTAGGAATTTTAACCATTGTTTTTTATACCAAAGTGCATCTGATGGATATTTTTGTACTGATTAAAAAAAAGAAAGAAAGAATTTTTATCACTGCATCTCATGAAGCGCCCACTTACTAAATATACCATGGTAGTCCCGTTCGTGTCCGTTTTAGTTTTGGAATGCTGTTTAAAAGCAAACATATAATTGTAATCACTTTCTCAGCGTTATAAATATCGTGAACTGCATCGATAGTTACTCGAGTTGATAAATGTTTAAAAAGGGGTATTTGCTTGCAAAACGTTGTAAACAGTTTTGTTTTCTTTGTAAATTGCATGTATATTAGTCATTAGGTAAAAACAAAGTTTTTAATCTCCTATACCTTTGACTATATTTGAAAATAAATAAATAAATATTATTAAAATAAATAAATAAATAAATAAAAAGGCTTAAATTTAATAAAAAATATTTTGATGTGGGCACCACATGACTTTCTTATACATCCGTTGGAATATATATATATATATATATATATTGTTACTATATATATATATATATATATATATATATATATATATATATATTGTTATGAAAACATTCATATTTCTGAGAGGTAACGAAAACAATGGATGTTTTTATATCACCATGCTACCTATTTATATGAAACTTTGTATGACTATCTCTTACTTTTTGTTAAAATTATAATGAAAGTCACTTGCAGTATAAAACGGGGAAAAGTGGAGGCACATGAAAAATAAAACTGAAATCATTTTGGGGTTCTCTGATATCTAAACCGCAAAGATAAAATAAACAATTTTGTTGAAATTCTAGCAAAAGCAGGATTTACTTTAGTATGGAGGACTGTTATTATTATTATTATTATTATTATTATTATTATTTATTTTTTAATTATAACATCGCTTTCAAATTATTCAATTATATTTTCGATAAATGTCCAACTATCGTAAAACTGGTATCGTAAATATCAGTAGAATGAATAGTCCTCCGTACTAAAAAAATCTAGTAGCATAGGTGAACTCGGCTCAGTTCCTCATCATAAACTTCTACAATAGGGCCTATTATGTTAATGTTAAGAAAAATGAATTTGACCAATTGCTTAATACAGTAACAGACTTGAATTACCTAATAGGTTGCTTACTGTTCAGTTTAATGCATTTGTCTTATCCTAATTTGTTAACTTATTTTATTAGAGTCAGTTTCGTTGTTAGGTTCTAATGCAATTACGTACTATATTTTCAATGCACAATCCTCCTTATAATGCAAATTTGTATGAAATAGTGTTCTATTGTTTTCTATTAAATCAAACTTAAATTTCGAATAACTTATGAATTCTTCAAATTAGAATATTTGTAATCAATGATGTTCATGCTGCTACCCACAAGGATATTTTAATAGTTGTCTGACATCTTTACGATAAAGATATCTCACAAAACAGATATTTATCCGAAATTTTGCTTTATTCTGACATTTAAAAAAAATCGTAAATGTCAAATAACTTACGAAGTTTTCAATGTTGAATTTTCATAGTTAATTATATTCATAACAGAATTATAACTTATATTTTAAAACTGGTCTGACAGTACAAATATTCCCTTTAATGCTCATTTACGCGAAAATTTGCCCTATTCTCTCATGTTATGAAAATCGTAAATTTCAAATGACTTACGAAGTTTTCAGTGTTGAATTTTCATAGTTAATTATATTCATAACAGAATTATAACTCGTATTTTAAAACTGGTCTGACAGTACAAATATTCCCTTTAATGCTCATTTACGCGAAAATTTGCCCTATTCTCTCATGTTATGAAAATCGTAAATTTCAAATAACTTACGAAGTTTTCAGTGTTGAATTTTCATAGTTAATTATATTCATAACAGAATTATAACTCGTATTTTAAAACTGGTCTGACAGTACAAATATTCCCTTTAATGCTCATTTATGCGAAAATTTGCCCTAATCTCTCATGTTATGAAAATCGTAAATTTTAATTAATTTACGAAGCTTTCAATGTTGAATTTTCATAGTTAATTATATTCAGAACAGAATTATAACTCGTATTTTAAAACTGATCTGACTGTACAAATATTCCCTTTAATGCTCATTTAACCCTAGAACACTAGCATGTTCACGTCTGCAGCGATCACTAGAGATAAGTAAAATTTACGTGCTCATGTAAAATTCGTTTAATTTGCTTATATTACATTAATGTTGTTCTTAAATATGTTCAATTACTTGCTGCTTTACCCAATATTACTAACTTTTCATTAACTAAATAATTATTTGTATTTTAAAATATATTTCAAAACTATAAAAATGTATACTAATAGCTACAAAGAACCAATAAAGAAAGACCGCACGTAAAATTTACGTACACTAGTGTTCTAGGGTTAAGCGAAAATTTGCCCTATTCTCTCATGTTAAAAAAATTGTAAAGTTTAAATAACTTAAGAAGTCATTAAATTAAAATGTTTTTTCAAAGCAATAGGGTTTTGGTCAGTATCATTAAGTAATGTTTTAAATCTGGTTTGATGTCATTGCAATCTATTGTTCTTGAGATATCGTGTACACAAACTAACAAATTAGAAAAATAACACACTAATAAAATAATTAATACCCTACAAGCGGATTTCATTTCAATTTTGTTATTTTCACATTTGTCACAACTCAAAACGTGTAAGAAGTTTAAAAAAAAAAAAAAAAATCGAGGTCGAATAATTTCACGAATAACTAAGTTCCTCATACCTATAATATTATGGGTAACTACAAAGAAAGAAAGAAAAATTTTGCAATAGCTCTTACAGTCGAACCTCGTTAACGTGAAACGCAAGGGGGATAAAAAAAAAATTGTTCTTGTTATCAGTAGTCCATGCTATCAGTAACTCAGAAATTAATCTTTCTTTTGACGGGGACTGCAAAAACAGTTCGTGTTAAAAGTAATTCATGTTAACAGTGTTCACGTTAACGAGGTTCGACTGAAATGCCTTTTCTTTTATGAGAGATCAGAGAATAGCAAGTCTTGCCTTTCGTAATTTTCTTGGCAACTGCATCCACTTTATCAAAATCACAAGTTTTCAGACATTACTGCCCCGGACCGATTTCGTATTAAGTTTTAGCAAATAAATCATTTTTTAGTACGACAGGAATATTTCTTTCAGACAGCGATTTTGAGTTGTCATCGTTTATTGTATTACACCTTGAATTTGCGAAGATCCAATTTTACTATTTTATTTATTGAACTATCTTAAAATATTATGTCGAATCTCTAACAACTTTTAATTTTTTTTAAAACCTACCGACAAGTGAGGAATTCATCTTTGATTGCATGTAAAAACCAACTGTCGATTTCGGTACCCGAGACCATCATTATTCATAAATTGGATGACTTCTGAATATTTGTTGCCAATATATTCTGAATAAGTATTGATGATGGCTTCTGAATATTTGTTATTGATATCTCCTGAATAAGTATTGATGATGGCTTCTGAATATTTGTTGTCAATATCTTCTGAATAAGTTTTGATGATGGCTTCTGAATATTTGTCAATATCTTCTGAATAAGTATTGATGATGGCTTCTGAACATTTGTTGTCTATATTTTCTGTAAATAGTCAACAAATATTCGAAATCATTTTTTTTTTTTTTTTTTTTTTTTTTTTTTTTTAAGAGTGTAATATAAAAATGAATCTTGTCCTACTAAATTAAGTTATGTTCTTGACAGACTTTTTTTTCTTTTTAACATTTTCCAACAAGATTAAAATGTGTTTATGACTTCAGTTTGTCTATCTGACTGTTCGCGCTCTAACTCCCATAAATATTTATAGCATTTCTTGAAACTGATATATGTTATTCAAGTTCACTATCAGATGTTTCCTGTTAAAAATGGAGTTAATATCTCTTCTAGTTTGTGTACGGGGGCAGTCGAATTTATTCAAAAGCATTCTGTTCTGTGAGAGATATTTCTATAAATAATATTTTAATACCTTTACTGAACACAAATATCTTAATTAAATTAAAATATATTATTCATATGCGCAAAAGAATGCTTTGTATAGAATAGAGTAGGATCAGCATTAGATTTGCAGGGCCACACAAAAATATTCAGTTACGTTAAAAGCTATTAATAAAAATTTACTGGAATTGCACTTTCCTTTACATTAAGCGTTTTTAACACTTTTTAACAATTTTTAAATGTGAATATGATATCCATTTGTGTATTTGTCAGTCTGTCTGTCCGCGCTTTAACTCCCGTAAATATTTATGGAATATCTTGAAATTGATATATGTTATTCAAGTTCACTATCGGATGTTCTCTATTGAAAATGGAGTGAATCCCTCTATTGGTTTGTGTACAGTGACACCCAAAGGTATTCAAAAGCCCTCTTTTCTATAAGAGGTATTTCTACAAACCAAATTTTAAAAACTTAACATTGCACAAAGCTTAATGAAATTGAAATATATTATTCATAAGCACAAAAGAATGCTTTTTATAGAATATAGTATAATAAGTATTAGTCTTACAGGACCGCATAAAAATGTTCAGTTACATTAAGAGCAATTTATAGAAATTTGCTGGAATTGCATTTTCGTTTACATTAAGCGTTTTTAACACTTGGTAACAATTTTTAAGTGTGAATATACTTTTAATTTGTTTATCCGATTGTCTATATATATGTCTGTCTGTCTCCCGCCCTAGCGTCCGTAAATACTTTCAGAATTTTTAAAAAATGATATATATTAATAAAGTTTACTATGGAATATTCTCTATTTAAAATAACATAGGTCCTGTACAACTAATTTGTGTACAGGGACAACAACAACAACAAAAGTATGCATTGCGTTTTAAGACAGACATTTTGGAAAATTCTCATTTAAATAACTTTCGACTGTAAAAATCATAAAGAAATTGACATGCATTTTCAATATTCTAAAATAATGTTTTGTATAGAATATGATATGATTAAACTTCAGATTTACAGGGCTACTTTAAAATATTCAGATACATAAAGAACTGCAATTATAATGTAACGATTGGATTTTCTTTTGCGTTAACCCTTTTTAGCACTTTCCAACAATGTCTAAGAGTGGTTTTAAATTCAATTAGTCAATCTGTTTACTTTTCAGTCCTTCTGTCTGTCTGCTGAATATTGAAAGTTATACGATACAACAAGTACGTACAGTTGGAAAGTGTTAATAATCAATGAATACTGCATGATTTTTCGTCCTTGTTTCTTTTTTGTTTTCACTGGGAGACACTATGTTCATCGGAGAAATTAAAGAGAAATGTAAAAGAGTTTGACTTTGTACATTAGTTCCTAATTTAACTTTTTTTTTTTTTAACCTCAAAAAGAACTTATTAATTTTTGCATTCGGGTGTTTATAAAAAGAATTATTCGAGACCACAGTGGTTCAGGAACAGATGAAATGTAAAGTACAGTGATTGTTACTAGTGTGAGTGATTACTGGTGTTAGTGATCCCTCACTAGTAACAATCACTAGGAACAGTGATTGTTACTAGTGATGTATCTACAGATCAGGTGTCTGCTTTGAAGTTCCACCTGCATTATTCAGTAATAAGAAGTTTTTTATTTTATTTTTTAATTTATTTGATATTATCTCTCGCGCCAATTTGGTATGCGAATGATCCGATTGAGTCTTCAGCTACCAGGTACCCAGTTTGAATCCCAATTCTCGCATGGTTGTTCATATTAATTTGAAATCCGCTTTAAACTGTAGCTAACCAATCTACAGAGACTTGTTGTGCAAAAAAATATGATAGAGAGACACCTAATCCCCTCTCTCTTATATATAAAGAGATACATACATACACACACACACACACACACGCATATATATAGGGGAGAGTCGGGAGGGATGGGACATTGGGAGGGATGGGACACCTAAAATTATTCTTAAAATAAACATTGTTTTTAATTTTTGACACTTCCACCAGGTGAAGTAACTACAGACCCATATTTGTTGCTATGTATCATTTTAGTTGGAGAACTCTGTAAGTTTATGTAACGGAAAAACTATTTTATAACACCAAAAGTAAACAATTGCTTAATTTTCAATGCAAGTTTTCAACGTCTCTCACTGAGGTTAGCATAATTATTTTGAAAATTTTATATACCTACACTGCAAAAATTAAACCTGTAAAAGTACAGAAAAAAATCAGGCAGCTGGGGTGCCAGTATTTCTCCGTCAAATATACAGTTTAAAACCGCAAAATTGTATCACTGAGATATATTTTACGCAGAAATCCTATAAATCAAACAGGTTTTTTGTTAAAAGTACAGTTTTGTTCTGTATATTTGACGGAGAAATACTGGCACCCCAGCTGCCAAATTTTTTCTGTACTTTTAACAGATATTTTTTTACAGTGTAATAATACTCGTATAACTTATGAATTAGTCGCTAAATTAAGTCTAAAAGTAGCATGTGTCTTTCAATAAATTATTTTTTTGTAAAATAATGAAAAGGGAGGTATGGGACTTGTAAGAAAAGCAAGAAGAATGAAGATTCTCATACTCCTTAAAAAGAAAATATCAAGAGGCAAATGAATGAATAGGTGGAAGAAAAAATGCACGGAATAAATTCAAAATCATGGAAAATAATTGCTGTAGCACTCACACGACTTTTGATTACCTTTTAACTATTAAAAATCCTTTTTTTTTACCATGTATGTATGAGGAATTCATTTTCATTCCTGAGCAGTTTTCCTGGACATGGTAAAATGTAGAAAAGAAATTAAATTCACCAATTACAGTTAGGATTTCTTGGTAATATTTGTTCTTGAGATATGCTGATAACACACACAGACTAGCCACTAAAAACCTTATTAATATTCAGGGAACCACAAAACATGTAAATATAACAAAAACTTAATTTTGAATATTTGAATTAAAAAACAGCACTTTCTCTGCTAGAAGTAAAAAAAAAAAAAATGAACTGATTGAGCATTTGAAAATTTTTATTTAAGTGGTACATTATAAATCTAATATTGGATAAAATAGATGTTATTAGCAATTAATTAACCTTACATACATCGTGTCCCTTTTTTTTTTTTTTTTTTTTTTTTTGTCATTTTTCATAGTATGTCTGTATATTATGTATTTATTTAACTTTATAAACATGTCCCATCCTTCCCTCATATTCATATAAGGGAGGGATGGGACATTTTTATAACTATGGTCATTGGCTTATAAAATTAATATTTTAATATTTACCTGCAAATTTATATTTTTAAAAGATGTTAAAATGTTTCTCTGAAATTTACAGTTTTGTACCAGTAAAAATAAATTTGTCAAAAATATTTTTGTCAAAACTGTACCTCCCTACTCTCCCCTATATATATATATATATATATATATATATATATATATATATATATAAGTGTGTGTGTGTTGCTGTGTCCAAGTTATTTATTAAACTTCTATTTTTAAAATTACCCTTTATATCTGTAAATAATGTCGTTTGTTTTATATATATTTAATTACTCTACACTATGCCAATGAATAACGACATTCATGGAGGCACTTTTAACCGAAAGGCCTTTCTGAACTTTTGATAATATTAATTATATTTGTACTACAATGATTATTACCACGTGTTTAAAAACTTTTCATTCAACGTATCTATAATTGAAACAGAAAAATTCTAAAGCAACAATGAAATATTTTTATCCAGAAACAATGAAAAAGTTAATTCGTCATCAATAATGAATAACAATGGTATTATACAACAATTTAACATTAAAATAACCTTCTCTATCCACTTCTACTCAAAAACAACCTAAAAATAGCCTTAATATTACGATCATAAAATACTTCATTAACTAAAAAATAATTTTTCTCGAATAAGTAACTTAAAAATATGAAATTCTTAAAAAATTTGCGAGTTTTATTCCGTCGAAAAAAGTATGTTTGTAACGTTTATTCATTTATATATTAATTATTATTATTATTAAAATATTATCAATGTACTTGGAAATTTATGCCCAGCTATAGAGTGTATTCTATTAAATACTGTAAATTTTCTTTCAATTTAATACTAATTAAAAACATACTTTTTTTCTTCCCGAACTAAGCTGCAAAAATGATTATTATTCTGAGTTCACTAACACAACGTAATAGAATGATTGATTATATTTCTTAGGCTCGTTGATATTAAATCAGAAACATAACCCTGTCAACGTCTAACCCAGGGGTGGCCAACCCGCGGCCCGCGGGCCGCATGCGGCCCTCCGTGTAGTTTCGTGCGACCCGCGAGGAGTCTAACGATACTTAAATTTTGGCAAATTTGGTTAAAAGTTTAAAAAATAATAAATCCTTTCTCACTTTTCGCAGTACAAATACCTTTGAACGATCATGGTAGCTAAATCACACTGTTGTAAACGAAATTGTTATTAGATCCTGTATTTGTTCTTTTTATTATAATTCTTAATGTATAGTCATATTTTTTTACCGATTATGTTGTTAATTTATGAATGAAAAAAAAAATGTATTCTGCTCCGAATGTTCACCGTGCCCTTCCCCCGAAAAAGTATATACTTTCACTGCCATAAAAATTTGCACACCAAGAAAGGGTTGTTAGAATGAAACAAAATTTTACATGCGTAAGTTCAATGTTGATATAATTAAATGATTACAAAATCAAAGCGAAATGATCATTTATTACAGGAAAAATTACAAAAGAAGGGAGGTTTTAGTACCCTGTTGGGCCACCTCTAGCGTGAATTCACGATGCGATACGGGCAAGCATTGTAGAATACAAGTCCCGTATGATGTCCTGTGGCATCTCGTTCCACATTTGTTGTAAATGTGCCTCTAATTCGTCCAAACTCGTAGGCTTCCAAATTTGCCGTCCCAGATGATCCCAGATATGCTCAATTGGTAACAAATCTGATATCGAACAGGCCAGAGAAGGGTGTATTATGACGGAAGCAGTCCTGAGACACCCTTGCTGTGTGTGGCTGTGCATTGTCTTGTTGAAAAATGGCTCCTGGGAGCCCTGTCATAAGTGACAACCCTTATGGCTGAAGGATGTTACGAACGTACCGCTGGTCTGTCATGGTGCCGTAGATCAATATTAGGGATGACCGTGTATCGAATGCAATATCATCCCCTACGAATACCATCACATCAGCTGTGGGTTAAGTGTACAGCTGTAAAGCTAAGGCAGGATTGAGGCGTTTACCATGATGCCTCCATACACATGCATGTTTGTCATCACAGCCCAAATTGAATCTGGATTCGTCGCTGAAGACGACCTGTTCCATCCGGTTGCAATCCAAACCCGTCCAGCGCGACACGACACAACTCCAAACAGTGGATAGAAGGGTATTATTGGCAACATACGTAATGGGCGTCGCGATAGTAAATGCCTTTCAGCCAGGGACCTTGTGATGGTACGTACAGACACAAGGACAGATCATATAGGAATAGGTGTTGCATATGTCCGGATATCGGACAACGCGACAGTTGGCGCTATATGTACGTTTCGTATGATATGACGATTTTTTCGATTATTGATCTGTCTATCACGTCCTGGGCCTATTCGCCGTGTAAGCGGCCTCTCTTTTGTCCACTAGTCACAACACCTCCTCACAGTAAAATCAGAACGGCCTGGGTGGCTGGTACTCACCAAGCTGATCACCCGCATTCCATCACACCGTTGATTCTTACCCTCTCGGACTCTAACAGCTGTTCGTATTGTCTTCGATGGCGGCGTGACGGCATCTCTGTTTAAAAAGTTTCCCTCTGCAACAGATTATGCACATGAAGCAAGCTCTGCTTACCTGTTTTATACTCCAAGAAAAACGAACTTCAACGCCCTCTAGTGGCATTACACAATGCGCAATCATGCTGCATTTCTAATCATTTGCATATCTGCCTGGCACGTACCTTCATGCCACGTTTCATTGCGATCCAATAATTATTTCTTGGTGCGCAAATTTTTATGGCAATGAGTGTACATGCATGATTCATATACTTACGAACATAGAAACACATAAACATATATACATACGATGCGGCCCGCCTGAATAAAAAAGATTTCCAATGCGGCCCACCTAGTGTTTTGGGTTGGACAGGCCTGGTCTAACCTATACAGTTCGTTCAAATTAAACGTTTTATTTTTTCCACTCATAGCACTGCTCTGCAAAAAAAAAAAAAAAAAAAAAAAAATATTTCGATATGTGATACGATTCTTGCAGATTAAAGTGACCTCCTGAATTCGATTATGACTACCATTTTGCCCAATCACCCACCGTTTTCTAGATATACCCTCTCATTCATTTTTATCATTGTTTGGTAATTTTATACCCATCAGTTAGATTTGGAGGGGAACGATGATTATTTAATCATTAAATGTCTTCTGACCTGAGGAGCTACAGAGGTAGAAAGTTCTAAAACATGAACATACCTAGTAAGAAGGAAATTTGAGGGGATTTGTGCCCAAAAAACAAAAGAAAATCAATAAAAACAATCAGTTTCTTTTTCTTTTTTTTTTTTTTTTTTTTTTGTGATATTTCTCTTATTTTTTACATATTCCAGCTTCCAGTTTGCCATTTTCTTACCAAAACACCCCAAATAATAAAAATTATACAGTGAAACTTTTTTCAAAATGTTGGTAAATTCTCAAAGCCTTCGCAAGAAAGTCTGACTGATTCACTGTACGACGTTTGCTTTCAATAACTCCTACGTTAAATGTTTTGGGCAGTAAAACATGAACAGTAAAATCTCCTGCTTTGACACGTGTTAAAGGTCATTGCTCTTATTATTGTAGTCGTCAGTCGTTACCTACCTTTAGTACACGTTTTGCGATAAGAGAGTGAATTTAATGAAGTTCTGGACGGTGGTGATCTTGTGTGATGATCTTTAAACCGTATCAAAGGAGGATATTTTACTGTTCATGTTTTACTGCCCAAAACATTTAACGTGGGAGATATTGAAAGCAAACGTCGTACAGTGAATCAGCCAGACTTTCTTGCGAGAGCTTTGAGACTTTACCAACATTTAAAAAAAAATATCACTGTATAATTTTTATTATTTGGGATGTTTTGGTAAGAAAATGGCAAACTGGAAGCTGCAATGTGTAAAAAATAAGAAAAATATTGCGGGAAAAAAAAAAAAAAAGAAAAGAAAAGACAGAAACAGAAACTGATTGATTTTATTGAGTATTTTGTTTGTTTTGTTTTCTGGGCACAAATCCCCTCAAATATGCTCCTTACTACAAATGTTCGTGTTTTAGAACTTTCTATACCTCTGTAGCTCCTCAGGTTAGAAGACATTTAACGGTTAAAAGATTCATCGTTCCTCTCCAAATCAAACCGATGGGTAAAAAATTACTAAACAATGATAACAATGAGGGAGGGGGTGTATCTATAAAACGGTGGGAGATTGGGCAAAATGGTGGTCATATTCAGGTTCAGGAGGTCATTTTACATAAGAATATGCTGAAATGGTGTCAGAGGCAATTTTCATGCCGAGCAGTGTAATCACAAAGTACTACAATGTAATACAAAGTATCACCCTAAGGGTGATATTTTGTATCACATTTTGTAGTTTCTCATGGTGGTACAGGAGTGCAACTTTATTGTAGAATCCCTTAGCGACTTTTAAACATTTGTTGTCATTTTGAAGATGAATTAAAATGGCTGTTGCAATTGCTTAAGTAAAGACTTTGATGAGAAACGTCCGAGCTATTTCGGTGCCTCCGTCAAAAGGTTCCACTACATGCATTTAAAATTTTAGTATTCGAAAAAATTACAGATCTCGCTAAATTGAGAAAATTGAAATTACAACATCAGTGTGGCGTTAATGTGTAGATGAAAGAGTTTATCATTCTGTGTTCACATTATTTCAATAAAGATATTAGACAAGGTTTTGTTACATATTAACGATAATGTCCAGAATCGTATTGAATTTCTCATTCACCTTTCAAAATTTCGTATATTATTTGAAATTCAAATTTTTCTAAAATGACAGAATTGATCTAAAAAATTTTATTTTTATAAACGTGCACTGTGAGAAATATTTTTATCGTAAAATATTCTTATTTGCTTTATAGCACTTTTTGTAATACTTGTATTTATATTATTGAATATTAACATTTTAGTTGTAACCTTTGTAAAATAATAGGGAAGAAAATGCCTAAGAGGTCTAAATAAAGCAATATTTCGCATAAACCTGAATTACCGGAAGGATTTTCATATTTACTTTTGCGAAACTTAACTCTTGTTTTTATAGCAATGAATAGCCAACATTTCTTTAACCCGTTCGTTAGCGTCCAGTGTCCTCATTTGAGGACAGCTAATAAAATGGTACGCATATTTTTTGTGGTTTCTTGGAAAGATATCTGCTTTTTAGTGACAGTTTATACCGTCACTCTAAATGATCCCTGAAAGTTTTATGCGCCTACTATTAACTATTATTTCATAATTTGGATAGTCATTTTATGATTTTTCATTCGTCGCACCTATATTTGCTTTTTCCACAGGTATACTAACTTAAATCAAATTGAATAATAATATAATACATTACTTTCGAGATCTTTGTCAACATATAATAGGGAATTAATCTGTTATCTCAAAGTTTTGTTGCTAGAACACTAAACGCCAATAAATGAGGATAGGCTTTAAATTTAAAACTATCAGAAGAATTGTTTATGTTAATATATTTTACTGTCAGTTGCCTATATTAATTTAGAAGTGAAATAATCAGCTAATAATATTTTGCAAAATTAATTCGGACGTTAACGGGTTAATGTAGAAATAGAGACATTACATCAATCTTTGTGTTTTGGGGATCCTTGGAGGTTGATTTTTAAATGCAAATGATTCTCATTGTATTTATTACCATGCAATAGGGTGACAAGGTGTCCTCGTATTCCGAGGATAGTCCTCGAAACCTAACCTTCGTCTCCAAAAAATTAGAGCACATTTGAAGATGGCGATTATAAAAATTTTTAATGTTTCACAATAGTAATTTATTATAGATTTACTAAATTAACTTAAATAACTGCTTTCAAATATTTCATCCATAAAAATTACTAGAATTTTGTTTTTTAAGGTGATTTATTTATTTTGTCCTCGAAATTTGGGGACAACGCAATATTTGTCTTCAAAAACAATTAAAAAAAATTTGGTCGTCCTATTGTATAAACTTAAACGGTCTTCTATTTATTATTATTATTATTTTAATATATGCAAATATAGGATGGTTATTTGACCACAGTCCCCCTAACGCCACCTATGATAATCATTCTTATTCATACCTTAATTATTTTTAGCTTATGCAAAGACGTATTCAGCCGTTACCTCAAAATAATAATAATAATAATAACAAATAAATAAAATAAATAAATAAATATAACACTAAAGCCCGAAAGAAATTTAATTTTTTGTCAGCATCTGTAGAAATGACTTTCTTTTTCCCTTCTTCTTTTTTAAAAATGAAAAAAAAAAAAAAAAAAAAAAAAGATAAATAAAAAAAAAAAAAATATATATATATATATGTGTAATTATTTTTTAAAGTATCACAGATCTACAGTTCAACCTTTTATTTTAAAGGTACTACTGACAAGTTTTTTCGTTAGGTAACCATACTGAAATTTTACATCTCCCGGGTACTTTCTCCCAGGACTGGGGGGAAGGGGGGGGTAAGCGATGCTTCTACATAAATAGATTTTTTCCCTTAGTTTATTACTACTCTTATCAATAATTCATATTATTTTTTACACTTATGCGTTAAAATTATCTCTTATTATGTACATTTATACGAAATTTTGTCCTGTACTGTCATAATACCCACACAGTACATTGGGTTCCTGAGACGTCTCAAGTACATCGCAAAGTCTCATTTTCACCACATCTCAGTGTGACATAAAACAAACATCGCTGCGATATTATAGTTGTTTGTCTCTGAGATGTACTATTTGAGACATTTGAGAGCCCAAACTGTGACGTATGCGATGTACTAGGGATGTAGTATTATATTTCACAAAGTTGAGACATTTCCACATCCCTAGAACATATCTGAGATGTTCCAGAACATATATGCAACATCGCAATGTCACAGTGCGATGTTCTTGCAACGTTCCAGGGATCTGCTGTATGGGTAATAATTTAGAAAAAATAAGAAGACAGCACCTGTACAGCAATTGATCCCCAAATGTAATCTGCACTAGTTTAAACCAGGGTTCAAATAAACACCAAGTTTAGTGGAATTTTGTTTATTGGTTCAGGAGATACAGCGCTCACAAAATTTGTGATACATACACACAGACAGACATATTCTAAAAACAGTCAAATCGTGTTCAACAAATCTCAATGCGTGTAAATACATCGAAAACTAAAATTCTAAAATTTTCACGAATCCAGTACTTTCATGTTATACATTAATAGAAATTAAAAATGTGAAAGTAAATGGGCAAAATTCTAAAATTCAATTATTATAATTATTCTTTTTTTAAATCGTTTATAAAAATATCACTGAAAAATACTACACAAAACACATGATGAACTACGTCAAAAACTTGCTAAAGTAAGCAAATTGCTGTTTAGATGAAATTCTGAATAATTAATCAAAAGTTCAATAGGAAACAATAAATGTATTTCCAAATTAAAGTATTAATAAGTTCAAAACTATATCTATTTTTACTTCCATTACCCGACTACCGTAGGTAATGAAATTATTGTATTCGGTCCAAAAATTTGATATCGAGATTTCACCTGATTTACATTTTTAAGATCTCCTGAATCCAAGAAAGTTAATTTTGGCAATTGGTCAATGTGTGTGTGTGCATCTGGGGAATCTTTTGGCTATTATATCTCGGAAACTAATAAAGATAAAACTACGAAACTTTAGAATCGAAACAAATCTGGTGTACAGAGGAATTTTCCAAACTTTGGTGAAAATCGGAAGTGGGACCGTAATTCCATATCTCAAAAACGGCTCTAAGGATTTTCTTCAAAATTGCTGTATAAACACTCTATTAGATGTCCTTTCGATAGTTCAGGAAAATTGATAGGCGTTCTGTATAAATAGCTGAATTTCAGGCCCTGCAAGTGCGTTTCTTTCACAAAGGTTGTATGATTTTTTTTTCAGACTTCCCATATTAACCCTCATTTAAACTTTCTTTTGCATGTAATTGTTGTTTTCTGGTCAACAATTAATTATGCCAAGCTTTGGTACAAGTTGGTATCTCAAAAACGGCTTTAACAATTTTATTGAAAATTGTTACATAAACCCATTTTAGATATCCTTTCTCATACTTTACTTGGTTGTCACATGAAGATTAATAATCATCCAGATCAGTTAGATCAGTTTTAAATCTCAGAAATTGGTGTTAAAAATAAATAAATAAACAAATAGAAATAAAATAAATAAATAAATATAAGTAAATAAATATAAGTAAATAAATAAATACAAATGCAAATAAATAAATTAATTAATTAATTAAACTCTACCATTTTTTCTTTCTTTTTCATTTTCTTAAAAAAAAAAAAAAAATATATATATATATATATATATATATATATATATATATATATATATATCGTTGTTTAAACTCTGTTTTATATGTCTTTACAGCTGTATTATCATACTGGAAAATTTTTAGGTGTTCATTTCATTAGGTCAATTCTATGTCTTCTGATAGCATTATCTCCAAAATGTGTGTATAATACTTGTAATAGTGGGTAATGGAAGTCGTGTGGTTGTTTCACTCCAGATTTTTCTACATAAACTGCTCTAAAGTTGTAGAGAATAATTGGATGCCATGATTCTCAATTGTAGATCTTAAATCCTAAATATGAACTTAAATACTTAATTGCTTAATTAGCTAGTAATAAGAAGAGCTCGAGACAAAGTTAACAAATAAATAACAAAGTTTATTTATCATTCAATATCAAGGAGGGCGTTGACCTAACTGAATTTAAATAAATGACTTCAGGGAATAACTTTAAATCAGACATAAAATAAAGACCTCACCAATTATCTCACCAATGCTGACCTTTTTGGCGACTGCTCTCTGCTACTACTAATCACTCTCACTTCAGAGTGTCGGCCGGATTCCCGATACACGACAGACTCCTTTCTTAATTTTACGCCACGATACTACACCTCTCTACCATTACTTCA
Organism: Salticus scenicus; assembly: GCA_963930645.1. Taxonomy (NCBI): domain Eukaryota; kingdom Metazoa; phylum Arthropoda; class Arachnida; order Araneae; family Salticidae; genus Salticus; species Salticus scenicus. The sequence goes on from OZ005661.1 coordinate 220,446,110, forward strand.
CACGCACCATAATCCGGTGCAACTCATTATCACCACTAGCTCCAATTCTCTATAACTCTTCAATCCCCACTCTAATCAGCTACCAATCCATCACCCCTAGCAATTCACTATGGCTTCATTTTATACTACATTGAACAACTTCCTTTCGTTTCATTTCACCCAAAACCTTTTAAAATCACTTCTAATTCATCTAACACTGAGATCCTAATTATTTCACAGCAGCCTCATGCCGACATAAAACTAAATCGACCAAGACTTTTGCCGAGTCACTGGCGACGAAGTGATTTAACCGTCCCAACTTTTGGTGACGGTCTTTAGTCTCGACCTCACAAAGTCTCTTTGAAATGTTGTACAACAAATAAATAATTTATGTTGGAAGTCTTTACTTATTTTTACATAGCGTTGAAACAAAGTTTTTCAATTCACTTTAATATAAATTTGCTCAGTTTTGTAGTTTTAATCCTAAAAGTTATTAGAAATTTTCTGTTGCTAAAAATCTTAATTTATTATTTTTTAAATGCTTTTAAATATTTTCTAAATCAGTTTTTTGTCCTTTTTTTCAGTAAATCAGATCGAAAAATCGAGGAACGGATTGATGATGATAATAGTTCTGTTGGAGAACCGAAAGATGTAGCCGCCAACAACAATGAGGATTTGCAAAGAACCATCCCTCATAAAAGTTTCACAGATTTTGAAAACAGTAATATTTTCCTCAGAATTAGCAAGAAAAAGTTTGCAAACGGGTGTAAGGATGATTATCCTATGGACAAAAATCCCTTTAATGAAGTTTATCCAGAGAAGATGAATCCGTTTGCGTATCCAGAGGAACGTAATCCGTTTTCAGAAGTATATATTGAGGCATTGAACCCTTTCACGAAAGACGGATTCGAAAAGAAAGCAGATAATCCCGAAGGCAGCGGCGACGGAATATCAATTGTCCAACCTGAAGCTAGTAAAAGTGATGAAGAATTGGCGGAAAATTGCTGTCCTAAAATAGCGGAGCATTCAAAATACAGGTCAGAAATGGAAGAGAACAATTTATCAGAAAATATAATACCACCAATCAATATCATCACAGATTCAGAACCTTATCCAAGCTATCTCAATCCGTTCGGAAGTGATACCGATGATTATCCAGACATATATAATCCATTTTTTTCTGAGGAAGGCATGGAAAAAACTCAGTTCAATGAAGTCGAGAATGAGATAATAGTAAGTACAAATGAAAATGAAAACAGAAAAAATCCTTTTGAATACGAAGAAAACGAAGAGCATTTTGCCGAAAAAACTTTCAGAAATTTACCACTTAGAAAAGCGCCAAACGTACCTTTGAATTGTGCTCCTGCACCGCCTCCGGAAAATGCAAAGAAATCAGATATTATTAGAAGAAAACCTACTGAGAAATCTGGTAAATCAAAGAAAAGGCAAATTCCTCCTATTGAAAATCTTCAGGAAGGGGATCGTAAAGAAAAGGTAAAAAGAAAAGGTATTCTCGGTCTCCTGAAAAGGTGGAAAGGAAAGAATTGAATTCAAGTGGCACACCTGTTCCCATGTTTAAAACTGAAACAAATAAACTGAAAACTATAAAAAGAAAAGCCTTTAAAAAAAAATCAATATAAAAAAATACCAAAAAAAATAATATAATTATAATAATAAAGTAAAAATCATAAAATTTAAAAAATCAAAAAAATGATAAAACTTTTAAAATGTAAGAAAAAAGATTAAGAAATGGAGAGAATTGAAATTGAAAAAGCTCAGCGGAAAAGAGAAAAAGTTAAATTCAATAATAATTTTTATGTATGTACAAAAATTGAAAAACAAATAGAGCTGAAAATTAAAAATAAGGCTCTGAAGAGAGAAAAAATAACCATACAATAAAGAAGTCAACGAAGAAGTTGAATAAAAGGGAACAAGTAGAGGCGTAACTTTATCCTGCAGAAATTGACGTAATTGTTGCCTTTCTAACTGTGCAGCGAAAGAAGCCGTGCTTTTGATAATGTTTAATGAAGCAGCTCGGCTGAAAAAAGGGAAAATTCGAATGGCAATCTATTTTTTTTTTTATAAGTAAGAGATGAATATATAAAGCAAAACAAAAATATTTATAAAGAAAGATGTCAAAATTAAGAAAGTACTGTTAATGTTACTCTGCAATCATCAATGAAATCCTGCTTTTGTGAGACGCAGCTCGACTCAGAAACGAAAAAGTTCAATCACAATGTAATTTGAATTTTTCATAAGTTAGAATCAAAAATCAAGACTTTAAGTATAAAAAAAATCTCTATAAAAAGAAGAAATAGTATGAAATATAATGAAGTAAATTAAAAAAGTAAATCAAAAGTATGTAAAGCTTAAAACAAAAAATATTCTCTCGCCAAATGAAAAATAAATCTACAATAGATGAAGATGAGCCATTGAAAAAAATCGTATAAAATAAAATAAGTGTTAAGTTAACGTAATCTGCAGAAATTTAATATAACTGTTACCATAGCTACTGTGCAGTCATCAAAGAGAAAACATCATTGAAGAAGTGACCTGCAGAACCATGTGAAAGAGGCAGCGCCAGAAAATCATCAAAGTTGAAGAAATCCAGAACTACATCTATACAGTCTTATCCTTATGTTTAAAATAAATTTCAGAATTCAGAAAGTATATATAAAAAACCACCTAATAGAAACCAAATCATAATAAAGTGTGCACGTAATCGAGTACGTGTTGAAAAGAAAGCTAAATAATAAAGTCAACGAAGATCAATAATACAATAAAATAAAAAATAAACAGTTTCCTACACGTCAATAAATCAGCTAAATATAACAAAGTACGTATATTTACGTATGTATTCAAGAAAGAAAATATCACTGTACGTATATTTACGTATGTACTCCAACAAAAAGTTCTCCTACGTAATTACTACGTAATAATTTACAGATCAATATATAGTTCCACATTAAAGATTCAAAGCAGCTTCAATATTACCATTCAAGAATATCCAGTTACAAAATAATTAAATATCTCATCATGCCATAATTCATAATAGTACAGCTCATATTTAATCAAGAAAGAAAACAGCTCAAAAATTTAATTCTAATCCAATAACCAAACCCCTTGTGTAAAAAAAAAAAGAAAATTAAAAGAAGGAACTCCTCATAACAATAATACTAAAATATCATCTTGAAATTATAATCCGAAAATATTTATGTACATCTGAGGCGCTGCAAATAAAATAATGGTAACAGCAATAAGAAAAAGAAAGTATTCCAAATTATCTGAAAAATGAAAGGAGTATATATAAAAATAGAAAATCTTTTAAATAAATTTTATAAATTTTGAAAACTCAAGAAAACTTCTTCAGTCGTAACAGAATGTCGAGCTGTTCTACAGAATATTGAAGAAAATTGTGAAGGAAAAAACTGAAATTAGAATAAAAAACGTTGATATCAATTTCAAAATATGTTTAGGAACTAATTATGCAGGTTTAAGGTGTTGCAGATGTAGTAATGAAACAGTGACAAAAGTGGAAAAGAGAATTATATAAAAACAAAGTAATTTTTAAAAAAATGTTCCAGAAAAGATTTAGAAAGTTTGGAATCTCAAGAAGATTCTTTTCAGCCATGACAACGTATAAAGCTAAATATTTGAAAAATAACACAAAGAATATTATTAAAGAAAGAAAACTCCAAATATCTCTTCGTCAGAATAAAAATATCATTTATGGGTCTGAAAATATTAAAAAATTATAAAAACATTTAAAGTGTCGCAACTTAAATGATGTAACAGCGACAATTAAATGAAAATATGACAGTATTCAATTAAGTGAAAAGAAAATATTAAAAGAAGGTTAAAAGATAAAGATAACGAATAAAATTATAAAGTTTAAAATATTCAAAAAACTTTTTCGTTCGAAGAAACAAGCTGAGCTTTAATCAAAGAAACGTATATTTGTATGGAAATTAATTTAAAAAACATGTAAAAAGACATTCTCGAAATTTCGTGGAACAGGTGTGCCTAAAAATGACGAACTATTTTGAAGTAAAGAAATCCAAAAAACATCTCACAGAAAGCAATTTATTTTTTTATTAAAACATGTTGAAAAATATATTTATAAAAAAAAATCTTCGAATCTAACTTTTTGGCAATCTAATTCAAATTTTATGTAATAAGAGACAGTAAACATATTTCTGATTTAGACTAAATAAATGAAACTCTCCACACGTCTTGAGATTTTCATTATTTAAATAACTTTTATAATAATCAGCAGAGCATAAAGCATATTTTTATTATTTATTTAAGTTCAAGGTGAATACAATAGAATGCTATCACTGTAAAAAATATGTCATCTGCTGCCAGAAATTCTCTGTAATTTGAGAAAATACATTCTGACAACGTAATTTTATCGTAAAATATGCGTATTTTCTCAAATTACAGAAAATTTCTTGCAGCAAATAGGACATATTTTTTACAGTGATAAACTGCTCAATACTTTTGAAGAAAATTTCAAATGTAAATAAATGCAGACAACTGTGAGTAATGAATGTACAGTGAAACCATGTTTCTACGTCTAAATATAAAAAAATATGTCTTATTTGCTGCCAGAAATTCGCTGTAATTTGAGAAAATATAATCTAACAACGTAATTTTTTCGTAAATCACGCGTATTTTCTCAAATAACAGAGAATTTCTGGCAACAAATTAGGACATATTTTTCACAGTGCAGCAGCTTCCAAATTCTTAGACGGTTGCCAAATTGACCGATAAGTTGGAATTTGGTCATACCATCCTATTGATTACATCTACACTGTCAAAAAAAAAGTCCCGTTTCCTGCAGTTTGCTGCCAGAAATTTTCTGTAATTCAGAAAAATACGTTCTATCAACGTAATTTTTCCGTTGATAGAACGTATTTTTCTGAATTACAGAGTATTTCTAGACGCAAACTGCAGCAAACAGGACTTTTTTTGACAGTGTAGTCATTTGGTGTTCCCTTGTCGCTCATTTTCTCTCAACGACAAGGGTTATCATCCTTGTTTTAACACTGCACTCTTTGATCCGCACATGCACAAAAACTCCCATGGTCGCAAAAAATGTGGTTAAGGAATAAGTCAGTTCTCTTTTTAGTTTTAAAGATGCAGCTAGTCCTCATTTGAGGATACTATGCGGTTACAGTGAAAAAATTTCGAGATAACAGATCCATTTCCTAACATAATTCAACGTAGACCTTTAAAGCAAAGTTTTGTAATATATATTACTTTTGACTCACCTTCACTTATTTTATCGATTTATCTGCTCAATAAACAAGTTTAGTAGCTAGAATTGAAAAATATAAAACGGCGACATGCAGATACGTAATTATGTGCGTGAATGTTTAAAGTGTACTATTATTATACAGAAAATTTCAATAAACAAATATTCTACGCGCAATTTTGCATCCTATCTGGTCAGGTTGACAAATTTTTTTCTAAATACTGTACAACCTCGCCTTTAAGTTCTGGGAATTTATATTACTTCTCAATGTACTTTTTACTTTCCAAGCATATGTAGGGTAGGTGCACCAGTGATTGACACTTTTAGAGCAATCTCTGATGTTTTTGATGTTCTAGTCATCAGAAAATATTTTTAGAAATCTTAAGTTAATACTTATGGAATGAAAGACATTCAGAACCACATATATGTTAAAATATATACATTTGATAACAATTATTATTTTTTTTAATGAATTTTTATTTGACACCCACTCAATGTTGCAATAATTGACACTGCCAGTTTTTCATTTTATCAGTCATTGGCCCCCTGTGTTCCAGTGTTTGGCACTGCTAGTGATTCATTTTACCAGTTATTAGCACCTTATGCTCCAGTGTTTGACATAAAATGTTAAAATTCTTATATGTAAAATATATGATTTTCTTATTTTTCTTATTTATTAATTATTTCGGGATAGATGTCAATTATTGGAGCATGCCAATCACTGGAGCACCTACCCTATGTAAGGAAAGTATTACAATCATGTCGAAAATCTGAATTTGAGATTTTACGTTTCTATACGTTTTGAGGTCCCTTGAGGCATTTCTCACTGTTTTTACGATAATGTATGTATGTATGGAGCGAAATTATTTAAAGTGCAATAGTATCTAAATGCCTGTTTAGTTTGAGTTGAAAATTTATATACATGTTACAAATCACAATCACACAAAAAGTACAAATTTTGGTGACACTACCACTTATAGAGTCTTACAGGGATACAAATAAAAATTGTTTATCGTTATGGACTATAGGCTCAATTTATTTAAAGTATGATAACGACTAAACGTCTAATTCAAATGAACTGAAAGTTTATATACATGTTATAGGTCACCGTCATGCGAAGTGTATAATATTAGAAACTCTAGCACTTATGGTTCTTTTCGCAGGAACAAAATGCAAATTCCTTTATCATTGTGGCATAAGAATTTTCAAGTGCGATAGCGTCTTATCCGATGGAGCGGAAAATTTATATAAATATTATAAGTCACTGTTGCATTAACTGGAAATATTTTGGTAAATCTAGCATTTATAAGTTTTTACAGGGACACAACAAAAAATTCTTTATCATTATGATTTATGGGCACAAAGTACAACATCGTTAAATTAAATATCGTGTATTATACGAAACAAAAAATAATAAAACACCCTATTATAATTCTCTCTCTCTCTCTCTCTCTCTCTCTTTTTTTTATTTATCTATTTATTTATTTATTTTAACAAGTCCTCTTACTTCACTTTATCTGCAAAACCGTTAATTACTCAATTCTCGGAAAGTCGAGCGGAGTCACTCCAGATTTTTTTTTTTTTTTAGATATCTTTATTTTTAATGAATTTCAATTTTCGTTTTTATGTTAATGAAATTTGGAATTTTTTTCCATTTACACTTGTATACAGGGTCTGCCAAAAGTACCACACACCCGTCCTATTTTCAAAATGCTTCACAATCTTGAAAAATTGCAAAACACCCATTCAATGAATTTGAAGGGGACCTCACCTTTCCGTGAAGATATTTTGAACTAGGAGACTGCTAGGGAGGGCAACTTTAAAATAGGAAGGCGGCATGTTTTGGGATAGATCCGTGGAAAAATCTCTTCAAGGCAATGAATTTTATATAAAAAGTTTCGCCCTACGATCAGTATTATAAGCATAAAATGCACATTTCAAAACTCGAAAAACTCATTTATCTTCTTTTATAATCGTAGGAAGATAAAATTATTTATATCAAGTTTGTTGTATTGTAGAGATGTTTACAGGGATATATCACAAGATATACCTCCCGATTTGAAAATTCAAAATTGTCATCTCTAGTAACCCTCCTTTAACATCCCCCCCCCTTCTCCAGGCCCAAAATATTTTTACCAGAAGAGGTCCCCTTGAATTCATTGAACATGTGTTTCATCATTTTTTTCAAATGATAATTTTTGTACTTGTGTATCTCTTTTAGTAATCATTGTAGGTCAAAACTATAAATATCAAATTCATTTTCTTGACGAGATATTTCTAGGAATGTATGACAAGACACACCTTTCTGTTTGAAATTATAAAGCTGCTCACTCTAGCAGGTGTAAAAGGAAATAGTTTAGGTTTAGAAACATGAAAAGTCAAATGTGAAAACTCTTGCTTTTAGGAGTGTTTAACTTAACACCTTGAACTGAAATGACGAGTCCAGCTCGTCATGAACTTTCTTGAGCAAACTGATCATGACGAGCTGCACTCGTGATGTGTGAAACAATAAATGTGTGAAACAAATATTATTTTAAATAATAACAAATTATTTGAGCAACAAAACCGTAAGTTTCTATATCAATCCCTCCTCTTAAAAATAAGAAAATTAAATTGTCTGATGCATGAGCAGTGCTGACAGAAAATAAATTGCCGTTCAAGGGGTTAACATACTAGGTTTTAGTAACTTTTCAGTACAATCTTCATTATCAACAATGTTTTTGTAAGCTTTTTCAAGCAATATTAACTAACTGATGATTTCTTCTTCTTCTTTTTTTTTTTTTTTTTTTTTTTTTAATCAAAAAATACATTTCAAATTTGGAAACATTTTTTTCCCCCTCGACTTTCCCAACAAAGTAATTTTTTCCCCCAAGAAATTTCACAAAATCAAAATCATTTTAAACTTAAGTGCACCTATAATAATAACTCAAATAAAATGATGAAAGAGTATTTAAATAAGATTTTCAGGGAGTTAAGCTGAAACATAAATGTGTGCTAATCTCTTATTCTTTCTACAAAATAATGCAAGGATTATATTTTATTAGAAATCTTCCTAAAATAATACTGTTAGGCTTAAAAAAGTGTATGGCTGTAATTATTTTCAACACTGAGAAAAAATTCTGTAACTGACATCTAGAATCTAAACTGTGGCTCTAGAAAAAATAGTTCCATGTCATCCTTATAAATTCTAGTTCCTTTGGAAAACGAGTTCTAGAAGCCTTTATTGGAATTTTAGAGGGTTTGCCTATATTCTCGAGGGCAAAGTTATTTTAAAATCTCTGCAAATAAATGAGACTACAAGAGGCGGGTTTCAGCAACTATAATCTTGGTTTATGACTAAATTCTAGAAAATCAAGCGAGAATTTCTCGCAATATAAATGATTCAGAATATTTAGAGTATTCAGAATATTGTTTCACCCTCTAGAAATGTGTACACTAGAAATTCTCGATCATTTCGTCTATTCTGTTTATTGGTGTGCCTTACGCGCATAGCTCGGAAATCTATATTTCTGGTTAAGGGATTTAGAAAATGGCCACTTATTCATTCTAGAGTAAGGCGGTATATTTTTTTCTCAGTGAAGGATTATTTTAGAATCCTACATATATATATATATATATAACAAACAATTGACAGGAAAATTTATAATTATATAAGTTTTACAGAATAGAAAAACCAATAGGAGAATTACAAACCAATGCGCAAGATTGCAGCGAAAGGAAATGCAAAACTTAGATGTAGTAATATATAAATGCAGAAATATATAAACGAATGAATGAAATTAAATGTAGAAATATATAAACAAATGAATGAAATTATACCCCAAAAAACACTGAGATCTTCATCAGGGAGCCCCTCAGTGTAGGGGTGAACGAGAAGTTTCTGAAAGGACAGTAGCTATAAGCTAATAACTATCCTTAGCCCCCAACTTCTCACCAAACAGAAAACCACCAATAACTGAAGAGAAATCAAACATACATATAATGTATAAAACTACTAAAAATATTTTATAAAATTATCAAATTGTAAAAGTTACAAAATTACATCAATTCATTTAAAAAAATACAATACAAAAGAGAATTACTGAAGGTAAACAAGAAAGTATAAAATGAAATTAAAAAAATCTGGAGTGACTCCACTCGACTTTCCGAACATTGAGTAACTAACAGTTTTGTAGATAAAATAAAGAAAGAGGAATTGCTAAACAAACAAAAGAGAGAAAACCATAATAGAGTGTTTTTTTCTCCATATATCACACGAGGTTTTATTTAACGCTACTGAACTTTGAGCCCTTAGATCATAATGATAAAGAATTTTTCGTTTTGTCCCTGTAAAAATCTATAGATGCTAGATTCACCAAAATGCTTATAGTTAGTGCAACAGTGATTTATAATATTCATACAAATTTTCAGCTCAATTGAATAAGGCGTTTAGATGCTATCGCACTTTTAAAAATTTGGTCTCATAGGCCATAATGATAAAGAATTTTTCTTTGTGTCCCTGTAAAAAAACTGTAGTGCTAGATTCACCAAAATCTATACAGTTGGTGCAAATGCGACCTATAACATGTGTACAATTTTTTTGCTCAGATTAATAAGGCGTTTAGACGCTATCACACTTTTAAAAATTTGGCCCCATTGGCCTTAATGATAAAGAATTTTTCTTTGTGTCCCTGTAAAAAAACTATAAGTGCTAGATTCTCCAAAATCTATACAGATTGAGTATCTGTGACCTATAATATGGGTATAAAATTTTTGCTCAACTGAATAAGGCGTTTAGATGCTATCGCACTTTTAAGATTTTGGTCCCATAGGCCATAATGATAAAGAATTTTTCTTTGTGTCCCTGTAAAAAAACTATAAGTGCTAGATTCACCAAAATCTATAGGGTTCGTACTATGGTGACTTACAATATACGTACCAACTTTCAGGTTAATCGAACAAAGCCTTTAGACGCTAGCGTGTTCACAAACATACGCACATACACACATACACACATACACACACACATACATACATCATCGTAAAAATAGTGAAAACGGACTCAGGGGACCTCAAAACGTATAGAAACATCAAAATCTCGAATTCGGATTTTTGACATGATTACAATACTTTCCTCACTATAGTGTTCGGAAAGTAATAAAAATAAAATAAAAATACAACCCTTCATATGGAACACAAACTATCTTCGGCCGACGGGGCTACTCGTCGGTACTTCAATATCGCCCTTGAATGAGGAAGTAGAACAGACCGAGATAGGAAAACTCTGAAAAGTCACAGTTAAAAATTGTGACGGGTAGCAGTTAATTTGCAAGGTATTTTTTAAGTCTTCAAGAGCATATTTTAAATCTTCTTCATTATTGCAAATTAAAAAAAAAATATATATATATATATATATATCCTATATTTCATATAACTAGTTTGGTCGTTATAAAATAGAAAACCGAATTATTTTAGTACATGTAAGGTAAGCTGAAACATATTGTACAAATATCTTACATTAAAGTTATAGGGCTCAAAATTAATAACAAGTGTAAAGTGGAAACTCTTTGAATGCATTCCCCCCCCCCCCCCCCACACACACACACACACATAATCTGTTTGGTGATTCTTAAAAGAAAAACTGTATTAAGTAAATGAAATGTTAGATAATATGTTTTACGAGACAGTTCGTATCACAATCTTTTTTACATTTTCTTTTAAAAGAAAGCAATGTTAATCTTTTATGAGGAAAAAACTATGTATATTAAATGTAGTTAGGCTTAGCAAAATAATAATAGTAGAATGGTGCATAATTATAGTTTTTTGCATGTATTAATTGAGAATACATTTTTTTTTTTTTTTTCCACAACTAGGTCACTCAAAATAAAACTGAATTATTTCAGTAAGACAAAAATAAAGTGAAATATACTGTACAGATAATATTCAATGTAATCTTTTTTTTCTTCAAAGTATATGATAGATATTTTTTGAAAAAAAAAATAATAAACATATAACTATACAATTAGGACAAAAGAGATTTAAAAAAAAATGGATTTCTTTGGGGGTTTATTTTTTATTACCAATTTGGTATTGAAGAAGTAATCTGATTCCCAGTAGTTCTTTTGATATAAACAAGTTTAATATAAATAGATAAATTAGAATATCACAACATATAGAAGTTTTAGATCTGTGCCAATTTTACTAAATTTTTTAATCAAAGTGAAAGATTTGTTTAAATACTACATATTTGATAAAAATCGAAATTGAAATTTATGTTAAATATGTATTGCTAAAACTAACAGCAATACCAAAATGTGTAAAAAATAAAATTTCATGTATAACATTAAAGCAGTACTGAAAAAAACAAAATAAATAAATAAATAAAAAAGTAAGAAATAACAGTATTATAAACATACATAATACTCTTCCATTATATCAACTACAAAATTGAAAAATAATGTGCTATGCAATTATTGCATTAGCAGTATGTATATATATATATATATATATATATAATATAATATTTAAAAGAAAATTACTAATTTTTTTCTAGGTTTCAGAAAATTTTTTCCCTGTTTAGCAAATTTCGTTAACTATATTGTACATCTATTAATGTTTTACGAATTTTTTATTCATTATTATTTTGGATAAATTTAAGTTAAAGTTGTTTATAAATATTACGATTAAATGATAAACGCAAGTTAAAAATAAATACTTTATTAATTTTTAGTTTATTTTTGTATCATAATTTGTAATAAGCATATTAATAGTAAATTTTCTTCTCAATCCCAAAATTTTGTTCTAAGAAATTCAAATATCTTTATCTATCTTAATACATGTAAACAAATACATAATTGTGCAAACATAAGCATTATTTGAGAGTTCAGTAATTTTTAGAACTTGTTTTGACTTAGCATTAACTAAGTCAAAAATGTTCTACAATGTAATTTTAATCATTCCTTATTTATCTTCTTATAATAGAATAGAAAACGATTAAATTACAGTTTAATAAAGATAACGGAATAACATTGCATATATGCCAAACAGAAGCGCAGCGCACGCTATAGGGCAGTTCCTTGTTTGTAAACAAACAGCTCAACTCTCGGGAGTGGTTGGCAGAAAGTACTCGTTCCCACCATTGACGACTGTGTCTGTTTTTGCTCATAGAGATATTTAAATCGTTTATATTTCGTTCTACTTATGCAGATGTTTCAGAATGTGTTTGAAATAAAAAATACATTTAAAAATTAAGCTCGACGAAGCCCATATAAAAGGATATAATATCATACAGATTCATATTTCTTAGGAAAAAGCGATCGGCCGTTAGGCCAATCAGTGTTCCATCGAAGGCAATTTGTTGGGGGAAAATGGGATGAAATCAAATTTTCATAAGATTTACTCACGACGTGATTTATTTAATAATGTATCCATAATACTTATGGATTTTATTACTTAAGAACTAAAACATGAATATTATTCGAATACAGTAGTTGCTGTATAGCATTGCATTTTGCACCTGTCATGTTACGAGATTTTGTCATACTTAATAATACCTTTCTATTGTCGAATTATTCTTTTATTAATAAGTTTTCCATTTTTATTATGTATTTAATTTATGAATTTTGTCAATTATTTACCTCAAAATGTTAAAATTTAACAGGAAATTTTTATAATTCTAGAATTAAATCTTTATTATTATTATTATTATTATTATTTAGGACTGAATTAGTTAGTCAATTGAATGTTTTGAAATTTATACCTTTTTAAATATGGTGACTGGTTAAATTATTAATATAACGATTAGCTTATTATATATATATATATATATATAATTTCACATTCGAGTAATTTCTTCATCAGAAGTTTTAGTTAATTTGTCATGAAACTTGTATTTGAAAGAATTTTTTTAATGTCTTAATTAGTCATAGAAAATTGAGCTGAAAAATATTTTTATTTTTAATTGTAATTCTTCCAGTCAAAAGTTAAACCTTATGCATCCTAAATTAAAAATATTTTCTAGCCTTTTTTACAAGAAACTATCAAAATATATGAAAGTTCATAAGAAATATTCTTTTAAAACATATTTTTACTTTCTGCAATATTCATAAAAGAAAGTATTGGATTCGTAAAATCTTTCAACTTCTAGTCTTCAATGGATTGCATATTTAACCCCTTGAACTTAAATGATGAGTCCAGCTCGTCATGAATTTCGTAACACTAATTATGTTCTTATATGTATATATAACAATAAACATTCATATAAATGTGTGAAACAAATATTATTTTTAATAATAACAAATTATTTGAGCAACAAAACCGTAAGTTTCTATATGAATCCCACCTATTAAAACTAAGAAAATTAAATTGTCTGCATGAGCAGTGCTGACTGAAAATAAATTGCAGTTCAAGGGGTTAAAGATGTTCTAAACATAATTTGACCATTCAGAAACTGACTGTGTGTGTGTGTGTGTGTGTTAGATGTGCTGAAGCTCTGTACCTGTGAGGAGAAAAAAATAAATCCCCCTCCCATACATACACTCTTCTACCTCAATTTACTATCAATTTCACCTCTAATTTGTTGTTTCAAAACATTAATTTAGACTATTAAATATTAAGCATTAGCACTGTCGGAAGAAAAAATTAAATTTTCTTGTATTTTTAACTAAAAAAGAAAGCAGTCATTAGTTTTTTTTTTTTTTTTTTTTTTAAGGCTGTTAATGAAATGTGTATTAATGGTTTTTAAAAGATTCGAGGTCAGTGTGTCATCAACTTTTTAGACTGTCTTTCAGAAAAATTTATCATGCTGTGTTTAGTAAAAAAGCTGAGCGAAATCCCTCATGTGATATGGCCATAAGGGAGAAGATGCTGGGTTCGATCCTAAGTCACATTCATCTTAGCTGTTTGGAGTTTTACAGGGTTTTCCCTAAAACTTGCATAAACATGGCCTAGAACCCTTGCATAGTCAATCAGTCCCAACCTACACAACACGATCCAGTTTTGCCCTTTACCATTATTGGATATTATACTGGTTGTTCATGTCAATTTAAACTTCACAATTTTCTGAATTACTCGCATTTGTACACAAAATTTCATTAAAGAAAATCCTTAAAAGATCACCCCCCCACATACACACATATCACATATAATGGAGGGTGTTGTGTTGTTTAACATAAATTGACTATGAGAGGACCCTAAGCCTGGGTGGTGGCCTTTCCGTGGGTCTCTTTATAAAGAGTCCTAGCTCACATTCATGTAAGTTTCAGAAAAATCTCTGAACTGCCAGGCTGACAAGCTAGTCCTGAGTTCGAATCCCACATTTAATGAATTCAAAATTATTAACTACAATAGATCAAATTATGAATCACTCTCAAGTTATAATTGATCATGAATGAAAAACAAAAACAATCTGAAAGCTGTATTCTTCTCTATAAGATTAATTTTTGGCTCTCTGTAAAATGTAAGTTAGAGTAAAAATCATTGAGCAATTCACAACTTGCAACAACATAAACATGATTGTTTATTTATTCATTTTTTTTTTTTTTTTTAAATCTTATAAACAGCTTTTCAATAATAAGCTAATCTTTTAAAAGCTTATTTTCTTTATTAATAAGCCTAATAAAACAAGTGCCCGAAAAGTAACACTGTAAACTGTTATCATTGCTAAAACACTTTATTGAAATAAAGAAATAAAAATTTATTCTTTATTTGGAAGATTGAATAAAAAATGGGAAAGAAAAAAAATCACAAATTTCGCCAAGAGAGTCTCATACTAAAGTTGTGCCCTATTTTCAGCAAATGAAAGTCATGTTAAGTACCGTCATATACAGCTGTTAAGAAAATATAAATGACATTCAACTATTTGAGGTTCATTATGTTGATTAGAAACACGGTTACTTTAAAACAAGGAATATAAAAAGAAATTTTTTTAAGTCAATTCCTACATACAATCACTATCGAAAAAGTTTTTTTTTTTTTTTTTTTTTTTAACAATTTTGAATTAGGAAATAAAAAGTGCGTGTGAAAAATGAAATAAAAATAATTATAAGATTAAAAAAAAAACTTTTTATATACCATGTTTTAAATTTTCTGATGAATCATAGAGCTCTTATCAATGTGCATAAAATTTTTAAAGTGATAATGACGTCAATTTTTGTGATATGCATAATTTAACTTTTTATAATTTTTTAATGTTCACGTTTAATTAAATGTATTTATTTTATGTCGAAAAAAAAATTAACTCGTAATTTTTTTTGGCAACAATTAAATTATAGCTAATATTTTAATGGTTAATGAAACGTTATTAGGATGTTATTATTTTCATATTTTAATTAATTGTAAGAAAACTAATTAAAAATTTGAAAATCGGACTTCGAAGTATTGTGTTGTCACCGTGTTCTGAGCAATTCTGAAAGTTTCAAATTTCTAGCTAGTCGGGAAGTTAGTTAAAAATCAATTGCAAGATTTGTACAAGATATAGGGAAAGTGTGAACGAATAATAGGAATTGAATAGACTAAAAATGCATTAACATTAAGGAACAGCTTTAGTATAGGACCACTTAACGAAATTTGAAAACTGGCTCCTAAGTTGCTCGGGCGATTTTTGCTAAGTTTTTTTTTATTATTATTATTATTCAACTGCAATAGCCATTTTAATTCATAACCAAACTCAAGATAATAAAAGTCCTTTAATAAAATTGTGCCTACTTTTGTTTGTGGATGTAAAATCAAGGGGAAAACCTATAAGACAATTCGATTAATTTAAATGAATATTTTAAAAATAAATAAATTAAATTAAATTTTAAAGCTATTATGACATTAGTTTTATCAGATATTTTTGTTTAAACAGGTATAAATTTAAATTTAATGTTCATGTGTAAGGAAGTTTTTTTTTTTTTTTTTTTTCTTTTTTAATTTTGAAGTGAAAATGGGGTTTTTATTTAATATCTTGCAAACTAATTATCCTATTGATTTAAAAGTTACAGCGCTAGATAGATTTTTGTCTGGTTGATAAATGTACCAATTTTTGTAGAGATCAGTGAACTGTTTACTTTGTATAACGAAATAGAATCTAATATAACACATCCTGCAATTTATCAAAATAAAATCACCGTCCAGAAATTTTTTTTTTGGAGTGGTTTTACCTAACACCGTTCTAGAAGCATTTTGCTTAATAGTTTGATTTATTAATAAAGATCTGTCTTCCAAAAGGCTTAAAAATGAAATTCTTATACCTACTCAGTATTCACCGACACCGAGCACATACTGAGTTCTTGGTGCAGCACTTGTAAAGTATAAAATTTTAAAGGATTGTCTTTTGAAGTGTGTTAATTTTTTTGTACATGAAAAACTTTGTAATGAAACACAAATTATGAAATAAAAAATACTCCAACTGTTTTAGATAAAAGTAATAGTACAACATTTCATCAGGCAAAAAAGTAGACATAAGTGGCATTTTCATGCACTCTTGCATAACTTTTTTTTTTTGCCTGATGAAGGGTTAAGGCTATTATGTTTACCTAACAAGGAAACATTTAAAAGGTGTCGTCTTCAAAAAATATGTGATTCTACTTTTCTTAAAACACCAGGAAGTGAAAAAAATATCGGCTGAAATGAATTACAGCGACCACATAAAATTATCAAAATTAAGCCTATTTGGCGATTTAGCGCTGTTAGGCGTTCAGTTTGCAAGTACCGAGATTGCCATGTACGAACAGAACCGTGTTTTGTTTCTTCACTGAGTACTCAAAATCAATCGCCAAATATGCTTAATTTTGATAATTTTTTGTGGTCACTGTAATTCATTTCAGCCGATAATGTTTTCCCTTTCTGGTGTTTTAGGAAAAGTAGAATCACATACATTTTTTTTCAATATTTTTTGAAGACGACACCTTTTGAATGTTTCCTTGTAAGATGATTTTTTTTTTTTTTTTTTTTTTTTTTTTTTTTTTTCAGTTTATCGTATCTGCTGACAAAGTTTATTTATTAAATTTGAACAACAGATTTTTAGCACATTGAACTGTTAGAATATGTAATAGAACTTGATATTAAACAGAAATATAACATTGAAAATGCCAACGTATTTAGTGCAGTGTGCTATATGGTACGAAAACTGCAGTTTGCTCTTAATATTTTTTACATTGGCATTTTTAATGTTGTGTAAATATTTATACATTGAACTGTTATTTAAATTTTTTATAATTAAAATTAACATAAATTGAGAAACTGACACAAAGTCCTTTTTTTTTTTTTTTTTTTTTTTTCACTACTGTTTGGATACAGTTTATTACCATCTAATTACAAGTACAGTTATATTCAAATAGTAGTAGAAAAAAACAAAAAGTTCTCTTTTACTTTGGTATGTCTCTGTAATATAGTCATCACAATTGAGCTTTGCGAGTCATAACAAAACTATCTTTTGATCAGGAATGTGATTATCAAAAAGACGAAGATTAAACTGTATTACTATATGCCAAGACAAGACATTGAAATTAAATACATAACAAAATTTATTGTATTAGAGTAAGAAATATATTTTATAATCTTCAATTTGTAAAAAAGAAATGATTTTATGATTTAGTATTCAATTAAGTTTTATTTGATTAGCTGATTGAACAAATTCACACACAAAAGACAAAAAGTTAATAAAATAACATTTTTACGACAATTAATATTTAATAGAAGTAATTTAAAGCAACAACATAAAATCAAGTAAAAGTTAATTTCAGTTAAAAAGAAAAAAAAAATCAATTTAAACTTAAGTGAAAAAGAAAATATAAAATTACCTGTATATAGCGTTTCTTAGATGTGATCGATGTCCACTCATTTATTGCCAGGGAGAAGTGCCTCAATTGTGCAGCTTTTTGATACACACCGCACAATTTAGACACTCACCAGGCTTTTGACTTTAGTTACGTTGTCCTCTGCAGAAGGGGTGCCTTAGAGGGTTGGTCATTCAGAGTTCTGTAGGAGAGCTGCCTCAGTGTGGACTTTCAGAGTTCATGGTTGAATTGAGGAGAGAGAAACTTCATCTTTTCTTTCGCTCTTTTGAAAGTGACTTATTTGAAAGTGAGGAGAGAGAAACCAGTGAATGTTAAAGAATTAAGTACTTGAAATATAAGTAAAAATAAATAAAAAAGCAGGAGAAAATTAAAATATATATACATATATATAGAAAAGTGACTTATTTGAAAATATAGACTACTATAGAGTCATAAAGCTAGCCACTCTAAGGATTGCTTCACCTTTATAAGTAATATTTTGGATTGAACTACAAAAAAATATTAAATAGCTTTATCTTATCCTCCCCCTCCACACACATACCAAAAAAATAAGATAAACATATATTAAAGATATTTATTATACAGTATTTTCTTTCAATTATCAGTTATACAACAAAATATATCACGTATAATAATTAAATATCAAAAATAAAGTGTTTTTAAATAATCATAAGACACTTTAAATGACTATTTTAGCAATGGGAAATTCTTCCGTAGTTTTGTTTATGATAACAGTAAAGAAAAATTATAGTTTCTCTAAATTATAATAATGATTTATTATTTTATACAAAAGATATGTGTTATTTCATTTACAAGAACTATTTTGAAAAATTAATTATTTTAGCAATAGCAAATCACAGTAATGTTTAGTTTATCTATGGTAAATGATAGTTAAAAAAAAAAAAAAATCTAACTGCACTAAAATAACTTATTTGTTTATTTTTATTTATTTATTTTTTTTTTTTTTTTTTTTTTAAGTAATTTAGTATAACCACATGAAAGATAATTTATAAATATTTTTACAAGATTTATTTTAAATGAATCTATATAAATATTTTAACAAAGGAAACTTTAGTTAATGTTTTAGTTTATCTATGGCAGAGTGGAAATAAAAAGATAAAAATTACAATTGAACCAAATGGTGATTATTTTTACTTAAATATTTATGCAACATATTTTTCTCACATGAAACACAATATCAAAATGCTTTTTATAAGTTTTACAAATGCAAATTAATTAGTACTTATTTTAGTGAAAGAAAATTAAATTGATTAATTTTACTTTTCTATGGTAAAATACACTGATGGTGCTAATATATTTACTTAAATTTTAATGTAACTTTTAACTCTCTTCTGCATTAGTTTACAAACAATCAATTTTTAAAAAGTGTTACAAATTTCAGCACTGTCATCGATTTTATATTTCATTATTTAATCTGTTTATTACTTTCATTTGATATTTTTATTTCCATTTCGCTGTTTTCATATAACGCTCATTAAGAGTTATCTGCTAAATTTGGATATTTCCCCCTTTTTCATTTTTAATAAAAAGACATGAAGATGTTTTTCTTTAATTATAACTTAAATAAGGTTTAAAATTTCGAGTACGTGAAGTAACAATAAATTAACATATAAGCATGGTTAATATGTTTTTTTTTTTTTTTTTTTTTTTTTTTTTTAAACCCAGAACAGTATAAAAATTGTGCAGAGAGGGAGAAACCAAACGAAGTTTTTGTCAAACATATGTACGTACACTATTAAAAATAAAAATTCATAATTATGTAAACTGTAAGAACTACTGAAATTTTTAACACTGCTCTGTTTCTAAATACTATATTACTCAACTTTTATTTTAAATAACGAAATCAACTTAAATAAAATTTCGTATGAAATAAACATAACACAACAAATGATTATTAAGCCTTGCGTGATATAGTAAAGGAGTCACACAAGAAATTAAAAATAGATGCAAAAATGTAGTACGTAAGTAAAAAATTCTTACCAATCTAAAGATGTTATCCACACTTTTAAGGTGCAACAGTGTAATTTCTCTCTCTAATGGCGTTGATCCATATACTTTTTATCGTTGCATGTTTTGAAATTATTTCAACGTCTGTGTCTAGCATGTTGTAAGCACAGCCGATTGTGTATCAGTTTGTCACCATATTTACTATAAAAAATGAATTGATATAAAAAAATAACGAAGAAATATTATTAATTTTTTTGAAATAAGGCTAATGATTTAAAAAAACCCACAAATATAGCGAAAATAATAGCATATGATAAAACTAGGATCGTCAATTGAAAACAATGGTGGGCGCGGGAAAGTCGAGCTCTTTTGCCATCCACCAGGGTGCCATTTAATTATTGACGTCACGAGGAAATGCTCTATTCCGAAGATTCGTTGAAAAAAATACAATTTTGTTGCCAGAAATTCTTTGTGAAAAATTACAGAATTCTGTGAAAGTTACAGAAAAATACGTTTTGTCAACGTAATTTTTCCGTAATTTACGACTTTTTTTCTCAAATTACAGAGAATTCTGTAATTTTCACAGGAACTTTCTGGCAACAAAATTGCCTTTTTGTAACAGTGATATACACTTTTCACATTGCTAGTTTGCCATAACGTAATTTCAAAAATAATTTCAAGGGCAGGTTTGCCAGTGGCAATCTTTTCCTTTCTCCAGATTCCTCTGATTAGCGCTAAGAACGGTGAAAGGGCATCATTCGTATAAGGAATAAGAAATCTTCATCAGAAATAATAAGTCTCTTTACCTGTCTCATTTTGACGTAAATGCATTTTCATACACTGCCAAAAATTTTAGTTCAAGGTCGAACCATGATTTGGTACTAGGTTAGCTGCAATATGCTAGATTGAAACAAAACCTGGTACTACAGTAGTTGCAACCATGCGATGATGAAACCTTCTACCATGATTTGCTACTTCTTGTTGAAAGAAAGCACCAAATCATGGTAAAATTATTACCCCATGTGTTGAGCAATTGATCCCCAAATCTAATTAGCACCAGTTTATGTCAGGGTGCAACTAAATACCAAGTTTGGTTAAATTTCATTCATTGGTTCGTGAGATACAGCGTCTACAAAAAAGTGATACAGACAGACATTTTCTAAAAACTATTAATTCGTGTTCTGGACATCCCAAAACGTGTAAATCCATCAGAAAACGGAGGTTGAAAATTTTCACGAATCCAATACTTTGTCTATATTGCATATAGAAGAAAGTAACAAATAACTAGTGTGTTGTGGCCACCACGCGACTTTCTTTTATATTTTCCTATACAAATTTACTCAGTAAAAATAATTTATTAAAATTATTATTTTAAAAAATTATCTTCCATGATAATGCAGACGATTTCCATATTAGAGAAGTAGTACAACACTAAATATCCAAAAAAACAGTTAAATTTATTCTCAATATTACATTAAAAAAAAAAAAAATTTTTTTTTTTTTGTTAAAAATGAAAAAAATCGATAAATTTATTTTAAATTATCGCAGATCGATGGTTCAACCATTCGTTTTAAAGGTATTGGCGAGCTCTTTTGAAAGATACCCATCATGAAAATTTACTCCCCCAGTGGGGAAGGCGAGTCTTCTACATACACAAAAAAAAATTTTCCCAGTTCACTATCTCTATTACAAAAAATATATATTCGTTTCATTTTGTTGAGTGCAGTCTATAGATATTAAACTCTACTTACCTACAATTTCCCCTATAGACGTAATGTATTTGAATACTTTTGTTTTGAGTGTCCCTGTACACGAACCATTTGCTTCATCTGCATTTCAACGAAAAGCTTACTGCAGCATCCCTATATGATACACTTTTAGCATACCGAGTTTGGAATTTCTGCTACTATTTGTTCTTGAGATATTCTGATAACACACACACTGACAGACAGGCAGACAGACACACAGACCATTTGCTAAAAACATGATTTTCGTATTCAGGGGACCTCAGAACGTGTAAATATAACAAAAACTCACGCTCGAAAATTTGACCCTAAAATGATACTTTCTCGACCCTATGGGTAAAAGAAAGTAATAATATTTATAATAAACAAAATAACTTCCAGTTAAGACTATTTTAATTCTTGTGTATTTGATTATAATTATATATTGTGCAATATTGTAAAATTTTCTGAATTTATGATGATTACATTAACAGAAAATATAGAATGTTATCAAAAATATAGAATGTTATCAATAGTAAATCAATATACTTTTCACCTTAAGTAAAATTTTCAAAATAACTTTTATATAGGCTCTTTTTTAGTTCCCCATCATACTATAGGTATGGGGAACTTAGGTAATCGTGAAAATTTTCGACCTCGGTTTTTTGACTGATTTAAACGTTTCAGGTGTGAGGAATCCGAAAATGACAAAATTTGTATGGTGTCTGTCTGTAGGGTGTCTGTTAGTGTGTTAGTCCGTTAGTTTGTTAGTCTGTTTACACGATATCTCACGAACAAATGATCAGAGAGAGGTCAGATCAGTTTTAAAATATTACTTTCGATACTGGCAAGAACCCTATTCATTTGCAACATTCGAATTAAAAAACTTCGTAATTTATTAGAAATTTACGATTTTCTTAACATGGGAGAATAGGACAAGAATTCACTTAAACGTGCATTAAATGGAAACTTTTTATTGTAAAAATGTCAGACTAGTTTTAAAATATCAGTTTTGATGCCGAAATGAACACCAGTAACTATAAATATGCTACTTTGAAAATTTCGCAAGTTATTGGAAATTTACTAATTTCTTAGCATGGCAGCATAGGGCAAAATTTCACATAAACGTCAATTTTTAGAGATATTTTCATCGTAAAGACGTCAAACCACTTTCGAAATATTATTTAGGACACTGGCATGAATATCATAGACTATGATTTTTCTAATTTAAAAAATTCGTAAGTTATTTGGAATTTATGATTTACTTATTATGTCAGAATAAGGCAAAATTGAACGCAAACTTCCATTTTGATGATCATAAATACATTAGACAACTTCAAAATTACATTTATGATATTTGTTTGAACATGATAGAATACAAATATTCTAATAGGAAAATTTCGTAAATTATTCGTAATTTACGATTTTATCAACATAGCGAAATTGTAAATTTTTCATATAAATATGAATTTTGAGGATTATTGCATTGGAAATAGTAGCATGAAAACTAAACAACGGAATCGACCATGATAAAATAAATTAATAGAATAGAATAAGATAAATATATCGAAATGAACGGTGGATAGCCTATTAGGCGGGGATTTCATTCTGTCACTGTATCAAACTTTGGTCATATTCATTTCTTTTAACATGATTATAATATTTCTCGCACTAGAAATTTATGAGAACATAAATATGATGGGGGAAATGAGCAGATTACACCTATGCCAACTAGTTTCAGATCGTACTTAATGTAGCATACGGCTACAACATTTTTGGTATAAAATTTTAATTAAAAAAAAAAAAAAACACTTAATTGTATTTTACAATACATAGCCATTTAATTATATCATAAGTACACTGTTAAAACAGTAATTAACCCTTTAATCATCACTTTTTTTTCATTAATAACATTTTAATTAAAGTAAAACTTATATTCACACAGACACACATGCAAAAATAAAATAAAAGGAAATAAATAATAATAAAATAAATAATAATAATATACACATTTTTCTTTTTCAAACTTAATGGGAACGCTAGAAATAAAATTTAATTTAAGTAAGAAGTAAAAGATTGTGTGCAGTTGAAAAGCTTGTTATTTTTTTATTTTTTTACATTTTTCAACGAAGTTAAAAAGTATGTATGACTTATCTGTCTCTACCTTTAACTTCTGTTAATAATTTTTTTTATTTTTTTGAACCGACATTATAAAAATATTCATTAAATAAGTAATGAAGATCTTGTATTCGAACAATGTTAAAAGGACACAAGTAAACAGCACTACGATGTGGTGAAATGAATTTTACAGCAAAATAACTCAATCTAACACATGTGCACGATAACTAATTTGTAATTATACCCAAATATGCGGTCGATGGTGGCCCATTTTAATCCCAAATATGGGGATTAAAGTGGGGAAATAATTTTCCTCAATTTTTAATATTTTTTTACAAGAAATCCAATGGACGATGACGATTAACATAAGAAATCTTTTACAATTTGGCCCCCAACGGTGGTCAGTAACGTCACATTTCGCTTGCGTATTGCGACAGCACAATTTCAATTAAAAAGTGACAACTAAATGGCGTTTATTTTAGGGCACTGAGCTAGTTTTGTAGTTCTGTGGTTTGGGGATAAAACAGCACCTCAACTCAACTCAACCCCGAATATAATGCAATCCAGTTGTAACATTTTAAAATGTGAACATACTATCGCAAATTGTAAGTTTGCTTGCTAATTTCTCAGTGTTAAAAATGGTTTAAATTTGCGATGATAGCAATGCAGTAGAGAAACTTTGGAACGCAAATCTCCAACGCAGTTAATGTTGCTTTGTGGAGAGGGAAAGAACAAAATTTTCCTTATTCGAACGATTAAAAATCCAAAAATGTGTAGAAAATTAAATCTCTCTATATATATCCCCCTTCTTTTCTTTTTTTTCGCTGACACTGGAATTTTCCTTTTCACAAGATTCGAGTTTGAGTTGGTTATACAGGAGTCAGGCGCGTAAGGCGTAGCTAGAATTTAGCGAAGCAAAGGATCCACTGGCAATTTTATGGGAGAAAAAAGGTAGTAATTAAGTAATTATCTATCGCAGGTCTAAAATATAATTACACATGGGACTGTGTCGCAATTAAATTTGAATAGTTAATCGGTATATGTAAAATCATTACAAAATAGTAATCGCTTATAAAATAATTTGACTGATTAAATTATGAAAATATTATTATCTCCCCTTTCCCTTCTGTCCTTGTCGATAACAAGAAGTTCAGCAGGTACAGTTCATTTTCAAAAGGCGTACCACGTACCTACCAATCATTAACGGAGGATAGTACTTCTTAAAGAGGTTAGATTCTATCTAACCTCTAACGTTAGAAGATCTAACGTTAGAAGATCTTCTAGTTTCTTTGGATGATATGCTGAATTAGCTGAGATGGGCTGTTTTTGAAGAACTGTTGTGCAAGGTACGAAACTAAAACTTTTCGCAGAGTGATGGATTTATTTAATTAGGTAAAATTATTACTGTGAAAAAAAAAAAGTACATTTTTTCAGCATTCAGTCTATTGCAGAACCATCTAAACACAAGCATGAATTGTTGAGAGCTTAATAAAACCTAATAACTATTTGTAATTTAAATGATGTTTATAAAATTTTAAGAAATTTTCAATAAAAAAATATGATTACATTTCTGCTTAATTTATAAATTATGTTGCTAAGTAAGATTTAACTTTTATTATTATTATTGTTAGGACTGAGGACTAATAGTAATAATAATAATAATAGTCCTCCGTCTAAACTAAATTCTGCTTTTGCCAGAATTTCATCAAAATTATTATTATTATTTGGAAAGAAAAAGAAAAGAAAGTTTATAATAATCAGTATCGAAACAAACACTATCAAAAAAGTTTTTTTTAATAATATTGAATTAGGAAATAAAAAGTGCGCGTGCAAAGTGAAATAGAAATAAGTAAAAAAAAAAAAAAAAAAAACCAGTTTAATGATTGTAATTTTTGTATAAAACATGATGCTATCTTAAAAAGTAGATGTAAAATTTAAAGTTTATGTTGTGCGTGTGGCATCTATAAAAATTATTTTAAGAAATAGAATAGAATAAAGAAAGTAACGATGTTAGTTGCATTTTGTTATATAGTTTGAATTTTTGAATTTTATAGAAGTAATATCTACCGAAGGGATAATTTCTTATGTTAAAACCATAGTGAATTGTTATGCAAGCACAAGTGATGCTACTTTAATTTATTTATTTTTCGTTTGTTTGTTTTGATAGGCATATGATTCTCTTGAGTGTATAAAGATAGTTTTCCTGTAAGACAAGAATTATTTATAATAACACCTTTCTTTGTATTTTTCCATGCCATTATATTCCACACATCATCTAGTTTGGATGGCTCAGGTACAGCTTCTAGAAGAATATGTAAAAATTTTATACTGAAATGCTGTACTTTCAAAAACATTTCCAGTCAAATAAATACATAACAGTATGTGATTTATAAAGCATTTGTTCATTTAAAACCAAGCTCTTAAGTTAAGAAAACTTCCCTACAGCATAATACTTAATTAAATCACACTATACTCCACACAAATTTATATTATCATTTATAAATATATATATAAATGATATACAATTCAATAAGAATTATTAAAAAAAAAAAAAAAACTATTATCATATGAAATGGATAAACATATATGGTTTATCGAGTTTACCCATGCACATAATTCCCATCCAGGAAGAGCTTATGCTTATCGTAAGACTGAGGCACTGCAATATCAATTATAATGTAAAATAAAACAGAAAGTGAAAGTGAACAAAAAGCCTTAAAATATCAAAACATTTCAATATTAATTAAACATTTTATGTTTTATTCTGAAACTACAGAGAAATAATAAAAAGTAACATTTCGAAGACTTAGCATTTAATATCGAGAAATGACCTTTAAAAGCAATAAATACAGCTGTATTTTCAGCGTACTTTTACAAACAATATATGATTTTTATATTTAGTGATGTTAAAACCCACTAGAGGACTAGAGAGACGTATGCAAACCAACCCAAACAACGTGGAGTTGATTGTGTTGCTTTGTTGTCCGACAGCTGCTAATTCCAAGGAGCGGAGTGGAAGTAGGATGCATTCATAAAAAAGCTGTGATTTTTTTTTTTTCTGATTTCATTCACAGTTAGTTTTTATCAGTTTTTTGTTTGTGATTTTGTTCGGTGGTGGTTTTAAAAAGTGATGTGTTATTTTAAGAAATATTTAATTTTGTGATTATTAACTTAATTTTACTTTTGTTCTTACTATTACTTGTGTACGCTGTGATATTTATCGTTCAGTTAAAGGTAATACTCTAATTTTTCTCATTATGATATTCAATATGTAGAATTCATCTCTTAATGATACTTGCAAAACAACTT
This sequence comes from Salticus scenicus, assembly GCA_963930645.1. Classification (NCBI taxonomy): domain Eukaryota; kingdom Metazoa; phylum Arthropoda; class Arachnida; order Araneae; family Salticidae; genus Salticus; species Salticus scenicus. Next base: position 220,473,223 of record OZ005661.1, read on the forward strand.
TTGTTTGTTTATTTAGAATTGAAGTCCATGTCACCAAATAGTATTGGCGTACTTTATTTAGTTTATTATTGATATCATTGTGTAATATATATTTATTTTAAGCTTTCAAAAGCGTTTTCAATTTAATTTTATATTTAGGGATTTTGATAGTGAATTGAAAACCAACCAGTATTTAAAACACAAAGGTGACTCTAATTGAAGATAAATAATTTAATATTTAAATAAATTTTAATAAAGAATTAATTATTTTTATTGTTTTATAAATTTATTGATAGAAGATACAACATTTACTTGTAAAATAGTGGTGTTTATTTTGAAAATTATGTTATTTAATGAATGTCAGCAACTTCACGTTTAATTACGCAAAACGATACTCTCTTCTGTTATTTTTTTATGTATACATATTTAGGTGTTCAAAATGTTGTGTGTTGTTTTTACGTATCCATTAGAAAACTGCCATTTTTAATTTGGCTGATTTCATCTACAGACCTTTCTGTAAACCGGCAAATTATTATTAACCAGCTAAATATAATTAATATTTAGCTATGATTAGATGGATCTCTAAAGGTATAATTATAACAAATTTAAATACTGAATAATTTGAAGTATTAAACAATAATGTAAATAATAAATTTAAACTGAGTAATAATCTATAAATATCCTGTTTCTGTATATTCAATATTAATTTGTTATTTCCTACAAATACTTTGTTTCAGTGTTGGGCATAATTGATTAAAAAGTAATCGAATTACAATTAAATTACAATTATTTTACTGTCAATCAATTAACAAGTACTTGATTACAAATAAATCAATTACTTATTCAATAACTTGAATTACTTATTCAATTTATTTGTAATCAATTATTAATCGATTGACAGTAAAATAATTATAATTCAATTACTTTTTAATCAATTATGCCCAACACTGCTTTGTTTATACACCACACGAGAAATCTCAAATGGTTTAGTCAGATAGGACTATCATTGGGTACTACCATGTGTATTTGAGTTATCAAATAGCAAAGTGGATTCTATGGCTGATTTACCCATAAGCCTGTGCTCAGGAGCCTTTGAGATCGTTAAAGTACTCTTTTTTTCAAAAAATTTAATTCACTTTTGGAATTGCCTTTCTGTTTGCTCATTACGAGCAATTAATTTAACCGATAGATAAAGGGCAAAACTGGGAAAATTCATTAGTGGCCAGTGGCCGGTACTGTCAGATTTGTTAGTAGCCATTTTTTAAAGTTAGTGGCCACTTTTTACATGATGAGACTATTTCTTTCAGATTACAAAAAGCTTTGTCACCATTTTGTGGTATAATAAAATTAACACATGGACCATGGAATTGTAATTTGTAATTTAGCTCTTTTTAAAAATCCTAAATTAAAATTTGCTTAAGGCTGTAATAATGACAGCAGAAGTTTTTATTTTTTAATTAATTCAGTAGTACTTTTTTTTTTTCAAATTTATTTCAATGAAATAACCTGTTATCATTCACAATTCATATTGGTATTTTCTAATAAATGAATCAGCCGATTCATCACCATCACTATAACTTTTACATTGTCATATGTATTAAATACAGTTAGCAATTTTATTATTTTTCTTTATTTCTAAAAACACACCTTTTTAAATGATTTTATTTCACTAGAGTTAAAGTATTTCCTCATAAAAAGCATAGATATAAAAACTTAGCTACTTGGTTAAAAATAACCTACTAAGCTGCAAAATTTGCAGCTTTAAAAATAGGCAGATTTCTACTTGCAAATAAAAATTAAAAAATGAAGATTTCTACCCTAAGGAAAGCAAAAACAAAAATTTTTGAAAAATACACATTTAAGCCAAATCAAATTTTGATGCATACATTTGCCAAATAGCTTAAATGGCTTAAATATACACTAAATACTATGGAGAAAATAATAATGAAAAAAGATTGTGCTCTGCAGAACATCTGATCGTTGACTGCTAGCTGAAAATGGAGAGGGGGGGGGGGGTAGTAAAAAAATACATGAATGAGAGTAATTCTACCCCTTTATAAGTTCTAGAATCCAGTTATGCAAGTTTAAAATGAATGTTCACATTTATGTTATGGATATAGAGAAAGACTGGAAATTACAAGGCATCAGTGGAGTATGGGATTGCTAATCGTTAGCGGAGGGGGGAAGGGGGGGGATAACAAAAACTATGAGTAAAAGATATTAAACAATTCTACTTCTTTATAGATTCTAGAATCTAATACAGCAAGTTTAAAATATATATTTTATATTTATGCAGCAAATGGAGCAAGGTTAGAAATTATAAAGCCGTCTGTAAGCGGTATGATCACCTATCGTTCGGTGGAGGGAAAGGGGGTCCAAAAAATTATATGAATGAGAGATATTAAACAATTCTACTTCTTTATAGGTTGTAGAATATAATAAACCAAGTTTAAAATGAACATTGACATTTATGTCATGGATGGAAAAAGATTGAAAATCACAAGGCTCAATCGTTGCTCGATTTTTAAAAACTTTTAATGATCACAAAAGTGGCGACTTTAGTGGTGATCGATGCATAATTTTTAATCGCCATCTTTTTTTATTTGGTTGTCACGTGGCCGGTGGCGACCGTTAATTTTGCCCTTTACCGATAGACAGATGTGTATAAAACAAACACACACTTGCATTGCATGACGTGTGTAGGTAGTGTCAGCCCAAGTTAATTTTGAGCTTTTGCGAGTAATCATTTAAATGCACTCCGTCCTTCCCCTCCATGCAATTACCTGTTTTCCTGCCTCTTTCAAAAAAAAAAAGTGGAATTTAACGGTTATAATCTGTGTAATAATATCCGGAGCTCTTCAGCCTGCTGGATACGGATATCCGGCATTAGTTTTGGTTTTTGTTCTGTTGTAAATTTCTTTTCTTTATTTTAAAACAATAAAATATAAACATGTTTCACATGCTATTCTTTTAAACACATTTTAAATATAATTTACTTACAGTCGGTAACAAAAGTATCCGAACACTAGCAAAAATTTCTATGTAAAAAAAGTAGAGTTAACACTGTTTGTTAAATAAATCCTTGTCGAATCATGTTCCTTTCCGAACACTAGCAAAAATTCCTATATAAAAAAAGTAGATTTAACAAAACAGTATTAACTCTACTTTTTTTTATATAGGAATTTTTGCTAGTGTTTGGATACTTTTGTTACCGACTGTACATATATTCATTTAATATTCACTATTTATTTATGCAATATTGCCATGAAGAATGAAACTTTAAGCCTAATATACTCATTTCTACACTCTCAATTTGTGGTGAAAAGCATTTTCACAAAAATGTAGGTTTTGTTCAGGATTATAAAACTAAAATGTATTATTTACATATTTCTTACTAATCTAATCATAGTTGAAGAGTTACTTTCTCTGGAAAACTAATATGTTATGGCCATCATAAAACTTTCTTCTATATCATTCTGTATAACAGCACCACTTCAGTATTTAAGCTGAGTAAAAATTTTCTTTAGCAAAAAAGCTAAAATCAGAAAAAAAAGCTTTAGCAAAATGCTAAAATGCCAGAAACAGTGGGAAAAAAATGAATATCAGTTTACACATTATTTTAAACGCCTCGATGTGTTTGATTTTCATTTGTAAATTAAACTTAAAAGTTTTTAATCAGGTCTTTAAAGAGTTATACACAGAAGGTAAAAAATTTTTTTAATTAGAAATGAAAAACACAAAAGTAATTAATAATTGTACTAACCACTGTAACCAGATCAATTAGAATATAGTACAAGCATATATTTTAACACATTTATTGGCAGACATGAAAAATATTAAACTTTTTAGATTTTTATATTGTAAACTTTTGTAAAGCAATATGAAGAACTTAGATACGACTTATATTGTTTTTCTGGAGATATAATTATCACTATAGCATGTTAAAACTACATTAAGCTTATACTGTATCTGAAAATAAAATCATAACTTACAAAAATAAAAAAAAGTAATATAAGTGAAATTTGTTTATTTCTATTCTAAGTTGTATGGTTTATAATTTTTCTTTCTTTCATATTAGACCACTTTACAAATGCCTCATGCTTATTTACAAATTGATTTCCTGTATGCGATTCTTATGCATAGTTCAGCATTTGATTTTCCTTATATGCATGAACCGATGCATTTTTCTTGATCAGTGTTGCGATTTTTTTCCCATGAAAGATTCGTTACAATATTTTCGCTGAAGATTTTTTTTTTTTTTTTTCAATTTGTGTTTAGTAAGATGCTTTAGCAAAAAAGCAAAAACATGTTATTTCATTTGTGCATTTGGGATAAGTCTTTTAGCATTTCGTGAAAAATGCTACCATAGCAGAAACACTGTGGTAAGGTCAGATAAAATGGGTTGTCAAAATATATGGTTTAAAAAACAATAATTTTTATTTATGTTTGCAGTTTTTTTTTAATTTGGTATTATAATTGACTGTTCTGAGTTTTATCCCACAATTTATATTCTTTTAATAGATTTTTTATAAGTGAGTAGCAAAACCTTGTGATAGTTAAATTTCAGTCACATATTGTCTGTTTTAATTTCACCTCCTAGTCCTGATTATTGTAGAATTTTTATTAATGTATCATAATATCTTTAATTGGGCATTTCTGCTGCTGCTTCAACTTACATGTACGAAAAAAATAAATTCTCCTATTTAAAAAATTTAAAATACCTTATATTAAAATCCTTTGATATGCAGCATCATAATATATTTCGACACACCATCTATCGCGGTCATCATCAGATGTTAGTAGTGCTACTTATTGACCATCATCGTTGGATCGTTCTTCTGCTTCTTCTTTCATTACGCCATCTTTGCGTTTTTTTCTGTACATCAATTGTTGCTATTTGTCAAGTATTGTACCATGCTCCCAGTTGTTAATTGCGGTGTTAGTTGCTAGTATTTCGAGGGCTTCACACTTTAGTGCATATTGATGTGAATTGTAAAGTGCTATTTTCGTAGTAGTTATTGTATTGGGGTTAATAGGGTTAGTAGTGTGTATTCTCGATAACACGGTGGAGAATCGGTTATATTTAATATCTGTGATGTGCTCGGCCTCACAATCTTTTATTTTTCTCTTGGTCATTCTGTTGCAACAAACGCTATTATTATTGTTTTTAAAAAGGAATTCTATTTTATAAATACCGGATGTTTCTTTAGAGTTTAGAGTCTATTAGTTCTTTTTCATTTCTAATAAAAAAAATTCTAATTGGAAAATATTTTGGTTTGGTTTAATTGGTATGTTTATTCCAGTCTGGGATTCTTCAGATTTTATTTTATTAGCGATATCGTTACAGAAGGGAATGGAAGGAGTAAATTTGGGTTTTAATTTCTGAGCGCTACTGATTTGATTTAAGAGATTTTTTTACGTTTTTTTATAAATTTTTTGCACAAAGGAAGTACTATAGTACTGTACTATTTGCGTAATGTTTTTGATAAATTTAATTTCGAGGTCTAGGAGGTTTTTATTAGAGCATATGAATATATCTAAGCATGGTTAGCGCGGTTCTCTAACAGCCAATCACAGTCTGCCATTGAAAACTGTTGTAAGCTTGATTTCAACAGACAATCATCTATGGCTCCAGAAACAGGATTGAGGAATACGATAAAATAGACTTGTTTACTGTCTGATGGGATCGGGAAAATTATTTGATATGAGGAAAAAATCCAGGCATCAAACATGGCACCTATGATAGGAATTCTAGGCATCAAAATGAAAAATCTGATTGCAAAATACGACTAACGATTGCTTATTTCTAATGCTGTCTGAGAGTTAACCTTTTCGTAAGACTACTATATAACAGGCTGAATCATTGGCCGCCATTTGTACGTCAAGTCCGTCATTACTAAACTTAAGATCACTATTTAATAGTCTTATATAATCTCATATAATAATCTTATATGGTAGTTCGTCACTGTCAAACCTAAGACTTTTATATAATAGTCTTATATAATCTCATATAATACAGTCATATACAATAGTCTTAGTTTTAGCAATGACGGGACTTGACGGACAAATGGCGGCGAATGATTCAGCCTGTTATATAGTAGTCTTACCTTTTCGTAGCCATAACTTTCCAGGTCCTTCTGTGCTCATGCAACCCCAAACCATAATACTAGCAGCAAATTTTACAGAACGTTTAAGGCATTCTTTATAAAATGCTTCTTGCTTCATTTTCCTAACTCTAATATCTTGATTACCATATGAAACACAAAACATACTTTCATCACTAAATAATATTTTTTTCCAATCTTCTTCGCTCCATATAAACGTCTTGATTTAAACCAATTCAATTTTATACGCTTTTGTTTTGCCATCATGAGAGGTTTTGTTTTCGGTACACCAGATTCAAACTTAAATTTATGGAAACGTCTTAATGTTGTCGATGTAAAAACTTCAACTCTTCCTTCTTTCTATTTTCGGTGTAAGAATCGCACACTTTTAAAACGGTTTTTCTTAACTATACGCTTCAGTTTCCTGTCATCTCTACCAGATGTTTTTGGTTTTCAGCTGCCATTTCGGCGATTATTTTGAAATTTTCCATTTTTTAAACATTGTGTTAGTATTTTACTAACGCTTGATTGTGAACAATGTAAATAATTCACTATATAACATTGATTTTTACCATGCCGATACAAATCAACCATACGAAGTTTAACAGATTCAGGAATATCACTCACTAGAGGTCAAGACTTACAATTTTTGTAAGTGGCCAGTGGCCACTGAACATGATTAACTCAGTGGCCTGGCCACTCGCGAGTCGACGTTATACCTGATATTCACACACATAATTTAAAAATATATATCTGTATACATATAAAGGCATAAAACACAGATGATATGGTCGGGAAATTAAGAAAACTTTCATACTTCTCAAGCTTAAAATTTTTAGTATCTGAAATGAAAGCACAGCTGGGATAAAGACAAAATTGGCTGAGAAATCAAATCATTGTAAAATGATTCGACTTTTGAGAGAAGATATGATCTCGTTTGAATTTCCTTTGAGTGTTTATGATTTTATTCTTATTAGTATTTTAAGAGTGAGTTTTATAAACATATAGGGTAGTTATAGTAGCATATAATGCAACTTTCAAATAAAAATTTGATTCATTTAATAAATTTCACCTAGTGTAACATATCCATACGGAAAACAGATGTGATTAGCATTAGAAGAAAACAAAATTATTTTGAGTCTGAGGAAAAAGGGGGGAGGGGGAACAAAAAAAACTTTTTGGCATATTATCCGAGATTTAATTATATTAACAGACATGCGATTGCTAAAATTAGAAATTAGCTGAAATTTTTTTACTAACATGATTGTTTGGTTAACTGATTGAACATTGATAATGTCCCTTTTAATAAATTTACTACCTAACTACCTAAACAGTTATATATATATATATATATATATTTATAGCTTTCTATCTACATTAAAAATTTCAGGATTTTTTTCATTAGCACAAAACAAATCTATAATATTACTGCAATAAGTTTTATATCCACATAAAACCTTATTAAAATTCCATGTCAACAAGGGAAAAAAATCAAACAAATATAAAATATGATTTTTATTTATGTACATTAATCATACATATTTAAAAAAAAAGCTACAGTAGCTAATTATCAGTTTCTAATATGCATAAAACCAACTGAGTATTAATTTTCTTAAATTGATTTAGAAAAAAAATTTTTTACCTGAAAAATTTAGTCTACATTTTTCTCCTTGTTTAAGCATTTGGAATAGATATTAAATATAAATATTTAATTTAATTGAGAAAAAATAAGTAGATTTATCAAGTTCAGTAATAAAGTTTAAAAATAATTACATACGTGAGAAACATTGAGCACTTCTATCTCTTTATTGTTTCTAGAATTAATCACTGATCGTGATCACTATCTGGAGCTGTTTGGGGGGGGGGGGGGAGAAGTGTAAAAATTAATTACATGAGCAAGAAATATTTAACTATTCTATTTGTTTATAGGTTCTAGAATCTCATTAAGCAAGTTTAAAATGAATATTGACATTTATGTTGTGGATGAAGAAAGATTGTGAATTGGGTGACTTTCGTAGCGATTTAATCGCCAATCGTTAATGGGGTTTCTTTTTTAAAAACGGACGATATCCGCGATTTTTTTTAAAAGCAGAAGAAGTTAATTCGCAAAAATTCCGAAATCGAGAAAAAAACAAATGTCTGATTGGCAATTACAGCAATTGTTTGGGTCGCCACGTGGCGAGTGGCGACCGCGAATCTTGACCTCTATCACTCACACGACCCATTTTAAGACGAAAAAGCAAACAAACTGCAAAAAAAAAAATAACGGATTTTAAATTAAATCGTCTGAATTTAATCAATGATGCCACCAGTTATGAATTTGTGATAATTAAAGGAGAATTAATGTGAAATATTCTAATATTTTGAACCATTTGAATAAATATTCCACTATTTTGACTTTTCAAAATAATTTTTTTTTTCAATTAATCTTTTAAAAAATGATAATCATTGTAAGATAATAAATAAGTTTAATCAACAATAAGTTCTTAATAAAAAACTTTCGCTTGCATATTTGCATTAAAAGACATTAAATTACCGAACAATATTTTTATTTTGTAAAAAAATTTAATTATTCTAATATTTTGAATATGAGCTGTATTTTTTAAAAAATCTATCAAACTTGGAAATATGAATTTCGGCATGGAGTGAGCATATTGCAATATCTTTTTAGTAAAATACTTATTTAATTTGCTAATGCATGCGCGTAGCCAGGGGGGGTGCCCTGGGTGCCCGGGCACCCCCTCGCTCACGCACACATATTCAGAATATTTAACAAAAACATATTGAAAAAAAAAAAAAAAAAAAGATTTGAAGGTTAAAAAAAAATATTGTTATTACTAATACCATTGATTCTATGCAAATAGAAAGACACTTTCTTAAACATGGTGGTAAAATATATTTAAAAGAATAATCTAAATTGTTCATAAATCCAAATTTACTTGCACAGTAATTTTTCTTGGTAAACAAAAAAAAAAAAAAAAAAAAAAAAAAAAAGAAAGAAATTAGTAGTTTGTTTTTTCTTTAAGGAAAAGAGGCGATAAAATGATTTAGTTTATTTAAGCTCGTGGCCTTAACAGAGAGTTAAGTTTTTTTGTCATTTCTTTTTTAATGGGCATTTTTTTGTAACTTTCTCTTACCCATACACGTTGGAAAATGTAATGTTCTGCGATCCAATTTTTGAATATGAAATAGTTTTTACAATAGTATGTCTTGAAATCGGTTCAATTGTATAACCAGGCTCTTGTGGTTAGTCTGCATGGGCATAACTCAAAAGCAGGTATTGTCAGGAAGTCTAAAAATCATATTCAATTTATATCATAATGATCCGTATACTATGACATGCAAAGAGTTCAAATACCTTATTGTTTAAGTACAAAATTTCTAGTTCTTACATATCAACAACATTTTTAAAGTGAACTAAACATAATGAAACTAACATACTTTATTGATACAAAATAAGTTTTGTAAAAAAGATTGTAAGAAAAGTTAGGTTCGATTAAAAGCATTCATACCAAATTACATTGCGTCCAGTAAAAACGTTTAAAAATGATAATTACTTTCCTTTACCATGAGTTTAAGTATTATTTACGGGGTCGAATTTTCGAAACTAAATATTTGCGATAATTTCAGGTTTTGAAGTTCTTTGAATACAAAAATAATTTCTTTAGTAATTGTTGATTTGAATGCATGTCTGATATCATAATAACTTAGTGGGTAATTTTTTTCCGATTACGCTGATCTGTGAAATCTTACTTTTCAAACTTTTTATGTACTGCGTTGGGTGTCTCTAATGTGTTTTGATAATCTGAATTCAGAAATGATTACTTTTTTTTCCAATCACGTAAGAAATTTTCACAAAGTAAGGATGAAAATCGGAAGAATTCGTCTAGAAGTTATAACAAATTCGAAACAATTTATATAAAAAATGCATTGAAATAGGCTTTTATTTACACATTATCTTTTAAATGTATTTCTTCATATCGAATCTCCCTTTAGAGCAGTTTACCTTGTGCAAGGCTTGAGGGTCTTGTGTGTGTGTGTGTGTGTGGGGGGGGGGGGATTCTCTATGCAACATGCAACAATATTCTGCTAATATGTTAAAAATGTATCGTCTCTGATACCTGCTTTCCATTTCTTTGATGTCTTGATGAAACAGCTCTCCTTGTTCTTCACTCACATCACCCAAATTTTCAGGGAAATAATTTAGATGGGAGTCGAAAGAAATGGATGGATGTATGGATGGTTGGGTTTTACGTCGCACTAGTGGTGCGCAGATGGGCAATTGGCGACGGTCGTCGAAAGAAATGGAGCTTTAAGCTCAAACAATTCCTTTTTTTTTCCAAAACTGTATATGAGGGAAATTTTTAAATAGGTTTTCCTTAAACAGCATCCAGAAATATATCAGAAACAGAAAAACATATCAATCTGAAGAAAAAAAATTCTTTGTCGGCCTGTCTCATTTGCTATTAAAAAAAAAAAAAAAAAAAAAAAATATATATATATATAAGGTTCAAATTAGTATTGTAAATCATATCATAAGCAGACTTTTCTTGAAAAATTTACTGTGGGTGAAAGTTCTTTGAATCATTTTAAAAGTATTTTTAATTTAAGCCTTAAATGTTTTAAGAATGCAGGTAGAGTAATCAAACAGAGGGGTTTTGAAGGATGCAATAGAAATGCTTCCCCTTCACAAGAATGCATGCCAAACAAAATTGTTTCTAAAACAATTTTCAACTTTATTTTCATTTTAAAGCACCTCAAAAATGGTCGGTCAAGTATACAATATCTTATTTTTGTGACTAAACTGTCACATTTTATTTTACCCTATTTAAAAGCTGTCACTCAAATTTAATAATAATAAAACATTTTATAATCGTTTGCATTAGTTTTTAATTTTGACAAACGATTTATTGCTGAAAATAAATTATGTATTTATGAACAGACGATTTTGTATTTGTAATTAATAAAGAAAGAAAATTATTAAAAATTAGGCTACAGTGTAAATATTTATTCGGATTCCTTCTTCTTATGCGATTTTCCACTTTCCTGAAAATCCTGCATCTGGAGAAGGTGGTGTATAATTCTATTAAAGCTGTATTAAATGACTAAAGAAACGCAAAACTGTTCTGGAATCATGTGCAAAAATGTGAAGATAATTATTCCAACAAAAGAAAAAGAGAGAGTTTGGAGAGGAAGCTCAAGACAACACAAAAAATACAAATATCAAAGAAAGGTATGCTCAAAATAGGCTCCATTATTTAGTCTTTTAATTTTTTAAATAGCAAAGGCGTTTATTTGTGTGGGTAGAAAATTTCCCACATTATGTCATGATGATTTTTTGAGCTATTTTATTAATGAATGTTTCTGGATTCGATTATATATGCAATTTTGAATTGTGGTGGTTGCTAGGCAATATTTTCGGCTGATGGCCAGGGCACGGTCGGATAATGAGACACCCCACTAGCTTTTTATCTGTCCTCCATTTTGATACATTTATTTTGCGGGGATTTTTAGTACAATTTTATTGGTATGATGGTATGTGTCCCTTTTAATGTTTTCATTTTACTTTATGCAATTTTTCATGGAATTCTTATGTACAGTGGTAATTTGTAAATTTATTTGACTAATGGTCTGTGGCGTGTTTCTACACTTTCCCCGATTCGATACATTTATTTAATGCTGATTTTATTTTTTGCGACTTTTACACACATCACATTTTTATATTATGGTACACACAACAGTTTATTACAATCTTAATAAGTATCACTTTAATTTTATAGCGATCACAGTACTCGTTTGTACTATTCTGTTTGAAACTAACATCACAACTACAACAATACAACAATGTTTTAAAATACAGAAAATAAATGTTATCCATGAGTATGGGAACGAATAAAATAATAATTTAAAAAAAGTAGCTACAAGATTGTATTAATTTAATATATATATAAATATATTTAATTAATATATACAATATGTAGGTTGATAATTTGAAACTGGTAAAATAAAAGAAATGAAATGAGATTAAAAATAATTATAAGATAAAAAAAAAAAATTATAAACCATGTTTTTAAATTTTCTGCTGAATCATATAAACGCTACTGAAGGCAGCCGAGACCCCAGCAATTGGATAAAAGTATTAAAAAAATTCCTTTCTATTGTCTTTTGAGCTATTATAAAAGTTTCAAATGGCTATCTAGCCGGGAAGTTAGTTAAAAGTTGATTGCAAGCTTTGTACTGGAAACGCTGCCGAAGGTAGCAGGGTCCCAAAGCAATTGAATAAAAATATTTTTAAAAAGCAATTTCACCGTATTCTGAACTATTCCGAAAGTTTCAAATGTCTAGCTACTCGGGAAGTTAGTTAAATAAATTTTCTGTTGAATCATATGAACGCTGCCGAATACAGTAGGATCCTGAAACAGTTGACTAAAAGTATTTAAAAAAAATGTATTGCCACCGTCTTCTGAGCTATCCTGAAAGTTTCAAATATCTAGCTAGTCGGGAAGTTAGTGAAAAATCGATTGCAAGCTTTGGACTGGTAACGCTGATGAAGGCAGCAGGAACCCGAAACAGTTGGCTAAAAGTATTTAAAAAATGCATTTTCACCGTGTTCTGAACTATTGTGAAAGTTTCAAATGTCTAGCTAGTCAGGAAGTTAGTTAAATAAAATTTCTGTTGAATCATATAAACGCTGCCGAAGGCAGTAGGGACCTGAAGCAGTTGACTAAAAGTATTAAAAAAATGTATTGTCACCGTGTTTTGATCTAGCCTAAGAGTTTCAAATATCTAGCTAGTCGGGAAGTTAGTGAAAAATCGATTGCAAGCTTTGTACTGATAATGCTGCCGAAGGCAGCAGGAACCCGAAACAGTTGGCTAAAGGTATTTAAAAAAATGCATTTTCACCGTGATCTGAACTATTCTGAAAGTTTCAAATGTCTAGCTAGTCAGGAAGTTAGTTAAATAAATTTTCTGTCGAATAATATAAGCGCTGCCGAAGGCAGTTGGACCTAAAATAGTTGACTAAAATTATTAGAAAAATGTATTGTCACCGTGTTATGAGCTGTCCTGAAAGTTTCAAATGTCCAGATAGTGGGAAAGTTAGTGAAAAATCTATTGCAAGCTTTGTACTGATAACGCTGCCGGAGGCAGCAGGAACCCGAAACAGTTGGCTAAAGGTATTAAGAAAATGCATTTTCACCGTGTTCTGAACTATTCTGAAAGTTTTAAATGTCTAGCTAGTCGGGAAGTTAGTTAAATAAATTTTCTGTCGAATCATATAAGCGCTGCCGAAGGCAGCGGGACTTGAAATAGTTGACTAAAATTATTAGAAAAATGTATTGTCACCGTGTTGTGAGCTGTCCTGAAAATTTCAAATATCTAGCTAGTTGGGAAGTTAGTTTAAAATCGATTGCAAGATTTGTCCCTGACAAACACACAAACAAACAAGAATCGAAGTTAATAAAAACATGGTAATAAAGTAAACATATCATTATAATTCTACTTTATCACTCTGTGCGCACAATTTAAGTACCATAGTATAAGTTTTTCCGTAGTTTAGTTTTTAGGTTTTCTTGTATAACTTAAGGTTTAAGATTTTTATTTAATCTTTTAACATGCATTGGTTTCGTACTGAAACCAAATATTTGACACCATTTAATATCTTTTATGCAACATTCTTTCCTTGTTTTAATCAATTTTCAAACTTCTGTTCCTTTTCTGTTAAACGGATAGCAGCACTACTCTGAAAGTCCAAACTTTATCAAATGATATTTCAAAGGAAGCCAAATGCACCGATTTACGCTACCGAAACTGCAGTCTGCATTTAACAATTTTTTACATTGGCATTTTTAACGTTGTGTAAATATTGATATTTCTGTTCTGCGTCAAGTCTAGTTATTTAGTCTAAGAGAAAGTTGCTTAATTCATATTTTAAAACGTACGTGTGTTAACTTGTGTAACTTTTATACATGTGTTAAAACGCACATATGCATGCATATGCGCACTATGTTCATAAAGTATTCATATTGTAACTTTTAGTTTAAAATTTGGGCACCCCCCCGCTCGGAAAGCTGGCTACGCCTATGTAATGCACTCATTATTTAAATAATTTAATTAATTAGTAACCAGCAATGTTAGAAATAAGAATTTTGAAACTAGACGTCAAAATAACGCCTGGATTAAATGTTTTGGGCGTCCAAATTAAAAATCTAGGTGCCATCTATAATTAAATATATATATTTAAAAAATAATAATAATGATAATAAAGCATCAACTTGTAAATAATATATGCAAGATTATATAAAAAATATTTATGTAAAGAATGTAATTACATTGACAATATTAAATGTACGTATTTAAAATCACAAATTCATTCTTCGCCCAGAAGATACATCATTCCACCACAATTTAATAGCATTTTCTGGGCAGAAATCTTCCAATTTAGGGCTGCTTAATTTAATCATTAACAAATCATCAACTACTTTCATAGAGAAATGATTTCTTAAATCAGTTTTTATTAGGTTCAAATTAGGTTTTTATTAGGTTAAGTGAAATAGACTTGTTTACTGTCTGATGGGATTGGGAAAATTGTTAGATATGATGAGGGGAAAATCCAGGCGTCAAATATGGCACCTATGATTGGAATTCTAGGCATTAAAATGAAAAAATTGGTCACAAAATACGACTAACGACCGCTTATTTTTAACCCTGGTAACCAGGATTTACCCCTTGGTTGGGGTAATTCCTGGCCACATCTAGAGTAATTATTGGTCATTCACATATTTGATACAAATAGATAATTATTTTATGTATGTTAGTACTATAGTTAATTAAACCGATTAGACTATTATTTTCATCATGTATGGTACGGATGTTAATCATTGCATATTTAGAGAGTTCAACTATTTCAGGGCTAAATATAAATTTATTCATCGTGAAATCTGGGTACTACATCAACAGATCTTTAGCCTTAAATTTTTGTATGATTTATATGTGTGATTTGTGGCTTCCATGTCTACTCTGAACAGGGTTTCGGATGCGCCCACATACCCAAAAAACCTGGGCGAGTTTTTTTGGGGTTTACACACTTAAAAAACAAACAATAAACCCACTCTCAAATGGGTTTTATTAAGTTTTTTTTTTTTTTAATCTAATAAAATTTGTCAGTTTTTTAAAAATAACTTATTATTTTTTTATTTACATTTTCTTACTTGACATTAATATATACACTAAGTGCCCCCCCCTCCCCCCCCCAAAAAAAAAAAAAAAAACGCACTTGAATGTTTTCCTTTTCACCTTCTACAACTGCCAATTTTATCGTTTAAAAAGCAAATTTTCAAATAGATTTTATTGTTGTCCTCCACATACACTTTAGCATTGAGTCCAGCGTTAAAAACAAAATGCAATTGTCAGAAAAACTGGGATTTTAGAAATTATTTCAAAAGTGGTGAGAAAAAGGCAGTTAACGATGCCACAAAAACCATCAATTTTTGAGTGGAATTCAAAAAAATATTTTAATATGTGAGATGACAAAATAATTAAATGTTAATGAAATATTGGTAAAATGGTTTTTAGCAAAATATAAAATTTTTTGGTTGTTTAAACTAGAAATTTGGCTTTAGGCGGCTACGTTGCTCATCCAAGCAAGATAACTGCAAGTTAAAAAGCAAATGTTTAAAAAATCTATTTGTATAATGTTCAGAACTTAAAACAGATTAAAAAAAGGGGGGTATAGCAAAATACTTTCTTCAAAAAATTAAACAAGGCAGATTAAAAACCAAATTTGCAAAAAAAAAAAAAAAAAAAAAAAAAAAAAACATTATTAAGAACAAATATTAAAAAAAAAAAAAAACAAGACATCAACTGACCAAAAATTTAAAAAAAATAGCAGTTAATTATCGGGCTGAACTGAGTTTCTCTGATGAGTCAAGTTTAATTTATTTCGAGTTGATGAAAAATACTACTAGGACAGTAAAAATGGGACTGACTTAATGAAAATTGCTGTCTTAAAGCAGTCACACATTCTCTGTACATTATGGTACGGAGGTGCATACTTTTTCAAAGAGTATAACAAATTTTTACGCTCAAGGGATCAATTAACTCAAAATAAAACACATTGATTATAAAAGTGGCGCCTGACCAACTATTTTGGAGGTATTTCAGACTTTTCTTTAAACAGCATTTCAAGATGATAATGCACCTTGCTGTACGGCGTCTGTGGTACATCAATTTGAATCAAATTGTTAAAATTACCTATCCATTCTCATGAGCACCTATAATTCTGTTAGTAATAAGATCTTTTTTTACTCTAAGTTAAATCCCACAAAGAATACCGTATAATTTCTTCTTTATTAGACTTGAAAACAGTCCTAATCTCAATTCAGAAATTTAATTCATCAACCTGGAAATTAATTTTTGATAGAATGGAGTAGAAGGCTGATTTTTACCAACTATGTAAAAAATACCAGAGCCGGGAATCGAACCCCAGGCCCTCCTAATTTGTCACTTGATATAGCTGCTTTAATGCAGACTCGGTGACCTTGCCAACATAAATTATGTGAGAAGTGCCGAGCTGGTTATCAGCCAGGGTAGCTCAGTGGTTAGAGCATCCGCACATTTAGCGGAAAGCCTGGGATTCGATTCCCGGCTCTGGTAATTTTCACATAGTTGGTAAAAATCAGCCTTCTACTCCATTCTATCAAAAATTAAGTCCTAATCTCAATTTGCTCGAAAATGTTTAGTGATAAAAGGCATGGGGAAAGAGAGGAGGATTTGAAATTTGCAGCTTACATCTTTGCAAGAACTAGAAAAATTATTTACAATATTTACCACAGTGAAATTTTTAAGATTTATATCAAAAAACGGTATAATACTATGCCACTGTGCATTAAAGCAATAATTCCGTATATAGGTGGATTTAGCCCAATGCAGAATACATATTTTTATTAAAAAATTGCTTAGATCTAACAAATAAATAGTTTTTTTTATATAATAAATCATAATAGAATAGAAAGTGTATGGTTTATTGCATTATGTTTTAAAAGAAATTTTTATGTAGATTTTTATAAAGTAATCATAGAGTGTAATAAAACGATTTATTAAATCGAAAATGTACATAGGTATCATTTCATCCCTTTGGTATGATGCAAACATGACAGTTTTATTTGTTTCAAACATTAATTTTAAAGTTATTACAAGTGAAAAAGGTATAAATTACTTTTTCTGCAGTGTGGCTTTTTTTTTTTTTTTTTGCTTAGTGTAAATATATATAATAAATATATATGTAATATAATTATTATGTATATCTCTTTATATATAAACAGCTAAGCGATTTTCTTGGACTCTGTCTGTGTGTTGACACAAGCTGCCACCAGATTTTCATACTTTAGTTAATTTAAAAAAATCTAATTGTTCGATCGATAAGTTAATTAATCCGACAGATTCAGAAAAATTGCCCCTTTCATTTGGTACCTTATTTGTAATGAAATTTTGATTAGATTTTATAAAATTAATTAAAATATGAAAATAATAACCTGGTAAAAGTTTTAAAAATGGACATTTAAATTTTTATTTGTTGCTAAAAAAATGTTTTTTGATGAAATATGCTTTCAGGTGAAAAATAAAAAAATATTAAATTTGCTCATGTTTATAAAAAAATAAAAATTGAGTTAAAAAAAAAAAAAAAAAAAAAAAAAAATAGATAATGTTGCACAAGAGTTCCAAAAATTAATGGAAGTATAAATGAATATGAATGTTAAATAAATAAAATAGTCGTCTGCTCAATCACGTGATATTGAAAAACAAAGAATCGAATTCAGTAACTATTGTTCTTGGGAGCAAAAATATTCAATATAAAATAAAATAAGTGACATTGTGCATTTGTAAACAGTTGAATAATTGTATTTGTGAGTTTAATAATTTTTAAGAATACTTTATATGTTTATTTATTTTCTCAAGTAAGAATCGATTTTTTTTATATTGCAGTGTAATTGTTACATTACCTGATTTAGCAATAAATTGTGGAATGTTTATGGATTACAACTTAATTAATTAAAAATGTTTTAAGTTAAATTTAATTGCGTGAAGGTGCTACAACAAGTTAATTTACTTAGCTACTGGTCGATAAGGGATTTACACAGTATGATGTTGCACAGTTAATGATATAAGCAGGGTTGGGTTTCTTCCGGAAGAAACTAGTTTCTTCCAGGACAGTGGAAAAAACTGGAAGAAATGGAAGAAACTAACCAGAAGACAAAACAGATGTTCGAAATTAAAATTTATGAACTATATAAACTCAAAGCATAAATATAATGTCAAACCTAAACTATAATCCAATTAATAACTATAATAATAAAAGAAGATGTCTGTCTGTCTGTGCATCTATACGTTCAGCCCCTACTGAACGCAGAAGTATAAAATTTGACATACGGGTGCTCAGAAGCCTTCCCGAGTTGATAGTGAAAACAGAATTTAAAAATTTTAATTAGTTCCGGAGATATTAATTAAAATGTAAAAAGCGATCTCAATTAATAGATATTTTAACGGAGCTAAAATCAGAAAAAGTGGAAAATAAATTAGAAATATTAGTTCGATCGTTACGAATTTGGTACCAAATGAAAGGGGATTTTTTTCCGAATCTGAGAGTGGAAGTGGCTTATCTCTACAGGAATTAGATTTTTTAAAATTAACTAAAGTATGAAATTTAGTTGGCAACAGGCAGAACACTTAATTATTTCATTTATCAAAGATTCTTCAGCGCCAGGTACTAGACATGCTGGCTAGACTATTCCTTCCGGTCGGGAAAAATTGCTTTTCTTTTTTCGACCACATGACAAAGTACTGGAAATGAAAAAAGCAGTTTTTGAATTTTTTCAATTTAAAATCGATCAAAAGCAGAACTTTGAAATTGCCCGTCATTATGACTCACCTGTATGCAGTTAAAAAATCTGAAGTATAGCTTTAAAAATAAAGTAAATAGACATATTATATTTATTTAAATTCATTTTTATTTCATATGTTAATGACACCAAAAGTTACTTTTAACAGAATAATATTGATTTTTTTCCCCCTTTTTTTTATGAATTCGGTTGTAAAAAAGCAGTTTTGGAATTCTTAAATTTTAGACGGATTTCAATAGAAATCGTTAATCGCCCTTGATAGATTAGCCATTTTGAGTCTAAAATATATCAAAGATATTCATTATTGTAATACATAATACTTCATTCAAAAGATATTTTAAAGTATTTTTATTGCAGGCTATTAAAATGATATAAGCCGTTCAAATTCTGTACGAAACTTTCGGAGAAAACTACGGAAAATCCAGAAAATTTTTATTCTTTTATATTTTACAGTTTCAAATTCAGATTTTTGCTCACATTTCGTACTAATAATTTTTAACGGTATATAGCCCAGAATTAAGCAAGTTTTGGAGAAAACCACAGATAAGTCAGACACAAATCTTTAAAAAAAATGTTTGTATTATCTTTGTATTTCATCTTCTAATGAGTATAATTTCATTTTTATATCATCGAAAGTGGAATTCGAGATTTCACCTGATTTACACGTTTTAAGGTATCCTGATTAGGTTTTCTTTTGTATCTCAGCTACTAATCAAAATAATTTCATAAGTAATACATGTTCTAAAACGGGGATAAGGCGCCGCAGGCGCCACCGAGCGGGACTTAGCTGAAGTCAGAAATTTGAAAGATCATAACATGGTGAGCGAACAGGCTGTTCCAGATATTGAAAAGGGAAGAGGGCGCCGAAGGTGCTACTGCACAGGAATTTACTGCGATGTCAATAAGCTATTTTCACGATATATCAATAGGCTGTTATTAGACCTGAAATGGGAAAAGGCGCCGTAGGCACCACTGAGCGGGATTTTCGTAAAGTCGGATTTTTCAAGGATCGCGAACTAGCTGGTAGCCGAAGGCGGCTAGTTAAAAATATTGTTAGAAAAATAAGTTATTTTATAACAAACACTAAATATATATAGGTGATGGGTTTTTACTTTTCAATGCTGATATTTTTAGAGCTTTTTGCATATTATCTCATATTAGTATACATTCAGACAGTACAAGTGATAATAATTACGGAATTAACCATAATATTTGCACTTTTTTTTTTAAAAGATACAATTTTTTGTATAAACTTGAAGCTGGTAAACTGTATCAATAAGTAATATACCTACTTTTAAACTCTCCTGCAAGTTCTCTAGGATTAAAAAAAAAAAGCATAGTTTGTATTTATCTATTTTAAGTTTAAAAATAAAGTGCAGTATTGAACTACTCTAAAAAACATTTAATTTGTTTTACAGTTTTTAACTCTAACTCTCAAAAATTTTGTCTAGAGGTTGTGTGGATTATAGGAATTTGTAGATTAGAGATCATTGCCTTTGTTTACAGTTTTCTTTTGCAGATACAGAGTCAGTTATTATTAATTCATGAGAATAGACATCAGAATGGAAAGACGATTTCTAATAAATTTTAGAATAAAGTATTTCTTCAATATTAATAAAACTAATCGATCACATTCACATGTGATAAATAATTTAAGCATATTCAAATAATAGGTACCTATAAAATGTAAACAAACATATTTAAAAAATATGAAACTAAATATTTTTGAAAGTTCGGAAATAATATTCATCACTGATTAATTTTGTTAAACATTGATGTAATAGTGATTTGTTTTAAGCACTAGTCTGTATGAATTGCAGGATAATAAATACAAGAATGTTACCCCCCCCCCCCCCCCCAGGTTGAGTTTCAAAGCAAGGATTAAGCTAAAAATTTGATTTAAAAAAAAGTAAAAATGTGAGAAATGTGAATTTATTTGAAATATGAGATGTAAATTTCTTTTTCAGTGTACTGTATTAGGAAAATGAAGTTTTTGATGACATTTTGTAATACAGTAATTATTGAATACTGGCTCTTTTAATTAACTGAATGTTTGTTAGCTGTTTTATCAGATAGTACAAGCAAGTGATACAAACTATTATTTATTACCAGTTAAAGAAATAAAATTGTCTAAATAATAAATTATAAAACTTTACGCTTTTTAAATTGAAATTGATTTTTTTACTGGATTTTGAGTATTTTGGAACGTAATTATCAGATATCGAAGATCACTTCGGTAAAAATCTCATAATTATTAATTAAATATGTAATTAAATTTTTATAGGTATAATTAAAGTTACTTAAAGTTGTTTATAAGACAAATGCATCCATTGTATCTTACAAATCTGCAATTTATAGGATAAATTTTTAAGAAAAACAGTTTCTTCCATTTCTTCCACTTGGAAGAAACCTATTTCTTCCGGCCGGTTTTTTCCATGTTTTTTTCTGCCTTGGAAGAAACTTGCCAACTCTGGATATAAGTACCAAAAATCAGATTACTTAACATGTTCTTCATCACATTAATAACAAATCTATTATAAGAACGGCTTTCCTTGGTCTCTGTTTGAGTGTTGACGCAAGTTGCCACCAAATTTTCATTCTTTAGTTAATTAAAAAAATCTGATTGTCCGATCGATAAGCTAATTAATCTGACAGATTCAGAAAAATCGTCCCTTTCATTTTGTACCTTATTTGTAATGAAATTTTGATTAGATTTTTTAAAATTAATTAAAATATGAAAATAATAAACTGATAATAGCTTAAAAGTGGATATTTAAATTTTTCATTGTTGCTAAAAAAAAAATTGAGTTTTTTTTTTTTTTTTTTTCTTTTTCAGCATAAAATGAAATATACTTTCATGCGAAAAATAAAAATTTATAAAATATTAAATTTGCTCATGCATATGAAAAAAATTAAAATATGAAAACATACTTCAGTCAATTAAAAAAAATCTAATTGTCCATTCGATAAGTTGTTTAATCCGAGGGATTTAGAAAAATCGCCCCTTTCATTTGGTAACTTATTTTTAACGAAATTTTGATTAGATTTTTAAAAATTAATTAAAATATGAAAATAATAACTTGGTAATAGCTTAAAAATTAGACATTTAAATTTTTAATTGCTGCCATTTTTTTTTTTTTTTCAGCATAAAAGGAAATATGCATTTCACGCAAAAAATAAAATGTTATAAAATATTAAATTTGCTCATGTATATAAAAAAATAAATAAAAATATGAAAATGAAGTAAATAAATAAATATATGCAGTAGCTGCTACTTTATAAAATCACTGGTTAATAAAATCAGCCGCTTAATCTGATCAAATTGCTGGGTCCGGAATCAAATCAGTACAAACCGCCGCTTAATAAAATTAGCATCGCCGGTTAATAAACTCAAAAGAAAATCTCTTCAAAAGTAAAAATGATCATGTATGTAAGCTAAACAACAAATTATATTTTCTCACCGGATTTGAAAAGAAGAAAAAAAAAAAAAAAAAACATACAAACCATCATGCTATTATTCTTTGTCAAAAATTATATGCCTAAAAAAAAAATAGAAAAACATGTCCCGCCATGTGTTGTAGTATGAATTCGAGGAATGAATCAGTGTTTCTGCTACGGTAGCATTTTTCGCGAAATGCTAAAAGACTTATCCAAAATGCGCAAATGAAATAACATGTTTTCACTTTTTTGCTAAAGCATCTTACTAAACGCAATTTGAAAAAAAAAAAAAAAAAAAATCTTCTGCGAAAATATTATAACGAATCTTTCATGGAAAAAAAATCGCAACATTGATCAAGAAAAATGCATCGGTTCATGCATATAAGGAAAATCAAACACTGAACTACGCGTAAGAATTGCATACAGGAAATCAACTTGTAAATAAACATGAGGCATTTGTAAAGTGGTCTAATATGAATGAAAGAAAAATTATAAATTGTAAACCAAAAAGCTTTGAATAGTAATAAACAAATTTCACTTATATTACTTACTTTTTTTTTTGGTAAGTTATGTTTTTATTTTCAGATATAGTATAAGCTTAATGTACCAAAACTAAATGCAAAACTGGTGTACAAACGATAAATAGACAATAGGACTTCTTCACACACCATAAAATTTAAGCCAGCACAACCGGTTTCGAAAGGACGTAGCGTCCCTTCATCAGGTGCAAAAAAAACACGTGCTACTGCCTTGGAGGCAAAAGTAAGGCGTTAAATTTGTAGCACATAATGTATTTTAATCTTAGTACCTTACGGACGATATTTCATCCTCCCAGTATCCAAAGTCTTAATTTAATATTTGACAACGTAGCTTCAGGACCTGTATGGAAATACAAAGAATGATAATAACAGTGCAGCAAGTAAAATTATGATCTGAGGGAATTAACATGGGATAATTAACTTGGTAAGTTAGAATTTTAGGTAGATTCCTTATAGGAGATCTACCTATTGCAATGGTTCTCATGACACGACTTCTGGAAAATTTCTTCATATCTTCATCGATCATGACCCCTAGAACCCAAAACCACCCTCCGTTCAAAAGTTTATATATATATATAGGTATATATATATATATATATATATATATATGTATAACGCTTTTTCCCATGTTAAGTTGTGAACACGGTAACTGGAGTAATTTTTATTTAAATTTAACCAGCTGGGGATATGTTGTCAGGACAGTAAAAATCTCGGTCGAGTTCGTAGATGGGGTATCCTGCTCAAAGGGGTTGGAAATGGTGGGGTGTGGAAATTGTCATTTGCCCATAATTTCTTTAATATTGAAAATAGGAAAATACTTCAAATCAGGCGAATTACCGCCTTACCCTAAAGAACAACTTTTGTATTTAAACTTTTTCGATAACTTCAATTGCTTAAAAGTTACAAGTTAAAAAGTGATTTTTCTTGTGATAAAGCCGACATTTTCTATAGCTTTCATTGCAAAAATTATAACCTGATGCTTATGTCACGTGCAAATGATAATAAAAAAGATCACTGAAAATATAATAAAATTTTAATCATGTTTTTAAACACTATAATAATCTGATTTAAAAAAAAAAAAAAAAGTTTAATTTAACAGAAAATATGACGTCACAATTACAAAAATGTACTGAGAAAAATGAAATTAAATTTTATCAGTGATTTTAAACAAATAAAATAAAAGTTAATAAAAAAATAAGTAAATTAAACCAACATATCTTAGGGCTAAGCAGATTTAGACTTAGCTTTATGACATAGATGCTATAATGTAAAAGATAAATGTCATCGTTTAAAAAAAAAAAATCTTGTAAATCGATGCTAAACGAATTAAACTGGCGTGGTAGAAAAGGTAATAAATTTGGGGACATTTAGGTATCCCTTTAACAAATGAACTAGGGACAATTTTAATGAATTTTCCATTGAAGTTTATTTTTATGAAAATTTAAATTTAAATTAAAGTATTTCATTACTCGAACTCCCTTATTTTGATAAATAAAATTATACCATTAAAAAAAAAAAAAAAACACTCTTTTATTGAAAAATGAACTAATAAAGGTTTTAGAAAACTATTACATACAAATCCTTATTAAAAAAAAAAATAATAATTGTTGCCACTCGACATTATACAAATACATCCAAATCCTGTGTCACATACGATAGTTTTGTATAAGTATAGATTTTTTGTTTGTCCTTGGAACTTGCCCCTGATGGGAAAAGTGCCTGGAAACACTTGTATCTAGTATTGTCATTGATTATGAAGTCGTGTGCGAAATTTCAGGTCCTTTGGACGACAAGAAGTTGCTGAAAATTGAATTGGAAAATTCCGCTACATACATTAATAGTTGCATCATATCCATTTAATAAAAGTGTGTAACACCTTGTTAAACGCTTTAATTAATCCTCTAAAAATATAAAATTAAAATAATGCGTCAATCTTAATACAAATATCGTTTGTGGTGAATAGTTTAGAATGTCAAATTAGTCAAGAATTTAAAATTTACGATTGAGAGTAATACGTTACAGCTTCCTTTGACTTTTTATCTTGTCGAACCAAGATATTGGTCTGTGAAGAGATATGAGGTTTTCGCGTGGAAAGAAAATATAATGACGCCAAAGCTGCCTTTCTCCATCTCCAAGCTCGCCAAATTTTGTCGCCATGTCAAAAATTTCATCGTCAACTATCAACTTTTGCCGCCAAATCACAAATTTCATTGCTAAGTCGCAAGTTTTGTCACCAAAATCTCGCGAAATCATACAATTAACTAAATTCATAACAATTAACATTGAAATTCAGCGGTGCCAAATGGTCAAATGTTAACTAATGTTAATGTTCCACCTTATGTGAACCAAAACAGTTTCACTTTACAATATTTACTCATCTGACAATAAGAATCACAAAAACGCAATACAAAACTTTCAATAATTCAATAAAAATTAATATGAAATAACTATCCAAAAACCGCTACCACTTATCTGTATTTGACTTGACCATAGCAACGCCAGGCTTACCAGAACTAGTAAGATCACAAGTGCATTTTCACGTTTCTATTACTTTTTCTTTTAAAAGAAAGATATTGAACAACAGTTATATGGATTTTAAATAAAAAATATAATTTTGATTAAGCTTGGGTGGCGAGGGGGGTGTAGCCCAATAGCCCCCTCCGGGATTCACCATTGCCGGGATTGTATATCTTTAAGGCTTTTATTTGTTGAATGATTATGAGCTTGAATTTTAAAAAATTGAAACATTTACAAACCAATAAATTTAGCCTAAGATTTTTAGTAGAATGAATAAAACCATTTTGTAGTTGAAAATTAAATTTCTTGAAAACAGAATAGCGACGTAAATAATGCAATGTGTGGGAACAAACCCATTGGCTAGGTATTAATGCATACGTAAAATTTCTTTACAATTGTAACATTAACGTAAAGGAATCTACCTTTGCCTTTAAGCTTGCCGAAAAGGGATTTTTTTATCCTGCCCCCTACCCGGAGGATGCCTTGATCATCTGAAAAGGGACTCAAATTTAAGATTTTACTAGAATTGCATAGCTGTCAATAATTACGATTTTTCATATTTGTTCTGAAATTTTGTTATGTGTTACGATGTTACACGCATAACCGATTATTTACAAATTTTAGTATATTTTCTGTTATTGAAAAAAATCTTTACATTTTTAATCTGTGAATAAATGAGTATGAAAGAATTTAACCAAAAGGGCTTTGTTTTTGGTTTCTGTTTGTGCAATACATTATTAGCAAACGCCCATTGTCTCCGCTACTAAAAGCAGGGGGCAAACCAGTGATGCCAGATGGTCAAAAATTATTTCCCCAAACAAGTCTTCAAATTTCCCCAAATCAGGTTTTTTTTTTTTTTCAAAAAATCCCCAACTTTATTTCTACTAAAAAGGGAAAAAAATAATAATAATAATAAAAAAACAAGCAGATTTAAGTGGATTTAAGCTCAGATTTTCCCCCCTAATTGAAGGCAATTTAAAAAAAAAATCCCCAAATAGCAATAAAGCTATTGAAAATCCCTGGGCATAGAGATAAATCATTACATTGCCAACTTTGACAGAAAGTCGAACTCCCCAGATTTGTCAACAAAAATTTTAGAATTCCCCAAAAAGTCCCCACAAATATTTGGTCTCCAAAATTGTTCCCAGAAGCCTCATCCCCAAAATGGGGACAAAATCCCCAATCTGGCATTACTGAAGCGAACGCAACTGATAAGAGCAACGGTTCTGTTTTCTTCCCACTCGTTCCAAAGTGGGCAGTGGGTGCCGGCCCCTTGAGGACAGAAGGGGAGGAAGAAGTGATCAGCCTCTTTCTTTAATCACAGGAGGTTTTTAATCAGCGCTCGGTATTTGTTGCGCATTGTGCCATGTTTGGAGGCGAGGGGAGCTTTTTGAATAGAAAAAGCCAGAGTGAGGAGAGCAGGGTTGGGTTTTTGATGTCAAAAAGTGTCAAAAACCTCAGATAATAATCTTGTTTAAAGTATTTAATTGTAAATCAATGATACAAAACTGAGTAAATTATAATTTCTATATTATAAATAGTTTTGTATTACATTAGTGTAATTTTATTTAAAATACAAATTCATATTTGTAAAGGAAAAATAGCAAAAAAATATTGGAACTATTAGATGCCTTTTTCAAAGTACTACAGTAGGGAACCAATTATCTGGAATGGGTTTTTCAAAACTATTCTGGATAACTGGTTGCTCATCAAAGCAAGCCTCATTAAATTTGCTGTGTACCCGCCATCTTGAATATTCAAGGTTCCATGTTAACCTATGGGGAAATTTTGTCCCTTAATAATTAATTAAAAAACCAATAGATTTGCAAAATATTTGTCAGTGTTGTAGAGGACAACTTTTCACACCTTTCTACAGTTTTATTTTTTTGAAGAAATGATTTTTAACACATTTAAATTAACTTTATTCTGGTCGAATTTGCATATGTTTTACTTTAAACATCGATAACTTTAATTCAATTAGGAAAATTTAAAAAGAAAAACTCTTCATAGATGTAAAATTTTTTTTTTGTTTAGTGTCATATCACTTTTATTCACTTTTATGCATTTAATTTTTTGTAAAACGGCCGAAAAATTAAAAAAATATTGCGATCTTCTTTTATTTTCAATCTCTGTAGAGGGGGAAAATGATGGATCGTGATAAATTACTTCCTGTGTCGCTAACTTTTACTCGTGTACCCTTCGGCTATAAATGACAATTGGAAGAGGACGTAAGCACTTTTCACTCGTATTTCTTGTAGAAAAACATTTTTCTCCAGATATAGTGTAATAATTCCTATTACGTATTTGTATTATAAGCAGAATAGTGTGCTTTGTTCAAAGGCGTAAACAGAGAAAAATAGTTTTTCACACATCCTTTATATTAAAAAAATAATAAAAATACATCCATTAAATTAGGGGTGCACAACCTTTTTGGCTGGTGGGCCACTCTCGCTGTTGAGTGGGACATGAAGGGCCACAGACGAAGTATTATAAAAGAATGGAACTGTGCAGATGTATTCGCTGTATAACATATATATATATATATGTACGCATGTGTGTGTTTCTTAAAATATATATAATAAAATTTTTATAAAAAATTGTCAATCAGCGAGTCAAGTGAATCTCAAGGAGTAATAAACATAAGTTATTGAATAGTAAGCAAAAGAATTAAATACATATATCATATATATAAAATACAAAAAATAATCTGGTGTGTCACTCACACGACTTTCTCTTACCCTGAAATTTAATACTCTAAATATAGGTTGCAGATTAAAAGGTAAGATAATGAGTACTGTTATGTAAACCGGTGTTAAACAATTCATATTAGGCTTCTGAAGAGTTTTATATGATAATTAGTTCTGTGATAGGGGGGCTACCACCCCCTCAACCCCCCGTTTCATTAATGCACCTACATTTATATAGAATTTAATTCGGTTATTAAAAAATAATTTTGTTTTAAAAAATAATTTATTAAAATTATTATTTTAAAAAATTATCTTTTATGATAATGCAGTGATTTCCATATTAGAGAAGTAGTATAACACCAAGTATCCAAAAAATGTTCATTTTATTCTCAATATTAAAAAAAAAAAAAAACGATTTTTTTTTCTAAGTTTTTTTTTTTTTTTTGTTTTTTTTGTTAAAAGTAAAAAAGAAATCTATAACTTTGATTTAAATTATCACAGATCGATGGTTCAACCATTCGCTTTAAGGTATTGGCGAGCTCTTTTGAAAGATACCCATCATGAAAATTTACTCCCCTCGATGGGGGACTTCCTCCCCATGGGGGGGGGGGGAGGCAAGGTTCCTACATACACAAAAAAAAATTTCCCAGTTATCTATCTCTATTACAAAAAATATATAATGGTTTAATTTGGTTTACTAAGTCTATAGACGTTAAACTCTACTTACTTGCAATTTCCCCCATAGACGTAATGTATTAGAATTCTCTTGATTGTCCCTGTACATGAATCATTTGCTTGATCTTAACGAAAAGCTTACTGTAGCATCCCTATATGATACACATTTAGAATACCAAGTTGGAACTTTCTGCCATAATTTGTTTTTGAGATATACTGATAACAGACAGACACACACACAGACATACCATTTTCTAAAAACCTGTTTTGTATTCAGGGACCTCAAAACGTGTAAATATAACAAAATCTCGTGTTCAAAAATTTGACCCAAAAACAATACTTTCTCTACCTTATGGGTAAGAGAAAGTAAAAACGATAAATAAAATGTATTGCTTTGCAGAGAAAGGGGGAAAAAAAACTCATATTGGAATTCTCAAAAACACTTAGCACAAATGTAAAGGCAGATAGAGTATACCAAAACAAGCAGTTTTAGTGCAGGTAAGTGGGTATGAAAATACCGCTTTGAGGTATTAGATCATACTGGCGAGATCTGTATGTGAAAAAGCTTGTCAGGGTTTTAATTGTCATTTTCCACATGAATTTCAAACAGTGTATTGTGTCACCTTCCTGTTCTGGCATAACAGAAAGAACATGGTCTGTAAAAGTCTTAATGAATTTAATGAGGATTTGGTTGTTGAACTATAATGACAGCAACCAAGAGGACCCTTTAGACAAATTAGAAAATCAGCCTCAGCCTCCTACATGCCTCCTGTTGATAACATCTGTAGTTACGTGTTACGTCCCCGTTAGCAATCAGCTAAACTATCATAATAGTTGCCATTTGCAACTGAATGTACTGCTGAAAATCTGTGGTATATCTTATATTTTTGCAAATGTAAGCAAAGTATTTACACGACCACTGAAAATCTTGGTTTTATCAACACATTCTTTTAGCCGCTGCCCCATTTCAGTTTTAACTTCATAAATCATAAATGATGGCCACGGTCGGTGTTTTTATGAGTTTTACAAAATAATAAAAACCCACCGGACTTGTATTTCTTTCTTATGTCTCCAGATAGAAATAAATTCGACTAATTGCACATTTGAAGTTTTTTAATAGAAAGTAATTACTGTTATAAATTTACGTTTCTTCATCATTAATTTTAACACACATAAGAGAAAGATTTTTTTTTAAAAAAGGGAGGGAAGCTTTTACTTACTAATTGTTACATTTTTCAGTTTATAATCTTCTCAGGTATATAAAGATCACTTACCAACAGATTATTCCATGATTTTTCCAATAAAAAATGAAGGAACATAATGTGGGTTACATTATTGAGAAATGGAATGGAAAACTTAGCTCTCAAACAGAAATGTGTGTATAAACCAACCATTCCCCCCCCCCCCCCACACACACACACACACCCCACAAACGACAACAACAAAAAGTTTTTCTAAATGCCTGTTTTACGAATGCAATAAATAAAATATTTTTTCTTTCTTTTTCATTTTTTCTCTCCTACTGATGACTAATGTGTGCTAAAATATCTGTCCTTCCACGGGCCGCAAATTGATGGCTAGTGGGCCGCATGTGGCCCCCGGGCCGCAGGTTGTGCACCTCTACATTAAATTCTATTTTTGAAATGCAAAATGCGAATTTATAAAATAAATTTCAGGATCTTTCGTAATTCGTCCTCTAAAGTTAAAGGGGAGGAGTGTAGCAAAGCGTGATTTTTAACACGTCTATTCCCTCTAAGAAATTTTTTTTTTTAAATGATATGCATAATAATCTTCGTTTAAAATGTAACAAATGCTATTACAGAATTAAAATTTATAAATTTCAAGAATTTTCTAAATTAAATTAATAGGATATGGAGCAAGAACTTTTCATATAAGCTTTTACATGTCAAGAAAAATAAGTAAAAGAAAAAGAAAGAAAGAAATATATATAGTTTTTTTTTTAAATATTACAGGCATGAATAATTAAATTACCGATTTCAGAGTTTTAAACAAATCATTCCTTCTTTTCCCTCACCCCGAATCTCAAAAGAAGATAAGGAATAAAGCGTCTTTTTCATATATTCATTTCCATCTCCAGGGAAAAAAGATATATATATATATATATATATATATATATACACATATACAGTTCTATATAAATGTTCATATGATTCTTATTTTAAAAAGTAACTCATGAATATTTAACAATAAAAATCCTATTTTTATTTATATATTTTTCTTTTTTTTCATTTTCCAAAGGAGTTAGGAGATGTTTTGGTGTTAGGATTAAGGTCAATAAATTTCACGGCTAATTTAGGTTCCTAAGCATAATTGGTACCACTCTACGATGTTTGTATGGGGTGCCAGCCCGTATTTACGCGATTTTTGGAGAAAACCAAGGAAAACTCCGAACGGCTATATTGTAGAGCGTGACCTGGTATCGAACCCAGTACTTCTCATTTACAAGTTTTGAGCGCAAAACTGCTGGGCCACTGGTGAGGCGGGTAGAGGCAGAAATGGGAAGGTGGGGGGTAAAACTTGTTTTCATGTAATCCATCATATGTCAAAAGAAATAAAACATATACTATATACATAGGATCATTTCATTAAAATGTATTAAATACGAATTTCAAACACTTTAAATTGCTCCCCCCCCCCTATAAATAAATAAATGAATAAAAAATCACTAGAGTAGAAAAACAAGATATTCAATATGTCTTTTCATAAATCAAAGCAGAAAATATACCCATAAAACTTTGATTTTTATATGTAACTATATATACCTAAGAATCATATCTTATACTATTAAGTGAGCAATATTTGTATGTATATTTCACTGATCTCGAAAACGGTAGCTCGGACAGTCACGAGATTTAACACAAAGGTGCATCCCGAAGGGTCATTGTGCACATCAAAGTCAGATTTTCGAATTTTTGATTAGTTTTTTCTTAATTAATTAAAATGTGAAAATCATAACCTTCTAATTTCTGATAAAAAAAGCCATTTAAATTTTAATATTTTATACATAATTTAATTGTTGCCAATTTTTTTTTCGACAAAATAATAATAATAATTAAAAAAAAAACGTACATTTATTTAAAATGAGGAAAATAAATCAGAAAGATTAGAAAATAAATTAAAAATATCACTCGCATCGTTACAAATAAGATAGCAAATGAAAGGGAAATTTTTTTTAAATCCGATGCATTAAACAGCTTATCAATCGGACAATTAGATTTTTTAAAATTAACTAAAGTATGAATTTTAGGCGGCAACAGCATAAGATTGTATGGAAACCGTTAGGAGAAAAAAAAAATGAAAAATCTGCTTCACATTAAGTCACATGATTTTTAAAAGGGATTAAAAATTGCAGTTTTCAAATTCTTTTAAATTTTCTCTGACGAACACAAAAATATAATATACAGCCTGTACCCCACAAGACCAACTTGCATTTCAAATTTCATCAATTATTTTGGTTAATAAACAAAAGTTTTTTTTTTTTTTTTTTTTTCAAATTAAGTTTTATTCTATTTTCGAAAAGATTTATGTGATCATAGATATAATAATATATATCTAGATCTATCATCCCCATATTATCGTGCAAAGATTTTTGATGCCGAAAAAAAAGCTTTGGAATCAGCCATTAAGTGGTATTGAAGGAAAAAAAAAAGAAGAATGAATTTGAAACTATATCTAGGGCTTTTCATTCACCTTTAGTAAATAAATTATTCATGAATTTTATTTGCTAAAACATTCGTGTATATTCCCGTGTGTATTCACTCGGGGAAAGACTGCCATATTTTGGTAAAATCGCCGTCTTTTCCCGAGTGAAATGGAATCACTTTTTTGTCCCCAATGATCAATCTATATATTATTACTATATCTATGTATGTGATACGATAGATTAATAATTTGGGTTTTAAAAATTTTTTTAAACAGATTATTTAAACTCTATGAACCATATTTTTATTTTATCAGCTTCATTAACAGATCCTGCTGAGCGATTTTTTTAATTTTGGTGTTGAAGTACATCGAATGTTTTTCGACAAGAAGTTTAATATAGCAACATCCATTTTAATCTAAGTAGCACATCAAATATATAAAAACATAAATGATTTATTTTTACACAAAATTTACAGAACAAATGCAGTTTTAAAGATAGGAAATTTATTTCAACAAGCACTATTTTAAACCTAAAAAGTATTAAAAATATAAGCAGAATATAAAGGATTCTTATGTATAAACAAAAAAGAGTCTGATAAAATTATTAGCAAAATAGTCTTCCCCTTTTCATACAAAAAAAAATTCATCGCTAATATGGCGACAAAAATTCAAAAGCCGCCAATGGAAGCGACATAATAAAGTTGTGTAACACGATAATGTTTACCTATTTATTTACTTTTTTATATAATAATCACTATGCTAATTTATCATACAAACAAATGAACCTCTGTTTGTTACTGCACTCTCACGCTGTCGAACAGAAATATTTGAAAAATTCAAATTGATATTTAAATAAATAAATAAAAATATGTTTAATGGGAAATATATATAACCATAAAAAGATTAGTTGTCTAAAATATGGCAGAAATAGCGCTCATAGCATATTGTTACAAGGGATTAAGTCTTATTGTTACAATGGATTAAGTCTAAAATGGTAACAAAAATTCAAAAGCCGCCAAAGAGAACTATATTAAGGCTGTACTATCAGGTTTACAACCCTTGAATTATATATAAACACAAAAAATTAATTGTCTCATGCGACAGACGTAGCCGGTCACAGCATATTGTAATATTTAGCGTGAAATTGCTGTTATTTAATGGTTGATTGGATAAACAAAAAAAACATATGAAATAACGTAAAAGCAAATATTATGTTGTCTAAACCCAGTTACGTTTGAGTCCAGTCCGAGTTACATGTGAACAACACATATAGTGTTGTTCACATGTAACTGGGATTCAAATATAAAAGGGAAATTCCAATTTTTTCGATACTATCTATTTCGAAACTGTTATATATAATAAGCACCTAAATGGAAGCTCATTGGTAAACTATTGTCGCAGGTAATAGGGACAAGCGCCCGAGTTGCAGTTGATGACCAAATCGCTGCTGAATGCAGCAGGGACCTGGAGCGAGCTTTTGAACAATTTCAGTAATTTATTTTATTTTATTTTTATAAAGCTATATAGAAACGAGTTTCCTTTAAATTTAGTGGCCAGCAAAGCGGGCAAAGCCTGCTAGTTTAAGATTAAAACCCTTCCCCCTCTATCAGGGAAAGAGGGGGCATAACATGTTTTACAGTATCACTTTCATAAGTCTGTAGTGATTTTGTTGAAACTGGATATGAAATGGCAATATTATTTATTGAGTATTTCCGAACTATCATTTTGTAACAGAACTGTCTTTGAATAAGTTTCCACTGCAACGCTAGATTCTTACAAACACATTAAAATGAAAAATAAATAAAAAATCAAATCAAATCAAATAATAGCTTTTAAATGATAACTTTGACAATATATATTACACACTTTTATGATATAAATATCAAAATAATTTCAGCAATGCTAGAAAAAGTGATCCCACGTTTCGAACCTACGTTTTCTTAGCATAAGTGCTCATAAACTAAGCTCCCCAGTGCCTACCTAATCTACACTAATCGCTCTCACAAGAGACGGAATTTTCTCTTCTGTTTCTGTGAATAAAGACGCAGTCTTGGATGAAATTTATTTTGTCTTATTTAACTCCATGTCCATTATTAATTTCCGACCAAAAAGGAGATGTGTCAGACATTGTAACTCCAAAACGAATAGGCCGCTCTCAGTGTGATATTTTTATTAGAAAGCTTGTTACTGGTGTATTTCTTAGCTATGTGCAATGAAAATCTGTTCGACAAATATTTTAATATAATTAAAATGTGTGTGTGTGTGTGTTTTTTTCCTTTTCTTTTCTTTTTCGGGGCACTTAGTACTGATATTTGAAAATTTGCAAGCAATTTCCAACTCATGTTGAGTGATAAATCAAACGGTTTTTAGATAGAAGTAATAAAATTAAATAAAGCATACCAATAGTATTACAAATTTTTATTTAGTGTTTCTGCTAAAAATAAAATTTTTAGTTGAAGTCTGCTAGAAAAAATATTTTTTCTAAAGTATGCGTAGTTGTAATTACATTAAAAAGGATAAATAACAGTATAATTATAAATAATATATTAGAATGGTATTCTGATTTCTAATGTACTGTCATTTGATTTTAATAAATATAATCTACTTAAATGAAGAGAGGTGTCTGTGTGTGTGTGTCTCTGTGAGCATGTGTGTGTGCGCGCGTTGTGGTGCTCGCACAACTGATCGCAGAGTTACAAAACTCGGCAAATGGATAGCCGGGATTCTGCAAGTGTACACCTCATTGAGATTTTTTTTTAATTTGAATTTTGAATTTTTTTTTCTACTGATCTTATGTATTCATATTTCGGTTTCATTTCCTAAAATTTACTCTTACATTTCAATCGTCTGTGTATCTTAATGACTTTTAAGAGTTTTTTTTTTTTTTTTAATTTATTAATTTTCCTTTTAATTTTATTTTAAGGCTATAAACTCTTTATTTTTTATTTATTTAATTCATTCATACATGTGAAAGCGATTTATTATTATTATTATTTATACATTATATTTACTGAAATCAAATGGCAATACAGTAGAAAAAACTAATCATATTAAATTTTAATTTTAAATAAGATATATATACATATATTTATAACAGTTATGTTTATGTATAATTTTTTTAATATAATTAATTGTAGTAAAATTATAAATTTATTCTATTTGAATTTTTATAATTCTACAGTGAGGGCAAAAAAACTGAGTGATTGGGTCTTGCTAATACATGGTACAAAAATG
This sequence comes from Salticus scenicus, assembly GCA_963930645.1. NCBI lineage: Eukaryota > Metazoa > Arthropoda > Arachnida > Araneae > Salticidae > Salticus > Salticus scenicus. The sequence continues at coordinate 220,508,955 of OZ005661.1, forward strand.
AAAAGGCTGGGATATATCCATCTGCGAAATCGTAGTTCTGGAACAATAGCATCCATGATATCCAATAGCTCCATCTGTCGTCCAATAAATAACTAAACTAAAATTTCAGAAAATGTCGCTGCGTTAGGCAGTGAGACCTGATTGTATAGACTTGAGCCAACATAACACGAGAGAGAAAGATGCTGCCAAACGCAGCGGGTAATCAAACTAATGCTCAAACGGATTCATTTCAATGGGATTTATTGTATATTTTTATGTATATAAAGTGTTTAAAAAAACAGTGTTCAATTTTGAGAATTCATTTAAATACAGTGACCAGCAAATCTACCAAAACCTGCTAGTAAATAAATAAATAAAAAACATTTCGATTTCGCTTTCAATTAAATGAATCAATTTTAAATTTGATTTCAATTTTAGAATCACAGGTTAAGAATAACTCTCATTATGTACATTTATATGAAATTTTGTTCTATACTGCCATGTTAAAAATTTAGAAAAAATACGATCACAGTGCCACCTGTTGAGCGATTGATCCCCAAATCTAATCAGTGCCAGTTTATGTCAGGGGCAAACTAAATACAAAGTTTGGTTAAATTTCGTAAAAAAAAAAAAAATTCAAAGTTTTTTTTATTAAAAGTAAAAAAAAAATCGATAACTTTGTTTTAAATTATCACAGATTTATAGTTCAGCCATTCGTTTTAAAGGTATTGACGAGACCTTTCGAAAGATACTCATCTTGAAAATACTCCCCTCGAGGGGGGACTTCACCCCAGGGGGGGGGGGGGGCGAAGCTCCTACACATACAAAAAAATTTTCCGAGTTGACTATCTCTATTATAAATATTTCTTGTAAATTTCATAATGATTACTAAAAAATAATTCTCTTTATGCACATTTATACAAATTTTTGTTCTATATCACCATGTTAAAAGTTTAGAAAAAGCGGGATGGCAACTCAACCTGTAAAACAATTTTTACCAAAAGTTGATAGGCACTAATTTATGTCAAGGTGCAACTACATACCAATTTGTATCAAATTCTGTGCAGTAGTTCCTGAGATACAGTTGCCACAAAATTTTGTCACACACACACAGACTGACAGACAGACATTTTCTAAAAATGGTCAAATCGTGTTCTACAACTCTCAAAACGTATACATTCATCAAAAACCCGAGGTCGAAAATTTTTATGAATCCAATACTCTCTTCTATTGTATATAGAAGAAAGTAATGTTTGAAATGCGTTTTAGCTACAGTATAGGATCCTTCTAATTATCTGTATAAAATTTTATGAGGCTGCCATATATTTTCATGGCAATAAGAGTTTCTTTAAATAAATATTTAAAAAAAACTTTCTATCATAACACGTAGGGTGTTAGACCCAGCGCAAAGCCATTTTTAGGAAACTTGGCATACAAAATTAGACCTAGTGTATTGCAACCAGAATGTAAAAATGTTACATATTTTACAAAATATGAGCATTTTTACTAAATAATTTTAACTTCGTATGTGCAAGCTTTAAAAAAAATTTCATTTGCATAATTTAGCAGCCAAAAACAGTGAGGTACTTACATGAAAACTCCAAAGAAATATCGTGAAAAAAAAATAAATAAATAAATAAAAAATATATATCTTATACTATTAAGTGAGCAATATTTGTATATTTCACTGTTCTCGAAAAAGGTAGCTCGGACAGTCGTGAGATTTAACACAAAGGTGCATCCCGAAGGGTCATTGTGCACATCAAAGTCAGATTTTCGAATTTTTGATTAGTTTTTTCTTAATTAATTAAAATGTGAAAATCATAACCTTCTAATTTCTGATAAAAAAAGCCATTTAAATTTTAATATTTTATCCATAATTTAATTGTTGCTAATTTTTTTTTCGACAAAATAATAATAATAATTAAAAAAAAAACGTACATTTATTTAAAATGAGGAAAATAAATAGAAAGATTAGAAAATAAATTAGAAATATTAGTCGCATCGTTAGAAATAAGATACCAAATAAAAGGAAAAATTTTTGTAAATCCGATGCAATAAACAGCTTATCAATCGGATGATTAGTTTTTTCTTAATTAAAATGTGAAAATAATAACCTTCTAATTTCTGATAAATAAGCCATTTAAATTTTAAAATTTTATCCATAATTTAATTGTTGCCAATTTTTTTTTTCGACAAAATAATAATAATAATAATAATAAAAAAAGCCGTACATTTATTTAAAATGAGGAAAATAAATCAGAAAGATTAGAAAATAAATTAGAAATATCTGTCGCATCGTTACAAATAAGATAGCAAATGAAAGGGAAAATTTTTGCAAATCCGATGCATTAAACAGCTTATCAATCGGACAATTAGATTTTTTAAAATTAACTAAAGTATGAATTTTAGGTGGCAACAGCAGAAGATTGTATGGAAACCGTTAGGAGAAAAAAAAATGAAAAATCTACTTCACATTAAGTCACATGATTTTTAAGTGGGATTAAAAATTGCAGTTTTCAAATTCTTTTAAATTTTCTCTCACGAACACAAAAATATAATATACAGCCTGTACCCCACAAGACAAACTTGCATTTCAAATTTCATCAATTATTTTGGTTAATAAACAAAAGTTATTATTATTTTTTTTTTTCAAATTAAGTTTTATTCTATCTTCGAAAAGATTTATGTGATCATAGATATAATAATATATATAGATCTATCATCCCCATATTATCGTGCAAAGATTTTTGATGCCGAAAAAAAAAGCTTTGGAATCAGCCATTAAGTGGTATTAAAGGAAAAAAAAAAAGAATGAATTTGAAACTATATCTGGAGCTTTTCATTCACCTTTAGTAAATAAATTATTCATGAATTTTATTTGCTAAAACATTCGTTTGTATTCACTCGGGGAAAGACTGCCATATTTTGGCAAAATCGCCGTCTTTTCCCGAGTGAAAAGGAATCACTTTTTTCTCCCCAATGATCAATCTATATATTATTACTATATCTATGTATGTGATACGATACATTAATAAATTTGGGTTTTAAAAGTTTTTTTAAATAGATTATTTAAACTCTATGAACCATATTTTTATTTTATCAGTTTCATTAACAGATCCTGCTTGGCGATTTTTTTAAATTTTGATGTTGAAGTACACCGAACGTTTTTCGACAGGAAGTTCAAGCCATGTTAATCTAAGTACCGCATCAAATATATAAAAACATAAATGATTTATTTTTACACAAAATTTACAGAACAAATGCAGTTTTAAAGATAGGAAATTTATTTCAACAAGCACTATTTTAAACCTAAAAAGCATTAAAAATATAAGCAGAATATAAAGGATTCTTATGTATAAACAAAAAAGAGTCTGATAAAATTATTAGCAAAATAGTCTTCCCCTTTTCATACAAAAGAAAAAAAAAAAAAAATCCATCGCTAATATGGCGACAAAAATTCAAAAGCCGCCAATGGAGCGACATAATAAAGTTGCGTAACACGATAATGCTTACCTAGATAATTATTTATTTATTTATGTAATAATCACTATGCTAATTTATCATACAAACAAATGAGCCTCTGTGTGTTACTGCACTTGCACGCTGTCCAACAGAAATATTTGAAAAATTCAAATGAATATTTAAATAAATAAATAAAAATATGTTTAATGGGAAATATATTTAACCATAAAAAGATTAGTTGTCTAAAATACGGCAGAAATAGCGCTCATAGCATATTGTTACAAAGGATTAAGTCTTATTGTCACAATGGATTAAATCTAAAATGGTGACAAAAATTCAAAAGCTGCCAAAGAGAACTATTTTAAGGCTGTACTATCATGTTTATAACCCATGAATTATATATAAACATAAAAAATTAATTGTCTCATGCGACAGACGTAGCCGGTCACAGCATATTGTAATATTTGGTGTGAAATTGCTGTCATTTAATGGTTGATTGGATAAACAAAATAAAGAAATGAAATAACGTAAAAGCAAATATTATGTTGTCTAAACCCAGTTACATTTGAGTCCAGTCCGAGTTACATGTGAACAACACGTATAGTGTTGTTCCCATGTAACTGGGATTCAAATATAAAAGGGAAACTCCAATTTTTTCGATACTATCTATTTCGAAACTGTTATATAATAAGCACCTAAATGGAAGCTCATTGGTAAACTACTGTCGCAGGTAATAGGGACAAGTGCCCGAGTTGCAGTGGATGACCAAATCCCTGCCGAATGCAGCAGGGACCTGGAGCGAGCTTTTGAACAATTTCAGTAATTTATTTTATTTTATTTTTATAAAGCTATATAGAAAAGAGTTTCCTTTCAATTTAGTGGCCAGCGAAGCGGGCAAAGCCTGCTAGTATATATATATGAGAGATAGAATGAATAGAATTTCAGTCCCCCCCCCCCCCAAATAAATAATAATTAAAAAAAAAAAAAAAGAAGAAGGAAGAAAGAAAGGTGATAAGGGTGATATTTATTTATACTCAGCAAATACTGTATTGTCATTGGACCCTGACTAAATAAAAATAAAAATTTGAATAAAATCCCCCTCATAATATATAGCTTTTATTTTGAGAGGAACTAAAATTCTGTTTATTCTGTCACTCACAACCTGATTGTTCTTTCATATAAGTAGTTCAAGAGGTTTGGCTATTAAATAACACCGATGAAATTTTTCAAAAACTTCCGCATGCGTAGTCACAAATAATTTAGTAAAATTGCTCATGTGTCGTAAGATATTTAGCATTTTTGCATTCTATTTGCTGCATGCTGTGTCTAATGTAGTAAATAAAGTTTCCTAAAAATGGCTTTGCGTTGGGTCTAATACCCTACGTGTTACAATTAAAAATGTGCCCTCCCCCCTTTTTCCCCCCAATTTTTCAAAGAAACTGTTATACTTCTATGAATATAAATGGCAGACTCTTAAAAATTTATACAGGTAATTAAAAGCATCCGCATAATCACATACTACAGTGAAAATGCATTTCAAGCCTTACTTTTACAGGGTGATCTAAAAAAAATATTTGCTGAAATATATGAGGTTCTACAGGTTTTTTATACTTCTAAAGTTTCAAGAGAATTCCTAAAGCATTTTCTTAGATATTTAACAAAAACGTCTAAATTCGAAAAACCAAGCATATACTAACCACATACTTATGCGGCTATCAGCACTAATTATACATGTTACTATATTAAAAAAAAAAATTATATTTTACAAATGGTTATAATTTATGATTATATATAGAACATTTTTGAAGACGTACAAAAATCAATTTGTCGGACAAGATGACAAAAAATAATGATGATGAATAATGATTTTCTTAAAAAAAAAAAAAAAAAAAAAAAGATTCTGTCATTTTTAGGTAAACTTATTGGAAAATCAAATCAATCTTTGCGGGAAATTGCATATTGTATATTTCTTTTTTCTTTTGTGTAAAGTGCATAGTTTCCGAAAAGAATAAAGAGATACTGGGACTGTAGGTCTACTGTCATTGGCAAGCTATTGTTAAAATACACATTGAAACTATTCCCATTTGTAGACTGAAAAAAGGCCATCCTTTGTCATACTTACTGCAGAACAGCTATTAGAATTTTCAAGTTACTTTCAGTATGACACTTTCAATAATGGCATGTTTGAAATATCCATTAATAATAATAAAAGTTATAGTCAGGGTTTTTATAACTCTGTACAAGCGTATGCTAGTGAGTATGAATAATATCTCTAACTAGACGTTTGCACTAAACATGTTTATAGACTAGTACATCACATAAAATTTTATTTTGTTTAAAAAATGCTTATAACTTGAACTTGATAACTCAGAAAATTGCTACTTGCATGAAAATTGACCCAACACCATTTTTGCAAACTCTTATGTAAAATGACCTCCTGAATTTGAATATGACGCCAATTTTGCCCTATCACCAACCGTTTTTTGGGGACGCCCCTACATTTTTATTACTTTTCGGTAATTTTATGGCTATAAATGTTATTTGCACGGTGAAAAGGATTACTTTAACTTTTAAATATCTTCTGAGAGGCTACAGATGTGAAAAAATATAAAACATGAACATTTGCAGAAATGGAAAAATTTGGGGGGGGGAGGGGGCATTGAAATTATAAATTACATTTCTTATAATTTATTAATCAATTATTATTATTACTTGATAAACATTGTAGTTTTTTGTTTTTAAAAGTAATTCTTTTCCATTCTCCAAATTAAATTCATGGCCATAAAATTACCGAACAGTGATAAAAATTGAGAAGGAGGTGACATCCAGAAAAAACAGTGGGTGATTGGGCAAAATGGGGTCATATTCGGATTCAGGAGGTCATTTTACATAGAAAACAGCAGGAATGGCCACAGAGCTCAAAATTTTATTTTAATTTATTTTTTATTTATTTATTTATTTATTTTTGCAGCGTAGTGTAATCTATATGTCTGTTCGCATTTTGATTTTCGTAAATATTTTCTGCATATCTCAAAATTTATAGCATATTAACAATTTCCCTATCCAAAATAGTGTGCATATGTAGTTTGCACACATATACATACAAAACAATTTAGAAACGTTAATGTTTATGAGGCTTTTATACCTTGCATTCTGTAGAGTTTAGAGATTTTGAATGATATTTTTAATCACTTTTCCACTTCTTTCCAAGGCATTAAATGTAATGATGCTTAAAAGCATCTTTTGCATTGAAAATGGTTATATTAACATTGTTTTGTTCACAGAATCCCGTAAAAGGATTAGGATAGATTACGGCATAAAAGTGGAAATGAGTGAAAGTAGATTTATAGTAGTAATAAACATTTCTTATACTTTAAGACATTGTTTGATGAATATAATTTTTTCAATTTGATTTTCTGCCTGTGTGTGTACCTTTTGTCCGTCCGTAATAATCAATTTCAGCTTACACGTAATTGTCTTCTAAAGAAGATCAGTAATTTTGTAAAGGATATTTGATTTCTTGGCTATATAAAAATCTAAAAAGTAGATATTAAAAGTTTTGCATAGAAATGCATGATTTCCCCCCCCCCCTTTTTTCTTCTTATCGGACTGGACCGGGCTGCAATTTTAAGTATTATACTGGACCGGGCCGGGTAAGAAATGGCTTCGTACAACCCGGCCGGTTCCAGGCTTCAAAATTTCGTCTCATACAGACTTCTAATGTGTACAATATCAATGTTATACTTTCAAACATTATATCAATGACACCAGTAGCTTACAGGTTCTACTCCTAAAGCTGGTAGTCGGCCTAACCGTCCCTAGTTGCCATTAGTTTCTTCGAAACTTCGTTTGGACTAGAATCCCTTAGAAAGACAGACTCCACAAGATAGTCATTCCACCTAGCATAAGACCATCTAGCGTTGTCAGTCGGCTGTAACCCTCATAATAGGCCAACATCATTACAAACGAAATAATTTGTTTTTTATTGAAATCTAAATGCGCATAATAAATATTGACAAAGAGAGTTTGAACAATTTGAAAATATATTTATTAACATAGTGAATTATGGGAGTAGCCTAATAGCGCCACCTGTGGAATAATATGTACCAAAAATTGATAGATACCAGTTTATGTCAAAGTTCAACGAAATATGAATTTCAACAAAGGAATAATTAACTTCTTGAACGCCAAATTAAATAATAAACTAACAATTACTGCTATAGTAATATTTTATATGGTGTTTGAGACGTTTATTATACCTGTGTTTATCTAACGCCAAGTTCTCTGTCGATATTAAATATAAAGTTTTAGAAAATTCTGTGCAGGTTAAAATGGTTAAGAATTAATAACTTTTCACAAAACACTGGCTCTAAGGATCGGCAATTTGAAAGAGAGATGTCACGTTTGAACCCAAACCACGCACATTGGCTTAGCCATTTTGAATTTTTCGTGGTTTTCTCAGAAACTCGTGTGAATACAAACTAAAAACTCACTCGTGCAAAAAATCCGTGGAGGTTATTTTTTCCCGTACTGATGCTTCAGGTACACAAAAAAGGATTGCAATTCTTTAATTACGACCAGCTTGAGGAATAAAATATTACCATAGTTTCAAAAAATTTGTAAACTGTTTCCATAAAAATATTTATTACTGGCTGCTTCTTCATCTGTTCAGCTAATTAAAAAACAATAAAACTATTTAACCTTTTTTTTTTTTCCCCAGAAAGCCTTCTTTTATTATAAATAAAAATTTGGGGGGGAAATTAATACACAATTGATGTTGACACATAGGAAATAAACCTACGGTATCTTTTAGAACACCAAATTTTATTCATTATTTTAAAAAATAAAAATAAAAAAATCTATCGTTTTTCTATTTGTAATAAAATCCATATTTCCCTCGCATAGCAATCTTAAATTAATATATATATAACGAATTTTACAATATGCTAGCTGAATTATTTATATGGATTATTTGGATTTTGCAATAGCAGAATCGCTTAGAAATATATAATTCTGTTCATATTCTGTGAGGTTAAAAAAAAAAAAAAAAAAAAGGAAGAAATACTCCAAATCTTCAAAATGTAACCAACAGTACAGGAACTTCTTTTGCAAATGCCTCGGGGAACTAGATGTAGTTCTTTCAGGTTTCAATTAGATCCCCCGATTGACACCGAGGGCTCTAGTTTCAATTAGTAATAAGAGAGGGGGGATGGGGAAGCTGTCAGAATGTCAGTGTTTACTCGTTTCTCCTCTTTTGAAGTGAAGTGATGATTAAGAGGGACTTTTTTTTGTCACTACACAGCAACCTTAATCAGAATTATTGCATATGGTTCTTATTTAAAATAAATATTTTAAATCCAAAATATTTTTTATCAATTAATCAAATTTAAATACTTAACTAACCTCTTTTTTTTTTTTTTTTTTAAATAAAAGTATTAATATAAATTTTAATAAAGATAAATTATTAATCAAAATTTTAAATAAAAAAAAAAGGGGGAAAAAATCTTTAAAACTTAATTTTCCAAAAAAATTCAAAATCTGCCCAAATCCAAGTATTTTTAAATATGATTAGCCAATGATTTTAAAACATTGAATATTACTAAAGATTAAAAAATTATGACCTGATTTTACAGGCTTATTTTTTATATTTCTTATGAAGATTGCTTTTTTTTTTTTTTTAAATGTCTATGAAAGTGCAAGATATTCATAATTTTTTTAAGGTTATTTGATTTTAATTATCACCTCCCTCCCCCAATAAATAAGTGAATAAATTAAATAACAATAAAAATAAATTAAGTTCAGGGCCAATTATTCCCATTTCACCCAACCCTTTCAAAACAAATAAAATTGTCACCTTTATGATATTGCATAGTGGCGCCATCTTTCGACATTTTTCAGAACTAAAAGCTATCTTTTCAGTTTGTATTATCCATTATGATCTTTAACTTGCATCCCTTGTTAAATATAAAAATACTACTTTTAAATAAATATAACAAAATTAAATGGAATCATTTATTGAAGATTTCTTTTACATTTAATTATTTCAGATTACTATGTTATTATTTAATTTTTTTTTTTTTTTATGCATTGGAATTTAATTGCTGAAAATATAATTCTGGATAACTGGTTTTCCGGATAAATCGTTCCATACTGTATTTATATTTTTTATTACTTAATTATTCAAGTTAGTTAAAAATACTGTTATTAATTTAAATACTAGATTCTTTAAAGCCATGATTTTTTATTATTATTCAATCACTGATTTTAAGTTACCTAAATATTTCATTTTGTACATACATAGACGTAACATAAGCAACAATTACAACATTAATATTATATAATTTCAAATCAGTATAGCTACATGTTTTAAATTGTTTCATAATAAAGGGTTAAACATTATTATTAATATCAAGATGTCTCCACAAGGGTGTGATGGTGTAAAGGCTTAAAGTGACATATCACCTATTGTCACAAACGTCTAAATAACAAGCTATTCTATTGAAAAAAATTTTATTAAAATTATTCATTACTTTTTAAATTCAGTTTTCACAATCATAAAATTCACAATTGTTAAATTAAAAAATTGTTCCCCTCTATTTTTCTTTTATCTAATTTTTGACCTAGTGCAATATCTCCATTACCTAGCGTAGTCAAACAGTGGAAGTGTAAGGCAAGGAAATTGAAATTTATTTCCATGCCTTGAGATAGTTGAAAAGTTTAATAGTTAAAAGATTAGTTTCTTTGAAATAATTAAACTTTTAATAATTATTTATCTTTTGTTATTTATAATTATTATTACTTTTAATCAAAGATTACTATTCGTATCCTAAGGGCTACTATTTTATACATTAAAGGCGACTAAAGCAACTATTTTTGAGTGTCTTTCATGCTGAGAACACTGTAATACTAATTATGAAGTTGAAAGTTCACTTTAGAATAACATGATGTTTGACTCTGAGTGATGATAGTGATAATGTATTACCTTAAAAAGCATTAATATTCCAATAGAATTTATTCAGCTCATAATGCATATTCATTTTAAATCATTCAGTTTAGCATTGATTGTAGAGGATCTGTTTTAATTTTGTATAAATATTTTCTAAATTAAGAGAGAGAGATAATTCAAAAGGCTTCCCAACTAGTATTTTGTTACTGCATACTTTCTCTAAAGAGAAAAAGAACTAGAATGGTGCGAAATGCTAAAAGTAACAGTATAAGATTGAAATACATATTTTTATTTTTAAAAATAAAAGGAATTGGTGCATTGATTATTTTATTAATGTACATTTCTATTTATAATTTTTCATTCCATATTTTATAGTAGCCTAAAATTATTTTCTATTTTCAAAAAGAAGCTTACTGACCAAAATCACACTTATAATTTTTGATGGGATATGTGGTTTTTGGTGTCTAAAACTGTTATAAAATTATACTCAAAGGACTATTAGACCAAAACTTAGGAAAATTAATAAAATCTAGATATAAATTAGTTGCAAAAAATAGTTTCAGAATGCTTTTTGTACAGAATATTAGGTTTTTGACATGACGGTTAAAACCATGGTTAAATCCGGATAAAACCTTCAGTTGTCAAAAACTTGCCAACCCTGCAATCTACACAGCTTGTACTTTTTTTTTTTTTTTAAAGTTAGTTAATGAAATATGTACTAAGTTTACAGCCAATTGCTGAAATTTGGATAAATTTTACTCTTAATTACCATTAACTAATCAATAAACTAATTATGGAAATTCGCAAAATTTTTACGGCCATTTGCTGAAATATGTAACTATTTCGCTACATGAATAATTGATAATATACACCATAATTGAGTACATAATTTATATTAATTCACTTTCTTTTTTCAAATCCATTCCTGAAAATTGCGATATTTTTGTAGTCAGTTACCAAAATATGCAATTATTTGGCTGCTAACCAATGAAATCTGTACCCTTTTCAAAGCTGAATTCCTAAATACTGAAAATTGATGAAATTCACACTTTTTTCAAAGCTGAACAGTCCCAAATTATCGCAACTGAAATCAAATATACCGGACCATTTCACAGCTAATTGTCAAAAATTTATGTAAAATTGCAACTAATCTATTTTCCAGCTAATCAATAATAATCACGCTTTTTTCAAAGCTGATTCTTGAAATTTGAATTTTTACTATGCGGCGATTACAGAAACACACTAATATTTAGCTACTAATCCATGAAATTCGTATTCCTTTGAAAGCTGAATACTGAACACTCAATTATTTTGCTGCTAAGCAACAAAATTTGCACTTTTATTTTCGAAGCTGAATCTCGGAAGAAATACAGAATGATTTTACAGTAGATTTCAGAAAAACGGGATCATATCACCCCCTAATAGTAAAACATTTACATTTAATGTGCTATTATTTATCTGCTTGTCGATAAAGGTCTCAATTTTTTAAAAACTGATTTTCGTAAATTGCGATTTTTTTTGTAGTCGATAGTGGAAATGGAAATATGCAATCAATTCTCCGCTAATTAACAAAATTTATATTTAATAAGAATTAATTGTTGAAATAGACTTTATTTCTATGCTAGTCGGTGAATATCTTGTTTTTTTTTTTTTTTTCAAAGATGATTTGCAGCATACAGAACAATTTTGTGGCCATTTACTGAAACTAGCAGACTTCGCCCGCTTCACTGGGCACTATATTTAAAGGATTTCTTTTTAATTGAATAATTGAAACGTTTAAATATATTTTGATTAGCGACTATTTTCTTCACAGTTTTAGTATGGGATCTCCTTGACAATATCAAACATTTTTTGAACTTCTCGAATCTGTGCAACAAAACTATTATTAAAACGAATATTCTCGAAAACAGTCAAATAGAAATGTTAGTTCTTCGAATATTCTGGAAACAGTTGAAGCAGTTTCTCGTACAGTAAAAGTCACTATTCGATGAATGGTCGAATCTGAGAAGCACGTTAGTCGTTTTCGCAGCAATCACTATAATGCACATATGAATGCTTCACGAACATGTAAACCAAAAAAAATCACTGGACAGTCCTACATCGTTGTGCATGAATCTCAGAACATACAGAACTCGGTTCCGCGTCAATCTCTATCACGCATGTTAAAACCAAAAAACATCACTGGACAGCCCTACCTCACTGTGCATAAATCTCAGAACACACGGAACTCGATTCCACGGCAATCACTATCACCCATGTTAAAAAAAAAAAAAAAAAAAAAAAAAACATCACTGGACACTCCTACCACGTTGTGCATGAATCTGAAAACGCATGAAACTTGGTTTCGTGGCAATCACTATCACCCATGTTAAAACCAAAAAAACATCACTGGACACCCCTACCACACTGTGCAAGAATCTGAAAATGCACAAAACTCAGTTCCGCAGCAACCACTATCACGCATGTGAAAACCAAAAAAAAAAAAAAATCACTGGACACCCCTACCTCAAATCAATGAAAATCAAATAAATCAATCAAATCTCTCGTAATTCCTCATAATGTAGCTCTAGTTCGACGTAAAATACACTCAAATCAATAAAAATCAAATCTCTTGTAATTCCTCAAAACGTAGCTCTAGTTCAACGTAAAATACACTCAAATCAATGAAAATCAAATAAACCAATCAAATCTCTCGTAATTCCTCAAAATGTAGCTCTAGTTCAATGTAAAATACACTCAAATCAATGAAAATCAAATAAACCAATCAAATCTCTCGTAATTCCTCAAAATGTAGCTCTAGTTCAATGTAAAATACACTCAAATCAATGAAAATCAAATAAACCAATCAAATCTCTTGTAATTCCTCAAAACGTAGCTCTAATTTAACGTAAAATACACTCAAATCAATGAAAATCAAATAAACCAATAAAATCTCTCCAAAGATTCTCCATTCTGCATCATTATAGAAATGGGAAGTTTTATTTTCATACAGGCCTCGCAGCGCTCCTATATTTCCTGTATTTCCTATATATTTATGAAATCTCCTATTTTTCCTTATAGTTTTTAATTGTTTCTCAATATTTCCTATATTTTAGTTTTGACTACTTCTGAACGTCTGTTTGAATGTGCAGTATATGAATTTTAACTCTAAATCTTGGCCAAGAGCAGGGCCGGCACAAGGGTACATGTCGCCCCTAGGCAAAGAAAAATTTCGGTGCCCTTTATTAATATATTTTATTAACGCTCCCTATGTTGTCATAAGAAAAGGAGTGTTGTTAAAATGTACTTACATACAGATAAACATTGCCAAACAAGATATAAATAAATATTTAAAATTTTTTTGAGAGAAAAAAAAGAAATGAAAATCACATGCTTCGCGAATAGATTATGAAACAGTTTCCAATGCGAAAAAAATATTATGTGGCACGATCAAAGAAAAGTTGTAAACAAACATATTGGTTAGTGTTAGTACTCATGTCATCTTCAGATTTTTGTACTATTAAAGAAATTTAGTTCTGCTTATAAATTTTTAGCATCACGAATAAGGATTTCAAATATTTATCGTCATGAGGTACTTTAGTATAAATTCAAATTATTTTGTGTGTCCCTGTTTAAGAATTATACACAAAAGTTTACCAAAATTATTTCTAATGAATACTAATTATGTAAAACGAAGAAAAAAATTATGAAACATATCGATATTAATAAAACAAGATAACTGTACGTCTCTATGTGCATATGTTTGTACCGTAAGGAGCGTATTATACACCGTAAAGGGCAAAATTAATGGTCGCCACCGGCCACATGGCGACTAAATTAAAAAAGATGGCGATTAAAAATTATGCATCGATCGCCACTAAGTCGCCACTTTTTTTTATCATTAAAAGAATCTAAAAATCGAGCGACGATAGGCAATCGAAGCCTTGTGATTTTAAATCTTTTTCCATCCATGGCATAAATGTCAATGTTCATTTTTAACTTGCTTTATTATATTCTACAACATATAAAGAAGTTGAATTGTTTAATATAACTTACTTATATAATTTTTTGGACCCCCCCCCCTTACGATCCGCGATCACACAGCTTATAGAAAGCTTTATAATTTCTAATAATTCTCCATCTGCAAATAAAAATGTAAATATCTATTTTAAACTTGCTTTATTAGAATCTGTAAAGAAGTAGAATTGTTTAATATCTCTTACTCGTAATTTTTTTAATCCTCCTTCCCCTCCTCCTCTAGCCATTAGCAATCACATGCTCCGCTGAAGCCTTGTGATGTACAATCTTTCTTCATCTATAAGATAAATGTAAATATTCATTTTAAACTTTCTTGACTGGATTCTGGAACCTATATTGAAGTATATAGAATTCCCCCCCCCCCCCCCCCCCCGTCCCTTGCACACGTGTGCTCCCTTTCAACTAGCAATCAATGATCAAATGTCCTGCAAAGCCCTATCTTTTTCCATTATTATTATCTCCATAGTATTTAGCAGTGGCATATTCTCTGGGTATGCTAGGCATGCACCGCATACCCGCTATAAACTGTCTAAACTTCAAACATATTTTGATTAAAAAAAGAAAGAAAGAATAATAATTTAACAGCTAATTTTATTAATCACTCGCTACCATCCATCCATTAGCCGTCATTTAATTTTCGAAAACTATTCTGAAAGAAAATGCCTTCTGTGACATAAGATAATTCTTGGAAAACATCGTTTCCTGACCGGTTACTCCGTATGGCGTGCTACTTTTCTAAAGCATACCCTTGGATAGGGAATTTTTGTTGTGTGAGGAAATATTCATTGCTCTAATTTTCCCACACAAGGGGATTTCCGCTCTTTAAAGGATCGAAGTCATGCTATTCATCAAGAGCATGTCCTGTAGTTTTCCCGTACTGCTAAAGTATTAGGGATTTTCATTTTCTTATCTTCCGTAAAAGTCAGTGAGAACTAGTTTTTCCATTTTGTCCATCTACTCAAAGACAAGAAGGACTGAATAGATTGACGATGTTGTCAGTTCAAAAGTACTATTATTGATAAAGTAAAATTTAATGCTTTATTTTACAATGATGTAATTTAAAAAAAAAAAAAAAACTTTTAACAAAGAGAAAAAACTGAATTTATTTATAAATGATCATTCAACAATAAAATGAAATTTGCATAAATTTCTGAAAAAATATCTCTGTTATTTTATGAGACAGGAAAGTTACTGCTTTTTTTTTTTTTTTTAACCTAAACAACTCATACCAAACGAAAACTTCCGAAAGAAATAAAATTATGATCAAAATTTTACTTATGTTGTCTCTCTACATGAGTAAAGATAATTGTCTGTCTCTCCCTGTGTGTCTGCACTCTGGACAGTTTCACAAATAAAAATTTAGATACCATTATTTTAATATAGTATTTTTTTTAAAACAGGTAAAATGAATATCAACGATTCATGAAGTGAACATTTTCAGTATAAAAATAGTGGTATCAAAATTTCCTTTTGTAAGAACTTGGCTCTGAAGCTAAGGCCTTTGATTACAGAGCTACAAAATGCGACAAATGTATAGCTTGGATACTGCAAATGCGCACTTCATAGAGATTTTGTCTTTTTTTTTTTTTTTTTTTTTTTTTTTTGAATCAGACCCCCACCCCCATTTCCTCAAATTTTTCCTTTTCCTAAATTTTATTCAAATTGCCTGGTTTTTATTTTTAATAGTCTCCATTCCTTAGCAATGGTTACTACCTTATTACAGTTACTACATAGCAACGCTTTCTCTGTCTGGTGATGCCTTTTAAAAAGCGAAGCTATCGACAGATTTTTATTTTAATTGAACAAAATAAGATATTTTATTTCAATAGTTGCCTCTTCAAAACCATTTTTTATTTGGAAAATTAAAAATTTCTTAAGACAAAAACGTTTATTATTTTTTAATTATTATTTTTTTTTTTTTTCTTATTTTCTTTTGGTATCAAATGTCAATATAATAAAAATAATTAAACTTATTACATTTTTAACTTTATTAAAATGTTCAACAATTAAGTTCATGTATAAGAACTATTTGTGGTCCGAGTTAAAGCGCTATCACAAGCAATGGGGACCCGGATCCGACATTGGAAGAAAGTCACTGCCATATGTTGCGTGACTTTAATGAATTTATATATATGCCTATAAAGTGATGTTTAAAAATTTAGTGATTCAATTTCTTTGAAAATTCATTTTTATGTAGTAACCAGTGAAGCATGCAAAGCCTACTGGTTATTTAATAAATTATAATAAGTGGCATTTAAATAAATGCTGTCAAGATAAATTCGATAAAATACGTGTGTAAAATTATATTTATGGTTTGAAGAAATTGGAAATTTACGTACTTAAATTATAAGAAATGATAACGAATTTAGAAGTAGAGCTCTTTCCACAGTTGGCTTCAGAGCATGCCCAGTTTCAAATATCACGCTACGCCGCTGGTATTTAGTATACATTTAACCCATTGAAGATATTTGACAAATGTGTATATCAAAATTTGATTTGGCTTAAATGAGTATTTAAAAAAAAAAAAAAAAATTCGTATTTGCTTTCTTTGGAGTAGAAATCTGTTTTTTTTATTTATTTTATTTTTTTTTTTATCCTTCACATTTTAAAGTAGAAATCTCCCTATTTTTAAAGGTACAAATTTGGAAGCTAACTAAATTATTTTAAATGAAGCAGCTAAGTATACTTTTTAAGAGGAAATATTTTAACTCTATTGAAATAAAATCATTTAAAAAAGTGTGTCTTTAGAAATAAGAAAAAAATAATAAAACTGCTAACTGTATTTACACATGACCATGTAAAAGGTTTTAATGATGATGAATCAGCTGATTCATTTACTAGAAAATATCAATGTGAACTGTGAATAATAACAGCTCATTTCACTTAAATAAATTGAAAAAAAAAGTACTATTGAATTATCTGAAGGATAAAAACTGTTGTTGTTATCATGTAGCACAGCCGAAAGCAGATTTTAATTTAGGATGTGCAATTTAGGATTTTTAAAAAGAGCATAATTACAAATTACAATTTCATTGCCCATGTGTTAATTTTCTTATTATATGTATTTCTTATTTTTCTTGTGATTATACCACAAAATGGTGACAATGCTTTTCACAGTCTGAAAAAAATAGTCTTATCATATGAAAAGTGGCTACTAATGAAACTGACAATACCGGCCACTGGCCACTAATGAATTTTCCCAGTTTTGCCCTTTAATACACTGCACATTGGTAGATCTACAAAAATTGGCAGTTTTATATTTTAGAGAGTTCGCTGTTTTTCATTATACAAGCAACTCCTAGAAGTTGAGCCAGTATCTAATACTCAAAAGTGTAAGGTGCCTCTTAAAAGGATATTGCCTATTTAAAATACTAAGGTTTTTCTAATGTCTTTCCGTTGAACTTATAAAGTTTTTTAGGCTTAACATTAGCACAGTCACGGTTGAGCTTTTTTAAATTTCTTGTTCCTCAGATATAACGCCAATTTGTGTACAGCTTTATCGATACTAATAAAAGATGTCTGTCAAAAATGTTTGAAAAATTTCATTTGGTGATTTTAGTTGATACATATGTTTTTTCAGTGTGCAGAAATTGAAAATAATTTGTATCTATCACATATAGATTTTTGATCAATGCACTACCTACACATTTTTTTCCTTTTCATTCAATAGTTTCTGGTGTGTTTCCAGGGTTAATTATAATTAACATACTAAAAAAATTACCATATAACAATATTGGTAGAAAAATCGCAGATGAAATTATGTCAGAAGACACCCTGTATTGACAAAAATCTATACTTGATAGAGAAAAACTGCTACAGTTTTGGTTTCAGCTCACTAAAAAACATTAAGATCAGCCCAAATCATCAAACCTAAATTTTAGATGTAGACCTCTGTTATTCAAATATTAATTAAAACATTAACTACCAATTAATTTATCACCTTGTACTGTTCGCTTTTCTGAATAGCGAAAGAGATAAATGCCGCTCCGAAGCACTAAAGCGGAAAGTAGAAAAGAAGTCGCATTTTTAAAACATCATCTCTTCCCAAAGAAAAAAGATTTTGGAATCGGGAAGACAGTACTTTTCCACTTTCAACGATGCAGTATTTTTCAAAAAATATTGAGTTTTAATATTGTTTGAGAGTTTTTATTCTAAGATCCAAAATCTTGGTGTTTCTTACACATAATTTTTTGAACTACCCTCTAACCATGGCTAATTCGAGGATTGATTCACGCAAGGCATCATCAGAAAAGCCTCAGTTTTTTATAACAGTGATACACATTTCTTTGAAAAATCCAGACTTTTGATACTGTACAGGGCTCTCAGAGAGGGAAATTTAGATACCACTATTTTTAAAGAGAGATATTTTTAAAATAGTTATCAACAAATATTCAAATGTAAAATAATTATATTGAAATATAAAAATTTTCCTTTGTGAGAACCCTAATACTGTATACATAATTTTAATATTTCATACATAATTTTTGTGTGCATAAAGGTATCTCCTTCCTAAATTAATTCCTATAAAATTCCTATATTTTGAAAAGTCAATTCCTATATTTCCTATAATATTTATTAAAAATGTCACTTCTAGTCCTGTTCATATTTTTATTAATTAACCCTTAACTACTGTGACTAAAATTCTCTCACAACTACTGTGAGCGGTCTCTCAGACCGCTTGATTAAAACTTATTTAAAACGTCGAATAAATGGTAAGCTATTGATTGTATGCTATTATTTATCTACTAAATTGTTTAATTTATCTTTTTATTATTATTCTTTTTTTAAAGGCAATTTTGGAGAACTTAATCTCGACATATGAACGTGCAAGAGAATACCGATAGGGCAACATTGCATCGATGAGCATGAATTATATAACTTTAAACTCGCTAGTGTTCTCACTAATGTATCAAAAAATTATAGATATAGTAAAAAAGTATTTTTTAATTGTGGAAAATATTGCACTATAAAAAAATAATATTAGTTCCATTAAAAATACATAGTTGCAAACTACTCCGGATTATAGCTAACACAACTTCTCAGTTGAAACTTTTTCAAAATACACAAATGTAATGTACAGTGCTGGCCAGAATGGATGACTCACTTGTTTTTCCATTCATAGTGACGTACTGGCGTCATATGTTTGTTTTGGCTGTCTGCCAAAGTGCAGGTGTTCTTACTTGGCATTTCGTTAGTTCATTAGTTGGGTTCGCCGTGTGTTGACATACAAATTTTTGCAGAAGGGTGAAATGATATAAAAATGCCTGGTAAAAGAATTTCACACGAAATGCATGCACAAATAAAGATTCTGAGCGAAGAAGGTTATAGTACTCAGGAAATTGCTGCCAGATTACAATTGGCACAAAAGATAGCTTCCAGGTTTATAAGTAATTTCAAAACAACCAGAAATTATGGATATTCAAAGCCAAAAGGTCATCACAAGAGCACAAGCAAGCGCATGAATGAGTCCATAATTTTGGCAGCGAAAAAGTCACCCAGAAAATCAGCGAAAGCAATCCAAGCTGGCTTACCAAAAGATGTTAATATCCCTAGCCAAAGGACAATCCGCAGGAGGCTATTAAATGCCAATTTAAAGTCCTACAAGCCTGCTAAGAAGCCTAAATTGTCTCCCAAAAACATTGCTGACCGACTGACATTTTGTAAAAAGTATCATGGTTGGACTGCGTAGCAATGGAAACATGTGATGTTTTCAGACGAGACTCAAGTATCGCAGTTTTATGCATTTTGTAGAAACATACGACGGCCTCCCAATAAAAGAGACTGTCAACGCTACATTATTCCCACCGTGAAGAATGCTGCAAAACTCATTGTCTGGGGAGCCGTTTGTGCGAAAGGAAGATGTGGATTGTGGTTCATGCCTGAAGGCACATCAATTAATAGAACTGTTTATCTCGATGTGCTAAAAGAGAAGTTACCACCGTTTATGAATATCAACCACTGCACACATTTCCAACATGTCGGAGCACCTTGTCACCAGACTAAATCTGTTAAGACATGGATTGCAAAGCAGGGGTTTCAGATCATTGGGCCGTGGACCAGAAATTCCTCGGATCTAAACCCAATCGAGAATTGTTGGGTAATTTTAAAGCGTAAAGTTGCTGAACGTAACCCCACTTCACTTTCGGACTTAAAAGAAACTATAAAACAAGTGTGGATTACAGAAATTACACCAGACTATTGCGAAAAATTATGTATTTACATGCCTGATCGTATCCAAGCTGTATTGGAAAAAAAAAGGTTTCCATACCAAATATTGAATCCTTTCTCAATTTTGTATGTATACTGTGCTTTTATAACTAAAATTAATAATTCCCATAAAATAAATACTTAGTTAAATGCAATTATTCTTGTGCATTCATAAACATCACAGTTTTTTGTGATGAGTCATCCATTCTGGCCAGTACTGTATATATCTTGAAAAAAAAAAAAAAAATAGTGGTAGTCAACATCCGGAGTAGTTGGCATCGGTATTTAAATAAAACAGTAAATAAAATGAAACTCGCATACACATTTTAAAAATTTTTTTTATATAAATTGACAAGTTCCAAAATTTCATTCTGTGTGAGATACACCGGACGTTTTCTTGAACTAGTCGAAGCCATTTTTTTTCATAAAATTACAAAAAATATCATAAATATATCTAGAGAAACAATACTACTCATTGGACAAAAACAGACTCGTATCTGCTGTCAGCGGTCTCACATACCGCTAGAAAAAAGAAAAACTAAACCCCGTTTGCTGAACGACAAGTGGAATGTGACCTTGGCCAATCGTTTTAGGAAGGTAGAAAAGAGGGCCTGGATCATTACCTATTTTGAGGGTTGTTAATGAGGGCTAGAAAATGGCGAGCGGTCTGTTAGACCAATGACAGCAGTTAAGGGTTAAAAGAAAACTAATCAAAAATTCAAAAATCTGACTTCGATGTGCACAATGACCATTTGGAGGGCACCTTTGTGTTAAATCCAGGGTTGGCAAACTGGGCCCAGCCCAGAAAAACCCGCACGGGTTTTTCTGGGCGGACCCACCAACAAAAACCCACTGGGTTTTTACAAATAAGTGGGTTTTTGTTAAAAATTATTTCTAATTTACAAATCCCATCTATAAAGTATAGGAAACACCTTACCTTTAAAAAAATCTCTGATTTTTATTTTCTAGAAAATAGTATTAAACATAAAAAGTAACTACAGTTATAAATATAATAAAAGCAAGTTTATCTTCTATAATTGGTTCAATTTTCCTTTTCCTGTAAAACCGAACAATATTTTTGTTGAACAGCGAACATAAATGTTGTCCAGAACCAATATTTAACTAATTAAATTGTTTAGTTTTAAAGCTTTATAATAATTCTATTTTAATTTTAATAGCAACATAATTATAAATCTAATAAAATAAAATTTTCTTCTATAACCGTTTCAACTATTAAAAAACTTAAAAAATAAATAAAAAGGATAAAGCAATGCAACTTATTTTTATAATTGAAACTAGTTGGCATAAGTGGACTCGGCTCAGTTCCCCATCATATGTATGTTTTCATAAATTTCTAGTACAGGACATTCTCTTAACATGATTATCATGTTAAGAGAAATGAATCTGACCAAACACTTGACACAGTGACAGAATGAAATCCCCACATCCACCGTTCAATTTGATATATTTATCTTATTCTGATCTATTATTTTATTAGGATCAATTTTGTAGTTTCGTTTTCATGCTACTATTTCCAATGCAACAATCCTCAAAATGCATATTTATGTGCAATACGCCCCGCCCCATTTTGCTATGTTGATAAAATCTTAAATTACGAGTAATTTGCAAAATTTTCGTATTAGAATATTTGTAGTCAATTATGTTCAAACAAGTATCATAAATGTTATTTTTAAGTTGTCTGATATATTTATGATCCTCAAAATGGACATTTATGCTCAGTTTCCCTATTCTGCCATTTTAAGTAAATCATAAATTCCAAATAATTTACGAATTTTTTAAATTGGAAAATTTATACTCTATGATATTCATGCCAGTACCCTAAATAATATTTCAAAAGTGGTCTTACATCTTTACTTACGATGAAAATATCCCTCAAAATTGACATTTATGTGAAATTTTGCCCTATTACTGCCATGCTAAGAAATTCGTAAATTTCCAATAACTTGCGAAATTTTCCAAGTAGCATGTCTCTAGTTACTGATGTTCATTCAGACATCAAAACTCATGTTTTAAAACTGGTCTCACATTTTTTCAGTAAAAATTTTCCATTTAATGCATGTTTAAGTAAAATTTTGCCCTTTTCTCCCATGTTAAGCATAAATTTTTAATAACTTACGAAGTTCATTAAAAACATTTAAAACCGTTTAAAATTACCTCACAAGCATTTTCGACTGCCTCCGCAGTCTTCCTCAGGTGCGCTCTGGTGAACAGGTTCGTCGGGCGTATCTTTTGTTTTCTTTCCACCTTTCTTCTATAGGATAGGGCGCCACCCGGCGTCAATTTCCGTTGGCTCAGTGTTGCAAGCGTCGTGATTCGCAGTAATTTCGATGTTTTCTCTTTTTGTGGTGTAATGATAATTGTTATAGTGAGCTATTTTGCTGAAGTTTTTAAAGTCTATTTTAATATTTTCTTTTTGGTTTACTTTTGTTAGTGCTGTTGTTATTTTACCGTATTTTATATCATTTTCGTGTTCTTTAATCCGCATTTTTATCTTCCGTTTCGTCATGCTGATATAGCATCCTGTTGTTTTATCTTATTTGGTGTAATTAATTTTGTAAATTCCTGCAGTTTCTAAAAAATGGATTTGGTGACCAAATCCATTTGTGGGACCAAATGGATTTGGATTGACCAAATCCATTTTTCAGAAACTGTAGGAATTTACAAAATTAACTACACCAAAGAAGATAAAAGAACAGGATGCTATATCGGCTAGGGCTGGATTATTTATCAATATATCCCCAAGTATCGATATTTTTTTAATATCGCGATAACAGTATTTAAGTTCTTGCTCTACCAATATATCCCTCTAACGATATTTCCTAGTGCGCGCAAAACGATCGATTCATATGGCGATAAACAGCGTCAAATGTAAAGGTGGAAATTAAGAAATTTGGTTGGTGGCCACTGGCCACTAGCCTTCATTTTTTTTAGTGGCCACTAGTTAGTGGCCACTCGCTGATAAAAGTAAAAGTAAAATAAAATTTTCTTTTCTTTAATTTTTTCAATGTTCAGTCTCGACAAATCATTAAGAAAATAATTAAGGTAGTCAACTTTTTGAAACTCATCCACAATAATACATTTCTGATAAATTTTAATAAATGAAATAGGAATAGATTTACATAATTTATACTATGAATGTAAGAAAATACTATTCAATACAAAATTCATATGTTTAAAATGCTCTTTTGATTATATTATTTTATAACAGAAAAATTCTGATTATATTGCCCCTTCACTATCCTGAATGGTGTCGATTTTCTACCTTTTTAACAAAAAAAAAAAAAAAAAAAAAAAACATCTTTGATTCATGAAAATATATTAGTATATGTAAATAAAAAAAATATTTTTTTAATAATACTTTTTTATTTTGCAAGTTTCTTTTTCCTTTTTTTTTTCATGTTACAAATGAATTATAAATTAATTCATTGGTTTCATTCATTGGTTCGTGAGATACGGTGAAAACACTAAACCACAGACACACACACACAGAGACAGACAGACATTTTTAAAAAACTATCAATTCGTGTTCAGGACACCCCAAAACGTGTAGATCCGTCAAAAAACGGAGGTCGAAAATTTTCGCGACTCCAATACTTTCTCTATATTACATATAGAAGAAAGTAAAACATAGTTCATATGCAATAACAAATATTAAATAATATGTAGTAAATAAATAAAATATTCAATAAATTATGCATTCTTCTGATTAAGAACTAAAAATATACATACATATATACATTTTTTTTTTTTTTTTTTTAATAATAACAGAAAACGCACTTACCTTTTTTCCAAAAAAAGATGTTATTTTTACAGAATTATCTGTAGCTCCACGTTTACTACCACTACGATTGCTTTGTGATTCAGGATTTTCTTTAAATCTCTTCATATTAAAGCAATAAATCCAAAATTTATATTACTATATAAAGCTTGTTTTAAAGATTGAAATTTCGAGAAACCACGCGTATGACTGAATGCGATACGGCTGTTGGGAATGGATAGAAATGCCAAGTTTGAAAAGAAAGTGGTATAAAATAACAAAGAAAATGCGTCGAATGACGTTTTTAATTTTTCTGCGAACGTAATACAATCAGAGTTTCAGCCGATTGATTATCTCACGAGGTTCCTTTTCGTCTCTGTCTCCCGAAAGTCGGCCGAAACTCTCATTTTGACATTTTTTTAAAATCAAAATCTAATACTTTTATAGAAAAATGGAAAAAAGCCATACGTTTTTTTAGTATCTGAATAAGACTACCTGCGAATTTCCAGTGTTTACTGTTAAAATTGACTTCCGAAAATGTCTGTAAGTGGCGATGTTAGATTTGAGAAAGCCTGAATTCGAGGCGCACGGCGCGTTTACTGCGAAAACGCCGCCGCACGATCCAAGTTTGCATTGGAATGGGGTATTCTATAAAGAATGGGTAGAAGAATTTTAAGTGTTTACTATTAAAATTGACTTCCGAAATATGTTTGCAAGTGGCGAGGTTAGATTTTAGAACAGCCTGAATTCTTTGTGCGGCGCGTTTACCGTGAAAAAGCCGCCGCGCGATCCAAGTTTGCCGTGGAATGGGGTATATTTTATAAAGAATGGGTAGAAGAGAAGTGGCCACTGCAGTGGCGACCAAAGGCAATTTCTTTAGTCGCCACTTAAAAAAATCTAGTCGCCATGTGGCGAGTGGCGACCGCTAATTTCCAGCTTTAGTCCAATGCCAACCACCATAGCTTCAAATTCTGCTTCCCCGCCTCACCGTACCCCGTACCACCCCATAAACACCCAACAAACAGACCGTCAAATATCTTATACAAATACACCTTCTCTTCCTCCTGTTTACTCACTGACTAAACTCGAAAAAATAACCCCAACCGCAAACGATCTGAACACACTTTCTCTTCCTTATTCCTGCGATGTGTCCCTTTGCTTCATTTGTGCGAACTCTCAAATCGAAACCACTACTTAAAAAGTATGATCTTGAACGATAACATATAAAATGTTTCATTCCTCATTCATTAAGTTATCGCAGTAGTATATTATTTCCCATTCGATA
The DNA here is from genome assembly GCA_963930645.1 of Salticus scenicus. Lineage (NCBI taxonomy): Eukaryota > Metazoa > Arthropoda > Arachnida > Araneae > Salticidae > Salticus > Salticus scenicus. The sequence goes on from OZ005661.1 coordinate 220,534,632, forward strand.
ATATCCCCACACCAATAATATCGAAGCTGCTCATCGCTCGCAGGTAAAAAGTGAAAACACTGCAAACAGTATATCGCGTTTAGTTCATCGCAGTAGTATATTATTTCCCATTCGATAATATCCCCACACCAATAATATCGAAGCTGCTCTTCGCTCGCAGGTGAAAAGTGAAAACACTGCAAACAGTATATTGCGAGTTCTTGCTATCGGTTCGTTGATATATTGTTCGGAATTGCATGGATTGTTCGAAATATCGTCAAGTGGTTTTTTTTTCTTTTGTAAGCAAAGAATTAACTGAAATTGATTACTTATTTTTTAAAAATTGGATTTATTATTCTATCTTCTGCATATATAAGAAGAAAATATAAGATTTGGATAAACGTTTTTCCGGTTTTCGATGAATTTACACGTTTTGAGATTTCCTTGCATTTTAATTACCGTATTTACCCGCGTATAAGTCGAGAAATTTTGGACAAAAAAATGATTTAATGTTGGGGGGGGTCGACTTATACGTGGGTCCTTAATTTTTTTTTTTTTAATCAGAAAACAAAAATGCCCTTTTGTAAGACAATTGTTCTCTTCCCACATTCCACAACACAATGACGTCGTTTACTGTCGATTTCTAGAGAAAAAGAAGAAGGAATTGTTTTTCCTTATCAGCGCTGGGGTGGGGGTTTCGAGGCTGAGTTACGGGATTGGCCCAGGTGATGAATGTACGCCAACCACCCCCACCTCCCGTCTCTCCGAGAGATCAGTCGGTAAGATTCCCAGAATGTATCACCCCTATGTGCAATTGAATCGTCCGCAAGTGGCTAGAAACATTTGGCCCGCGTTATATCTTGCTCGTTCTTAATAGTACACTTTATTCATTATTTCGTCGTTTATCTTACTACCCTTTTTCTCCTTGTTTCTACTGATATGACTGATTTAGTTAGTAGAAAACAGAAACGCAATTCATACGCAGCTGGATTTAAACTCAAAGTTATTTCTTTTGCGGAAGAATCTAACCACTGTGCTGCTTCTCGTCAATTTGGGGTTCACGAAAAATTGATTCATGATTGGCGCAAGAATAAGGGAAAGCTAGAAAACATCCCAAAATCAAAAAAGGCTTTGCGGCAGGGAAAATCACCCTTTCCAGAACTCGAAAATGTATTAAATGATTGGGTTGTAGAGTGACGGCAGATAGGTTTTATTGTCACTAGAACTGGCATACGTTTACAAGCCATGAAGCTTGCAAAAGAAGAAAAGTATGGTGTTCCAAACACGTTTCGTGCATCTGAACATTGGTGCACTAGATTTATGAATAGTCATGGTTTGACTTTACGCCAGCGCACTAAACTGGCACAAAAATTACCATCTGACTTGGAAGCAAAGATTATGAAATTTCAAAAATACGTCATCGATCAAAGAAAAGGAATCCTTTTCAACTTTGCCATATAGGAAATATGGATGAAACACCCATGTGTTTCGACTTACCAGAAAATAAAACATTGAACTGCAAGGGGAAAAAAGCATTTTGGTAAAAACCACTGGGCACGAAAAAACCCGTTTTACGGTCGTAATTTCGTGTTTGGCCGACGGTAAAAAGCTTCCTTCCTTAATTATTTTTAAAAGAAAAACTTTGCCGAAAAACATTACATTTCCATTTGGTGTGCTGGTTCGAACCTATGAAAAGGGGTAGATGGATGCTGACGGAACCATCGACTGGCTAAAAATGTGTGGGGTAAAAGACCGGGAGCTGTTTTCAAAAAAAACCTTCCGCTTTTGTTTACGACTCGTTTTGTGGCCACTTTTCTGAAAATGTGAATAAAGTGACGAAAGAACGGGAAAACGATTGTAGTTGTAACCCCGAGAGGTTGGATATCCGTCATTTAACCCCTAGACGTTTGCTTCAATAAGCCCTTCAAAGCAAATGTTACAAAATATTGGGCAGAGTGCATTTCATCCGATCATCCAACATTTACAAAGGTCGGCAATATTAGAAAGCCCGACATCGCATTAATTACCCAGTGGGTTAAAGATGCATGGAATACAATTTCTTCCGAAATGATTATAAAATCATTCAAGAAATGCTGCATAATCAATGAACTAGACGGAACAGAAGATGATGCCATTTTCGAAAGTGATAACGACAAGGAAAAATGTAGCGATACAGAGATTGAAAACGTGTATCATGATGAGCCGAGACGACAAAGGAATTTTGTGAATTGTTTGGCGAGTGCGATACTGAATCGGACCTTGAATCAGTTTAACTTTGTATATTACTATTTTACCATATCATACTATCAGTAGTGTCATATTATTATTATTCATTATTATCAGTTTAATTTTGTGTACTAAATTTGTGCATTATTATCTTTATTAATGTATATTTAGATTTTTTTTTTCCAGATAATCTATTTTGAATAAATTATTAAAAAAAAAAAAATTAAAGTTTCTTTATTATTGTATATTTATTACTTTCTTTTTTTCCAGATGATTTTGAATAAAAGTATTTAAAAAAAAAAATTCAAATTTCTTGATCAGGAAGATGGGGGGTCGACTTATACGCGGGATTTAAAAAAATTCAAATTTCTTGATCGGAAAAGTAGGGGGTCGACTTATACGCGGGATCGACGTATACGCGGGTAAATACGGTAACTGAAATTGTCTACTCATTTTTAAAAAGTGGATTTATTACTAGTTTCTGCGTACATAAAAAGAAAGAAGATACGAAATAAATTTCGATTTCTGTTTTTTGATATATTTACACATTTTGGGATTTCCTTGCATTTCATTTAAGTGAAACTGATTACTTATTTTTTTAAAAGTTGATTTATTATTATATCTTCTGCATATACAAGAAGAAAGTATAAGATTTGGATAAATTTTTATTTCCAGTTTTCGATGAATTTACACGTTTTGAGATTTCCTTGCTTTTCAATTAACTGAAACTGACTACTTATTATTTAAAATGTGGATTTATTACTCACTGGCTTCTGCATGCATAAGAAGAAAGTAGAAGACACGGGGAAAGTTTCGATTTCTGGTTTTCGATGAATTTACACGTTTTGAGATTTCCTTGCATTTCAATTAACTGAAATTGACTACTTATTCTTAAAAAAGTGGATCTATTATTTTACCTTCTGCATATATAAGAAGAAAGTATAAGATTCAGAAAAAATTTAGATTTCCAGTTTTCGATGATGTTACAAGTTTTGAGATTCCTTGAACTCTAATTGACCATTTTTAAGATTTCCTTTCTTTCTTTCTTTTCTTTTCTTTTTTCTTTTTTTTTTTTAGTTTGAACGCTCTATTTCATGGACGACTCGTGCCTATCGGCCAACAGGGGTCGCTGCTGTGCTGCAATTTAATTCCGTTTATGAGAAGGCAGTTGTTTTGCTTTGCTTTGCAAAAAGTGATTGATCTTCAACCACTGGGCGGTACTAGTATATAAATATAATAAAATTTTCAAATGTTATAAAAACATTACAAAATATGAATTCAATATATATATCTTAAAAAAAAAAAAAAATCATGATATGATAAGTAGATAAAAAATAAAATAAAAATGGCAGGTAATTGACCTTTAGAATACCTATGAGTTATAGCGTCTCAAATTAATATTACTCTACAACCGAGAAAGTTTATTCGGTGGCAATTCTAAAGAAAGTTTATAATCAGTATTTCTACTGTGCATTTCTTATTCACTCAAATTAATTTAATTACAACCATATCGTTATCAATGACTGACAGGACTATTAGTAAATGAACATTCTTTATACTCAGGGATGGGAATTAGGCGCAAAACTCATACTAATATTTATTTTTAAAATTTCCGTATATAAGTGAATCATTGATATATATATAGAGAGAGAGATAGATAGTTAAGTTACGACTTCTGCGCAAAATTTTATTAATCATCTACATTCTAAGTACAACTTCATTTTTCTTACGCTTATATTTTTATTATAATTATGTATCTTGATGATATACTTTGTGTAAATAAAACACATATCACCCATTAGCTCTCTTAAAATGTGATTTTGAAATAATTAAATCTTAAAATAGAAAGAATGGAGGACAAACTATTCAGAAATATACTTAAAAGTAATGGTATAAATTAAAAGAAACACAAAACATTGTGTTGCTATTTATGCATTTTCTTTCTTTTTTTTTTTTTTCTTTTTAATAAAAAAGATTTGGAAGTAATATACCAGAAAATATAAATATATATATAGAAAACACTCCCCACTTGTATACATTAAAATTGGTGTTCATTTGTCTTTAAAAAGCAGCAAATATCTATTTTCCTTCTCTTGAAATTAATATCGCAATATATCACCAATATCGATATTAACTTGATGATATATCGCGATATTTAATTTCTGATATCGTCCAGCTCTAATATCGGCATGACGAAACGGAAGATAAAAACGCGGATTAAAGAACACGAAAATGATATAAAATACGGTAAAATAACAACAGCACTAACAAAAGTAAACCAAAAAGAAAATATTAAAATAGACTTTAAAAACTTCAGTAAAATAGCTCACTATATCAATTATCATTACGCCACAAAAAGAGAAAACGTCGAAATTATTGCGAATCACGACGCTTGCAACACTGAGCCAATACAAATTGACGCCGGGTGGCACTCTATCCTAGAGAAGAAAGGTGGAAAGAAAACAAAAGATACGCCCGACGAACCTGTTCACCAGAGCGCACCTGAGGAAGACTGCAGAGGCAGTCGAAAGTGCTTGTGAGGTAATTTTAAACGGTTTTAAATGTTTTTAATGTATTTTAAACTTTCCCTTTTATTTGATTTTAAACTGACGAAGTTTTTTAATTCGAATGTTGCAAATGAATAGGGTTCTTGCCAGTGTCAAAAGTAATATTTTAAAACTGATCTGACTTCTCTGTGACAATTTGTTCTTGAGATATCGTGTACACAGACTAATAAACTAACACACAGCATACAAATTTTGTCTTTTTTCGTATTCCTCACACGTGAAAATGTGTAAAAAAGTATAAAAAACGAGGTCGAAAATTTTCACGATTACCTAAGTTCTCCATCTATAGCATGATGGGGAACTAAAAAATTTAAATGATATGTATTGTACTTAAGAATTTAAATTTTTTGATTTTATCAGTTATTGGCATTAAGAATATTTATTTTTAATATTCATACACTAAAATAAAATATAGCTTAATCTTACTAATTAACACTATTTTAATATTAGAATCAAACCAATTTTATTTCTAAGATAAATATTAGATTAATTATTGATTAGTAGTTTAATATAATTAGGTGTATTGCAAGTAATATGCTAAATAACATATATCTAACATTGCAATGCAAATGTATTTAAACAAAAACCCACAAAAGCCCAGAAAACCCCACAAATGCCCAGAAATACCTGCAAAAACCCAGAAAAACCCGGGTTTTTACTTTTTGCCAACACTGGTTAAATCACCTGACTGTCCGAGCTACTGTTTTCGAGAACAGTGAAATATACATAATATATTATGTCATAGAAGTTGGGATTAACTTAGCCTATTCATTGAGTAAATTGTAGTGCTGTATTGCCACCTGTTGGCCGATATACACCTAAAATAAATCACAATAGTGTTTCACAATGGCTGGTTCTCTCACATACAGAGCCTGGTTAAGGCCTGCTGGGGCCCAAGGCCCAGGACGATTTTGGTGCCCCCCTTCCAACAAATTTAAGCAATTTTCTCAAATTAAATATCTAATTTGTGCAGGAAGTTTGAGCATTGGAAACAAAGTTAAAGTATCGTCTTTATATTTAATTAGTTTAAAATTATTAAAAAAAAAAAAAACGCAAATCACTATAGTTATCTTTTGGGGGAATATGTTAATGCTCCTTGGGAAAAAACTAAAATTATTGTACAGACAGAAGTTCTATAAATACATCAATATATCAGCATGAACATGTTTTTATCAACCTCCTGAGTTGTTTCGGGAATTCATTTATTCAAAAGTTTCACTCGTAATATTATAATGCTGAAAGATGTTTTACTTTAATTTCATCTCAGACATTCTTTACTCAAATTTTTAAAAAATGATAAGTACTATTTCAACCTGAGAAGCGCCGAGTAGAGCTCTTAATATATTAAACACTCCAAGGGGTAGTCTAAAGACATGCCATCAAAATTTTCACCTTCCGTTTTAAATACGGAGAGTTTTCAAAAATGCTGGATTTTGATTGATTAATCTCATTTCACAAAGTTAGAAAATATAACTGCATACCAACTTAAGGTTTAGATTAAGTGGGTTCAACGCTGCGTTAGAGTTACACTGTAGGAAATTGGCGACGATTTGGGATCCACCCCAAGGTGCAGTCCGGAGACATGATATATTATTCTGATCCTCCACAGAGTGGATTGATTTCCAAGTAAAGATTAGTGCTGCACCGAGTAGCACTTTGGCCGAGTAGCCGAATACCGAGTACTCTGCCTTTTACTACTCGGCCGAGTACAGAGTAGCCGAGTACCGAGTAGTTGTAAGAAAGAATAATTGATGCATATATGAAGAAATTTGCACATCTTGAAATAAAAAAAAGGCTTTTGAATACAAAATTTTGTTAAATTTTAAACAGCATGCTTACATGCAGAACTTTTGTAGTGTATATACATAATTAGGTTCAATGCTATATTTTGATACTTTCAGCATAGTGGATTACTAAAACCATAACTGATAACTTTATTCTTAACATCTTTTTTATATGCGGAATTATCATCCTCAGATAAATCTTAGAGAATATAAAAGTTACTATGGACTAAGACTTAATTTAAGATACATGAAATTTACATATGAAAGAGGAACATTAAAATATTTTATAATTTCAAACATGATAGGCTTCATTAATCTTCAGATCATAGAAATGTAAAGTGATAGGGGGGTTTGGGCCATTTGGCAAAACAACAGATTTGATTATGAAAATACGTTTTAAATAACGTTTTAGTGTATTTACCTTTTTTATATATACTGCAAAAATGCCTTAAAAGCCTTTACTCGGTTAAATGCCCCTCCTCTTTTCACATTATTTTTGTTCTTAAAATACTAAATAAATGCACCCTTTGCTCAACGATAGACTGTATCCGAATAGGTAATAGTTTTTTACGTTATTTTATAGTATAAAATTCAAATTCAATCTTTTCTTACCGATTTGAAAATGTCTTACTTTTATTTGCACAAATCTGCAACTAAAATTTTGCGTTAATATTACATAGAGGTTCTTTTTTTTTTTTTCTAAAATATTTTATTTTTGTCCGATTTATAGATACAATTTTATGTACTAATGTTAATAAAAATAATGCATACAAGATAGTTATAATTAAAATCTCATATCATAAATCATCTCTATTAGGGATGAAACGGATATCCGGTAACTATCCGGTATCCGGCCTATCCGGCTTAGTTTTAAATATCCGGCGGTGTACCGGATATCAGCACACCGGATACGGATATCCGGGAATTTCAAGCCGGATATCCGACGGATATCCGAAAGAGAAAATTCAAGCTTAAACTCCCATCAGATGAAAATTTTGCGACAATTTTTAAAATTTTTTTAGATCAGTTGTAGCTCGTAAAGGATTTTTTTTTTTTTTTTTTTTTTTTTCAAGTTGGCTTCTGCGAAAATCGATTTTGGACTCATTAGCAAACAAATTTAGCCAAAAGTAGCTTCAGGTCTAAGAAATACAGAAGCCCTATTTTAATTTTGTACAGAGTTAGCTGTTTTTTTTTTTTTTCCAGAGTGATCTATAACATTCCCCCTAATCTTCCCCATAACAATAAAAAGAGCTGTTCATTGTTGTTCCTGAACAAATGATATTTATTCTCTGCAGTTGCAGTGTATATATAACTCTGTTTTCATGTCTTTTGCTAATATGTTGTTAGATTGTTTAGTAATATTGTTAGTCTTGGATGTTAAAGTTGTTAGAATGTTTCAAGAATCAGTCAAATAATGTGCATTTAATGACTAGAACCTGTTTATTTACAATCCAGTTTTCCATACACAATAAAGCTGTTGTTATTGTGACCATATATTTATACTAGCAGAAACCTGGCATTACTTGCGCCATCTATCTATTCGATTTGGATTTTTAAAAAACCCTCCAATTTATATAAATTTGCATTTTTAATGGAATATCTTACTAAAACACCTGAATTTAGAATTCCCTGTTGCGTTGCATAGATATATCCGAAAAAGTTAAAATTACTTCAAATAAAAGTACATATTCATTTTAAGTAAATTGGAGTGTAAAGGTTGATATATTTTTATTTTACCAACTATGTGAAAAATACCAGAGCCGGGAATCGAACCCTGGCACCTCCGCTTAACGCACGGATGCTCTACCACTGAGCTACCCTGGCTGACAACCAGCTAGGCATTTCTCACATAATATTCGTTGGCCAAAGTACATATTTAAATTTTCAGAAAGTCTGTACTTTCACTTTCATATTGTTCATAAGAAAAAAAAAAAACTAATGTAAAATTTTCTTTCTTATCTGTACAGAATATAAAAATATAAAATAAGTAAAAAGTATCAATTCATTTTGAATTATTACTTTCTTCTATATTAAATAGAAGGAAGTATTGAATTCGTGAAAATTTTCAACTTCAGTTTTCAGTGGATTTACGCATTTTGAGGGAACCAAAACACAATTTGACCATTTTTGGAAAACGTCTATCTGACAAAAATTTTGTGCAGTTCAAGAGTTAATGCACAAAATTTCATATAAATTTATACATAGTTGCATCTTACGAAAAAAAAAAAAGTGTCCATCAACTTTTGGTGCAAATCACTCAACAAATGGTGCTGCTATACTGTGATTTCTCCCATTTAAAGGAAGACTATATCTCAGCTTATACTGTGTATAATTAAAAAAATAAACTAAGTGTGTCACAGGGAGGGCTATTAATGAAACATGTTCATTCAATTTCTGTGCATAACGGCCAATAGGTGATGATGCTATGCTGCAATTTTCCCGTGAATGGGGAAGTTATATCTCAGATTCATTTGTGTATAATTGCTAAAAATTTAGTATGGGAAAGGGTCATTTTTATAAAACATCATGTTGATTCAATTTTGGTGCATATTGTTCGATAGGTGGCTATATTATGTTGCAATTTACTCTGTGAAATAGGAAGGCTTTAAATCTCAACATCTATAAAATTTAAGAGATAAACAAGATAAAAATAATATGAGAATAAAAGTTGACTTAATTTGGGTGTATATCGACCAACAGGTGGCGCAGCTGTTCCTCACCGTCTGTGATTCTCCACATGGCTACATCTCAAAATTTTTTGATTAAAATTGCACTTAACTTAATATCTAAAATCTTTATTGTAAGCAGCTATGATTATGTTTCTTCTGCATGTTAAACAGCATGTAGCGTTGTTATATAGAGAGATAGAGAAGAAAGTTTTGTGATGGCCATAACATACTAGTTTGAAGCTTTTAGTTTATTTATTTATTTTTTCTTCTTTCTTTTATGTTTTCTTATAAATGTCTCAAAAGAAATTATAGGATTCATAAAAATTTTCAACTTCTGGTTTTTGATGGATTTACACATTTTAAGAAGTCCAGAACCTGGTTTGACCAATTTAAAAAAAATGTCTGTGTGTGTGTGTGACAAAAATTCTGTTCAACTGTACCTCCGGAACTACTGCGTACTACAATTACATATAAATGTATGCGTAGTTCCACCATGACATAAATCAGTACCTACCAACTTTTGGTGCAAATGGCTCAACAGGTGGTGCTGCCATACTGCGATTTCTGCAACTTAGAAGGCTATATCTCAGAAACTTCTGCACAGAATTTCATGTAAATATATATGTACATGTAACTTGGCATATATTAGTGTCTATCAAACTTTTGTGCCAATCGCTTTACAAGTGGTGCTGTTATACATTGCTTTCTGCAATTTAGGGAAGGCTATATTTTAGGTTCTATTTTATGTAACTACACAAAACTTCATGTTGGAAAGGCATTATGAGAAATTATGCTGGTTCAGTTTGGGTGCATGTTGGCCAGTAGGTGGCTCTGCAATACAGAAATTTCCTCCCAAAAGGGGAAGGCTATATCTCTTATTCTATTGTGTATAATTCAGGGGTGTTTGTGTTCAGGGTTTACCCTTGATTTCAGGGTTTTTACTCTAACCCATCTGTGTTTTCATATTTCCTATAAAATTATTTTTTCTTTCATTGGTTGTTCATTTGTTATCCAGGTGATATGTGAATGAAATATAAAAGGATTGAGGGCTTCTGGCCTAAATAGTTTGAGTATTATTTGATATTTTGGGTTTTTTGTAATTTGAGGATCTAATTTTCAGGGTTTTAACTTTTGAGTCACAAACACCCCTGGTGCATAGAACTTGGTATGTGAGAGAACCAGCCATTGTGAAACACTATTGCGATTGATTTTAGGTGTATATCGGCCAACAGGTGGCAATACTGCACTATAATTTACCCAATGAATAGGCTAAGTTAATCCCAACTTCTATGACATATATGCATGAAACTTGATATATAAGACAACCATTATGAAAGCAAATGTTGACCTTATTTATGTGTATATCAGCCGACAGGTGGAGCTTCTATTATGATTTTTCACGAGCGTATATCTCAGCATCTGTTGATTAAAATTGCATAAACTCCTTTTGTAAAATATTTGTTGTGAGAAGCTATGGTTAAACTTTTATACGATTTAAACCGTAAGTGGCGCTGTTATATAGAATTATGTAGAAGAAAGTTTTGTGATGGCCACAACATATTAGTTTTCATGTGAAAATAACCCTTCAACTGTGATTATATTAGTAAAATATTTTATTTCATTTTTTTAATAATAGTATTGTAAAAAATATGTAAATAATAAGTTTTAGTTTTATAATTCTGAACAAAACCTATCTTTTTGTGATAGTGCTTTTTACCAAAAATTGCAAGTGTAGGAATGAGTATGTTAGGCTTAAAATTTTATTCTTCATGGCAATATTGCACAAATAAATAGAATATTAAATAAATATGCTTAAATAAATTTTATTTAAAATGTTTTTAAAAGAATAGTATATGAAATATGTTTATATTTTATTGTTTTAAAATAAAGAATAAGAAAAGAAATATACAACACAACAAAAAAAACTAATGCCGGATATCCGACGGATATCTGGTCCGGATATCCGTATCCGGCAGGCAGAAGAGCTCCGGATATCCGATATCCGGTATCCGGCAAAATCACTATCCGTTTCATCCCTAATCTCTATACAAAGTTTGGTAACAGCCCGTTTTAACTGTAGAAAGCTGTTATAGGAAAAAATTTAATTATAATGACTCTGTATTTATATTTTCATACTTTTTTAGTTTAGTTATAAAATTAATATCTCTCATTAACACATTTCTTTCAGTAATGCATAAAAATACTGAAATTCTCACTACTCGGTATTGGCCGAATACATAGCCTAAATTTGGCCGAGTAAGCTGAGTACCGAGTATATACCGAGTACTCGGTACAGCTTTAGTAAAGATCATTACCATTAGCTAGATTTCAGTTAATTTTTTTAAGGAAACCTTTACCAAAAATAGCACTTTAAATTTTTCAAAGTATTTTGGTGCCCCTTGATAGAGGTGCCCTAGGCCGAGGCCTAGTTGGCCTGTGCGATAATCAGGCCCTGCTCACATACCAAGTTCTATGCAATTATACACAATAGAATAAGAGATATAGCCTTCCCCTTTTGGGGGGAAATTTCTGTATTGCAGAGCCACCTACTGGCCAACATGCACCTAAACTGAACCAGCATAATTTCCCATGCCTTTCCAACATGAAATTTTGTGTAGTTACATGAAATAGAACCTAAAATATAGCCTTCCCTAAATTGCAGAAAGCACTGTATAAATAGCACCACCTGTAAAGCAATTGGCACCAAAATTTGATAGGCACTAATATATGCCAAGTTACATGTACATATATATTTATATGGAATTCTGTGCAGTAGTTTCTGAGATATAGCCTTCCTCTAAGTTGCAGAAATCGCAGTATGGCAGCACCACCTGTTCAGCCATTTGTACCAAAAGTTGGTAGGCACTGATTTATGTCATGGTGCAACTCAGTGGCGGATTTAAGGGGGGGGGGGGCTAGGGGGCTGAACCCCCCCCCCCCCCCCCCCCCCAAAAAAAAAAAAAAAAAAAAAAAAAAAAAAAAAAAAAAAAACACTGACATTCACAATTGAATATTGCAATTGTAAATTTTTTATTGGTCTAGAATAACACTTTGAAAAATCTTAGCCCCCCCCCAAAAGTCAAGTTCTGGATCCGCCACTGGTGCAACTACACATAAATTTATATGTAATTGTAGTATGCAGTAGTTCCGGAGGTACAGTTGAACAGAATTTTTCTCTCTCTCACACACACACAGACATTTTTTTAAAAATTGGTCAAATCAAGTTCTGGACTTCTTATAATGTGTAAATCCATCAAAAACCAGAAGTTGAAAATTTTTATGAATCCAATACTTTCTTTTGAGACATTTATAAGAAAACATAAAAGAAAGAAGAAAAAATAAAATAAAATAAAAGCTTCAAACTAGTATGTTATGGCCATCACAAAACTTTCTTCTATATCTCTCTATATAACAACGCTACATGCTGTTTAACATGCAGAAGAAACATAATCATAGCTGCTTACAATAAAGATTTTAGATATTGAATTTAGTGCAATTAATCAAAAAATTTTCAGATGTAGCCATGTGGAGAATCACAGAAGGTGAGGAACAGCTGCGCCACCTGTTGGTCGATATACACCCAAATTAAGCCAACTTTTATTCTCATATTATTTTCATCTTGTTTATCTCTTAAGAGCGGACAATACCTAATCTCGCCGGCAGCCTTTGCCCATGTTATTCTATGGGAAAATTTGTTTACATAATTACTCATTACCTAATGAATATTTTTCAATTCTGTTTTCACATTTAGAAAATTCATAAGCATTAAATTAGTACTTGTTTTCCAAAAATTGATTTTTTAAAATTTTAGTATTTCATTTTGCGAGTGAAAAATGAGAAAAATGCATTTTGTGAAAAATCGCATTTTTGAATTCCAAATTAAAATGTAAAAATTAAAAAAAAATGAATTTTTCAAAAATGAGTACTCATTTAACGGTTATGAATTTTCTGACTGCGAAAACAGGATTTAAAAATATTCATTAGGTAATGTGTAATTGTAGCAACAAATTTTCCCATAGAATAACATGGGCGAAGGCTGCCGGCGAGATTAGGTATTGTCCCCTCTTAAATTTTATAGATGTTGAGATTTAGCCTTCCTATTCACAGAGTAAATTGCAACATAATATAGCCACGTATCGACCAATATGCACCAACATGATGTTTTATAAAAATGACCCTTTCCCATACTAAATCTTTAGCAATTATACACAAATGAATCTGGGATATAACTTCCCCATTCACGGAAAAATTGCAGCATAGCTGCATAACCTATTGGCCGTTATGCACAGAAATTGAATGAACATGTTTCATAATAGCCCTCCGTGTGACACACTTAGTTTATTTTTTTAATTTTACACAGTATGAGCTGAGATATAGTCTTCCTTTAAATGGGAGAAATCACAATCTGTTGAGTGATTTGCACCAAAAGTTGATGGGCACTTTTTTTTTGGTAAGATGCAACTATGTATAAATTTATATGAAATTCTGTGCATTAACGAACTGCACAAAATTTTTGTCAGATAGACATTTTCCAAAAATGGTCAAATTGTATTTTGGTTCCCTCAAAATGCACAAATCCAGAGAAAACTGGAAGTTTAAAATTTTCACGAATCCAATACTTCCTTCTATTTAATAAGAAAGTAATAATTCAAAATGAATTTATACTTTTTACTTATTTTATATTTTTATATTCTGTACAGATAAGAAAGAAAATTTTACATTAGTTATTAAAATTCTTTAAGTAAGTGAAGTTTTTCTGCAGTACAAAATCAAAAGCTTTAAATAACTGAATTTTTTTTTTCTTATGAACAATGTGAAAGTGAAAGTACAGACTTTCTGAAAATTTAAATATGTACTTTTATTTGAAGTAACTTTAATTTTTTGGGATATGTCTATGCAACGCAACAGGGAATTCTAAATTCAGGTGCTTTAGTAAGATATTCCATTAAAAATGCAAATTTATATAAATTGGAGGGTTTTTAAAAAAATCCAAATCGAATAGATAGATGGCACAAGTAATGCCAGGTTTCTACTAGTATAAATATATGGTCACAAAAGCAACAGCTTTATTGTGTACGGAAAACTGGATTGTAAATAAACAGGTTCTAGTCAATAAATGCACATTATTTGACTCATTCTCGAAACAATCTAACAACTTTAACATCCAAGACTAACAATATTACTAAACAATCTAACAACATATTAGCAAAAGACATGAAAACAGAGTTATATATACACTGCAACTGCAGAGAATAAATATCATTTGTTCAGGAACAACAATGAACAGCTCTTTTTATTGTTATGGGGAAGATTAGGGGGAATGTTATAGATCACTCTGGAAGAAAAACCTAGCTAACTCTGTACAAAATTAAAATAGGGCTTCTATATTTCTTAGACCTGAAGCTACTTTTGGCTAAATTTGTTTGCTAATGAGTCCAAAATCACAACTGTTCTAAAAAAATAAAAAATTGTCGCAAAATTTTCATCTGATGGGAGTTTAAGCTTGAATTTTCTCCTTCGGATATCCGGCTTGAAATTGCCGGATATCCGTATCCAGTGTGCTGATATCCGGTACCCCGCCGGATATTTAAAACTCAGCCGGATAGGCCGGATACCGGATAGTTACCGGATATCCGTTTCATCCCTAATAGAGATGATTCATGATATGAGCTTATCCATTTTACTTACAAGAATTTGAGTATAACCATTTTGTACGCGTGTAATATACAATTTTTTTTTTTTTATAAAAACTTATTGTATCTATAAAACAGGCAAAAATAAAATATTTTAGAAAAAAGAACCCTTATATAATACTAATATAGTAAATAAAACTTTAGTTACATATTTGTTCAAATAAAAGTAAGACACTTTTAAAACTGTAAGAAAAGATTGGTTTTTAATTAAAAAAATTATAATTATGAAAAAGGTAAATACACTAAAATGTTATTAAAAATATATTTTAATAATCAAATTTGTTTTTCAAATTATGGCCCAAAACCACCCATCTTTTTTATTCTTCTAGAATTTGATGATTAATGAAATCTATCATGTTTAAAATGATAAAATATTTATTTTAATGTTCTCATTTCATATGTTAACTTCATGCATCTTAAATTAAGCCTGAGTGTATAGGAACTTTTATATTCTCTAAGATTTATCTGAGAATGATTCGCATCTGAGAAAGACTATGTAATAAAGAACGAAGTTATCAGTTATTGTGGTTTTAGTAATCCACTAAGCTGGAAGTATCAAATATAACAATGAACCTAATTGTGTATATACACTACAAAAGTTCTGAAACGTTTCATGAAAACATGCTGTTTGCCATGTAACTTAATTTCGTGTTCAAAAAGCCTTTCTTAAATTTCAAGATGTGCAAAATTCTTCATATATATAATATATGTCAATTATTCTTTCTTACAACTACTCGGTACTCGGCCGAGTACTCAGTTCTCGGTTACTCGGCCAAAGTGCTACTCGGTGCAGCACTAATCTTATACTATTAAGTGAGCAATATTTATATATATACAGAGATGCCAACCTTGTAGGACAATTTTCAGTAGTAGACAAGTAAATTTTCAGTAGTTTTGGGTACTTGTCAGTAGTCTGTTAAGTTGGTCTTAACTGATGTAAATTTAAGTTCAAATTAAAAAAATATTTTAAATGTTATACACTCAAAAATGATTTATTTTTATAAATTAAACTAATAAGTTCTTTTTGTCATTTATCTACTTTTTAACATTATAAATAAAATTTGACTTAAAAAATAAATAAATAAATAAATAAATGAAGAAAATATAAATACAGTAGGTGCCGCTTAATGTGATCACTTTGGGACAGATACTATTTGATAACAATAACCGACTGATAACAATAAACGAAAAATATCAGGAATACCAAATTTTAATTTTACTATGTAAGTAACATTTATTTTTGGAACTACAAATAAAAGACAATGATCCATTTAAACGCTATATTGAACAAATTGTTAAAATAGGTCAATTAAAAAAAATCTTCCAAAGTTGTCTGCCTTGTTTTTTGTATCAGCAAATTATTGATAAAACTTTCATATGTGAAATGTTTGTGAAAGCCTTCAGAAGTGTTTCCGTGTTGCACTCCAAGTCCCAAGACATGGAGAGCCTGTCTCATTTCAGTAGCAGTTGGAGGATTCTCACCGGCATACATTCCGGTCATTCCTTGAAAATCCATTTTTCTGCAGCTGAAAATTCAGCATCTTTTTCTTCTCCATGGGTACGTTTGAGCACAATATTCTCTCTTTTTCGCCAACGATTAAATCACCGTCTGTTGCGGTTTCTTTGCCCATTTTAGAAGCAAGATCTTCAGCTTTCTGCCGCATTAAAGGACCGTTTATGCACGCATCATTTTGCCTAACATTGGCAAACCTCAGTTTCCAAGCAGATTCGACTTCTCCATATTTTCCAGTACGTCTTCGCTTACAGTTCAAATTTGCGTTCATCTTCGCTTTATTGTCAATCTCGTCATGATTCTTTATCATATTTTACTGACTAATGGCTCAGAGATTTTTAGTGCAGCAGCAGCTTTCTCTGACTCATCTTGGGTAAATTATCAAAGCGTTTAAAAATGTCAATTTTGTCCTTAAGAGTTAAATCCTTGCGTTTTCTTTCCATAACTAAAATGCTTGGATTATAAGTGCAAATGGGCAGAGAGAAAAAATTCAGAGAGGCCTTCTATCTTTTGGGGATTCTCCCTTTGATTTTATAGTTTGCAATTTTTGTTGACTGAATGAAAAAAAAGAAAGAAAGAAATCGAAAATGGTACTTGAAAGTGATGATAACAATAAACGAAGGTGCTGATTACAAAAACCGATTTTTTTAACATGTGTTAATATACAAGCGTTTGGGACTTCGTGATTCTGATAACATTAAACGAATGATAACATTATCCGCGATCACATTAAGCGGCACCTACTGTATAAACTCAAAATAATTTATTGATATACTCTAAACAAACTCGGTTATCTTATATGCAATATTTGTTTACTGTAAATAGACATTTCTTGATCACTAGCTGCAGATGAGAAGGAAGAAGGGGGGGGGGGGGAGAGTCAAAAAATAAATAGATGTTTGAAAAATGAAACCATTCTACTCCTTTATAGGTTCTAGAACCTAATAAAAGAATTTAAAAATGAATATTGACATTCATATTGCTGATGGAGAAAGACTGGGAAACAAAAGGCTTCTGTAGAGCTTTTAATTAACTATCGCTAGTAGTCATATCGCTAGTAGATATAAGAAAAGAGGGGGGGGGGGAATTACTTGAGCAGGAAATATCAAACAATTCTATTTCTTTATAGTTCCTAGAATCTTATAAAGCAAATTTAAAGTAAATATTGACATTTATGTTGTGGATGCAGAAAGATTAGGAATCAGAAGGCTTTCGTCGTACGTTTGATCGTCGATCGTAAATAGGGTTTCATTTTTCTTTAACGAACGATATTCGCGATTTTTTTTAAATGTATAATCCGTAATTTATATATGTTGTCTGTATTTCCGTAAAAACTACGGACAAACCGTAGTAGTTGGCATCTCTGCATCATTAATAACATTTTCAGATTCAAATATGTTATTATCACATTTCAATATTCATTTAAATATGCAAACTGACAAACTGAGTAATATTATGTTCATATTCTGAGTTTTGATATTATATTGTGCAAATTATGCTGAATGGAACCAACATTATATATTACAATTGGCCAAGCCATATAATATAACTTGAACTCATAAATTTAAACTTATAACTTGAGTTCATATACACACGTTTACTGTATGCCTGTATACATACATTTTATTTTTGAACATATTAAGAAGTAAAATTTAGTTCAAGTTCATGAAAGACATATATTTATGTTTTCTTTTCTACTTTTTTTTTTTTTTTTTTACTCCTAATAATGACGAATTCACTCTTTTAAAAATGGTCAAGGAGTATTTTGACTCTTTGAAAAAAATCCTAGCAATATCTCTGCTATCCACACTTTTCATTTCCGAACCCACATTGCTATGTAAAAAATATTTCTTTATAATATGTGTTTTACCTACCCTAAAAGTTTGGCCCATAAATTTAGGGACACACTGTATATGCAGAGGATAGAATAATAAATCCACTTTTTAAAAAATAAGTAAGTCAGTTTCAGTTAATTCAAATGCAAGGAAAGCTCAAAACGTGTAAATTCATCGAAAACTGGAAATAGAAAATTTTCCCGTATCTTCTACTTTCTTATGCATGCAGAAGCTAATAATAAATTCATTTTTTTTTTTTTTTAGTCAATTTCAATTAATTGAAATGCATGTTAATCTCAAAACGTATAAATTAATCGAAAAACGAAAATTGAAATTTTTTCTGTTTCTTCTACTTTTTTCTTATACATACATGCAAAAGCTAGTAATACATCCACTTTTTTAAAAATAAGTAGTCAATTTCCGTTAATTGAAATGCAAGGAAATCTCGAAACGTGTAAATACATCGAAAACCGTAAATAATTTTTTTTTTCCGAATCTTACACTATCTTATATATGCAGAAGATATAGTAATAAATCCATTTTAAATAATCTGGTGTGTCACTCACACGACTTTCTCTTACCCTGAAATTTAATACTATAAATACAGCTTGCAGATTAAGAGGTCAGATAACGAGTACTGTTATGTAAACCTGTGTTAAACAATTCAAATTAGGCTTCGGAAGAGTTTTATATGATAATTAGTTCTGTGTGAGGGGGGGGCTACCACCCCCCCTAAACCCCCCATTTCATTAATGCACCTACATTTATATAGAATTTAATTTAGTTATTAAAAAATAATTCTGTTTTTAAAAAATTATTTATTAAAATTATTATTTTAAAAAAATATCTTTTATGATAATGCAAACGATTTCCGTATTAGAGAAGTAGTATAACACCAAATATCCAAAAAAAGTCCATTTTATTCTCAATATTAAAAAAAGAAAAAAAAAAAAAATCTAAATTTTTTTTTTTTTTTTATTAAAAGTAAAAAAAATCGATAACTTTGTTTTAAAGGTATTGGCAAGCTCTTTTGAAAGATATCCATCATGAAAATTTACTCCCCTCGAGGGGGGACTCTCCCCCTAGGGGGGGAGGCAAGGCTCCTACATACACATTTTTTTTTCCCTGTTGACTATCTCTATTGCAAAGTATATATATACGTGTCATTTGGTTTAGTGCAGCCTATAGATGTTAAACTCTACTTACCTTCAATTTCCCCCATAGACGTAATGTATTTGAATACTTTTGAGTGTCCCTGTACATGAACCATTTGCTTGATCTTAATGAAAAGTTTAGTGTAGCATCCTTATATGATACACATTTAGAATACCAAGTTTGAATTTTCTGCCATAATTTGTTTTTGAGATATGCTGATAACAGACAGACATGCACACATACAGATACACAGAGACATACACACAGACCATTTGCTAAAAATATGATTTTCGTATTCAGATGAACTCAGAACATGTAAATATAACAAAACCTCACGTTTGAAAATTTGACCCAAAAACAATATTTTCTCTACCTTATGGGTAAAAGAAAGTAAAAAAAATAAGTAGTCAATTTCAGTTAATTGGAAGGCTTTTTTTTTTTTTTTTTTTTAGTTTAAAAAATATGTTTTTAACAAAAAGACATATACAAAAACTAAATCACAAAAAAAAAAAAAAAAAA
The DNA here is from genome assembly GCA_963930645.1 of Salticus scenicus. NCBI lineage: Eukaryota > Metazoa > Arthropoda > Arachnida > Araneae > Salticidae > Salticus > Salticus scenicus. The sequence goes on from OZ005661.1 coordinate 220,554,572, forward strand.
AAAAAAAAAAAGAACTTTTATAAATCAAATCCTTTTTTTAATTTACGTGTATTTTTAACAGTATAAACTTTCGATCTACCACTCATTTGCTCAAATTTCTACCGTCTAATGACTGTTTTCTCTTAGAATAAAAAATCTGTAGTTGAGAGTATAGTGACGTTACATTATACAAATTACTGTGTTTATGGTTTTATCTGAGTTTTCAGAAATTGCTAGATTTAACAACTTTCTACTTTAGGTATTTTTAAATATAAAAGAATACATATGTAAAATGGAAAAATGTATAAAAAATAAAAGTATTTTTAAAAACCTTCTTGTTGACGATACTTTATGAGTGGACTGTATATCATTTTAATAATTACTATTCTGAAGCTATTACTTCACAAACATTTAATTAGAGTATTATTTACATATCGTATGTACATATTTACAGTTATTAGAGGACGTATTATTAACGTATTCAAATATGTTGACACCATAGTCAACGCAAACTATAAAAAAGGTGAACCATATCACCGAACAAGATAAACAAGAGAGATGTTACTCTTATAACGAAAAACAATACAACTACTCCGCTAAGGCGGGAATGCAAGTGAACAAGAGATGCGCGCCAAGGTTGCGCATATAGCCAAACTAAGGTGAGCGGCAACATACCGGCCCACCTTGAAACATTGTTTCAAAATCACAGTTCTAATATGTAATAGCCTAATTATAATTAATTATACAAAAATATTATATATGCAATTTAAATAATAAAACTTATACAAGAGAAATATTAATAACATTGTAAACAATAAAATAATACAAATGAAATACAATAAACAAATTAAATTTAACTATATACATTATTCATTTTCAAACAACTTTTTTTTTTTTTTTTTTACTTTTCCAACGGCAAAAGAGCAATTTTTGAAATAGGTCGTTTATATGTCCCATTTCTTGTTTTGACAGAGACTACGCGTATTTTGTTATCCTTTCCTGGAATAATTTCTACTATTCTACCCAAAATCCAAGTACATATGGGCAAGTTTTCTTCCTTTAATAGTACCATATCCCCATTTTTAAGGTTATCTTTCTCAATTTTCCATTTATTTCTCTGTTGTAATGTACTTAAATAATGGCATTGCCATTTTTTCCATATTCCTTGAACTATTTTAGTTAATTTTTGCCAGGTATCTAATCGATTATCTGGAATGCCAGAGAACTCGGGTTCGATCACCGCTGTGATGGGTCGACCAACTAAAAAATGGCGGGGAGTCAAGACGTCCAAATCTTCGATATCGTTTGAAAGGGGGGTAAGGGGTCGAGAATTGAGGATTCCCTCAATTTGACAAACAACGGTTAAGAATTCCTCATATGTTAATTTAGCGTTTCCTACTGCGCGTTTCAAATGATACTTAAACGATTTTACGCCTGCCTCCCATAGCCCTCCAAAATTTGGGGCACGGGGTGGTAGAAATTTCCAATTAATATTCTCTGAATTTAAAAAATTAGTAAGGTTTTCATCAGGCTGAGTAGCTAATCTATGTAACCTTTTTAATTCATTATTTGCACTAACAAAATTTGTTGCATTGTCACTGAATAATGTTTGGGCTTTGCCTCGTCTAGCAAAAAATCTTTTTAAAGTTGCGATAAAAGCTTCGGATGTTAAATCGCTAACTACCTCTAGATGCACGGCTTTAGTAGGCATGCAAATAAAAATACAAACAAAAATTTTGTTATAGATTCCTTTTCTTTGACCCCGATATTTAATTAAAAAAGGGCCACAGAAATCTATACCGGTACAATAAAATGGATGAGTCACATTTACTCGTTCCTTTGGCAAATTTCCCATAAGTTGATTGACCGTTAAAGGTTTAAATTTGTAACACGTTACGCAGTTACGAAATATTTTCCGAGCTAAAGATCTCCCACTAACTATCCAATATTTTTTTCTAACGTGGTATAACAAGGCTTGAGGTCCTACATGAAAGAATTTTTTATGGAAATGTTCCATAATCATGGAAGATAATTTATGGTCGTGGGGCAACAAAAGGGGATGTTTACTATCAAAATTTAAATTAGCATTTTCCAGCCTTCCACCCACTCTTAGGAGTCCCTGAGAATCTAAAATTGGATTAAAACAATTTAATTTACCTGATATGGGCTTCTTTTTCTCTAAGCAGATCAATTCTGCGGCAAACTGTGTATACTGTACCTGTCTAATTAAGTGTACTTCCGTGTCGTTTAATTCGGTGCTTCGGAATGGTCCAGTTACTTTATTTGCCTTTGCTCTTGTATTCCTAATAAATCTAAAAATAAAACTACATATTCTAATTAATTTACAAAAATTATTTGTTAATGAAAACAAATGATTATAAAAGTTCTGGGAAGAATCCGTGGATTGGATTAATCCACACAACACTGCAGGGTTAGCGTCACCCTGGTGATTATTTTTCAACTCACTCATCACAATACTATTATCACTGGGGGACAGATAGTCAGAGTCATTGTTTATGATACTACTGGATTTACTTAGAAAGTCTGGTCCCTGCCACCACAACTGATTATCCATTAAATCGGTGGTAGTTAGACCTCGTGAAATTAAATCTGCAGGATTTTCCGCAGAGGACACATGGTTCCATGTAAAGTTTTTAGACAGTTCTTGAATTTTGGCAACCCTGTTGCCAACAAATGTTTTCAATTTCCATGGCTCGGTTTGGATCCAGGCAAAAGCTATTTGAGAGTCTGTATAGAGATAAATATTATTGATTTGTAATCTCAAAGATTTCAAAATTTTCACAATTAATTTGCATAACAAAAGACAACCAGATAACTCGAGTCGAGGGATAGAAACAGTTTTTAGAGGTGCAACTTGAGATTTGCTGCTAACCAAATTGGAGACAATTTCAGAATTATGAATAGACTGAATATACACGGCTGCTCCAAAAGCTAATGACGATGCGTCGGCGAATCCGTGTAAGTTTATTTGTTGTGCTTCAGGAATTAAAACATAGCGATTTATTCTAAGTTGTTCAAGAGCTTTTAACGAAGTGGCGAATTCTAGCCAATTTTGAGCAATAGGGCTTGGAATAGGGTCATTCCAGTCCAATTTTAATTTCCATAGTTCCTGCATAAACAACTTGGCTTTGACAATAACAGGACCGATGAGACCCAATGGGTCGAAAATGCGAGCAATGTCTGATAAAATGCTTCTCTTTGTCATAGACTTTAACTGACACAAATTTATTTTAAATGTGAAAGCATCTAAATTGGGTTTCCAGGCAACCCCTAGGGCTTTGGTTTCCTTATCAGAGAATGTATACTCAGGGTATGTCTCTTTAGAACAGTCAAGTAAGGAAATATGATTTGCATTCCATTTATGTAAATTCATTCCAGCGCTTTCTAACAAGTGTATAAGCTGTTTTTGAAGCTCCCTAGTAGATTCTAGCGATTCTTCCCCACTTATTATATCGTCCATATACGAATCATGTAGCAAGGTATCGGATGCTTTCGGATATTTCTCGGCTTCTTCAAGGGCTAATTGCTTCAACGTTCTGATGGCTAAAAAGGGGGCACAAGCGGTACCGTATGTTACGGTATTAAGTTCATAGGTTTCAATTTCTGAGTTCACATTATTTTTCCATAAAATTCTTAACAATTTTCTCTGATCCTCGGTAATCATTATTTGGCGATACATTTTTTCAATATCGGCCAAAAACACAAATCGGTGTTGTCGAAAGCGTAACATGATTTCATACAAATTTTCATTAACTACACCCTTATATGTGATATCGTTTAATGATATTCCACTAGTTGTCGGACTCGAAGCATTAAACACAACGCGAAGCTTCGTAGTAGATTTTTCGGGCCTATAAACGCCATGATGCGGTAAGTAATAACAGCTAGATTCATTTAAATTATCAACAATTTTTGTCATATGATTCAAATTAGTGTATTCTTTAATAAAATCACAATAAAGATTTCGCATTGTTGGATTCTTTTCTAAACGATTCCATAACTGCTGGAGCCGTTTTTCTGCGATAGATTTAGACTCCCCAAGAACACTAGCATCTTCCTTCAAAGGCATGGCTACTATAAATCTTCCCGATTTATCTCTCCGATACGTTTCTAAAAAATGCTTTTCACAAAATTCTTCTTCCTGACTAATTGGACGTAAGTCAATTTCAGGAGCTTCTATTTTCCAGAATTTTTGAATGGTTTCATTAAGATAATCATTGCATGCAGTAAAACCGCAAAAAGTATTTTCAGATACATTGCGGTCTATGGTTCCCGCAATAATATACCCAAAAACGCTATTCTGAAAGGTGAATTGTCCTATTTTAAATTTATCTGCTTTTAATATTTCATAGAAAAATTCAGCACCAACTAAAGCATTTATTTTAGATTTTTTCCAAAATTCACTATCAGCTAATTCAAGGTCATGTGGTAGATTTAAACTTCTTATGTTTATATTGTGTGAAGGAATGAATTCTGTTATTTTAGGTGTAATTAAAAATTCAATTGGTTCACTAAATGAATCATCTTTATTGGAAATAATGGTACGTACTGAAGATTTCACATTTGTCATCTTACCATTAATTCCTGAAATATGAATATCGCATTTCCTTTTTTGCAAATTCAATAAATGAGCGAGTTCTCTGTCTAACAGGTTACATTGACTACCATTATCAATAATAACACGAACCGGAATCTTTTTTTTATTGCTACTTTCCAAATAAACTATAGCAGTTGACAGCAATACATGTTTTTTACTTTTTAAGATGGGATTATTAATCTCGTTATATAATGTCATCGAAACCTCTTTTTTTTTCTTCTGCAATTGAGAATATGAATCATCATCCGAAGGAGACAGGTGCCGTATGTCTGCATCTGTCTGGTTATTTGGATTTTCTGTTTGCGGTTTAGATGGAAAATTATTACTTTTTGTTTCCGGCAGAAAACGATGTAGGAGTGGATTGTGTCTTTTAGAACACATATAACAGGATTGCTTACTCTTACAATTCGATACCTGATGCTTCGATTTCAAACAATTAATGCATAACAAATATTTTTTGACTGTTAGGAATCTGTCGTGTTCATTTAATTTTAAGAATTCACAACATTTAGCTAAAGAATGATTTCTTTTACAAAGGGGACAATTTTGATCATTAAAGGAATCATTTTTAGAAAAGAAGGTTTTTATTCTAGTACTCTTTTCCGCATTCATTACTTTCGGTTTCGTATTCGAAACGCATTGTAAATTTTCTAACACCAAACTTCTTTTTTGTAAAAAGTTAATGAAATCGCACCATGTTGGCAATTCTGTAGAACTTAAAGATAATTCAAATTGTTTTTTAGTTTCTTTATTGATCTGTTTCAGAATTAAATTTATAAGTAAGGCCTCCGTAAAGGGATTCAATTCCAATCCTATACCTTTGAGTGCTCGAATATTTTTTTGACAGCTATCTGTTATTGTTCGCAAATTTTTAACTAAATCTTGAGACAAATTCTCTACGTTCAATATCTCATTTAAGTGAGAATTTACAATCATTCTTTTGTTTTGGAATCTATCTTCCAATGCTTTAAAAAGCGAAATATATGAATCGTCTTCGGTAATTACATCTAGTGCTCTTCCACAAAGTGTAGATTTTAGATAATATAACTTTTGGTTATCTGAAAGTTTATCATTCTGATCAATTAAGGTTATAAATTGATCTTTAAAACTATACCATTCATTATATTGTCCATTAAATTTGGGTAAAGGAATTTCAGGCAATCGAAAATTGATAATAGAATTATTTGCTTTAAATTCATTTGACATAATTTCATTTACATTTTTACTAATGTTATTAGAGTGTAAGAATTTTCGAAGCCTTACCTCTAATTTTTCTGCCTCTTCTTCTAGTTCTGCGAAGGCGTTCAATTGGACTTCCAGTTCCGATTCATCAGCTATTTCGTAATACTGGATTTTCAAATTATCCAGTTTTGTTACTATTTTTTGCAGATTATCCTTCTTTATTTCTAGAGTTATAATGTCTTTATTGTCGTCACTAACAGTCTCTAAATATGTCACTATCTTAGTCAATTGGCCTTTCAAGGTTCCGCGTTGGCGATTAAGGCTAACTAATTTATTTTTATCCATAATTAATTTTCATCAATGAGCACCACTATTTTTCATTATATTACGATTGATCTTCCTCCGGTTCTACTAGACCAAATGTTGACGATACTTTATGAGTGGACTGTATATCATTTTAATAATTACTATTCTGAAGCTATTACTTCACAAACATTTAATTAGAGTATTATTTACATATCGTATGTACATATTTACAGTTATTAGAGGACGTATTATTAACGTATTCAAATATGTTGACACCATAGTCAACGCAAACTATAAAAAAGGTGAACCATATCACCGAACAAGATAAACAAGAGAGATGTTACTCTTATAACGAAAAACAATACAACTACTCCGCTAAGGCGGGAATGCAAGTGAACAAGAGATGCGCGCCAAGGTTGCGCATATAGCCAAACTAAGGTGAGCGGCAACACTTCTTGACATCGTAAGAAAATAATTTTTGTATTCTGCACGTCTGGCTAATCATACCTTTCGAATGATACTGTTTTCAACCCTCTACTCCCATAATTAATATGCTAAAAGTTTACCATCAATTTCATGCTTGCCTATTAATATGTAGATAATATGGATCTTGATTTGTAAAAGGGCAATCGGATAATCAGCTGAAAATATATGCTCTTTCCATATTCTCATTTTTGAGAAGAAACCTCTATTTTATTGGCACAGAAATAAGAGGAGCTAAAGCTAAAAGATATAGATTTGTTCATTATTTATATTTCAAAAATTATAAACGTCTTTATAATAGAATTTTAGCATTGTATTAACATAATAGTGATAATAGTAGTATTTTTTTTACATTTCTCTAATTTTTTAGACGCTTGTATGCGAGAATTTTTCTTTTTTCATAATGTATGCTTAAAAGTTTAATTATAATTAAAATATTCACTAAAATTTTAGTCTGGTGCATAAAAATGTGTTTTACTGATTTACTTACAATAATTTTTAAAAATCTAACAAGAATTTTTTAATCTTGTTATTTTATAAAATATTTATGATTTTTTTTAAGGAGCGGTCATTAGTTATTAATGACTGTATTATGAGATCAGTAGCATTTAATATTTACTTCATGTTTTTGCAACGAAAAAAATATTATTTTAAAAATGCAGTATTTATTTGTTTTTTGAAAGCAGAAAGTTTAATTTTGATAATTATTTCAGTAGTTTATATATATATATATATAAATATATTTCAATTTTATCCTTTATTTTTCTGTTTCTTTTTCGTAAATTTATTCTTTCATTTCATTCGAATTATATTGTTCTATGTCGCACACATTAGTAACGGCTGCTACACAATTATTTATTTAATTAACTCAAAAAGGAAAAAAATAATTTAATGTATTTATCGGAAAAAATATTAATATCGGAGAAAGGATTACTCTTATTAAAATTTAAGTTTAATAAAAATTTATTTATTATTTATTTAATACCTTTGAAAGGAAAATCTTTTATTATTTATTTATTTATTGTATTGATCGAAATCAAATGGTAATGTAGCAGAAAAAAAGTACATGGTGCCAAAACTAAAATATATTTAATAGATGCTGAGATACAGCTATTCTTAAAATCTTTGTTCTTGAATAATAGCAGCTTTTGTCATCTGGTAAGTACCCAAATTGAAGTGCCCAGGAAAGACGTTGCTGCGGGCAATAAGAACCCAGACCCAAAGGAGCAGGGTACACTGCTGGGAAAGAGGCTGCTGTAGGCAGCGGGTACCCAAAACAAGGTGCAGAGTGCTTTCAATGAATTTATTTTTTAATTATTTATTTAGTTAGTTAGTTAGTTTTTGTTTATAAAATGACATAAAACAAATAAGGATTCAGATTTTTTTTGGAAATTTATTTAAATTTAGCGACCAGCGAAGTGGGCGAAGACTGACAGTTACACTGTAAAAAAAAACCTATTACCAGCTGCAATCTGTGATTTATTTTATCCAATCACAGAGAATTTCTTGCAAGAAATTCTCTGTGATTGGATAAAATAAATCACAGATTGCAGCTGGTAATAGTTATTTTTTTACAGTGTATAGTATGTTATATATTCTAAACATACTTAACTTGGGTTTTACATTAAAAATTCATTGATAAATGAATTTAATTATTTATAAGTCGATCATGTATAACTTATAAGGTATTACATTCAGAGATATTGCTAGTATTTTTTTCCTAGGAGTGACAACACTCTTTGATCTTTTTTGAAAGAGTGAATTTGGCATTATTAAGAGTAAAAAAAAAAGAGTGGAAGAGAAAAAAGTTGATCTTTCGAGAAATCATGCTAAATTTTACTTCTTTCTTAATAAGTTCAAAAATAAAATTTATGTATATGAACTGATATTATTAGTTTCAATTATGAGTTCAAGTTATATTATATGAACTGGCCAATTATAATAATATTCCTTTCAGCATAATTTGTACAATATAATATCAGAGCTCAGAATATGATCATAATGTGACTTGGTTTATAATTACAATGAACATTGAAAGATAAGGCCATATGTGAATCTGAGAAATTCTATTATTGATGCAAATGTTTACAGTTTTACTCAAAATAGTTTTAATTATAAAAACTTTTTATCCATTGTAAGACATGATATTAATTGATAAAAAAAAAAAAAAAAAGTATGCAGAGCATTGAATTGTAGAAAGAATATGAACTTTTTCAGATACATTTAATAAAGTATACTAAATTTCATCTAAAAATACAAAGCGTGAAAATACTCATGGTTGAAATTTTAAGGAGTATTTTTAGATTTTAATCCGTAAAATATGCTTGTGGAGGAGTTACAAATATCTCTGATTATATTCAACATATATTTCATGTGTTTATTTTATTTTTTTAAGCACTTTAATTTTTTTTTTCTATTGCTAATTATTACTATTATTATATTTCTATTATTCTTTTTTTTTTTTCTTCTTCTTTTTTTCAATTTTTCCAAATAAATAAGTAATTACTTTATAAAAAATAGCTAAGCACGTTTCTAGATTCTGGGGAAAAAAAAAAAAGAGACTTTTATTTGTTTACAGTTGAGGATCTATAATCCGCATACCCATAATTCGCAATTGTCTATAATCCACACTCACTTTGCAAATGTAAACAAAAGATTTTGGAGTAAAGAAAATCCAATATTTTGGATGTATATGAGAAAATATGATTTTAATTCACATACTAAAATGAAAAAAAAAAAAAAAAAATGAGTGTAAAACTTAATTTAGATATACATAATTAATTTTAAAAGGGAAAAAAAATTATACTTTTGTTCCATTATACTTTTTCAGTGAATCTGAATATTGTCTAAATAATATTCAATTACTGATCAAATAAAACACATGCAAGTGCAGTTTTTTAACTCCTGCCAGTAACAGCATTGCTCATTGGTTGAAAAAAAATGACATATGAGTTGGTGGAATTGTGTATTTTCACAGATGTTTAAGGACCATTAGTGTAAATGTTCTTTTTAGGGTGGCATTTCAAAAATACACAAAACTATTTAAGGAAAAATTTATACCAGCATTTGTTTTGAAGATAAGATCTGCAATGCAGTCATTAAAAAGTGCATCAAACTAATCACATTGCAAGTATCTGGCTGCATCTAGGGTGCCTATATTACTAAGAGTGGCGACAATTCTCAGTGCGCAACCGCTGTGGATGAAATCTTGGGTTGCTTGCGTGAGCTACGAGTGGGGTTGATTCTTTCTAGATATGACTTTTATCTTACGTTGGTAAGAAAACGCTTCTGATGAACATTTACTTTTCTGGCGGGATATTTAATTTTCTTAGAAGTATAAACGACTTAATTTATTTATAATTCGTTTAAATTCGATTGAAATAAAGCATTTTCTTTTCACTATATATTATTTTTTGTTTTGTCAAATAACAAGTTATCAGTAGACTTAAATTGCCAAATTTATAAAAAAAAAAAAAATTTCTCTTAGAAACACAAGTTTACGACTTAACAATTTTATTTAATAATTATTTTCATTTTTTCAGTGAGTTAATTTTCGATTTATTATTATTATTAAACCATTATTTTTAGCTTAGATTTTTAAAAACCAAAAACGTTATACTGAACTAAATAATTTTTTTGTGTATAGTGAGGTAAGGGAAATTTTTCATTTAAGAATTTATAATGCATCCCGGTTTAATTTAATTTTATTTCATTTTGTAGCACAAAAATTCTTTTAAATAAACTTTAATATTTTTTCCTTATTAAGTTTAATTTTTTGAAATAATAAGAATATAAGAATAAATTGGTCATTTCTAATTCTTTACAGATTTTTTTTTTTTTTTTTTTTTTCATTTTGATATCATGTTTACAATTTAACAGGGAGAGGGGGGGGGGGAGAAAGATTTCGAAAAACAACAATAAGTAAGATAGAAAAGTTTTTGCAATTGCAACAAATTTAAATTGGGAATGCATTTTTAAGTAGAAAGCACTTTAAATAAAATTTACGTTTATTATTATTACTATTTATGTATATATAAATATTTAAACAGTAACAAATGGCAAATAATAATAATAATGGATGGTTGGGTTTTACGTCGCACTAGTGCTGCGCAGATGGGCAATTAGCGACGGTCTGGGACACACCCTTATAGGTGGTCCGGAGACATGCCATCACAATTTTGATCCTCCACAGAAGGAATAACAATAATGATAATTTAAATGCTCAGATTAAGTTATCGGTCAGTGTAATTCAGTCCCCTTTAGTAGCTGTCATACCATTCTATTAGTTATCCACCTGTAATTTTTTTTTTCTTTCTTACTGTGTGTGTATATTTATCAAGAGGCAATCTTTCTAACAAATTTTTAAAAGTTGGGTTAAACAGATTTGTTTTCGAAATGTTTTCGAATTTGTTTTTTTTTAATGGTAATTATAAATATTCATTTAAATAATCATAGTATATCATAATTCACAAAGTAATGAATTATGATATACTAATGAAAAAAAAAAAAAAAAAAAAATTGCAGTGAATCCACTTGACTTTCTGAACATTTAGTAGTTACAAACTATTAAAATAAATTTTAATCATTAAATATTTCAGCAAATAAACAAAAGTAATGGGTGAATGGAGGGTTTAAGTCGAATGAGTGCGCTGGAATCCAAGACTTATAGGTGAAATGCCCTCCGCAGGAGTCTTTCTAAAGGTTCTTTTGCCGTTTTTTTTTTTTTTTTTTTTTTTTTTTGTGTGTGTGTGTGTGTGTGTGTGTGTGTGTGTGCATCCTTGTAAAAGAATTTAAATGGTAAATACATTATTTCAAGCAACTCTCATTCTCTAGAAAAGTCCTTGCTCTCTTTTTATTAAATTTCGGACAGTTATCTATATTAGGACGTAATATGCGTAAAATATTTTGTACCCCCCCCCCCCAAAAAAAAAAAAAAGAAAAAAGAAACAAAATCTGTAAGTAATACGCACATTATTTTCTATAATGAAGATACGTATTAAAATAGCATGATTTTTAACATTACAAAAACGAGTAAGTACAGTAAGAGTAAGCTATGAAAATAAATCTAATAAACTAATAATAAGTTTTGTCGAGTTCAAGTGTATTAAAAAATGAATTTTAAATGTATAAAATAAATAATTTAAATTTATACTAACTGTCAAATTTTTCATGTACATATTTTGTATAAATGTGCTTAATGGATCTCCGAGGAAGGCCAAGAGATATTAATAAGCACATTTATAAATAAAATTTAAAGCAGTAGCATTTTTTTCTTTCTTTCTTTCTTTTTTTTTTTTCTCTTTAGATTTAAATATATTTAAGCAATCATTCACCCACTTTACATATTAATCATCTTAAATATCATGTTTGATACATTTATACATTATAGAAGTCGAGATCTAGCGTTCCTAAAAAATCAGGAATTTCAGAATAGCAGCACCATTTGTCAACTAATATGCACCAAAAGTTGAAAGACACCAGTTTAAGCTAAAATGTGACAAAATAAAAACTTTCGGAAAATACTGTGCATTAGATCTTGATCTCGAGCGGCCACAAAATTTTTGTAACATATACACATACAGAGAAGAAAAGAGAAGTTTACAAAATTAGTCTTGATTTTTTATTTATTTATTTTTTAATGGTACGCACTATAATTAAACGATGGGTGGGGGGGGGGGTAGGATTGCGGCAGCTCCCCTCACATAGAATTTTATGCCAAATGAAACAATGCCCTACACCTTTTGTAGATTAATTTTAAAGTAAACTGAACTATATTATTTTGCCTTACTGAACTTAAGACTTAATATGCAATCTGTCTTCATAACATTTAAATATAGTGTAAGAAAAAGTTGTGAGAGTGACACACTAGACAATTTAATCTAAAATGGTATCGTCATTCTTTTTCTAATTAAAGATATCATAGATTTAATTCAAACCCTATGTAAACATTTCTAGGGGAGAAATAATCTGCCCTTAGCCTATTAATTCCCACTACAAAATAAATGTTTTAACAAACAATTAAAAAGAAACAACGTTTGTAAAATTTTTAAATACAGTAGAAGATCTTTATAACGCAAAGCTAAAAACACAAGGTTTTGCGTTATATAGAATTTTGCATTATATAGATCACATTTCACACATCGTCAAACTTACCTTGTAAACATGGCCAAATATGTCTGAAACATATCAAAACAGAGTACTAGGACATTTTAAAGTTACATTTCTTGGAACAAAAAATTAGGTGGATAATAACTTTCATTCTAAAATTTACTACTTTATAAAGATAGTCCATATATGCCTGTACAAAATCATTCATTATACTGCTCACTTAAAAAAACTAGTATGTTGTGGCCACCACAAGACTTTCTTCTATATTTACCTATACATATTCAATCAGTAACAATATTTTAAAAAAAAGTACGATTTTTTTTCTAAGTTTTTTTTTTTTTTTTTTTTTTTTTTTTTTTTTGTTAAAAGTAAAAAAAATCGATAACTTTGTTTTAAATTATCACAGATTTATAGTTCAACCATTCGTTTTAAAGGTATTGACGAGACCTTTCGAAAGATACCCATCTTGAAAATTTATCCCCCCCGGGGGGTACTTCCCCCCCAGGGGGGGAAGCGATGCCCCCCATGCAGAAAATTTTTTTCCTAGTTACATACTAATATTATCAATAATTCATATTAATTTTACAATCACAAGTTTAAAACAACTCTTATTATGCACATTTATACGAATTTTTGTCCTATGCTGCCATGTTAAAAATTTAGATAAAATGCTATCACAGCGCCACCTGTTGAGCTATTGATCCCCAAACATAATCAGCACTAGTTAATGTCGGGGACAAACTAAATACCAAGTTTGGTTAAATTTCGTTAAAAAAAAAAAAAATAAAAATAAAAATTGCGATTTTTTTTCTAAGTTTCGTTTTGTTAAAAGTAAAAAAAATCGATAACTTTGGTTTAAATTATCACAGATTTATGGTTCAACCATTCGTTTTAAAGGTATTGACGAGACCTTTCGAAAGATACCCATCTTGAAACTTTGCCCCCCCCCCCGGGTGGATACTTCCCCCCCCCCGGTGGGGGGGGGGACCGATGCCCCCACATGCACAAAAAATTTTTCCCAGTTAACTATTACTATTATCAATGAGACCTTTCGAAAGATACCCATCTTGAAAATTTACTTCCCCGGGGGGGTACTCCCCCCCCCCCAAGGGGGGGGAACCGATGCCCCCACATGCACAAAATTTTTTTCCTAGCTAACTACTACTATTATCAATAATTCATATTAATTTTACAATAACAAATGTAAAATAACTCTCTTTATGCCCATTTATACAGAATTTTGTACTATGCTGCCATGTTAAAAATTTGCATAAAATGCGATCACAACGCCACCTATTGAGCGATTGATCCCAAAATCTAATCAGCACCAGTTTATGTCAGGGTGCAACTAAATACCAAGTTTGGTTAAATTTCATTCATTGGTTCGTGAGATACAGCGTCCACAAAAAAATGATACAGACAGACATTTTCTAAAAACTATTAATTCGTAATCTAGACATCCCAAAACATGTAAATCCATCAAAAAACGGAGGTCGAAAATTTTCGCGAATCCAATACTTTCTCTATATTACATATAGAAGAAAGTAAAAATTAATGATAGCAATTTTTTCATTAAAAATCTCTGAATTAAGGAGATAAAGATAAACAAATGTATCACACTTACTTCTCAACAAAGTAACAGTTTTTTAGGAAGTATTTCTTAACTGCAAAATTTATTGTTTATATCCAAGAAATTTTGCGTTATATAGAGAATTGCATTATATAGAATTGCGTTATAAAGTTAAAGATCTTCTACTGTATATTTATAAATTTTAATACTTTCAAATCTCAATATTTTCAGAAAAACAAAACTAATGAATTAATTTTTATTAATTTTATTTTTATCTTTATTTTCGAAATAGTAAATAACTATTAACTTTATTGAAGAAAATTAAACATTAATTCGTAATTAGTCAGACGTAATAAATAAGAAACAATTTATATATACATACTCTTTCACATAACACACACAGAGGTACACACTTATCTTTTAGCTTTCTCTAAGAAAAGATGTCAAAACACTGGCGAAGAATCTCTCGCCAAGTAGTATGTTTAATACCGCCAAAAGTTTCTACTTTCATTTATCAATAAAATAATTTTTTTTTTAAATTTCAAATAGCACAAAAATAGGATAAAAGTAATAAATTTAATAAATAAGATGATTACAGATCAGTTATGACAATAATCATAGAGTATTTTTTCTATTTATATCAATTTATAAGCTATGAAATAGGCTAATAAAAGAATCTACCTATCACGTTCATCAATAAAGTCAATAAAACAGATTAATCATTAACATTATTCAGTAAGAAATGTTTTGATATTTTACAATTAATCTTTCTTAATGTATTTCTGAAAAAAAGAAAAATCAAACTTATTTAATATCAAATGATAAAAATGCTTTTTTCGACATATCCGAAACTCTCAATGTAAAACCTACGGAGCATCATCCAATAATCGCGCCGGGCGGCTGATGGTCAGTTTTGTCCAATGAGAATCTGTCACAGATCTGTCGCCACTCTTATCTTATCGAGGCACCCTAGCTGCATCCTGTTAATCACAGTCCAGAAGTAGGAGTACAGTTTTTTAATGAATTACTTATTTAAAGGTTTTAAACTATACATTGCTTCTACTTCATTAAATAAATTTTATTGTTTTATATATTTATTAGTATTACCTTCATTACATTATATAAAAACAAACAATTCTAATTCTAGCTTCACTAAATAAAGTTTATTGTTTTATGTGCCTTATACTATTCATATAGCAAGGAAATGACATCATTGATCTATAATTTGCAAAAATCTATAATCCGCACATGTTCTAGAACCAAGGTGTGCAGATTAAAGATCTTCAACTGTATTTATTTAGAATGATGAGCACATATAATTTTCCTTAAATACTTTTAAATTTCTCAAACTGCACCACTATAATGTTTTTAATTATTCACAATCTTCAACTTTTATTTTAATATAAATCTTAATATTGAAATGTATTTAAAAAGTTATCTCTAATTTAAAATACTATATCTTCGGTTGCACTGACAAGGTTGCCTGCAGTATAAATATTTATTATTATTTATTCTTTATTGATTTTTTTAATCTCAATTTTGTACACAGTCTAAGGGAAAAAATATATATACAGATATACTGGCATCTCATAATTATAAAAGTAATCTAATTTTGATTAGTTCAGTATATACTATTCTAGATTTTTTAGACAATTAAAATATACATATTATTCAATTAAATATTATTCTACCTAGTTCCAATATTTTATTTCTGTACACAGTCTAGAATAATAATAATAAATCTATAAAACATAATAAAATGAAACAGCAATTTTTTTTTAAATATATCTTTGGCATACTAAGGAAATAAAAAAAATATATATATATATCACGTCCGTGATATATATATATATATATATATATGTATTGATCAACTGCTATTTCGATCATATGATCGAAATAGCAGTTGATCAATAGATTTTTTTTTAAAATTTAAACTAATTAAAAAAAAAAAAAAAAAAAAAATCTCATTGTAATCTCGAGTAAAAAAAAAAAAAAAAAAAAAAAAAAAAATCTCATTGAAACTTAGTGTCATTTTTAGAATGAAATGATGTTTAATGAGTTCAAATTGTTTTAATAATTTTTTTAAAGAAAGAATAGAAAATTTCAGTGAATGCATGGATTTTCTTTACAATACTATAGGAAGAAATCCAGTGAGCAGTTCATTTCATGTGTAGTGACGTCACAGTAGATTTAATCATGTGATGCAGCATTTTCACGTCAACATGAAAACTTTGTCTTTTAAAGCTAATTTATTAAAGTATCCAATTTTCAAATATGCATAAAAATGGTAAAAAAATGTTTGTATTTTCATTCTCTGCCATTTACAAGTCAAAATGAAAAATGTGCAATTTTCCCATTGGCCTTAACCCACATGCCACACACCAACATCAACTTCAGGAATCAAGGAGTAATTATGAATGAAAGAAATTTTCAAATAATAAAATTTCTAAAACTTAAATGTTTTTACACTTACTTTCACAATCTAAAATAAATTAACAATATATATAAAGAATATACAGGTATAAAAAATAACTGTGTTTAACTGGAATTTCAAAATTATTGAAAATTTTATTTTTTATGTTCTAGCACAAATTTCATAATTTATGTAGAACAATAACAGCAAGAAAAAAAAGTCCACCACACCTTATTTTTCAAAATAAATAAAAACATATGTTGCAAAATCAGATATAAAACAAAATAATTTAGTAAATTATAGTTATATGTAATCAGTGTCCAACTATAATCCCGGGTGCCAGGTCACCTGGGTGACTACAGATATTCCATTGGTGATCAGTTCTGACTGACTGACAAAAAAATTTCATACATTTATAATATTTTTTATCTACATTTTTACTTTTCTTCCCACCTTCTCCTTTAGCTATAAAAGATATTTCTTATATATTGAATGAATGGTATACGTTTAATGTTTTCGGGAAAAAATTAACAGTTACTTCTGTTTTTGAGAATTGTTTTTCCATGAAAGTTAAATTCCCATATTTGACAAATCTTCTTACGATTATATTGACCATTCCTATGTAAACTTTTCTGTGTTAACTTGGTTGCAGCATCATGAATACTATTAAAGGCAAGCTATGTTCAAACTTAAAGCAAGAAAGTATGACTAGTATAATGTTAATCAATTTAAATTGCACCTCTTTAGAATAAATAGACAAATAGTATTTTAAGGTCAAATCTCAGACATGTTTAGTGTTTATATTAAAAATAATTATTTAATGTTTATATTAAAAGTAAGAATAACATTTCATCCAGCTTTCCCACCCCCCAGTTTGTTTTTATATTTAGATACGGAAATCAGTTATTTTCTTAAAATTTTCCTTAGGTTAAATTTTTAACTGAATAAGTAGTTCATTTATATTCTCATTTATATTCTGTTCTAGTTTTATGGTATTGCCGTAGAAATAATTTGCTATCTTTGGTTCCTAGAAAATTTTACTGGCTTCTAAGGCTTTGGAACATTTGTCAGTTCCTGTATATTTAACCTCTTGAGTCCCTTGGTACCCAATTGGGTACTTTCATAAAATTCGTGTAAAATGAAAATATGTTTACTAGCATTCAAATCCACGATACTCAATTAGGGAAAGACTGTTGAATGTTTCAGACATTATTTTATATTAAGAGATGTATAATTATTATATTAGAGGAAATTTTAAGAATTTTAGATTGTATTTTGTTGAAAATATTTTGTTTGCAATTACACTAATTGTAAACAAAATGACTTAATTTAAGCTAATTAAAATTTTAGAAAAGTATTTTTTCTCCTTTTTCTTCTTTAATATTGAAATTTAATCAAAATAATACTAGAATTTTTTAAAAACAATGTTTAGTTTTTTCTTGGGTCTCAAGAGGATAATATATTATACATCTTATATCAAATCAAATACTAAAACAAATTTCTCTGTTATCCTACAAAATTACTTTAGTTTTGACGTTGAATAAACCACTTAACTTACAAAAATTATGTTTGAATGTAACAGCAAAATGATATATTTT
The DNA here is from genome assembly GCA_963930645.1 of Salticus scenicus. NCBI lineage: Eukaryota > Metazoa > Arthropoda > Arachnida > Araneae > Salticidae > Salticus > Salticus scenicus. The sequence goes on from OZ005661.1 coordinate 220,572,832, forward strand.
TTAAATAAATGTACTTTAAAAAAATTCATTTAGGAAAAAAAAAATCTCCCAAAACTTTGAGGCTTTTTAGGTAAAAACCCCAGCCGAGGAGGGGGGGGGGGATTGGTGGATACCCAGGGAGCAAATCTGACAACCCTGTCAGATACCTTCCTTTCTCCTTCTCCTTCTCCATGTAGTCCAATGGGATTTTTGTTGATTTTGTATTATCAGTATATCTCGTTCAAAAATAGTTTTTCAAATTCTGTTCATTGAACATTTTATCTTAGGAAGCAATATATTTCTTCTTGAAACTGAAAATTAAGTTTGCTTAAAGAAATAAAATATTTAAATTTATTATTTAAAAAAATTGTTCCCTGAGAAAAAAAGGTGACATGTTCAAAGAATAGAATTCAAAAAACAGCATCTGAAAAACTTTATTTATTAACGAGACATCCTGATAATTCAAAGCAACAAAAATCCCATTGGATTGCTTGGGGAAGGAGAAAGGAGAGTATCTGACTACTGAGGACCCTTAAAACACCCACATTTTTTTGTAGAGCTCATTACTGAAAAATGCAATTTTCTCACCTCAATTTTTTGAAAAAGTTTTAAAATTATCAAATTTTAATGCAGGGACTGTTTTCGGATTAAGTGTTTCCCTTGATCGATTCTTGAAGAATTCATAATTTTCTCTCACTGTTATTTTATTTATTTACTAGCAGGCTACGCCCGCTTCGCTGGTCACTATATTTAAATAAATTTTCGAAAGAATTTAATTAATATTTATTTTTTTTTACACCACATTATAAACAAAAACTAAAAAAAAAAAAAAAAAAAAAAAAAGTAACTGAAATTGCTCCAAACCTTGCTTCGGGTACCCGCAGTCTACAGCAGCTCTTTTCCCACCTGCACTCTATCAGGTCTAGGTTTCCCATACCTGCAGAAAGATCTTTCCCGGGCGCTTAAATCTGGATATTTATCGACGACAAGGGGGGATCTGCCACTATTTAAGAACTACGATTTTAAAGATGACTATTTCTCAGCATCTATTAAACATTTTAGTTTTGAACCAGGTATACCCATGCAGTTTACACTATATTACGATTTGATTCTGACCAATGTAATAAAATAAAATAAAAAGTAGATTAATAAATAAATAAATATATAGTATATATATCTGTACTGATAAGTATAAAGGATTTAAGTCCAAAAATGTCGATTTTGAGTTAAGTACATAGTCAGACTCAGAAAAAACTTCTCAATAGATTGATATAATGGATTTAAGTCTATGTCATTTAGTCTTTGAGAAAATCCATTGGTAAAAAAGGTTCAAGTCAGAAATTTAGCATTCATGTATGGTATAAAATATTTAATTCAATTTTTCCCGTTATAAAGTGAAGGTTGACAATAACTGAATAGTATAAAGGGTCAACGAAACACCTTTTTCCTAATCGATTCTTCTGATTTGTTTTTAGTTAGTTTAACTTTATTTTTCGTCTCCTGAAAAATCAAGAATATCGACTTAAATCCTTTATACTTATCAGTACAGATATAAACAAATAAATTTTAATCAATTTAATCCTTTTTACTATGTATATACTACCATTTTTCCCGATAAATACTGTAAATAAAAAAAAATGAATAAATAAAAGTTTTTTCTTTTAAAGGAATTAATTAAAAAATGAAAAATAAGAAGTTGTTCTACTATAAAAAAAAATTAAACATAACTGTTATAAATATGTTTTAAAATTTAAAACTAATTATACTTAATTTTTTCTACTGCATTACGATTTTATTTTCAATAAATATAACAAATAAAAAAAAAAAAATTAGCCTTCAAATGAATGTATTAAATAAAAATAAGTTGTGTAATAGCCGTTGCTATGATATGCAGACGATTGAAGCAAAATAATAAATCTAGGAAAAATGAAAGAAAGAAGCCAATATTTAAAACCGGAAAAACATTCATTTAAAAAATTCATTCAAAAAAATCTCTATGAGGTGCACACCTGCAGGGTCCCAGGTACCTATATACCAAATTTGGAAGCTCTGCGATCAATAGTGTGAGCACCAGAGCACAGACAGACACACACAGAGACACTTCTCTTTATTTATATAGATTTATTGTAAGAAAGTTAATAATTGACAAGATTCTAGCTTTCTAGTGGGAACCTTGCAATTGCTTTGACCTAAAACAATTGCCGTCTGTTTATACAATTGATTGTGCTTGCTTAATTAGTAGGAAAGGTATTCAAGTGCTAAATCTTATTTTCTTAAAGAATTGATGGCATAAATATAAAATCTAACCAAGAATAAGAATAGTGTTTTCTAGGAATGTTATGTGCTGAGTCACTGTAGAGATATAAAATATTACTGAAAATCAATTCATATATATGCAGTATTGCCTTCGCCAAATAAGACTTTAATTGGTGATTTTCATCTATGATTTACAAGCAATTCTATTTCAATATTAATTTCAATTAATTAAATATTCTATTATGATTTCCTTTTATTTTTACCCTCTCAGGGATCGATCCAGGCAAAAATTGGGTCCCTTTATAGGTGCTCCTCTTCATAAAATTCCACATCATACAAAGGGCCCCTTCACAAAATTAAAATCCTTAAAATGGATCCCTTCGCAAAATTCAGATTTTTAAAATAAACCCCTTCACAAAATTTAAATCCATAAAATGGGTTCCTTCATAAAATTTAAATTCATAAAATTCGTCTCTTTCACAAGATTTTGTTGTACTAAAATTATCCTTTTTATAAACTTTTTTCATGTTTTCCGATATTATTTTCTGTGAGTGCCTAGACCTGGTTTAATAAAATACTATTTGTTTTTTTAGAGTTGCACCGAATATTCGGTTACTATTCGGTATTCAATCTACTCACAGGTGACACCGAATATTCAGTTCGGCTGAATATCTTGGTATTCGGCAACCGAATATTCAAGTTAAATTTTAAATTAAATTAAAATATTGAAATTGGTAAAAATATTTATCATATAAAATTAAACTGATACACATTTTTTTTTTTTTTTTAATTATTCATCAATGTTTTTATGTCAAAGAATATTAAATAAGTAAAAAATACCAGGGTCTAATAAAGTTTCTATCTTAATTTCTAACCTAAATTAAAAAAGTCTACATTAAAATGCAATATATTTCAAAATAATCACTTATTATAGTTTAATGAAGGGGGAATTGTGACAGCATGTAAAACTACAGTGAATACTTACAGTCAGTCAGTATAAAGTACAAATTAACTGAAAAAAATTAAGGATAGAAGACAGTTTATCAAAAACCAGTCATTGTATTTGAATTTTGGCAACTTTTAATGTAAGAGCAAAAATTTTTCTGGCTGTATGTGTGTGCGAGACAACTTGTTGTTTTATCTATTAGATAGTTTTGCTTAATTCTTATTACATTTTCACTCTTTGGCAACAACACATTTTTAATAGTTACTCTTTTTTGTACATACATATATATGTATTAAGTGCAAAACTTTGAATAAACACCATAAAATACAATAAACTTGCAACAATTGTTTCAGGTTGAAAGAAAACATGACCTTTCGTCAGGCATAAGTGCTGCAATCAAAGGGTCAAAGCATGAATTGCTTTGATTGCAGCACTCGTGCCTACTTTATTCACCTGATAAAGGTTCGTGTTTTCTTTCGACCCGAAGCAATTGTTGAAAATTTATTGCATTTTATGGTGTTTATTCAAAGTTTTGTACTTATTACTTTAAAACGGCAGTTCTGTAGTGCTTTCTTATTATCATATATATGAATGTATATTACTGAAGTCTTCCTTCCTGATGTTTGATCATTATAATGTTATATGTATTATCTGTCTATCTATCTATATGTATATATATATATGCCTACACATAAAATAAGATTATTTTTTGAAAATTCAAAAAGGGAAAAATTTATTTGTTCTTGTTTAATCTATTTGGCTCTTTTTAGTCCAATTAGTACTTTTTACTGAAATTCAAAATTTTACAAGGGAAAAAAAAAAAAAAATCAATGATTTAAATATACATTTTATTTCTATTTTGACTATAAAATTTATCTTATAATGCTAAATGCTTAGATTTTACATTGATAATTTAGAATACATGCAATAAATGTTTAAAATAATTAAGCTATTCTGGGTATAAAAAAATATTTCACACTGAAATTTAAGTATTCAGCCGAATATTTGGCATTCGTTATTCTGCAAAAAATTACTATTTGGTGCAACTCTAATTTGTTTAATATTAAATATTATATTGAGTGACTGTAAAATAGATTTTATGCATATCCCCCCCCCCTTTTACAAAAATGGGCTCCAAAAATAATTAAAACCTGAACTGAACCTTGTATCAGCAAACTAATGTAAAAGTACATGCTGATGCTCAGTAAATTTCTTTTACTGTTAATGTAGTCTAATGTAAAAATAAATCTGAAGTTGCATAAAATAAGTGAGAATTTTAAACAAAAACATGTCACATTTTAAGAATTCAAATTGTTTGGTATCCTTTGCTTTAATAAGGAATATTAAAGAAATTTTGCTGTAACTTTTTTGTATTTGGCATTCAGAACAGTGTTTCCGCTACTGTAGCATATTTCGTGAAATGCTAAAAGACTTATCCAAAATGCGAAAATGAAATAACATGTTTTCACTTTTTTGCTAAAGCATCTTACTAAACACAAATTAAAAAAAAAATAATAAAAAATCTTCGGCAAAAATATTATAATGAATCTTTCATGGAAAAAGAATTGCAACATTGATCAAGAAAAATCCATCGGTTCATGCATATAAGAAAAATCAAGCGCTGAACTACGCATAAGAATTGCATACAGGAAATCAATTTGAGGCATTTGTAAAGTGGTCTAATATGAAAGAAAGAAAAATTATAAACCATAAAGCTTTGAATAGTAATAAACAAATTTCACTTATATTACTTTTTTTTTTTTTTTTTTTTTTTTTTTGAGTTATGATTTTATTTTCAGATACAGTACAGTAGTGGACATAATTATAAGACACCTACCTAATTTGACAAATAGTGAAAGAAAAGTTTCAGAGATTAAAAATGTTTTATCAAATACGTCAAAAACATAAATTTATTCTGTTATCATGTATAATTATTTTATAATAATGATATTTTTATACAATTTAATAAAAAAACTTAAAAACATAATGGACAAAATTATAAGACACCAACCGTTTTTTCCAAATATAGTGGCCAACATAATTAGCAGACACTAATGGTCTAAAAGAAAATCCTCTAACATGGTTATTCAATATTTGGTGGCGCCGCCATTGTTTTTTATAACATGAAAGATGCGATTTGGCATCAAATCTATCAATTCTAACAAAATATCGCAAGACAGTTCTTCCCAAGCACATTTTATTGCATTCTTTATGTCTTCGACACATATAAACTGCCTCCCATTTTGGTAAACCACACGAGATAAGATCCCTCACAAGTTTTTGATGGGATTTAAGTCTGGGGAGCGAGAAGGCCACGGGAGAACATTGATACTTTGCTCTGAAAGCCACATATTTGTTTCGTGTGATGCATGAATCGGCGGGATTTCGTGTTAGAAAGTGTAGTTTTCGCCACAAAGAAGTTCACCGTATATGGCTAGTTGATCTTTAAGAAGATTCTTATACTTTTCGGAATTCATTCTTGAATGCACAAAAACAATATCCGTTTTCCCTTGAGCCGAAAAACCAGCCCAAACCACTACTGAGTCTCCACCCATTTGGCGGCTCATTAGTACATGAGGAGACTTCCATAAATCATGCCAATATATTGAAATTACCAATTATATATTATATTGCCAATATTATATTGCCAATATATATTGCCAATATATTGAAACCCGTCAGGACCATCCAAGTTAAACTTTTTTTCATCAGAAAATAACGCATAGTACCATTTGGAGGTTCAGGCCATAGTTTGTTTAGCGAAGTTTAGACGCTCCATTTTGTGCCGGCTTAGAAGCGGTGGTTTTTTTCTTCAATTTTTTATATTTCACATAGGAAGCATTATGCAACATCCTGCGAATGGGTCTCCTTGAACAATTCAGTGTCAAAGCATTTTTAATGCCTGTGGTGGTCATCTTATTCTGTGTAGCGAGCGAAAGCACATGACGTCTGTCTCTCGAGGACAAGCAAGGAGTACGTCCAGATCTTTTAATCCCCAATCCATTAATTCCTAGAGCATTTTATAACTTTTGAATCTTATTAATTGAAGCACCAGTTCCATTTAATCTCCAAATTTCGCGAATTTCACTTTCTTTTAATTCTGTACCTCGTGTCATGTTTGTAAATGCGGGAAGTTGGTTATCGCCTATTTTAGTTAACTGCCGACGTCATAACAGCTTGCAGAAAATTTCCATATTGCACATTATTTTCGAAAAAAAGTAGGTGTTTTAATTAAAATGTTAGGGTGTCGTATAATTTTGTCCATGGTATTTTTAATTTTTTTTATTAAACTCTATAAAAATATCATTTCTGTAAAACAATTACGTGTGATAACAGAATAAATTTATGTTTTTGACGTATTTGATAAAATATTTTTAAGCTCTGAATCTTTTCTTTCACTATTTGTCAAATTAGATAGGTGTCTTATAATTATGTCCACCACTGTATATGCTTAATGTAGTTTTACATGCTATAGTGATAATTATATCTCCAGAAAAAGAATATAAGTCATATCTAAGATGTTCATATTGCTTTAAAAAAGTTTACAATATAAAGTAATAATCTAAAAAGTTTAATATTTTTCATGTCTGCCAATAAATGTGTTAAAATATATGCTTGTACTATATTCTTATTGATCTGATCTGGTTACAGTGGTTAGTACAATTATTAATTACTTTTTTGTTTTTCATTTCTAATTTAAAAAAAATTTTTGCCTTCTGTGTATAACTCTTTAAAGATCTGATTAAAAACTTTTAAGTTTAATTTACAAATGAAAATCAAACATATCGAGGCATTTAGAATAATGTGTAAACTGATATTCATTTTTTCTCTACTGTTTCTGGCATTTTAGCATTTTGCTAAAGCTTTTTTTTCTGATTTTAGCTTTTTTGCTAAAGAAAATTTTTACTCAGCTTAAACCCTGATTCAGAACTTGAATTTTATTTATTTATTTATCTTGTAATTTTTATGTTGAGACTGAGCAGTAAAAATTTTGCTAATTTTTGTAATTTAACAAATTTTTGTAATTTTTTTCAAGCTGTTTAGAAATTAGAACTTTAAAGAGTTTCCCTATTTAGAAAGTTCTTAATTACCAAAATCTTTAGTATTAATTAGTATAATATATTTTTAATGAATATAAAATTATTTATTGAAATTATATTTTTCCGTCTGAGTGAAAATAATGCCTGGACCGGGAGTTGAACCCCGAATCATTAACTTACAAGGTCAAGACTCTACCAATTGAGCTATCTAGGCTGACAACCGGTCGATATCACTCACTCAGACTTGTAAGTCAACGATCCAGGGTTCGACTCCAGGTCCAGGCATTATTTTCACTCAGTCGGAAAAATAAAATTTCAATAAATATGATTTTCTTCCACAGTTAATTGTGTGATTTTAATCAAAAATGAATATAAAATTATTTGCATGTATTGTTCACAACTAAATATATATATTTTGTTTTCTCTCTTTTAGGGAAGTTCTGATACAGTATACAGTGTACAAGCTCTTGACTTGCTGGCTTTTTGAAGTTATCAGTAGGCTTTTATATTAAAAATGTCCATTGATTCTTTTACTTAGAATATTATTGCAGATTTACTGTAAAGGGATTAGGTCTAAAATGCCTATTAGATTTCTTTAGTAAGCTCTTTCAACTGCACCCAGCCTTCTTTATGTTTATTTGTTAAATATTGATCATCTGCTCCTGCTTCTTCTCTCTCCTCTCCCAGCAAGTATCGCCATCTTACATCTATTTTGAAAGGCTCCGTGTCGTTACAAACGTCATGGCTAAATGATGTGATGCCTTCCAAAACAGATGTAAGATGGCACTGTTACTGAGAGAGGAGAGGCAGGAGCAGATGATGAGCGATTCAGTTAGTAAAAATGAAGAAGGCTAGGCCAGCTGAAAGTGTCTTATAAAGAAGCTTAATGAGTATTTCAACTAATTTATATAAAAAAGATCTTTAATTGAAGTTTCAAAAAGATTGTGTCTGCTTTTGTGTTTTTAGAATGTGTGTAGTTCTTAGAGATAATTTCATAGTACAATGGTAAAGTGCTAGTATTGTAATTGTGTAATTATCTGTTTTTTCTCTTGCATTTGTCATTTTATTACAGAACGTTCATATTTTGCTTTTTAATGTACATAGGGAGAATTACTGTTTAGAAATATGAAGAAGCTTTTTGTAGACCACATGATATGAACATAGATTGTTTTATTTATATGATTGTCTGAATGTGCTTCGAAAAAATTATTTTGACTCTTTCTCATTTATGTTAAAGTAACCTTTTTTTATGCATTATATGTATTGCTATTTCTTTATCCCTTTCAGCATAAAGACGTCATTAATGAAAAAACGTATTTAATACTATTTTCCTTTTTTTTTTAAATGTTGTTTTGATTTTCTGTATAAAAAATAGTTGGGTTCTCAAAACTTGGTTTTATGTTTGTAATATGTTTTTCAAAAAACATTTCTTAATGAAAACAACTTTGTTTTAGGAAATAACTTTTTTGAAGTTAACTGTAATAAGAACGCAAGAACTGTACCTCTTCATGCCTGTTCCGAATGCAGTTATTCCACTTATTTTGCAGCACATTTAAAAAGACACTTGCTTATTCACAGTGGAGAACGCCCCTATGCGTGCCATGTTTGTAATTATCGTTTCAATCAGAAAGAAAATCTCAAAAGACATATAAAACACAAACATTTTATGATCATCTAAAACTGGTTTTAAAAATTGTTGTTGACTTATTTGAAAAAAAAGAAAAGAAATACTATATGAATAAATAAAAACTACAAGTTTTTTTACTTACTAGTAACGCAATGGATATCGATTTTGGTGGTTATTAAATAAGATAACGCTGTTCAGCATGAAAATTGCCCCAACACCATTTTTGCAAATTTTTATGTAAAATGACCTCCTGAATCTGAATCTGACCGTCGTTTTGTCCTATCACCCATTGTTTTTTGGGGATACCCCCACCCCCATATTTTTACCACTTTTTGGTAATTTTATGGCTATAAATTTGATTTATAATGGAAAAAAGAAATATTTTAACTGTTAAATATCTGAGGGCGGCCTAAAGAGGCGAAAAATTCTGTAACGGGAACATTTGCAGCAAGGGGAAGATTTAGTAGTGGATTTGCCACTGAAATTATAAGTTACATATATAGTATTTTATTGATCAATTATTAAAGTAGGGAACCAATTATCCGGAATGGTTTTTACAAGACTATTCTGGATAACTGGTTGCTTATGAAAGCAAGCCTCATTAATCAGAATTATTGCATATGGTTCTCATTTAAAATAAATATTTTGAATCAAAAATTTATATTTTTTATCAATTAATCAAATTTAAATGCTTAATTAACCTTTTTTTTTTTTTTTTTTTTTTTTTTTGGTAACAAAACTATTAAAATAATTTTTAATCAAGATAAATTATTAATCAAAATTTAAAATGTAAAAAAAAAAAAAAAAAATCTTTGTAACTTAACTTTCCATAAAAATCAAAATCTGCCCAAATCCAAGTGTTTTTAAATATGATTAGCCAATGATTTTAAAACATTGAATATACTAATGATTAAAAAATTATGACCTTATTTTACAGGCTATTCTTTTTATTTCTTATAAAAATTCCTTTTTTTTTTTATGTCCATGAAAGTGCAAAATATTCTAATTTTTAAAAGGTTATTTGATTTTAATTATCACCTCCCTCCCCCCAATAAATAAATGAATTAATAAAATAAGTAAATTCAGTACAGGACTAATTATCCCCATTTCACCGAACTTTTTCCAGATAAATAAAATTGTTACCTTTATGATATTGTGTAGTAGCGCCATCTATTGACATTTTTCTGGACTAAAAACTACCTTTTCAGTTTACATTGTACATTATGACCTTTAACTTATACCCCTTGTAAAATTTTTAAATATACCAGTTTTAAATAAATATAACAAAAATTAAATGGAATTATAATTTATTAAATATTTCTTTTACTTTTGATTGTTTCAGATTACAATGTTAAATCATTATTATAAAAATAATTTTTTTTTTTTTTCTTTGTAAATGCGTTAGTTGTTTGAAAATATAATTCCGGATAACTGGATTCCAGATAAATGGTTCTATACTGTATTATCACTTATTATACAAATACATTATATATATATATATATATTTTTTTTTTAAGAGTTAAAATAATTAGTCTATTCTCCAAATCAAATTCATGGCCATAAAATTACCGAAGAGTGATAAAAATTGGGGGAGGAGATGACATCCCGAGAAAATGGTGGGTGATGGGGCAAAATGGGGGTCATATTCGGATTCAGGAGGTCATTTTACATAAGAATCAGCAGGAATGGTATCAGGGCTCGAAATTTTTTTTTTTTTTTTTTGCAGCGTAGTGTAATTTGTAAAATTTTATGATTCATTCAGCTGTAATGTTTTTTCCCTTTCATATTTTATTTTAAATTTGTTTGAAAAAAAAAAAAAATGAAGTTGCTTTAGAGAATATAAAGCCATTACTATTTACATTTTTCAGTTTTTTCAATATTTGTATTGTACTTTGATCACTTGCGCCATTTAAAATCATTTCTTACTTTGACAGCACTGCAGCTTATTTGATAATTGCAGAGCTGTTATTTTTATCAGGAAATTTTAAAGCTAGAAGTATATTTTAGTACCTTACAAAAATTGAACTGCTGTTTTTTTTTTTTTTTTTTTTCTTAAGCATGTTATTTACATGTTCAGTAAAAGATAAAAATAAAGGTTTTTTTTTTTTTTTTTTTTTTTTATTATTATTAAACAAATATTTCATTTATTTGTTATAGAAGTTTAATTATGAAGTAAGATATTTAACAATTTATATTTAATATTTTAGGTGTGAAAAAGTGTATATTAATTTATCATATTTTTATATTCTTTACATCATTAAAAAAAAAAAACTTTAAATTCTTACTTGTGCTTGTTTTATCACTTGTTTTTACTTTTGTTAATATTGAAATTTTTGTATTGTGACAAATATTTGATGTACATATAACTGCACAGCTTTTAAATTAAAATGTTAAATGATATTTGAATGTTTAAGCTAGATAATTTTATATCAGTTAAATAAAGATATTGTTAATATTTTATTGAATTTTTTGTAGGTGTGAGTTATGTTCCACAGAATTATCAAATATCTGGAATGACAATTCATTTTTGTTCATACTGTTCTTATTCTTCACCGTCTATTGGGAATTACAAAAGACATTTGCTTATTCATAATGGTGAACGCCCTTTTGAGTGCCGCATATGCCATTACCGTTCCAATCAGAAAGATAATTTAAAGCGTCACATGAGACGCAAACATAAGCTAAAACTTTAATATTATTGAAGAAATTAATGTGTAGATAATTGTTACATTTGCCGCAATATTGCCTATAGAAAAATTGAGTGTTAGTCTTATTTTTTAATACTATCAGGGGTCTGTCCAGACTTTTCAGTTAGGGTCCTCTTTTTGTGAAATTGTGAAAAATTCTAAACATAATTTTATGAATCTAAATTCAGTGTGAAAATAAAGTTCTTTCGAATATTTTGGCTAGGGTCCGTCTTTTGTGAAATAATTTTGCAAAATAATTTTAAAGTTTCATTTTAGACAATGACGGTTAATTTTTATAGAGCTAAACTCATACATATGCATAGAAACCTTTTACGAATTAGAAATTGAATATCAGCTTCTTGGGGCAATACAGCAAAGCATGTCCGATTATTCAAGCAACAAGTGGCCTGTTCGTTCCATAAAAGATTAGTTTTTGAAATGAAAAAGATTTATCAAAGGTCTATTTTTAATGGGAAAATTTTTTTGAAGGGTCTTTTTTCAGGATAAGTAATTTTATGAAGGGTCCTTTCACGGATTCAGATTTACCTCTGGACAGACCCCTGACTATATTAATATTTCTTGGTGCTTTTCTGTTTAGAAGGCAACAATTAAAGCTATTAAAAGGAATTGAATCTTTGTTAGTGTAACCCTAGACATTATTTATAAGAGTATGCAGTTTCATTTGATAGTTTTTGGAACAAAATCTGGTTTAGTTTGTGTGAAATAGTTCCATTTGTTCATGAATTTAGGTTGCCAAACTCACAGCCGTTGAAGCACATACAAGCAACCTTGTAATATTTTACAACCAAGGCAGAATTTCCAAAATTTTATAAATTGATAGAATTTGTAAACGCAGTAAAAAATTAAGAAGTCTATTCTGCTGCTTCTTAGTAAAAAGAGCTTGTAGTATCATAATACAATAACTTTCAATTGGGAAGTATCAAAATATAATAAAGAAATTAGTATCAAGAAGCATTATTTTACATATATGGTTTTCAAATTATGTTTTTTCAGTGTTACTTACTCGTTAAACAGGTCACCCTTTAGCTTAGTGAAGGATTCTTAAACAAAAGAAAAAATATATATTAAATGAACTAAGGCTCTATCTAATTTTCAATCTCTAAAAGAAATATTTAAAATTTTCAATCTCTTCAAAAAAAAAAGACTGAGCTAAATTACAGTATGCTCTAAGAATAATATTCAAAAAGCAGATTTTTAAAAACTTCATTTTTGAATGAGATATCCTAATAATACAAAGCAACAAAAATTCCATAGAATAATATGGGAAGCAAGAAAAGGGAAATCTGACTGAAGTACTCCCTTAAGGGGGGGGGGGGGTCTCTTTATTTATCATCTCTGAAAGCTGATACCAATGTTATACTATGGGAAATTTCTCCCCGTTATAACTCAATAACTAATACATAGTTTTAAATTCCATTTTCACATTCAGAAAATTCACAACTGTTAAACAGGTTATTGCTTTCTAGAAATTGCTTTTTTTAATTTTTAAGAGCCAGTTGGGTCCAACCCAGTCTACCCTGCTGTGCATGCATCAATTAATGGAGTAGGTTGAATCTTCATGAACCATCCTTCCAAGAAAATCTGAGAATGATAGTTATTGAAAAAACTTAATATACCCCATCAAATATATCAGTGTTATATACTGTGTATCAGGGTTCTAAAAATATATTGCCCGACAAGCCTGCGACATATAAAAAAAAATTCAAGTCAGGCATGTATTTTTTATCCTTACATGCCTAGCTAGGCTTGAAAATATTTAATGAAAAATACCTTTCCTAAAATAATGTATGTTAATATAGTGTAGTCCTTTGACTTTTACTTAAATTAAAATGAACTAAACAATGTCAACATAGAGGTAATATTGTTAAATTCCTTTTCAACAGATCTGTAATGAATATGAATGTTCTTTTTATTAATGTGTATTTGGAATAAGATATTTGGGCATGTATTCTCTATCTGACATGCCCAACAGGAAATGTAAGAAATTTGATATTTTTTCAAGCCCTTCTTTATTTTCAATGCATCAACATCATTGCAAAAAACCGCATTCTTGTATCTTTAAAACTGAATGAATTATACTTAATTGAAAACTGAACTCTGATTATAGGGACCATATATGAAAATAGAAATGTAAATGTGTGACAAATTATAAAAAGATAAAATGTACCGTAGCATTTGCATTAAAACTATTCTTGAGTATGTTGGATTGATTCGCAATCAAGTCACATAATCTAGAATCCGTTATCAATTTGTCGATGATCCCTATTTTCACCGAAAAGCCAGCCTTTTAAATGATGCGGAAAAATGGCATAAGTCACCTTTTTTTTCTGTATCATAATTCGGTTGGTTTTAAAGATATAGGTATGCTGTTTTTTTCTAATGGTCTTGTTGGAAAAATAAAATCATTGTAATTGTCAAAATTTGCATAGAGGGACTGTATAAAAATTTTAAAAAAATGTAACTTTTTAAAAATTAATGGGAGTGTTTTTTTTTTTTTAATGTAGTCATCTTTCCTACCTTACTTTGGACATTTTTTTCAGTTTACATTGCCCATTTTACTGTAACGGGTAAAGAAATAAAGCACGTTTCAACCTTTTAGGGACACCCTATGTATATATATATATATTATAATGATGATCTATTAAGCATAGTAGAAGCCGAGCAACAGATACAAGATCACTGAAACACCAATGACCAATAAGATTAAAAATTTCTTTGAGAAGTTCAGAAAAATGAAAAAAAAAAAAACTTATCAGGGGATGAAATACACAAATTTAAAGAAACCAGATTTATTAATTAACAGCCTGCAAAACAAACGAATCAATAAAGTAACACTACAAATCTTAACTTAAAACCATAAACTATATCAAAATTTATGAAAAAATAATTTAAGAAACTTAAGATAGGAAGGAAGGAGGCAGGCGGCAAGACTTGTGACTTGCCTGTGGGGTTAAACTAGTTTCACACCGGCAGCACTCACCCAGCCTGCCATGACCAGAAAAGGAGTCAAATGGATTTAAAAAAGCAAAATTTCAAAGCAGATGAATAACAAGGAAACTACGAAGCAACAATGAAATTCACTGATTGATTACAATGTATTTAATAGTATGATTAGAATTTTAAGAATATTTGATATATATACAATTTAATGCTACCTGAATAAAATGCATTTCGAGAACAGCCCATAAAGTCTTTTGGGTTGGACAGGCCTGAATTAGGCGATAAAATAGGCAAGCTGTTATGCAGGTAATTGATTTTATTTTATTACAATGCTTTTAATTGTTGCTTTCTTAATAGAACAGTACTTTTTTTTTTTCATTAATAAAATAACATTTTTGCTTTGAATTATTGAGAAACAAATTATATGCTGTTTTTACTGCATATAATTTGTTATATTTTCACTGTTGTTTCTTGTCGACTGCTATGTATTAAATAATGTCTGTTCTTATACACTCCTTTTAAAAATAAAATTCTATTTACTCTAAATTGCTGAAATATTGTGTCCTCTTGTGAATTTAGTTCAAATTTATGTGAATATTTTCTTATGAAAATAATTATTTATTACTTTATTCATTTTGTTATTAGATTATTAGAATATTCCTGCTTTTGAAGATAAGATTCATTTTTAAAAGAAAAATATATAAATTTGTTTTTGTAACAATATACATACTGTCAAACCTCGTTAACGTGAATAACTTTTAACATGAATTATTTCCACAATTCCCGTTATAATGAAGATTAGTTACTGATAGTATAAACTACTGATAACATTAACAAAATTTTTATCCGCCCCTTGAGATTCACATTAACAAGGTTCGACTGCATATATATATAATGGGAAAGTATAAAAGAGAAAATTATAAAATCCTTAAAAACTTTACTACACTAACATTTTTTCCTCATTTTTACCATCTTCTCACCTTCTGAGCATGGGGTGCCGTCTTGTGTTGATTTCTGATGTCTCAGTGTCATTGCATCCATTATGCACTGGCAAAGTTTCATTTGCACCACATTTTACTGCAGATGGCATTGAGCCATCAGAAATCTGTTGAAGATAGTGCTCCACATTCAGAAGGAGAGAAATGTAAGGTAAAAATATAATATTTTAATTATTTTATTTATTTTTGGTTTTAATCCAATTAAAATCTAAAAAAAAAAAAAAAGTATATTGGCCTGTGATCAAGGTACAGCATAATTACAAATACATTCTGCAGTGTCCATGGATAAAAAGGACTCATGGATAAAAAGTAATCAACTTTAATCTCTTAAGAACAATTAATTAAAAATAAACATTCAAAATTATTTATTTAAAAACATTTAAATGAAAGAATAACAAATATTCTTCTTACCTTCAATCCGTGTAAAAATAAGAAATGGCAGAACACTTTTATAGATAAATCCGATATGAATTGTAAATGAAAACACATTTTATTGAATTAAATACCATTACTATGATTAAGTGCTGTCATGTATATTTTAAATTAACACAGTAATAAATAATCGGACTTTTTTACATATCACTAAAAAATTTGGTGATTTTGGATAGATGATAATCATATAACAACTTCAATTATTAAGAAATCAATCCTCAGTATAGTGTGAAGCACAAAAATAATTGATCTTTAAAATTCTTGATATTTTGAAATGTTGTTTAACTATTTGAACACTGTGATGATATCACTATCGAAAATCTTATACCGAATCATTAAACACGCTTAAGATAAACCACAACGTTCAGTTGCAAGTTTCACTTTCTTGTCATAATATGAAGCTTGACTATCTTTAGTGTTTGGCAAATACACTATAAGGATTACCAGATTTAGTTTTATCTACAAACATGAAATGATTCCTGTTGTATATCACAGGATGTGATATACAACACATACTGTGATTATTCCAGGACATCATGTGGACATGACACCTTTATCTGTATATATATTTCTGGTTAAATGCTTATGAACCGAAATTCCATCAAAGGGGCTTTGGATGATCATTTGTTGATTTGCCACAATAGTAATAGATGTAAATCTCCATTCTCCAACTCTTATATTATGAACTAGCAGAATTTGCCCACTTCGCTGGTCACTATATTTAAATGAATTAAAAAAAGAATCAATATTTTTTATACCATTCTACAAATTAAAACTAAAAATACATTGAAATTGCTTAAAAACTTCGCTTTGGGCCCTCGCTGAACAGCAATGTCTTGGTACTGGATAATTTAATTTATAGAAATATCAATAATACAGGAAAAACTGCATTAGTAATTTTCTTTTTGATAATAAACAGAACGGAAAGCGCATAATATTTTACATGAACATATTTTGTATAATTAGAACAATTTAAAAATGCTTTTCCTTTTCTTCCCACTTGCATTACAAAAATATTTAAAATAAAATTGAGAAAAATTGTGCAAAAACATTAAAACAGCTTGGACCTCTTGGCAGAATTTGAAATTTGACACTGAAGTAACTTGGATGTTTCTCACCAAAATGTTTACTTATGCATTTGCACCATTTCAACTCATCTCTGAAAATGACATCAAAATTATAAATAATTATAAGTTCTTTTGATATTAAAATAATTATTAAGTTCTTTTGATATTCTAAATGTAAATGCTTAGTTGCTAGATTTCAGTCAATATTTAAATGCAACTTTTGTTCGAGAGACATATTTAACAATTAAATCTTTTCCTGTGCTTTTTAAAAACTGTTAAAAATAAAAAGTTCCATAACTCCTTGCTCTACAATCTAATAAAACAATTTCAAATATACATTGTAATGAACTCCTGAAAAAAAAAAAAAAAAAAAAACAGGAATGGCTTGTAGTTTGTTACTGTACTAGTGAACAATTAACGAAGTTTAGTTACATGGAGTTTTTCCTTAACTTTAAGAGGGATGGGAAAGAGTCATATAAAAAATGACTAACATGCGACCACACCTGGGTTAATATTTCTTCAGTTTACCAGAACATCTTTAGGGTGAGCTGATGTTTTCTTGGCCATTTTTTGTTTGTTCCTTCAATCGTGTTGTGTATCATTACAGGCTCCAGGTTTGTTAGTTATTTCAGTAGCTTCAGGGAGATATGTATATTTACAGGTAATGTAATTGTCCTGTATGTAGGTGTGTTTCATTGTAAATTTTTTCCAGGACGGCTCAATTTTCTATTTTGTTTGTGTTTATCTGTTAGTTTATTTTCCTTTTGGTAATTCTTATATAAAATACTTTTTTTTAATTTTACTTATTAGTGAATTCAATTCTACAAATGCCGGCAATTCTAAGGTCTGTTCCATTTCAATCAAATTTGATTCATTGATGAATATTAGATTTGTGTTTGTGTAGATTGAAATTTATTTTATATCTGTTTTATTAGCAGCTCTTCTGCAACATGGAATGGATAGTGTTTCTTCTTATTGATTGCTATGATTAAATATTTTTGTTTAACACAAATTTTTCTATCAAATTCGATCCTATTATTTTTCAATGAATTAAGTCCGATCAAGGTGAAATAGAACTAAGCGAAACCAATGTCATTAGTAGGGTTACCAGTAATTGACTTAATATATTTTTCCTGTATGTTGTTGTATGTTTTTCATATTTGTAGGTTTAAATTGTTCTCGAACAACCATTTCTTATATTTTCATTTTCATAGCAGACTTTAAGTAATTTTGTAAATGTTTTGTAATAGTTTTTTTATTTAAGAGTTTTTGCTTTTCTTAGGTATATTATACTGACTAAATGTTATGTATTATGGAGAGAGAAAAAATAATTTCCATTCAAGACAATAGTTTTAGCCTAAGTCAATCCATTTTTTATGTAATTTTCTCTTACATTAAATATTTTAAATATCACATGTGATTTTAAGAAAATTTCTTTAAAGAAAGCATATAGTTTAGTAGAAAGTGAAAAATGCAGGAGTGCTCAGAGTTTTTACTCTAACCCATCTGTATTTTCATATTTCCTATAAAGTTATTTTTTGCTTTCATTGGTTGTTCATTTGTTATCCAGATGATATGTGAATGAAATGTAAAAGGATTGAGGGCTTCTGGCCTAAATAGTTTGAGTATTATTTGATATTTTGGGTCTTTTCTAATTTGAGGCTCTAATTTTCAGGGTTTTTACATTTGAGTCACAATCACCCCTGCTATAAAATCAAAACAAACAAAAGTAAAACAAAAGTCTTTTTTATAAGATAAATCTGGCAACTTTATCAGTTAAAGAATTGAATTCAGTAATAATGAAAATTAAAAGGAAAATATTACACAGGAGTTAGTAATAGGACAATAAACCAATGGATAAAAGAACATAAAAAAGGTAGAAAATTAAAAAATAAATAAAGGTATCATTTTTGTTTTTGAAAAAAAAATGCAAAGAATGAAAATTTTTTACTATTTAAAAACACCCATAAACCGATCAATTACATTAAACATAAATATGGAAACATCTGTGAAGTAATTGAAATAATTAAACCTGAAGTTTGTAGCGATTAACAAAACACTCGTGTAAACAGTAGCTAGTGCTATTTTCTTAAAATTGATTTTTTTTGTATATATTTTTTTATTTTGAAGCTGTAAAATGCAACTTTTCACTTAGTGAAATTTTGCATTTTTTATCTACAATAACCAATTTAATAGTTGCAAAACAGAATTTAAAAATATGAGTTAGGTAATGAGTTATAATAGGTAAAATTTTTCATAGGTATTTTCTGGTGAAATTTTCATATTGACAAAATGCCACTTTCTCCAAGTTAATGCATTGATGTAGATTATAAAGATTTTTACAAGTTTTATGTATTGTTGTCCAGATATCAACTACAAATGTGTAGTTTAATCTTTTTACCATTTTTAGTAAAAGAAGTGGTTTTAACTGTGTATATTTCATACAAATTCAAAAAATAAAAAAATGTGAAAATTTAATTTTTTTAAATAGTTCTTTTTTTATATATTTGTTTCATTTTTTGTTTTTGTAAAGGTATTTATATGTGAAAGATGAAATTTTTTTATTTCTCATCGGTAATGTAATTGAAATTTCCTGACCTATTTTTAACCTCTCTTATTTGTCTAAGGAAATGCACATTTTTTTCTTTTTTAGGTATGATAACAGCTCCTGAGAATTATCAATTCTCTGAGATACCAGTTCATTCTTGTCCGCATTGTTCATATTCTTCACCATCCATTGGAAATTATAAAAGACATTTATTGATCCATACTGGTGAACGCCCTTATGAATGCAAAATATGTCATTTTCGTTTTAACCAAACAAATAGTTTGAAGCGACATGTTAGACGAAAACACACATTTTTATTCAATGCTGCTTGAACATTTTATGTGAAAGCATCATCATTATCATTGCAATATTTAATTTATTGTTTGTGTAAAAATGTAGGAATATTTAGTAGTTCAGAAATGACATAAACATATTATTATTTCTTTGTATATTTAACTTGAAGTCTAATTTTAAATTTTGTTAACACTGCACTAGTAAAATTATTTTATATTAAAAGGAGATTTGGTACTAGGTAAATACCCGCAGGAAAATTCTTCAACATGCAGAAATGCCAAAGGGGAAATGCAATTGCAGACAGCTGTTTCAGTAGCATTGAATATATCATCATCACTGCTTAAAGAAAAGAAAGGAAGGTACTACTATATATAAGAAGCTAATCCAGATTCTAGTGATTGATTATGAATCAATAAAATTGAATGTAATGTAAGGGGATTAGCCAATAGGAAATTGTGAAACAGTAGTTGTCTGCAAGTGTATTTTTCCCTTTATACAAGTTTAAGAATTTTCCTGTCATTTTAAAATTCTTTTATATTTTTTAGTTCATAAGAACATTTGCTTTTATCAACATTAGAAGTTATAGCATGAAAGTTATTTTAATAAGATTTTGAAATAACCTAAGTATCAGCAAAGTTGAAGAATTATGTTGAATCATGTTCCAGCCTAAATACTTTTTTATGCTGTACTTATAAAATATACTAATAATCTGAATCAAATCATGAACTGTATAGAGTCAGTAATCTGGAATTGCCAGGATCACATACACACACTAATTTTGTATTGTTGAGTATAATTTATTGAAAATACTACTTGGTAGAGCTCTGCTCAGTTCCCTTTAATATGTTTAGCCCTTTATGATCCACTGTCTAGTGATATATTCAATCATGAATTATTCTACTACTACTGGACAGTAGACTATAAAGAGTTGGATTTTTTTTTTTTTTTTTGATTGACCAGGCATTTTGAGACTAAATATCATAAATTGTAATATGCAGCTTTTTCAATATGCATTTTTAACACTCAAATTTACGATTTTGAAATTATGTTACATAATAAATTTATATAAAAAAAAAAAATAAAAAAAATGTAGAATTTCAATTTTGTGTGCAAATATTTTCCAGTGTTTGTTTTGCTTTTAGGTAATGAATATTCTGTTACTGGGAAATTCAGAAAGCTCTGCTGTCCTCATTGTGCTTATACTTCTCCATTCAAAAGTCATCTGAAACGGCATGTGCGGATACACAGTGGTGAACGCCCTTATGCTTGTGGCTTTTGTGATTATCAGTGTAATCAAAAAGACAATCTCAAATCGCATTTGAGACGCAAACATTTCATAAATCAATAATTTTTTTTTTTTTTTTTTTTTTTTTCAATCAAGAACTTATTGAAGTTAAGAATAAATGTGAAAAATGTTTTGTGACTGATTGTTATTATTAGTTATGAAAATTTATTTTCAAATTAATATTTTCGTTTGTTTTATAATTAATGTACAGGTATATTCAAAATAATGTACAGTATTTTAATGTAATAGAATAAAGTCAATGGTAAACCAGCACTCTTGCCAGAACAACAACAACAACAACAAAAAAAAAAAAAACAGGGATAAGATATTTTCCAGCTTTTTATATTTTTATTTATTAATTTTTTTTTAATTACAGTTTTTCAGTCTCCTCCCCCCTCTTCCCTTTGGGGTGCATGTCAGCTAATCAAATACAACTTGATTGAATACTAAAACATAATTTGTATTTTTTTTTTTTTTTTTAATAGATTGAACATTGAAAAGTATATTTATTACTCTAATGTAATAGATTTTATCATCAAAATGCTAGTATTTAATATATTGCCTTTGTACCTATACAATTTCAGCCTTTTTTTTTTTTTTTTTTTTTTCCATCCTCGAAGAAAAAAACAGTTCAAATATTTCTATTTTATGATTATTTTATGTGACTTCCTCAGGTCATGCATGAGAGCTTTCAGAAGGTAGTAATTTCATTTCCACTAACAACTTATTCACTTGTCTGTTTTTACTAAGTTCAGAGCATTACTATATGTGTTCATAGGTCTCCCAAGTTGTGTGGAAGTGGTGGCACACACACTTTGTCTTTTATTGAGCTCTATAGAAAAAAAATCAAATTGGACGAGTGCTGGAGAATTCCAGTAATCTAAGTAGAATATTTGGTGTAGCGAGAGAGATTTTGGCACAATGAAATGTGTCAAAAACTTCAATATATCTTTATTCCTTCACCATATTTCTTGTATTTCTAAATCCCAAACTAAACTAATATAATAATTAAACTATAATGATGTAATTTACCATGCCTTTCCTTTTATAAACAACACATTAACCAAGAAAAGAAAAAAAAAAAAAACAGTGTATGACTCAACCATATCTTAAAAACATATTAAAAACCTGTCATAAAAATTTTATTAAAGTCATTTTATAGAGGCGTTTATTAAGTTTTTCGACATTAAGTCCATCATCAGGTAAACATATTTTATAAAAAAAAGAAGTAGACACCAACTTTATATATCCGAGGATCTTGAACGGTTACAGCAAAGACATCTTGAACTGAACAGAAAAGGTCAACTTTTTACTTGAATTCTTAGGTTTTGGTTGAGTTCGATCAAGATAGCACCAGGACTACTTTCTGCAAATTCCAGTAGGAGTAACTTTGTCTTGGGTCAGGGACAGGAAGACATGTTAAACTGAACAGAAAAAGGTCTTAAGATAAAGTTTTTCATTCAAGTATTTGTGGAAAGTAGTTCTGGTACTACCATAATCAAACTTAACCAAGTTCTATGAATTCAAGTAACAAGTTGACCTTTTTCTGTTCAGTTTAAATTGTCTTCCTATCCCTGACCTAAGACAAAGCTTCTCTTACTGGAATTTTCAGAAAGTAGCCCTGTCCTGGTGCTACTTTGATTGAACTCAATCAAAACCTATGAATCCAAGTAACAAGTAGACCTTTTCTGTTCAGTTCAAGGTGTCTTTGCTGTAACTGTTCAAGATCCTCACATGTATAAAGTTGCTGTCTCTTCTACTTTTTACTTCCATTACCCTACTACCGTAGGTAATGGTCTGGTGTACAGATGAAATTTCCAAATTTTGGTGAAAATTGAAAAACCGGAAGTGGGACCGTAAGTCCATATCTCAAAAACGGCTCTAATGATTTTCTTCAAACTTGCTATATAAACACTCTATTAGATGTCCTTTCGAATGATATAGTTGGTTAGTTCAGAAAAATTGATAGGCGTCCTGTATAAATAGCTCAATTTCAGGCCTCGCAAAGGCGTTCCTTTAAAAACGGTTGTACGTTTTTTTTTCAAACTCGCCATTTTAACTCACTTTTAAATATGCTTTTGTATGTAATTATTGTTTTCCTGTCAATAATTGAGTTTAACCGGAAGTGGGACATCGGAAACCGGAAGTGGGACCGTAAGTCCGTATCTCAAAAACGGCTCTAACGATTTTCTTCAAATTTTCTATATAGACACTCTATTAGATGTCCTTTCGAATGATATAGTTGGTTAGTTCAGAAAAATTGATAGGCGTCCTGTATAAATAGCTCAATTTCAGGTCTTGAAAGCGCGTTCCTTTGAAAACGGCTGTACGGATTTTTTTTCAAACTCGCCCTATTAACTCACTTTTAAATATCCTTTTGTATGTAATTATTGTTTTCCGGTCAATAATTGATTTTTTGTAAAAGTTGGTATCCCAAAAACGGCTCTAACGATTTTCTCTTTAGGTCACTTTTATGCTTTCTGATCACATTATCTTTCAAAAATGCATATAATACGTGTAATAGTGGGTAATGGAAGTCGTGTGGTTGTTTCACACCAGATTTTTTTGTAAATAATGTTTGCCTGATTATGCCATGACGTAATGGCAAAAAGCTTAGTAAATGTATGTATAAAATGGTTTTAATAAAATTTTTATGACGTGTTTTTAAAGGTGTTTTAATATGTTTTTAATTACAATAATAACACGTGGACTTTATACGAAATCTAAACTTTTAGAAGATTTGAATTTTAATCAACCATATCTCTTAAAAATAAGAGTTAATATTTTATATTTATTGATATTTTAATCAACACAAGCAGTGTAAAACTTAAAAAAAAAAAAAAAAAAAAAAAAAAAAAAAATTATATATTAGCAAGAAATGTAATGAGAATGTATTTTAAGATTTTTAACTTTTTTTTTTTTTTTTTTTTTGACATAAGGTTTTTGACACAGCAATTAAAAATTTAAATTATGGTTTAAATTGTCAGGTGTCAAAAACCTGTCAGTCTTGGTTTCTGTTTCATCATAAGTTTCTTTGTAACTTTATATTGCTAGCTGGTAAGAAAAAGTTCCTAGTTGGTAACAATTTCAATGAATCCCCCACCCGTGGATGGAGATATCTGTTTACCTAGGATTTAACCTGGCAAAAAAATTTCTTTAACATTTTAGCTAAAATGTAGAAGCAGTATTTTAGCTTTTTTGAAAGTTAATCTAATTCTTTGAATACTATTGATTTCTTTTACTTAACTTGATTATCCCCAATTTTGTTTTATATTCCTTTTGTTCACTAAACTAATCAAGGATCCGTACTTGTGATTTAAGAAACGTGAATCAGGGAAACTTTGTTTTGATTTCATCAGTAGAAAAAGACACAGCTGTATCATTCATGCAAAATGAAAAACAAAGGGATTTAAAACAAGAGTAATGGGTTGGGGTAGATTATTGTGCAATACTAGTGATGAGAATGCTTCTATGAAGCAAATTCTTAATTCTGACATACTTTTAAATATTTTTGCATTTAAATTCAACCATTAAAAATCAAAAATAAATCCAAATTACTAAATTAATAATGATTTCCAAAAAATTATAATCATTTCGTAATTCTTGCCTGCAGACATTTGAATATGTTATTATATAGATATATATTTTTTAAATTATTCAGTTTTAACTTTTTTGCGAAATTCTTACCAACATATTTCAGCAAAATACTTAAAAAAAAAAAAAAATAAACTAATGGCAGTATAAACCTCAAGAACCAAAAAAAAAAAAAAAACATACTTTGCTGTTTATTCTGACTTGGCCAATCCAACAGTTAAGAATCACATAGTGTAAAAATTCACGCACTTCCGGTGTGGTGGTGTAGAAAAAAGAAAATATTTGAATTGTCCATTTTGTTTACCCGACAAGTGAATTTTAAATCAACCCAAAACCTGAACCAACCCCCCCTCCCCCCCCCAAAAAAAAAAAAAAAAAAAATTTGACCTAGAAACCGACCCGAACTCGCTATATAGAATTTTAACGACCAGAACCCGATTTCTTTATACCAGAATATAAATGAAAATGAATAATTCATCTGAAAATCATGCAAAACATTTTTCAGTTATAAAATAAATTAGAAAATCATTTTAAAAAGAATTAAAAATGTTATTACTAATACACTAGGTTTAAAAATATAAAAAATAGATTGATAATAATTTTTAACTATTTACAGTCACCAGCAAAATTATTGAAGCACACATCCACATTTTTCATGTTTTTGTATTTTTAGTTTGATCGCTAAATTCTATCATCAATTAACTTTATTTATAAATAACATAAAGAGTAAGATTATCATTCAACAAATATTTGCTTAACAAAATAGTATTAGGTGCACATTTCTTAAATACGAATTATTTCTAGCACTGTAGTTTATTCTTTAACACTTTTCTCACACAAACAAAAATATAAAAATAATACAGTTCTGCAGACGCCTATTAAATGTCCGTTCTCATCTAAATCTACATACATTTCAATTAATTCTTAAAAATATCTGCAGGAGAAAAAATATTCATTATCAGTTTAAGTTCACAGTCTATTTCAAAAGGATGTGAGTAATCAAAATAAATGAATCGCACATCTGATTATTCTGGGAGAGGGAGCCTGCTTTTCACAGCTTCTATTCTAAATAATAATAGTATTTGATATTTTTTGTTAATTGTTTCAGTGTGATATGGATGTTTATTTTACTATAATAATTTGGGTAAGCATACATTCAGTATGGGTATATATAGCAAACAAATTTCTGCTTATTAAGGTAAAAAAAATTTTATAAAGATGTTCTCAAGTCGACCCGACTCGTTAAAAACTTAACCCGAGCCATCTCAACTCGCAGTAAAAAAAAATTCAGTCAACCTGACCCACAAGAGAAAAAATTAAGTTAACCTGACCCAAAACCGACTTGTAGGTTGGGTCGGGTTCAGGTAAAATTGTGTTACCCGACCTGATGCAGGACTCTAATCTCTATTTAAAAATGGATTTATTGCAGTCTTTTTCAAATACTGTACATCATTTTGAATAACCCTGTATTATTTATTTGAGATGTTTCTAAAATAGTATATTTTAAGATAGTTTTTTTTATCCATTCTTGCAAAAATTTTGTAATTTAAGAAAATTGTCTGTTATTGCTGGAAGAAAAATAAATAAATAATAAAAATTGTGTCCTGAGTAATTGAATAAAAATTTTAATACCGAGTTTATTATGCCTGCTAAATGTGCTCAATTTTCCAAGAAATATAGGTGTCTGTTAGTGCTGACTTAGACTAATTTAACAGAGTGCTTTTCGCAGTGGTTCTTTTTAATACTTTATAGCACCCGGTGGCTCTTTTTTAAGCCATTTTAGCACCCAGTTGCCTTTTTAAAAACATTTTGGTAACAAGTGCTCTTTTCTAACATTTTAAATGTCCAGAGGCTTTAAGTTACTCTTCTTCTTGACATGTAGCTTTCTAGGAATAGTTTTACAGCATTCCTGCAAGAACAAATACAAATAGCCTACATATATACATTAAAATTGCAATTTACTTTTGTCATGTACAAAAATCACAACATAAATGAAAGTAAATTATGCCTTTTTAAAAAATAGGTTGCCCATTTTATTGAGTGCCCCCCCCCCCCCCCTCCCTTCGATGGCCCTTTTATTCTAGAGTCAGTACTATCTATACAAGTTTCTTGGTTAAAGATAAATAAAATAATCTGTGTTAGAACTTTTCTTTCTTCTTTATTTATTTACTTTTAATAACACGGTTAATCTTGAATTAGGAAAACGAAGAAACATTGTTATACATTTATTTTATATTGGAGATACCTCCACTTATGGCTATTTCTTTAATATAAAAAATTTGAAATTTAACCATATTTTCAAAATAATTGCAGTCTACATTAAGAAGAGCGCAGCATTTGTACAAATATTTTCTCATGCTATATTTGTGAGTTTTTTTTAGCCAAAATAAATCAAATAATTTTTTTTTCTTTGGTATCAAATTTAATTAAAACAAAGCAGAATATCTGGCATCATTAGTTAACAAAACAAAAAGAAAGGAAAGTCCTCTTGTTCAAATAAATTTTTGTTAGAGTATTCCATTTTACTTTCTTTTGTTTCCCACATTACCTTTTGTTTGAAAAAAAAAAAAAATCTAAACTTTTTTAAATGTAAATTTTTTTGAAAAAGTGAATATCTATAGGAAATAACACTGCCTTCCAACTACAGGCTATAACTCATATTTTTGCTTAATATAAACAACAGATATATATGCAAGTTTTTTTTTATTCTCTCCCCCCCCCCCCCCCACCTCCTTCAAATAACTATGGTCCATTCCATTGTTATAGGAAAGATAAATAAAATCATCACTTTATATATGCAAAATTATCCACATCCCTGCAGATCGCACTGTCACCTATATATATTGTCCTGGATTGTACTGTCTCCTCCCCCCCCCCCCCCCTTTTCAGCCAGGCAATAAGTGAATTAAAGTGTTTAGAAAATGAAAGTTGGGCATTTACTTTTGTGATTTTTTTTTTTTTTTTTTTTTTCACCTTACATAATTTTGAGCATGCACATATATATTTTCTTTTTTTTTTTTTTTATCTGAATCATGATATATTAGAAATATATTTTATTATATAAATATCATTAAAAAAAAAAAAACACCTCCTTAAATATATAATTGGAATACCAAGTTTATGAAAATCATCAACATTATAGAAAGTATTACATTCTTGGATGAATGTTATATAACTAACTATTTTTAAAAATCCAGGGTCTAGCTAAATGGGGACTATGGGGGGGGCTTGACCCCTTCCCTTCTTTCAAATATTTTTAAGTTAAATAAATTTTCATTTTTGACCATTGAAACAAACCAAGAAATCAGTTTCGGCCCCTTGTAGCCCTGTGCAGACAATGTCTCTGTCTATGCCCCTTGATTATATTACAATCAATTGCACACATCTGTGAAATCATACTTTAATTATTATTATTATTATTTGCACTGCTTTGGGTATTTCTAATGTTTTTATCATGTTGAATTCAGAAATGCTTGTCTTTTTTTTCTTAATGTTTTTTTTTTTTTTTTTTTTTTTTTTTTTTTTTTCACAAAGTAAAGGTGAAAATCAAAAGAATTGACACAGAGGCTATAATAACAAAATCAAAACTCTTTGTGTATAAAATACATTAAAATGTGTAGAAATTTTATTTATTAATTCGTTAACCAGGATAATTCATTTAGATAAAGTGAAGTGTATGATTGATTTTCATACCGACTATGTGAAAAAGGCCAGAGCCAGCCTGGGTTTGATTTCCAGCTCTGGTATTTTTCACATAATTGGTATAAAAATCAATCATACACTCCAATCGAAATTCAAAAAAAAAAAAAAAGCATTAAATAAGTTATTGTTTTAAATGTCTCTATTCCTGTACATCAAAGCTTTTGTGTGGATTGAAGACACTCTCTGTGCATCATCGACAGAGGTACCAAGTATTACGATTTATCCGTAATTATTACAGATTTATAGCAATAATTATGGAATTACAGGCAACATATAAAAATTACAGATTATATGCTTTTAAAAAGGTCATAGATATCGTTCGTTATTAAAAAAAAAAAAACAACGATCAACGATCAAACCTATGACGGTGTAAAAATGATAAATTTTATTTAATATTATACTCCTATTTTATTTAATCTCCTAACCAAAAAATATTATTTTAAAAATAAGCTTCTAAATATTCCAGAAAATATCAGTAATTATTAAAATTATTTAGATATTAATTCTAATATTTATAATAAATCAATTTAAAATTTACATTTTCCCAGTTTCCCATTTTTTAAATTAAATAATAATCAAACTTCTAACTCCATGTTATTCATCTGCCTCAATAGTCTAACTTAACTCCATGTCACTCCTCTAATATCAATAATTATTATCTCTTTTTTTTTTTTTTCAATATTACATTTTTTCCCATTGGCAACGCACAATCGGAATTTTCTTCTCTCTCCACCAATCTCTTTGCAGCAGAACACAATGCAGTGTTAACGGCGAATGATAGGCGCCGGGAGCGTCTGGCTTCGGCCAGAGCGCAAAGTTCGGTGTAACGAGAAGGAAGCTCTGTTCAAGACAGTAGAAACTCTATGATGAGTTCAATGTATGCTTTTTTAGTTTTTATATTCTTGGATTCTTCAGGATTTAATGCTTTAAAGAGATTAATTAGTTATCTTACAAGCTTGTTTTTGGAAAATTAAAAAGAGATTATCAGACTTTTCATGAAGACCTGTGAGTTGCAAATGGCAAGAGCACGAATTGATACATGTGAAGGACTAATCTACATCCTTTTGCATCTGCCTTTAAAATAATCTTTTTCATCTAAAGATCACGGAAACATCATCGTTGTGCGGAAAGTTGAAAATATAATAATTTATTTTAAATCAGTACAATCATTTTTCTGCAGCTTAACTTAGAGTGATCACGTGCCAAAATCTACTCATTAAGAAAGAGAAAGTGCTAACGCTAACATTCCTTGATTTCTTGTCTTCATTTTTATGACAAACGGGAGTTACTGTGAAATTTTTAATCACTTTTAAATCTGCATTTGTAATTAGAAGTTATAGATTTTTTCAAATGACTTTTTTCAACATGTTTCACCAACCAACATAATTTTCATTTTTATTTTCCATCTGTATTTAAGAAAGTGATGCATCACAAATTATAATTATTTTTTTATTTATTTGTAATCATGGATATTTATCAAAAAGCTTCAATACCTTTAATAAAAGAATGTGGACCATTTCATGTTTTCTCTTTTGTGATAAGCTCTTTTTCATTTTATTTATTTAACTATTGATTATTATATGTTTTTCTTATTTCAGCCTTTAATTTTAAAATTAGATCGCTGATATTTTGTCGTATAGGTTGTTGTGATCATTAAATAACAACGATAATTTGAGATTTTATTGTACGATCACATCTTACTTAAAAAATAGGGTAAATTTAAGAGCTCTATAATTCATGTTATTTTTGAAAAATATTCATTATGCTGGTTAACTATCCTTAATTCCTTTATTTTCAAAAGATTTAATTGGAATATCACCCACCAATATAGATATATTTTTATTAGACGGAAGCCTTCCAATGCCGAATCTTTCTCCATGCACAGCATGAATAACAATATTCATTTTAAACTTTCTTTATAAGATTCTTGGAACTATAAAGAAATAGAATTGTTTGATATTTTTTGCTCATGTAATTATTTTTTGACACCCTTTCCCCTCTTTTCTTATCTCTAACTAGCTATCGTCAACTAAAATCTCTGCAGAAGCTATTTGTTTCCCAAACTTTCTTCATCATCAACATAAATGTCAATGTTTATTTTAAACTTGCTTTATTAGATTTTAGAACCTATATGATCTAACAATAATCTGCTAACGTGTTAACCTTCCATCAGCCTTGATACATCCTTTTCATTTCTTTGATATCTTGATGAAATCACTGTCCTTGTTCCTCAATTACTTTGCCTAAATTTTCCAGAAAATAACTGAGATAGGAGTTGGAAAAATGAAAATTTAAACTCATTTCTGTCAAAATAAAATTCCATTCAATTTTAAAATTGTATGTATGGAACTCATCACCTTGAATAAAAAAAATTTCACTGTAGACCTGTGTTATGCGCTATTGTAAACAATAATATATATATATATATTCTTTTCTTTCTAGACTGAATTATTTTATACTTCATTTAAAACAAATATGCATTTTCTAAACAGTTTTCAATGTTTTAACTTAAATTCCTTTCAGGTTATTATGTTAAAGGTAAAACTGAATATGGATGTAACATTTATTGCTGTCTGGAAGAGGATTATTCAAGCATTAGTATTTCTCATATTAAAAGACATTGTCTGAGGCATACTGGAATGCGCCCTTTCTCTTGCAGCAGTTGTGATTACACCTGCAATCGTAAAGATAATCTAAAAAAACATGTATTGTCGAAGCATGTAATCTAATTTCCAACTTTCTGTTATTTTCGAGCAATTTCATTCATTTAGTGTTTGGTTATTTATTTATCACTAAAGAAAATTATTATACATGTATATATTTTTCCCTCAAGAAACAGTGTTAATTTGTAATCATTGAATAAAAACTATATAACTGAATGAAATTAATATTTTTTATTTGCAGCAAGTTAATATTTCATGTAATATTATACTCTTAATCACAATAAATATTTTTTATTTATATTGATTGATTGCCACCTTATCAATATAATATTATATAAATATTAGGGGGGGAGGATTTAATATATTCAAAATACTAATGGTATGTGATGTGTGTTACATCTTTTGACAAATGTTATGTCTATTTTTAATTATAGTTGATATAATTTATCATGTATTTTTTGACTGAATAATTTTACACTTTATGCACGCATGCATTTTCTAAATGGTTTCCAATGTTTCAACTTAAATTCTTTTCAGGTTATTTTACTAAGGATAAAACTAACTATGGATATACCAACTATTGCTGTCGTCTATGTGATTATTCGAGCATTCATATTTCTAATCTTAAAAGACACTGTCTGAAGCATACCGGGATACGTCCTTTCTCTTGCCACAGTTGTGATTATGCATGCAATCGTAAAGATAATCTCAAAGCACATATCTTGTTAAAACATGTATTATAATAATAAATTTTCTCCATTGTTTTTAAACAATTTCATTGACGTATTTTTTTTTTGTTGATTATTACATCATGATCGTATAAATCATGATTTATAATTTCCTCCAGAAGTGTGATTGTTTTAGTAGCACTAACTTTCAAGGTAATAGGAATTAGTCTTTTAACGTTCATTAGTTTTGCACTGAAAACAAACATTTAAAATTTTTTTATGTAACACAATTTTCAACATTGCTTCCTTTTTTTAATTGATTTTTAAACTTTTGTTTCTTCTCTGATTGTGAGATAGTAGCACTATTTCGAAATTTAACAGTTGATGTTTCAGGGGAAATTTGCTTACCTGCAAAATATTTTTCTTCGAAGAATTTTTATGTTGCTTTTACATGGATTATAAACTTTTGAATGCAGAGACTGGATGGCATTTTCTTCCTTCATAGCAGTTTAAAGCAATGTGACTCATAAAAATGACTAAATATAAATACTTGATGTTTGAAACATTATATGAGAAAAATATTTGCCTTTCAATATATGTTTGCTTCCTAATTTTTCTTTTTTTTTTTTTTTATATTGTGAATATTTAAAACAGTGGATTTTTTAAAAGTAGTGAGATTTTGTTACATTATACATTGAAGTTTTGCTAATAATTAATATAATTAGAACTATTCACTAGTTTTAAGACAATTATATACTTGTAATATCTATGTAATACAGTAGAAGATCTTTATAATGCAAACTTAAAAATATGGGGTTGTGCATTATATAGAATTTTGCATTTTATAGATCATATTAACATCAATTTAATTAATATCAATTTAATCTTTTATTTTTATTTTTGTAGTGCAACATATTCATGCTTTTTTTCTTGTGTTCTACTATTTTATAATTGTGGCAAATTAATATTTCATGTTTTATTTTAAATAATAATAATAATAATAATAACAACAATGTTTCCTTTAACCCTCAAAGTGTTTGAACCGGATTTTTGTTACTCAAATAGACACCTTTCAAACAATATGAGGGTGGTTTTTGTAAAACAAGAAAACTCTCTCCAAATCATTTGAGACTTAAAATTGTCACTTAAAATGATGAAGCTAGAGTAGTCAGCAAGATTATTTTTGTAGACAATAAAATTACTTTTTAAGTAGAAATATCATTTTAGGCAACATGTTGAGAGGTTATTACATACAAACTTTGAATAAACACCATAAAATGCAATAAATTCGCAACAATTGTTTCGGGTCGAAAAAACACACGACCCTTCATCAGGCGAACAAAGTAAGCACGAGTGCTTACTTTGTTCGCCTGATGAAGGGTCGTGTGTTTTTTCGACCCGAAACAATTGTTGCGAGTTTATTGCATTTTATGGTGTTTATTCAGAGTTTGTATGTAATAATTTTTACAACGCCAGTTTTGTGATGCTTCTTTATTAAACATGTTGAGAGGGTTGATTTTAAAGCTTTTTATTTCCATGGTTTCTTTTACTATAAAAGATTGTTTTAATATTATATTTATTACATGCACTTGCATACAGGCAATATTGATTGGCCATCACCTTATTTATGTGTCAGTGAATCCCTTTTTGCTTTTAGTGAAATTTTACCATGAACTAAACAAAAACATATGGGTTAAATAATATTGACATCAAATATCTCTGTGTACTAGAAATTCTTAAATATAAAAATTATGGCATGTAACCACATTTCAAAATAAACAAATTTCAGTCTACACTAAGAAGAGTGTAATATATTTTACAATTCTTCATTCAGTGTGCTGTATTTATAAGGGGAGGTCCCCCCCCCACCCCCCACCCCCCCACCCCCCTTTGAAATGAGAGATAAGTAAATATACTTTGGAAAACACAAATTGGAATGCAAAACACTTTTGTAATTTAATTTTTAATAAAATTAAGTTTTAATACTAAATAAATAAAGAAAACCTACCAACTTTATTTCAAAAGACTTTCACTGCTGTTGTCCAGGGGTTTTTTCACTTGTAGTGCATCTTGGAGGATTTTTGTTCACTTTCTCTTTCCAATTCCAGATTTAAAAGATCGTGCCATCTGGTGTCGATATAGATAGGATCTGATTGGTTACAGATGTTATTGCCTACAAGTACCTCTATCATTTCGTGTCACAATGCATAAAATTTGAGAGTTTTTAGGGTTAAAAATCTATTTCTATTGATTCATTGTGAGTAAAAACGCGTGATATAATAAAAATCTAATCAGAAAAGTTATATAAAAACCAATTTAAAAAACTTAATCATATCTCAAATGCACAAAAAGAAAAGTCTCATTTCACCCCTCTATCCCGTATGTATATCTGCCGAATTTTCCTGATTTTTGGGAAGACCACGGGTGTTTGTGTTCAGGGGTTACCCCTGATTTCAGGGTTTTTAATCTATCTTTATTTTCATATTTCTTAAAAAGTTATCTTTTGTTGTTATCAGTTGTTGATTTGTCATCCAGGTGACATGTGGACAAATTCTAAAGAGATTGAGTTCTTGTGGTCTAAATAATTTGATTATCATTTGTTATTCCAGGGTTTTTTTTATTCAAGGCTTTAATTTTCAGGGTTATTTATTACCTTTGAGTTGCAATCACCACTGGAAGATTTTATACCAGAGTTTTATGATAGTGAACTTTGAGATCTTAAATCTCAGAAAACTAATACAAGAAGTTTCTCTAAAAATATAGTGGTGAATATCCTTATTTTAAAATTCTAAAAGTTGGCAACTATGCTTATGACAATAGTGCTGCTGTTAAAATAAAAAATAATGCTCCAAAATTCAATACCAACATTCCAATTAAACCTAACAAAAATAGTTTCCAAAGAATACATAACAAAAAAGACCACATTAACCCTATAGAGACAGTTGGAATTTATAAAATCAATTATAAAAAACAGAATAACTAGTTTGGTGCTTGTATTGGAATAACAAGAATAAAGATCAGGAAACAAATTTAAAAACATCAAAATAATATAAAGGTTTGCAAAATAACAACAGCATTGACTAAAATTAATCACTATGAATCAATAGAAATAGATTTTAATAACCCTAAAAAATTCTCATATTTTATTATTAACCAATATGCATTGCAACACAAAATGATAGAGGTACTTGTAGTCAATAATATCTAACCTAATACCGCTTGTACGTTCGGGAAATACAAAGATCATAAAAACTCTCTTAAATTCCTGCCCATCGTAAATGAAAGAGAAAACAGCCCTACCTAACTACTAGAAATATCCATGAAAAATATTTATTGTCAACTCCTTCTCCCATATAACAATAGTTTAAAATCAACAGAAGACTTTAATATAAAATTAGAGAACTTAAAATAACCCAAAACGATCGTTTTCTGAGCTTTGATGTTGTAAACCTCTTTCCATAAGTTGACACTAACGAAATCAAAAATATAGTTAACGAAAAAATAATATACGTTGATAGTGAAATCGTCATAACATTCATCTAAGCTAATAACTTGATTCTAAACGAAAATTACTTTAAGTTTAATGATCATTACTACAAACAACTGCAAGGGGCCCCAATGGGATCACCCATATTCGGTATTTTAGCAGAATTTAAACTCGGATTAATAGAAAATATAATATTTAACAAATTTAACAATAAATTAAAGTTTTGTATCAGATACGTCAATGACGTTTTTGCTGTAGTTGACAAAAAATGTAAACCTGAAGATCTACTCAACGAAAATAACCAAACTGATCAATTACTTGGATGTAACCATGTTTAAGAAAAATGACTCAATTGAAACCACTGTATATAGAAAACCAAATAAGAGTAAAAAACATAGTAAACAATAGAAGTAAAACCCCATACAAATATAAAATAAGTGCCCTACAATCATACATTAATGGAGCAATAATGATCTGTTCCAACAAAACATTACTGAAAAATGAACTTAATGAAATTAGTAAAATAGCTGAAAAGGCTGGTTATAATAGAAAACTTATGAATGAAATCTATAAAAAATATACTACAGTGATCCCTTACAATAAAGGGCACCTCAGTTAAAGTAAAAAATGAAGCAGCTATCTAATCTCAATTTAAATATACTTATTAAACTGAATAAAAATATTTTTCAGAGAATCTATTATGGTAAAGACCCAATTGACCTAAAGGTGGAAATTAAGAAATTTGGTTGGTGGCCACTGGCCACTAGCCTTCATTTTTTTAGTGGCCACTTTTAAAAAGTTAGTGGCCACTGGCCACTCGCTGATAAAAGTAAAAGTAAAATAAAATTTTCTTTTCTTTAATTTTTTCAATGTTCAGTCTCGACAAATCATTAAGAAAATAATTAAGGTAGTCAACTTTTTTGAAACTCATCCACAATAATACATTTCTGATAAATTTTAATAAATGAAATAGGAATAGATTTACATAATTTATACTATGAATGTAAGAAAATACTATTCAATACAAAATTCATATGTTTAAAATGCTCTTTTGGTTATATTATTTTATAACAGAAAAATTCTGATTATATTGCCCCTTCACTATCCTGAATGGTGTCGATTTTCTACTTTTTCAAAAAAAAAAAAAAAAAATCTTTGATTTATGAAAATATATTAGTATATGTAAATAAAAAAAATATTTTTTTAATAATACTTTTTTTATTTTGCAAGTTTCTTTTTCCTTTTTTTTTTCATGTTACAAATGAATTATAAATTAATTTTTCCTTAATAATAATGAATTTTGCAATTATAATCCCCCTCTCTAACTATACTGTCATGTTAAAAATTTACAT
This sequence comes from Salticus scenicus, assembly GCA_963930645.1. Classification (NCBI taxonomy): domain Eukaryota; kingdom Metazoa; phylum Arthropoda; class Arachnida; order Araneae; family Salticidae; genus Salticus; species Salticus scenicus. Next base: position 220,609,418 of record OZ005661.1, read on the forward strand.
AAAATGCGATCACAGTGCTACCTGCTGGGCTATTGATCCCCAAATCTAATCAGCACAATGCCCCGCCAGGGTCCAACTATATACCAAGTTTGGTTGAATTTCATTCATTGGTTCGTGAGATACGGTGAAAACATTAAACCACAGACACACACACACAGACATTTTTTAAAAACTATCAATTCGTGTTCAGGACACCCCAAAACGTGTAGATCCGTCAAAAAACGGAGGTCGAAAATTTTCGCGAATCCAATACTTTCTCTATATTACATATAGAAGAAAGTAAAAAATATAGTTCATATGCAATAACAAATATTAAATAATATGTAGTAAATAAATAAAATATTCAATAAATTATGCATTCTTCTGATTAAGAACTAAACATATACATACATATATACTTTTTTTTTTTTTTTTAATAATAACAGAAAACGCACTTACCTTTTTCCGAAAAAAGATGTTATTTTTACAGAATTATCTGTAGCTCCACGTTTACTACCACTACGGTTGCTTTGTGATTCAGGATTTTCTTTAAATCTCTTCATATTAAAGCAATAAATCCAAAATTTATATTACTATATAAAGCTTGTTTTAAAGATTGAAATTTCGAGAAACCACGCGTATGACTGAATGCGATACGGCCGTTTGGGAATGGATAGAAATGCCAAGTTTGAAAAGAAAGTGGTATAAAATAACAAAGAAAATGCGTTGAATGACGTTTTTAATTTTTCTGCGAACGTAATACAATCGGAGTTTCAGCCGATTGATTATCTCACGAGCTTCCTTTTCGTCTCTGTCTCCCGAAAGTCGACCGAAACTCTCATTTTGACATTTTTTAAAAATTAAAATCTAATACTTTTATAGAAAAATGGAAAAAAAGCCATACGTTTTTTTAGTATATGAATAAGACTACCTGCCAATTTCCAGTGTTTACTGTTAAAATTGACTTCCGAAAATGTCTGTAAGTGGCGATGTTAGATTTGAGAAAGCCTGAATTCGAGGCGCACGGCGCGTTTATTGCGAAAACGCCGCCGCGCGATCCAAGTTTGCATTGGAATGGGGTATTCTATAAAGAATGGGTAGAAGAATTTTAAGTGTTTACTATTAAAATTGACTTCCGAAATATGTTTGCAAGTGGCGAGGTTAGATTTTAGAACAGCCTGAATTCTTTGCGCGGCGCGTTTACCGCGAAAAAGCCGCCGCGATCCAAGTTTGCCGTGGAATGGGGTATATTTTATAAAGAATGGGTAGAAGAGAAGTGGCCACTGCAGTGGCGACCAAAGGCAATTTCTTTAGTCGCCACTTTTAAAAATCTAGTCGCCATGTGGCGAGTGGCGACTGCTAATTTCCAGCTTTAAATTGACCCCCTACAAACTGCAGGCATTTATGAGATAAAATTTAAGCAAGAAAATAACGACTCAAGATACTATATCGGCATGACCAAAAGGAAAATCAGTAATAGAATCAATGAGCATAAAAATAATATTAAATATAAAATAACCACCACATTAACTAAAACAAATCATGAACAAAATATAAAAATCGATTTTCAGAACGTTAAAAAACTAGAGAACTATAGTAGTCATAAATATGCAATAATGTGTGAAACAATCAAAATAATGGCCAACTGGCATATTTGTAATGATAGAAAAGTCAATGAGTATCTAGATAACAGATGGCACGCCATGCTCAAGAAAAATGAAGGAAGAAAGAAACGGATCACGACAGATGTTCGCTGAAGATGACTGGATACTTGGTCGAATGGACCACGGAGTAAACAAAGTAGGCGTTTAATTAAAATCTTAAGTAAAGTTTTTGCTCCAATTTAATATACAGTGAAACTTGAGTAATTCGAACTTGTTTAATTCGCAATTTTGGATAATTCGAGTATTTTACACGGTCCCTTGAATTTTGTATTAAAATAATCTTAAAAAATCGTGGATAATTCAAATTCTATTTTGGATAATTCCAAATTTTCATACGATTACCTTTAAAATATTACAGTAAAATTTGTTCTCGAGATTTTACTCATCTGAAGTGCATTATCTATTTTTATAGTCTTTCAAAAGAAGGATAAGGAAATACAATAGAAGCCCCTAGCTAGTGCACCAGAAGATATGGTGCATATGTATGAACTTCGAGGTTTTTGTGAATTGAAAGTCGTGTGTAATGTAGAAGATTCTATTTTTGTATCAGGTCATATGCTATGACACAAAGATTCTACTTAAAAAAGAAATAAAAATATTTGACTATTTTTTAAAAAGTGTTGAATAATTAAGCTCGTAAAAAATATTGATTTAATGGGGGGGGGGGGGGTGAAAGGGGTAATGTAGTGGTATTTTTAGATATAAAGTTTATGTGTTAAATCTCTGATCGTAGAGATTTAATTTTTTAATTTATCACTTTTTTTCACAAAATAGTAGGGGAGACCCATGTACTTAGGGCCACCCCACTTTATTTGAATAATATTTAATTTTAAGTTTTAATACTCAATTGGGCGAGTAACAACACCAATTGCTACTTTTACAACTACTTTGGAACATTTGAGGAGAAAGTTTTGACAAGTTACATGTGGAAAACGATTTTACATGATTTGAAGGAAAATTTTGCAGCTCATCTCTTTTGCTATTTCACAAAGGCAAGGAGAATATTTTTCTTTCATTTTTAGTGTATAATGTTGCTTGTTATATTGAGTAATAAATGAGATATTTAATTAGTCCTTTCTGCATGTGGATTTTTTAGTGGAAGGCATTTTGAATGAAGTTACCAGAACTTGTACCTAGGGCCACATAGCTGCCTTGTACCTAGGGCCAGCGTGTTTGGACCTTTTAACACTTTCGTAACCGCATGTTTTTGTCTTTCTAACAGTAAGGTCCACCTGTGGGTGTTTTATATCATAAGTTACAATTTTTCAAATCAAAATTTTCCATATTCACATTTATATTACAAATGGATATGCATTATAATGATACTCTCTCTAATCAAAGTATTTGCATCCGTAGTATACTGATTGTACAAATATGAATATTGTGAATATTTTTTAGAAACAGATAATATACAAATTGCAAAAGAAATGCCGACTGGTGGAGTTTCATATTTTCAAAGACGTGAATCTACGTCAGCGGTCGCAAAAGTGTCAAGAAACACAGTATAGCCTATAGTAATTGGATGCTGGAAAACTCTGGTAAACCAATCACTATATATGACGTCGCTGAAAATGTTGGCAAAGCCTATCCAACTGTAAACATTCTATCAGGATTTCGTATATCTGGCATATTGCCAATGAATCAAAACACATTCACTGAGGATGAATATTTAAGTTCAAATGTGACTGAAAGACAAAATCCCTCCATTAAAAAAAAAAAAAAAAGATTTTCCAGGAAGAAAGTGAACTAACAATGATAGAACTGGATGTCTCTGTTTAGTGTCCTGTTGAAATTTCGAAGCCTTCAACATCTAACATCTTTTCGTGTGTCATGCTTTAACAGGTACGAACCTAAGCAAAACCTTTACCTAAAGGAAAACGTTCCATATCAAAGAAAAGATGTGACTGGAAACCAGAGAGGTCTAGAAATCCAAGAGACACTCCAGAAGAAAAAAAAAAAAAAGAAGAAATTGAAGAAAAAAAAAACGTTCTGTTAGAATATCCCAAAGAGAAAAAAAGAATGAAAAAATCCATGTTTCAAATTAAGGCAACAACATGATAATTATTATATGATAAATATATTACTTGATATATATATATGTATATTTTAATATAAAATATGTTTATATGCTTATTTTCTATTCATTAGAAAGTGAAATATAAATTTGAGAGAATGGCCCTAGGTACAGTGAGGTCTGGCCCCATGTACAATGAGGGTGTTTACCTAGGGCCACGAGTGAAGTTTTTTTAAAAACCTTCTATTTGGCGAAATTTATTATTTTAGGTATTTATATTAATTGCAATTGGAAGTAATTAGTCCTAAAGATATGCACATATCAGTTTGATAATTTTAAACAGGTCAAGGGCTCTGTTTTTGGGCATTGAAAAAAAGTGGCCCTAGGTACACGGGTCTCCCTTATATGTAATTCGAATTTTTGGGTATTTCGAATTTTTTTCTGGTCCCTTCAACTTCGAATTATCCAAGTTCTACTATATAAATAATATCTGTAACCAATCAGATCCTATCTATATCAACACCAGATGGTGTGATCTTTTAAATCTGGAATTGAAAAGAGAAAGTTAACAGAAATCTTACAAAGATGCACTACAACTGAAGAAACCCCGGAGGAATGACAGTGCAATCTTTTGGAATGAAGTTAGTAGGTTTTCTGTATTTACTTTTGTAATTATCTCCTTATTGTTTTTTTTTTTTTTATCCTTTAAACTTTTTTTTTTAATAATTATGAGAGTTTATTTCAGTTTATAAATTGTAATGCATTACAAATTATATTATTATTGTACAAATATTATAAAAACTTCTTTGATTTTATAGTGGTTGAAAAATACTAATGATATGTAGAGTGTGTTACATTCTTTGATGAATGTTATGTATCTGTTTTTAATTATATTTGTTGAAAATTTATCATTTCTTTGTCATTTATTTCTTGTCTGAATTATTTTATTCTTTATTGAAAACATATGTGTTTTCTAATTGGTTTTCAATGTGACTTAAATTATTTTCAGGTTATTTTATTAAAGATAAATCTAACTATGGATATACTAACTATGGCTGTTGTTATTGTGATTATTCAAGCTTTAATTTTTCTAATTTTAAAAGACATTGTCTGAAGCATACCGGAATACGCCCCTTTTCTTGCCATATTTGTGATTATGCATGCAGTCGTAAAGATAATCTGAAAACACACATCTTGTCAAAACATATATTATAATATTAAACTTTTCATTGTTTTTAAACAATTTCATTGATTTATTGTTTTCTTGAATATCAAATCATAAAAATCATAATTTATGATTTCCCTCACAAGAACAATTATTTTAGTGGCATTAATTTCTTTCAAAATAATATGAATTAACACATTCATTGCTAAGCTGAAAATTAAAATTTTGTACAAATAGAAAAAAAAAATAAAAAAATTCCTTTCCTAGTGGGAGTAATATAAATATTACATGCAGTTTTACTGTGGCTGCTTTTTCCCTTTCCAACCCAGGCCGTACAATCGTGCAGGTTAGACATCCGTATACATTTTTGTATCTGAACAGTCGTATATAATAAAAACAGGAAATGAACGATTGTGCTAATTTGCAGAAAGTATGAAGTACCATTTTTAATCAACAAATGACGGTTGTAGTCCATGTTTTTCTTTCAGCTGGCAAAAACGGAAGAATTAATGTTTTAAGTTAAAAATATTTCAAGTCAGAAAGGGATACTATTCCACTTAGAAACATGATAGCCACGCCTACTCGATAATATGTGATTAGCCGCTTGGGGATAACTCGCATCATGCAATATTGCCTGATTGGCAATTAATATGTTAACTCTTTAACATTTATTAGTTTAAAAATAAAAAATTAAAATTTTTTGTGCCATAATTTTAATATTTTTTCTTGTTTTTTATTGATTTTAAATTTTTGTTTCTTCTCTGTTTATGTTATAGCAACACTACTCTGAAATTTAACAAATAATGTTTTAAAAAAAGGCAAATACAAAGATTTTACAGTTTATTGTGTTGTCTTACAATTCTGTGTTTACTCTAATTTCATAACGGATTAAAAATATTTATGATATGTGGTGTGTTACATCCTTTGACAAATTTGATATGTATCTGTTTTCAATTATAATTGTTAATAATTTATCATTTATTTGTCAGTTATTTCGTTTCTGAATTATTTTTATTCTTTATTGAAAACATATGTGTTATCTAAATGGTTTTCAATGTTTCGACTTTTTTTTCAGGTTATTTTATTAAAGATAAAACTAACTATGGACATACCAACTATAGCTGTCGTCATTGTGATTATTCAAGTGTTTATATTTCTCATATTAAAAGACATTGTCTGAAGCATACTAGGATACGTCCTTTTTCTTGCCATATTTGTGATTATACATGCAGTCGTAAAGATAATCTGAGAACACACATCTTGTTAAAACATGCAGTATAATACTGAACTTACCATTGTGTTTAAAAAGATTCATTCATTTATTGTTTTGTTGAATATTAAATCATAAAAAATCAAAATTTATGATTTCCCTCTCAAGAATGATTATTTTTGTGGCACTAACTTCTTTCAAAGTAATGTGAATTAACACGTTTTTTGCCAAGCTGAAAATTAAAATTTTGTACAAATACGAAAAAAATAAAAATGCCTTCCCTAGTGGGAGCAATATAAATATTACTCGCAATTTCACTGTTGCTGCTATACTATTCCACTTAGAAACTTGATAGCGACATCCACTCAGTAACACGTGATTGGCCGCTTGATGATAACTCGCCTGATTGGCAATTGACGTGTTGACTCTTTAACATTCATTATTTTTACAGCGAAACAAAAAAAAAAAAAAAAAATCATATTTTTTGTGCCATAATTTTTATTTTTTCTTTGTTTTTATTGATTTTTAAATTTTTTTTTTCTTCTCTGTGTTGTAGCAGCACTAATCTGAAATTTAACGAATAATGTTTAAAGAAAAAAAAGCCAAATACAGAAATCATTTTAAATTTCTTACTATGCACGAGTGTGCCTGGTTGCTTTGATGATGCACTCACGCCTAGATTTTTTTCCCCTTATGAAAAGCTATGCTGTTATTTTGATGTGAAACATCTGGTACATTTTTACAATTTATTGTATTAACTTATAATTCTGATTTTACTTTAATTTCATAATGGATTAAAAATATTTGATATATGGTGTGTTACATCCTTTGACAAATGTTATGTATTTGTTTTCAATTATATTTGTTAATAATTTATCATTTCTTTGTTGTCAGAATTATTTTTATTCTTTATTTGAAAACATTTGTGTTATCTAAATAGTTTTCAATGTTTTGACTTAAATTCTTTTCAGGTTATTTTATTAAAGATAAAACTAACTACGGACATACCAACTATGGCTGTCGTCATTGTGATTATTCAAGCTTTAATTTTTCTCATATTAAAAGACATTGTCTGAAGCATACTGGGATACGTCCTTTTTCTTGCCCCAGTTGTGATTATACATGCAATCGTAAAGATAATCTGAAAACACATATCTTGTTAAAACATGCAGTGTAATACTGAACTTGGCATTGTTTTTAAAAAAATTCATTCATTTATTGTTTTGTTGATTATTAAATCATAATTTATGATTTCCCTCACAAGAACGATTATTTTAGTGACACTAACTTCTTCCAAAGTAATGTGAATTAACTCTTTACCATTTATTAGTTTTACACTGAAACCAAGACAGGGTTCATACTCATCAGGGAAAACCTGGAAAACAGGGAATACTCAGGGAATTTGGAATTTGTTAAAAAAAAGTCAGGGAAAACTCGGGGAAAATAAAAAATTTCATTAAAAGTCAGGGAAAATCGGTTATAAAACCTGGAAAAACAAATATTTTCTTTCTCTCAAGTTATATTTTTCTTGTTTAGCTTTATATCAAAATTCAATTGATTAAGTATTGTGAAAATACGCATGTAAACAATGATTTCTACCTGAATTTCTATCATGGTCAACAGTAATATGACACCATACAGTGGAGGTAGCTGTGTATTTTGTCCTGTTGAGAAGAGCATTTCTTGTAATATGTCGCTAATATTATCGTGAAAATTGTCTGGGAACTCAGGGAATTTTTTTCTCATATATGAGTATGAACCCTGCAAGAATTTAACATTCTTAGTGTCATAATTTTTCATTATTTTTTTTTTCCCTTGATGTATCTATTGATTTTAAAATTTTTCTTTTATCTCTCTTTGTGAGATAGTAGCACTGTTCCGAAATTTAGCAGTTGATGTTTCAAAGGAAACTAAATACATAACTCGCTTTAAGTTTCTTACTAAGCACGTATGTTCCTGATTGCTTTGATGATGCATTCACACTTAGTTTTTTCCACTAACCAAAAGCTGTGCTGCTATTTTGATGTGAAACAACTGGTACAAATTTATAGTTTATTGTGTTAACTTGCAGTTATATGATTAATTTTATTATAAATTAAAAATATTTATGATACAAGATGCGTAATTACATCCTTTGGCGAATATTATATATCTGTTTTCAATTATATTTGTTAATAATTTATCATTTATTTTTTAATTATTGTATTCTTTATTTGAAGCATATAATATGTGTTTTCTAAATGGTTTTCAATCTTTCGACTTAAATTCTTTTCAGGTTATTTTACGAAAGTTAAAAGTAACTACGGACATACCTACTATGGCTGTCGTCATTGTGATTATTCAAGCTTTATTAAATATAATATTCAAAGACATTGTTTGAAGCATTCTGCGATTCGTCCTTTTATTTGCCATATTTGTGATTATGCCTGTAATCGTAAAGATAATCTGAAAGCACATATGTTGTCAAAACATGTATCATAATATTGAATTTTTTATGATTTTCACCACCTGTATGAATATTTTAGTAGCACTAACAGTGTTGGAAATTGCGAGTTATTTATGAGCAGGTTAGGTGCCAAACATAAATATTTTTGACCCATTTTACCAATTCTTATACAGTACACTCCCAGAAATCCGCACAGCTTGAGACCAGAGACTGTGCAGTTTTTTGAATTTTGTGGATTTAAGATATTTTGCTTTTGTCTGCATTTTTAAATTACAATTTTATTGCTATAATGCATTAAAAAGGATAGTGAACAAGTATAAGTAAGCTTATAAAATGTATGAAATACTAAAGAAAAATAAATAAATGAACTCAAGTAAAGAGTATAAATGTAGTAAAAAAATATACATACAAAGTTTTATGTATATTAAGTATCATTAACAAGTTAAAATTTGTTCCATGAAGCAAAATACAAAATTTAAGTATATAAACATCTGATACAATAATAATTTGCGTCATAAATTTACAATTTTTATTAAAGATTAGAAATATAGGTAAAGAGAAATTATTTTATTTGTATTTATTTATTTTTTTAATTATATAAAATTATTTTTTGTTCAAGCACAAATATTATTGGGTTAAAAGAATTTAGGTATTATCTCCAAAACCTGGACTTTGATTAAAATTAACTTTCCTTATTTCATTAAATTTAGCTTCTAAAATATCACTATTAAAATAAGTCCTATCTTGATTTTTTTTTTCCCTGGGACCCTCTGGGGGGAGTAAATTTTCAATATGGGTGTCTTTCGAAAGATCTCGCCAATACCTTTAAAATGAATGGTTGAACTATAGATCTGTGATAATTTAAAACAAAGTTAGGATTTTTTTTATCTTTTAACGAAATAAAACTTAGAAGACTAGTATGATATGGCCACCACATATGACTTTCTTCTATATAATTGTACACAAAATTCGTTCAATACAAATTATTTATTAAATTATTTTCCATTATAAATGCAGGCGATTTTTACAGAATTATATCACTAAATGCCGAAAGAAAATCAGTTTTTTGCAATTATCAGAAGAAATACGAATTTTTGTTTTGTTTTTCGTCAAAAAAAAAAAAAAAAAAAAAAAAATTGATAACTTTTATTTAATTTAAATTAAAAAGATAGTTAAAAAGGTAAAACTTTAAAAATATATTTAAATTTCGGTTTTTAATGTTTTAAATATAACTTTTATTTAATTAAACCAGATCTATAATTCAACCATTCGTTTTAAAGGCACTGACAAGATCTTTCGAAAGATACCCATATTGAAAATTTACTCCCCCAGGGGGGGATGCTCCCACATGCACAAAATATTTTCCCTAGTTTACTACTACTATTATCAATAATTCATATTAATTCTGCAATCACATGTTAAAAATAATCTCATTATGCACATTTATAAAAAAATTTGTCCCATACTGCCATGTTAAAAATTTAGAAAAAATGCGATGACATCGCCACCTGTTGAGCGATTGATCTCCGAATCTAATGAGCACCAGTTTATGTCAGGGCCCAACTAAATACCAAGTTTGGTTGAGTTTTGATCATTGGTTCGTGAGATACAGCGTCCACAAAATTTTTGATACACACAGACAGACATTTTCTAAAAACAGTCGAATCGTGTTCAAGAAATCCCAAAACATGTAAATCTATCGAAAACTGGAGTTTGAAAATTTTCACGAATCCAATACTTTCTCTCTAAGAGAAGAAAGTAAAAAAATTGTATTCCTTTTGATATTGGCAAAAAATTGAATTTCTTTCAGCATTTAGTGATATAATTCTGTCAGATAAAAGTCGTCTGCGTTTATAATGGAAAATAATTTGTATTCAATGAATTTTGTGTAAAATTATATAGAAGAAAGTCATGTCGTGGCCACGTCATACTAGTTTTTATTTTATTTTTATTTTTTTAAACTGCCTGTAAATCTGTCATAGACAGCATAACAATAGTAGTAAGTGCAGTACTTCATTATAATTGACAATATCACCTGTTCTGTAATTTATATTTCACTATAAGAATTTTTTTTTTTTTTCAATACTTTATATTAAAATATGTTACATTTAACTCATTTATTAAAGCATAAATTTTTTAATTATATAATACATCATTTGTATTTTTTAAATGATTTACAAAAAATTATATCTACCATGCAAATTTATTTTACATGGCAATTATTAAAATTTTACAATATTTTTGAATATTTTAAAAAATATTATGGATTGTGAAACTGATCAGTGAAAATATGTACGGACCAGTAAAATCTTAAAATTACTGGTCCTGTGGACCAGTGACTCAATTTTCTTAATTTCTACTCATGTAATATAATCCTGTAATTCATTTTTACTTTCATTACCCGACTACTGTAGGTAATGGAAGTATTGTGTTCGGTCCAAAAATTCAATGTTGAGTTTTCACCTGATTTTTATGTTTTAAGGTCTCCTGAGTCCAAAAAAGTAGTTTTTGGCAATTGGTCAGTGTGTGTATGGTGTATGAGTGTGGGGAATCTTCTGACTATCATATCTCCGGAACTAGTAAAGATACAGCTACGAAACTTCAGAATTGAGACAGAACTGGTGTACAGACGACTCTTCCAAATTTTGGTGAAAATTGGAAAACCAGAAGTGGGACATTAAAAACCGGAAGTGGGACCATAAGTCCGTATCTCAAAAACGGCTCTAACGATTTTTTTCAAATTTCCTACATAAACACTCTATTAGATGTTCTTTCGAAAGATATAGGTGGTTAGTTTAGCAAAATTGATAGGTGCCCTGTATAAATAGCTCAATTTCAGGTCTCGCAAGCACTTTTTTTTAAAAAATGGTTGTATGAATTTTATTCATACTCGTCCTATTAACTCCCTTTTAAATATCCTTTTGTATGCAATTATTGTTTTCCGGTCAATAGTTCAGTATGCCAAGTTTTGTTAAAAGTTGGTGGCTCAAAAACAGTTCTAACGATTTTCTTTAAAATTGTTACATAAATCAATTTTAAATATTCTTTCTAGTATATTACGGAGTTATTACAGGAAAATTAACAGTCATCCTGCTTAGGTAGGTCAGTTTTAGATCTCAGAAAGTGGTGTTTTAAAAAATAACTCAACCATTTTTTTTTCTTATTTTTTCTCTCTCTCTCTTCTCTCTCTCTCTCTCTCTCTCTGTATATATATATATCAGCTTTCTCTTATAGGAAATTTGTTAGGTGTCTACTTTGTTAGGTAGATTTTGTGTCTTCTGGATCACATTTTTAAAAATTGCATATGATACGTGAAATAGTGGGTAATGGAAGTTATGTGGTTGCTTCACTAAAGATTTTT